>OY720226.1:11742321-12992321 GCA_963082605.1 Rhodophaea formosa
TCTCAACATTTCCTTGAAGGTGTGACTTAGCTCGTCAAAATGAGCAACATTTCATAAGAGACCAATGCTGGAAACTTAGAAAAGAATAACTATTTCAATATAAAAGTGTTGAGACGGCCCGGAAATTTGTATGAAAATGTTGTTTTTTTTTTTCAAGTTTACCGTATAAGGCGAATAAAAATAGTTGTTCATATAGACTGGCCGAGTCGCTGTTCAGATGGCCCGGAAAGTTGCATGAAAACTTTGAATTTTTTCAAGTTTACAGCATTTGTCGCATAGAAATACTTAGTTGTTTATATAGACGGGCTGAGTCGTCTCTTTAAGGATTGAACAGTGTTTTTATTTAAATACTGTATACCCAAAAGTTATCACCAATTTATAATTTTGTATATGTGTAACAATGAGCTTTGTTCGCCTAATCACGCTGAACACGGTACGCGGTCACCTGCGTGTTTGAGGACAGACTGAACACACACGGTTAATAATCTGATTTTAAAATCTTTTACGCATTCCCAACATAGGTCCTATATAAAAAGTTAAGTAAATTTACACGCTTTATATGGTTACCTATCATAAACAAGAACCTGTCAAAATAAAATTACATAATTCAATTTTCGGTTGCCAGTTTGTCTAAAAGACGAAAAATATGTTTATCAAGGTTATAGGAGGAGAAAATATGGCAAAGAAGCCATTTGGCATTTAAAACGTCGTCGTACCGTCTTCAAACAACTAAAATTCGAAGAGAAAAAAATTCTTGTTTGTGATAGGTTACCGCTGTATATACATGAAAGTGTACCAAATTTATGAACTTGAATATGTCTAACAATGACCTTGTTCACGCTATATGCTTAAAAAAACACGGTACGCGGTCACCTGCGTGTTTGCAAAACGTGTGTTAACGGTTAAATTGAACAAATACGGTTTATAATCTGAGTTTGAATGCTTAAACGTTTTGTACACATTGAAATTGCGATTATAAAAAATGTGATATCAGTAAATAAATAAAAATGTGGTTTATTGCGAATAAGTGAAGGTGTTTTGTGGACTTGAACGTGTGTTTTCTGAAAAGGTGCGAAGCTATTTTTGATATCACTGATAATATTCATTGGACTGTTGATGTGCTATTCTTGAATTTTATTGATAATAAAGAGAACGTATTGTGTGTTTTTGTTAGAGTAGGTATTACTTAGTTTTGGTTAGACTCTCTATTTTCTGGTTTTAAGAGGCAGATTATCGATGTTTTGCAAATATGAGAGTTGAGAAATTTTCGAGAACAGAGAATTTCTCCTCGTCGTGGCCTAAAATTGTGTAAAAAAATTACCGACTTCCCTTTAATTAAGTTGAAATGTTGTATACAATTTAATACTGTGTTGATGACTTCGTCTGATGATAGAGAACACTATCCGTCTTATTATAAAACTACGTCTAACTTTAGTACCTGGTTTAAACCATTATCCACACAAAACGAATTGACAATTGTAAAGTTATAGGTATAACTTATTAAGGTCGGATAATGGTTTAAACCAGGTACTAACGTTAGTCTTCGTTGTATAGTAAGACGGTATATGTATAATAAAACGATCTATATCACGGATACATATATTACTAAATGACCAAGAATATTTATTTTATACATTTCTACTGTTCAGGAATTAATTTGAATTTGCTCATTAATACCTTTTGTAGGCACCACTTGGTGTCGAGAAATTATTAAAGAGTTTATTGTGTATGTCAAACAGACGGCACGGCATGGGTGCACGTTTACCAGCGTTGGGACGGATTGTTTTTAAATTTTATCTTTTTTTCTCCAACAGTTGTCGGCGAGTGGGGCGGTGGCGGCCCCCCCGGTGGCGAATGGTGGGCTCTCGGCCTGGGGGCCGGTCTTGGGGCCTTGGGAGTTCCAGCCCCCTTGTGGCATGACGCTGAACCGGCTGCGGCCTTCCGGGCGTTGCTGCATAGGTAAATCTATTTAAAGTTATTATCGTCAGTTCAGAACAATCATTCAGTTTACTTTCTAAAATACGTGTAGTTTTCTCACTCCAAACACTTAAAAACTCGATTGGCATTTAAAAATAAGAGTAAAGGCTCATTTTCTACAAGGCTTGTCAGATTGTTCATGATATTATGTATTTAGTTTATGTATCGTCTATCAAATAGATACTAGCTTGATCACAAAAATAAAAAATAACACCAGTACATAGATGCATTATTTTTCTTTTTCTCTTTTTAATTTCACAAACTTTGCAACTACCGCATAAGTTGTCGACATCACCCAGTTGATTGACTGGCAGGAAAAGTCATTGGCTTGAAGTCCGCTTTTAAACTGTATTGTGAATAAAGTTTAACAAAAAATTTATGTATGAAAAAACGCAATACTAATTACTTATATCTCTTTTGAATCACTAAGTCCAGACCAGGATGCAACCTTGGATTCACTATAAAAATGAACGTTTCCTTAATTAAAATTCGGTGGTTCTCAAACTTACCAGACCTTTCTCCCACAGGTACGTTCTCGCGCTGCCGCCTCCAGCCCTCCGTCCCCCGGAACCGGAGCCACCAGCACCAGCCTCGCCCCCCTCACCTCCCTCCCCCTCCTCGTCCCTCGCTCGCATGGCCAGTGCAGAAGCCTTGCGACTACGGGCCCACGACGCTCTTCATAACAATAAGGTGCACACGTAATTGAGGATTGGAAGTATAGTTTGAGAAGCGTTGGTTTTACTATATGAGTTACGGAAAAAAAAATCTTTCTTGTCATTATTTGGAATAGTTTGAGAAGCGTTGGTTTTATTATATGATTAATGGATAAAAAAATATCTTTTTTGTCATTATTTGGAAGTATAGCTTGAGAAGCGTTGGTTTTATTATATGATTTACGGAAAAAAATATCTTTTTGTCATTCCTTTGCCAAAACTTTTGGACGAACCACGAGTAAATTGATCCTTAATGACTCGGACCGTCAATATGAACATCTTATCCTATGGGATTAATGTTAGTGTTAATTAACTCGATTTGTTTATTAATAGAAAATGTCTATTGTCTTTCGTTCTTTTCTGTGCTATTGAATAGAAAATGTCGGATTTTTTTCAAGTTCCTAGTATTGATCTCATAGAAAAAGTTGTTCATATTTACGGGCTGAGTCACCTCTGTAAGAGAATGTTGTGTTTCAGTTTTTTTTTATTATGAGAATTGTTTTTTCATGCAATCGTATAAGATTTTAAAATGAAAATAAGTTATTGGACATAGACAAATATTTTTTCACTAAAAACAATCCATTATTTCTTAAAAATCAACTTAATATTTAGATCATTCATACTATAATTTTTCTTAAACTTTCATGTAACTTATTCACGTATTTTAAAAACCACCTAAGCAAGTGGTACGACAATATTACCAATGTTTTCTTTGTAATGGTGTGCGTAAATATATAAATTTAAGACGTGTGCCTTAATGTATGAATGTATATTTTTCAAAAACATTTTCTTATAGCATTCCATGAGATCTCATCACATAATAGTATAATTCTTGTAAATATAATTTAGAATATTGTAAATAGTTGTATATTTAGAATTTATATGTGAATTTAGTTTAGCCATGGAATAACTACGTGTTCAATTAATACGTAAGTTTATTATTCTTTAAATTATCTAAATAATAAGAAATACTTTTGAAACACTAATCATAAATTAGGTGAAAATAAATAAAAAATGTAAATATAAAGTGGATGTATAAAGTATCTAATAATGATTTAGAAGTAACTTAACAAGAGGTTTCGTAGATTATTGTATTTTAGACATAAATAGATAGATGCCAATTAAGATGATTCGTGACATAATTTACCTACAAACTGCCTCTTAAGGCCTTACTTAAGATCTAGTGTTACCACTAATCGAAATAAATAATTCCATTTAAGGCTCTCCTGTTGTCAAGTGCTGCATTCAATAAAAATCAAATATTTTTTTAAGGCGCTTTTTATAGTGACACTAGCGCCGCCTAGCAAAATAATCCTACAATATATCGAATTTAAAAAATCTAACATGAACTTACAGTAAATTACTTGAAGTATTTTGGTAGTACTACAAGTTATTTATTACTACTACTTAAAAAAAATATTTTACGTTAACTGTTTTTTTTCTTCGGTCGGTTCTTTTCTTGATTTATCAAACGAATATTAGTAAGAATATTAGTAAAAATGAATACCAAAATACTACAAGTAATTTACTAGTTATGTAAGTGATAGATTTTTTTAAAATTCTATATGATTAATAGTAAAAGATTTAATTGCTGGGTGGCGCTAGTCTATAAGAGCGCCTTAAGAGGGTATACTAGTAGTGCGTTTTCCATACAAATGTATGGAAACCATAATGTAATAATAGAATGTTGTATGGAAACCATATTGAAAAAACACTGCTAGTATACGCTCTTAAGCAAAAAATATTGCACCTTCAAAAAAACAGTATTATTTTAATTGGCACCTATCGTTAGTTAACTGATTGTTAGTAGCGAAGTTATTTATTGAGTAGAAGTAGAAGTTTTGCAATAAATTGTCATGTAGCAGTCGTAATAAACACATGAGCATTATTTAAGTATTTTATTTATTTCCCTTCTTCCAGAACTTAGAATTGGTTAAGGTAGATTTCAGGTCATCATCAAGTTTTTTAGTCTCCACTGCAGGGGCACGGCCCTCTCTGTACTACCAGAGCCATATATTAGCCAGAGCAGTCAGAGGTTTCGGTCTACACTCTCCACGCTGGGCAGATGGATTGGAGTCTTTGATGTTTATAAGCTTTGTTTAGCTTGTGTTTCCTAAGTTGCCTTTTACGACATCCACGGGAAGACTTGAAAATATATAATGTATTGGCATAGAAAAACAAACATTATTAGGTATGTATTGAAAGAGCAACTCCACAGACATCAGGTACTAACAGTAAGACAATTATTTATATTAAGCACAATCCTCAAACAGCACGCCACACTGTCATTCAGCACTAAATTTACCTACTAACAAAAGATGGTAGGATATTGTATGCAAAAGTTTACTAATATAACAAGCCTCCTCCTATCGGTTTCTTCTATTGCTTAGTTTAATAATTTTTTCAGCTCACAAAAGTTATTTTTCAATACATTTGCTAATAATACGGTTCTTATGACATCGAAATCTGTATCGTAATGATGTATTTTACAGCACTACCTAGTGCTTTTTACTTTACACCAATCACAACCGCTCAATAGCGCAATGCCACAGATGCAAAATTTGAACATGTTCATAGAATCCTAGCAAAGAGTTTCTAGTTCAGCATGAAAACTTTTTTCTGATTCGTGAGATGTGATTTTTTAACCGTATTCGAAAAGGAGAAGGTTGTCAATGTACTTTTTGGAGAAAATAAACCTGAGTAAATGAATCTGATTATTATAAATATATTTTCACAAACTGCTTTAGTTCCTAACTTTTATAAATTCCTTATTTGCTGAACTTCAATCTTGTTTAAGTTTAAGGTAATCGCAAATGTATTGAAAAACGTCGTATGATACTCGTACGGTAAGCTGTCTATTATTGTTGTCGGTTTATTATAAGCACTCGGCTTCGCCTCCTGCCTATAAACACCTCGGCTATAATATATAGCTTACCGTACTTGTATCATAATGTACTATTATCTGCGAGTAACACAGGCTTTAATTTACACGGATGATGTCGCGCGAAAACTGCTACTAATATAATATTTTATTGTTTGTTTACATTGAATTGGCTCCGAAACTACTGGACCGATTTTTGAAACTCTTTCACCTACACAAAGCTAATTTATCTGCGGGTGGCATAGGCTATAAAAATGGAAATTGCTAGTTTGTAATATTAATATTGAATAAGTACATTACTATTCATGAGAATTTGTGACAAATGGGCAAAAGAAGCAATAAAAAAACATAGAATGTACCAGCTGCTTTTTCTTATTGCGCAGATCGTAAAATCCGATCGAGAAAATGGGCGAAAATATAAGGAATCATGGTAATAAGCGATGCGGCTAGCAACCCATCACTATTTTGATTCCGTTATCCATCCCCACGTCCGCCACCATGCTAAATGTGGCATTAGGTCTTATAGACCTGAGCTCTGTCTAACCCTCAAGGGAAAAAGACGTGACAGTATATATGTATGTATTATTTCCTTAAGAATTCAACTAAAATTCTGATGCTAAGAGTGTTAGCCACCAACACAAGAAAAGAAAAGACGCAAATCACAAATCAGTTGATAATGAACATAATTCCAAGGACTCGAACCCCACACCCGCAT
Organism: Rhodophaea formosa; assembly: GCA_963082605.1. NCBI lineage: Eukaryota > Metazoa > Arthropoda > Insecta > Lepidoptera > Pyralidae > Rhodophaea > Rhodophaea formosa. Next base: position 11,748,608 of record OY720226.1, read on the forward strand.
TCGTACATGTGTTAAGGGCTTCAAGTCTCTTGACACCCTTTGATCCGTGGTGAAATGAAATCGATTCGAGTTTTTTGAATCGCTTTGTCCTCCCTACCCTTTGTTAGGGGTGCCATCTATTTGGAAGTTCAAAAGCTTACAAGTTATACGATTTGTTCATTAGACCTTAAAGTTCAGTAAATATATTTAGCGAGAGGGCTCGTTGGGCTATCCAACGTTTAATTATCAGTTAAAAATGCACATCATTGGATTTTTATATGTTCAGTTGTTCATTTTGAAAGTCTTAGCGAGGGTCAACTTACACGATCTAAGATTAGATAGAACTGGCCTTAAAGCGTAGAAAAATTAGTGTCTAACCTGTAATAGTCTGTCGCGCACACAAGGAGATGCAACCCAGCCGTGTTGGAGTGGATGGCGCTGAGCGTGCCGGACCGATACGTGTGGCGGAGGCGACAACCTCGGCTGTTCGCAATACCTCAGGCGCGAACGAACCTACTGAAACAAGCTCCTTTAACCAGAGCACTGCTCACATTAAATGAGGTAGCAAGTTGCGTAGATTTGTTCGGATGTACTTTGAGTGAATTCACAAGGGCTACTTTATATGTATTAAGTTATTGTGAATTAGATACATAGGACTCTGTAAACAAAATGAAATATTAATGTACGCTATTGAATAAGGGACACTTGTAATGAAAGTGTATATATTAAATAAACAATAAACAATAAACAAACAGATACCAATTTGACTGATCTGATGGTGTTATTGACAGGACGCCTGTGATAACATAAAGCTGTCACGCACACAAACATTGAAAAATTGGCCAGTGTTTGAATCATTGAAATAAAGGCATGACGGTATCTAGAGAGTACATAATCAAAGCTATTAATGAAATCTGTTTAGTAGTTACGTGAAAGCGTAACAAACAAATAAACGAACTGATTTTCACATAGCCATTAAAGTCTTTTTACCATCTGGGGCAAGTATTATAATAACTTCAACTGAGGTTGACAAAAATTAATCCCTGAAAGGAGCCCGATTATGGGTTGATTTTATGGTATGAAAATTTTATTAATCACACTGTTATCGCCTTAAAAGTATTGTAATCAAATCAAGTCTCGAATTTACTTTGGGGCTAGCTCAATCTGTGTGATTTGTCCGTATATATTTATTTATTTATTTAATTAAGTTAGTTTATGACCATGTTATATATGTATAGTATAGTATGTTTTTCCGTGGGATCATTATTAACACAAGCGAAGCCGCGGGCAATATACATACACATTATCACGATTGTTTCCCTTACGGGGTTGTCAGAGCCCAAAAAAGTCTATGCGGGATGAGAAGCAGTTGGTATATTCAACGTTTTTTATTTACTCCCAGACCAGTATAGAAGCGACGGCCGCGGGAAAATGTTGGTTTTGTAATCATCATCATCACAGCCGCAAGAGGCCCACTGCTGGACATAGCCTCCCCCAAGGATTTATAATACGACCGGTTGGAAGCAGCTTGCATCCTGCTTAAATGTCCACTGCTGCTCCATACGCCTAGTTGGATCCAGCGTCTTCCTGTGACGTTGGTCAGGTCGTCTGACTACCTAGTCGGTGCGTGTCGCTATTCTAGAACCTTTCTGCCGCATTGGCCATCGGCTCTTGTTTGTAATATTAATTTTGAATCAGCGTCGACCTCCGTGGCGCAGCGGTTAACACGCCAGCCTGCGACACGAGTGGTTCCGGGTTCGATCTTCGTCGTGATGAAAAACGATCTTTTTCAGATTGGCCTGAGTCATGGAGGTTTTATTTATATAAGTATCTATTATAAAATTTAGTATCTTTGAGTTAGTATCCTATGACACAAGTTTACAACTTACTGTCGGGCTATTTGTCGGGACAGTCAATTGTGTGATTTGTCCCTATTTATTTAGGTATTATGTATATATTTATTTAAAAGGTATTATTATTTTTTGATTAAAACTAACGTGAGATATAGACATTATTAAAATGCGTAACAACGGGTTATTCACTTAAATAGTCAGCTACTGGCCGACATGTTTCGACCTCATTCAGAGGTCATAGAATATGCACGTAATTTTTTTATTTGCTTTGTATAATCCCTAATAACCACAGTAAAAAAATATGAAAGAACTTTTAAAATATCTTAATTAGAGATAGATGTGATACTTTAAAGTTTAAATAAGAAAGAGAAGTCCGATATGGACTAGTGACGTCAAAGTCTATATCATGTATACATTTGCCATATAAAATAGTGTTTTCGCGAGTGAGATAGACATATTTTCGTAAAATCATTTTATCTCGATCGTTTTTCAACCAAATTTTATTCTGTTTTCATTTTCAGTACTTTACTATTGAATATTTTTGGATAAACTGGTAAGATAACACATATTTTTTTCATGCATATTCCCTATTGAGACGCGCGCAGGTCGAAGCATGTCGTCAGCTAACTATTTACGTGAGTAACCCGTCGTTACGTATTTTAATAATATTATTATTATTTAGTGTTTGTCCCGGGCACTGTATGGTAGCCCTAGTTGTATATGGGATCAGTTGCGAGCGATTAAATTTGCTCCGTCGATGGTTCAACAAAGAATGTAAGTGTTTGGAGAAAGATTAATTTGGGAAATATTCGGGTGCGGACGGAGCCGGCAGTGAATTAAGCTGCCGTATACATTTACATTCATATCTGTTCTTGTTTATATGGTACTAGCTGTTACCCGCGGCTTCGCCCGCGTGGTATATAGCCTATGTGCTTCTCAGTACTCTAACCTATGTGTATGCAAAATTTCATGATGATCGGTTTTGTAGATAGAGTGTGAAAGCGTAACAAACAAACAATTAACTTTCGCATTTATAATATTAGTTGGGATAGGGTTTTGTATTTTTACATGTTACTGCCGCCATGTGGTTCCCGGCAGAATAGAATAGGAACACTCCAAGTCTTCCCGTGGATGTCGTAGAATGCGACTTAGGAATCACGTCGTCGAGGGTCAATTAACACGCTGTATAACCCACCTATGTCATTTGGAAGGGTATAAGTCTCCTATATTTGCAAATCCGTTAAGGCATTTAAAAATTATTTATGGTGAATTAAGAAATTCTTGGGGGGAGGCCTACGTCCAGCAGTGGACTTTTTGCGGCTTAGATAATAAAAGAAACTAACATGTTTAATTACTAACATATAAAAGCCATAAAAAAGAGCATTACACCTCCTTTTTAGCGAGCCGAGAAAAATAAGTCACTTTACTTAATTTATTCGGTTAAACTTCTGTTACTTTTTTCTTAAACATTAAAGTGAGTTCTAACTAGAACTTTAGCTTACCAAATTTTCATTAACTCTCACTGGTTAGGCACATCTCCTAACTTTGCCTCCCCTTCCCCCCATCCCGGTAACAATAAGTAACAGTTTAAAGAGATTACTTCGTGGGTAAGCCGCGGTAAGCACATCGTCTAACGCCCGTCGGTTAAGAACTTTTATATTAATACTTTTTTATTTTCAGTCTATGCGAACCAAGGAGATTCAATTATGAAGTTTTATGAACATCTTTGATGAAAAATTGCGCTTGATAAATTGTATTAACAATGCAAAGGCCGAAATAGAAATGACCGTGCAGGAATTCATTCCTCATAAGGTCTTTTTTAGTCACCACTGCAGGAGCACGACCCTCTGTGTACTGCCGAAGCCATATAGCAGTCAGAGTACACTCATCACGTTGGCCACGCTCACAACGTTTCTGTACAAATTTAGAGAGGCTTAGTTTAATTCTCGTAGATTATAATGAGATTAATTGATTTAATACATACATACATACTATCACGTCTTTATTCCTTGCGGGGTAGACAGAGCCCAAGGTCGTAAAACCTACAGGCCACGTTTAGCTGCGTAGTGAGCGTAAAGGTGGAAAGCGGAATCAAAATAGTGATGGGTTGCTAGCCGCATCGCCTATCAATGTGATTCCTTAGATTTCCGCTCAAACCCTTGACCGGTTTTTACGGTCTGCGCGGGAAGAAAAGCAGCTGGTATATTCTATGTTTTTTCTTTTCTCCCAAACCAGCATGGAATTTATGAATTTAAATTTTACACAAAAGTTATTAAATTTTGTCACAATACGGATGATGACTATATATTTTGTTTCGTTATTATATGGAAAGTCCTCCCAAAAAAAGACACATCCGCAAAAAAAAGGTCATGCTAAACCAAAAACTCTTTTAGATATTACAGTTTTAATAGCACACTTTTTGAGCGATTTTTGACGTCACGGTTGAGTAAAATGTATGGGACGTGTGAGTAACTTGTTCGACAGCTATATTAAATATAGCGTTTATTGTAATGGTCTTATAATAAAAGTTGTTTTATATTTAGAGGCATATATACCTAATGGTAATATATATTTTTACTTTTTTCATACTTTTAAAATGGAATGAATCGTTATCAAATTGAAAGTGTACTTTTATAGTCTTTTCAGACACATTTCGATATATGATGTAACATTTTTAAGAATCTGAAGACTCAGTCGCCTATTCCCTTTTTCCGTTTGTATGGAGACATGCGCGTTCAGGGCCCTCTTATAAAATAATTGCGTAAATGACATGTTTACGTTTTGAATTTTATTTTTAATATATATTTATTCCAGAGAAAGATGTTTATGCTTCAGTTGGGTTGATTTCTACGAAGTTAGCCAATAGAGTGAATTGACCCGTCAGTAGCCCGGTGAGCGGTGCTACTAATTACCTAGCTCCGCCCACCGCCCGCCCAGCCAAGGTTGTGTAAACCTACACCGTAACCGTACATAGGTCACAAAAATAGGCTGTACATGCATATTATCACGTTTGTTTCCCTTACGCGGTAGACAGGGCCCAAGGTCATAAGACCCAAGGCCACATATAGCGTGTAAATAGTAATAGGTGCGAGCTCCGTGGCGCACCGGTTAACACGCCTGCCCGCGACACGGATGGTCCCGGGTTCGATCCCCGGTCTGGTCAAGATGAAAAATGATCTTTTTCAGATTGACCTGGGTCTTGGATGTTTATATCTATATAAGAATCTATTATAAAATATAGTATAGTTGAGTTAGTATCCTATATCACAAGTCTCGAACTTATTCAATTCAATTCAATTTATTCAATTCAATTTATTTATTTGCATAAATGTAGGTGTGTTACAATGGTGTTAAGCTTATGTTAAAGTACCAATACATTTTGCCTTAAAAAGGCGTGCAAATTTATAATGGTTACATAAAAAAAATATCAATTAAGTTAAATTAAATTACATCAGTCAAAATTTTCTTATCAGTCAAAAAGTTACTTTGGGGCTAGCTCAATCTGTGTGATTTGTCCGTATTTATTTAATTTATTGATTAATTTATAGGTTGCTAGCCACTGGCTGTATCATCTTTGGCATGTCTACAAAGTAATGCAAACTAGAAAGAAAGAAAAAATGTATATAAGAGTTGTGCTGCAACTATTCACAGATGGCGCTACATGTTTTAATAGATATTCGATCACCTTCATTATAATCAGGTCTTTTTTTGTCCCCACTGCAGAAGCACGCGATCCTCTCTGTGCTACCAGACATTAGCTAGAGCAGGTATTGGATTTGGCCTTCGATCTTCACGCTGATCAAACGGATTGGAGAAGTCTCTTTGACGTTTGTAGCTGCGTTTAACTTGTTTTTACTAAGTCGCCTTCTACGACTTAATATATGACTATAATAGCCAGCTCAGTGAGTACGAGCATCATACGACGTATTTTAAAAAAAAAACTTTAGTAAGTATAGGTAGTATCATTACTAAATAAATTGAGCAATAGTGATTGGTGTAGATAAATCAGGGAAAATACAATATAAAAGCTCCAAGCTTACATGTTATAAGGACCTTATTAATAGCAAATGTATTGAAAAACTAATTACGTAACCTGATCTCTTTGCGATTGGCAGACAATGCAGCGCTTTACAATAGCTGTTCGTTACGCTGGCCTGCGCTCGACAGCATTGTCTACAAACCTCGTTATTTATGTTGTTTATTGTTTATCTATGAGTTCAGATAAAATATCGTACCATACTATAATGCTCCTTATTAGAAACTTTTGTAAAGTTTCACCAGTCAGGCATGCTAATTTTAGACAGCTACGGTGTACAACGATTTGGCAGTCACTTCAACATCCATTGCGGGTGATATATCTGAAATAAAAATAGTCATACATACGAAAGCCGTAATGGATGTTGAAAAGTCTATCAAAACGTGGTACTCCGTAGCTGTCAAAAGTTAGCAAGCAAGATGGTTGCCCAGAAGCATCATTGAGTAGAAGCATAGTGTGTGTTGTCGCCAACACTGTCATATTTTTCAGCCATAAGCTGAAAAATATGACAGTGTTGGCGACAACACACACTAAGAAAAGTTTAAAAAACAGAGTAGGTAAATCGTAGTAAGTACTAGGGTAATAGAAACACGCAGCAGTAAATACAGATTCATAAAGACATTGTGAATAAAAAAAAACGTTAAATGACTTCATGAAGTAAACACGGCACCAGGGTGTCAGGAACAGCAGTAGATCAATTCGCGGCGGGTACGTTTTGAAAACGTTATTACTGTGGAGACAATGCGCGTCCGCTGTTTGAATAAACAAATATAACTCTTATATGATTTGAAATTATAAGGATTAAGAAAATACGCGAGCGTAACTCATGTTAAGCAACCTAGAATATAGAATTTACTGAGATTGATGTCGTCTCGTCTCTACAGCACCATAAAGATTGGTGTGCCTTAACCTAGGGGCATGAACTATTTCAATCTTCGAAAGGCAGGTTGAATCTCGGCATGAACTATTTCAATTCTTCGAAAGGCAGGTTGAGTCTCGATCGACGAAGCCATCTTGAAAAATATGACAGTGTTGGCCACTATTACACAGAAAGAAAAGTTTTAATAAACAAAATTGATATATCATATTAAGTACTAGGGTATCAAAAACACGCAGCAGTAAGTAAAGATTCTAAGAAAAAAACCGTTTAAATGACTTCAAGAAGTAAACACGGTACCAGGGTGTCAGCAACAGCAGTAGATCAACTCGCGGCGGGGACGTTTTGAAAACGTAATTACTGTGGAGACAATGCGCGCCCGCTGTTTGCCCCGCTGCCTGGATAAACGAAATAAAACGAATAATGAGACGAGAGGGGCGCGCTTGGTTTCTAGGACGGTGGCACACTGTTGGCAAACTTAGTAGGAATTCTAAATTTGAATAAAAACAGAAGTTGGAGGAGGACAGGAGGTGTGACAGATGTGATATGTCTACTCGTGTATGTCTCTATTTAAGGATAAACAAAATAAAATGAATAATGAGACGAGAGGGGCGCACTCTGTCTGTTCCTTGGTCGGTGGTACATCTGTTCATAAACTAAGGAGTTCGAAATTTAATAAAAACAAATTTAAAAAAAAAGCTATAGAAAAAGAAAAGGTTAATCATCATAGGCAAGGCACGGCAGACGTGAAATATCTAGTTGTGTTAGTCCCACTGTAAGGATAAACCAAATAAAACGAATAATGAGACGAGATGGGCGCGCTTTGCATTCTTCATTCCGGCTTTTTCTTTTCGACTTCGCACAGTCTTCTGCATCCTTGGTTGCGACAACAATACCACTTATGTCCTCTTCAACGACATCAAGTCAGTCAGTCTTGGGTTTCCCGCTTCTGCCGGGGTTTGGTGGGGGCGGCACGGTCCAAACACATTTGTCGTCTAGTAGTTTTCCGGTTTCAGCGAATCGTGACCGTACCAACAAGGGCGGGCGTCTTTACCAACATTTTGGTTAATACGGAACTCTAAAAGGTTTCTATTTAGAGTCGCGTGTGTCCACAGCCTTATGCGATGCCAGTAGCGACACAGATGAAATTTCTTTTCAATTGAAGTTAATCGCTATCTACCGCTGTCTAGTCACATTTACATTTGCTCTGTATTAATTTCCTCTTAAGCTGGTCCTCTGACCAGTGAACATGTAATCATTAAAAGGCAAAAATGTTCACAGGCTACTGTTTTTCTGAATTCTTTTTAGAGTTCCGTAGCCCAACGGCAAAAGAAGAAACCTTTCTAGATTTGTCATGCCTGTCACTGTATTTTATACAATGTAAGGAATAAAGATTAAGATGAGAGAGAAAGAGACGAAAAGGTAACCTTGAAAGCCAACGTCGTTTTCAAGTACTTTCCCGGTATTCTTATTCGTTACAAGTGTCTCTGTTTTATTATATTCTTTATGGCTTCCACCAAAGTTTCGGTGATTTTGCAATGTCCAGTTTAAGTTGATACCAAGTATTATTTATTATTTATTTATTCATTTATTTATTCATTTATGTACACAGAAAAACATGTTAAGACAATATATATACAGAAAATTTGTACAAGGGAACTACTTATTCCTAAAGAAATTTCTTCCAGTAGCCCCGAGAGAGGATAACTTAATAATAAAGGCAGACTGGCGTGTGCATAAATAATAATTTTAATAACTATAAACTTAAACACAATTATAGACAAATAATAATACACATATAAAGATATAAATATATATAGTAGGTATTGTTGTTGTACAGTATACAGTTATCAAGTAGCAATCGAAGTAGGTCCCTTGATTGCTTTATGGGAGCTTCTGGTGGCAAATCACAGAAAAAACAGAGTCCATCATCATCATCATCAGATCTTTTTTAGTCTCCATTGCAGGAGCATGACTATTATATATACCTACCCTCTCTGTACTATTAGAGCCATATATTAGCCAGAACAGTCAAAAGATTTGCCCTATACTCTTCACGGTGGCTTTGTTTAGCTGGTGTTTCCTTAGTCGCCTATTAAGAAATCTACAAGAAGATTGAGAGTGTCCTATTCTACTCTGCCGGGAACCACACGGCGATATATGTACGAGCCCATATGACACTCTAACTATGTGCAACATGACCACGAGCATTTATAATACCACACAACACCAATTTCGTATTATAAAGTCCACTTAAATCAATTTGCTAAATCATCTATGGCAAGCCCACTGACTTGACTTCCCACCAAAAACTCCTAAGGTGTCTTTATTTCACATTCAACTTTACATGATACTTGCATATAAAATATAATCGCGAAGAAAAACCTCAATAGACGCTAAGTAAAAGTTATTATATTGACTGATGTTATTGAGATGTCGTCAATAGGTGACATAAACTAAAAAAAATCCCCGCCCGACCAAACTAATACCCGGGGTGGGGCAATTGACCCAATAATAATGCTCCCGACTCTACCTTTAGGGGACGACGCACATTGAAACAAAAAACTGCTCTCTTGCTATTTTTTAGCTCAAAGATCTAGCGAGATTGCATATTTGTAGATCTTAGGCATGTTAAGGTCCCCAAAATTAGACAACTCCACGGAGCAAGGAAGGTCTTGTCACTCACTCGCGAGCTACATTGAAATTCATTGACGGCCTCCGTGGTTTGGTGTAGCTTGTTTTTGTATGTTGTATAATGTTCTTCACACTTAGTTGTAACCTGGTGCGGCTTGGGATACTTACCTATCATTACAGTAATTGTGGCAAATCACACTAAATCGGGGAAGCCTATGTCTGAAAAACGTAAAAAGATGATGATAAAATTTATCAGAAAGAAAAGAAAAGCAGAATGTATACATTGATTATATTTCCGCGCAGTTACTTGTAGTAAAAGACACTTGGGCGAATAACTGAAAACAATGTGAGACACCAACATTATTTATATGTACAATATGGGTCACTCAATTATGAGTTCAGCTACTGCGTTGTTTGTCTCGACGTCTAAGAAAGGTGTTCGTCAGGCGGAATATGAACGGAGACGAGCGCTAGAAGTCGTCCCAGTCCGACCTGATGTTAGCGCTTGGCAAAACCCTGGTGTTCCACTTACAATCAGGTGACCCGCTAACTGGTTTGCCGTCCAATATCATGAAAAAAAAAACTTGGGGAGAGGAGTGAATAATGTTCGCGCGTTTTCTTATACCACTGAGCGTCGCCGCCACCAAACCGGTGTAAAGAAGGGTACAAATCGCTGTATAAACTTAATATCGGCTAAATTGCCGGGCGCCAGAGGGGGAACCGAGACGGGGGGCGGGGACAGCAAACAGAAGGCTTTTATTGCGATAATCGCTTATTGATTCCGGCCATAACTTGGGGATAATTTCATCTGAGGACATTTATTAGGTTATGTGGTGGCCGGAAGCGATATGCTTTTCATTGAAGATCAAAATGCCCTAAGATTTAATTCTTCGTAACAAGATGTAAATAGCAGAATGCGGTAGTGTCTCAGTTGTCTATGAGTAGACCTATACCCTAAAGGGATTAAAGCAGTAGTCATCATCATCATTTCGTGTAGGTGTCACGGTCAGTCGACTATGCACACCCTGGTGTCAGAGTTCTTCGGAACCGCCTCCGGCCTCTGACGTGGTTGCTTTAACGACTACCAGATGGCAGCCGGAACCAACAGCTGAACGTGCCTTCCGAAGCAGTAGTAAAATAACGTTATAAAATAAATTATTTTTTGGATCCGATGACGAGGATTTCGATAATATTTGGTATCTATGTATACCTACTCTAGATTTTTTGCCCTTTAGAGCTTCTTCTATGGGGATTTTCGGGATTCTAGAGAGAGGTTTGGGAACTACAAATCAATCCAGTCGACCTCTACTCGGGGAAACGGTACTAAGTAATACAATAAAAAGCCGATGACAAGAGTAAAATTATTAAAATGAAAACGTTTTTTCAGAAAATAGGCCCTTGCAGGAACTTTTCACGTTTAAAATTATATTATAAAGTATCATGTATTTTATTAATTATTGTTCCAAAACTACAGACTACTAGCGTTTCTGAACCAACTTCTGCAGAGAAGAAACGCCAAAAGAAACTCCTGTCAACAGTATTGGTCGCCTCCGCGCCTGAATGGCTTTATGTGACGATATGGCAATACATTCATTATTTTTTGAACATGTTCATGTTAACGATTGAGTTGGCAATTATAAAAACAACATAAAAAGTTTATTAGTCTCAAAGAGGCCGAGCAATAATTGATTGATAAAGTGCATAGAACAACAAAATAAGTATTTAGCAAGGCCTCCAAACAAACCCTTAACTTCCCACCATATTCACTGGTTCGGAGATAACGCGCGAATATTTAACTATACTACCAATTCGCGCGTACACTCCACCGCGCGTATTGTATTCCATTTAGTTAACCAATCAAATTAACCAGGGTTAGTAACGCAGTCAATGCTCGTGGGAATGGTGAAATGTTTACATAACAACAGATTCAGTGCAAAAGAATTTATTAATGAATTAGTCAGGGAAAACTATTTTAATTGATGTCAGAATGCTTTTATTACACATCCGATAATTATCTAATGGATCAAATTTCATTTTACAGTTCAAAGTATAGGTAGCAGTTACACCAGATGGCTTAATAGTAAAATATCATCACCGTCTTTTATTTTTAATCTCCACTGCAGTAGCATGACCCTCTCTATACTACCAGAGCCATATTTCAGCCAGACCAGTCAGAGGATTAGGCCTACACTCTCCACACTCTTTGATGTTTATAAGCTCTGTTTAGCTTGTGTTTCCTAAGTCGACATCCACGGGAAGACTTCGAGTGGTCCTATTCTACTCTGCCGGGAACCGCACGGCGACAAGTTAAATATAAGCCAATACTTTAAACTAATAAAGTACACGTGCAAGCACTACAGCATGAGAGCCAGCATGTGCCTGATAAGATACTGCAATCATTTGATTGACAGTAAATTGTATGAGTTTTATCAGCAGTGTAGGCACCTGCATTTGATTGATGATTAAAAAATAATGAGGGTATTATGAAACAACTAAAGGTTTCATAATACCCTCAATATTTTTCGTCTGTTAACTTAGAGTCCCACGTAAAGCCGCAATCCCATACAAACGTAGTTTGGTTTTAGTTTTACAACAGTTAAGCCAATCTTAACCAAATTTCGTACATACGACCGGATAAGGCATAATGATGTTTATAATCAGATTTCAATTTTAAAAACAATACCTATACAAAATTACAGCGAGTTGAAGTTTCGTATCGAAAACTTGTACTTGGCTGGTGTAAGCGCCTTAACGAATATTTAAAGAACTTTACAAAATGAGCTATAACATACTTTTATGATTAAAACTAACGTGAGATATAGACATTATTAAAATACGTAACAACGGGTTACTCACTTAAATAGTCAGCTACTGGCCGACATGTTTCAACCTCATCCGGAGGTCTTCCTCAGGGTGAATGTGAATTGAGAATTTGAGACGCGCGCACGATGTCTTCCTAATCCGGATAAGGAACCTTATGTACTTTATGGTTTGCAATAAAATATTGAGTATTGAGTACCTACAATAAATATGTCAAGTCATCGAAAACTAGCCAGTATTAACATTTCATCATCATCATCATCTGCGTCACTGTTACTTTTCTTAGGGGCCTATTTATAACCGACTTCAAAAAAAGATGGTCCCATTAAATTTTTATCGAAATGTGTCGAGCGCTTTTTGAAAAATACACAAAAACCAAAAAATATATACAAGGATGCCGTTCGGTTTACACTTATTACCATTTTATTTTTATGCTTATTCAAATAAATTGATAGGGTTGAATTTGGTTTTTGTTTTTTGTTAAAATTATCTTAAATTATTATTGGTATTTTGAGATCCATGTGAGTATCAAAATTCTATGTCCATACATGTCAATGGAAATCCCATATCCTTCATCGCTTATTTCCATAAAAACAATACCAAATCATAAAAGATATCCTTGATCATAAAGCTCATACGTGATAAATTACAGCAGTCTGTTAATAAATTTAATATTGCCGCAATATGGACATAATTCGCCTACATCCATCACGATATTGGGGAACCCACACCTGCCGATAGGGTGGCCAGGTCTTTAAAGTGAATAGCCGGACAGAGCCACTAGTTTAGCCGGACATTTGGGTTAAAAGACCGGAATCCCTTAATATTTTAGCCGTAGTATACCTACACAACATTTTTGATATAAATCAGGCAGGGGTTGGTTGTCATAAAATCTTCTTAAATTCTACAAATTTTCATAAAATGGTCAATTTTAAAAAGCCTAACAAAATCCGAACTGGCCGGCTTCCAATTAATATAAAAAAATAAATAAAAATTTGTTTATTCAGACATGAAAGGTCCATTTAGTGTTAGAAATTACAGAAACTACGAACTATGTTAGTATATTTTATATGTTATTCATTTAAATATTTTCTTGTCTTACTGGGTGACCCCGTAACAACCGCATGAATACGTACCCAGTGCCGCACAATCGGACAATCAAATTTAGTACCTATTACCTTCAGATCAGTGTTGGCACCTCCACGTACTCTGAGCATCAGCGATGCGATCCGCTTACGTACAACGGCACGTTACGTAACGTACGGTACAACTAACTATGTCCGGCTTTATCCGGACGCCTGGCAAACCTACCTGCCGATAGTGTTGTAATGAGCAAGTGATTTTATTGGGTTATTTGGTGTTATCTGTCTATACGTATCAGAGCTTGATTAAAAGTTCTGTAATGATGAAATACGCTTAAGCCTGATCAGGCATTTTTCGGGAATTATCTGTTTGCATACATGGCCGAGTTCCTGGCAGAGTAGAATAGGTGTACATTAATCATAAAGCGTAAAATAAATAATAATCTCCAGCAGTGGAGACTAAATGCGACCTGATGATGATGATGATCACATGTTGATCTGGTTAAAATGTAACGTAACGTAAAAGCCGCGATCGAGGGAAAATTCAAGATCAACATTAATTTAATATAGGTTTCTTTGAACCCTTATAAATTTTTATCTTTGATTCACAACTGAAAATTGTTGACGTCAGTAATTTACTTATGGCTAAGTGCCGCTTTCAAAGCGGAATAAACCAATATCTCAGTTCTAACCTAATTGTAGTAGAGCCACGTTACCGGCGAAATTCACTTTTGCTAGTAGCATGAATGGGCCGGCTCGTCCGTGGAAGTACCACACTCCTGTGCCAAAATCTCACAGAAAATTGACGTTTGAATAATGGTTTTACCGCTGCTATGCTTCGTTTGGTGAGTGAGGGAGCTGAAGGCCCATCATATCTTTTCTCTGGGAGGAAAGAATAAAATTCCAGCAATGCTCTTGTCGCATCCTTGATGTTGCGGTTGTCCATGAGAAGCGGACTCACTTACCATCAGGTAAAAAAAAAACATGTCATATGCAATATACTGGCAATTCGTTGCCAAAAAATACTGAGAGTATTATGAAACCTTTAGTGGTTGGCTGGGTGACACGTATATTCAATGCTTTAAGGTAAGCTATGATGGATGACGATCATCGTAACAGACCGAAACTAGACGCGATACCGACAGAATATATGTGAGTGGATCGTAATCTATCTTCTATAATATATTTTTTTAAATATATAAAAGGCAAACCTGACTGACACTTCTATCAAAGGCATCATCATCATCTGCCTTACCTTATCCCATTATCTGGGGTCGGCGCAATATGTCTTCTCTCCACAATTTTCTATCCCTTACCATTGCCGCATCCACCTCTACCTCTTTCATATCCCTATTAATACAATCCATCCATCTCTGTTTTGACCTACCTCTTCCCCTATACCCATCAACCCTCATAGTTAGAACTTTTTTAAGTCAGGTGTTCTTCGTTTCTTCTCATCACATGACCAAACCATCCAGTCTGTTACTTCTTCCTCTCTTTGTAATAGGCGCCACTTTGGTTCATCTATCAAATGCGCTCAGCCGAAACTACTGAATGGATTTCGCTGAAATTTGGCATACCTACTTGAATAGTTGTAATAAGGTAAGCATCCGCTAAGAAAGGATTTTTGAAAATTCACCCCTTAAGCGGCTAAAGGGGGGTTAAAATTTTGTATGGAAGTTCAACATTTTTAGAGCTAGAAGCCTGGAACTTTGCTTTTAGGATAACGATTAAAAATAAACAATAACGTGTCCTAGGGTTTTTGAAAATTTAACCCCCTTAAGGGGTGAAAAAGGGCTTGAAAGTTTGTTTGGGGAAACAAGATTAGTAAAACTATTTTATTCGAAAGTTCATAGGAGTACTGATATCAGTAAATGAGTTTACAAATGTTTCAAGCTCTTTCAAAATTTAACCACTAAAACGTGGAAAAGGGTGACAAATTCTGTAAATCAATATAGGTAGGTATCATTTTAATGGTTTGTGGGGTCACTGATTACAAAAAACAACAACTATTTCACAAAAATTGCACATTGGCTGCGGTCAATTTTACTTCCTTTCTTAGTGCTCGCCTACGCTACGATATGACCGACCTCCACGCGGACGAAGTCGCGGGTAAAAACTAGTTGTATAATATGTATTCTATTGCTGTTAAAAAACTTTGGTGAATCTTCTAAGAGAGGTCTTACATATTCCAGATGTATTATAAACTATCATTAAGATTTTTGTGGAGTTTTGTAGTAAAATATTGTACAGTGGTCCGAAACTCTTCGTATCTCATTCAATCTCACTCTTGGCTGGTTTTGTATCAACCTATTTCTATTTAATTCCTTTTTCATAAAGCTAAAAAGTTAACCTTCATTGTATCACTTCGTTATCCGTATGTCTGTCAAGATCCTTTTCTCAGAAACGTTAAAGTATAAAATTAAAATTTAGGTTTATCCTACTCTAAATAATACGTTAGAGGCTGTTTAAATCTAGATTGTAACGAGAACAAGCAATTCTAACGATGTTAATTGACCAGTATCGGAAAAATTATACAAGGTGTTGCAGTTTACAGAATTGAAATATGCAAGGCATATACTTTCTACATAAAATTTTATGATTAATGTACAATACTGGCTATTAAAGCAGTAAGCTTTTGTGGCCAGTAAAAAAAAAAAAAATAATTTCGGTATAATTCGGGTCTTTGCATACAGTTAAACATTTTGATAATAATGAATGTATTTTTTTTGGCCTAGCAAGTAAGAAATAAATAATTAAAAAATGATAAGAATACTTATTAATATTGACGAGCGGAGTTGTCTTTTCAAGGATGAATATCTGGAAATAAATTAAGACATATTTCTTAAGTATTATATCTTTAAATTAGTATTTACCACAAGGGTTAAAATGTAGCAGTTATGCAGACACTCTAACATGTAACCTTTTATTTTCCGTCCCACCCTGTATATAGATCGTATAATCCAATCCAAGTAATTGGCGAGCGACCAATTAGTGTACAAGTTACATAGGATTTTATTTCCCCTCAGAGTGCTGACATACAAACAGCGGCCATACAAACAGCTGCCATACAAACACTTGCCATACAAATATTGTATGGGAGATATGTTGGGCACCATCATTTTTGTTGCGCTCTTCGCTGCAGTGTTCGGATTTGGAGATGGTATTTTTTTATTTTTGGTTACTCCCTCTCTCTAAGGGTTTTAGATCTTTCTTTTGCTTTAAAATTATACTTAGTAGGTAGAAAATTAAACTGATTGATTTCCTATTTTCAGTAGAAGAGTTATCTTACTTATAGATTTTATAATAGACTAGAAATTTTCGCGCTACGTCTTACGCGTAAATTGCAGCTTATGTTACTCGCAGGCAAATTATAGGTATCTATTTGTCGAAAGAATTTTGTTAATCGATCCTGTAGTTCCGGAGCCTATTCAATGCAACAAAACAAACATTAAGTAATTCTTTTATCTTCATAAAAATAGTAATTTAATTACTATAGATAAAAATTTAAATAATTGTTATATTTGCCCTTTTATTAATTTCTTTACGAGTTTGTAATCGACGAATTGGCCGAGCGAGCCAAACGAGCAAATTACTACAGTCCAATTTGGGGAGAAAACAATTTATTGTATGTAGTTTCTTGCAAAATTGATGAATACTGAAATATGGTACATATAAGATAATATCAGTATATGCAAGATTTAAGTAAATTTTCACAAGGACCAAGTTCGCGACGAACTGTACAAGTGCTCTATTTTTAAAACAGCCTAACTTTGTAAGTGTCATACATATGTTTTATTCACAGAGCATCGAGGCCGAGGGGCTCCACTACCGGGCACTCTCAGTTCAGTTGGTGGAGGACTTGAAGAGTCACCACCGATCTATCGGCCAGGGTCGCAAGCGTAAGGAAACTATTCACCTACTTTGAGTATACATCAGCTAGCATAAAGGCAAGCGCAGTATTGGACACCCACCAGGTGGACGGACGAACCTGATTAAGGTCGCAGGAAGACGCTGGATGCAAGCCGCTTCAACCGGTCGTATTGAAAATCCTTGGGAGGCCTATGTCTTTTTACGGCTGGTATGATGATATTTTAATGGATAGATCAATTAAGTATTACTCTTAAAATAACAAAGGCTACTTGTCTAATTAAAATGCAATAGTGTATTTAAAAGAGAGGAAAATAAAACTCACATCACGTACCTGAGTGATCAAAATTGGCTCGTTAAATTTCTCAACGGCCTATCCGGTGTTTGCAGGTATCGCATTACATACGCGCGCCCGGGCTCCCGAGCTGGTACTTTCTCATCTCCAATCCATCGGAGCAAGTAGCGTCTCAAATGCCTATATCCCGTCCTTCTAGTCCAACAAACTCCTACCCTTCCTTTGCTTAAGGCGCTGTAATTCACGCACTGCCGTAAAACGTCTATTTTATCGTCGCGCAGTTTGCCTTATTTTTCATAAAATACTAGCATGAAAAAAATATGAAGTACAGTTCAAAGATCAAAATAAATGATTATATCAAAATATTTTCAAAAAAATATTTAAAAACTAGTAAAATAAAATGGAAAAAAGCTATATCCAGAAAAGGTTTTGTCGCGAATTACTTGATATTTTCAGCGATAACTACCAATTTTTTTTTACATCCATAAAAAGTTAAACTTACCGAGCAAAATGGATACCTAAAAATATTAGAATATTTGGTTATAATTAAGGAATTATTAACTTAAAACCGACAAAAAGCGGCCGAAATGACAGATACGGGTTCGATCGAACTGAGATCGCCTAGCGGCATCGCCATTTTTAACCTTATTTCATTACTAGTACGTCCTATTATCGCGCGATTACCATTACGTACTATTATTATTAGGTGTTACAGCGCCTTAAAAAAACGGTTTCGATAGGCAGCAGCGTTGGAACTGAAATAAGCCAAAAAAACTGCGCTTACCAACCCGTTTGCCTAGCTTGATGAGTATGGCAAAACTCCCCCAATGATGGAAATCCTTGGGGGAGGTCTACGTCCAGCAGTGGACTTCTTACGGCTTACATGATGATAATGGTCTCTATATAATGTTACTCTTAAAATGTCGAAGCTACTTGTCTTTATTAAAATGCAATAGTGTATTTGAATGAAAGGAAACAAACTCTACTGATTAAAGTTAGCTAGGATACTGTAAATTCAAGAAATAAATAAATATATATATATTATATATATATATATATATATATAATATATATATAATATATATATATATATATTATATATATATATATATACGAACAAATCACACAGATTGAGCTAGCCCTAAAGTAAGTTCTTAAGTAAGCTGACGAGCTCCGTGGCGCAGCGGTTACCACGCCAGCCTGCGACACGGGGGTCCCAGGTTCGATCCCCGGTCAGGTCATGATGGAAAACGATCTTTTTCAGATTGACCTGGGTCTTGGATGTTTATCTATATATGTATTTGTTATAAAATATAGTATCGTTGAGTTAGTATCCCATAACACAAGTCTTTCTTAAGAACTTACTTTGGGGCTAGCTCAATCTGTGTGATTTGTCGGTAAAAAATAAAAGTAAGATTTGTGTTATGGGATACTAACTCAAAGATACTATATTTCGTTACAAATACATATATAGATAAACATCCAAGACCCAGGTCTATTTGAAAAAGATAATTTTTCATCTTGACCTGACCGGGGTTCGAACCCGGGACCATCCGTGTCACAGGCCGGCGTGTTGACCGCTGCGCCACGTTGTTAAATATTTTACTTAACTACATAACTAAAATATTTATAATAAATCTGCAGGTACGTAGTTTCACACTTTCTGAAGCCCAAGCCACCTCACCAGTACTGGGAAGAAGAAACCTCTCTCACCCTCGTACCAGAAAACAAGAACTGTCTTCTCTGCGAAGCTCAAGACTCCGGAGCCTGTCGTGCTATGCCGTCATGTGTATATTGCGAGCCGACGGTGACTGCTCTGTGTGAGAGGAGTACGCCATGTCTTAGATGTACTGGTAAGATATATCTATCTCTCTCTTCACAATCAGGTATTTTTTTAAATCTCCACCGCAGGAGCATGATCCTTTCTGTACTACCAGAGCCATTATATTAGCCAGAGCAGTCAGTGAGTTTGGCCTACAATCTCCACGCTGGGCAGACGAGTTGGATAGTTCCTGAGTCACCTTCTACGACATCCACAGAAGACTTAGAGTGGTCCTATTCTACTCTGCCGGGAACCTCACGACACCTCTATTTCTCTTACTACCTTTCAATCCCTTCCTGCGGTACTAGAAAACTAGAACTGCTTTCTATTAGAACCTCAAGATTCCAGAGTTTACTTTGGATAGCTCCAAAGTGAGCTAGCGCTCAAACTGAGTGATTTGTCCGTAAAACAATAACAGAGCATTTTGGGACTTTCTTTTTTTATCTTCTGGTGGTACAACAGAACAAAAATTGCATTCTGTAAGAGATTTAAGATTCTGGAGCATGCTCGAGCCATACCATCATGCGTCTAGCCGACGATTACAGATACTTGTGAAAGAAATACGCCATGCCTTAGATGTATCATTAAGGAACCTTTTTCACGTTCTCTCTCTATTATGTACCCAGTTTCAACATGAGCTTTGATGTTTTAGAGCCCTGGATACTCCATACTAACACCATTTTAAATACCACTAATCTTTCCCTCTCCTCAAAAATAATAAAATAAAAATCGTTTATTTTGACACTTAGTACAAATGTTCCCTTATGATTAAGCACTTACAAAGTTAATAAAATGTATTTTAAGTTATTATACAAATTTCCCAAACTAGACCACATAGTCTGTGCTTTGGGGTACCAGTAGGTACAAGTCTTAGTATTTCTAAAGTAAAGGTACTTAATCAGTGTAGCACTGAACTCCACACTAGGATTCCCTGTGTCGTGGAGCGCAGCGTCTTCCCGAAATAAGTGTAAACATAGGTTTATTTCTAGCTCTCCACGGCTGACGTGTAAGCGGCAGGCACCTGTCCCACGAAAAAAAAAGGAAATCACGATAATTGAGACTGCTCTAAATTCCTCTTTCTTATTTAGAAAACCTTATTCCCCAGTAATCAAGAACCCCTTCTTCAAATGCGTTCCTGGCGAGAAGTACATGGACGAGTGCGACTCCTGCCGCTGCACGGACGGTCACGCGGGCTGGTGCACCAACCAGTTCTGCGAGTTTAGATCATTGCATATCTACGCCGCACGGCTGTCTGATGGAGAGTTCTATTAATTAAATACATACATACATACTTTCACGTCTTTTTCCCTTGCGGGGTAGACAGAGCTCAGGTCTATAAGACCTAAAGCCGCGTTTAGCATGGCTGTGGGCGTGGAGATAGAAAACGGAATCAAAACAGTGATGGGTTGCTAGCCGCATCGCCTGTTACCATGATTCCTTAGATTTTCGCCCATTCCCTCGATCGGTTTTTAATTTAATTTAATACCTACCTATTAGTATAAAACTTAATAAATATATAAAGTATTCGTTATATTTAATACTAGCTGACCCGGCGAACTTCGTACCGCCTAATTATTGGAGGC
Organism: Rhodophaea formosa; assembly: GCA_963082605.1. Classification (NCBI taxonomy): domain Eukaryota; kingdom Metazoa; phylum Arthropoda; class Insecta; order Lepidoptera; family Pyralidae; genus Rhodophaea; species Rhodophaea formosa. The sequence continues at coordinate 11,769,459 of OY720226.1, forward strand.
ATATTTAGTAAATCACAAACACACAACACAATACTTTTTTAATTTTATTGAATATGTTGCTTTTAGATTTTTAGGAATATTGAAGAATTATAGTATAGATCATGAGACGAAAATTTTTTTCAGCACAGCAAAGAGACGTTTACATTTCAAGTGACATTTTACCATAGACAATTTTTTTTTGAGTGAATACTGACAAATATTTACACTATAACTATCAAACTACATCTGTCGTTGTTTTTTTGACGGTGGCCATGGTTAGGAAAAGAAGAAGAACTACATCTGTCATCGAGAAAATAAAGAATTCAAACAGCTATAATATTTAAATTGTTGATATTTTAAAACTATTTTCGAGAAGTTATAGTGAAGCTATATATCCCTCAACTCCTTAAAATGCATTGTCCCTTTTGTAAAAAGTGGATGGAACGGCAGAACAAAAATAATAACTGTCCAGGTTGTATTAAATTATTATTAAGATGCGACGAATGCTACAACATAATCGCTGACACCTTTAGATTTTGTACCAAGTGTGGTAAGAATGTAGAACGAATAATACGCGTGAACAGGGCAAAAGTACAGAAAAATATATTAAAGCAAAAGCTGCTATCTAAACCAAAACACGTTTCTACAATGCCATCTTCATCATCTGAGGAGACATTCTGTGAATTAAATTTATCGGCCGAAGACATACAGGACATTCAAGTTATTGAAGACACCCAAAAGCCCAACATCAAGAATGTTCTGGCAGATATTGATGTTATTGAAGACAGCCAGCAGCTCAACATTGATAATGTTCTGATCGAATCAGATTTGTCCGAGTCGCCTAGTACTTCCGCCATATTATCATGTCCTGGCGAGCCAAGTGGTTCCCAAGTAGATGGAGCCAAGTTGATGGAAATAAAGAGTTACTAATACACGTTGACATTGGCAAAATAATCGTCAAGCAAAGATGGAAGGCATAATTTGAAAAGAAAAAGAAGAGTGATTAATATATTTTGAAATAAAAAAAATGTTGTATCAAATTGAGTTTTATTTTAGATATATACAACATATTATTATATAATTGTAAGGATCCAAATGCACATATTATATCATTCATTCAGTCATTTATTTATATTTATCTTCGAGCAACACGGCCTCCGTAAGATATTTATACACTCCTTAAACAAAAATTTTAAATTTTCTTGGATGTGCTCGTTTCTCGACTGTGAACATGACAAACAAATCTTTGCTTAAATTAAATACAACACAGTTATCATCATCATCATGATATCGGCCAATAAATGTCCAGTAATTAATATAGTGCTTTCTGGTAGACAATATTTTTAGTTTTTTTTTGCGGTGCGTAAATAAATAAGGATGTTGGTTTTCCGACACGCGAACACGCAACGTATAATTGTCCATGTGCGAAACAGGGAAACTCTAAGTTTATTCCGCAAACTTGCAACGATTGGCCTTGCGATTTATTTATGGTCATCGCAAAAGCTAGACGCACGGGAAATTGCAACCTTTTAAAATCAAATGGCAAATCCGTTGGAATCATAGGTATTCGTGGGATTAAGACATCCTCTCCTTTGTATTTTCCTTTGATTATTTTAGCTTCGATGATGTTATTCATGAGTTTCTTCACAACCAATCTCGTTCCATTGCAAAGTCGAGGTTGATTAATATTACGCAGCATGATGACAACTGACCCCACTTTTAATTTTAAATTATGTGGTGGTAGTCCAGGCAAGTCCAATGAATTTAAAAATTCTGTAGGATAGTTGACTACGTCATCCTGGTTTGTAGCCGTGTCAACTGATTTGTACGTAAACAACTCTCCTGGAAGGAAATTCTGAATGGTAGCATTGAGATCATCGACATCTTTGTTTTTTGCTGCCAATATTGCTCGTTCACTTAGCCAATCGTGGTTATTATATTGTTGTTTAATGTCCGGAAAAACACGCTGAATAAGCTCCTCTTTCGATTCTGTGAAGTGACAGAAATCTGTGGGAAAAGTCATTAATCCGGTCGAGCTGTCAACTGCGACTTTACCATTGCCAATATCCAGCAACTGCTTCGAAAACACAGATGCAGTTTGATCTTGTTGCAAAAACACTCGCATGTTAGTAGTTAATTGTAGTGTCTTTACGTGCCGCCACAAATTTGATGATTTTAGACATGCGTTTATTTCGTCAGCAACAGTCGATCGAGGAATTACTGGAAGAGTCTGACGAAAATCACCTGACAACAGTATCATGGCTCCACCAAAAATGTTTTGGTTATCACGTAAATCTTTTAACGTCCTATCTAGTGCCTCCAGCGACCTCTTGTGAGCCATTGTGCATTCGTCCCAAATTATCAATTTGCATACTTGGAGAGTCTTCGCCATAGCGCTATTTTTGGCGATGTTGCAAACTGGCGTTTCGTTGATATGCATGTTTAATGGTAATTTTAAGGCTGAATGTGCAGTTCGTCCGCCTTCTAATAAAGTTGCTGCTATTCCAGATGAAGCCAACGCTAGGGCTACCTCATTTTGCGATCGGATCTTTGCTAATAGCAATGTAATTAGGAACGTTTTCCCAGTACCCCCAGGAGAATCAAGAAAGTAAATCCCCCCAGACCCACTGTTTACAGCTTGTATCAAACGATCGTAAGCAATCCTTTGTTCTTCGTTCAATTGCGGAACAGTTGTGCGAACTGCTTCGGTCATAGCTTGAGTATCGTACTGGAGTTCTCTTTGCAACTCATGTTTTAATGCATCTTGCATAGCACGATTGGGTGCTGTCAGGCCTAAACACGACAATACTTTATTTGCCATCAATAAACACATATCTTCTATTATGATCAATGTGTCATTGTAAATCTCTGCCGTAATTTCCAATGTAGGATTCAAAGTTTCACATCGCACGCGATGCAACACATCCTCAGACATGTCATCCCTATATTTCATCCACAAATCTTTCGGATTTGAGGGGAAACATGTCGATATTATAATCGCAAACAGTGTGCGAATTTGATGCGGCGATGAAGATATCACGGAGTCCTTGAGCGTATCATCCCAATGCGAATCGTTTTCAAGCAACCGTAATAATTGACACGCCTCACGGTAAGTCGCACACAGATGTCCATCAACTGTTCTCAATTGTTGAAAAGATGTCGGACCAGGAACATTCACCAATAACAATCTAAGATAATAACATTCATCGTTATTAGGATGTACTGTATATATACGGCCTATAGCATCTGTGGCAAATACATTTTCATATCCTTCAAGTGGTGTTCCTTGTTTACGACGCTGAAAAGACTTTGATGATGCGTTCCATGTGTAGTAGCGCGGCATATCAGCATACAGCAAAGTGCGAGCGAATTGATCAGTTTCACAAATTGAGAAGAAACCTGTCAATGTGGTCACTGGTGGACGTGCCGCTCTATCCACAGCGTTGTTAGGGTTGAAATACACTCGTTGTCCATTTTCCAAATGAACTGCCAAATGGAATACAGTGGGATGTCTTTCATGAATTGCAAACGAAAATATGCGCCAAATAGCCTCATTGCTGCTTACATAGCGACCCATCTGATAGTGAGACACTTCATCATTTGTGTTTGTTACTGCGAAGATGGCCATGTCGCTACCTTTGTTAACATATTTACATATGTACTTTATGGATTTCACAGAGTTACAAAATTCCACATTGATGTGAGCTTCAAAAGTTTTGGACAATATGGGCGAGAACGGCACAATCCAACGATTGTCTACATGAAAATCTTGTCCTTTTATCTTGACATCTACAGATCGTCCACCGTCCTCAACTGATCGCCGACGATACAATGGGTAACCATCGATTCCCGAGATGGTTTCAGCAACCAAGTTTCTCGGGTACCGTTTGGAGCACTTGCCGTCGATCATACAGGGTGAGCTGTTGTTGATAACTCCGCAAGGTCCATGTATCATGTGTTTAGTTACTATTGTATGCAATTTTTTGTCAACCGTTTCATCAGGAATTTCGGCTGAAATAATGGAATCAATTTCTTCTGGCCTTATTTTGTCAACCAACCAGACTAATATATGAGCATGTGGCAAACCACGCTTTTGCCACTCAACAGAGTACATCCAACAACGTACTTGGCCATACACACGATGCTTTGTAATGAAATTCATTAAAGATTTTAATTTTTGCTTGTAAACTCTGGCTGTGATGTCATGCCTATCAAGTGGTGTTTGGTTGTGTAGCAGTTCTTTTTTTATTTCAATCCATTGTGGGTTACAGGTGAATGTAATGAATAGGTCTGGACGGCCATACTTTCGAACATAAGACATCGCATCTTGAGCGTACTCGTGCATGTGGCGCGGGCTTCCGATGTAAGTGGCCGGTAAAATTGTCATTCTTCCTACATTATTTACATTGCCGTCAGCATTGATTGCATCGCGAAGATGAATGTACTCTTCAGATCGAAGCTGCTGTTGGTTTAGACGAATGTATGTCAATCGTTCAGTCTCAATTTTGACGTACATGTCCACTGCATACTGATGAAAGAGCCGTTGACACATCAAAATGTGATTTACTTCACCTTCACGGATCATGAGTCTGTATGCATAATAATTCATGGCACTGACTTTTTTGTGTGTATCAGCACCTGGAAGTACAAATGATAAAAAAATACATTTATATATTGAATATATAAAATATTTTATTTTGTATAATCTAATTACCTGTTGTTGGATTAACCATTTTGATATTAAAATGGTACCCATCTTCTCCCTGCCAGAAAATTAATGGGTATTGTAAAGCATCATAAGCTCTATGCGTTTCATATACACGTTTCAATTCATTGTTCCGGCGATGAAGTAAAATATCTCTTGACTGCAAATTCTCTCCAACAACGACAATAGCCACTTCATCTATTATCGGTGAATTAAACCTCCTTGCATGCTCTCCAGCAGGTGTTTTGTCGGCTCTTATTACAATATTATGGCTGTCTGATGGCATCCGATCCAGTGCCATTTTGAACACCTTCACTAATTCATTATTCTCGTGAAGAAATGTTTGCAGTTGTTGGACAATGGTTCGCTTGACGGTTGGATTATGACTACAACGTGTATCAACTTCCGCATCTTGATTGCCCATAAAATAAATTTGCAAAAATTTATGATCTGCATCTGGCACTGGCAGCATTGCCCCCAGTAGGTGATGAATTTGTCCTTGTATCTGTAATTGTTTAAGAACTGGTTAAATTAATTGTGATACAAATACAAATTTGAATTTCAGTAAAACAATTATGGTATACTACCTTAAAAGTGGGCATGAACCCGTCTTGTACTATATGCGTTGCACCAAACGATGTCATTTGGAAGCAATTATTATATTTTTGGATGTTAGCCAAGAAGTGTTTAGACTCACTTTCCATCCCATTAACTAAAGAGTGTAACGGTTCAGGTGGTGGAACCAATTGTGGCAATTGTACTTTGCCACCAGCACAACATAATCCTGCAGGTTCACTACTGTATTTTAATGCTTTACAATGTTGACAAATGATTGACATTTCTCCAATCGTCACAGATTTGTCGGCACTATAATCAATTTCCGGATCGTAGGAAAATGTTCCTTGTTCGAGGTTTACAGGAGCATTGCGTCTGCGGAATCGATTAAATTCATTATCCCGTGCTCGCTGCTGTTGTGATCGATGTGCACGAACTCGTTCCATTTTCTGCCTATCCACTTCATAGTTATTTACTCTTGAACGTAATTCTCCCATACTTGTACGACTGTTATCATTATCAGCCTCTCGCTGGTCATTAGTGCGGTTGGAGCGTAAAGTAGCTCGTTGCACATTTACACGACTTCGACGACCTATGTCAGGTCGTTTTCTTTTCCTCGGCATTGTAAGTAGCGAGAAGAAAATCACTTTTAGCAGTATTTCAGTATTTCTCCAATTAAATGTTTCTTTTTTTAACATGAGATGACAAAACCAAGGATGTTAAAGTAGGAGCGCAGCAAAAAGTCTCTAAATAGTAAATCTATGGACAAAAACATATATCTCCATGGACCAAACAATGGAACGTTATTATAATAAAAATATTTTTGAGAGTTGGTAACACTGTAAGGTTGGCACCCATCAAACATGTCAACACATTAATTATTTTTATATTTTGAAATTTAAATACACGATGTTATGAGCAAAGTTGATATTATGTTGTCGATTCAAAAGTCTTGTTTTAATGCGTTCTTCAATTCGAGTGGAACTGAGAGTACAAATACCGTCAAATGTTTGACAGAAAGAAAGTGGTCAACTTTTATATGGGAAAATGGAATTGTCGTCTTACTTTATCTTACTCGCAATTTTTCCTTATTTGCTCACCGTTTAGACCTACCCTGGACTACGACAAACATTTTAAAACCAAAATCAGCTCAATCAGCCCAGCCGTTCTCGAGTTTTAATCAGACTAACGAACAACAATTCATTTTTTATTTATATAGATACTAACCAGTTCTGCGAGTTCAGATCGCTACATATCTTAGCTGCGAGGCTATCTGATGGAGAGTTCTACTAATTTTATATCAATTATATCTTATTATAATTATATCAATTCTAAAAAAAGTGATAATTTTTATACATTTGTGTAAAAATAATCAAATAAATTAAGTATTTGTTATATTATATTTCATGCACCAACTAGTTGTGCGAGTTCAGGATGATGATACGCTGAGCCAGGTAGTTTCCAGCCTTTGGTCACGGGATACCTCACTTAGCTTTTTAGCCAAGAAACTAAAAAGCTTATGTGCTGATGAACCCCACGGACCCATATACAATAAACATATACGGACTAATCCCACAAATTAAGTTAGCCCCAAAGTAAGTTCGAGACTTATGGGATACTATCTCAACCATACTATATTTTATAATAGATACTTATATAGATAAACATCCAAGACCCAGGTCAATCTGAAAAGATCATTTTCCATCTTGACCTGACCGGGGATCGAACCTGGGACCTTCCGTGTCGCAGGCAGGCGTAATGACCGCTGCGCACGGAGCTCGTGTATTTCTCATTTTAACATCTATAGAAAGCTTATTAATCAATTTATCTGTGAGGGTGATATAAGCTTTATTTTACGCGGATGAAGGCACGGGAAAATTTCTAGTCTTAAAATAAAAATATCGACACGATATGAAGAATAATACAATCTCATCTTACTATATTTTAACCTAATTATCTGTTCGTATACACACAAATAAGTATTTAACTTTCTTTCACAATTTATTTACTAAAATGACCACACTTAATACTGCTATATCGTGTATCCAACAATCAAAGGGTTTGCGGCCGCTGAAAGGGCCTTTTTATCCCAAGGAAGTAGCTTCCGTATCAAATAATAAACTACATTATAGTTAACTTCCTTTGGCGGCAAAATCATATTTGTAACGCAGAGAAAAAATACTACGTACTGGTATTTTACTAGGGGTGTCATCACTCGTATATAAGCGTTTTAATAATTCTAAAAGGTATTTAGTGTCACCATCGTTTAGTTTCACATTATCCATCTAGGGTATTATGGGACTATATGTATTAAATATGTTTTTAAAATTTTATAAATAAAAAAAAATGTTATTAATATCCTGCCCGGTCCTTCAAGGGGCGCCTCACCCCGTCGATGTGAATAACTTTAATGAGGGACTAATTTTAAAAAAATAAAAAAACTTTTGTATGTCTTTTCCATACAAAAGTGTTAAGGCGAAGTGAGTTCACACACTAACCCAGCAATTAATTCATTTACTCCAAAATCAAATCAAATTTAAAAAAGCTAATAGCTGATTGCCCTAGTAAATTACTTATAGTATTCTTTTTGTTACTTTTCATTGATATATCAATCTAAGTTTAAGTTCGTTCTCTTAATTCATCAAATTAAAAATAGTGAAAACTTATTCTAATAATACTACAAGTAATTTACAAGGGCATTCAGCTACTAGATTTTTTAAATTTGATATGATTTAGGACTTATAGATTTAATTCCAAAAGTGCAAAAGCCAAAAGTGGCCACTGTTGACGGTAAAAATTCGTTCTCTTTAACTTAGATTATAATATCTATGAAAAGTAATAAAAAGAATACTACAAAGTAATTTATTCGGGCATTCAGCTATTAGATTTTTTAAATTTGATATGAATTAGGACTTATAGAATTAATTGCTGAGTGGCGCTGGTGTATGAACTCATCATCATCATCATCAAGTCCTTCTAGTCTCCACTGCAGGAGCACGACCCTCTCTGTACTACCAGAGCCATATACTAGCCTGAGTAGTCAGAGGATTTGGCCTGAACTCACTTCGCCTTAAAACGTATGGTGGATGACTGCTAGTTAAGTAATTGACAACCCTGATAGTCACTAGTAACAGATATACGGAACCGTGCTTGAGTGACGCGATTGTGTCACAGTAGTGTTAATTACCACAAACATTTGTCAACTATTAATCTTCTATCGCGTAGACACTAACAATTTCAACTTTATTTCATTTGCAATAGGGTATAGTTTAGAAGTATTTGGTTGAAGAGAATAATCCGCTAGTGCATATTGTAATTAAAATTCTATAGTGTAGTGAATAAGGCTCTTTTTAGATATGGCTGGTGGATTAGTGAAAGCAGTTTGGGTGGTCGGTAAAGGATTATAGATTTTGCTACCGTGGGATATGTACTTTTTGTCATTATAGAAAATTAACTAAGTTGTTGCCTTTTTCCGTATTATGTATAAACTAGCTTTTGCCCGCGGCTTCGCTCGCGTTAAGAAGTAGAATTGTTCAAAATCCTTTCTTAGCGGATGCCTACATCATAAGATCTGCATGCCAAATTTCAGCCCGATCCGTCTAGTGGTTTGGGCTGTGCGTTGATAGATCACTATGTCAGTCAGTCAGTCACCTTTGAGTTATATATATTTAGATTATTACTAACACCAGGTGATTAATTAAACACCAGCAAATTTTTAATAGCAGATACCTGATAATGAACTATTTTTAATACAAACATTTTGGGAGAAACAAAGAGAAAATATTCGCCCTTCCATACAAATTAGCCCATCAGCTAACACACTCACTTTAAAAATGCCTATTTTAAACGATTAACTTTTAGAAAAAATAGTTTTAGAGTCCTCAATATTATTTTTCAAGATCTAACCATGGACACACCTCAAGAAAAAAAACACAGATTGATGAAAAGTTTTCAAATCCATGTATCTACCATGTACCGTACGGGGTACGATACAAGGTACGGACTCATCATCATCATCATTATAAGGTCTTTCTAGTCTCCACTGCAGGAGCACTTGAAAGGAGAAAAACGAGTTTTTTTGTCGAGTTGGAGAGACCTCTCCAACTCGTCTGGCCAGCGTAGAGAGTGTAGGCCAAAGCCTCTGACTACTCAAGCTAATATATGGCTCTGGTAGTACAAAGAGGTACGGATTACGTGTACGTAACACAGGCAGCGTTTTCGCTACCATGCTACACGGAAAAGATTCATTTTTAGTGCTTTTATTCACCCCTTATTTTTCATTTTCTCTGTATTTTCTATGTATGCGTAACATAATAAATTCTGATCTATATAAGTAAAAATAAAAAGAAATTGGCCAAGTGCGAGCCAGACAAGTCAAGTTCCTTGTATGTACTCTACATATTTTAATTGACACTATAAAAACAAATAATAAAAATTGAATAAAATTGATATTTGAAGGGTAAATATCTATTTTATTATTTATTAGTTATATTTATTAAATTTTTGTATTTGTTTTTATAGCATCAATTTTTTTTCTCTCTATTCTCTATAATTCTCTATCTCTCATCTGTGCGTTTTCCCAGTTGCATCCTCAGCTGGAGAGCCCGGGTTCCAATTTTCGGCTGCCTAGCCATCAGGGTTCATTAGATACAGCCAAGTGACAGACAGACGGACAGACATCGTTGTCTTAGTAATAGGGTCTCGTTTTTCCCGGGTACGGAACCCAAACAAAAATAACATATGGAACAATTCCAAACATCCTACAGACCCATTTATTTACTCTCATAACAACGTTTAACATTTATGAACCTTTTAACAAAAGGGACAATCTAACAGTTACTTATTTCACATTTAAATCTACAAAAAATTAGGCCAATATCAATTTCACTCCAAAACTCTACAATAGGACCGACAAATGACAAATGTGGTTTAAATTACATGCGACAATGAAGCGATTTTTTTGTTGCGCGCGACAAAAATGTCGCCGGAAGTGTGGAATTGGCGATGTTGACGACAATTGCGACAATGATCGGCCTTAAGTCGGGTTTACCACCTAAGATTGTGACGGGCATATAGGGTTACTAGATATGACACAGATGGGTACATGGAATAATACTTCCAGTAACTATCAGTACTATAAGGAGATTATACAGTAAAATGGGAAATACAAGATGTAAGCGTAAACACTTTTGTCTATAAAACCACGAAATCAGCCCGTCAAAATAAATTACTTTTACAATAATGTTTTCTTATGTTTTCGCGATTGTTACACATTTAAATAAAATTATTTTAATACGGTTTTTATCGCGTTTATTATTAGTAGATTTTGCAGTTCTTATAAAATACTAGACAAATGTCAACTTAGTCTACCTGCGACCACGAACACTGTAAAGTGCTCGAAACGTTAGGTGTATAAATAATGAATAAACGCGATAAAAACGGTATTAAAATACTTTTACAATGTTGGTCCCGAAACAAACAAATTTTTAAAATTGTTCATTTTGAGCGGCTGATTGCAGGGAGCTCAAAAAAATATTATTTATTTATTTATAGTTACCTGAAATAAAAGAATTTTACTTAAATTTTCATACAAAAGTGTTCAGCCGGCCCGGAAATTTGTAAGAAAAATGTTGAAATTTATTTGAGTTCCTAACTTTGGCCCCATAGTCAAAGGTGTCATTTTGTCGGGCTAATTTGATGGTTTGAGCGACAACAGTGCTTACCCGAACATCCTATATTAAATTCTAGCTGTTTCTGTAAATACGCCCGCGTTTAGAAAAGTAGCCTATGTCTTTTCTCAAACTCTAGACTATCTGTGTACCAAATTTCATTTAAATCGGTTCAGTAGTTTTAATGTGAAAGCAAGACACACAGTTACTTTCGCATTTATAATACGAGTAAGTATTCCTATCAAAGTATAAAACGTTACAAACCTATGTCTCTTCTAGTAAAATCAAAGTTTAATGTAGATCCACAACCTTTCCTAAATTGACCCTCTACAAAAGCGGCCGCCCGCTGCGCTACTGTGCACACATGTTGTAATAGTTATTATAATAGTTATTAAACTCCGTAATAACTGGCTTTAAAATAAATATAAATAAAGCTCTGTCGGTTTTTGTGTATCTCACCCTTTTGAGTGTGGTAAAAAAAAAGTAGTAAATTGGGAAAAAAGTATAAAAGATTGGTTTACACTCGGTTTTAAAGTTTGCTTGAAGTCGTACTTAAATCGACATATTACAAAAGCGGCTTAAAATTAGTACTTACATTATTCTTTGACTTTTTACCCGACTATTGCGAAATCAACAGGAAAATTAAGGTTAAATATATATAAAATTTTAATCGTATTTAATTTAGAAATAAGATATTGAAAAAAAAAGACAGCCACGCGGACAGGAAGTAGACTTAGTCGTATGAAAAATAATATTTTCTCAAACATGCTCGGAAATGTAGGCATTACTGTAGTAAAAAGAAGACCGGAAGTTTGTAATTCTTGGCTCATTCATCGCATTGCCGGCCTAGGCCAGGAAATAAGTATGAAAATTACTTCCCGGCCGCTGCTCAAAACTTTTTAATTAATCTATGTAACGTAAATTATGTCACTTGTCATACAGCCAGTTTACTACCACTGCATTTTTAAAAAATGCATATAATACGTGAATATAACTACAATTTCATTAAAATATCGATATGTGATCATACGAAAATATGCTTAATTTTCGTTGCGAGAGAAGAAAACAATAATCTATGATCTATTAAATTTTTTGTGAAAAATATGACTGGGCTCTATGGGCATTGTTTCCTTTGCTGGAATTGACAACTGAAAATAAAAAAATTAAAAACTCGGGAGATCTGTTATTTTCACTATACCCGTAGTGATTAACGCCTAGTAATAGTATCTTCTTCGTAGTTTGTGATTAACGCTTTGCAGTAATTGATTGACATTGATTGTTTTCGGTAAATATGTGCAAAGTTGGTTATTTATTCGAAATGAAACGGTTCAAAATGAGTTTTAGTGATGAAAGCAACACTGCAATGGATTTTAAGTACCTACTTCGCCTAATTTGAAACTTGAAAGTGGAAAAATTACTACCGGCAAATACCTAGTAAGGGGAAATATTTAAGGCATGTAAGTTTATGTTTAACTTTAAGTTAAATTTCCTCACATTTATTGAGAAAATCTCTATACTTTCCTCGGCGGGAAAGGGATTGCCGGACTCGTAACTATTGTCAAGGCCTCGCTGACGCTCGGCCTTGAAAACTATACTCGTCCGGCAATCCCTTACTTCCCGGCCTCTGCAGTAATGTACTATAATATGTTTAAATATATATGTATTTGTTATAAAATATAGTATCGTTGAGTTAGTATCCCATAATACAAGTCTTACTAAGAACTTACTTTGGGGCTAGCTCAATCTGTGTGATTAAAAAAAAAAAAAAAAAAAAAATATGTAGACTATAATATGCAGACGCAGAACATAATCAGAATAGTATCGTGAATGCATAAAACCATCCATAAAAATTACAATTATATATACCACTACAAGGCTAACAATGTAATTTGTGTTACGCTTCATCAGCAATCAAAGATAAGGATACTTGATTCAAATCTATAAATGTCTTCATTCTTCTTCTTCTTCATGGACTTAATGTCTTCATGATCTCACGGCTTGTGACTCTATTTGAACCCAAAAAGCGCATCTAACCTAAAAACCGCATTCACACGCGGATGTGTAAAAATAAAAATGGCTAAGTGCGAGTCGGAATAGCATATGAAGGGTTCCGTACCACCATACAATACCTATTTCATTAAGGTTCAGCCGTTAACATGATGGAGGGATTTTCAGGGGTTCATCATCATCATTATCAAGTTGTTTTTTAGTCTCCACTGCAGGAGCGTGACCCTCTCTGTACTACCAGAGCCATAACAGCCAGTTAAGTCTCTGATGTTTATAAGCTTTGTTTAGCTTGTATTTCCAAAGTCCTTCTACGACATCCACGGGAAGACTTGGAGTCATATTCTAATATGTCGGAAACCACATGGCATCGGGGTAGCTTAACATTTTTAATTTTATGAAACTGGTCACTTCTCACATCATACCTGCGTAATCATTTTGCCCGCGAATTTATTTGCGTTTACCAATCGTACTAGTAAAATGAGCTATTTCGATTTACTGTGCATAGCAAATTTTCATCAAAATCGGTATTTTAAGTTGTTTTGGTGTGAAAGTGCGTCATGAAAAAGTAAAAACATATATACCGATATCATCCTCCTTTAACTTTTGATATATTTTATGACATTAAACAAAAATTAATATACAGGGACAAATCACACAGATTGGGCTGGCCCTACAATAAATAGTAACTCAACGACACTATATTTTACAATAGATACTTACATGGATAAACATCCAAGAGCCAGGCCAATCAGAAGAAGATAGTTTTCCACATGGAGATATATGTTGAAGTTAAGTGCCCTCGTGTCGTAGGCTGGCGTGTTAACCACAGCGCCACGGCGGTTGTTAATAAACAAGTCATCTATATTTGCTGCGGATCTCCAAATCACAAAACCTTTATATCGAAACCCCCGCAGCGCCTTTGAAGAAATGTTTCTAAAATATGAAAGAAAAACCTCAAATGGGACAAATTGTACCGCGGCAGTACAACTCTATTGTCCATGTGTAAAACGATGGTATTGGGTTACTCGAGCATATTTTGATATCTTTACTTTTATAGAACTGCAGCCGAGTTCTTTTGAAAACAACTTTTAAAATTAAAAAAATATTAAATATTAATATTAAACTTTTTTCATATAACTATTATTTGTTAATGTGGAGACAAACACATTAAAACAATTTTTTTTAGTCGCCTGATAGCACGGAGCCTTGGAGGTTGTGCATTACTCTCGACTTCTGAAGATCAACATATTTTCAGAACTAAAATTACCTTTATTTTTGTATGAAATTAGTTCACTGAACATCATCTGGTTCATACAAAAATATGAAAAACAAAGTGTTGGTCTGATCATTTCACCATTTATTTATTTATTAGTATTTCTTACAACTAACATTACACGTCAAATAACCTAATGCGATAGAGTAAGTAGTTGTCGTCGACAAAACAGACAGACAGAGTAGTGATAACGTAACAGACAGAGGAGCATCACTTACACTCCTGATAAAAACGCGAAGAACGAAGAATAAATAACTTCAATAGAAATACCAAGACGCGGCCTCACTTCTAAAATCTAAGCCATCTTTTCTGTTTAAGTCACTGAGAGTTTTTTGAAGTTCTTTTACCAACGGCATTTTGATATTTGAAAATTACGATGTACAATATTTGTTTTGGATTTCGTCTGATTGTAAATTTTTATTTAATATATACAGCCGCGTCTTAATTGACCCTCGAAATAAATATAAATAAATAAATATATACGGACAAATCACACAGATTGAGCCAGCCCTAAAGTAAGTTCTTAAGTAAGACTTGTGTTATGGGATACTACCTCAACGATATAGATACTTATTATATAGATAAACACCCAAGACCCAGGTCAATCTGAAAAAGATCATTTTCCATCTTGACCTGACCGGGGATCGAACCCGGGACCTCCGTGTCGCAGGCAGGTGTGTTGACCGCTGCGCCACGGAGCTCGTCATACACTACAGTGTACGTTTTGATGGTCACTCTAACGGTTTATACCGTGTAAAATCCTCGACTTTCTCTTAAAGGGGAAACTTAAACCGTTAATATGAAATACTTTTCCTATGGGACAAATGCTAGGATATTTTTATTTTAGGAGACCAGTGCTACCCCCTTCACTATCACTACAATTTAAAAAAAAAAACAAAGTTTTCCGCCGCGTCTATCTGTCTGTCTATTCACGATCACGATAGCACCAAAAAATACTGCACAGATTTTCATATGGTTTTCACCAATAGATATAATGATTCACTACATATTTATGAAACAGTCTTCCGCCGCGTCTATCTGGCTGTCTGTTCACGATAAACTCAAAAAATACTGCACAGATTTTCATGTCGTTTTCACCAATAGATAGAATGATTCATGAGGAAGTTTTATAGGCAAAATTCATTCCCGGGCGCAGCCGTGGAGGGCTGTTAGTTTCAAATAAAACGGAGATATCAGTTATAATTTGTTCTGTGAAGCCCTTCAATAAACCTTCAAACTATTTTATGAACTACTGTTTCTACGTGAGAACGTGAAGCTTTTTTTAAGCATTTTTGTTAAAAACGGCCGCTTATAGCGAAAATGCTATGTAGAACTTTACGTTATGACTTTGAACTGTAAACAGTATAGCTCATGAAGGATTATCTCGGACCTAGCAGAACAGAATTTGAAAGATGTCTTTTTCAAATGATTTTTTTCAAATGAGGGCAGCACCGAGTGAGCTTTAGAATGGCTTAGCACAAATTTGTTATTTAGGATGGGAGCTAATAGAACTTGCCTTGCTCTTTTCGCCAGAATGATTTTTAAATCGCGGAGATGTAATTTAAATATTATACAAAACAAAAGAGTTGGGGTTTCTTCTAAGTTTAGGACGCTCGCTCTGTTATGGTCGAAAGGAAACCTTACAAAACTAACCTACCATCTGTAACTTTTTTTTGTACTTTTGTATGTAAGTATGAACGTGAAAGAAAACGGCTCGGCCCCGCGATTTAAAAATGGTATCTTTAAGAGGAAAGTGAGTTCTATCGATTCCAATCCACAGAATATCTAAATGCGTGCTAAGCTATTCTAAAGCGCACCCCAGGACTGGACACCATAAAATTCATGTATGTTAAACTTTTGACGGTCTTGAAACTACGTACGATTGGCGAAGCAACAAATACAGAAGAATTGCTACTACGCAGTCATTTTATTTGCATCCAATCGTCTTCCTTGAAACAAACAGACACACATCACATTACACATGTAAACCTAAGCCAGTAATCCCAAATACACATTACCACACACATACAACTACACTCTCATAATAGATTCGCCCCAGCTGTTACCAATATGTGAATTCGATGTAGAATTGTCGATGTAACGTGCTTACGGTACGGTCGTTGAAATACTACTGAAATTTTCGCTGAAACGTGCGTAGGAGTGCCGTAATGCGTCATTGGACGGGTTGACTACATGAGATTACAATTTTTAATCGGGAGTTAAGGGGCTCCCTCTTAACTCCGGATTTTAAATTATAGAGCTTAGACGGCGCTTTCAATCGTGTAGTTTTATTATTTTAAGTTATTTTCCACTTAACTGTTAAATAATAATTATGCGGAATAAATATTATCATTAAATAATATCCAATTTTATGGCAAAATCAAGAACTGTGTTGAACGAGGAAATTTTTGTATATTAGTGGAGAAATACGATAAAATATGATTGTTGCCTATGCTCGGCGCTCTTTTAAATTTATGACAAGGCGTGTATAAAATATTTTTTTTTTAAATTTAGGTACTTGGCCTGTTCATATGTCTATCTGTGAAGGTAAGTTAAATTAGAACCACCTCCTGGTGTTCAATTGATTCGAAATTTTGCATGCTTGTGAAAGTCAGATGTCAATGACATGTTAGATACTAGAATTTTTCGGTGTAGTGCTGTCCCCATTTGAAATAAAACATTTAAAAGAAAACAGAGATTTAACTAAAATGTTCTGCGAGGTTCTAGTAGATACTCTTCAGTCTATTTTATGAACGATTTTTTATTAAATAGTTAAAAGTATGAACGTGTTTCTTAAAATTTTCGCTAAAAGTCGCAGTTTTTGACAAAAAGGCTTAGAAAAGCTTAACATTCTAACTTCAAGCTGTAACACTTACAACAAAATAACAATAGTCCAAGAAATAGTTTGAAGGGTTATCTAAGGCTTCCAAGAACAAAATTTTGCTTTCATATGGGGGGGTGGGGGGCAGCACTGAACCCCAGAAACTCATGCTTCTCCATAAAGAGTCCGTAGACAGTTCCATTTTTTTTATTGAATGACTGAATTGAACAAGGTAAACCTTATAAAACGCGGACTAACGATAAACCTAGATGTAAACTTGGTTTCATTTCAGGTTCCAAGAAAAATCATATTATAAAACAAGGTTTATCAGTTGGTTAGTTGTGATGATACTAGACTTAAAGATAAACCAACAATTACTTGATTTAACTTAAGTACCAACTCATTTTGTACGTAAGTCACTTTTAGCAGAAAAAAGAAACTCAGCATTAACTCAAGATTGTGTCACTGACCATTCACAAACACATAAAAAACCACACCCACACAAATAACTGAAAACACGTGTTGCGTACGCGCACGTTTACACGACCAAAATTACACATTTCAGCTGGAGCTCCCCTGCCTCTCTGCCTTCATAGTTTCTGTATTAAATAGGGGCTTTAGTTTGATATTTGAGGGGTCCAGAACACTGGTTAGTTTGCAGCAGATTTTTGCACGCCCCTTATTTAGAGATTGAAATGACTTTGACGTAAGAAAGTGCATTATATAAATATCACTATGTATGAATGCATGATGATGATGATGACTCATATTTACACTGTGCCAGCCACGTCTCTCGTAACCATAAAAGTCAAGGTGATAAGGATCGTAAAAGTGGATTGGAATGAACGTTTAATAGTATTGTGTGATTTATTTTTATCGAATTACAAATCTTTTATATATATTTTCAAAACTTCAGCTTCTTTGGCCGTAGCCTCATTAAGATTTTTCCTTGGTAGAGTATACCTAAAGGTGAAGGGGCCACTGTTTTTTAGAGTATTCTCTTGGCTCATAGGCTCTAGATCATCATCATCAGGTCTTATTTAGTCTCCACTGCAGGAGCATGACCCTCTCTGTACTACCAGAGCGAGATATATTAGTCGGAGCAGTCAGAGAATGTAGCCTACAATCTCCAAGCTGACCGAATGGGTTGGAGAGGTCTCTTTGATGTTTATAAGCTTTGTTTAGCTTGTGTTTCCTAAGTCGCCTTCTATGACATTCTCGGGAAGACTTGGAGTGGTCCTGCTATACTCTGCTGGGAACCACACGGCATAATATAGGGTCTAGCTATATTCTGTCTAAATAGTCACTAGGCTTTAAAAACATCAGATGCGAAAGATTTCAGGAGCGGTAAAAAGCTCTCCTTTCGCAAAAAGTTCAGTGCTTCCAAAAATAATAATGCAAATTTTCACTGTATAAAAAAATCCTAAGCTGACTGAGTTTTTTTTTTAGTTAATAATATCAGTATAATGGAGCTTGAACAAAAGTAAGTTAAGTGATGTATATAGTCTATTTATATGAATAACTTCCTTGATCACATCTTCACATCATCATATTTTGCGATAAGGTCAAAGAAAACAGTCAAATCGTGGGTAGTATTATAGGTGCCTATAATTATCTGTTGAAACAACAAATGGCTAAGTTACATGTGGCCGCAATTTAATAATTATTAATATAATAAATCTTAAAAAATTTTACATACAGTCGTCAAATTTTCAAGAGAAACAAAAACACCTTAATATCTCAACTTTTTCCACAGGTATGCAAAGTTTACCGAACCTAATATGGAAGTGGCGTATACTTCGAATGCAGCTAGATGCACCTTCAAATTGCACTTTAAACTTTCAGTGGTTAAAATGAAATTTGTTTTCCCGCTCTCTGTTGATCCAGAAATAAATTTACTTAAACCCACGTCCTAATTTCAACTCTATTCCAACGCTAATAAAGTCATAATTATAGTGTCAGTTTTAAGATGACATAGTACGTTTTACAATTTCAGTAGGTAAGAGTTTCTCCTGAAATGGTGTCGCGATGCATTCTCTCCATCTCGCTCTAACGTAGCGCGAACTGTACGAGTGATATATCTGTCTCTGTCTATCTAATTCGGAGTTGGCACGTGGGCTTTTTAGTCAATAGAATATTTTTGGATTGCGTGGTTGGTAACTGTTTTGTGTTTACCGTACGCACCATACCAAATATATACAAGAGTTGGTTAAGATAAAAGTTTATTTATAAATAAATACTAAGAGTTTCTTAAATTTAACTGTATTTATATTCAATACCTAATGTCTATGCGCTATTCACTTGTATGGTATTATCGCTGCCGCTGTTAATTGCTGGCTTTGCGTGTGGTAAGTAGTAAGTAGGTATATTGAAATAGAGTGGAGATTATAAAACTCATAAAAATCAGCTAAGTGCGAGTCAGACTTGCGCATAAGGGTTCCGTATCATTATCTTTACGATATTAGATCGAGCAAAAATGGTAAAAAATAAGGTTTGTGGTATAGGATACCCTTAAATATTAACCTTGTTTTAATTATTTATTTCAAAAGTGATATATAACTGAATATTCTGTAAATATTTTAAGAGTCTACCTGTTGCCGTTACCAATATACAGCAAAAAACGGAAAAAAACTTTACGTTTGTTATATTGGAGTAATAACCTACCTTTAATATTTATACTATACCTTTTCTAGTATTTGTTGAACAGAAATACACATATTTTGTGAAAATTTCAGCTGTGTAGCTATCACGGTTTCTGAGATATAGCATATTGACAGACAAACGGACATCGAAGTCCCTTTGGGTACGGAACCCTAACTATTTACTAACTCCAGTATTCTTAAACAATAATCAACTGTTTGGGAGAATTTTTGACGATGAAAATAAAATGTTATTTAATCAAGCTTCGTCTAGGCGTCCATTCGTGACTTTTTCCTTTCCCAGGCTTCAAACCTGATGATGACAGACAGACAAAAGCTTTTATTTTCAATATCATCATCATCATTTCAGCTGCAAGAAGTCCACTACTGGATAAAGGCCTCTCCAAAAGATTTCTAAAATGACCGTTTGGAAGCGGCCTGCATGCATTAAGAGTCGCCTGGAAGCGCATGTCTCCATACAAACGGAAAAAGGGAATAGTGGAAATATTTGATAATTTTAGGGCAAAATTAAGCATCCAATCAATAAATCTCATTATAATCTACGTACGTTCCTATACAGTTTGGTTAAATTATCAAATGTTTGAGAATTAGACGCCTCTCAAGATTTCCATACAAATTTGAAAAGGCTTGTAATTCTCAAACCATTGGTATTTTAACCAAGCTGTATAGGAACGTACGTAGATTATAATGAGATTAATTGGCTAAATGATTAATTTTACTCCAAAATCATCAAATATTGCCAAAATTCCCTTTTTCCGTTTATATAGAGACATGCGCTTCCAGGCGACGTATCCCGACGCGTATATTATCATGTCTGGTCTACTTTAATGTGGTTTTCGCTATCGTGCAAGGCATTTTTCTGGGAAAGTTTATTTGGGTAAAACATTTTTTTTTGTATAAATTGTATAAAAGCAGCTAGTCTTAAATGTTAGAATTACATTTGTTGTTTGTTTTTCGTGTGTGTAAGTGGCCAACACTGGTGTCAGATTTTTCAAGCCGCCCAAAGGCATCTGACATAGCTTAAAGACTGCCATCAATGATGGCAGCCGGGACCAACGGCTTAACGTGCCTTCCGAAGCACGGAGGAGCTCGAGATATTTTAATGCCACTTGCGGTCACCCATCCAAATGGGGACTGCAATGGGGGTTGCTTAACATGCGGAAGCACTTATAATGCTCACATCCACTAGGCTATCGGGCTTCTCTTACATTAAATTTGTATATTCAGTAGAGTTATTTAGCCCTTCCTTTCATAACAAAGCACTTTACTCGATTTAATTTATAACCTTGATTCATTCGTATTCGATTGGTTACGATATGAGTAAATAGCGTACAGCCAAATGATTCAGTGGAGGTAGTCATCATTAAACTTGAATTGCATTTATTAGTATTCGTATCGAGCTATTCTGAGTCAATATTAATAATATGTGTGGTTCCCGGCAGAGTATAATAGGACCACTCCAAGTCTTCCCGTGGCTGTCGTAGAAGGCGACTTAGGAAGCACAAGCAAAACAAAGCTTATAAACATCAAAGAGACCTCTCCAACCCGTCTGGCCAGCGCGGAGAGTGTAGGCCAAATCCTCTGACTGCTCTGGCTAATATATGGTTCTAGCAGTACAGAAAGGGTCGTGCTCCTGCAGTGGAGACTAATAAAGACCTGATGATGATGATGATAATAATGATTAATAATATTAAAAATCTAGAAGTTTGTGATGATGCTAGGGTTGAATAATAAGAGTGGAAGGTAACTGGGTGGATGAAATAATCCGGCTAGAATTAATAGTTTGTTAATATATTTTTGGTTATATTTTTTTCAGGATAATCCCAGATTGAATCAGAAATCGTAAAAAAATACTTTCCTTACAAATTAATAAAATAAAATAAATTAATCAGCTAGTCGGATGCCTATTGATGGTCTATTTTTCCCTGATTTTTTTTCTTGCGTTTCTCTATCCTCTTTGTAATTCTGATCCAACGATTAAAATATTGCATTCAAATATTAATAATAATGTAGACATCAAGTTAAATATTAGGCTATCATACTCAATGTGGTATTTATTATGCTATACTAAGCTATATTAGAAGGGTTTTAAATATGAATTTCATAGTTAAAGTCTTATAAAACGCAGATGAAGTCGCGGATAAATTGCTATTATTTAGTTTTATAAAAAGGAGTATCAAAGTAAAAAGGTATGCTTGTAAAAAAAAAATAGATTTTTTTTTTATATTTTAATACCTTTATTCTTACTAAGAACAATGCTTTTACAACGAACGTCATTAAAATATAGGTGCTGAAATATGCTGCAAATAGTTTATTAGTTAGTGGCAACGATCCATTACAAATCAGTTGCGAAACAGTATGTTCTTAAATTCAGTATGACAGTATGTCATCTACAAATGTAATGGGGTGAGTGAGCATACGACAGTAACAATGACAATAAATACGTCACTAGTTGACTCGCAAAGTAGAGACCAAGAAGCTAAGAAAGTAAAGGAAGAAAATAATTAGCTGTAGTATAGTGCCTGGCGATGGTGTTAGATTCAACACCATACATGAAGAGAGTTATTGCTGGGTTTGAAATATAAATAAATATATAGGGACAAATAACCCAAAATTGAGATAGCCCAGTAAGTTGTGAATTTGTGTCGCAGGATACTTACTCAACGATACTATATTTTGAAAAAGAAACTTATATAAATAAATGTCCAAGACCAAGTCAATCTGACTAATATCGTTTTCCATCATGACCTGGCCAGGGATCGAACCCGGGACTCCTATATCGCAGGCTGGCGTATTAACTACGGCGGCTGTCATTGTCATTTTAGTTTATTGCTTTAAAGTTAGGTGATAAACGCTGCCTGTGACAGATCTTTTATAACACCAACTAAATTATTAAAACAGCTTCTGAACTGTACTCTAGAAATACAAGGCAAGGAAAAAGGCTCGTCCACGATCACAATCCGAGACCTCAAATGTACATGAAAAACTGTTATAGCATGTGTATAAAAATTTATAATAAACTACCAGAACATGTTAAGGCACTTCCATTTAAAAAGTTTGAAAAATGTATAAAAGACATGTTATTAGAAAAAATATATTATTCGGTTAATGATTTTATAAATGAAAAATAATAATATGTGTCTAATATTTCAAATAATTAATATTTAATTCATTAATATAATAATGTATTGTTATGTATTGATACCATAAAAATTTGCATGCTATAAATGTAGCTGAATAAGTAGAGCAATTATATGTAACACCTGTACTATTTACCTTATTCATGAGCAATAAACATTCATTCATTCATTGAAACCAGTTGGTTGGACGACCTGACCAAAGTCGCAGGAAGCCGCTGGATGTAGGCCTCTTTCAACCAGTCGTATTGGAAATCCTTGGGGGAGGCCTATGTCCAGCAGTGGACTTCTTGCGGCTGAGATGATGATGATGAATTACTAAACTTCATCATCAGCGAGTAAAATTGGCTCTGTGTTATTTTAAAGTAAATAATAAATAAATATATACGGACAAATCACACAGATTGAGCTAGCCCCAAAGTAAGTTCAAGACTTGTATTATGGGATACTAACTCAACGATACTATAGGTATTTTATAAAAGATACTTATATAGATAAACATCCAAGACCCAGGTCAATCTGAAAAAGATCATTTGCCATCTTGACCTGACCGGGGTTCGAACCCGGGCCACCCGTGTCACAGGCCGGCGTGTTGACCGCTGCGTCACGGAGCTCGTCAAAGTGAAACTAAAATTGCTAGTAGAAGAAAATATTAGTTTAAGTATAACCTAGTTTTTATGCTTTCTAGGAGTTGTAAAAATCTCAAGAGCCATCAGAGGATAAAAAATACAATGTTAAATATTTAATCTCCAATGGGTTCCAAGCTCTGTAAGACGGTAGGCATGTAACAGCTGTTTTCTTGGCGCACTCGCCGTCGCATACTGCGAATTACTCTGGCTATAAAACGAAAAGAGATTGAACAGTGAAATGTTTTACTGCTAGATACATTTTTGCACTATCTTACTTAGTTAAAGGGTTCATCTATGTTCAAATTTTTTTTTTATACAAAATAGCCTTAGTCTTCCCAAGAACTGTTTCACATCATTTTACATCCTAACTAATTTTATTAATGTGAAAGTGAGTTGGTTTGTTTGTCACGCTTTCACGCCCTAACTTCTGAACCGATCATCATGAAATTTTGCATATACATGGATTAGGGGACTGAAATGGAAATGGGCTATATATCGTGGGTGAAGCCGTGGGTAACAGCTAGTTTTAAATAATTCTAATTAAATATATTCGGACAAATCACACAGATTGAGCTAGCCCCAAAGTAAGTTCGAAACTTGTGTTATGGGATACTAACTCAACGATACTATATTTTATAATAGATACTTATATAGATAAACATCCAAGACCCAGGTCAATCTGAAAAAGATTATTTTCCATCTTGACCTGACCGGGGATCGAACCCGGGAACATCCATGTCGCAGGCAGGCGTGTTGACCGCTGCGCCACGGAGCTCGTCATCATCGACCTATGTTTAAAAAATACTATTAATATGAGTTATAAGAAAAGTTGTTCATATTGACTGAGTCGACCCTATAAGGGAATGTCGAAGGTCAACTTACACGGTGTATACTTTCTAGACTGGAAATCCCTTTATTTCAAGCAAGAAATTAAAAAATTGATCTTCCACTCTGGTCTGGAGAAAAGAAAAAAATGGAGATTGTACTAGTTGCTTCTCTTCCCGCGTAGATCGTAAAAGCCGATCGATGGAATGGGCGTGAGGAATCATGTCAATAGGCGATGCGGCTAGCAATTATGCTAGCTAATATAAATGGCTCTGTTAGTTTATAGAGGGTCGTGCTCTTGTAGTGGAGACTGAGACCTGATGATGATACTGAACCAGTTGCCGTTGTTGTTATAGTCGTGACTCACTGAAAAAAGTTATTATAAAATTGATGACATTTTTGTAAATAATTAATGATGAATTTAATTTAAATGTAAATTCAACTTTATGTTGACATCGTGTGTGCTTAAAAGTTTTCTTTTTATTTTATTTTAATTTAATTTTTATTATGATAACTAACTTAGCTATAAGCAAAGTAGACTAAGGACTTGTTTATTCTTTAAGAACGTATAGGTTATAGTATAATAATTTATTCACATAAAATGGAGTATATTTTATGTGAATAAATTGTTATTATTATTATCATTGTTGATGAATGATGAAATGACGATGATGATGATGATTATTATTGTAAGCGGAGACAAACTATTTATCGAATTAATAAAAAAATACGGTTTACACGCAATAAGTAGACATAATGCGTTTAAAATTTCAAAACAATCGTGGAACGCGCGGTACATACGAAATGTATTTATACGTTCTAGCTCACTGTGTCAGTGTGTTACGCCCACGCCCATTGCTGGGAAATATTACAGTATTCAGCGGAGTTATGTGCGGCAAATGAATGTTCTTCTCTGCAATCATCATCATCAGGTCCCTTCTAGTCTCCACTGCAGGAGCAGGACCCTCTCTGTACTACCAGAGCCATATTAGCCAGAGTAGTCAGAGGATTTGGCCTACACTCTGCACGCTGGCCAGACTGGTTGGAGAGGTATCTTTGTTTAGTTAATGTTCCCTGAGTCACCTTCTACGACATCCACGGGAAGACTTGGAGTGGTCCTATTCTACTCTGCCGGGAACCACACGGCTTCTCTGCAAACTACTTCTTCTCCACCAGCTGCTTCTCTTCCCGCGCATACAGAAGGGATGTGGCTAGCAACCCATCACTATTTTGAAGGTTTGCTAGCAGCATCCCATACCGTCATCCACCTAGACGACCACCAACAAGCTAAACGTGGCCTTTAGGTACTTAAAGCTGGGTCTCTGTCAACCCCGTTAGTACAAAAGAAGTGACAGTATTTAAGTAAACACAAACTACATCGCTGGTGCTCTGGATAGGAATGAGTCGATTCGGGAGTCTACTAAATAGAGACAACTTACAATTTCCGATTTATTTTTCTTCCATTCAGGACATCGGGGGGACACAACCATAAATAATCAAAGGACACAATATACATATTTTTAGGAAACAAAAAACTTATTGTGGCTTTATTACAACAAATATTTGTAATAAAAATAACAGTCATAATTTTTTCCTAGTGACTGATACACACTTATCTCTCTATCGCAAAAACGACTGAACCGATTATGATAAAAATTGCACTGTTCTCTAAGCGAGATTATACCTAGTCCGACAAAAAAAGAATTTTAACAATCCGACCCATGGTTTCTGAGATTTACACGGTCTTACATACAAACCTACAAATATTCAAAACATACATACACCTATAAAATTTGGCATATACATTAAGAAACTGATAAAGACTAACTTGACAATATTACATTCATCATCAGGTCTTTCTAGTCTCCACTGCAGGAGCACGACCCTGTCTGTACTACCAGAGCCATATACTAGCCTGAGCAGTCAGAGGATTTGGCCTACACTCTCCACGCTGGCCAGACGGGTTGGAGAGGTCTCTTTGATGTTAATAAGCTTTGTTTAGCTTGTGTTTCCTTAGTCGCCTTTTACGACATCCACGAGATGACTTGGAGTGGTCCTATTCTACTCTGCCGGGAACCACACGGAGATATTACATTGGTCGAATGATAACCTTTTTTTTTTCGAATTCGGTTTCAAATATTGTTTCAAACCAGCCAGTGCGGTACGAGAATTTTGATGGAGATTCAGTAGTAAATAATTTCCCCAAATTTTATTGATCGTCTATTGTCCTTCAGTTCCCACAGGTCTGTACAAACACAATGACAGTCACATGTTTATATTAATAACATTGAGGGCTGTTACAATGGTTGGCCAAAGGGTTTTATTTATTTTAACTTTTACTCGGTTCAGCTAATTTGGGAACTAAGTTTTATAAAATTCGCATGGGTCGAGTTCATTACTTGATATATGCACCATTCTTCTGTTTTAAATATTTTGGAAATGTTATATTACCTTCTTAGGTACTTAAAAAAGTTAACATACTATGGTGTCCCAAAATTAACGCAAGGCTTTCAGTACTATTACTACTAAAATTCTTGCGTTAATTTTGCGACACCTCATATTGTTGAGTTTAAAACTCGTATTAAATAAAGAAATAATATATAGAAAAGATAATAAAAGTTTATTAGAATAGCATTGTGAATGCATAAAACACATATAAAAAATATCGTAGAGGTATCTTGCTACAAGCAGGTCGTAGAGGTTTCTTACTACAGCCAGCTACGAAATGTCGTAGCAAATGATTGCTACGACGTTAGATACAGTGTGGCAAATTGTCAGCCGTATGGTTCCGGAAGAGTAGAATAGGACCACTCCAAGTCTTCCCGCGAATGTCGTAAAAGGCGACTTAGGAAACCAAAGCTAACAAAACTCAAACATCAAATAGACCTCTCCAAACCGGCCAGCGTGAAGAGTGTAGGCCAAATCCTCTGACTGCTCTGGCTCTAGTAGTACAGAGAGAGTTTTGCTTTTACAGTGGAGATTAAAAAGGACTGATGGTGATTTGGCCTAGGAAAATATTAAACGTCAATTCATTATGAAAAAGTATGCCAAAGAAGTGATGGTGTCAGGGAGAATGCACACTACACCGACAGAGAATGAGATAAAGGCAGATAAATTCTCTAGATCAAGGCTTTATTTCAAAGATTAAAAAATGGCCAATTATTCAATGCTTGTTCCCGTAACAGCTTTGTATTAGCACATGCATATATCAGCTTATGCCATCAAATCGATAGCTATGCTCAAGCTATGTGTTTGTCTCATAGTCTGTGATAAATCACAGACTCAAGTTTTTTCTACGCTTTTAGGCTACTAGATGTTATTTAGACTTTATGTAAACTAAGGTCTTTTAGACCTTATGGAAACTATATTATTAATTGATAGACATTTCTCTCATAAAAGCAGTTACAAAAGAACTATGCAAACTAAACCAGCTTAATAGTGTATTTGCACCTTTTATTGGCCATTTTATTGCCAATAATACGTCACTAACCTCCCCAGACAGTTGTGCTGAGGCAAATTAAATCACGGAAAATCACATGAGCCACCCCCAGGGCAAAGAATATGCACGGATAAGTAGAAGAGTAATTTCATCTCATTTCACTCTTTTGTTTTGTCTCTTGGTGACGAACTTCGATCATAAGGTAACGAAAATATTTTACACATACCCCGAGTTGTAAGTATTATAAAATTATTAATACAGCTACCCTAAAAATATTTTATTCGTAATACCACTTTTTTGGCATTACTATTATAAATACCCATACCAAATTATAGCTTTCTAGTACTTATACTCTCTGAGTAAAACCGCAGACAGACGGACAGACAGACAGACAGACATGGCGAAACTATAAAGGGTTCCTTGTTTACTACGGAACCCTAAAAATTATGTTTTAAAGATTGACCTGGCTCTTGGGTGTTTATCAATATATGTATTTGTAATAAAAATATAGTATCTTGAGTTAGTATCCCATAACACAAGTCTCGAACTTACTTTGGGGCTAGCTCAATCCGTGTAATTTGTCCGTATATATTTATTTTATAGTCATATTTTTTTCGGTGGTCTATACATAACTGACCTCCTACACTAATACTCTATGAGGACGTGTGTCCCACACGCGGTATAAAGTGCACATCGCCGGTCGCGTGCCGCTGCAATCATATTGCTAATTGACGATTTGCTGTCAACTGTACAGTGCTGGACAAGGAAATTGACAATTTTTAAGTGATAAAACACCCATAGTATTTCAGAAACTTTATCGTTTTGTAGATACTGTAACGGGTGTTTTGCTGAAACAAAACTAGTATGGTCCATTCTAATTGTTACCCTTTACTTCTTCAAAAATAATATATTTTACATGTCGTTGCCTTCAATCTCACAAAGACTGCGTCAACCACTCGTTTCTTCATGAATCAACTACAAACAATATTTTCTTTTGCAATGCAGTTTACTAGTTTTAGAAATCCTTAACAAACCTCCTCAATACAATACTTTACAAACATATTATCACTAGATTAAGAGCAGCTAAAGGCTAAAAACATCTTAAATTTTTAATTCTTTGATAATCTTATTCGTCTATAGTTTTGTACTCGTTTGCCTCCTCATCTACTGCAGTCGTTCAGAACAGGGTTCACTGTTACGACAACATATTAGTTTTAAAAAATTATGAAGTCTATTAAATAATATGTCAACTATCTTACAGCCGTCTGACATCATTAACTATGCTGCTAGTTATACCGTTGGGAAATATTTCTTAAGATTCTGCTTACTTAGTGTACCTACCAATGGGAAGGTTCAAGTGGGATGCATCCCAGCCCTTAGCAGTTCCATTCGATAGTACCGATAGGAATGTTTGATTTGGCTCGATATGATAGTGCCATGGTTATTAATAGAAAATTTATAGAAGGAGGAAGTGATCCTTTATTGGTCACTAGCTGTTACCCGCGGCTTTGCCCGCATGATATATAGCTTAAGTCCTTCTCAGTACTCTAACCTATATGTATGCATAATTTCATGATGATCGATTCGGTAACGTAAATGCGTAACAAACAAACTCACTTTCGCATTTATAATATTAGTTAGGATATATAAATTGGTCATTGTTGCTCCTTTGGGCAAAGTTGCATACAGTTAGCTACTTTATTTGTTTGGCCTAATCTTCTGACTGCTCTAGCTAATTAAAGTCTCTGGTAGTATAGTGAGGGTCGTGTTCCTGCAGTGAAGACTAAACAGGCCTGATGATGATACTTATGTAATAAAACTTGTTTATTAAATATGACATGTTTATTAATATGATTGACAGGTATGGAATAGGTAGTTTATAGAAAAGCCCGACTATTTCCACTGTCCGCCAGTGTACCGGTCACATGTTAATCCACACGGCGCTACTTAATTTGTGCTTTTGTGTCGTAACTATTAAATCTGGGCCCGGCCGGATAGTGAACGCCTCGTTTGCACTATTAATTGGCCATTGTTGCCCCTTTGGGCAAAGTTGGATATAGTTAGCTATTTTATTGGTTTTATTTCTATTATTGGGTTTGTTTAAGTAATGAGTTGATGTTCTGTTTCAAGAATTAAACAAAGTAAATTACAGTTTCTTGTTGGGTTTGTTTAAGCAATAATTCAATTTTCTGATTAAATGATTAAGCTAGGCAAATTATAGTTCTATTAGTTGGACAAATTAATTCGTTAAAAATTTCTAATTAGTTAATAAAACAATCGCTTTTTTCACTTACCCAAGCCTGTTTCCTGTTAGAGTCTTGGCTTTGATGCGTTGGATTCTGGGGTCCTTTTTCCACACACACATATTGAGTTATTTTTATACACATTGTATTGTACTAATTAAAGCATGACGATGTCGTACAGTTTGGTGTACGTATACTCCATTTAGAATTTTCCAGTTTGTAACTACCTATAAAATATTTAATTAGGGCTTAGTTACATACTTATATCTTTTAAGTCGATTAGAGTAACGATTTGTCTGATTTTGATTGAAAGTATACATTGTGTAAAATTGGGAGATCTGTAGTCACTTAAAACATAAAAACACAGATAAATTACAATATTAATATAAAATAAATACGCTCACCAGATTGGAACTATATTATAACGTGAAGACCCTTTTGTTGTTTTAAAATGTTACGGTGAATAAAAAGATATTAAATTAACTGAATCATACATTATTATTCATGAATTAAAATATGCTGTCCGTTATTAGGGTACATACAATAGCCAACCGATATTGCATGCTCGTATCAAAAATCTCTCCCACAAATAAAAATATTCAGACTATCAAATACCGAGATTGGTCACAGATAAAACTAATAACTTTTTACTCAATGGACGAGCCATAGACAAAAATATGCACAGATTACATATCTCACATAAACGTCAAGCAATTTTCAACTTTGCCTAATTTCATTTGAAGTTGATATTTGTTCGGAGTGGGCTTTGAAAAATAAAATAGAGATGTCATCAAAAATGGATAGGGGTGAAATCGACTGACAGATTAAATTTTTTCGTATCAATTTGTACGCCAATTAGGGGGATAAATGACGTGCGATGATTTCGATTTATACAATTATTAAGATTTATTCTGTGCCGTCGAGTGCGGCAGATTGGGTTGGTTGATAAAATGTAATTTTTAATGGTGTCTCATACTAAGCTTGTTTTGTTATGAGACGAAATATTTTTTTTTTAATCTATGTTTGTTATCATGAAATAAAAATACCTCTTGTAGGATATTTTGAAGGATAACAGGATAGACATTTCAGTAGAAAATTGACCAGCTGTCTGTTAATTTGTTTCATCATATAATTTGAGAACTTTCTTCTTGTCGGTGGAGTATTTTCCATTTTTTCCTATCTTAGGCTATCTCCTTAAACTCTTTGTACCTATGACTCGAATTTTGCCTCCTCTTTTATTTCGTCTGTGTATTTAAATTGGATAACCAATTTTCTTCATAATTTTTAACTTTCTTATCTTGCGGTTCTATATTCAATAACGCTAGTTCTAACATTATAATATTGTGAAGAATTTTAATATATCATCATCATCATCATCATCATCATCATCATCATCATCAGGTCTTTCTAGTCTCCACTGCAGGAGCACGACCCTCTCTGTACTACCAGAGCCATATACTAGCCTGAGTAGCCAGAGGACTTGGCCTACACTCTCCACGCTGGCCAGACGGGTTGGAGAGGTCTCTTTGATTTTAATAAGCTTTGTTTAGCTTGTGTTCCCTTAGTCGCCTTTTACGACATCCACGGGATGACTTGTAGTGGTCCTATTCTACTCTGCCGGGAACCACACGACGAATTTTTTTTTTTTATATTTTAATATATATACCTAGGTAAATACAAATGTTTAAAGATGTCCTAATGCAACTTCACGCAAAACCTACTTGCTGGATTTTGTTTCATTAACGTAGGCACCAGCCCCCGTAGCATGGCACGCGCGACAACGTTTATCGACTATCGCCAGCTTGTTTTTCGCAATACTGAAGAGTGAGAAGTTGATAGTTTATCGCGCGATATAATCGACGTCGCGGGAGCCATGCTTCGGGGGCAGGAAAGATGGGCCCATATCGCTTTTGGAATCCGACAGACGGAAAAAGAAACAGAGGAAGACCCAGAACAAGATGGTCGGATGAATTATACCACTATGAGAGTGACTGGAAAGAGAAGGCTATAGACAGAGACACTTGAAGAAATAAAGGGGAGGCTTTTGCCCAAAGTGGGACATAATAAGCTAATAAAAAAATAAAAACTTGACATTGATATATAGCTCATTCATTAAAATAGCTCATAAGCTATAAAATTACGCAGCTGAAGTTACAAGATAGAGCCAGGTCAACTAAATAAATTAAGAGATTATTATATTGGGACTCCAGGTTGTAATTGGGCAAAATAGAAGTGTTTAAATCGCATGGAGGCCCTGGGTCATCATCAGGTCTTTTTAGTTTCTACTGCAGCAGCACGACCCTCTATGTACCACCAGAGCCATATATTGGCAAGAGCAGTCCGAGGATTTAGTCTACACTCTCCACGCTGGCCAGACGGGTTGGAGAGGTCTCTTTGATCGTTTCCAAAGTCGGCTTCTACGACATCTTTGAGTGGTCCTATTCTGCTCTGCCGGGAACCACACGGCAAAGGCGCTGGGTTCACGCTTCCGTCCGGTCGTATTAGAAATTTTTGAGAGAGGCCTGTCTAGCTGTGGACTTAGGCTGTGGATTTCTTGCAGCTGAAATGATGATGATGTTGAAGAAGGTTTCGTTTGATCTTAAATGTGTTTGTATATTTTGTGTCAAAATATACTACCATATTGTTATCAGAAACGACCTAGAGGCAGACCAAGGAAGAGATGGATGGATTACGTTGAAAAAGACCTTAAGAAGATGGGAAAATATAGAAACTGGAAGAAAGAGGCAAAGGAGCGTGACAGGTGGAAGAAACTTGTGGAAGAGGCCAAGACCCATAAAGGGTTTTAGCGCCGTAGGAAGTAAGAAATATTGTTATCTAAAAATATACATGAACTGACTTCCTATTAAGCACAAAAGTCAGTAAACATATAACTAAATACTTCAGTAAGGAAACTGACCAGTGATACGGTTACTTCTTCAAGACGACCAAATACAATACTCATCATAAATAAATATACAATGAATAAAACTAAGAAGAGCAACTAAAACAACATGATAACAATTAGAATAAAACGCTATATAATTAGTTGTCAGCGTGCGACAGTAAAAAAAAAAAAAGGATCAGACCAGCAGATGTTGTTGAATTGGCAGCGCGACCGATTCGCGATCGTCTGGCATGTGATAGCGTAGCGTGTCGGGCCACGAGATGCGAGGACGTTATAGGCTGTAATTTTTGAAACACACACGAAAAGCAGACTAACAAAAAACAAACTGACAGGTAGGTTGTCTGGAGAAAGAGAGAGACAGAGCAATATGGAATGTTAAAATTTTATACATACTTTAATTGCTCCGGCGCTGGTGCTAATAAATGTGTGTAAAAGGGTATACCAGATGTTGTTATATTGGCAGCGTGAGTGATTCGCGATCGTCTAGCATGTGATAGCGTAGCGTGTGGTGGGTGCCATGAGATGTAAGGTCGTTATAGGCTGTTATTGAGTAAAAGATATTGAATCAAAACGCTAAACTTACTTGTAAGTCTGAACAATAACTCTTAATACATACTATCCTTACTTTTTAACTGATGTTGTAATTTTGGTTTTATTTAATTTATTTCATGGTGCTCCCACACTGTAGTTAAAAATGTTTACAAAATTTTCTTTCATAATAAGAATGCATAATAACATGAAAATAAAAAAAAACCTATTACAACTAACATTCATTATAAATTTGCCTGACCTTTGAAACAGAAAATGTTTAGAAAATGTTTGTAAACATTTTTGCAACAACATTGTGGGAGCAGTGGTGGAATTATTCCTGAAGGTCTCATTCTTTTTTAACTTTCACAATATAAAATGATTTTGTGTAAATGATATTACCTAACAAAACTTAGCACGAAATTTTTATATATTTATTTCGGCTACCATGTCTATAGAATAACATAGTTTTTTCGATGAGACTGTAAACCAGTCATGTCATTTAATTTGTATTAAAGTTTTTCGCCTCCGCAGACTAGCCAGTTTAGTGGCCACATAGTGCCATCGCTCAATGATCGACAGTGAACTTCAATGCATCTACTGAAAAGAAGGGCGTTTCTATTGACTAATTGAAAGTTCAATGACCAAAACTTAAGTACCTAAGGGCCACTGCCATATCACTATATTACTACATTGTATTAACAAAGTAGCTTGCCGATATCTGTCTGTCCCTATGTATGCTTAAATCTTTAAAATTACGCAATGGATTTTGATCCGGTTTTTTCAGTAGATAATGATTTAAGAGAGGAAAGTTTGTATGTATAATATACAGCCGGGGAGAGCTGCTAGCTCTCTCTCTCTCTCTCTTGTTTATCGGCACAATAGTAATCAAAAATGTTTATATATTTTTTCGTAGAATGTACAGTCTCCTACAGAGAAATCTGACCCCCCTTCGCACAGATTTTAAATTGTAAGACTGTCAGCTTTCTCTGCGTGCGACTGTACAATTATCACAGCCGCAAAAAGTCTACTTCTGTACTTCCATACTCACCACGCTTGGTAAACGGGTTGGTGAGCATAGTTTGTTTGGCTTATATCATATAATATTATGGGAATGAATAAGTAGCAGCTTGGAAAGCCAGGCGCACGTACCCAATGCCATACCAGCAACTACCAGACATGCAGTTGAAGATGATAATCCTGACCTTACCCTTAGTCATGTGGTCTCAACGCCTTAATCGTACGATTTGTTCTTAGAGACTCGCATAGATGGCGCCACTCGAAACTACACAACATTGTATCTACCGTATTATGAGGATATAAAAACATGTTTCACAAAATATATCTTGTTAAAAATCAATGCAATATTTTAGGCGTAATATTTTAAAATGACACCGTATATTTAGTAAGTTAAAGGCTAACGCAGATTACCGCCATCTAGTATCGAGTAGCAAGCAACTCTCCCGTGCCATACATTCGCCTGCTTTTCGCAACCTTAATTTGGTCCTATATTTTTGTCTGAGGTGGGCAGTCTATTACGTTAGTATTATACTGTCTTTGCCTTAGTATTAAGAACCATCCATCCATCCATCCATCAGGTCTTTTTTATTCTCCACTGCAGGAGCACGACCCTCCCTGTACTACCACAGCAATATATTAGCCAGAGTAGTCACAGGATTTGGCCTACACTGTCCACGCTGGCCAGACGAGTTGGAGTAGGATGAGGGTAGGCTTCTTCTAATTATATTTGATGAAATAAAGGAAAAGGTTGTGGCATATAAGGATGGAGAATGGCTGAGAACCGAGAGACATGGAAAGTACTCCACCAACAAGAACACAGTTTTTAAATTATAGATAGATAGTTTTCAAATTTAAATTTGCTTTATTTTTCTCTCCAATCTATATATCTTTTCTCTATATCTATATATCTATACCCACAAATACAATTTTTTATTTCGTATGTATAAGTGGCCAACACTGGTGTCAGATTTTTCAAGCTGCCTTAAGGCATCTGACATAGCTTAACGACTGCCATCAACGATGACAGCCGGGACCAACGGCTTAACGTGCCTTTCAAAGCACGGAGGAGGAGCTCGAGATATTTTTATGCCACTTGCGGTCACCCATCCAAGTAGGGACTGCACCAGAGGTTGCTTAACATACGTAAGCGCTCATAGAGCTCACACCCACTGGACCATCGGGCTCCTAACAAATTTTGGTACAAATTGTATACTTATGATAAGATTGTGAGAGACTGGTGTCTGAACTAAGCAGAGCCTGTATCTCAGTACACCATTTAGCTCTTGTCTGTTGCGAAACCAATGACTCTATTTTTTTTTGTATACATGGCGAAATTTTGATCGTTCTGGACCCTTAAAGGGGTGATTCAGCCCGTCGATATGAACCATTTTTCCTATGGGACCAATGCTGGAAATTCAAATTTTATTTCGACATTTTCATACAAAAGTGTTCAGCCGCCCGGGTAATTTGTATAGGAATGTCGAAATTTTTTTCGAGTTTACAGCATTTGTCCCATAGGAAAAGTTGTTTATATTGACAGGCTGAATCACCCCTTTAATGGTCCGGAACGATCAAAATTTCGCCATTTCGACCAACTATTAGTCGCTGATATCATTTTCGACGTCCTTCACTACAGCAGTAGAGAATCGAAAGCAAACGGGATCTGCATTAATTTGTCTGCATTAATACGAAATCTACGCTAATATTATAAAGCGGAAATAATTGATTGTTTATTTACATTAAATAGGCTCCTAAACTAATGAACCGCTCTTTGCAGATTAACGCTTTACAGGACACTTAACAGGACAGTTAAATGTATGTGTAGACTTATAACTGTTATGTATTATGCCCTTCTGGCACGTAGGGACCAATACTGAACTGAGTTTCTTTCGGCGTATTCTTCGCAGCAGTGGTCTTTCCGAAACGCTAGTAGTTTTCGATTTTGCAAAAAAAATATAACAAGAAAGATAAATGACGTTCAAAAAGCGATACATGAGATCCAAAATTTGAATAAAAACTATTCATTTCATTTCATTTCATTACAATAGAAGTTTTATTGTTATAACTGCTATAGCCGTTCACTTTCCTGTATTGTGTTACGGTTCGCTTCCTTGATCGACGTCTACGATCTGAAAGGGAGGTTAGCAGTGTACTCTATGTTTTTGCGACCTGCGCTTCGTTCGTCTATAGTGATACTATAAAAGAGAAATATTCGGTTTTTTGTTTGTTTGTTTGCATTGAAAAGGTCCCAAAACAAGAATATATAAATAAAATAATATAAGAATATAATATAAGACTGATTTTCAAAATTCTTTCACGTATGGAAGCTGATTTATCTGTGTGTGACATAGGCTATAATTTACGTGGATAAAGTCGGAGGTACGTAGATAAATTGCTTGTCTATCATAAGTAGGTATATACTGATAATAAGTCTATTTTAAACATTCCTATGTTGAAAACAAACTGGAATTATTCTTAAATTATTTTTGATTAAGGTCAAAGAGAAATTAAAAGATGAAGTTCTCTGAACTAGACTCTTTCATAATAAAATTACACTTTTACTTGAGTTTTCATTTCTTCTTTTGTATTGCACAAACTACAAAAAATGTCTGACCCTGTGGCGCCATGAAAACAAAACTGTTTAAAAAAGTTGCGTATTACATACTTAAAAGCGTGTAAACACACATACTGTGATCTCCGAAACTATTCAAACGCTTCTAATTATGCACAAGCACTGACTCCACACCTGTTCCTCAAAATAGACGGCCAATGCACTCAAATGCACTCCTAAATAGATGCACTCACATTTAAACTACACTATCTTTTACCTCAACATACGAGTACATTACTAGTTACATGCAATCAATTGAAATTAATTAATGTGCTAATGCGGCAATGGATGTTGATGTATTCGAAATTCGAATCGAACGTTTTAAATGCGTACACCGAAGTGAAGGTATTGGTATTCAATTGAACGAAATCATTGAATGATTGTTTGTAGTTAAATTTAAACTGTCGTGAATCTCATTTGTAACAAACTAGATTTAGAGTGCTAATTATAAAGATCTATTGTCGCTGAGGTAGAAATAGATAGATCGGATGCAACTATCTGTGCCTTTGAGAGTGAAGGGCATTCGTGTTGATATTGATCGAATGAAATATCTAACGTTTGTTTACACCAATCCTAGAATTGGTTATTTTCTTTTTTAATTATGGCTTCCACCGAGATTTCAGTGATTCTGCCAATGTCCAGTATAATGAAATACTAAGTATCGGTGTTGTACGGTATGTGGCATCAAAGATGGCATATGTTCTTTTGCAGCCTTGTGGGAGATTTTGGCGACAAATCTATACGAGTCCATTTAACAGTCTACTTTAACTATTTAACAAATTGTTCTCGAGCACGAGCATTTATAACACCAAACTACACCAATTTCATATTATAAAGTCCACTTAAATGAATTTGCAAAATTGTATAAGGCAAACGACAACTGAACCCCTTGACTTCCCACCAAAAACTCCCTAGAATTGGTTCTGGTCTATCTTTTTGGTTGCGTAGCTCAGACAGCAGTCGCTCGGTGTAAAACCAGTCTATCCCAACTAATTCTAACTAATATTATAAATGCGAAAGTGAGTTTGTTTGTTTGTTACGCTTTCACGCCCTATCTACTGTACTGACTACCGATCCTCGTGAAATTTAAAGCAGCATAAACATAGGTTAGGGTATTGAGAAGGACATAATGCTGACGTTTTTTACTGATGAAAATTATTATTACTAATTATAATCAAGTAAGATAAAGTCAAACGCTGTCAAATTGCGACTTCGTTCTCGTGGAATTTATGACTCCGGCGTATTAATATACCTTAATACGAACTAAACATACATAAGAAAATACTTGTAGCAGTGTTATAAAATTGTATGGCATTGCATTGGCTGTTGCTAAATACTGGAGGGATAAAATATAGGACTCTTTTCGACTTTTTGAGCCACCGACACGATAATAAGAAGATTATATAGCTAGCTCCAAGTGAGCTTGCGCTACTTCACCAGCTTTGAGGTATGGGCAGAGTGCCCTCAACCTATCGCACATCTCCAAAGGGCCTTCGGGATGGACGGACCTCGGCTTTAGGTGTTGCCTGTGTGTTCAAGGCTTGGAGAGACAGCAAACTCTCTTGTTTTGCCGTATGGGCTGAAAACTACGTTACCAAAAGGGGGACCACTGGGCGGTCACCAGTAATATGAGCTAATCGTACTCTACGCACTCTGTAAAATTGTCGATATAAAATTTGACACGGTAGTGTATCAGATGGTCTAATGCTTCGATTTTTTTACCTCAACAAAAAACACTAATCAGGCTGAACCACTTTTGGTACAGCGTCATTTTTATATTTCCTATAGTTTACCTGGACCATTACGGTTCTGAGTCAGGTGTTCCAAATCTTCAAATTAAGTACTCAACAAAAAATGCTCATTAGGTTGACTAACCTTTGCTAAGGCGTCATTTATATATTTCTTATAGTTTATCTGGACCATTATGGTTCTGCATGAGGTGTTCCAAATCTCAGATTTTTTTATAACTAAAAAAATGCTCATCAGGCTTAACAACTTTTGCTAAGGCTCCACTTTTATATTTCTTATAGTTCAGCTGGACCATTATGATGCTGCATCAGGTGTTCCATTTTCCAAAATTATTTATACCCTATATGTTGCACCGGCTTAATAACTATATAGCAAAAAAAGTTTTATTCGAATCCGTGCAATATTGCCAGAGATAAACGTGATCATACATACAGACAGACAGACAAGAAATTCTAAAAATTGTTTTTTGCTTTCTATTATTCTTTTTAAGTGTCCTTCTATCCATTTCAGTCAAAAATACAGAATATACAGACAAAATATTTTTACTGTTTTATTATATGTATAGATAACAAATACATATATAGATAAACATCCAAGACCCAGGTCAATCTGAAAATGATAATTTTTCATTTTGACCTGACCGAGGATCGAACCCGAGACCATCCGTGTCGCAAGCCGGCATGTTGACCGCTGCACCACGGAGCTCGTCAATATTATCTATTATCTAGACTAATAAAATAAAGAGACAGATTTGTGTGTTTGTTTGGGCGTCACATCATGTCAGTTATTACTAAAAGGTGTGGGGTAAATTTAAAAAAAAAAATCGATTAAAGATTTATCTCCGTTTTCATGGAATTTCCCCTTGATTTAATTTGGTTATATTGGGACATATTTATGTATATAAATTGGACTTGTTATTACTTTTCACTATTGAATAATCGGCCGATTCATGAAAGGTAGGATACCTATAGGTAAAAAGTTAGACAAACATAATTCTTCTACTTTTTGAAACTCATAAAAAACGTTTAACTTTTGTAATAAACATTTTTAGATAATTTGAGGAAAACTAAATTGAGGACAGTACAATTATGAGTTATGACTATACATATAAGTAGATTGCCGTTCTTATTTACGTTTTAAAGAATACTGTTTTACTAGTAGACGTTTTTTATTATAATATTTACATTTTTATAACTATTAAGCTAGGCATTTTTATAACTACAAACATCATTACATGTTTTGATGTTATTTTTTTGTTTTACTACCTACACAGATGTTCGAAATTTTAAAGATTTTATTTTAATTTTAAATTAAAAGACGCCAAAAAATATTTATTTTGTTTTAAAGTAACTTAAAAGCCTTA
The DNA here is from genome assembly GCA_963082605.1 of Rhodophaea formosa. Classification (NCBI taxonomy): domain Eukaryota; kingdom Metazoa; phylum Arthropoda; class Insecta; order Lepidoptera; family Pyralidae; genus Rhodophaea; species Rhodophaea formosa. Next base: position 11,809,577 of record OY720226.1, read on the forward strand.
TTACCTTAATTGAAACTTATTGTTGAAAACTTAATATTACTTCGAACCCTAAATGTGAACTGTAAACAATCGACTTTTACAGTAAGAACGTCATTTAAATCTAAAAATAAACTTAAATTTTAACTCCTCTATCCATGACTTTTATATAGGTTAATTCTAATAGTGAAAAGTTAACTAAATCAAACTTCATAATTAGTTCGATAGAGCAGCGTACGCGCAACTCCCGAAATGGAGCAAGGCGGGCGGCGGACGGCGCGCGCCCTTTACGGCCGCCAAAACCGCCCAATTTATATCGATCGCAGCCCTAATCGATCAATCTATCGACTCTCCAACGTTGACAGTTGACCATCAAATAGAAATGCATAAGATTTTTCAAAAAAAGAACGAAAGAATCGGCGTGTAGCGCGGTTCGCGGGGGCCAGCGCGCTCGCCATGTATGGCGCGCGCTCCATGCGGACGCGGCCCCTATATAAGATTCGGCGGGCGCCGTCAGCCGCACTCGCAGTCTCGCTGCCGTAGAGTCAACTTCCAGCGCGTCCCCAAATCACACAAAACCGCCAACATGTGCGACGATGATGTTGCTGCGCTCGTAGTCGACAATGGCTCCGGCATGTGCAAGGCCGGTTTCGCCGGCGACGACGCGCCCCGTGCCGTCTTCCCATCCATCGTGGGTCGCCCTCGCCACCAGGGTGTCATGGTCGGTATGGGTCAGAAGGACTCCTACGTAGGCGATGAGGCCCAGAGCAAGAGAGGTATCCTGACCCTGAAGTACCCCATCGAGCACGGTATCATCACCAACTGGGACGACATGGAGAAGATCTGGCACCACACCTTCTACAATGAGCTGCGTGTCGCCCCTGAGGAGCACCCCGTCCTGCTGACTGAGGCTCCCCTGAACCCCAAGGCCAACAGGGAGAAGATGACCCAGATCATGTTTGAGACCTTCAACTCCCCGGCCATGTACGTCGCCATCCAGGCCGTGCTTTCCCTGTACGCCTCTGGTCGTACCACCGGTATCGTGCTTGACTCCGGTGATGGTGTCTCCCACACCGTCCCCATCTACGAAGGTTACGCCCTGCCCCACGCCATCCTCCGTCTGGACTTGGCTGGCCGTGACTTGACCGACTACCTCATGAAGATCCTCACCGAGAGGGGTTACTCTTTCACCACCACCGCTGAGAGGGAAATCGTTCGTGACATCAAGGAGAAGCTGTGCTATGTCGCCCTGGACTTCGAGCAGGAAATGGCCACCGCTGCCGCTTCCACCTCCCTGGAGAAGTCGTACGAACTTCCCGACGGTCAGGTCATCACCATCGGTAACGAGAGGTTCCGTTGCCCTGAAGCCCTCTTCCAGCCTTCCTTCCTGGGTATGGAATCGTGCGGCATCCACGAGACCGTGTACAACTCCATCATGAAGTGCGACGTTGACATCCGTAAGGACCTGTACGCCAACACTGTCATGTCCGGTGGTACCACCATGTACCCCGGTATCGCCGACAGGATGCAGAAGGAAATCACCGCCCTCGCTCCCTCCACCATCAAGATCAAGATCATCGCTCCCCCCGAAAGGAAGTACTCCGTATGGATCGGTGGATCCATCCTGGCTTCCCTGTCCACCTTCCAGCAGATGTGGATCTCCAAGGAGGAGTACGACGAGTCCGGCCCTGGCATTGTCCACCGCAAGTGCTTCTAAGCGTGCTGTTGATTGCGCAGCTGTTGCGGCAACTGTTGCGGCTGCTGCGTGATAGTGCTGTGTTGTGGAGTCTCGTTCTGAGTGCGTGACGCAAGCATTTTGTACGTTGTACGTAGTGATACCTGACAGAACTGAACATCTAAATATAACGCCATCTATTGTAATGTAATTTATTTGTAAAATTTATATAAATTTAATTTCTTTTTTATTTTTATTATATACACGGGATCGTTATGGATCTCAACGCCAATGTAATTAATAAATAAACGGTTAATTTATTTATTTTAATTACATCATTTCTTTTTATACTTACGATGACTTTCGATTTGATAAGAGTTTCCTGAACCCTGTTCCTGACCTGGTGTAGGATTACACACATGCATACACACGAGAATATTTGAATCGATAGTAGCGCACCTGTCTATAAGTAGGTCAGAGCATTTGCCAACATTCCTTGCGATCAATCGCCTACACATCACAACTTTTCCAAATATCAGACGTCATACGACGTTCCCCAGCGAGAAAGCTGAAGATACAAAATTAGAAGTAGAGGTTACCCCACACGAGTCAGAATTAGCCGCGGCTGGCACTACCATAAATAGTAAAGACAGCACCCTCAAAGCATTTTCTAATTTTATCGGATTCCCGTCCAGGCGCCGGATGCTGACGCAATCTGAACCCAGTTACCAGAGCTATAGGATTATGTTTCGCATGAGCTGGCGCGTTTCCGTAAATACCAGTCGAAAGAAGCGGTCGGTTTTTCTATTAATATTTCCGACTCCCGCGCCGCCTCTCCTTCACATTCAGCGCGTGGGTATGTTTTCGTGTTACTGTGTATGGCTTGCACGATACACACTTTTTTATTACGTTATCAATGGACTTCGACACTTGGAATAGTAACAATTACTGCAACAGTTTCGTCATCTTCATTTGACAGCATATCTTGCTTGTCTGAAGATACTATGACGTTAGAGCGCCTTCGAATCGGTAATTCTAACCGTGAATGATGTCAGTAGTTTAACGAACCGATATAACGTGATGTTAAAGGAACTTTGGCTCAAATTCCTCGTTTTCATAGTAGGTATTAGGTTTATTTACTTCGATAATAATTTTCTCCTTTTCGATTTTATGAATAGCGTGGTTATAGTGTTGCGGATATGATTTCGTTGTAATTTTTTTAGGGTTATAGATCACTGACACTTAGCTCGTGTTATTTGGTTGCGTGAGTCTAAACATGTGTTTATTTTTAAATTTATTACGGTGCTGACTCTCGATGTGGGAGCAAATTGTATGATGTTGAGTATTTTTTTGTATACTTACCTATTTTTTCGCGGTGATGACAATTTTAAACTATATTCTTCAATTCATTAGTTGTTAAGGAACTTTAAAAGAATGCAAGTAGGTACCTAATAGGTATTTTAGTTGCTCATGATTTTTGAATTTTTGTAAGTAATCTAGCAATAAATTGGCTTACTACTTATAGGTGAAATAATTTTGAAAAGCGGTCCAGTAGTACGTTGTTTTCATTTTGCTTTTTCACAAAGATCTGACTAAGTTGCTTTGAGCTATGTTAACGAGGTTGACAGATCTTTGTAAAGAGGCTAGTTCCTTAAATAGTTTCTTATATATAAGAACCTGCGCTACAGGAATCTAGGCCTCCCCCTCAGATATCATATCTCGGCTATGAGAAACGACCATCTATAGTTTGGTTCGAGTACTAAATATGTTGAGGCTATAGGTTCTAAAATTAAAGGTGGGCCCTTAATTTTAGAACCTATAGATACAATAAGTATTGTGATATTTAAATAATTTTAGGTTAGGTTAGTATCTAAGCCTTCCTTCGCATTTGAATGCTTTTTCCCGTTGCGTCCTCAACAGTTTTGCGTGGTGTGATAATTTCACGGAAGTTTTTACAGTCAGCTGCCTGCCTGAAAATTAGTTACCTAACCTATAGTTGAAAAGGCGGGATTTTATGCACTATTTAATATATTTTTTTAAAAATTATCTTTTTAATGGTGTCAAATACAGCTACGTACATACATACAACATAACCGCAGATATTTTGTCATTACTATAGAAATGTAAAATATGAAATTACCTCCCACCATATATTTACTACTATTACTGCAAGCTAACTGCCTCCGTGGTCCAGTGGTTAAGGCGTTTGCGAACGATGATGACACGAAATGATGATGATGACCTACTTGTAAATCGCCGTGTAGCCAAATAAGCGCATGTTTGCGTTTTCTCACGTGTACGAATAGCGTGTGACTCACACTGATAACAGTGAGCCGCGCTGTTTGGCACACTCGCATACTTTCGAAAGTTCTACGGTAGGTATCATCATCATCAGGTCATTTTAGTCTCCGCTGCAGGAGCACAACTCTCTCTGTACTACCAGAGCCATATTTTTACTGGCCAGATCAGTCGGAGGATTTAGCCTAAACTCTCTTCTCTTCGATGTTATACATCTATACAACGCTTGTGTTCTCTAAGTCGCCTTCTACGAAATCCACGGGTAGACTTGGAGTGGTCCTATTCTAATACGCCGGGAACCACACGGCTACTAATTATTCACTACTATTCATCATCATCATCATCAGGTCTTGTTCAGTCTCCACTGCAGGAGCACGACCCTCTCTGACCATTAGAGCCATATATTGGCCAGAGCAGTCAGAGGTTATGGCCTACACTCTCGGCGCCGGCCAGACGGGTTGGAAAGGTATTTTGATGTTATAAAGCTTTGTTTAGCTTGTGTTCCCTTAGTCGCCTTTTACGACATCCACGGGAGGACTTGGAGTGGGCCTATTCTACTCTGCCGGGAACCACACGGCTACTATTATTCACTACTATTACTGCCAGTCAATCACCATGCACCCATGTGACACACACTGATAACAGCTACCCGCGCCGTTTGGCACACTCGCATGCTTTCTTAAAGCACCATATTGCTTTATATAATACTAGCTGTTACCCGCGGCTTCGCCCGCGTGATATATAGCCTATGTCTTACTCAGTACCCTAACCTATGTGGGTGCAAAAAGTCATGATAATTGGTTCAATAGGTTGGGCGTGAAAGCGTAACAAACAAACAAACAAACTCACTTTCACATTTATAATATTAATTAGGAAGTTAGGATTAGGATAGGATTTTCTTATTTATTTATTTATTTTCACCTTTCATCTATCATCACAGGCCAACTATTGCGATAGAGCAGCCAGAAGGATACCTACATTATAACCTACAATCTGTAGAAATTTATCATTGAAGATCGTCGAGCTAGTATAAATAATCATCAATGTCATATCCTGTCCATATGTCATTTATTTATTTATTTAACAGTTTATGCACACGAAGAAAAAATTACAGAAAAAAAAAACTAAAAACTAGAGATTTCACGTACAAAGGTACTGCTTATTTCATTTGAAATCTCTTCCAGCAGACCCGTGAGAGGAGAGTATGATATTAGAGGCGACAGGCGTGTTCATATTATAAACATAGAATTATGACAAAATAATGACGCTAACTATTAATAGGTATAAGTAATTACCATGTATCCAAATAAGCGCTTGTTTGCCTTTTCTCACTCACACTAGCAACATATAACACCGCGCCGTTTGGCACACTCGCATGCTTTCTGAAAGCTCCATATAGCTTTACATAATATATACCTAAAATAAACATACACTCGACATACATAAAGGGGTGACTCAGCCCGACAATAAAACAACTTTGCCTATGGGATCATAGTTAGGAACTTTAAGAAAATGTTGACTTCCCGACTATAATGCGAAAGTGAGTTTGTTTGTTACGCTTTCACGAGACCGATCATCATGAAATTTTGCACACACGCTCTCTGAACTACGAACAAGGTTACACGTTACTTTTTATCTCGGGAAAAAATACTGTTCCGGAGGGATTGACATTACCGTGAGCGGAGCCGTGAGCGGAGCCGTGAGCGACAGCTAGTTTTCATAAAGGGTTTAGCTGCACAGGCAATTAGTTTGGGACAATCCAATGCAATGATAGGTTGTTCATATTGATGATTTAAGTCAACTCTACATACATCATCATCATCATCCTCAGATCTTAGTTGGTCTCCTGTGCAGGAACTCAGGAACACGACCCTTTCTGTATTACTATAGCCATATATTAGCCAGAATAATCAGAGGATATGGTCTACACTCTCCACGCTGGCCAGACGGATTGGAGAGGTCTCCACGCTGGCTAGACGGATTGGAGTTCGGAGGCTCTTCGAAGTTTAAAAGCTTTGTATGACTTGTGTTCTCTAAGTTGCTTCTACGACATCCACGGGAAGACTTGGAATGGTCCTATTCACAGCTGTACCCCTATTACACTATCAGTAAATGTCCTGTAGCCAAATAAGTCTGACAGCATGCGTTTTCTCTTGTCTATTATTAGCGTGAGACTTACACTGATAACACTTCGCCGTTTAGCACACTTGTATACTTTCTGAAAGCTTCATATAGATTAACATAATTAACTGAATTTTTCCCTTTTTTTTCTCTTCTAAACTTTTCCCTATCCTAGATTATGCTGACACCTGTTATCTTGACCTCACTCAGGAGCAATTAAATAAACTTGAGCGTCTCCAAAACCTCTTTATAAGATTCATATTTGGTCATAAGCTCCGGCAGTGGAGGCTAATAAAGACCTGATGATGTTGATAATAGTCAAATCTTGACGAGCTCCGTGGCGCAGCGGTCAACACGCCGGTCTGTGACACGGATGGTCCCGGGTTCGATCCCCGGTCAGGTCAAGATGGAAAACTATCTTTTTCAGATTGACCTGGGTCTTGGATGTTTATCTATATATGTATTTGTTATAAAATATAGTATCGTTGAGTTAGTATCCCATAACACAAGTCTTATTAAGAACTTACTTTGGGGCTAGCTCAATCTGTGTGATATGTCCGTATATATTTATTTATTATATTTATTTATATTTATTATTCTTCTAAATAAGACGCGGTATATGCGTGCTTTCCTCGTGCTATGAATATGCGCTGATTCAAGCTTTAATCATGATTTTGGCAGCTTACGCTCCCTGAAAGTGAGTTCAAGGGTGCTTAGAGCGGTTACGCATTGTATTTAATACGAATCATGAAGCACATGTATAAAAGCTTCATGTACCTGCCTACAAATATTTTTGTCAGGTCAGGTGCATTATCTTTTGATAGCATATTCAACAATTTACATAAAATATCTTATATTTCAAGCAACCCTGACACAAACATCCCTCTACCTTGTAAACGGCTGGAATAATTTTGATAAAACATAATTATCAAAGAGCTAAAAAAACCTGCTTTCAAATAAAAATCCATATCTGCTCATACACACCTAGCAGTAAAACTTAATTGCCTTCCTTTTTGCTTCAGAAATCAAAATGAAATAATGCTTTAACCACATACAAAGATTAATCAGTTAAATATCACTAGGTACAAACCTAAATCATTATACATAGAAGTAGGAAAAACTAAATTTTTTTTTTAATCTATGACAATATATATATTGCAGGCTTTGACTATATTATCTATATATCTCGGGGCTAACATAAGCAATAATGGTTTATGTGAAAAAGAAATCAGAAGACGCATAGGGATGGTTAAAAATGCGATGACCCAACTGCAAGGAATATGGAGAGAACGAAACATCTCCCGCAAAATCAAAATGAATTTAGAGACCTTGGCATGTGGTCTCAACGCCTTAATCGTACGATTTGTTCTCAGAGACTCGCATAGATGGCGCCACTCAAAACTATACAACATTGTATCTACCGTATTATGAGATTATAAAATTACGATTCACAAAATATATCATAATAAAAATTAAAACAATATTTTAGGCATAATATTTTAAAATGACAGCGTATATTTAGTAAGTTAAAGGCTAACGCAGATTACCGCCATCTAGTATCGAGCAACTCTCCTGCGCCATACATTCGCCTGCTTTTCGCAACTTTATCTTTAATTTGGTCCAATATTTTTGTATGAGGTGGGCAGTCTATTACTTTAGTATTATATTGTTTTTGACCTTGGTATTTCCCACACTTAGCTACGGAGCCGCGCGAGACATGGACGCCAAAGAAAGCTGACCGCGCACGCGTCGATGCTTTTGAGATGTGGTGCTGGAAGAAAATGCTTCGGATCCCATGGACGGCTTTCCGTACATATGCATCTATCCTGCAACAACTTAAAAAGACCTCTTCTATGTGCCTGCAAAAAGTGCTCGAGTTCTTTTGTCACTTCACCAGAAAGATGGGAATAACCTCGAACAACTCATGTTTACCGGAAAGGTTGACGGCAACAGACCAAGAGGACGTAGTTCAATCAGGTGGACTGACCAGATCCGAACAACCTTGGACACCAACCTACACGACGCTCTTCATTCGGCCAATGAGAGAAACAAATGGCGCGCAACTGTCCGGAAGATGATCACCCCACAACTAGGGAATCAGGACCCTCAGTAATGAGGATAACGACGCGAGGAGGGGACTATATTATAATCTAAGATTGCAGGCTTGAGTCATCTAATTTAAAAAAAAAAAAAATCTGTCCTTCAGAAAGCCCGTTAAGCTTGCGGTGGATGTTTTAATCTGTCCTAGGATTGGTTCTAGTCTTCCCTTTGGGGTGTAGAGATCCACAGGGCAAGGAGTTTCAATATAGCTGTCGCAAGCAAAAAAACGCCAGTTACTCTGTGTAAAAACCCAGAAAGAAAGAAAGAAAGAAAGAAAAAATATACATACATACAGTACTTACATACATACTATCGCGTTTTTTTTTCCTTTGCGGGGTAGACGAACGTGGCCTTTAGGTTTTACAGACTTAGGCTCTAAGTCTGTAAAACCTAAAGGCCACGTTTAGCATGTTGGTGGTGGAAAACCAGCAACCTTGTTAAATCATTGAGGGTAGGAGCGGACCTCAAAGATTCAATTATTTGATAAGTAGTACCTATGTACTGAAGTCTCCTTTTGTAACTTTGTTTCTTTTACTGTTTAATGTGTACATGAATAAATAAATAAATAAATGATTAGCTACAAGCCTAATTTACCTTAAAGTGGCCCTTTTAAATTTAATCTCTTTACGCGTATGTATATACGAATTGTTTTCGGCTGGAGTATTTTTGGCAACAACTACATTTAGGTATCCACTGTGTCATCTGTACCAAATTATCCTCACACCTGAGTTCCTCGAACTTATGTAGGTTTTCATGTCATAGATCTATTGCCAAAGATTTTTGGTTTATTTTTACGTCTTCTTTATTTATCATTTTACTTTTGTTAGGAATATAAATACAAACAGATTTTAGATTGTTGGAGGCTCAGGTTTAGTTGCACTTGAGAGTAGATACCCAGCAAGTATACAGACTGTATACACTCATTCAGAATATCCATTATAAAATTGACTATAAGCAAGAAAAAATAGATAGGTACGTAAAAAACAAAAAGAAACTTCCCATTAAAATTTGACAAAGTGATCGGTTAATTTACAAATTTTATACACTGCTGTCGAAAAAGATTAGTATTTTTTTCGAGTTCATCTATGTTCTGTAAGTATATCAATATATATAGGGTGAAATAAAGAACGTAAAACGTTGTGTTTTTGCTTAAAAACTGCGACTTTTGGCAAAAACAATTCGTATTGGAGGTTTTTACTTTTGTCTTTTTTACCCCAGGCGCAAAGAGAAGGGTAGCATAAGTTTGACAGAGTTTGACTGTTATGACCGGTGTATGGAGGTCTGTCTATGTATGACACCATTGCCCTCAAACAGGTGGACCGATTAGAATGCGGTTTTTATTTTTTATTTGAAAGCACGTTTTCATTTTGCCAAATGTGTCATTTTACAAGGATTTTCGTGTCGGAGGTTGGCTAAATGTTTGATATTTGATAACTTAGCTTGTTTCTTAAGTTTTTGAGCTCTTTTAGCGATCTGAATCCGGAAAATGAAATTAAATATTGCTAGTGGTTCAGAATTTGGCGATTGACCGCTTCCATGCTGGTCTGGGAGAAAATAAAAAAACGTAGAGTGTACCAGTTACTTCTCTTCCCGCGCAGATCGTAAAAGCCGATCAAGGGAATAGGCGCATATTGAAGGAATCATGTCAACAGGCGATGCGACTAGCAACCTATTATTTTGATTCCATTCTCCACCTAAAAGCCCACCAACATGCTAAACGTTGCCGATTTTATAGATCTGGGCTCTGTCTAACCCGCAAGGGAAAAAGACGTGATGGTATGTATGTATTGGCGATGGACACCAGCCAAATCAGCTTGTATGGTGTTAAAAATCAATAATAAACACAAAATGGCAAATCGAGTTCCATTCAATCATCCGATGCTCATCATTTAACTGGAATATGAAAAGACGCGATTGGGTGATAAAAGCATTCCTAGCGCTTTGTGAAAAATATCGAATTCAACGTGATCAGATATAGACCAGGCGAATGCTTATATTAAGTTTAAAAATTACATAGTGATCTAGGAAAAAAAGGAACGTAAATTGTTAGATCGACAACAAGAACAACTAGACAAACTGACAATTTTATAGCAAAGTTTCGTGTTTGGTACAATAATTTGGTGTATGTACAGATTCGTGCGAAAAAAAGGACCCAAATATCTTCATTCTCTCCCAAAAAAAAAACTCTTTTGTAACTTTTTTCAATAATTTGTTATGATTGAGGAAGTAAATTATTGAAATATACTTACTTACGTACTAAAGATCGTATTCATGATTATTTCGATTCCGTTTTTTGGCAAAAGGTACGCCCTTTGTTTGTTTTTCGTGTGCGTAAGTGGCCAGAACTAGTGTCTGATTTTTCAAGCTGCCTAAAGGCATCTATACGCCCTACGTGCCATTAAACACATTTTTTTTTAATTCCTAAATTAAATTTAAATGGTTGCTGATAAGGTCTTACTTTGCAGGGTTTTGTCTACACCGTAAAAGAGAAATAAGTGTTTTGTAAATACGTATCTTTGTAAAAAGTTCAGATTACTTTTCTTTAAAACTAATTTAATAAAAAGTCAAACAATAGCGAAGACATTAGTTAAAGTTATAAAAACGTTAAACTATGTTGAAATAAATTTAAAATGCCTCCCCGCCCTTCAACTAAAAGTTATTAAGTGCGAAATTAATAAAAAGCTCTCGCTCGGTTCGTCGACTTCGAAAAAGCAACATGCCGAAGCAAAATGGCCCGTATTGATTCCGATTCAATTATATCAGAGCTTTGACGGAGCAACAATGCCACCCCCTCACCCCCGCCCCCCAGGCCAGGGATGTCAGGTTAATAATGATTATTAATATAGTTTGGTTCTCGTTAGGTTTTAATGAGAACGAGAACTTGTCTAATATAGTCGGGAGTAAATAGTCGTGGTTGGGGATAGACGGGGAGCTAGCGGTGGATTTAGTAGAACTATTTCATACTAGCAATTTTACAGCGACTTGGTCTGCTTTAATTATAATTTATGTCACCTGCAGATAAATTAGCTTTTTATAGCTCCAAAACAAATGGAGCTTTGACGAGCTCCGTGGCGCAGCTGTCAACACGCCTGCCTGCAACACGGATGGTCCCGGGCTCGATCCCCGGTCAGGTCAAGATGAAAAATTATCTTTTTCAGATTGACTTGGGTCTTGGATGTTTATTTATATAAGTATAGTATTTATTATAAAATATAGTATCGTTGAGTTAGTAACCCATAAAACAAGTCTCGAACTTACTTTGGGGCTAGCTCAATCTGTGTGATTTATCCGTATGGTTATAGAAGTTCCCTGTAAAACCAATATTTGTGAAGAACTGGTGCCTGAAGTAGGCTTTGTGATAAACCTGTAAAATACAAGCCACTATTTTGTCATCACTACCATACACATTGCCATCCAACGTGGCACTGCCGCCAGCATCCTGGGTTTCCGTGGGACAACTACCTGCAGGATTTTTTTGTTACTTATTGCTACTTATAATCAGGTCAGTTGTTTTATTTATTTTGTTATTTATTTTAAAGTTTTCTGTTTTTAGCTCAGTTTCAGTTTTTGCTTAGGTTAATTAAATAAAAATATTCATATTATTATAGATACGAAATATCATGCAAGCTCCCAGCCTATACAGCGAGCGTTAGATATTAGCTGCTCTGGAGCTATTCCAATTATTCGACGCAGATCAGATTAAACGCGCCGTCGCTAGAAATAGACGTTTACTAGATTTTTATTGTCACTGTACTGTGACTATGTAGATACTTGCGCACCTTCCCAACTTTCTTCCACTTCAGTTCGTGAAAAACCAGTGGGCTACCAATGCGGAGACAGCAAAAAGGAAAAAAAAAAACATAAAAATTTGTGCTGTATTTTTTTGTCTAAACAATTATTTTGGACTACCTTTCACCCGTGGCTTTGCTTGCGTGATGTATAGCCTATGTCCTTTTCAGTACTAACCTATGTGGAAAATTTCATGATGATCGGTTGAGTAGATAGGGGGGCGTAAAAGCGAAAGAAACAAACAAACTCAGGATAAGGATCTATGTGTCACAAATGGGAGAGAGAGAGAGATGACTAAATAAATTTTATAAAAAGTGGATTTTTTTTTGTTAATAGAAATTATTGTTATTTTTAGCTTTAATTATTACTTTTTTAATTTTAGTTAGTTTTAGTTTAAGTATGTTGTTGTTGTATGTCATATGGTGTGTTATTTTTTTTTATTACATTTTAGGAAGACTTACAGCTATAAATACATATTAGAAAAAATAATAAGAAATGACGAGCCAATAAAAAGTCTCCAAATGTAGAAGTAAAATAGAAAAGAAATAGAAGCAAGAACACAACAGCCAGTGATATACGATATTCACAGTAACAACTATCATGAACAGATATAGTATGATTAAAATAAAAATTTAAATACTAAAATTAAGCATAGAATTTGTTGATAGTAGTGAGTTACATCTTAGAACATATAACGCGAAGCTAGTCTGTTAGTTATACTGAAAATATAATATATAAATAAAAATCTGACTGTTTTTTGACAGTTTACTTTAGTCACACCCGACGGTTGGCTATATTGATAGATTTTTCATGCTGCCTAAAGATACCACTCTACCTTTTTTAAAGGCACTGCTACCCATTTATCCTTTCACTCTTAAATAAGATTCTATCTATCTATCAGCCAGGGATGTCCACTGCTGGACATAGGCCTACCCCATAGATCTCCACAAATGCGGTCTTGTGCGTGTGGTAAATAGTAGATTCCTGTATATGATGATATATGGCTCTGGTAGTAATAATAATAATAAAAATAAGAGACTCTCGCTGGATGGCTGGATCAAGGGTCAGATACAGAAGGCGGTACTTCTAGACACGGCACGCATAGTCAGGTGGTTCCTGTCCCTGCAGCCTTAACCGCCGGTAGCTTGAGTCTTACTCCGCTGCTGGTGGCTCACTAGGATAGGTTTTTATAAAGATTTGTATTTAATTTTGTACGATATTTTTTTATATTTTACTTTTTATATAGTTTTTATGTTCCTATCCTAAGAATTCAGCAAATAAAGAGAATAATAATAAAAAAGTGTTTATATTCGTCTTTCCAAAGATTATACAATTTTCTTAAAAGTAGGACTAAAACTAGGTAGACATCAATCTTTGTGGAGACGCTAGTTCCTGAAATAGGTACTAAAATGTACCTGTGCTACAGGTAGCTAGGCCCCCCCTCGGATATTTTGTCTAATTCTAACAACAATATACATCTAATCTAAAGCTCATTACATGCTAAAAGAAAAGGGAACTAAACTAAAAACAGTCCATAAGTACCTACTGAGTGGAACTTTTTTTTTTGTGTAGTGTGAAATGGTAGTACAGAGAGGGTCGTGTTTCTGAAAACTGAAGACCTGATGGATGATGACGATGTTGATCACTGAATTGAGAATTACTGTCAAAAGTTGCCACTTTAAGCGATAAATTCTTTGGGTAAAAGAATTAACTGCCAGAAGGCAGTTTCGCTCATTCAAACCTCGTAATGTAATCCACATTATTTTTAAAGTAAGTAGTGACTTATTCGTTGACCAGTATCAATACAACCATAAATACGGGTAAACTGCTTCGAGCAACACGGCCTCCGTACCGGACGGAGGGAGTGGGCAAAGCGACAATTTACTATGACAATTTTTCTGGCGTTTTTTGCGGGGGGAAATGTGCACACAAGTTTAGTTCCGCACACCTACATACAAAACTTAAACTGTCATTTGATAGTAATTATGACATTGTCACAAAAAATGACATAAAAAAGAAAAAATAATTTGTGTACAGATGAGTCACACACAACTAACACATAGACATGCATATGCCTAATTTTGGCTTGTACCTTGACAGAGGGGAATGCAGCGTATGGCTACTCCCTTCCGTGTTGCTCTAAGGTAAACTGTGATGACATACGTAGTTATCCCAATTTGTCGAGCGTGTTTACATAGGCCCAACAGTTTGGGCGGAATTGGGCGGTTAATACCGGCTGAAACCGGATTTACCGAAATTACATTGTAAACATTCGTAAATTAATTTAGTTTGGGTTAATTTGTAATTTTGTAAATGTATTTAATAGTTTGTTAAGCAATTTCATAGGTACAAATTCAAAATTTCTTAATTTTTTATTTGTGTAAGTGGCCAATACTGGTGCCAGATCGTGCAAGTTAAGGCAACTGTCATCTCCTAACCATATGATAACAGCCGGGATTTTCCTGAACACGAAGGAGCTTTGGAATTTTTATGCCTTTTATATCATTCGATCCAGGTAGGAACCACACCTACGGTTACTTAACTCCTAGTCTTCCCGTGTATGTTGTAAAAGGCGACTTATACAAACTACACAAAGCCTATAAAGATCTAAGAGACCTCTCAACCCTTCTGACCAGCGGTGAGAGTGCTATAGTGTATATGGCTTTGGTAGTACAGACAGGGTCGTGCTCCAGCAATGAAGACTAAAAATGACCTGATGATGTTAATGAATGATTGTTATTACCAATCGATATTTATTTACGCTTTTAAAAGCCTCTTTTAAATAGAAACATAAATGAATAACGCTTTGGGTTCACGAATATTTACTAGACTTTTTTATGACACAAATTAGAGAGACGTACGTATTAACAAAACAAAAGGTTAAAAAATATAATTTAAAATAAAGAGTACTAAAACTAAAGAGTTCGCAATAATTGTTGATGAAATATTTTTATTGGAACTGTCTTTATTACGAGAAATAAATATTACAATTCCATCCCAACTATTATAAATGCGAAAATGAGTTTGTTTGTTGTGCTTTGACACCCTATCTACTAAACCGATCACTATGAAATTTTGAATAAACGTTGTCTGAAATACGGACAAGGGCATAGGCTACTTTTCATCCCGGAGAAAAGTACTGTTTCCGAGGGATCGACATTAACGCGTGCGGAACCGCGAGCGAAAGCTTGTAATACTACAATTCATTATGTTACACCTGTGGTCCAGTGGTTAAGGCGTTTGCCTTAGTGACCAGGGGGTCGTGGGTTCGATTCCCACGAGAAGCATAAGTACTTTGTTGTTTCCAGTTTGGTTAGGACATTGCAGGCATGAATCACCTGATTGTCTGATAAGAAAGACGATTCCGTGCTTTGGAAGGCACGTTAAGGCGTTGGTCCTGGCTGCCATCTGGTAGTCGTTAAAGGAACCACGTCCGAGGCCGAGAGGCGGTTCCGAAGAACACTGACACTAGGGTGTACACGGTCGACTGACCGTGTCACCTACACGAAATGATGATGATGACCTGATAAATGCTTCAGGTCCCATGGACGGCTTTCCGTACAAATGCGTCTATCCTGCAACAACTTAAAGTAAAGACCCGACTCTCTTCTATCTGCCTGCAAAAAGTGCTCGAGTTCTTTGGTCACATCGCCAGAAAAGATGGGAATAACCTCGAGCAACTCATGGTTACCGGAAAGGTTGACGGCAACAGACCAAGAGGACGTAGTCCAATTAGGACCGACCTGCCCCCTCTATTTACTAACTCAGATGACAGGTGTCGATGCCTATCAATCTAGGATTTCTGTTACAATGCGGTTTTTGTTTTCCAAATAAAAAAATAGAGCAAACAAAACCCGCATTGTAAAAGAAAATTTTAGATTGATAGGCATCGACACCTGTCATCTGAGTTAGTAAATAGGGGGGCAGGTCGGTCCTAATTAGACTACGTCCTCTTGGTCTGTTGCCGTCAACCTTTTGGTAACCATGAGTTGCTCGAGGTTATTCCCATCTTTTCTGGCGAACCTGTCATCCGAGTTGGTAAATAAGAGGGCAGATCCGAACAACCTTGGACACCAACCTACACGACGCTCTTCATTCGGTCAAGGAGAGGAACAAATGGCGCGCACTGTCCGAAAGATGATCACCCCACAACTAGGGAGTCACGACCCTCAGTAATGAGGATAACGACGCGAGGTGGAGGACACCTGATATGGGGTTCACTGTACAAAGGCCTTACTCAATTAACGACTGAACATTTTTAATTAACTCCAATGAAAGCACGAACTCTTGTTTGCTTGAGAAAAGCTGTGGCCTGCAATTTCGAACTATATATACATACATATTATCACGTCTATATTGCTAGCGGGGTAGACAGAGCCAAAGGTCCTTAGAACCGGCCACATTTAGCATCATTGATCGCAAGTTGCATCGCCTATTGAAGTAATTCCTTAGATTTTTGCTCAATGCCTTGACCGGCTTTTACGGTCTGGGCGGGAAGAATAGCAGCTGGTATATTCTATGTTTTTGCTTTAACAGCATAGAAGAGTACTATTCAAACTGTATGCGTTTCTTTTACTCATTCTGGGATATCGAAATTAACTTACTAACATATATATGTTCTTATATCATTTTTATATCTTAATGAAACACAAGTAAACAAAGCTTATTAACATCAAAGAGATCTCTCCAACCCGTCTGGCCAGCGTGGAGAGTGAAGGCCAAATCATCTGACTGACTACTCAGGCTAGTATATGGCTCCGGTAGTACAGAGAGGGTCGTGCTCCTGCAGTAGAGACTAGAAAGACCTGATGATGATGATGATGATATCAATTTTTATAACACCGTCATTTAAGGACCAATTAAAGAAAAAAAACTCATCATCTCACACTTGATCCATTAAAATTTCATCAATAACATTTTTTCTGCATCATTGTCAATTTATTTTATTCAAAAATTATTTTATTAATGGGCCATAATGGAAAAACTATCAATTTTTGAAAGGATTGAGTTTTGAATGTTAATCTCTTAGATTGTATAATCTATATAAAATACAGTACCTATCTTTTTTCCTACGACTTAAGTTCACAACTTACTGTGGGGCCAGTTGAATCTGTACGATTTGTTCTTATATATTTCTATATTCAATATTTATTTATTTCTCGCGTTAGGTGTTACATAATGGCTGACCTTATAGCCATTATGTAACACCTAATGCGAGGTTCACTAATACAATACAAAGGCCTTATTCAATAAACGACTGAACATTTTTAATTAACTCCAATGAAAGCACGAACTTTTGTTTGCTTGAGAAAAGCTGCGGCCCGCAATTTCAAACTGTATACATTTCATTTACTCATTCTGGGAAATCAAAATTAATTTTTTATAATTATTCAACCACCAGATAAAACGGAAGAGCTTGTTTTATAAATATTCATTTTTGTATATTTGTTTTCATATAAATCATCATCATTTAAAAAAAAAACTTGTTAATTTGAATCCTACTAAAGGTCATCAAAATCATTCGATTGACGAGCTCCGTGGTGTAGCGGTCAAGACTGCCTGGCGGCCTGTGATACGGGTGGTCCCGGGTTCGATCCCCGGAAAGATGGAAAATGATCTTTTTCAGATTGGCCTGGGTATTGGATGTTTATCTATATATGTATTTGTTATAAAATATTGTATCGTTGAGTTAGTATCCCACAAGTCTTAGTTAAGAACTTACTTTGGAGCTAGCTCAATCTGTGTGATTTATCCGTATATATTTATTTATTTATTCAGTAGTTTGGTTGAAGTGGATTTATTTTAACTGCAACGTTATCAATTATTTTATTCAATAAAAAAATCAATTGTAAAGTAAATTCTATGCGAGCAGAATTGCATTTTTATCTATACTTCTAATCTATCTATCTATCTATCAGCCAGGGACGTCCACTGCTGGACATAGGCCTCCCCCATAAATCGCCACAAAATGCGATCTTGTGCATATTAAGTCCACCGACTCCCGGCGACCCTAATGAAGTCGTCCATCCATCTGGTCGGGGGTCGTCCCACACTGTGCTTCCCTATTCGTGGCCGCCACTCCAGGGCTTTAATGCCCAACGGCCATCCGTCCTCCGGGCTATGTGTCCAGCCCATTGCCACTTGAAACGAGCAATCCTGCGAGCTATGTCTTCAGCTTTATAGAAGCATAGACGACCTTCGTGGCGCAGCGGTCAACACGCCTGCCTGCGACACGGATGGTCCCAGGTTCGGTTCCCGGTCAGGTCAAGATGGAAAATGATCTTTTTCAGATTGATCTGGGTCTTGGATGTTTATCTATATATAAGTATCTATTATAAAATATAGTATCGTTGAGTTTAGTATCCGATATTGGGACTAGCTCAATCTGTGTGACTTGTCCATATTTATTTATTTATAGGTGGATGGACGTCCGTCCATCTATATTTCTATAAAGCTGAATAGTTTGATTGTTTGGTTGAACGCGCCAATCTTAGGAACTATTGAACCGATTTTAATAAATCTTTCACCGTTGGATAGGTACTTTATCCTTGAGTGCCATAGGCTAGGTATGTACAACGGTCGACGCCGAAGTGGACTGCTAGTAAGATATAAAACCGTAAGTATGTGTAAATGCGTTTTTCTTATCTATTGTCAATTAATTCCATACTAGCTGTTGCCCGCGGTTTCGCCTGCCTGATATATAGTCTATGTCCTTCTCAATACCATTACCTATAAGTATGCAAACTTTCATGATGATCGGTTCTGTAGATAGGACGTGAAAGCGTAACAAATAAACAAACAAACTCACTTTCTCATTTATAATATCAGTTGGGAAATTTGGACTCATCATCATCATCATCAGGTCTTTTTAGTCTCCACTGCAGGAGCACGACCCTCTCTGACTATCATAACCATTTATTAGCCAGATCAGCCAGAGGATTTGGCCTACACTCTCCACGCTGGCCAGACGGAGAGGTCTCTTTGATGTTAAAAAAAAAGCTTTGTTTAGCTTGTGTTCCCTAAGTCGCCTTTTACGACATCCACGGGAAGACTTGTAGTAGTCCTATTCTACTCTGCCGGGAACCACACGGCCATCAAGTTCTCAATATTAATACGAACGACTTTTGTTTAGTGACCAAGTTTGAAATCGAGAGAAAAAAGTCAGCTGGTCCAATTATTTTAAATCATCAATTTATTATCGAGCAGCCTATTTGTTTTCTTGATTTCCGGCACCATACACATTGTATAAAAATTTGTGCTTATTTATTTTTACTCTTAAGGGACTTGCATGAAGTGTACCCACATTTTGAATACGTATATAGCGTATATAAATTTTGACCACACATCCTATAATTACGTTAGTTTTATATTGTCTTTGCCCTATAAGGAGTGAGCGAGCTCGTCAATATGAACAGTTTTTCTATGAGATCTATGTTGGGAACAATTTTTTTTTCTAATTTTCATTCGTCTAAATTTTTATCAACAGACGGTCAAAATCACTACTTCATCCTAAGACAACTTCTATAATTAATACGCTTTATTAACGTTATTGTTGTTGTCAATAAAAACGGATCAGACACTAGCGCAACCCAGCAATTAATTCTTTAAGTCCTGAATCATACCAAATTTATTAATTCTAATTGCTGAATGCCTAAGTTAATTACTTTTAGTATTTTTTGTATAAGTTTTACTATTTTTAATTTGATAAATTAAGAGAATTACTTATTACTCCCAAAAGTGGCGATAAAAAGTAATTCTCTTACACTAGAATTATAATATATATGAAAAGTAAAGTAATATAATGAAAGCGTATTATTGTTGTGAACTTATCCACAAAAGATCAACGCGTAATTTTAGTATCAAATAGTAATCTCTAAGACTAAGCTGACCACTAACTACAATTTATTAAAGCTAAGTTCCCTCTGCTTACTATTATAATGTAAGTAAACATATTCACGCATTTATGTAGTCAATGTTAGTTACCTCCAAATCCTAAAGAAGATGTCAAAATATCAGTCTATTCAAATATAGTCTGTGAGACTAACCCAACCCATAACTATAATTTAATAAAGTAAGCTAAAGCGAGCTTCGCCGACGGTAATAACAATTGTTCTGATAACCAATATAATACTAAGGTAATAGACTGCCCACCTCATACAAAAATATTAGACCAAATTAAGGTTGCGAAAAGCAGGCGAATGTATGGCACAGGAGAGTTGCTTGCTACTCGATACTAGATGGCGGTAATCTGCGTTAGCCTTTAACTTACTAAATACACGGTGTCATTTTAAAATATTATGTCTAAAATATTGCATTGATTTTTAATAAGATATATTTTGTGAATCATGTTTTTATATCCTCATAATACGGTAGATACAATGTTGTGTAGTTTCGAGTGGCGCCGTCTATGCGAGTCTCTAAGAACAAATCGTACGATTAAGGCGTTCAGACCACTTAATGTACCTAGTCAATATTACCTCAAAATCCTAAAAAAACAAGCTTCACCGTTACTATCAAACCTCCAAATCCTAAAAGAAGTAGTCAAAATAACAGTCTATTCAAGTAAAAGTCTGTGAGACTAACCCGACCCCTAACTACAATTTAATAAAGTAAGCTAAAGCGAGCTCTGCCGACAGTAATAACGTTTGTAAAAATATCCGCAGACACACACTTAAGGGCAAGTGTGGTGGGATTAGCGGTTGGAAAATAAATAAATAAATAATGAATAAATAAATATATACGGACAAATCACACAGATTGAGCTAGCCCCAAAGTAAGTTCTAATGAAAGACTTGTGTTATGGGATACTAACTCAACGATACTATATTTTATAACAAATACATATATAGATAAACATCCAAGACCCAGGTCAATCTGAAAAAGATCATTTTCCATCTTGACCTGACCGGGGATCGAACCCGGGACCATCCGTGTCGCAGGCAGGCGTGATGACCACTGCGCCACGGAGCTCGTCTATAAATTTTTAGTTACAGATTTTCAGTAGAGAAAATACCTAAGTACTTATATCACACATTTTATCATTAATAGATGTTATGAACAGTAGGAAGGTGTCCAATAAAGCACGTCTTGCTGTTTATCGGGGAGTGTTGTTGCCCACCCTTGTGTATGGAAGTGGAAGTTGGGTATGGCAGAAAAAGCATGAAAGTAGTATAAATAAGGTACTGGAGCCAAATAAGGCCTGAAATATAATAAAGCCTGCCTGAAAAATAATGGACTTGCAACAGTGTAAACTGCCTCCGTGGTCCAGTGGTTAAGGCGTTTGCCTTGTTGACCCGGGGGTCGTGGGTTCGATTCCCGCGGGAAGCATACTTTGTTAAGTTTCCAGTTTGGAACATTGGACATTGCAGGCATGAATCACCTGATTGTCTGATAAGTAAGATGATTCCGTGCTTCGGAAGGCACGTAAAGCCGGTGGTCTCGGGTGCCATCTGGTAGTCGTTAAAGGAACCACGTCAGAGGCCGAGAGGCGGTTCCGAAGAACTCGGACACCAGGGTGTGTATGGTCGACTGACCGTGTCACCTACACGAAATGATGATGATGAACAGTGTAAACGTCTTGGTTAATTAAAAGAACATATAAAATGATAATGAAAAGCTAACACCACTTCTACTACCTATATACCTACCTATATAATATACCTATATTTATAACAAAAAAGGATTATTAAAATTGCGGTTAAAAAGGCCCATTTGCAACGCGCAATAAAACCTATTCCATCGACAGAAACCGATTTTGCTGAAAATGTTGTTCATACATAAATAACAATACCTAATTTAAGTAAACAACTATGAAAGCTGTCAGTTTAAATACAATTAGTAAATAATTTCTAATGGTTTGACACTTTTCCGAAAACGCGAAAATGGATAGGGCTTTAATAAAGTACCCGGGCCTTATTAGACTGCCTTGTACGTGATTTTTGTTTAATTTGTAGTAAAAATATTACGCAGGAACTCATGTATGTTATTTATAAGTATGTTTAAATTTACGCAATATTTTGAAATCAGTTTGTAATGCTTCCTGCATTACAAACTGATTTCAAAATATTGCTTTTTTAAGCAATAATGATATAAAGTGGTTTGAAATGAAGTAGGCTTTATTTGGCTCCAGTACCGGTAGAAATGCGTGCGCTTAGGATGTGTGGTGTAAATTTGAGAGATCGAGTGAGAAACGACGTAGTGCGGGAGCGATGTGGAGTGAAAGAGGATGTAGTGACAAAAATTGAGAAAGGAATGTTAAGGTGGTTTGGACATGTAGAAAGGATGGATGAAAGAAGACTCGCAAAGAAACTCTATAAATGTATAAAAAGGAGTGATAGATGTAGATGAAGCAAGAGAGCTTTGTAAGGATCGTAACAAGTGGCGGTCCTTGGTCTCTGCCTACCCCCATGGTAGAGAGGCGTGATAGTATGTATGTATGTAGATTTTAGAGATGTGGTTTTTTAGGTGGACCAAAAATTGCAATGTGAGACAAAAATGTGAAAAAAAATTCGCGGTGAAGACATAATAATTACGTTTATACGAAAATATTTGATACTCAACCTAACAAGATGGGAATTTTCATGCGGCTGTTTTTGAAAATGAAGCCTGTTTGACTCGCTGACAATGTAGCTTTTTTAAAATGAAGTTTTAGTTTATTTCAATTTCAAACAAACAAAAAATTTACTGTTCCTCTTTGTAATATTAGTATAAATAGATAACAGCGTGATCGTGGACATATACATGGCGAAATCTTAATCCTTATGGAGTCTGTCGATATGAACAAGTTTTCCAAAGGGACTAACTCGGTGTACAACGATTTGATTGTCAGTATAGCATCCATTACGGTTTTCATAGCTTAAATAAAAATAGTCATTCATACCGAAGCCGTAATGAATATTGAAGTTACCATGAAAATGATGTACAGCGTAGCTGTCAAAAGTTAGCAAATAGGCCTGCAGTGCTGAGAACTCGATTTTTTTCCATACTGATTGGTAGCTGAACAATTTTGTATGAAAATACCGTTTTTTTTTTTTTATTTCCAGCTATGATCCCTTTGAAAAAGTGGTTTATATTGACGGGCTGAACCACCATTTTAAGACTTTAAAACGATCAAAATTTTGCCAAATAGGTATACTAAATCATAATTTCCTGTAGCAATCTTCCCTTTAACGCCGCTCGCGCGGTCTCATAGAGTTTTATTTGCACGTCGCCTTAACCCGCGCGCTGCCAATATTAAATTCTCCCCCCTCCCCCTGAATTACATTATGTTTGCTAATGTGCGCTACATCGCCGCTTCTTACGTTTAGCGGTTTAATTTCCATACTGAACCCGCAATGGATGTTCGGCAAATATTTGAGACGGTTTTAATTGTGTGATTTGTGGTCTTAATATTTTGGTTTTATCTTTGTTTTTTGGGTTTTCGTCTCGTTATGATGATTTCATCACTTTATAAGATAAATACATATAATATAGGGACATATCACAAAATTTGAGCTTGCCAGTTACTTAGTTGTAAATTTATGTCGTAGGATACTATCTCAACGATGCAGATGGAAAGATATGGAGAGCAGTCCAGTGCACTAGTAGCGCTTCCGCATGTTAAGCAACCCCGGGCGCAGTCCCCACTAGGATGGGTGACAAAAAGTGGCATAAAAAATATCTCTAGCTCCTTGCTTCGAAAGGCACGTTAAGCCGTTGGTCCAAGATGTCATCTCTGATGGCAGTCGTTAAACTATGTCAGATAGTTAGGCAGTAAAATCTGTCACCAGTGTTGGCCACTTACTACATAACTTAACACAGTATTTATCATTATTACGATTTCTCAAAGTTTATCTCGGGACGTATCCGACCCTTTGAGATTTGCATAGGGACATAGGTCCAACACCTAGAGGCCTTGTGAAATTGTTTACTAAAATTTTTAGCGCCACCAGGTCATGACAGTAAAGACACATATGTAACAAAGTAATGTTCTCATTGACAACTCCCAGTAACTGTATTGAAGTAAGACAATGGAAGGACAATGAAAAACTACATTGATTGGAGCAATATGTGGTGGATTGGAAAATGGTATATAATAAATAAATAATATAAATAAATATATAAATATATACGGACAAATCACACAGATTGAGCTAGCCCCAAAGTAAGTTCTTAAGAAAGACTTGTGTTATGGGATACTAACTCAACGATACTATATTTTATAACAAATACATATATAGATAAACATATATGGGAAGTACAATGGCACCTGCTGCCTGTCCTATGTTTAAAAACACAGATAAATAGACCGGTGATGACTCTCTGTTTCAAAAATGGCTGCGCGTCGCAAAAATGTGCAGCAAGAAAGCAACCTGTCAGCGTACACCTCGCCAAAGACAATATAATACTAACGTAATAGACTGCCCACCTCATACAAAATATGGTGGCGAAAAGTAGGCGAATGTATGGCGCAGGAGAGTAGCTTGCTTGCCACTCGATACTAGATGACGCTAATTTGTGTTAGCCCAAACTTACTAAATATAGGGTGTCATTTTAAAATATGCTTAAAATATTGTTCAGATTTTCAATTCGATATATTTTGTGAATAATTAATTTATATTCTCTTAATACGTTAGATACAATGTTGTGTTGTTGTGTGTTGTGTTACGGGTGGCGCCATCTATGCGAGTCTTTGAGAACAAATAGTACGATTAAGGCGTTTTGGGACCACATGGTAGCGAGCTCTTTTCATATGAGTATACGAGTACTAGTAGGATATGCATTATGACTCAAATACGTAAGAGCATATTGGTATTTATAGGCACCTAAAATTGTAACAAACTTCCAAATTACATAAAAGCCTTAAATTTGATATTATTTAAGAAACAATTATTCAATTTATTCACACTACATAGTCTTATTGATAAATATATTGTTGTATTGATGATGTTATGAATGACCAATAATAGACTTGACTGCTTGATTAATTGACTTATTTTTCATCTTATTACTTGTTAGTTTTCTTTAAAATGTATGAAGCATATTATTATAATTTACTTATATATTCCTATAAACACAATTATAACTTTAAAATTGAACATAAAATAATAATTTATATTTTTATGCTGTATTAACGGTAAATTATAGCAGCCATAATATTCCCTAACAACTGCATGTCTTGTAATGGGTACCAATGTTTTACAAATAAATAAAATTATTGATTGACTGACAGCTTATGCCGATGACTCATCTCTCGCTCATTTTGAACTTAGGTACAAAACCTCACCTTCATGAGCTGTTTCCACCAGAGCTTGGCTGAGCGAGACGAGATAAATGAAGCGACTCTATTGTTACTTAGTATTAAGTACCTATATTGTCTTTGCTATCCTAAATCCTAAACTAATATTAGAAATGCGAAAGTGAGTTTGTTTGTTTGATTTTTTATTTGTTTGTTACGCTTTCACGTTCTACGTACTGAACCGATCATCATGAAATTTGGTATACACATAGGTTAGGGTACTGAGAATTACATAGGCTATATATCACGCTGGCGAAGCCGCGGGTAACAGCTAGTTGGTTTATAAAAAACACATCCCATACTACACATCTTTGCACATTTCTGGTGGAAAGTATTAATTATACCAAAGTTCGCAAGACCAATGGCACGCTTATCAAGAAGTGGCCTTAGTTCGAAACGCTATAATTTACGTTAGTATTATATTGTCTTTGGCTATAATTAAGGATGCCAGCTTATTATTCAGAAAAAAAAAACAATTTTTGATCCATTCCCTTGATACACTTTTACAATCTGCGCAAGAAAATACGCAGCTGGTACATTCTTAGCAATGGAAGCTAGTATAGCGAGAGAGAAAAAGCTTTGTAGGTAATTAGGTCGTTTATTTTCCACTAATTGCTATTTCTCATAACAATATACAAGAATCTCCGAACCTGTTTATTTTACGAGCAAGCACCTGTTGTACGCTTGTGTACGCTGCTCTATTTTTAGTTGAAGTTAAGTTGTACACCGTGCTGCCATCTCTTTGTGATATTAAGAACTAAATGTTCCTCGCTACTTGCTCATAGATAGCGCTACAAAGTCCTGTCAAATGCTAGTTACATTTAGATTATTGAATGTATACATAACTAGATGGCGCTCTATTTAATATTTCATTCTGCATTTTTCGACCTAAAATAGTAAACGTTAGTATTATATTGTCTTTGTATAGTAGCGAAGATTTTCAAGATTGTTGCCAATTTTTCTACATGTGTTGTATTCATAGATCTGAAAAGACTTTTGGATAATATTATTTAGATGCTGCTCTAATATTAATATATAATTGCATATTTGTATAATTTCTTATTACAAAGACAATATAATACTAACGAAATCATCATCATCATCATCATCATCTTAGCCACAGGAAGTCCACTGCTGGACATAGGCCTCCCCCAAGGATTTCCAATACGACCGGTTGGAACTAACGAAATAATACTAACGCAAAAACAATATACCTACGTACTTAAGTAATACTACGTTAGCTTTGGTAATACTACGTCATGTGGTCCCAAGTCCCAAAGCCTTAATCGTACGATTTGTTCTCAGAGTCTCGCATAAATGGCGCCACTCGTAACTACACAACATTGTACATACATACATACATATAATCACGCCTTTTTCCCATAGGGGTAGGCAGACATAGTTAGTTAGTAATTTAAGGCTAACGCTGATTAACGCCATCTAGTGTCGAGTAGCAAGCAACTCTGCAGCGCCATACATGTGCCTGCTTTTAGCCACCTTAATTTGATTCAATACTTTTGTGTGAGGTGGGCAGTCTATTACGTTAGTATTATATTGTCTTTGGTAATAATTACGCACTCGGTACGAGAAAATCAAATCCCAACTAATATTATAATAGCTAAAGTGAGTTTGTTTGTTTGTAACACTTTCACGCTCTATCTCCTGAAGCGATCATCATGAAATTTTGCATACAGATTGTCTAGAGTACGGAGAGAGACGTAGGCCTTTTGTTCCGGAGAAAAGTACTTTTCTCAAGGAACCGACAGTAATGTGAGCGCAACCGCGGGAGAAAACTATTTATAAATATTTAAGACATAGATTTAAAATCTCATCACGTTCCAACAAATAAGCTTAAAAAGCGCTGCAATCAGCCATCTTAATAAGACTGTTACATAAACTCTTTATAAAGAGCCAATTGGCAATCCAATAAAGAGTCGGGGCGGGCCGGGGGTGGGGGCGCCTCAATAAACCCTCATATCTCCAGCAATTACGACAAAACAAATGAGACCTAACGAAATTCACCTCCGAGAGAGATCGCAGCGCGGAACAGGAGAGCTGTGGAGAGGTGATTGTTGTTTCATTGAAGAAGAAAATTCATAGTAGGTAACGGAAAGAATATTCTGATATTCTCTTATAAAATTAAGACATAATATTTGGGAAGAAATAAGCTCGTAAATAGGCTTAAAACGCCTTACTAATTATGCCTATTCAGTAAGGTTTACGTTAGTATTTATTGTCTCTGGTAAAGTCAAGTAAGGTGTTAGTCAAATCCTGCCTGCATGGAAATTATTCCCATATGACAATTCTTGATTTCATCGTCATCAGGTCTTTTTAGTCTCCACTGTTGGAGCACGACCCTCTCTGTACTGCCAAAGCCATATAATATTAGACTTAGCAGTCAGAGGATTTGGCCTACACTCTCCGCGCTGGCCAAACGGGTTGGCTCTTTGATGTTTATAAGCTTTATTTAGTTAGTGTTTCCTAAATCGCCTTCTACGACATTCATGGGAAGACTTGGTAACCTCTCCGTAGACATGATAGGTTCAGTAGATGGGGAGCAAAAGCGTAACTAACAAACAAACTCACTTTCGCATTTATAATATTATTTGGAATTGGGTAAGGTTGGCACTGTTGGCAGATTGATGTTATAATGAACGAATTATTTATTAGAACGAGTGTTTTAGGGCATTCCCCGCGTCTTTACTGCTTTAGATTTTTAGTATGTACTTACACACTAAAAATCTGTGTCACATATTTGTCATTTTACTTACAAACATACATTTCATCAACATGTACTGCTAGTTACGTTAGTATTCTATTGTCTTTGCTACGAGCAAAGACAAGTTTACAAGTACAACTTCTCTCGGTAAATAGTTAACCATTTTGGAATCATAACACCTACTCCACTCTCTTCTCTGTTCCTAACTGAGTGCCAAAGGGCTGTGTGTCGGGTGTTTTAGGGTTTTTTCAGCGGCTTTGAGTTGCAAATTGTCGCGCCGCGCCGACCGCCCGAGGCTCGCGTAATTAAAAATCCGATACCAACTAGCGCCGCTGCGGCGAGTAGTGGTACTATTCTTAATTTCGCTTTATAAAATCTTGACGCTGACTTGGCTGACTGATCGCTGGATAAGCTACAGAGTAGTCTAAATTTGCTTTTGTGTAAATTTACTTTTTTGTTTTAAATTTCACAGTAGTGCAATTGCAATGACCAATTTCGTTTAAAATTAAGTATCTTTTTTAAAATCGAAGTAGGTGGGTACATAATAGTTTACATAACTTATCATTTATTCAATTTCTTTTATGGCAAATGTTCTTTATTCATCGCATTACTCAAGTAAATTCTTCATATAATAATTAATATTAACAAACTTTTTCTATTCGATAAGAGATGGCGCTAGCTTTGTAGCAAAATCAAAGACAATATAATACAACAAAATATATAAGAGAGTGAAGAAAGTTGTATTTTTAAACTTATTTATATACCTATTTGTGTGTAATATACGGGGAAAATATATACAAAATAAGATATTTACTTACAATTGCATTGCCTACTTCGTTATTACAAAGGGGACTATTTTTAAAGTAGGTAAGTATATGTATTTTTTATGAGTAGGTAATTACACTTCCAAACCAAAGTATATTTGTTGCAATTAACAATTTATTTTGCTAAATATTAGTGCTGATCTCTATTTTCTTTTTAGTGAGCTAAATCTTCTATTTGTGAATGAATTATTTATATCAGTCCAGTAGTTTTTGAGTTTATTCATTACTAACGACACACACAAATCTACGTAAATCTTTCTATAATCAACGACAAAGACAATATTATACCAAATTATACTAACGTATGGACTGCCCATCTCATACAAAAATATTGGACCAAATTAAGGTTGCGAAAAGCAGGCGAATGTATGGCGCAGGAGAGTTGCTTGCTACTCGATACTAGATGACGGTAATCTGCGTTAGCCTTTAACTTACTAAATATGTCTACGGTGTCATTTCGAAATATTATGCCTAAAATATTGTTTTGATTTTTAATAAGATATATTTTGTGAATCATGTTTTTATATTCTCATACGGTAGATGTAATGTTGTGTAGTTTCGAGTAGCGCCCTGAGAACAAATCGTACGATTAAGGCGTTGGGACCACATGGTGTGGCCAAGTATGGCGGTGCATCGAGTGGCTGATGTAATCTGCGTTAGCCTAAAACTTACTAAAACTGAGGTGTAATTTTAAAATAAAAAGCCAAAAATATTGTTCTAATTATTTATAAGATTTATTTTGTGAATAATGTTCTTATATTCTCATAATACGGTAGATACAATATTGTGGCGCCCTCTATGCGAGTCTCTGAGAACAAATCGTACGATTAAGCCGTTGGGACCACATGTCAACGACAAAAATGCGTTAGAGGTATACATAGATATTCACGGGCAAAGTTGCTGTCAAAAGATTTATAAACATAAATAATTAGCGTATTACATTGTAAGGTTAATGCGCAGGTCTCGTGATCACAGCTATATGTTGTTAATTGTTGTACTTAACACGTAGTTTAGGAGATACGACACACAATTACCTTTACCTATTTAACATTTCAATGATGACATAATTTTTCCAATTCAATTTTTATCATGATATTGAATTAAAACAATGCACACTCAGTCCACATATAAGTAGTTTATAAGGTCTAACTAAAATTGTGAGTTGACGTCGCTTGGAGAAAATGCGCTGTGCAGTTTGTTGCCGCTTCTTCTGCACTCCGCTTTTGGAAGCGGCCTCAACTTAGCTCAAGTAAATAATTAACGTCAACAAAAAATTTGTTTTAAAAATTGTAAACACAAATATGACAATAAATAAGTGTTCAAAAAAACCTATATTAAATAAAGGATTGAATCTTGAACAATGTGACGAGGTTTTATAATTTATTGACTGTCCGATTACAGCGACGCCAAATGATACCTACCAGATATTAAGAAATGTAGTTTAAAAAAATATTTCTCTCATGAAACTTTAAAATATGGTCAAATATGAGAAGTCGGGTTTATAAACATTCATCATCATCATCAGATCTTGTTTAGTCTCCACTGCAGGAGCACGACCTTCTCTGTGCTATCAGAGCCAGTGTCAAAGGATTTGGCTTACACTCTCCACGCTGGCCAGAAGCAAAAACTGAATATATTGAACCACAAAATACTTTTAAAATTTCATAGGGAGTTGCTAAAAGAGCATAATTACGTAGTAATTCTTAAATAGTTTTTTCTCTACACCACTAGACTTACTTTAAGAGGCCTATCACATTTTGACCGCGATTTTGGCATTCAAATTCTAAGAAACTGAAAGACTTTGACAACTTAAATCTATTTAACAATGGAGAATAGTTATTAGTAAAGTTCATAGCGGCTTCACTTTTTGCATTTTTATCTAATCAATTAAAATAAAGCCAAAATTCCGAAGCATGTTTTACACAAAAAGAGGGCGAGGCCCTTGTTCGTGCTCAAAACTGAACAACTGTACAGACGGAATTTAAACGAAAAAATTATAATAATATCTCTTTAATAGTGGTAAAGTTCATAGCGGAATCGGAATTTTAAAATATGTATGGAATATTTAGTAAAAAATATCCATTCAAAACCGTAAAACCACGAAATTTCTAAAACATCAACTGCAAATTTCTCCTTACTACAATAATATTATTACATGAAATATGTACTAGAATAAACGTAAGTTCATAAGGAATTTAAATTTTGTACTTTAAAATAATAATAATTAAAGATATGACTATAAAAAACGTAATTGCAACCTCCAAATTACTATATATTTCGATGGGTCGACCGCTCAAACTCAGTACTGCGCGAGAGCTTGTCGACGGCGGACCTATGCCGAATTTTTCTTCGTCAAACGATTGAGTGCAAAGCGTATAGTGCGACTAACTAAGCCAGATACATGCCACTGAGGCACATAGTATTCCAATTTATTTTTATTAAGTAAAATTGTAATTAATGATTATGACGACGAGCTCCGTGGCGCAGCGGTCAACACCACACGGCTTGTGACACGGATGGTCCCGGGTTCGCTCCGCGGTCACTCTGGTCAGGTCATGATGAAAAATTATCTTTTTCAGATTGACCTAGGACTTGGATGTTTGTCTATATACATATGTAATTATGTATGTGTTATAAAATCTAGCTCAATCTGTGTGATTTGTCCGTATATATTTATATTTAATTATTTAGGTCAGCCAAAAAACCAATTCCTGCTAGTCAAATAATAAATATCATGTTTGTAAAAATGTCTTATTTGTTTTATTGAATTAATTTGGTAAAATACTTTCCAACTTATTTGTTATATAAATCGTCAACAGACATATGTATACGATTACGATATATTTTTTGTAAATATCTAATTTACCAATAAAGTACATTACTGCAACGGCCGGTAAAAGAGGTATTGATGGACGAACGTGTGAATGTGGGCCGAGGCGGAGCCGAGGCACACATACGTGAGTCCATCAATGCCTGATTGCGGCCAAGGCTTGTGTAGTACTTTTATCAAATATTGCACGGAAATTAAAAAAAATAGTATATAGACAAACAAATATACATATATTATCACGTGTTTACCCTTACAGGTGAGACGGACCTCAAAAGCCATGTTTAGGGTATTAGTGGATTTTAATGTAGAAAATGCAATTAAAATAGTGATGGGTTGCTAGTCGCATCACCTATTGACATATTCTTCTGCATAGGTTTTCGCCCTCTCCTTCGGCCTGCTTTTACAGACTGTACGGGAAGAGAAGCACCTGGTATATTCTATGATTTTTCTTTTATCCTAGACCATCATGAAATATTGATGTAAATATGTCAATTAATATTCATAAAATGTTCATAAACAACAATATGTAGAAAATATCGCGCCAAAATCTTAAGTTTTTTAATTTCTTTTTTCTTACTAGCCTGGTAAAATTTTAAATTCGAATTTGTAACCTCCATACTTGAATTATTTCGCAGCAAACGCGTCGTTCCATTTTTAAATAACATGACAGATATGAATTTTCATAGTTACTTTAAGACACGACAGATATGGATTTTCTTGGGATTTTCATACATACTTTGCTGCCGTGTATTGGCCAGTACAGCAATATTGATTTATCCCAAACAAGGTTGTCAAAATAATGTGAACATTTCCAAGCATGTTTGAGAAAAATATTATACACGTCATACTCTCTTGATCTCTCATCTTCGGGTTACAGACTTATATAAGTATCGAATTTCAACTTAATCAGTTCAGTAGTTTCGTAGCAAATGGTTATGACAGGGTGACACCAACGTTACGTTTCGTTTTTAGGTACTAAACCCTAAAAAAATATTCCAAAATTACACGCAGATTGTAAATAAAATGTTGGCAAAAACTTAAAGAGCTTAAGGCGCTTAGACCAGTGAACTAGCGCTATCCCTCATTTTATTTCTTTTACTGCTGCCTCCGTGGTCCAGTGGTTAAGGCGTTCGCCTTGTTGACCCGGGGGTCGTGGTTCGATTCCTACGGGAAGCACAATTTGTTAAGTTGTTTCCAGTTTGGTTAGGACATTGCAGGCATGAATCACCTGATTGTCTGATAAGAAAGATGATTCCGTACTTCGGAAGGCACGTTAAGCCGGTGATCCCGGCTGCCATCTGGTAGTCGTTAAAATAACCACGTCAGAGGCCGAGAGGCGGTTCCGAAGAACTCTGACACCAGGGTGTGCATGGTCGACTGACCGTGTCACCTACACGAAATGATGATATGACTGCTAAATAAGAGCAAATTGTAAAAATCTACGTAAGTACTTCTTCAGTAAATGACTTGTAGTATTTTTGGTATAACTTTTTATTATTTTTCATTCAGTAAATATAAGATAGTAAATGTAAATACTAGAACTACTAATTACCGCCAAAAGCGGCCACTTTTAGCGGTAATGAGTAGATCTCTCAATCTCAAATGATGATTTTGATGAAAATTTATACTAAAAATACTAAATGTACTTTGCTACTAAATACTTACGTAGATTTTTTCAATGTGTTCTTATTTCAGAGTACAAGAATTTAATAACGGGTATCGCTAGTTTCGCTGATATAAGTATCTTTAGCCAACAAAAATGAACGTATGTGGGAATTTCTTGTCATGATTAACAATATTACAAAATAAAAAAATCCAATATCAAAAAATTAAAGAATATGAAAAGTATCAAAATCGTGCAGTTGTAGCAACAGCATTAGCGTCGTGAACTCGTGACCCCAACCGTGTGGTCGCCGTGCGTAAAAGCCTAATCTTTCAGAGCACTATTTTGTGATAAGCCTCTTAAGCGAAGTTATCGAAGAGTCTCTATCAGAATCGCCTTTTCGTTGGAAGATTAATATGTACTTACATACTGTTACTTCCTAAAAGCCAAAAAATAATAAACATTTTAAATAATATCATATCTTTGTTTTCTATCAAATCATTTATTTCAAATGGCGGCAGCGATTTAATTAGAATAAAGTGACTAGCTCCTGGACTACATCTAATTATAATCGTTATTGCTTGTATCATTAATTTGCGTTGATTAACTTAAGCGAGCGCGTATGTAAATAACAAGTAAACAAATTACCGTACTTATATGTGCGGCTAGCAATTCACCCCAAATTGTGCTTATGTATGTAAGGGACATAGTCATTATCCATAATTAATTCTTTATAATCAATACATAGTAACCTTAAAATTATTTTCTAGGTGTCTACTAAGGTACTCTATAAATATTGGGTAATCTTCCAGTTTTGATAAAGTAGATGTCTATACTTAAAATATATAGACCGTCGTCCCAACGCGATATTTTTTATTTATAGATTGTGTTTGGAGACTATAATACATAGATAGGCACTTAATTAGTGAACATTAATATCCAATTTCTTACATCCGCATACACACCTCTATAGAAGTTATGGCATTTTGAAAGTATCTTAAAAAATTATAAAAAAATATTACGATTAATTGGGTTAAAATCTTTATAATCTTGCGAACGTTTTAGTGTTTAAATATACCTCATAAACTCCTGAACCGATTTCGATGTTCAAAAAACTTCAAGATTGTAAGAATATTACCTAACTAAATTGGAGCACTGGTTCATGAGTTATAGTGGAACAAACGTAGATACATACATCCATACAAAAAAGTCGTTTTCCCCCAATTCGATTTGTAGAAATGCTTGCTTTGCTCGCTCGTTCAATAAATGTTTACCACTTCATTTCCAAAACCTCCCCTTCATGTCAAATTAAGCGCACCCTTGCTTATCAGCAAATTAGTAGTTTAACTATTCAAACAATTATAAAACTACATAAAAATTCATGAGACACGACAAAATACTTGTTTGTTTGTGACACTGACAAAGAGCTGAAACTCCCGCCTTATGATGGGATGGGATCATGCATTAATGCCTCAATTCTTTAAAACATTTTTACTCATATTCACTCTCGACTAGGTAGTTCTTTAGACGGCGATAGCAAGAGATATGAGTATATTTTTTGTAATTCTTGGCCGTTAGTATTCCAGGTAGTACGGGGATTTTAAAACTTACCGAGGTGCTTACCTAACTTACCTGCCCTAAATACACTACCTTCACCATAATTAATAAACTGTACTTATCAATTTATTTATGCATTTGTTTGTGATAGTTGTGTTCGATAATAAAATTAAAAATCTTATATTTCTACAAAACTTTTTATAGTTGTGCGTGTTTCTACAACCTACTTTCTAGAAACACTTGGTTAATAAATTTGTCCTAATCAGACCAATTTACAAATCAGGTCTTGTCAAATGACTGCCTGCCATAAAATATCTCCTATGTTACTCGGCACAAAACAAAAATTTATCGATATTTCCATAATGTGCGTTTGGACAACCTTTTGCATAATACCATTCACGGGACAGGCCATCAGTCACGCACTATCACTCGTCATAAGCGGTTATTTATTGCAGTGCGCAGCGAGTAGCACGCATTAACCGTTGTCACGACAAACAAATTTTAGTAATTTTTAATAACCATTA
Organism: Rhodophaea formosa; assembly: GCA_963082605.1. NCBI lineage: Eukaryota > Metazoa > Arthropoda > Insecta > Lepidoptera > Pyralidae > Rhodophaea > Rhodophaea formosa. The sequence continues at coordinate 11,844,869 of OY720226.1, forward strand.
CATACTTATAGCTAGCAATATTCCCACAAAATTGCAACATCGTCCATGTAAGATATAGCCTATGTCACTAGAAGATAAATAAGCTTTTTATAGGTAAAAGAATTTTGGAAATCGGTCCAGTAGTTTCGAAGACTATACAATGCAAACCATCCAATCATTTTTCTTTGTAACAATTAGAATAGAAGTATAGATAATATGTGTAAAAGTTCATGTGATGTCTTTTAGAACTACTAAACATGAAATAACTTCTGTATATATCCAATCACGCACGGTACACAACACATCGCGCACTAGCTCCGTGGCGCAGCGGTCAACACGCCTGCCTGCGACTCGGATGGTCCCGGGTTCGATCCCCGGTCAGGTCAAGATGGAAAATGATCTTTTTAAAATTGACCTGGGTCTTGGATGTTTATCTTATCTATATATGTATCTGTTATAAAATAGAGTATCGTTGAGTTAGTATCCCATAACACAAGTCTTGAACTTACTTTGGGGCTAACTCAATCTGTGTGATTTGTCCGTATATATTTATTTATTTATTTATCACTTGTCATAAGCGGGTTATTTAATGCAGTGCACTATACTAAGGTGAAGAGTTTATTTGTTTGGTTGAACACGCTAATCTCAGGGACTACTGGACGTAAACATAACTCAGGAGCGTGATGGGTCTGTTCCTTCAGTTGGGTATGCCGTGTGGCTCCCGGCAAAGTAGAATAGGACCATTCGAAGTCTTCAAGTACATGTCGTAGAAGGCGACTGAGGAAAAACAAGCTAAGCAACGCTTAAGTATAAACATCAAAGATACCTCTCCAGCCCGTCTGGCCAGCGTGGAGAGTGTAGGTCCCGCCCCTGTGCCATGCCTCTGGTGTCACACTCTCAAGCAAAACGGAACTAAAGAGCCTCTAAAGGACTTTAAAAATCGGCGTTCGACCCGCTTTCAGAAGCTGTACTGTAATTCCGTCCTCGCCCGTCTTCTTGTTGTTTTTAAGTAAGGCCCCACACTAGGCACACTAGCGACGCGAATAATTTTATTTCTAATACTTTACAAATAGAAAGAAATTCAAGAATGTAAATCATATAAGCCTTAGTAAATAGCCTAAAGTATTTATGGAATCATGTTTTAATATTACCGCCAAAAACGGCCGTTTTTGGCGGTAATCTGATTCTCAGCATTCTCACTGATTCTGATAATATTAAAACATGATTCCATAAATACTTCAGGTTATTTACTAAGGCTTATATGATTTACATTCTTGAATTTCTTTCTATTTGTAAAGTATTAGAAATAAAATTATTGGCGTCGCTAGTGTGCCTAGTGTGGGGTCTAATCTCGTACATGCTGATATCTGTGATATCTTTGGTATGTCGGGTTAACTTGGCTCTAGGGTCTTTTGCCGTGGTTTAGCAACTTAGCTATAGACTCCCTAGAATCTCTCGAACTCTGCAGCGCCATGGCTCGTTCGCTCAGCCATCAGGTTTTGGAGCTTGTGAGAGATTTTTTGCGGTTTCCGTTTGGGGTGGAACTTAAACTTGTTTAATTCGTCTACAGACACGCAATCGTCAAGGCTTTCGAAGCGATTAGTGAGCTCGAACCGAAAGCTTTCTTAGTTTTGGATATAGACCCGTGACGGTCGGAGCGTAGAATTCATCAACCAACTCCTCTTACGTCTGAAATCGATATTCAAGACGGTATACATTACGCTGATCACTACTTGTTTTCATGATCATCAGGTCTTTTTAGTGTCCACTACAGGAGCACGATCCTCTCTGTACTACCAAAGCCATATATTAGCCAGAGCAGTCAGAGGATTTGTCCTACACTCACCACGCTGGCCAGACCTCTTTGATATTTATTGGGTTGAAGAGGTTTCTTTGGTGTTTACAGGCTTTGTTTAGCTTGTGTTTCGTAAGTCGCCTTTTGCGACATCCACGGGAAGACTTGAAGTGGTCTTGTTCTACTCTGCCGAGAACCACACGGTTTGTCAATCACGAATTCATTTAATATAATCCAGAACTTATTCCATAAATTATAGAATGTCTTCTATAATTTATGGAATAAGTAGTTACGTATAAGGAAGGTACGATAAGGAGGTAAATATAAAAATCTCATAATGAAAGGACACATTTATTTATCTCTCGTGATATAGACGATATGTTATAGCCATGTTTGTCTAGGTACGTACACTCATATATACAGACATACCAATAAATACATATAACTATTTACACAGAACACTACTTAGTTATACATATTATGAGGAATCTAAAAATGTTTCTTTTTCTTTGAGGTCTATTTGTTTATATGATTTTTTAATCGCTGTATTGCCACATTAAAATAAAATATAACCAATTCATTTTCTTATCACAAAACTACATATTTTATTACCTGTCAACTTTATTTGATGCTTATTTATTAAATTTTTGTATTTTTTTTAAATTATAAACAAAACTGTGTTCTTGCAGTAACTGAAATTAGAGCAAAATTATTTTTAGAATGTTTTCCTATAATCCGAATTGCAATATTTTACAAAGGGTACATGTTCATGTTACGGTCGATGGCCTTTTATTGAACATCTAAAAATAATTAAATACTTATCTGTTTTCACTGCAGTCAATATTTTAGAACAACTTTTTATGCCTCTACTTGCATTAACTGCAGTCAATATTTTTGAACAACTTATTATGATGACTCTTATACTTTTTAAATACATATTGAAAAAAAAAAACAATTTTCTATATTTAGTTAATAAATATTTTACTTAATGGCATATAAAAATTCTATGTAATTATGTAAGTAGGTACACAAAAATGCCGGTCGACTTAGCGTCGTTTACAGAAGGAACTTAATATTAATTAAGGAAATTAACCCCACAATCTAAAGAGTAGCTATGTTTCTAATTTTATTATAGTCTATACACTTTACATACAAAATTTACAGCCTTCCCGAAGAAAATTTTCACATGTGATATTTTATAACGTGACAAACATTTTGAATTAAAGCATCTTCCAAAAAAGAATGTGAAATTAGAGCATAAATACATACATGCATACATATTATCACGTCTTCACGTAGACAGAGCCCAATGTCATAAAGGCCAAAGGCCTGCCCCCGTAGCATGGCTCCCGCGACGCCGTTTATATCGCGCGATAAACTATCTGCTTCTCGCTCTTCAGTATTGCGAAAAACATGATGGCGATAGTCGATAAACGTTGTCGCGCGTGCCATGCTATGGTTTAGCGTTATATAGAAACGTATGTTTTTGCTCATGTGCGGTTTCAATTGATTGTATTTGTACACAATATCTTTGTAAAGTTAGTTAAGTAACACATACCTACACATATCAATTGAAGAGCTCCGTGGCGCAGCGGTCAACACGCTTGCCTGCGACACGGATGGTCCCAGGTTCGATAACCGGTCAGGTCAAGATGGAAAATGGTCTTTTTCAGATTGACCTGGGTCTTGGATGTTTATCTATATACGTATTTATTATAAAATATAGTATCGTTTAGTAAGTATCCCATAACACAAGTCTCGAACTTACTTTGGGGCTAGCTCAATCTGTGTGATTTGTCCGTTTATATTTATTTATTTGTACCTAGCTTTTCGTTTAGTTTCTACAGTGGAAAAAAAACAACAATTAAATTTTCATTTACTTATACTTAGGTACCGAATGTTTGTAGATTTTATAAAATAATATTAAATATTAATAAAATCTATTGAATACACACCAAACTATACAATATAGCCGTATTTTGTCGTTTTTCACACTAAGACGATGTGAAATGAAATCCTATATTTACAAATTATTGCTTTTAGACTCAACCAGCAAATGCTAGCTGTGCATCTTATAAAACTAAGTATATCGCATCGTCTTAGTATAAAATTTCAATTATTTTTTTGATTAACAGATTACTAGCAAGACAATTTCTACTAATAATAATTATTATGTTGATATTTAAATAAAATTATTTTAATACGGTTTTTATCGCGTTTATTACATTATTTATACACCTAACGTTTCGAGCACTTTACAGTGTTCGTGGTCACAGGTAGACTAAGTTGACATTTGTCTAGTATTAAACGCGATAAAAACCGTTTATTTAAAGGTGTAACAATCGCGAAAACATAAGAAAACATTATGTTGATATTTTTAAAGGAAAGTTACACTGAGATTTGTAATTGGTATTCCTTATGAAAAAAAAAGGAAATATGAAAATGTAATCACATTGCTAAGTATAAATACAAACAAGATTAATTTTATGTACTTAAGTAGCATAGCCATTCTAATCAAAACAGTCATAATCAAAAATCATATTTTACAGTCAGTAATCTTACAGCCCGAATCAAACTATATGGCGGACTGGAACATCGCGCGAGTCGTTGCACATACAGCGGGACGCGCGCGGGGAGGCGGGGCGCGTACTGCGCAGCTAATATCCGATACGCCATAAAGTTTTATACGGACTGTAGCAGAAAACATACATTAACTGTTGAAGTGATGTCAGAAGGTCTAGCAGTCTAGTTCAGTTCATGTGCGAAATGATATTTACGATTTTAGACCACGAAAAATCCTCTCTTTGCTTAATAGTCGCCTGGATGCGCATGTCTCCAATTCTCCATACAAACGGAAAAAGGGAATTGTGGCAATATTTGATAATTTTGGAGTAAAATTAAGCATTTAATCAATTAATCTCATTATAATCTACGTACGTTCCTATACAGTTTGGTTAAATTATCAAATGTTTGAGAATTATGCGCCTCTCAAAATTTCCATACAAATTTGAAAAGGCTTTTCAACAATTCCCTTTTTCCGTTTGTACGGAGACACGCGCTTCCAGGCGACTCCTAAGAGGTTTGGAAATTACTACGTAGCAAAGAATAATCTGCATTAAAATCCTATTCCTTAAATAAAACCACATAAATTCTACTAAAACTATTAGACCATCTGGAGGCCTTTGCTGAGACTCTCGACATGTTCTTTCGCCTTCATCCGTAAAGCAGCAATGGAGGATGACCGAGGGTCTGGTGGAGCGGGCGGGGCGGGGGGCGCCGGGGCCGGGGGTGTTAGGTAGCTAGGGTAGCCTGATGGTGGATGGCTGAGGAATCCTGTAAAAATAAAAAAACACTAATCAAGCTTCTGTAAAACTTCATGAGTCAACCCTATGGCTTCATTGAAAGATTTGGGAAGTAACATTTACCTACATCAAGGTTTTATAAAAATGTACATCATCATCATCATCATCAGATATTTCTTAGTAAATGTTAAAAGTATAGGTACACCTATAATGTATGTTTTCAAAGTTATTCGTAGTTAATTATTTATCGTCATGCACCATATTTCTTTTCCGAATAAATCAAAAGTTGATGTGAATGTGAAAAGTTAATATATGGGGGTAAATCATACATTTTGAGCTACGAGTAGCCCTACACTAAGTAATGAACTTGTGTCATATAATAATAACCCAACGATACTATAATTTAGAAAAAGTACATTTAATCATAAACATCAGTACCATCCAATGACTGCAGGGGATCGAACCCATGGTATTGTGTAACATCTTGTTTATCATCATTTCAGCCGCAAGAAGTCCACTGCTGGACATAGGCCTCCCCCAAGGATTTCCAATATCACCGGTTGGAAGCGGCCTGCATCCAAGCGTCTTCCTGTGACCTTTATTAGGTCGTCCGACCACCTAGTCGGTGGGAGTCCAACGCTGCGCTTGCCGGTACGTGGTCGCCATTCAAGAACCTTTCTGCCCCATCGGCCATCGGTTCTTCGCGCTATGTGCCCCGCCCACTGCCACTTCAAAGAGCTAATCCGCTGGGCTATGTCGGCGACCTTGGTTCTTATACGGATCTCCTCGTTTCTGATTCGATCTCGCAGAGAAACACCGAGCCTTTGCTCGGTGAGGGGGCTATCCCTCTCCATAGCTCTTTGAGCGACCTTCAGTTTTTAGTCTCCGCTGCGGAAGCACGACCCTCTATGTACTATTAGAGCCATATATTAGCCAGAGCAGTCAGAAGATTTTGCCTACATTCGCCACGCTGGCCAGACGGGTTGGTAAGATATCTTTGATGTGTATAAGCTTTGTTTAGCTTGTGTTTCCTAAGTCGACTTCTACGACATACACGGGGACACTTAAAGTGGTCCATTTCTACTCTACCGGGAACCACACGGTGATTGCTTGCTTACAATATACCTAACATAAAAAGACTAACTAACCAGGTAAAGCAGTCAGTAATGGTGGAGCCAGCCAAGGATCTACCGGTAGCCCCAGTCCACTCAGTCTGGGGATGCCGCCCCCAGCGCCGCATCCGTAATCTGAGAGCCCAAGCCTGGCTGCTTCCATCTTCTCCTGGCGACGCCACTTGGCTCTGCGATTTTGGAACCACACCTGAAATTAAAGAGAAAAAATACATTGTAGCGTATAGTTTTTGTTAAATGCATTATCATCATCATCATCATCACGTCCTTGCAGTCTCCACTGCAGGAGCACGACCCTCCCTGCACTACCATAGAGCCATTTACTAGCCTGAGTAGTCAGAGGATTTGGCCTACACTCTCCACGCTAGCCAGACGGGTTGGAGAGGTCTCTTTGATATTTATAAGCTTTGTTTAGCTTGTGTTTTCTTAGTCGCCTTTTACGACATCCACGGGATGACTTGGATTGGGCCTATTCTACTCCTATCCGCGAACCACACGGCAATGCATAATATTTTTAATTATTGACCCAAGTAAGTTAAATTTCTTTACAGAGTCTAGACAAAAATCAGTACCAATCATTTGCATATTTTGTAGCTTCGACTATTTTAAGGTCTAAAAGCTAGTCGATAACTAATAAGCAGAAGTTGCGTCAGGAGCAGAATTTAGATAAATGAGACATAATCCACAGAAATATATAAATCAGGTTTTTGAAAAGAATTAGTAAATCCAACATCATCATCATCAGGTCTTTTTTAGTCTCCACTGCTCGAGCATGACCCTCTCTGTACTACTAGAGCCATAATTAGCCAGAGCAGTCAGAGGATTTGGCCTACGCTCTCCACGCTGGCCAGACGGGTTGAAGAGGTCTCTTTGATGTTCATAAGCTTTGTTTAGCTAGTATTTCCTAAGTCGCCTTCTACGATATCCACGGGAAGAATTGGAGTGGCCCTATTCTACTCTGCCGGGAACCACACGGCGGGTAAATCCATCCTCGCTTCTTAATGATAATCACCACAAATAAACTCGACGAAATCCAAATAACCTCTAAAATCCTAATCACACAACAAATGACCGAGTTACAACGCGTAGTCACGTAAATCACCTATTAATAAAATAAAGAGCGTTGTCGCAAACTTGCCTAATTAATGTGCCACCATCTATTAGCTACGGAACTTTACGACACAATAAAACCCCTAAAAGGTTTGCGCTTAGACAATAAATCAGACAGTGAACACGTCACTTCTAAGCAGTTTTGGGCCAGACATAACAAAACTAACTTTGAATACGTTAAAACGTTGAACACGAACTCAATCATATAAATGGTGTACCATCATTGTGCCATCCACCCTACTCCCCATCTATTTAAACAAAAATAACTTTTATTACAATATTAGTGAAGTTCAATTTCGATTGCAAGTTGAAGAGATATGTGATATGAATGTAGTGTCAAATTGTAGTGTGAAATGATATATTCAGGGGGTCACAGGAATAAAAATACGCGGCGATTGCGTGATCGTTTCGATTTCAGTTCAGGAGACGGCAGGTTACGAACATGCAACATTTGATAGCTTACCTGTCAAAAGTATTAAATATGTTTAACAATGGAAATATAGGGATCGTAAAAGGGAGAAGCGGATTTCTAGTGCGGAGTAGTTTATGGAGGTAGCTTCGAGGTATGATGTTGATGTGGACTTGGAATGCCTTAGACGATTACTTTCGCGAAAAGTTGGCTGAAGCATAAAATTGTGGAGTTTATTGTCATGTTGTTACTAGGGCAACTAAAATATCTTTAAAAAAACTTGTGAATTCAGTCGAGTCGAATGCAAGCGCGTATTACGTGAATAAGTATACCTAAACGTAGTACAATCACATTTTCTCTCATCATCATCATCATTTCGTGTAGGTGACACGGTCAGTCGACCATGCACACCCTGGTGTCAGAGTTCTTCGGAACCGCCTCTCAGCCTCCAACATGGTTCCTTTAACGACTACCCGATGGCAGCCGGGATCAGCGGCTTAACGTGCCTTCTGAAGCACGGAATCATCTTTGTTATCAGACAATCAGGTGATTCATGCCTGCAATGTCCTAACCAAACTGGAAACAACAAAGTATGCTTTCCGTAGGAATCGAACCCACGACCCCCGGGTCATCAAGGCAAACGCTTTTACCACCGGAACACGGAGGCTCTATCAATGATACAAGTCGAGATTCATACTTATCAACATCGTCATTATCATCTCAGCTGGAAAAAGTCCACTCCTAGACACAGGCAAAGACATTATAATACTGTTTGTTTTGTTTGTTTGTTTTTCGTATGTGTAAGTGGCCAACACTGGTGTCAGATTTTTCAAGCTGCCTTAAGGCATCTGACATAGCTTAACGACTGCCATCAACGATGACAGCCGGGACCAACGACTTAACGTGCCTTCCGAAGCACGGAGGAGCTTGAGATATTTTTATGCCACTTGCGGTCACCCATCCAAGTAGGGACTGCACCAGGGGTTGCTTAACATACGTAAGCGCTCATAGAGCTCACACCCACTGGACCATCGGGAAACACAGGCCTCCTTCACGGCCACGCTTGGCAAACGCGTCGGTGAGCGCAGTTTGTTTGGCTTATACCGGTTCAGATGCTGCTGCCCATCGAAACCATTTTTTAAGCAAGGAAAGGGTTAGGACTTTGTTGGACTATGGGAGAGATATTTGGGATGCTACTTGCTCAGAAGCATTCGTGAAAGCAGCTCAGGATACCCGGAAGTTGAGGAAGACACCCCAGACCAACTTCATGACAATGCTTTAATAAATAGGTGAAAATTATCAGGCAAATAAGTTTACAGATCACACAATTATTTACCTAAACTGTGAAATTCGGGCGTTGTTGAAAGACCATAGATATATTTATACATTTAGTTTAAGTAAATGACAGAGGTTACAATCATTGAAACCCAGAGAGAGGTATACAGCCGGGGGCAGGTGAACCTGACCCCCTATACGCAGATTTTGAATTGAAGGGGGATCAAATTTGTCTGCGCCTGACTGTACCACTGACGGTAATTGTACAGGACTAGTAAAGTTTGAATGTGTGTAGGTGTATATATAATGCATAAAATATCTGCAATTTCCACTAGTGCTTTGTCTTATGAGTCACGGTTCTGTTGGTAGGTTTTGATTGTCAACGAGTCAAGCCTTAAATATGAAGCAACTGCAAAAAGGGGCGCAAAAACGCTTCAATTAGGTAACGGCATAAAATTATCTTCAAAATTCATAACTGGCACGCCAATTAAACAATCATAGGCCCCCAATAACATCAAACGGCGTGAAGTCGCAGTCGATGGCACGGGCAGACACCATACTTCACGCTCATGGGCGATCACACGTATTAAAGTTTGTGAACACGCGACGGTGGGCCGTAATCGGTGTATTAATTTGTCGTTTAGGCAGTTAGACCGTTTTGATCATTTTGATTTTATTGGGTTAAGACTTTAATTCAACCGCTTCGTTGTTAAAAAGGGGCAAAAAGCGCTTCAATTAGAGAACAACATAAAATATATTAAAAATTCTTATCGGTATATTGGTTTGTAAAATCTCATTTTAGGGAAATATTAAAGTACTCATTTTTTAAAGCAGAAATTTAGACTATTTTTCTTCAATTCAAGGGATAAAATTATATTTTATTAATGAAAAACACAAAAAAGTTATAAAATCATATTATGAAAACGCCAAAAATAGTGTACTAAAATACTAAGATTACAAATGAAACTTGAAAATCAATAAAAACCAGTCTCGCTATACAAAAGGTCATACAACCGACCCCCATTCATCATCTATTTATAACAAAAATTTGAACTCATTAAACAAAGAAAACGAAGTCATATCTACCTCAAAATCATGTAAACTCACAGTCGCATTAATTAACGCAGATAAACACAGAAAAATGTTTTATTAATTCACAAAAATAAAAATTAAAGTCGACAGCAGTAAATGGCTAATTTCTACCGTTTGTTTGTGATATAATAAGTTTGTGCACGCAAGTTGAGTTGACGTGAACTGGTGCGGACGACTACTGGCACGTTTACCCTACGCCACGAGCATGGGCGTATACAGAGCAGGGGCCTTATATTTTGGTAGAAGGACTGAGTACCCATAGTCACTTTTGGAATACAAAAAGACGCCAATAGTACTTGTTTGTGTCCCATTCGCTCATACGCAAATGTATAAAAACTATAGATATGAGTACGTATATATGCAATATTTGTTTGTTTGTTTTTCGTATGTGTAAGTGGCCAACACTGGTGTTTATTTATGGTGGTTATATGGAAGTTACAGAAGAGTTAATTGATAATTCAATACAATATATCAAGCATAAAATTATAAAACTGGATTAAAACTATCACTTAGCTTAGAACTGCTGTTGATGTCGTCGCGCCACGATGTTAATTCGCGTTTTAATTTTATTTATATCTTATCGTCAAATAAGCCTTATAAGGGTAAAAGAATATTGAAAATCGGCGGTTCAGTAATTTTGGAGACTATTTAATATAAAAAAAAAACAATCAAATCTTTTCTCTTAATAATTTTAGTATAGATATAGAAGATGTAACTCTGTATACGCCCATGCTCGTGGCGAAGGGTAAACGTGCCAGTAGTCAGCCGCACTAGTTCACGTCGTCCGATTACAAAGTTTTTTGGTGTTTATTTTTTCAAAAAGCACTCGCTAGATTTAGATAAAAAATTAAGGGATATTCTTAAAGCATTACCTATCAAACAAAAAAGAATCATTAAAATCGATACATAACTGACGGAGTTATTGCGTAACAAACATACAGACGAAGAAAAACTTCATACTTTTTTGAAGTCAGTTGAAAAGACGGCAATACTACCAGATGGGTGTCCCGCACTCACTTATATGCAATCGTATAACATTTAAAAGATACCATATGCAGTCGAATAGTTTCAAGCATTTAAAGGATATGGTTGGGATAAAGAATGCATCATCCTGAAAACGCAATACTCTTTTTTGTCAACACTTATTCTACTCGCTACTAAGTATTGAACAAAAACGGTATAGTCAACGGTGCATACTAAAAATAGGCCGCACCCCGAACCCCACACTTATATACGCCCACGACCGCGAGTATCAAAAATTAAGTAGTGTTGTTTAGTACTTGTCTGCATTGAATTGTTTCTTGTCGTGTTATAGTGTAAGTTTGTTGGTTTATAACTTTTTTGTTCCTTTTACTCTAAAAGAGAATATTTTTTGTTCAAAATTATAAGCTGCGTTTAAGTAGTTAAGAGTTTGTAAATCTTTAAAACCTATAGAGGGAATGGGCATGAGGAATCATGTCAATAGGCGATGCGGCTAGCAACCATTACTGTTTGGATTCCGTTCTCGATCTACAAGCTCACCAACATGCTAAACATGGCCTAGAGGTTTTATAGACCTGGGTTCCGTCTACCCCGCAAAAGAAAAAGACGTGATAGTATGTATGTATGTTAAAACCTATTGTCATCTAGAAATAACTTCTGCTCTGTGCCCTTTGTCTCTCTCCCATCTAAGTGCTAGTTACCTCAAGTGTGGTGTTTCAGTGTTCCAAGTTCAATTAAAACACAATTGTTTATTATTTATGCTGTTAATAATTTTTATTCAAAGATTTAATTGTATCAAATACAAAATGACTTCTTAAAACAACAGTAATGTATGAAAACAATATATTGTATCATTTATATCTCATTTCATTATTGTCCCTTCACCGCATCAAATTACAGCTTAACTTCTGCCTCATAGTATTTATAACTAATTGAATAATAACTGTAACAAAATGAAACAAGGGTACGTACGCCCATGCCAACTGTCGCGATCGGCAATAAAAAAAGTAAAATGTCATAACAATGGCGCGCAAAAGTGACAGATGTCAGATTTGGCGCGCAAATCAAGTGCAGAATGAATTTGGATTGTCTCGAGAGTCCCGCTGTTTGTCTGTTTGTTATATTTGATGGTAATAACTCGATTATTTGGTCGTTTAGTTAAAAGTTAGGGTGACATGTGTTTATTTTTTAGGTAATTGAATGGTACTGATTTGATTTATGCAAGAATTAATTTTATGAATTTATGACTGGTGTCAGCTTAGGACATTTATTGTTAGTTTTTAGGGTTCCGTACAAAAGTTGTAAAACGGAACCCTTATAGGATCACTCGAGCGTCTGTCTGTCCGTCCGTCCGTCTGTCACAGCCGATTTTCTCCGAATCTACTGAACCAAATTAGATGAAATTTGGTAAGATAGTGTAATTCTATGACCCAAACACGGATGTGCAAAGTAAATAAAGATTTTTTTGAAATAAGGACCATTTTGGGGGGCCCAATTCCAAAATTTAAAAAAAAAGTTTTGCAAACCTTACTGTGTCATATATCAAATGAAAGGGCTCATTATGAGGATCTCAAAAATATTTTTTTTTGTTCGGGTAAAATCAATACTTTTGATTTTATTCACGAAAGAAGGCAAAAATTGACCATTCCCCCCCCCCTGATCTCCGTAACTACTGGGCCGAAAATTTTGAAAAAATTTCAAAATATAGTTCATTCCCTGAAGATTACAGGAAAAATAATAAGAATTCTATCACTTGAAAATTAAGTGGTAAACTCACAATAATAAGTTCATCTAGGGAAATAGTTCACTAAAACACCACTAGATGGCGCTAGTCAATTGAATAAAACATTTTTTGCACATTGTGTGTGTGTTCACGAAGCATATTGTACGGAACCCTCATTGCACGAGTTTGACTCACACTTGGCCGGTTTTTTATTATAAGATGCTTATGATTAAGTAAGATATAATACAGATAAGAAATACCTACAGATCTACATCGTGTTTGTCTTTATAGAAGAAATCAGTGATAGAAAACTATAGATTTGTGTTAAATAATATTCTTCTATTGAGTTTGAGAATGAAGAACGTGGTGAAATTAATACATACATTATAAGCTTTGGTAAATATAGGCTAGTACATTACATGTATTTTGATGGCCAAGTTCCCTTTCATTCCGGAGAAAAGTACTGTTCCCGAGGGATCGACACTAACGGATTCGCGGGCAAAAGCTAGTAAAAATATATATTTTGTTTCGTTTCTTAATCGGCTAAAAATACTAGGACCTCAAACTATGCAATCTTTTATTTCCATAAACTTTTTAGATTATTACCTTCTTAAAAAAAGAAGTATTTGTAAAAACATTCAAACCATCTCGTGACCACTCCAAACGGCTCACAGGTGAACTAATTTAATTTTTATTAGCTGATGCTATCGGGCCAAGCAGCCACGATTACCGGGCTAATTTTTTAATTGTATTGTTTTGTACTTTTGCCGGGGCTAAGGACAAATAAAGTATGTAACTAGCTGGGTTATATTTTGTTCTAGCGATTTTCCACCGACTTCGTCTGCTTCACACTTCACCCCCTATTTCATCCCGTTAGAGGTTGAATTTATAAAAATCCTTTCTTAGTGCTCACTTACATCATGAAAGAACGCCTGTAACAATTTTCAAGTTTTTAGAACTTTTCATCATTCAACACAATTTCATCAAAAACAAATCATTCATTTACATTTTCATCAGTTTGTAATCGCTTCAAATGATTTTAACATTTCAAGATTAAGGTCGACCTTCAGAATGCCTATATATTTTCATCCACTACCTAATAATAATACATATACTATTTACTAGTAATAAAACATGTTTGTTATCTATTTACAGCAAACATTAATTGGTGATTGAGATACAGCCAACGTACAGCCAAAACAACAAGATAGATAGAGAAGAGAACCTGAAACTTTATTCGAAAGATATTTTTGAATATTCATCCCCTGAAGGGGTCAACTAGGGGAAATAAGCTAATTTTATATACTTGTAATATCTTGTAAGACTATACTTTTAAAAAATGAAGAAAGATTTGATGATTTAAATTATACTTATGAAAATTGTCGAACACAAAATATTTCAGGAGTTATTCAAACATAGCTACTAACTTCATGATAGACTGGGTCTGGGGAGGTGGGGTCTAATCATCATCATCAGGTGTTTTTTTAAGTCTCCACTGCAGGAGCACGACCCCCTCTGTACTACCAGAGCCATATATTAGCCAGAGCAGTCAGAGGATTTGGCCTACACTCTCTACGCTGGCCAGACGGGTTGCATAGGTCTCTTTGATGTTTATTAGTTTTTGTTTAGCTTGTGTTTGTCGCCTTCTACGATATCCACGGGAAGACGTGGAATGATCCTTTCTACCCTGCCAGAAACCACATGGCGTCGAAAACAAAATAATTCAGGAGTTATTCAAACATAACTAACTTCACGATAGACTGGGTCTGGGGAGGTGGGGTCTATTATCGTGTTATTGGGGTGAAATTGAGGCAGTTAAGCGGTTCGTGCTTGGAATTGTTCGCTAATTAGTCCCGCGACATATTACGTGGAATTTATAGAGATGATAATACAACTTTACCCGTAAGTAGTAAACTTTCAAATTTATAATATTTTCTTAAATTGTTCGTGTGGCTCAAGTTTGAGACAAGATTGTATGTAAAAGTGGAATATAGTCAAGTTTATTAAGACAACGATTTGGAATAGACAAAGTAATGACAGATAAGTTGATTTACCACAGAAACCAATTTAATATTAATAATACTAGCCACAATTGTTTTACTTACTTTTAAATTTTAATTAATATTATATAACCATACTGTTTATCGGTATGAAATTTAAAACTCATGTGAAGGTTCATGTTGTACCAATCGTTTGGTACTTATAAAAATAGAAATTATGCCGCAATATTTAAAAAATATTTCATTCCTTACCAACCTACCATCGAAAACCTACCTTCAAGGTAATAATAACATCCCCAAATTTCAATAGATATTTCATTCAATACTATAGAATCATGTTCAAGGTGGTAATAACATCCCCAAGCTGATCTTGAAGTTTAATATTTTTAAATTTTCAGCCGCTCGTGTCAACCCGCGGGCGCCGCGCGGCAATTCATCACCGAAATTATGTTTGAGAGGTACACAGTACCCCTACTCACATAACCTTTAGCACCCAGAAAATAAGGCTTAATATTCCATATTTGACTACGTGATACAGTCTTTCCATATTAATATTAGCCTTTGTAGCAATTTAAGGCTTTATCCTCATGAAATAAAGGTTAATTTTCTTTAATTTTCACTGATGTTTGAACTGCGTGTTTTTATTCTGCGGCTGTGTGTAGTGTTACAAGATGCTGAAGCTAATGTAGGTTAAAAAGGGCCATTTTGAGTTTACGCTTTAATGGGAATAAAATGGTTTTTAAAAGGGTTATTAAACTGTATAATGATCGGCGTAAACTGCGGATTTTTTTAAATAAATTTATTTTAATACTGTTTTTATCGCGTTCATTACAATATTTATACACCTAACGTTTCGAGCACTTATAGTGTTCGTGGTCGCAGGTAGACTAAGTTGACATTTGTCTAGTATTTAATAAGAACTGCAAAATCTACCGCCTAGAATATTTATTGATAACGTTCCGGATGTACGCAGTATTGGTTCGCGGTGTCTGAAGGTTTTGCAGTCTTCTGCTTAGCTAGATTTGATTAAATTGATGACTGGTTCCCAAGCTGGGGTAACTGCCAACCATCCAGTATTTTCAGTTCAGTAGATGAAAACACCGTACTTACTTAGTACTCTACTGGATACTTTACCATATGTACTACGGGTACTACTTAGCTCAACATGACTCGACAGAAGACAATTTCAAGTGCCTAAACTAATGGAATGTCGGTATCACATGTATCGTGAACATGACCACAAAAAAATGTTTTCTAAAGAAAAACAAAATATGACAAAACAAACTTCACATCATTAAAATTGCGTCAACTAATCTGAAACAATTTAAAAGCAAACTGAACTATCCTAACAGCTATCAACAAAAGATATAGTCCCCTAACCTCGAACCTCCAGGGACAGTTCAGTTTATTAAATCGGAAACGCGGAGCGTAGCGGGGAAAAACAACACTCTTATAGAAGTGAAGCTTTATATTATATTAGTACAGAGACAGATTTGTGATTTTATTATATATTTATTTAATAAAACCATTAAATCTTTACTTTCTTCTTCTTTTCGTGTCGATCTTTATTTTGTTTCCATCCACTCTTTTTGACCTCTGCTGTGTTTCCCAATCGTCACCAAATTTTGCGCACGTTGGAGGTATAAAATAGAGGATAATTCATGCGAGTATTATAACTAGGTACTACAAGTACACAAGATTCAGGCTCCACCTTAAACAATTAATTTTCCTCAGTATTATTATTTATATATAGTCACATTGCACATCCCAAGCGCATGAAATATCCACCTTCTACGATTGAAAGAAGTTAAATCGTTAAATAAATTCTAAACTAATAAATTTCCTATTTCTGCTTGGCAAGAATTAGGCTCAGAGACGACTTACCGAAGCGATATTGCAATGATATGTCGTCATTGAGTCTAATTTTTGCTAAGAGATGAAATTCTCACCAATGTTATGAAAACCCAACAAACCCAAAGAAAATCGGAGGAGAATCAAGTGTCTAATATTATTTAAACTTATGCTTAGGTAAAATTTTCATATCAAACAAAACTGCTTCGACGAAGCATTTTTAGTCGAAAATTGCCGACAGTTTCAGTGTATTTACTAAGTGCCAGCATCAAAGAATTCCCTGCGCGTTTAATAACTAAATAGGCTGAAACTGTCGTCATTCTTCAATCCTTCTTAATCAGGCAAATAGATGTGTGCATGAGGAAAACGTTCAAGAAGAATAAAACTAAGGAAAAAGTAAAAACTAACTAAACTAACAATATTTTATTTCTACATTCTCTATACTTTTTGACAGCGTGGCGGCGTGACGTGGGGTGGGGGTAGCTACTGACACTTCCGCGCCCGACGAGATATGTTTCGGAGATTTCTACGCGAATTGGAAGCGGGATATACGACTTAAGCTTGTTTGGGGGATATTTCAATTGAGTTGGGTAAATATGCCTTTCTTTACTTTTTGAAATTGATTGCTTTAAATGCTGTTAAAGTATGCAGTCATTTCAAGGTATTAATAAATGCAAGCTTCATAATCAAAATATAAATTTTAAGTAGTTAACATTGTCATTTAATGTAAACTAGTAAGTGACAAATCTAAGATTATAGGTATGTAAAAATTTTTGTAAGAAGATTTTGTTGATTTTGAAGCTGTTAAGTTTCCAGTGCAGCATGAGCTGATGAAAGTAGTAAAAAGGCCACAATAACTTGACAAGAAAAAGCATCATAATTTGTGATGCAAGAGTTGGCAAAGTCAAATGTAGAAGAAGATAATGCACTATCATCTAAGTATAATTTCATACACAAATTTAACGTTAGACTCCCAAAATGAGATTCCCTCCCAACGATGCATTGAAAAAAATAAATCGCAAAACAGACTTTCATTTTTTCGTTAAAAAAAGTCAACCCGAACCTTGGATTTTTAAATTCTGACAGATATCGGAGCGTTTTTTCCGAGTTGCAAACCAACAGTCACCTGTCACAATCAATAACGACTTGGCATGACAACAAAACAAACGTGGAATGAAAAAGGACGACGGACAGGACGGCGAAAATATTTGGGAAATTGATGGGACGCGCTGAAGGGCTGGCTGGTTTGGCTGCGGTTGGGAAATATAACTTGGGTAGTGTCTTTGTACCTAGGTACTCGTACATAAAGAATAGACTTTGTTGGAGACTAAGTAAAAAATCGGCCAAGTGCAAGTCGAACTCGTGCACGAAGGATTCCGTAGCATTATATAGCTACCTATATAAACGACAATAGACTATCATGCAAAAACGGCAAAAAAATAGGGGTTGTTGTATATTCATCATCATCATCATCATCATCAGGTCTTTTTAGTCTCCACTGCAGGAGCACGACCCTCTCTGACTATCATAACCATTTATTAGCCAGATCAGTCAGAAGATTTGGACTACACTCTCCACGCTGGCCAGACGGGTAGAAGAGGTCTCTTTGATGTTAAAAAAAAAGCATTGTAGTATTTTCATTTAATTATTTATTTTTAACGTGAGCATAATACTTAATATTCCGTGAATATTTCACGTGTCTACGTGCCGTTGCTAATATCGAGAAAATATGATTTTTTCTATACTAATATTATAATTAGGGAAGATCTGTTGTTTGCATTGAATACTTAGGCTTTAAAATAGCTGGAGCGATTTTCAGAATTATTTCATCAGTAGAAAGCTAATTTATCTGCGGGTGACGTAAGCTATTTACGCAGATGAAGTCGCGGAAAAATGCTTGTTATATTAATAAAGGTAAACGCACCAATCGTCGCCCATCTAGACGATGCAGTGGCTGAAAATTGTCACGTTGCCGACATATGTCAATTTTACCTAAACCCGCTCCGTTCACTTCTCTTTTTTCACGGTAATTGGACGGGCCGCGTATAATGGAAATGTTATTTTTATCCAAAGATCAAATAAGGGTGACAATATTACCGCACACATATTATGTCATCATCATCATCATCATTTCAGCCGCAAGAAGTCCACTGCTGGACATAGGCCTCCCCCAAGGATTTCTAATATGACCGGTTGGAAGCGGCCTGCATCCAGCGTCTTTACGACCTTTATCAGGTCGTCCGACCACCTGGTCGGTGGGTGTCCAACGCTGCGCCTGCCGGTACGTGGTCGCCATTCAAGAACCTTTTTGCCCCATCGGCTATCGGTTCTTCGCGCTATGTGCCCCGCCCACTGCCACTTCAAAGAGCTAATCCGCTGGGCTATGTCGGTGACCTTGGTTCTTCTACGGATATTATGTAATTTGTACGATTTGTTTTCACAGACTCATATAGATGGCGCTACTCGTTGCTAAAATGTTGCACAACATTGCATCTTTCGTATTATGAGAATATAAAAGCATTATTCAGAAAAAGATATCTTATTAATCAACACTTTATTTCCTTCATCATCATCAGGTCTATACATTATCTCTACTGCAGGAGCACGACCCTCTCTATGCTAGCTAACAGAGCCATTTATTAGCCAGAGTAGTCAGAGGTTAAATTAAACTTTATTTCCTTACTTGACTGATATTATAGAGAGGAATTAAATTGTTTTTGCATTAAATAGGCTTACACCGATTTTTAGAATTCTTTCTTTTGTAGTAAATTAATTTATTAGCGTGGGACATAGGCTTATAATTATCTATATTTTCCCAGACAAAGACGCGGGAAAAATGTTAGTTTTATTATAAAGGTAAACGCTCCAATCATCCTCCATCTAGATGATGCAGTGGCCGAAAATTGTCACGTTGCTGACATATATCACTTTTACCGGAACCCACTCCGTTCATATCTTTTTTTTTTCACGGTAATTGGACGAGTCGCAGGTTGTAAATGTTATTTTTATCCAAAGATCAAATAAGACGGGTGACGTTATAACCCACTCACATGTAGGTAAGGTGTGTTAATTTAGTAATTTAATAACCTAGGTTTTGGATACAACATGTTAAATCTAACAGGAGTTATATTTTTTCACTTTTTGCCAGATCTGAAGTTTTGATGACAAAAGAGTAACATTCAAAAATTTACTTTAAAATAAAAATTATAGATATTCAATTCACATATGTACAGGATTTTCTGTTTTAAAATAGGCAAGCCTACCTCAAAAGTGAATTTTAAAGCAAACTTCAACATGACATGAAAAAAGGCGTATTTTTTAAACTCTCTCTTCACAAAATTGTGCAATAAAATACAATTAAATGTAAATGTATCCTCTCCCTCCAATCCGTAGGTATTGAGCCCATCGATCGAGTACCTCTTTATTTACACAACAAACGAAATTGACTTTTGACAACTCTCTCCCTCTAACACACTACACAAACACGAACAAAAGTACTTCGCCTTCTTTCGATTACGTAAGAAAATAACAAGGACAGACTTACGTCGACGCAACGCGTGAGAAAGGGATAGTAACACTTCGCCATCTTAGATGCAGCGCATGGACCAAAAGTTAGCCAATAACTCACTTTGAGGAAATCAAAACAGCGTATATCACCATCAATTGTTGAAGGAAATTCCATTCTATTTTTAGTGGAACTAAGTTGAGTCTTCTTTGAAAGTGTGGGAGGTAAAATTAATTATGTTTGTTAGAGGTTAGGGAAGGTCTTAAGGGGAGGCCGTAATGATGGTGTGGCGGTGATGGAAGCCATTGTGACTGAGTTGACGGAGCCTGGGTTTGAAGTGGCCTGTAATAAGGCCTATTAACTTTGAATTGTTTGGTGCAAACGTCACCGACTTCAAAGATTACATTGGCTAATTATGTTGTTTTGCAGATGGTCTTTTATTAATGCATTTTGTTAAAATAACATTGTGAATTAACGCCATAGCTCTACTCTAAATATCGTTGTTTCAAAGCTAGACACTTTTACATATCACAACTTAGTTAGGTCTTAGTCGGTTACTTGACATTCATATTTAGCAAGAATTAAACGTTAGAATAAGAATTAAATAGTAACAATTATAGTTTGTAACCATATTGTTTGAATTAACCAATGTAAACTATCATCATCATCATCATCAGGTCTTTATTAGTCTCCACTGCAGGAGCACGACCCTCTCTGTACTGCTAGGCCAGACGGGTTGGAAAGGTCTCTTTGATGTTTATAAGCTTTGTTTAGCTTGAGTTTCCTAAGTCGCCTTTTACGACATCCACGGGAAGATTTGGAGTGGTCCTATTCTTCTCTGCCGGGAACCACACGGCCTTCTGCCGGGAACCACACGGCACGGGTAAACTATCATACTTTATAAATTAGAAATAGTTTTAACTTTATGATTAAATGTAGTTAACGTAATTAAATTAATCTAGTGTAAAGTTGTGTTTAATCCTCTGACTACTCTAGCTAATACATGGCTCTGGTAGTAGGTAATACATAGAGTGGGTCGTACTCCTGCAGTGGAGACAAAAAAAAAACCTGATGATGATGATGATGATAGCTGTGTTTGCTTGTATAATATGAAAATGGCGATTCTTGCATTGCAAATCTTAAAAAGATGATATTCTTATGTCTATATTTATTTATCAGCCAAGGACATCCACTGCTAGACATTGTTCTCCCCATATCTACAAACTAGGTACTTATAGTAAGTATAAATACATAATTCTTGTATTACTTACAGCTTTTAATTGGTCCTCACATTTCAATAACACACAATACCTATTATTATTTTGCAAATGACTTTTAGGAAGTGAGACAAAATTTTAGGTTGTAACCTCACAGTTAATTTTACTGGTTGACAAAAATAAAACGAATGTTTTTAAAACACTCAATGACACACCAATGACAACGTTACATAAGTTCAAATCATTCATTCAATTTAACTATCTCAATTCCATTCACCCGTGCGACGAACAAAGCTAAACCTAAACGCCCGCAAACGCTTCAAAAGACCGAAAAACATCAATCACTCAAATGTAGTTAATCCACAACTAAATTAACTCCCAACGCACCCTTAACAATCTCCAAAACTTTCAATAATAAACCTTAAAGCTGAATACATAAGTTCTACTTTCTAACAAATCTATCTCAGTTCAAATATCAAGAGGGCATGCCTTCATTCTAACGTGGACTTTGACACATTGTAACACGATTGAAAATAGAATGAAAGTGCCTATTTATCTCTTGATTCTATTTTCGCATTTTCTTTCCACGCAGTTCGTAAGTGGCGTAGATATATAAGATTGGTAGTGCAGAGTGAAACTTGACTTATAATAAAGCAATAAAGTCTGTATTTCAATAAACTGTTAATTTGTTCGAGAAGGCTTTACATTCTTGAACCTGTTATGGATCTTTTTTCAGGATTGTTTGTTAGTAATTAGATTTTCCATAGTGTATGCGTTTCTCAGTGTCATTGTGGAAGTGGATATTCGTAAAATTGCACATTTCGTTTACATACATATAGTTTTTACTTTGTCTTGATTTTAAGACAAAGTAGATTTATTTGATTTCGGAATGTTGAATACCTACTGGGTATTCAACATTCTAAGCTTATTAATTGTTTCTCAATTTCAGACTTGGGAACAGGAAAAAATGTCCTTCGTTTTCATTTTGAGAACGTGAATTCAAGATATCGCTAGTTTAATACCCAACACATTGTTCATCGAAATATAACAAAAACGATTTTTTTTTTTCATCTTTATTTTTCCCTTCCCCAGAGGAGAACAGAAAAATAAAGGCCAGCAAAGCTCTTGTAATACCTCTGGTGTTGCAGTTGTCCATGAACAGCGGTGATCACTTACCATCAGGTGACCCGCTTGCTCGTTTGCCGTCTTTTGTCATAAAAAAAATACATCCGGGATTAATAGAATTACCAAGGTTGCAAATCAAGAAACCTTTCCTGTGCCAACACAAACTACGTCGTTTATTTCGTACGTTTAATTTATCTGGTTAAAGATAATTGAGTACTTACAAATAAGACTGTATCACAATCGCACGCGTACTAAATTCTAAAACGTCGCAAACCAATATGAAATTCGATAGCGCTTGCATCACCCTCTGTTTGGCGAGTCTTAATAACTACTTATTTATTTGGCTAACGGATCAGGGCCGTAATTGCGATGCGAGGACTATTAACTTGTGTGCACCCGCCTTTATTTGCTAGGGATGTCGATGTTTGCTTTTGGTTCTTCATATTACGACTTTAAAGTTAGATAGAGTGAAGTGAGCTGCTTTTTTCGAGTGATAGGTGAGTGATGAGTGACATCTGTTACGAGATTTTTGAGCAGTTTTAAAACGCTTATTTGTGCTTTTATTTGCTAGGGCTGTCAACGTTTGCTAATGGTTCTTCATATTACGAGTTTAAAGTTAGAAAGAGTGAAGTGAACTGCTTTTTTCGAGTGATGAGTGACATCAGTCACGAGATTTTTGAGCAGTATTAAAACGCTTATTTGTGCACCCGCCTTTATTTGCTAGGGCTTTGTTTGCTTATGGTTCTTCATATTACGAGTTTAAAGTTAGAAATAGTGAACTGATTTTCTTTTTTCGAGTAGGAAAATGAGTAACATTTGTCTCAGATTTTTGAGTAGTAAAAACGCTTATTATAATATGCATTGTACAATTTATTCAGGTTAAGACTTTGCTTAAAGAACCTATAAACATTTTTTCTTAATCTTCAGATAAGGTACCTTTTTACGTTGCTAGACTTCCGGAATAATAAAAAGGAGTATCTTATATCCTAGTTTTAAGTTTATAAAAAAAAAAAGAAAATACTTACTATAATCAAAGATTTCTAAGACGATAATTGCTAGTTTCGTAGGACAAATCAAATTTTTAAATTTTCTTTAAGTTTTCTTTAGTAATGTCAAGTGATGCCCGTTTTTGAACCACACACCATCTATTGTAATGTAATTAAGTTTACGCGGTAAAAGTGGAAAATTTGAGTTATATTTTAGAAAGATGTTTTCTTTGCCACTCAGTTCTCTGGTTTAAAATACATAAATAAATTAAATATAACCACAACGACTCGAAAAGAAGAAGTAGATACATAATAAATGCCACCCAGTCACAAATTACCATTTTTTAATTACGCACACATTTGCATCCGCAAACACTAGGGGTGTCAACTAGTGAACGAATGATCGCGGATCCGTTCATTCATTGTTCGTTGCCTAATTGTTGCTTTTGCTGCGGTGGGAACCGACGACAATAGGTAACGCATTAGCCAAATGGAGACGTCGCTCGCTTTTGTCACGTTTTTCGATTAGTATTACATATTAATTTGGCAGGGTTGGTGAATCATTTGTATTCAATGGTGGTAATGTTAATAATGTAGAGGTTGTTTCTGACAAGGTTAGTGTTATGAAAATTAATCACTTTAAAATACTCGTAAGTTAGAATAATATTTATTTATTAAAATATAAGTTAGGAACTTTTTGCTTTATTGTAGGAAACAACTTTGTTTCTAGAATATATAATATACTAGCTGTTACCCGCGGCTTCGCCCGCTTGATATATAGCCTATGTCCTTCTCAGTACCCTAACCTATGTGTATGCGAAATTTCATGATGATTGGTTCAGTAGATTGGGCGTGAAAGCGTAACAAACAAACAAACTCACTTTCGCATTTATAATATTAGTTAGGATTATTACACCTATAAGTTAATGAATTTAGAAAATATTTGCCTGCATATTGGCAAATTATTTTATAGTCTAGATATTTTTCGTTTCAAAAATAAAGGTCAGAATTGAAATTACTCATAATATTATTATTTTTGGAAATCCTTAGAGTAAGATGTCAAGCATCTTTTAGTGAAATGGCAATACAAAAATACCAATACCGCATGACAAAAAGGTTTATTTAGTATCATCATCATCATCAGGTCTTTGATAGTCTCCACTGCAGGAGTACGACCCTCTTTGTACTACCAGAGCCATAGGTATTAGCCAGAGCAGTCAGAGGATTTGGCCTACACTCTCCACGCTGGCCAGACGGGTTGGAGAGGTTTCTTTGATGTTTATGAGCTTTGTATAGCTTGTGTTTCCTAAGTCGCCTTCTACGACATCCACGGGAAGACTTGGAGTGGTCCTTTTCTACTCTGCCGGGAACCACACGGCTATTTAGTATAGTCTAAATCATTACCTATCCTTACTAGAGAAAGAATAGATAGGTACTATAATTAAAAGTGTTCCGTATAAAACGTTATCTAAAACTCAATAAAAATACAATCAAAAATATAACCCGATGCAAACTCACAATAAAACCTAACTTTCACACAAAAAGTTCAATCAAGCAAATTGAAAAAGCGATCCGCCAGTAATTAATTTCCTACAAAGTTGATTCAATTTTTTAACAACAATGTCTCTAACGACTCAATTCGTTTCGTTAGTAATTTGTTTCCAATTGATTCGTGGGCTATTGAAAACCATGGAGTTGCGTTCGTTTAAAATGTTTTTTGTTGTTGCGATTCAATTATAGTTTACCTTTCCAGTTTTGTTGACTCATAACTTTGTTTTGTTAATGTGTTTTCGAAGTTAAATGTCAATTATTTATTTATATTACCGTAGTCGCCGTTTAGCCGTGTGGTTCCCGGCAGAGAAGAATAGGACCACCCCAAATCTTCCCGTGGATGTCGTAAAAGGCGACTTAGGAAATTCAAGCTAAACAAAGCTTATAAACATCAAAGAGACCTCTCCAACCCGTCTGGCCAGCGTGGAGAGTGTAGGCCAAATCCTCTGACTGTTCTGGCAGTACAAAGAGGGTCGTGCTCCTGCAGTGGAGACTAATAAAGACCTGATGATGATGACGATTACCGTAGTCAAATGTACTTCAGCTATAGTTTTTAAGTTATTTAAAGTTAAATTAAAATCTAATTAGGAATACTTTAGTGCTCAAAAGTTTTTATATAACTTGCCGTGTTAGTTTATTTGTCTGTTTGTGTGTGTGAAAGTCAAATCTTACTACTTAAAACTGAAGCACTTACTTACTTACTCACCTTATACTGATTGAGCAAAATTTTGTATATATATGTAATTTTGATGAAAATGTAATAATATGAGAGTCGGAAGGTATATAGGGGTATATTGGGCTCATTTTATTTGTCTTACAAATCACTTCACAGAAAGAATCGCTTGAAATAAACGATTAACATGTGATTGAAATTTTAAAACAAAATTAGCTTAGAACTGGTTTTGGCAAACTGCACATTGGATCCGGAATATTTCTAGTCCAGCCCTCAAGCAGCCAAATTCATTAGTTTCTAATTTAATCTGATTCATATATTGACAATAACATCGATATCGCTAACTTAAAATTAAATTTCGAATAAAGTATCAAAGGCACACTTATCCCAACTAATATTATAAATGCGAAGGTGAGTTTGTTCGTTTGTTACGCTTTCACGCCGTTTCTACTGAACCGATCATCATGAAATTTTGCATACACATAGGTTAGGGTACCGAGAAGGACATAGGCTATATATTACGTGGGCAAAACCGCGGGTAACAGCTAGTATATAATAATAGCAAGCAAATGAAATAAAGTAGTTAAATTATTTTTAGAACGTTCCGTTTAGCCACGGTAAAGTTAAGATTAGTAGGCATTATTGGGTTTGTTACTTACATACGTAAGTATTTGGAAGTTTTATCAACTTCCAAATAACAAGCTCTTAAGTAAAATAAAAGTCCTACGAAATATTTTCCAAGTTAGCCTCATGCCCCTAAACATTGCACAAAACAAATCATTCAAAATCTGTGACCGTGCCAATATTTGCCGCCATTTGACAAGAAACAAACGGCAAACAGTATCCTTCGCCCCCGCCACGTGGCGGCGCGTGCGTGGCCTAATTACAGCCCACCGCTGGGAACAACGTCATGAGCAGACGGTTTGGTGGTTCTAGGTTCAAGTTTCAACTCTTGGGATTTCGTAGTAATGGTTGGGGTTGTTACTTTGGTAATTATTTTTGACTTTGTGGGTTTGATATTAATTTTGGAAAATTAACATTGTTCATAGTGGATTTATTCTCAAGTCCACATAAGTACCTAGTATTATAGTTTAACTGAAATTGTTAAAGATTCCAGAAACGATTGATCAATTATAACTCACATAAATACCTTAGCATACAATTAAAATTAAATTCATTCAATCCAATAAAGTATTTTTGTTCATTCATTCGTTCAATTAATTTCGAATCGAGTAAAACCTCTAAGAGTAAAACCAATCTGCGACTCATTATAGCTACACAAACGCCTCCAAATTCCCAATTAACGAATTAAGCTCGCCCGCTATGTGTATACAGTATACACTTTGTATACATTTTATATACACGCAGTGTATATGTGTATATAAACGAATCGGGACGAGGTTCCGCTAATTTGTTTATTGTGTCGACGCCGGGGTACAAAAGTATGGAAACGGTTTTTGATGAATTTGCTGTATGTAACGCCTAGTCTGGTTACAAAGAAAATTACTTGGTTAGGTAATACTATATCGCAAAAACAAAATAATGACTCTTAATTAGAGACACATTTTTTAATTAAAATGTAGCGTATGTAACAAGGGATTGATGATAAATAAATAATATACACCATCTTTACATGTATAGGAGAAAACAATTGTTTTCTTATTTTATTTCACGTTTTGTACGCATGTTTATAGTACGCATAATTTACAGCTTTCTAGTACAAATTGTCTCTGAAGTAAACCGCGGACAATCAAACAGTTGGACATAGCGAGACTATAACGGTTTTTTGTTCACTATAGAATCCTTGAAATCAATCCGTTAAAAAAGACCACAATACTTTTGCAAGAACAACATATCTTTGTGATTCTTGCCATATTATTGTAGGTATGATATGTTTGACTTATGGTAGAGCTTGAGTTTCGAAGAAACACAGCTGAGGATGCAGCCAGAAACAAGCATGGATAATAAAGAGAAGGTATGAAAAGCTTTTCCTCAGAAAATTTTAAACCCAAAAGAGAAGCCGACTCCACACAATGCCGCTAACAAACTAGGAATCCTTAATTAAATTTCGTACTAACGCCAACTCCGCCATACTTGCGAGCTGAGAGCTTATTTACTATTTGTCAGCTTTACACTTTATAGCTAAAACGAGTTAAGGCCATACCTGAATTTTGCGAGGACCAACGCTTTAGATATAATTTAAATGCCATTATAAACAAATTATTTGAAGACGATTTTATTTTAAAATTTGTCTTTTATAAATTAATCTAAAGGGTTATCTAGGACTACCACATGATAAAGATTTTATTAACATTCCTGGTTTTTCTTCAAATAACTTATTTCAAACGACCTCGAGAAATTTTAAGGTAGGTATATAACCTTGTACTATTATGTATTCTGTGGTATAACCTCAACAGATTGCAGAGGTAGTAACTAAGATCCGACTATAACTTATTTTTCGGGCACATTCAATTACGATTAAAAAATATTATATTCACAAGTGAAAACCTAAAATACTAAGATTAGGTATTTTATAAATCCTGAATCTTATTTTTAGGTTTCCGTATCCAAAGTGTGCCAACATTACCTTTTTACTATGCCTTCGCCGTAAAGTGTATCTTTTGAACCGTAATGCGTAGAGACTTCAAATTTCTGTGAAAAAATGTGTTTTTCGAATGAAAATACATGACATGTATCTACATAGAGGCTCATACGAGTTTTTTTTGGTGGGAAGTCAAGGGGTACAATTGTCGTTTGCCTTAGACGATTTTGCTAATTGATTTAAGTGGACTTTATTATATGAAATTGGTGTAGTTTGGTGTTATAAATGCTCGTGCTCGAGTACAATTTGTGAAAAAGTTAAAGTAGACTGTTAAATGGACTCGTGGGACCACGAGGCTACCAAAAAACTTACGCCATCTTTGATGCCACATACCGTACAACACCGATACTTAGTATCTCATTATACTGGACATTGGCAGAGTCACTGAAATCTCGGTGGAAGCCATAATTTAAAAGAAGAAAGAAAGAGGCTCATACAAATCTTGCAGTTTTCTGTCGTTTTTGCCTCGATTAAGTATTGTACGGAGCTCAAAATATCATATGATGGTCCGTCTTGCACTTAGCCGGTTTATAACTAACATATTTTTTTTACAACGGCACCAATGATCTAAGGGTAGGCGTTTTTTTTTTTTACTTTAAAATATCTCAGAAATATGTCATTTAAATTATAGTTCTGTAGAATAGAGGTGGATATTTAAATTCAATGGTATTTTTAAATATAACTATTTTTATATTGTTTCTGTGAATACAGAATTAGGCTGATTCGAAAATCTCAATGTGCTTCCCCTTAAGAGTCGCAGACTCTCCGCCCACTTAGCAATGTGGACGATCGAGCGTAATTTATTCACGGCGATTTAATTAAAGTAATTAATTAATCAAGCCTTGATGAACGTCACAGCCTCGCAATAAGGAATGCACAGAAATACACCTAGTGTTAAAATTGTTTAAGTAAATAATATAATAAATTTGTGACAACAAAGAGCCACCCTTTCGCACCAACACATGTTTCTTTTACATCAAGATATTTTTATGTTGATGAAGTTGAAGAGATCGCTAAATTAATAAGTTCACCTTTTACCTTTCTAGTAACCTAACACTTACCTCTAAATACGATTCGTTGGGCATATTTGGGCAACTAACGTATTCACATTGTACGTGGTACGCTAAGATAAGGTTTCTTGGTTATTATCGATACCCATTACAACCTGTATGAATATTCTGTACATGTCGCTACTCAATGTAGTGATCAGTTATGTACCTACAGAATATATTTCCAACTGGTTGTAATTAAGTCCATTCTACTTTGTGGATTCAACTACTTAGTATAATCTCTGAAAACACCTATAGTTTACTATACACAGTTCAGGCAAAGACAATATAATACTTAGGTATTATATCGAATAATGTTCAAAAATATTCTGCACTTAAAGTTTAGCGTGAGTTCTTCTTCTGTTAAATTTATTGTTTGGGACCGGTCCTCGCAACGCCTGTATTTTGTGCGAATTATTTTAAATTAATTTACTTTCAGCGTGCATACAAAAAGTCTGAGCTTTTATCAAAAGAACTATTTAAAAAAGTGGCTTTTGACCTGAGACAAACCATTAACTTAAAAAAGAGGAAGATTTCTGGTATTATGACGTTCATTCAGCTATAAATCAAATTACCAATAACTAGTCATGATCATATATGTTGGTGATGCAAAAAATGTGCTAGGAGAAATACATATTACCTTTTCATGGGTAATCATGCAAATTCGTCCGCATAGCGCTGTAATGTGTGTAAAAACAAACAAATCAAAGTTCTACTAATCCAAAATTAGTTTTCTGACTCCAAAGCTAGTGGGTACTTATTTTTAAAGGTTCTTTGATGCCTTCACTTCGAGCATGACGATTTTCAAACATATAAGAATGCAAAGTCACGTCCCGCTATCTCTAATATGTCGCCATGTAGGTATGCTTAGATCTTTAAAACTAGACAACGGATTTTGATGACTTTTTTAATACATTAAGTAATTTAAGAAGGTTTATATGTATTGATACATGTGGATATGGACGTTAATTATTCCTCAACCGGCATAATTGACTAAATACGAGTGACGACTTATATTGCGCCAGTCAGTACTTTTGTGGTAAAAAGTTATAGTTCAGCAAATATTACCTGTGGTTGTTTATAGACTAAGTTCGTTTATTCAGATGAGAACAATGTTTCTCAGTAACGTCGTTAAATTGATTTTTGAACTACCGAAAATTGATACAAACAGGTTGAAATCAAAGAACGAAACTCTATAAAGAGTTTATTGACGGTTTTATAACGGTTTTAAGGATTTATTACAAGAATAAAATGGAAAACGTTACAAACCTTCTCCTTAACTCAAGACGGTAGATATACTTATACCTAAAAGGATCTACAGAGCGACGTTAATTAATCCTCAGCCGGCATAATTGAGTAATTACGTAATTAGCGACGATTTGTATTCGTCCCGTCTGCCGTTTTTTGCGGTAATAATTAATATTTTCAGCCAATATTATTGTTTTTGTTTTTATACTAAAAAGTTTTTCTATTAAGATTAAGACGTCTATTAGACAGACAAAGCAATGTTTCTTAATCGTTTAATTGATTTTTGAAGTATCGATGATTGATACTTATAAGTGGAAAACATAAGACAATACCATTTACGCTGTAACACTAGTAAAACTTTTATGTTTGAAACAGTTTCATAGAATTTATTACTTCGCTCGCTTAGTTAAGGAGATGTGAATTGGAGAATTCTTGATATTAAGTTACATTCAGGTAAATAAATAAATCTTACAGCATATTATTCCGTTTTCTTAAGAAAACGGTTTTATTTAAACCAGACTTCTAATGGAACGTACCTATTAGAAAAACGTCACATTTCACAATTTCTCCTTAACTCAAGACGATAGACACATTTATACGTAAAAGGATCTACAGAGCGACGTTAATTAATTCTCAGCCGGCATAATTGAGTAATCACGTAATTAGCGACGATTTGTATTCCGCCCGTCTGCCGTTTTTTGCGGTATAATTAATATTTTCAGCTAATATTTTAAATGTGCTTTTGTTTTAATTTGATAAGTAACGTTGCGCAGTGGATTCGCATTAATGTAATTATGATTGATACATAAATAGGTTGAAACCAAAATCGTCGTAAAAAAAAAAGAAGTCGAATCTGGTTTAAATAAAACCGCTTTCTTAAGAAAACGGAATAATATGCTGTAAGATTTATTTATTTACCTGAATGTAACTTAATATCAAGAAATTAAGAGGGTATTGGTCTAAACAAAATCATTTTCGCAATCAGTACTAACTTATATCTATATGCCTAAGTTAATAAATAATAATATACAATAAGTTTTTCTTGCGGAAACTTCTTAAGAATTAAGTGGTCGAGAAGGAAGTAAGGGGAATCTTTAATGGACGTATTTTGTTTTATAATATTATATTTTTGGGGTTGTTTTTTGTTTCATTTGCACATAAGTACATAAACTATTAGTTACTTTATTTGAACAAAAAATGTGTGAAAACCTCAACTTAACATTGATCAAATGCAAAAAGGAATATTTATGTCCATTAAAAACTTCACTTTTCTTAAAGGTCTTATTTCTACAGAATTCAAGCAAAGTTTAATCGCCAGGTTTAAAATTAAAGAAATTATAAGTTAAAACCATGTTTAATAACAAATAACCTTTTTATGAAGAATATAATAAATAGTTACTTACATGGACGTATCTCAAATACTGAGTCAGCCCCTGAGCTAGTTGTGAACTTATGTCGTAGCACTCTTACTCAACGATTCTTTAATAAATACTTTGTATATAGATTAACAACCAAGACCCAGGCCAATCTGAAAAGATAGTTGTCCATCATGACCTGGCCGGGGTTCGAACCTATAATAAATCAATAAACAATTCCAAGTCAAAATATATGAGTATACGTTGCAGGGCTACTAACAAAAACCAAAATAATACCGAATTCGAAGATTTTTTCAAGCTTATCAGCAAATCTCAGAAAACTGAGCACCCATTGAAAAGAAACTTTCATTCAAATCCCTTATTAGCCCTTGATATTGAGAACTAAAAGAATGTTAAAAGACTCGCTGACATTCTCAAATTTCACTACATTATACCCTCTCTACATTATTATTCAAAACTAAACTTTATTTATTAAGAAACAGACTTCAAAATTGTATATCTAAGTGTGTTAGTCTTTTCGGTCTTTAGTCGCCGACAGTCAGCGCCGAATTGAATGGAATTGAAATAATTCAATTGAATTGAATGACCAATTGGATGGATAATCTGTGCGCTTGAGCCTTTGTTAGCAGTTTTTGTATAGTACGGTTTATAGTAACAAATGTAAGTATTTAGAAGTGTTTGGAGACTGTCTATTTGTAATTGTTGCTGAATCAACTATGAGGAATAATCAGAACTACTTTTTAAATTCTACATCACCTTAAACATACCCAGAATGTATAGAAATGTTTAGCTCATTATATTTGAAAACCATTCTCCAATACTTAATGTTTCTTGGAGATAATTTATGGTAGATCAAGTATTTTTTAATAGAAGTGTTACTTTTGAAAAAAATGTTTCATTAAAATGTCATGAGTTACGTTGCCTTCCAAATAACATTTTGCGTTTCTGTTACAATTCAGTTATGGTTTACCTTAGATAATTTTGCAAATTGATATTATTAGACTTTTATATGGACTCTTAAGGTAGTTCACCAGAAGCTCTCATAAAGCAATCAAAAGACCATCCATGACCCAGGTGAATCTGAAAAAGATCATTTTTCGTCTTGACCTGACGGCGGATCGAACCCTGCACCATCCGTGTCGCAGTCCGGCGTGTTGACCGCTGCGCCACGGAGTTCGTCAATATTAAAAATTAATAGAATAAGAGTGAATTCTTTCAAGGCTTCTTTGAGTAAGTTTGATTATTACATAACTTTTTTCTGTAAAGCTAATTAAGAAATAAATTTCTTTATCCAATGACCCAATCTCTAATATTCGCAACTCAGACGAATCCAGCGGAAGTATCAAGTTTAAAGTTCCGCCAGGCCGGTACGTAATCCATACCGACATGATACTATACGGAACCCAACATTACCGACTCCTTTCTTCTTACCTCTTTGTACACAAACCAGTATATCTCGACCTCTTTGCTCTAAACCATTTACTTTGAATCTACATTTTTCAGGGATCAATTTATGATGGTGATTCTTATAATTCAATTACGATATTATTAGCTTCCTGTTTTTTATTTCTTTTAAAGGAAGGAGACGTCAAATTTTAATCAAATTATTTTTCGACAAAGGACGGTTATGATTTCGTATTGAAATCTATTGATTACTAGGTTTTTATGAATACAAAGGGCTATAATTCTTTAATAAGTCTATTATATGTTCCTTTTATAGTATTTTTCTTTCAAATATTCAGACTTTTACATTTAAAACGCATGGATAGTCAAAGCTTTAATTCTAACGAAAAAATAAAAAGAGCAAGTAATTGAATAGAGTACCTATAACAAAATGTATACCTATGATTTAGTTTGATTACACTTTTACGTTTGTATGTTTGTATGTATGAATTACTTTATTGCACAAATAAAATATACTCAACACTTTTATAAAAAGGAGATAAACAGTTTTACAAAAAAAAATATCTTTGTACAAAGGCTCAGTATTGTCTTTGGCTCAGTCAACCAAATGCTTGAAAGTGTCGAGGTCCATGGCGCAGCGGTCAACACAGGCCGGTGCCTGCGACACGGATGGCCCCTGGTTCGATCCCCAGGCAGTTCAAGATGAAAAATTACTTTTTTCATATTGATCTGGGTCTTGGATGTTTATTTATATATGTATTTGTTATAAAATATAGTATCGTTGAGTAAGTTTCCCATAACACAAGGCTCGAACTTACTTTGGCCTATGTCCAGCAGTGGACTTTTCACGGCTCAGATTTAAATAAGAAATAAATAATAAATAAATATACGCCAAATCCTCTGACTACTCAAGCTTATATATGGCTCTGGTAGTACAGAGAGGGTCGTGCTCCTGCAGTGGAGACTAAAAAGACCTGATGATGATGATGATAATGATGATGTTAAACCCGTTTTCGCGGCGTAAAAAAAAGACTCAAAATTAGCCAATTTCGTCAAATACTCAGCAGTAAGCGACTAAACAACAGAAGATTACCGCAAAGCACAAAAACGACACTAATAGCCCGAGTGATTACCCCTTCTAAGGGTGATTGTATTGAGCCAAATTGGTTTTCTTCTGTGGAACTAATCGCGTAATTTGCGGAGCCATTATTGGATGACTGTTCTATCTCTTTTTAGCCGACGTAGTCGGAATGAGGAGTATGCTTTTCTCATTAGTTTCTCCTCCTACACGTTTATTTTTTAACTAGCATTTTCCCGTAACTTCACTAAATTATAGCCTATGTCATCAGCAAATAAATTAGGTTACAATAAATGAAAGTATTTTGAAAAACGGTTCTGTAGAGACAGATAATATACAATGCAAACAAACCACCAATAAAATCTTTCTTCTTAAAAAGATTAGTATAGAGCATCATCATCATCAGCTTTCCATAACCCACTGCTGGGCATAAGCCTCCCTTTGTCTGCGCCATCTTTCTCTGTCCCTAGCCTTGGCAATCCAGTTCCTTCCTGAAATCTGTTTTATGTCATCGGCCTACCTAGTTTAGAATTACCTATTTGATTAATTGCACAAACGATTTTAAGATTCTGGGCACAAAATGTAATAACTTAATGCTGGAGCATTGTCTTGTGGTGAAAATTATTCCAGCTTGCTCAAATAATTTAAGTCAATACTCCGGCCCAGGTAAACGACAAATCTTCTCTTTAAACCCTGTTATGGCCTGTTCTAATGTACGGTTACGAATCCTGGGCACTGGACAAAAAAGATGAGAGCAATATTGGTGTTAAAAGGAAAATCCTAAGACGCATTTTTGGTGCTATATTATATGGTGACACCTGGCGATCCAGATACAATCAAAAGCTTTTTGACATCCAAAGAGCGAAACATTCTGAGCTGCATAAAGGTCCCTCTTCGATGGGCCAGTCGCCAAGTGCAAGTTGGACTCGCCCGTCCGAAAAGTTCCGTAGTAAAACAAGAAATATCGCTGGAACAAAATATGCTCACATTACTTACATTTCACACCCCAATAGCGTCAAATAAAAATAAAATTACCCGGTAATAATGATACATGGCCGGTAATCGCTCGATCCGCATATTATCCGGATTATCGTCACCCTACTGACTGCAGCTGTTTTATCCCACATCTTGGAGACGCGATGCAACGGATACCATAAAGTTCAGGATATTCTAGATCTATGGTATGTGGAAATGATTTTAGGAAACCGAATCTATCATTCGTAGACATTTACGTTTAATTATTTCCAAAATGTATAAAAAAAACTATGTATATCTTATTATTATACACTTCACACCCTAACAGCAAGAAATGAAAATAAAATTATCCGGTAATAATGATACAAGAGCCGGTAACCGCTCGATTCGCATGTTATCCGGATTACTTATCGTCGAGCTCCGTGGCACAGCGGTCAACACGCCGGCCTGCGACACGGATGGTCCCGGGTTCGATCCTCGGTCGGGTCAAGATGAAAAATTATCTTTTTCAGATTGACCTGGGCCTTGGATGTTTATCTTTACATGTATTTGTAATAAAATATAGTATCGTTGGGTTAGTATCCCATAATACAAGTCTCGTACTTACTTTGGGGCTTTTAACTCAAGCTGAGTGATTTGTCCGTATATACTCGTATTTAATATTTTATATTTATCGTCACCCTACTGACTGCAGCTGTATTATCCCACATCTTGGAGATACGATGTAACGGATATAATAAAATTCAGGATATACTAGCTTTATGGTGTATGGAAATCATTTTTTGAAATCAAATTCGTCTTAAATGCTGGAAATTAAAAATAAAATTCGACATTTTCATACAAATTGCCGGGTTGGCCGGACACTTTTGCATGAGAATGTCTTTTTTCGAAATTTCAGCATTGGTCCCCGAGGACAATTTGTTTATTTCAATAAATAATAATAATCCTTTATTTTTCCTCCTTAAAAATATTGTACAATATTTTTGTATTACTAGTGGCTAAAGCGGTCGTAAATTGACCACCTTGTGGAGAAGCTAGTTCCTGAAATAGGTTCCTATAGGAATCTGTGGTACAGATAATGGTACAAGTAAAAAAATAATGGTTTGAGTGATAAATTACCCTGTAGAAAAGTAGTTATTTTGCTGCTGAGCACATTTTTACGCTTTATTCCATTCTTCATTGCGTTTATAAAAATAATCATCATCATCTTTAGGTATCTGCAGGAGCACGACCCTCTCTGTACTTGTTGTTTGTTTTTGTATGTGTAAGTGGCCAACACTGTACTATCAGAGCTATATATTAGCCTGAGCAGTTGGAGGATTTGGCCTACCCTACACTCTCCACGCTGGTTGTCTGGTTTGATGTTTATAAGCTTTGTTTAGCTTGTTTTTCCCAAGTTGCTTTTTACAACATCAACGGAATAAGTTGGAGTGGTCCTATTCTACTCTATCGGGTTACAAATTTTGACTGTCTCACAATAAACCATAATCAGAGGAGGTAAATAAATTCCATTAACGAAGTTAAAAGCTAGTTTAAACGAAAATAACAATAATGATTTAACGCGCACATTGGATTAGAGGGCGACGGCGCGCATATCGAGTTAGTGCGCAATTAATAACTATTATAACTTAATCACACACGACCTAGCTGAGACACGGATGTCGGAAAACTGGATAAGTTAAAGAAGATGTATTGATAAGTAAGCTAACCTTTTAGAGATAACTATAAGCAAATTATAGTTGAAAGTGCATCTTACGACCAAATCTGTATCATCAAGAGTATAACAAGAGCGTTGCCGGCCTTTTCTATTGTTTTTTCCTCCCAGAGGGCCTACGTCTCTCTCACTCACCCAACGAAGCATAGCAGCGGTGAAGCTACTACTCAAACGTCGATTTTCTGTGTGGTACTTCCCCGGACGAGCTGGCCTATTCAAGCTACATACTAGCAAAAGTGAATTTCGCCGGTAGCGTGGCTCTACCAGAAGAAAATCACGATAGTTCTTCTAGTACAGCAAATTCTAACGCCTCGTCACGAGTTCGCCAGTAATTCGGTTAGCGACGCCTAACTCGGCGTTAAGTTGTGCTTAACTCGCGCGCGTCGATCCGGTTGCTTGACTCCTAAACTACACTCGAACCTCCGGATTTGCTTGAAAATGGTTATTATCATTAATATATTTTAATGTATGAATCTTATTTTCATCATCATCATCATCAGGTCCTTGTTAGACTTCACTGCAGGGGCTCGAGTCTCACTGTACTAGTAAAGCCATCAGAAGATTTGGCCTACACTCTCCACGCTGGCCGGACGGGTCAGAGAGGTCTATTTGAAGTTTGATTTGTTTAGCTTTATTCCTAAGCAACTTTCTAGGACATCCACGAAAAGACTTGATTTGGAGTGGTCTTATTCTACTCTGCTGGAAACCACACGGCAAAAAGTTTTATTGCAATGAAGTTACTTCTAGAACAGTAAATTCTAACTCCTTGTCACGAGTTCGCCAGTAATTCGGTTAGCGTCGCCTAACTCGGCGTTAAGTTGTGCTTAACTCGCGCGCGTCGATCCGGTTGCTTGTCTCCTAAACTACCCTTGGACCTCCGGGTTTGCTTGAAAATCTTTACTAATATTATAAATGCGAAAGTAAGTTTGTTTATTTGTTACGCTTTCACGCCATACCTATCTACTGAACCGATCATCATGAAATTTTGCATACACATAGATTAGGGTACTGAGAAGTACATATGCTATATATTATGTAGACGAAGCCACGAGTAACGGCAAGTTAATACCTATATAAAAATGGCAAAATCATTTGCTTGTCTCCTAAACTACATTCGAACCTTTGGATTTGCTTGAAAATTCATTCATTAAAATGGTATTTATGATATGACAGTAATAACTACTATACTTTGGAATTTAATAAACTTCTTGCTTGCTATAACATATTATTAGATAAGTGATGTAAGATGCCTTAAGGCAGCTTAGATGTGGATTTAACTATCACTGTCCCGATTATCAAACTTAGGTAATCTAAATATATATAACTCAAAAGTGACTGACTGACTGACATAGTGATCTATCAACGCACAGCCCAAACCACTGGACGGATCGGGTTGAAATTTGGCATGCAGGTAGATGTTATGACGTAGGCATCCGCTAAGAAAGGATTTTGATCAATTCTACTTCTTAACGCGAGCGAAGCCGCGGGCAAAAGCTAGTTACTAATAATACCTATATGAACTGTTTTCCTGAATAAATTCAGAGAAGGATACAGCTGCCTTCTGAATGTAAGTACTTGTGAACACAGCGCGCATATTCAGAATGTGAACGGCAAAACATGAAAGTTGCTCTCTATTTACGGTTTATAGGCTATAATTTACGCGGACGAAGTTACTGTACAATTGCACCAACAAATAATCGAATCTTTCCTCTTTATAATACACTAGCTGTTACCCGCGGCTTTGCCCGCGTGATTTATAGCCTATGTCCTACTCGGTACCCTAACTTATGTGGATGCAAAATTTCATGATGATCGGTTCAGTAGATACGGCGTGAAAGCATCACAAACAAACAAACTCATTTTCGCATTTATAATATTAGTTGGGAAGTTGGGATTGGGATTGGGATGAGATAAAGAGAAAAAATTCGATTTATATGTTTGTTTGAATTGATTTGGCCCCGAAACTGCTGGACCGATTTTCAAAATCTTTCACTTATAGAAAGATAATTTATCTGCATGTGACATAGGCTATAATTTGCGCAGATGAAATCGCAGGAATTTGTTAGTCCTATCCTAACTAATATTATAAATAAGTAGTTTGTTTGTTTGTTTGTTACGCTTTCACGCCGCATCTACTGAACCAATCATCATGAAATTTTGCATATATATAGGTTAGGGTACTGAGAAGGACATAGGCTATACATCACACGGGCAAAGCCGCTGGTAACAGCTAGTATTAAATAAACGTTTAAAATATTGAAATTCATAGTCATATTTCGTAAAATTTTAGTACAGATCATGTCAGTCTAGCGAATAATTCAGTTAGCATAGGACCAATTAAGTTGGTGTTAACTTGGTTGGTGCTATAACTTGCGCTCACGCTAATTGTAGCAACATACCATGCTTAATTTAGTTGTTGATTCATAAGTATGTATCTATAACGTTGATAAAACTAAGTTATTCTAAACAAAATTCAAAAGGGATATCTATAACTGGCTTGCAAGCAAATGTTTTTAGAGTGTTGATGAATATTTGCGACATCAAATTAAGTTATTTTGAGTATTAATTATCTTACTTGATTTTTTTAAATTGGCATCTCTTAATCTAACACTGACACTAGAAAATATGTAAGGACTTTAGTTTGATTGTAAAATAATTCAAAGCAGACTGACATTTACCTAATATTTAACTGTATTTTAATATCACGTGACACCTTAACGTCGTCTATTGCATGTCAGTAATGACTAAATGTGTGTTTCCATAATTTGATATTTACCATCACCATATGACCATGTTTAAAGCAATAAATACATTCATTCATTCATTCAAAAGTAAGCCGATTTTCAATCGATAGAATTTTCATAAGTTTTACTGTAAGCGGCTAACTAATATTTATATTTGTTACGATCGTGATAGTAAGAATGATAGAAGAGAAAATAGGTATTCGAAGAAATCTATCTTTATTTATTTATTTTATTTTTGTTTGTATTAAATAAATATTTAAAATCTAGCATAGGACCAATTAAGTTGGTGTTAACTTAGTTGGTATAGGAATACCATGCTCAGTTAAGTTGATGATTCATAGTTCGTAACTAAGTACCTATAAAATAACCCGAAATCAGTTATTTTAAACAAAAAACTGAATGATTTGATTTATTATGACTGTAAATTATTCATGCTATATAGCAATTTCTAAGACACAAACGAATTAAACTGTAACGCAATTTAACTGTTTTTTTTTTTTATAAAACGGTAACAGCCTCTGTGACTCACAACAATAACACGAAGGAACAATTTTTTTGTTACCATTTCAAGCCTTTATTACTGAACTGATCATCTTTACTTTTTACTTACAAGTTGTCAGGGGCAGGTAAAAGGACTTAGACGTAAATCTGAAAAATATCATTTTCCACCTTGACTTGACTGAAAATTGAACCCGGGACTTCCAGGATGACAGCCCGGCTTGGTGACCACTAGGCTACAAGGTCGTGAAACAAAACGATAACGCTAAAATAAATAACTACAAAAACCACATATTTTATTACCACATAACAAAGACCCTAATATACGATCATACGAATACAAATTATCGTATCCTAGATTACGATTACCCAAATAATGGATCCTTGAATACGTCATTACCACGCTATAAAGGCCCTAATGCACGATCCAAAAAAGCAAACGACGTTACGGGGATAAGATGGAGGAACGCCAAATGATGTGATCGCTATAAACACAATTTCCCGGTCTGTGACGTAATTGCCGGCACCCGGCAGCTCCCACGCGTTTATGCTGGATACAGGAAGAGCATGTTATTTTACAAAAGTTCTACTGAAATTGGTAGGTATTGTCAAATATTCAATAAAAAATTTTGGATTGTTCAATATTTCAATTATTTTTCTTATTTAGAAGACGTAAATAGCTATCTTTATT
Source organism: Rhodophaea formosa (assembly GCA_963082605.1). Taxonomy (NCBI): domain Eukaryota; kingdom Metazoa; phylum Arthropoda; class Insecta; order Lepidoptera; family Pyralidae; genus Rhodophaea; species Rhodophaea formosa. Next base: position 11,885,952 of record OY720226.1, read on the forward strand.
TTTGCATCTTTTCGACCAATATTTTCCTACCTACTGCAATGAAAAATTCAATGATGCTTGTATAAAGCGCCATACATATGGCCTGTGGTAATGCTCGGTGTTGGAGAGAGACCATTCTCTCTCCTCTATGAGGCATTCCTTGTGTAGAGACGAATTTATTAAAGGTTATAAATAACTATAGAACCTTTATTTATCTGTTATAGTAAATACATTAGTAATTTTCTCAAACTCATTAATTCAGTACCTAATACCTGCTTTACACAATAAATGGTTGTTAAAAAGAAATAATAATCGCACTCGTTACAACATAACAAAATATCTTTGTACAACAACAATAAAGTGTCGCAAAACAAACGTAAAACGGGTCATTCACTCTCAACGACCCTTAAATCTTCAATTAACAAGCGAAACTAAACCTTAAAGTTTAATAGAATACAGTTTATTTTCAACTAAAAACTATTACTTCGAAATCCCTGTATTCATTGAACGAAAAGCGGCTTTATTATGTTATGATAAAGTTGAGATTGTGTTACAGGTACGGTTTGTTATAAAGGGGTTTACAGACGGGGCGTGTTGGCACAAAAACGTTTATTAGCACATTTCTGCCGCAAGTCGAGCGTGGTACAGATAAGTGACAAGCTATTGAAGAGTAGAGTGCGCAAACAGTAAGCGCTTTAAGGATATTTTTTGGGCTGTTCGTACTTACATATTCGTTAGTTTCTACCGTAGAGACTTATGCTATTATTTGACTAAAATAAGTTAACTTTATGAATTTAAAAAAATGAAATCTTCAAGTCTCAGAGAATTAAGAATAAAAATGGTCTTTCTTACAAACTAAGTCTTGAGTTTTAGGTTCCTTAAGTTTATTTATCGTTTAACACTATGAAATTTAATACATATTAGGTTAAAGGTCAGGGGTATCATCACTGCCTGTCCGGTGGCTACAGGTATGGCGTCGGGTACTGCCGTAAACAAACTACGCTTACTACCCCGTTTGCCAAGCGTGGTGAGTATTGCATTTTCTTTCTTAGGGCTGTGATGTTGATGATAAATCATATAAAACACTGCTTGTTTTTCGTGTGTGTGAGTGGCCAACACTGTTGTCAGATTTTTCAAGTAGCCTAAAGGCATCTGACATAGTTTAAAAACAATTATGAACCGACAAGTACAAACTAAATGTCAACTTTATATCTGTAAAACGCATTTCTGATAATAAATATGTGCATTTTGTGCATTCGACGAGCTCCGTGGCGCAGCGGTCAACACGCCTGCCTGCGACACGGAGGTCGGGTTCGATCCCCGGTCAGGTCAAGATGGAAAATGATCTTTTTCAGATTGACCTGGGTCTTGGATGTTTATCTATATATGTATCTATTGTAAAATATAGTATCGTTGAGTTAGTATCCCATAACACAAGTCTCGAACTTACCTACTTTGGGGCTAGCTCAATCTGTGTGATTTGTCCGTATATATATATATATACATTTTAAATATGGATGGAGCATAAACAAGTCTATAAGAAAACGCAAGTTTAATGAAATCCGTCAACAACATCACATATAGTCACCCTAACAGCTCTAGCGAATTCGATTACCATCACATTCTCATTGTTGCCTATTTGTCCTCTAATGGACTTGCAGCTTTGTCACCCAGCCAAACATAGCGGACATTTCGCCCTCTGCAAAACACCCTACATCACATACCATCTCAATTTGGCAGCGTTAACTCAATCAACAATTTGGTTGATCTCTCACTCTATAAAATTACTTTGGAATTAGAGGTCTGAATAGATCGGTCGATTTCTTTTCATTTTGGTGACAATAGACAAAGTTTATGTGTGACTGCATTATAAAGAACCTAATTGTCGATTAGATTGAAGATAAGAAGAGTTACTTTTGATAGTTTTTTTTAAAGATTTAAGTGTTAACGGAATACGGGTTTTGTAGATAAATGGGACGATAAGTATTGTCGTTTCATTGTTGTTTTGAGGAGCTTGTTAATTTGATTTTGAAGTCTGTGACACCCTTTACGTTAGTTCGTACTGGAACTTTTCTATTAATTGTTTCTTATGAGATTGTTTCTCTCATTTCACCTCGGTCTTTCCTGCTTGCATCATCCTCAGTTGTTTTGGTCAATTATTTCAAGTTACTTACTTTCAGTATAGTTTTTTTTACCTTTAGCTAAATAAAAAAGGTTTTACTTTTAATTTCTACTTTTACTTTCTTTCTACTTTAAATTTTAGTTAAAAGATGTATTCTAACTTGGGCATTAATTTAAATGGTGACTTTGAAAGACAAGCCTAATTGAACCTATTTAAATTCATAAATGAGAGTTAAATGGCTGCTTAAATTAATTACCACATCTGTAGTAGACTAGTAGTTTAGTTTCATTAAAAAAAGGCAAACAAAATGACACAGACCACACTGACACTGTGCTTCCTTCTGATCGATGTAGCCCGAGCGTGCTAAATTATTCCTTAATAGGCATGTTGACTAAAATTTTTTTCATGTTGCTATGTAAAGACCTGCCAAAAATAAACACAATAGTGATAGAAATACATTTCTAAACAAAAAACTTTTTCAGTTATAAAAGTTTTAAAGTTTCTAGACGTAAATTTTTAGACGTGCAAACGCGCCGCTGAAATGCCTACATATTTGTGACGTCACAAGCTTGTATTTTGTATGGGTGGCGTGAGAACTTTGTTTGGTAGCTATACGAAATATTTCGTTTATGGTAATGGTTTCATAATAAAAGTTGCTATAAATTTTGCAGACTAAAATACAGTATAATAGTAATTAAAGATTTTCATACTTTAAAAAATGGTCCTATTCACCCAACTTTAAAGAAGCTTTTAGATCACTTAACGAATCGACATCAAATTAAAAGTGTTCTTTATAGTGTTTTTAGATAGAAATTAGTCTCATTAGAAACAAATTTTATATAATCTTAACACTAGGCAACTACCGTATTCTTCTAACTCGGTACGAATATTAAAATTGTAGCCAATATATTTTATTTTTGTGACAAAATGTACATGGTTTATTAAGAAAATGAATGAAATGACAGGTAAACAATAGAAGTTCGACCCCTGTAGCCCAACGCGGTTATAGAAGTTTTTACTTCAATAACCATGGTATATCGTTAGTAGCAATTTCTCAGGTCATGATACTTGATGGTCATTATCGCTCATAGGTATCAACAACGCCAAGCTAGGCTAATGCATCAGTTAAGTAAGTACTCAGTGATATAGGCCTATCAAACCTAACCTACAAGCTTACAGCTACCAATAAGTGAGAGAGAGACATACTGCAGATGGCTTTTATAAATTACATACAGAGCACAGAATGTCTTTCACGCCCTACTAAATGTATTTATTTATTTAGCCTGTTAAGTACTGCTTGGCAAAGGCCTCCCTCTCTGCTTTTCATCCATCTCTGCTTTGGGCTTTCTTTGGCCAGTCTTTAGAGTACGCGCCTAGGTCTACTAAAGGAAAGTAATCATAATACCGCGTGTCAGCCCGCGCCTGGCTAGTACGCGAAAGTCACATACTCAGCCTGTCAGTTCGTGCTCATAAAAACGTGAAAATGCCCCATTGTGCTGTGATATGGTATCATAGTTCCAGTAAAAGAATTAATAAACAAAATTATATTACCTGTAAGTCGAAATAGCAGATTTTTGCATTTCTACAATTACATTAAAACTCTAAACCTTAAGAAACGTTACCGCCCCCTGACAGGCTTGTTTCGTATGAAATGTGTTGAAAGGCTAACCAACCAAACTGCCAAGCGTGGTGAGTATGTTAAAACCTCCTCATGGTGCAAATGCTTGGGGGAGGCCTATATCCAGCAGTGTACTTCATACGGCTAAGATGATGATGATGTGTCGAAAAGGCGTCTATCTATAGTAGCGTGTGAGTGACAGTTATATTCCCTGCTCTATGGCTGTAACTAAAAGCCTAACTAACGTGTGCTGCTTGTCTATCAAAACTTAAATGTGTAAAGTCCTTAAGCACTTATGAGTGTAAGTACCCTTTAACAGCCGTCAGATTAGCAGCGTATTAATTAACTAGCAATTTGCTACATCAAAGACTCTATTACAATTACATAAGCACTATTTTTATTTAACCGCACATTTTTGTGGCTCAATAAGAAAGCAATTACTAGCCGGCCAATTTAGGAAGACCCCGAAAAATTTCGCTCTTCCAACTACTTTGTTGTACAGCGTTGGAGTAGAAAGGTCTTTTATAATGGTTGGTAGTGACATATGTTTTTCTCGTAAAGCCAAAGGGGATTGAGTGGAATAAGCCCTTTTGGTTCATTATTGCCCCTTCACCCTTTTCAAAAAGGGCCCTTTGCTGTGTTTACCGAGTGTTCTCATTTCACTTAGCGTTGAAATTTTGTTTAATTTCATTTTCGATATTGAAATATGTCAAAGGGCGACTTGTTTGAATAAGCAATAGTTTGGAAAAGTGTAAGTTTTGATCAAAGGGTGAGTAAATAATTTGGGATTTTGAATGATTTATTGAATCTGTGACATGTAAATTTTCCAAATTATGCTTTTTTTTGTTTTAGTGCCCATTTTGATCACAAATATACTGGACAAAAAACCGACACGAGCAAATTGTAGTCATCATCATCATGATCAGGTAATTTTTTAGGCTGCACTTCAGGAGCATGACTGTTACTACCAGAGTCATAATTCAGTTAGAGTAGTCGGAGGATTTAGCCAATATTGTATGTATATTATGGGCTTTGTTGTCTGAAATAAAGAATTATTATTATTATATGTATACACTCTCCACACTCCAAGGTCTCTTCGATGTTTATAAACTTTGTTTAGCTTGCGTTTCCTAGGTCGCCTTCTACGACATCCACGGGAAGACTTGGAGTGGTTCTATTCTACTCTGCAGGGAACAACACGGGTAAAAAAAAATGTTGCTATTAATAATCTTGAACCATTAATGGGCATTTTGACAACTAGAATTTACAACTTTGATTATTTTTCCAAACTACAACCGTGTAAGTAATAATTAGTAAATTGGTAACAAGGAAAAGGAAACTAAAGGAAAGTAACTTCTATGCTCTGGGAGTGAAGGAGAACAAGGATACTCAGTGAGCTTTTCCATACTCATGACTCGGTCGTACCAATATATGAGACGCGACGTAGTCTTTTTCAAAAAGAACATTTATATTAATATTTCTATCGCTAATTTATAGAATCCATTTTGGCGAGTGTGCGAAGGCGCTCTTCTAGCTCGCAGAACCCTCACCATTCCTTCATCGGACTACGAGACGTAGAAAAAAAATTCACCCATTTGTCGCTGAAATACTAAATAATCGTACTAAATGCTTCGACAGTTCCTTTTTTGGTCCGAGTAGATCAGGTGTGGAATGAACTGCATGGGTATATATTTCCAGAAGAGTACAGGCAGGCCGTGTATTTAGTTAGTCTACTATAAGTAGAAAAAAGAAAGAAATCCTTACCTGTACCCTCACTTCAGGTAAGTTGACCTTCATTGCTAACTCCTCTCTCGAATACACATCAGGGTAATGGCTCTTCTCAAACGCCCTCTCCAGCTCATGAAGCTGGTACGTCGTGAAGGTGGTCCTGTTTCTTCTATGTTTCTTCTTATTGTCGGCTGCTGAGCCCGGCCGGGGGGTGTCGTCATCCGAGCCAGGGGGGGATTTGTCGTCAGGGGGAGTTCTTTGGCTGTAGCCGTCGTTGCTGTTGCAGGAACCTTCGCCTGGAAAGGAAGTTAACGAGTTAATGACAGAATAGTTATTAATATTACTCTCTATGGCCAACAATAAGAGGATCAGTGTAGCCAAATACTGGTCAAAAGATATCTAATAAAATAAAATCCATTTTGACTGGATAAGAAGAAGAAAATCACTTGTCTAACGAGGCAAATTCTAAAGCCATAAGCAACTCAAAAGCGACGATGATAGATGTTTAGGTAGAATAGAAAATCAAATAGTGATCCTAGATTTTTACCTTTTATATCTACTGGCTTTTCCATCTGCCTAAGAAATGAAGCAGCCAATAAATTCTACTTATATGTTTCATCTCTTCTCTTGATAATAGTCAGAAGAAGAGTTTTCCAATGCGGAATCGGGGCACAGGAAGTTTATTCCACAATGCGGTCGTATGTGACAGGAAGTGTTTTTTGGAAGGTACTAGTAATTACTCGCGCCAGGAAAAGAACCCTAAACTCCTCGTTTTGAGAAAACCTCTTGTAAACCACTACGCTACAGAGGCCGCAAAAGACTTCAATCCTGGAAAACACAAAACCTTACTATTTGTGGTATAGCTACTGTATACATATCTATCTGACTGCAGTACGTTGCTAAATTTGAATATAATTGCATTACACGTAGCGATCACCTGTTTAGCATAAACTAACATGCCTATTTGATTTATAGTCCGCCATCTTGTTACCGTAATTGCTGGAAATCATGTTTGCTGTACATTTAGGATCTTAGTGTTCCGTATGGAACTAAATACATGGATACTATCACGTCATTTTACACGGTTGCCAAAAAGAATATATTGCTTTTGATATGTATTTCTTTATTCCGCGGTAACTTCTAAATACCTCAATGGATTTGAATGTATGATAGAATCCTCTATACTATGTCGTGTGGTTCCCGGCAGAGTAGAATAGGATTACTCCAAGCCTTGCTGTGGATGCCGCAGAAGGCAACTTAGGAAACACAAGCTAAACAAAGCTGATAAACATCAAAAAGACCTCTACGACCCATCTGGCCAGCTCGGAGAGTGTAGACCAAATCTTTGGACTGCTCTGGCATATGACTCTGGAAGCACAGAGAGGAGCGTACTCCAGCAGTGGAAAATAAAAAAAACCTGATGATTATGATGTTTAAGTGATGTTTCTTTTTACGTAACATATATTCCTTGCCTTGAGTCTACAAGAGCATCATAATGAATTCAGTTGTAAATTGTTTGCGGAAGCGGCGATCGTCGGGCCATTATTGTGCCATTATCGTGCCATTATCGCGTCCGCGCCGAATGATCGAGCACCCAGTGTACGCAAGTGTATCATTTTCGTGTGATTAATGGAAACGTTTCCCTTGCTAAGTAAATGGACTGATTGTTTTAAAGTTAAAACTGATTCTGTACTACGTTGTTTCGTTTGAAAGTGAATTATATCGATGTTGTGGGGTAGGGGATGATTTGTAAAATTAATATATGTTTCTTATTGGTGTCATATTTTATAATACACCGTTACCTATATTTTTTTAATGATATCTTCGTTTCTTGTCTAATGATTTATTATATTAGAGAGCATAAGCGACTTAACTAGGCCTGTTACTATTTCTTATGAGTAGATATGTCTTTTCACAACTATTTAATATTTTAAAATTAATAATTCTAATCAATCTTTGATCAAAGTAACAAATAAACAAACTTATATCTTGATCGAATAAATTCAAATGACTTTTAAAACTAGTGGCATTTTTTAAAATCCTCTTGTGAGAACAGCAACGAAGATATTAGATAAACAAATACGAGACCGTGTAATCGAAATGTAAATGTCATTTGGATCGGCGATTAAGAAATCAAGATCAATACGAGACGTGACAAAACTTCCCTTCATTGTACAAGCTTGTCACAGATTGAGTGTTCAAAAGTCACAACAAGACTAATAACTATTCCCATCTCACTCCCACCAAAGAAAAAAGAAAGAGAAAGCATCAAGATTCCCGATACAGATTACAAGCGGGCATACAAAACAAATAAAAATATTATGGGCAACGCATTAAGACTTATCGCGATACAATCTGGTAGTTTTTTTGTTATAATTATTGATAATCTGGCAACATTGAGCATTATCGGCCATAATGGCTTGTCTCGTTGTTTTTTTCTCTAGCAACCCTAATCATGTGTCAGATTTGCTGCGTTTTAATGAATTTCAAGATGGCGGCCGCGTTTTTTGGCGGGCTCGACGGATTTCAATTTATTAATTGGTTGTGATTAAGACGATTTTGTTTTTATCGACGCCGCATCGTTTAATACGTTTCGTCTGACAGTTTAATAACTGGATATGTTAATCATAATTTCTTTGTCCGCTAGTAATCGAGTTTGTGAATTAATTGCAGCGAGATGAAAGTGTTGCTTTACAGACTTGATCAGTTGGCTTGTAAGCAAATTTTGTTTTCTTTCTATTTTCTCAAGGTTGACTATGGGGGAAAGCTCTTAGCATTAAGTCCTACTGTAGTTGCTTAAGCTCAAAACGTTACCTATTTAAATGATAAAAATTGCGTCCCTGTGAAACTATTCGTATTTTTTTTCGAGTTTTTAATTTTACAATATTATTCGGAACACGGTAACTGATTAATTTTACTACAATCTGACCACTGAACTTAGCGGTACTTGTAAGCAGGTTACTTGCTACGATTACTAACTAAATAATCACTTCTCCAACGGAAACAACTGCAATCAAATCGATTACACTACTACTAAATTTGTATAGAAATTTTGAGAGGCTTTTGATTCTCAAACCATTAATAATTTAACCAAGGTGTAAAGGAACGTACGTAGATTACATACTACCACGTCTTTCTCCCTTGCGGGGTAGACAGAGCTCAGGTCTGGTAAAACCTTATAGGGCCACGTTTAGCATGTTGGTGGGCTTGTAGGTAAGAACGGAATCAAAGTAGTGATGGGAAGCTTCCATGCTTCCATGCTGTTCTGGGAAAAAAGAAAAACGTAGAATATACCAGCTGCTTCTCTTCCCGCGCGGATCGTAAAAGCCGATCGAGGGAATGGGCGTCAGTAGGCGATGTGGCTAGCAACGCAGATTAATTGATTGAAAAGGGCTCTCCTACGCTGGATGATTATGTTTTAACTTTTAAGACTAATCTAAAACTGCTAAAATATGATGACTAAGATCATCTTGGACCATCTGTCACCAAAGTACACGATTTACCATCGGAAATGACTCCAACCAAATCGATTACGCTCTCGAGTAGAGCGTCCACATCTATGATGCAGATTAAAGCGCGGTCAGCGCGGACATAATCGAATGCTCGCGTAATAGCATCGATTGTAAGCCGCACAATCGAGTCGAGTAATGAAGTTTTCGATTATTTCCGATTTCCTGGTTTGTTTGGGGCGAATGTGTTGATTGCTGTTTTATTAAATGTTGCTCCTTATTTAATATTGGTTTACATTGAAATAACGTTACACTACTATTTTACACTAGACGCGATCCGTTTTACGTGATACTTGTACATATTGTCTAAATATTACGTCTCTCTTCGCCGTGTGGTCCTAGGCAGAGTAGAATAGGACCACTCCAAGTCTTCCCGTGGATGTCGTATAGCGACTTAGAAAACACAAGCTAATAAACATCATAGAGATCTCTCCAACCTTACTGGCCAGTGGAGATTGTAAGCCAAATCCTCTGACTGCTTTGGCCAATATATAACTCCGGTAGTACAGATATAGTATAGGACTACTCCAAGTCTTCTCGTGGATGTAGTATAGAACGTGATTTAGAAAACACAAGCTAATAAACATCATAGAGATCTCTTCAACCTGTCTGGCCAGTGTGGAGAGTGTGAGCCAAATCCTCTGACTGCTTTGGCCAATATATAACTCCGGTAGTACAGGAGATAGTATAGGACCACTCCAAGTCTTCTCGTGGATGTCTATAGAACGTGACTTAGAAAACACAAGCTAATAAACATCATAGAGATCTCTCCAACCTGTCTGGCTAGTGTGGAGGGTGTAAGCCAAATCCTCTGACTGCTTTGGCCAATATATGACTCCGGTAGTACAGGAGATAGTATAGGATCACTCCAAGTCTTCTCGTGGATGTCGTATAGAACGTGACTTAGAAAACACAAGCTAATAAACATCATAGAGATCTCTCCAACCTGTCTGGCCAGTGTGGAGAGTGTAAGCCAAATCCTCTGACTGCTCTGGCCAATATATGGCTCTGGTAGTAGCTACAGACAGTGTTGTGCACAACCCTCTCATTAATAATGCCAAACTAGTTTGGCTTTATTAGTGGAAATAATCTCAAATAAGTGAGTTCCCTTTAATAAGGTTGAGCTCAATAATCGTTGATCCATGCGTCAACTCATGAACGAGTGCGGCTAGAGAGGACTTGTTGAACTTGAAGACTTATTTGAGATTATTTCCACTAATAAAGCCAAACTAGTTTGGCTTTATTAGTGGAAATAATCTCAAATAAGTGAGTTCCCTTTAATAAGGTTGAGCTCAATAATCGTTGATCCATGCGTCAACTCATGAACGAGTGCGGCTAGAGAGGACTTGTTGAACTCTCAAAGACAATGAATCAAATAAACGCCCTTCAGGCGAGGATAAGCAGATTGGGATGGTACGACCATGTTATGCGGAGGCAAAGACAATATAATACTAACGTAATAGACTGCCCACCTCATACAAAAATATTGGACCAAATTAAGGTTGCAAAAAGCAGGCGAATGTATGGCGCAGGAGAGTTGCTTGCTACTCGATGGCGGTAATCTGCGTTAGCCTTTAACTTACTAAATATACGGTGTCATTTTAAAATATTATGCATAAAATATTGTTTTGATTTTTAATAAGATATGTTTTATGAATAATGTTTTTATATTCTCATAATACGTTAGTTACAATGTTGTGTAGTTTTGAGTAGCGCCATCTATGCGAGTTTTTGAGAACAAATCGTACGATTGAGGCGTTGAGACCACATGGCGGAGGGAAGAGATCCATACTACAAGAAAGTTACTGGGAACCAGAATAGAGGTAGGCCGAAGAATAGATGGATGGAGTGTGTGAAGTAGGATATAGGGAAAAGAAGGTAGCTAACGAATGAGATGACTCGAGATAGAGCGAAATGGAAGAAGCTTACATGCTGTTCCAACTCTAAATAAAGTGAGATAAGGTGAGGAAGAAGAAGATGTGATTACATATCAGATAAACAGTGATTAAATTGTAGGTTTTTTTATCATTCATCGCTTCCAGACAGGCACAGAAAATTCAAGTAGGACGTAAATTATAAACTTATATCAAGGTAAACATTAATAATTAATTTCTACAAAAAACCTAACTTTTGGCTTCCAAGATGGCCGCGCCATCCAATTAGAGAAACGAAACACAAAGTCACGCTAATAAAGCATGTTTAACCCAAAAATAATCGGCCGTTAAACACGACTGTGTTTAAATCTGATTAATAAATAAAACAAGAGAACGAGGTCGGCCCGAGGTCATTTTAATTTGTGTGAAATTAATAATTAGTTAATCGAGTTAGTTATCTGATCGGAGTTACGTGCGCGGTGGAACGCAAACTTAAGAATGTGTGTCAAGCTCATGAGTTTAACCGTATATTTGAGCTTTTGGTGTAGTTTGTATTAAGGGGGAAAATGTTCAGTAAACAAAGTACCCAAGTACAATTTTGAAAAAAAAAAATTAGGGACAAATTATCCAGTGAATCGACTAAGCTGAAAATTTGTGGCGTAGGAACTAAATGCTAGAATAACAAAGTAAAAAAGGTAGTATTGCGAACTCTTTAGTTTTAAATTCTTTATTTTAAATTATATTTTTTTAACCTTTTGTTTTTGAAAATATTGTCACTGTATTATTCGTGTTATAAGTCTAGTAAAACGTTCGTGAACCAAAAGCGTATCTCATTTTTATTTCTAAAAGAACCTATAACGAAAATAAATATCGATTGGTAATAGGTAGCTATGAATTAACTGAATAGCTTTCCCATGGCAATAAAAATCTCCATTACAAGTAACTGTATTCTTTGTAAAAGTAAAATTAAAGAATTGGTCAAAGATAGTTGATAACTAAATACTCTAATTAGTGAACTTTCATTACAAATTATATTCACATACAAAAGCGGAGTGCAGAAAAAACGGCAGCGAACTGCGAAGCGCTTTAGAGGGCTTTATGTTAAACAAATATTATATGGATCGCGTCTATAGGCTTATGTGTGAATTGGTAGCACAATGTTATTTCAATATTAACCAATATTAAATAAGGATGAACATTTAATCAAACAGCAATCAACACATTCCCCCCAAACAAACCAGGAAATCGGAAATAATCGAAAACTTCATTACTCGACTCGATTGTGCGGCTTACAATCGATGCTATTACGCGAGCATTCGATTATATCCCCGCTGACCGCGCTTTAATCTGCATCATCGATGTGGACGCTCTATCAAGAGCGTAATCGATTTGGTTGCAGTCATTTCCGATGGTAAATCGAGTATTTTGGTGACAGATGGGCCAGGATGATCATTAGTCACCGTAGATTGTTACTACTAATAGTTTTAGATTAGGCTTGATACTTAGATTAATAATTGGTCTCCGCGCGCTACGACTAGATACCGTCGGCGTACCTGAAAAATGCGGCAACAAACACTACGCCGTATTCGGCGTACCCGCGCCAGTGACGTCACAAGCGTTAAGTGAGGTAGACGTCAAGACAATTTTTCTAATTTTTGTTTGAAACCTTAGCATAATGCCGGTTTGTGTAGTCAAACTGTGTAAAAAAAATACTGTAAGAAACAAGAAAAATACTAGCATCACATACCATCAGTAAGTATTGTATAAATCGTCATAAATACGGTAAAATAATATAACCTTAAAATTGGCGCGGAGTACAGCTTTGTGAGCACTACAATATTGAGTTGCCGCATTTAGAAACCTGTTTTTTCTTCATAGCGCGGTATCTAGTCGTAGCGCGCGGAGACCAATTATTAATCTAAGGCTTGATAGTTAAACAAAATCATCCAGCTATTCAATGCTGGGTTGGGAGAATAGGAAAAACATAGAATATACCAGTTGCTTTTCTTACCGCACAGGCAGCTGGTCAAGCTATTGGGCGAAATCCAAGGAATCATTTTATAAGCGATGCGGGAAGCAACCCATCACTTTTAAGATTCTGCTTTCCACTATAACGCCCAATAACGCGCTCAACATGGCCTTTGGGTCTTATGACCTTGGGCTCTGTCTACCTCGCAAGGGAAAGACGTGATAATATGTATGTACATATGTAAAATCTCTCTAAAATCCAGAGTATTGCTGTTAAGGCTATGTGGTATGCGAAATAGTAATAATGTATTAAAATTATTAATAGCTGGGTAGCGCTAACCAGCAATTAATTATTTTAATACAAAATCCTTCGATCACTTATAAAGTAACTTCTATGTAATCGAAGAATAAATCTTATCATATTTAAAAAATCGAATAGTGTAATCATCATCATCTAGGGATTGGAACGCATTGCCTGCGTCTGTATTTCCGAGTGCATATAACCTGAATCTTTTTAAAAATAGAGTGAATAGGCTTCTTCTGGGTAAGCTCGCTTCATCTTACCTATCCATATCTTTGCATTTGGGCTAGATGACGGTCAAGAGCAAACCCATTTAATATTAAAAAAAATCATCCTCAGGTTATTTTTAGTCTCCCCTGATGGAGCACGAGCCTCTCTGTACTACCAGAGCCATTTTATTAGACAGAGCAGTCAGAGCGATTTGGCCTACACTCTAATAGTGTGATGTGTATGTACTAGCAAATTACTTGTAATATTATTTTGGCATTTCGTTTCATTAAAATTCATTTTATAAAATAATCTTATTTTTCTCTTAAATCATAGAGCTCCTAGAATTAATAAAAAGTATTCTGAATTGAAAAATACCTACGATTTCTTTGGCAACCAAACGTTGGTTGTTTTTCGGTGTTTCCCAACACGCCACATTGCGATACGTAACTCGATTAGTTAGCAATTAATTTCATAATAACCAGCGCTAGGCCCAATTAATTCCTTTATTTGATTCTGATTTAATCCGCTTTAATAACGTTTTATTTTTTAAATCATGAATTTAAGTATTTTTCGGGTCAGAATGAAAGATATGAATTAATATTATTTTTTGGTGACAGGACTTATTTAGTGCTTATATAAGGACTAGCTATTAAGCTATTACCCACGGCTTTGCCCGCGTAATATTTAGCCAATGTCCTTCTCAGTACCGTAACCTATGTATATGAAAAATTTCATGATGATCGGTTCAGTAGATAAGGCGTGAAAGCGTAACTAACAAACAAACAAACTCACTTTCGCATTTATAATATTAGTTCGGATTGGGACTGGGATTTGACAATTTATTTTTTTCTCATAAATCTAAAAAGAAAACTGCTTTTAGTGGCTCTGTCAGCTGTAGACATCACGAGTGTTATCTTAATAAACTCACACGGTCTTAATAGACCTATGTTTTTAGCCCCAATAGTATTTATATCCTGAATGTAAATTAGGGACATCCCTAGCTCTACACTTTATGTGAAAATCATACCAGTAGTTTCTAAGATACAATGCAGACAGACAGACAGAGATTTTAATATAACATATAATGTAAATGTTGATTCCGAAACACTAATAGTCGATTGAGAAACAGTTGCACGAATGCTACCGAATATATCTCTGTATCTATATTTTATTTTCTTTTAAACTCAATCTCACTTGCAAGTATTTTTAATTAAGTTCGAACGTCATCAAAGAAAACAAAATGATGTACCTCTGTATTACAAATAAACAGATATACATTTTGTAAAATGCATTAATGATATCAATCTAGAGATTGAGACAGCGGCTACTGGCTGCCATGTACAGGATGCTCTTAATAAAGACTTCAGACAGTACTTTTTAAATTTACCTTGATACCTGTTTTGTAAAATAAGAAATTATATTTTATTCAGATAGGGAAAATAGCATTATGTACAGGGTGTTGAGATTGTAAAATTAATTGAAAAGAAGATTTTGTAACTACGTAGTTTATTTTTGATTTAAATTCTTTCACGAAAAGACGTGTTACGTAATCCAAATCAAATAGTATCTATTGTTTTATTTAATTTATATATAGGTAGTGAAGTGGTGTCAGCTTTTCATCTACTAGGTATATAGGTTGTTTGAGTAGGTGCCCGTATTACTGCAGATACTAGGAATCCCTACTGCGATGGAAATAATAATTCGATGTATCAGAGGACTGTATATAATGTGAATTAACTATTTAAAGCACAAGGACATAATCTACGACGCGTACTCGCTCGGAGCGCAATAGAAGTGAAGTTTTTCCGTATGAATCGTGTTGAAGTTAGCGGCGCCTGCGCAGCCCTCCGCTCGGCTTTGTCGATGGTGCGAGTGTGGCCAGCACCAAGGTACAATCATAAACTTAAAAGGAAAATAATATTTAACTAAAACTAAAAGACTGAAAAAATTTGATTAAAACCTAGAGATCAAAATCAAAGTTTTGTCCGTGTGGCAAACTGGCTGCATTCCCGCGCTGTATAGCAATTCACTGTGCAAGGAATGAGCCAGCCCTCTTGTCACCAGCGGCCTCAACCAGCCTTATTTGTTTACAAGTTTGTTGTTTTTTGTAAAGCACGAGAAAAAAGAAAAAGTATAATTTCTGCTGTTAAATATACAAATTTTTGTATAGATTACATGTATTATAATTATGTTTGATCGTCGAGAGAAAACAAATGATGCTCTACAATGTTCCTTACAAATAAACAGACAAATCCTATAAACTCAGTAGTGATATCAATCTAGATTCAGACAACAGCAGAGTTCCTTAATGCTTATATACAGAAACTATAAAAAATATTCTATAAACAATAAAAAATATGCTTTTTGTATAATACATTCTATCAATTAATATGATAGAATCACGGTGAGTGCACCTCTTGCCTGTTTAAATACAAAATCACATAAGAAGTTAACAGAAATTTTATACATATAGATTAATGAAGAATTATTGGGCCAGGCCAGGTCTTCGCTAGTGCAAAAAGCATAGTAATTAAAGCACCACAGGTTAAAGAATATCAGTTCAAATGAGATCAGCCTGTAGATTCACAGCTTGGTCAGTCCATTAGTCGCCTTGATACTCCGATAATGTCATGATGTTACAACTTGTTTAAGTAAAGGGTCGGTAATTATAGACAAGTGCATGTATTGAAAGATGCAATGTTTATTCAGTGCTGCATAATATTAACTATATGAAGTCTGTGTTTCTATTTATTTCATTTAATGTGTGTTCGGTGTATAACAACGACGTCACGCGCACCACGTACCGCGGCGCTTGACCCCAAAAACTTTAGTGCACAATTCGCTCGATGCGCTCATCAACATTTTCATCTAACATTTCATAACATTTTATACTATACCATTTCGTTTAACTTGTTAGAATATTGTGACTTTTGACTTTCTTTTCAATTAAACGTTCTATCATTTCGAATAACAAAACACCTCACTGTAGTTCAGGCCCCAACAATGTGTGTTATGCCCAACTTTTTTAGCAACTGTTGGGCGTAAAATGAAGTTATTATTAAACATAGGCGTACCATCATTTCATGAAAATTTTAGTAGTCCTTATTCTTATCCTTACTGATATTATAAATGCAAAAGTGAGTTTTTAATAATAATAATCGTTTATTTATTTGCAGTGTGGTTCCCGTCAGAGTAGAATAGGACCACTCCAAGTCATCCCGTGGATGTCGTAAAAGGCGACTAAGGAAACACAAGCTAAACAAAGCTTATAAACATCAAAGAGACCTCTCCAACCCGTCTGGCCAGCGTGGAGAGTGTAGGCCAAATCCTCTGACTACTCTAGCTAATATATGGCTCTGCTAGTACAGAGAGGGTCGTGCTCTTGCAGTTGAGACTAAAAAGACCTGATGATGATGATGATTTGCAGTAAAAGTGGTACAATGGTTGTTATTATTAGGTACGTGGAACTCACTTTTATATCATTAAAACTAACGTGAGATAAAGACATTATATATAACAACGGGTCACTCACGTGCTATTTGTCGGGATTACCGACTATAGTTTCGGACTCGTCAGGAGTCCATTTTTAAGGCGAGTGAGGAACGCGCGGCGGTGGGTCCCGAACTCGGCAATCCCGACACGTAAGCACGCAAGCACGTGAGTGACCCGTTGTTAAATATAACTCACTTTTAACCTATTATATGCATGCAAAAGTTTTTTTTTAATGATGTAATAGTAATTCTGGTTAGTAGTTACATAAGTCATAAGCATAACACAATCATAAAATACAGGAATTGAATTGAATTAAAAAACAGTCACAGATAGAGAATATTAATACAAATTTTCAATCATTATAAGTCAAAATAAATAGATACAATTCACAAAAATACACACAAAATTTTACTAATGTATATTTGTTACCTCTTCAAGCTTCATATACTGAACCAATCTTCTTGTAATTTTACATACATACAAGTTCAGTCGTACAATTTAATACCGGAAAAAAGTAATGTTCTTGTGGGTTTTGCAATAAATGACTCGGCACAAAATTTTATTTCAACGCGGTCAAAGCAGCGGTTAAAATCTTGTCATTAATAATTTTATTTACAAAAATAAATTGATAAAAAGTAAAATAGATCATCATGTAGCTTCGTAGTGGGTTTTTCTCAATCCATTAGCTGTCTCGATACACAGATAAGTATCGATGTTACAACTTTTTTTAAGCCTATATTGCCTTGTAAAAGGGCTGTAATTATTATAGATAAATACCATGCATTGAAAGATGTGCGTATATTGATTGAGTGTTGGACGTTAAAATAAGTCATTATTATACATAGGAGTACCATCATTTTATGAAAATTAAAATAGTCCTTAACCTTATCCTAACTAATATTATAAATGCAAAAGTGAGTTTGTATATTTGTTTCTTCTTCAGGCTTTATATACTGAACCAATCTTCTTGAAATTTTTCATACAAGGTTAGGGTACTGAAAAGTACATACGGTACCTTTTTTTCCTGATTTACGATAAATGAATCGGCAAATTTATACTATACACGGACGAAGCTGCGTGTAAAAACTAGTCATTAATAATTTACCATGTTACTTAAAAAAAATACTGATAAAAAGTAAAATAAATCATGATGTAGCTTCGTAGTGGGTCATTCTCAGTCCATTAGCTGTCTATAATACACAGATTATTATCGATGTTACAACTTGTTTTAAGCCCATATTGCCTTGTAAAAGGGCTGTAATTATTGTAGATAAATACCGCACATTGAAAGATACGAGTATATTGATTGAGTGTTGTGTACATAAAATGAGTCATTATTAGGTATATATAGATATCCTCTGACTGCTTTGCAAATAGTATTATTTCAAATAAAAATACAAAAACCAAGGAAAAGAGAAAGAAGTAAAATGAAAAACAGATTATGATGTAGCTTCGTCGTGGGTTATTCTCAATCCATTAGCTGTCTCGATACACAGATTATTATCGATGTTACAACTTGTTTTAACCCCATATTGCCTTGTAAAAGGGCTCTAATTATTGTAGATAAATACCGCACATTGAAAGATACGAGTATATTGATTGAGTGTTGGAAGTTCAACTGAGATTAAAACTAGAATTGCAATAGCAAAAAAGGCTTACAATAATAAAAAGCAACTATTTACATCAAAAATATCCAGAAAATTAAGAAAACGTCTAATAAAAACCTATATCTGGAGCATAGCTTTATACGGATGTGAAACGTGGACGCTCACACAGAAGGACAGTGAAAGGCTTGCTGCCTTTGAAATGTGGTGCTGGAGGAGGATGGAAAAAATCAGTTGGACAGAACGAAAAAGTAATGAAGAGGTGCTAGAAATTGTAGGAGAGAAAAGAAGACTGATAAACGAAATAGAGAATAGGAGGGGTAGGATGATTGGTCACTTGATACGACATGATGCCTTCTTTAAAAACATACTGGAGGGTAAGGTAAAAGGAAAGAAAGGTCCAGGGAGACCAAGAAAAAGTTTTGTTGACCAACTAAAGAAGAAGGCTGGTGTCATGTCGTATCAAGAACTAAAGTCTAAAGCAGAAGATAGAGAAGTTTGGCGCATACTCCATCGACAAGAGCTATAAAGCTCTTAAATAAGAAGAAGAAGAAGTTGGAAGTAAAATGAAGTCATTATTATATAAAGAGTGTAACAACACTCTCAACATACTCTTAAAAGGGTGACTCAGTTCATCAATATGAACAACTTTTGCAATAGGATCAGTGCTTGGAACTCAAAAAATCTTCGACATTTTCATACAAAAGTGTTTTATCGCCCGGGCAAAACGAATGGGAAAGTCAAAAAAATTACGAGATCCCAGCATCGCATCTAGCATGAAATTTTGCATACACATAGGCACTAGTACTGAGAAGGATATAGGCTATATATCACGCCGGCAAAGCCGCGGGTAGCAGTTTTTTTTCTCTAGCCTATACTGTCCCACTGCTGGGCAAAGGCCTCCCCTCTCTTCCGCCACTCGTCTCTATCTCCAGCGATTGATGCCCAATTTGGTACAGACGCCGAAATATCATCAGACTATCTAGTCCTAGGGCGGCCTCTTTTGCGACGCCAGCCAGCAGGTACCCAGTCTGTAACTATCCTAGCCCACCTATCTGGGTGCATCCTTCTTCTGTTTTATATTATGGCTTCCACCGAAATTTCAGTGATTCTGCCAATGTCCAGTATAATGAGATACTAAGTATCGGTGTTGTACGGTAAAGTTTTTCCAAGTAGCATCAAAGATGGCGTATGTTCTTTGACGCCTCGTGGCAGCTTGGGGCGGCAAATCTATACGAGTCCATTTATCAGTCCACTTTAACTTTTTCACAAATTGTTCATGAGCACGAGCATTTATAACACCAAACTACACCAATTTCATATTATAAAGTTCACTAAAATCAATTTGCAAAATTGTCTAAGGCAAACTTCAACTGTACCCCTTGACTTCCCACCACAAACTCTCTGGGTGTATCCTACACACATACTACAGGGTGATAGCTAGTTGATTGATAAAAAAATAACATAGATGCTCTTCTTTTTCTACAGTCAGTATCTCACGGCAATTATATGTAAAATTATAACATACTATAACCAAGTAGTTACATACAACACCGGATGCCACATATCAAGCATGTCAGTACTTTCCACTCAGAGAGTTGTGAAATACCCGATCCGAATCGTAATTGAATCAATCATTTTATTTTGAACCAAATAGATAAATTACATAGACAGTCACGATCGTCTTTAGACGGTTACTGTTTGAAAGCTTTTTAATTTTGTGGGGTTTTAGTTGTTGGTCTATATTTTTATAATCTTCAACTAAATACATATGCACAGCTGTATTTGGGAAAGTTTTGTAAGCTAATGTTTTAAATAATGCAAATGGTTTGTGAATTGAATCCCTTCCCAACTATCCCAACTAATATTATAAATGTGAAAGTGAGATTGTTTGTTTCTTACGCATTCACGTTCTATTTGCAGAAGCGATCATCATGAAATTTTGCATACTCGTTGTCTAGAGTACGGAGAACTTCAAGCAACACGGCCTTCCGTACCGGAAGGGAGTAGCCATACGCTGCGTTCCCCTCTGTCAAGGTAGTAAAAGCCAATTTTAGGCATATGCATTTCTATGTGTTAGTTGTGTGTGACTCATCTGTACACAAATTATTGTTTCTTTTTTATGTAAATTTTTGTGACAATTCATAATTACTATCAAGTGACAGTTTAAATTTTGTATGTAGGTGTGCGGAACTAAACTTGTGTGCACATTTCCCCCGCAAAAAACGCCAGCAAAATTGTAATAGTGTAAGTCGCTTTGCCCACTCCCTCCGTCCAGTACGGAGGCCATGTTGCTCGAAGACGGAGAAGGACATACTTTCATACCGGAGAAAAGTAATATTCCCGAGGGATCGCCTACCATACGAAAATTCGTATGGGGAAATAACATATAAACTATTTTATTCGAAGCTTCAAAGTGGTACTCCTTTCAATAAACTAGTAAACAAGTGTTTTAGGTTCTTTCAGAATTTAACCCCAGAAGGAGGAAAAGGGGTGACAAATTACTGAAATCCACGCGTACGAAGTCGCGGGCAAAAGTCGTATAAAGAATAAATTTAGTATTATAATATTGTCTTTGACTAAACCCTCCCGTGTGGTTTTTTTTTTTCATATTTTATATATATTGATGACTGCAATACAGAACCATTAAGAAAAGAGTTGCATTGCTGGCGCTTCACGCTGGCTTGGTCAATGGTATCCGTCGGCGGTAGGCGTTCAGTGGACAGGGCGGGGTAGCACTCTACGCGTAGACTGCTACCTACGCCTTTTCTAGAGTCGTCTATGTATCATTTTACAATGCACATATATCATTAACAATATGTTAATAATAAGCCCCTCCTCTGTTACATACACAGATCTTTAAAGATACGCGCACACGCCCACATATGACGTGCCGCAACGCTAAAATTCTTATAAATCAATCGTGTGTATTTTCATACAAAATACACACGAGCAATGTAAGCGGATTTTTGCAATGTAGCCTTCTATATAAACTAAGGGCCCGTCATAATGTGCGCGTACCTTAAAGAGGCAAACAACCCGTCAATTTGAAACAATTTTTTCTATAGGATTAAGAAGGCCCTGAACGCGCATATCTCCATAAAAACGGAAAAGGGAATCGTGGCAATATTGATAATGTTGGTATTAAGTTAAGCATTCAAAAAAAAAAAAAAACCTTATGATAATGATGATGATGATAGGAAGTTCTTTTCTTTACGGATCAGAAGGTCTTTAAATTATAGTATAGGTCCCATACTACAAATATAAAAGACTAGCTGTTACCCGCGGCTTCGCCCGCGTAATATATAGCCTATGTCCTTCTCGGTACCCTAAACTATGTGTATGCCAAATTTCATGATGATCGGTTTATTAGATACGGCGTGAAAGCGTAACAAACAAACAAACAAACAATCTCACTTTCGCATTTATAATATTAGTTAGGATTAGGATTATTGACTGAGAAATTCTAGAATTACTAGTTTTCTGAATATCGTAGTGAACTAAGTATTTTTATCTTTTTTAACCATAAACTTATTACAAAGATATTACTTATTCATAGCATATAGGCACATCCCATGCAAAACGTATATTTTTAATTATACATAATATTTCGTGTAAAATGATTTTATTTATACACCTCCAAATTTCCTGAAGCATACCTAGTTAACAGTCTAGAAAAAAAATACAGAAGTATTACTAGAACGGCTCCTTCCCGAGACGAATTGTAGGTTAAGTACTTTCTATTTTTAAGTCCCAAGCGACTAACTTGTAACTCTTGATGTGTACACACACAGGTGGAATTCATGAAATATGTATTATATTCGTGTTCAATGTGTGCTGATGTCGCGTCGTACGTCGGTAAATATGATTACGTCACTTATAGCTATAGATAGCGCTAGAGATAAAATAACGGGAACTTTAGATTATTCAAATATAAAAATAAATAAATATATACTGGGAAATTACATAGACATTATTTTTATTTGGTTATACAACTAAATATTCTGTGAATATTTCAAATGTTTACCTATTGTCGTTATTAATAGCTAAAACGCCAAAAAATGCACGTTTGTTTTATAAGAGCCCCCCATAAATATTTTTTTTTCTTATTTTCGATTACAACAATAGCAGAAAAGAATCATTTGTGAAAGTTTCGATTGTCTAACACGGTTCCTAACGGACGGATATCGAAGTCTCAGTAAAAGCGTCCCGTTTACAGTTTGGATATGGAAACCTAAAAACAAGAAGCTAAAATAATAATTATGTTGAAGGAAATAAGCGCAAAAAGTTTACTTATTTATTCTGATCATTTTCTATTGAGTAACATCTCTTGTTTCATCATAAATAAATAATTAAGAGATTCTTGCTAAGTTCCATCAGTTTATAAAAATGTGTCTAAAGCGCGTAAGTTGGGAAAAGTTGCGAAATGGTTCAAATATTAGTAAAAGGTGCGCTTTCCAGGTCAAACTTATTTATTATTATACTAATATTATAAAGAGTAAAGAAAAAAAAAAGAAATTGGACAAACAAATAAATAAAAAAAATATTTGGTTCTCTATTTTCTATGACCGATTTTAAAATCAATTTACCTATAGAAAGCAAAATCGCGGGTATGTTGCTAGTTTATTATAGTTATGTTATTATAATCATATTAGTTATCATGTTTTTATAAAAAAATACTTTAAAAACTCAAATTCAAACTCAAATTCATTAATTGTTGAATATAGGTTACAAAAGATCTTAATGCATCATACCACTGTGACCTGTCTTAACAGACGATTTTAAGTTTTTTTTTTATAATAATAGTCTTTGTAAATAGTATAATAATAATAAAATCTAACAACAATCTAAAAAAAATGTAGTAAACTGTGAAATGTCCGTCGGCGGTATAGGCGTACGGCGGCGGACGGGGCGGGCCGCGTAGCCCTTACCTACGGCGTAGGCCGCTACGCCTATTCGTAGCGCCGCATGACACTCATTTAGCTCACTAAAGTTTTAAAATGATTTTTGATTTTTATAAATGAAGTTTTTTTTTAATAACCTAAAATTATTTAAAAAATTAAATAAATCAAATGTTATAAAGTTTAATGGAAAATTATTTTGTTCTGCGATAGCGCAGCGAACAGCATTTTTCTTATGCCCTTGTAAATGTTTTTATCAATAGTTTTGTATTAATAATATGTAAGTATTTTCAATTTTTATAATTTTGTGAAGCATTGCTATAAGCACGTTATTTTGAGTGTAAATTGCATAAAAGTATATCCATTAAATATATTTAGAAAATACGAATTAGTTACCTTGTAATAAACTAAAAACTCTATTGAAAATAAAATAAATCTTCACTATTCTGTTTAATTTAAATGACTGGAACTAGAAGTTTCACAATGTTCTTATTCCATTTGAATTTTGTTCATATAAATAGTAATTTTGTTCTTCATAAAGTGATAAACTACATAAATTGAACAAATATAAAACTGGAGATGTTTTTTCTTTAAACTAAGTTAGTTAACTAAATGAAATGTACAATGTACATATTAATATATGCAAAGGAAAAAAATCAATCAACTTCAATTACATAAGACTTAAAACTTTTTCTTTTATAGTACGCCCAAATGTTGAATCTGCAACTTATTAACCCTTTACCAGCGTCTAACTTTCATTACTTTAAATATTTTTGAGCCCTTTTAAAAGTACGTATATAAAGTTGCGACAAGATATTTTATTAATTTTAAAATAAATAAGTGTGTATAAATTCCTAACCCCTAATTTTTTAAAGGTTATCTATACTTGTAAGTTTACGTCGATTAGAGCAAATACGCTGTGCAGTTTGTTGCCGCTTCTTCTGCACTCCGCTTTGGAAGCGGCGTTAAACTTAGCCATAAATAAATTACTGACGTCAACAATATATATTTATGACAATTAATAAGTGTCTTAAGAAACCTAAATTCAATAAACTCCCTTAATTTTTTTTTGTATACACGAAATCAAGTAAGTCACTTACCGGCACTTTCAACTGCTCCTGGCGACACAGGCACCGCCTCACACTCTCTCTCCGTCCTCTGCTCAAAGTCACTCTGCACTCTAACTTGCCGTCCACCATTAAGCCCCAAAATAGCGTCTATCGTATGCCTGGGTCCTTGGCTAACACTAGGCACTTGTGTAAACGCTAACCTAGACTTAACCGCGTCAAAACTCTGATTCAAATGCATCTGTTGAGCGTGGAAAAACATCCCCATACGATTTAAAGTCTCTAAATTCTGCTGGTGCTGTGATAACGATATAGATTGATCTGTAACGTTGATAGAAGATGTTGAATTTGGACTACTCATTTGGGAGCGTGGTGAGTTCGTTTCGGAACGCTCAGGCGTTCGATTGCCGAAGAAACGTTCTTCGGGTGCGTCCATTCCGAATCGGGGCGCGCGCGTCACTGAGCGACTTTGGGGCCACAGGACGGGGCTACAAGGCGGAGCTTAACTGAAGGGGGGCTGAGCAAAATTGCCCATTGAAAGTGCGAAATTTGGGGTCGCGAAGTGATTTTGTTTGGTAAGAAGCAAGAAGCGGCGTATTAGCATTTTCCCCCGAGTCCTTTGCGAGCGACGCTTGAATAGTTTTTTTCGGTTTGATTGGACCGATTGTGTTGGGTGTTAGAGCGTCTCTGGCAGTTTGTTAGTGATGTATTTGAGGGTTCGGAGTTTATGACTTGTTACGGCTGCTAGTTGCGTCTTCATGTTTGGTGGAGCTAAGGAGGTTTTTGTTGTGCCATCAACTAGAGTTTTACTTTTCCGATTCTTTTTTCTTTAGATATGTCTATATATTATTTCGTTATTCGATGATGGAATGGACATAACTAGGTTCGTATATAGTTTTCTATGCTAAGATTTGAGCTAACAATAGCTAAAATTACTTATGGTTGTATATTAAATGTCTTAAATCCCTGGATATTCAGTAAAAACGAAGATAAACATGAGAACGTCAAACAAGCACAAGCCAAACAAATTTCCAATTACGTGGATGCTAATGAACTCAATTGGAATTAATCAAACTAATCAATACACAGCCAATCTGACTATCCTCATCTTTGTTTAACCACGCAAGTGGGAAAGAGACAGAAAATCGCCGGACATCTGCCTGTTAACACACAAATTTAACCAAATCGGTTAACCCGTAACCAAACAATAACAGCTTTTCCAACTGACCATCCTTGCATATCTCTATGTCTATAATATTCAACACTTTCAATCGAAATTCAACTTTAGTTCAAAGGAATAAAATCGAATTTCAAAAGTAGAGTAACATAGACTAATGGCGTTCTAGAATGAGAAGACGCATCGTCAATATAACTTTGTCTTATTCACACTTACGCAGATCTCCCTCGCTCTCATCTCAGGTGGAACGTCGGTTGCTAGGGGGCGGCGCGAGCGTGACGTCACTTGCCGATCGACCAATCACAGCGCGTAATTCCCTTTTTTTTTTCTTTTGCCGTAACTTCTTTTGTCGTTTCGCTTCTTTTGTTCAGTGATTGTTTGCAAGCGGCCGTTCACGGGTTAACTTTGGATAACAAGCTACCGTTTGTATGATAAATAAATATGGATTATCGAGTTAGGAACTTGTTATGGGAATATTTTTTGTTGTATGGAAAAGGATTTTTTCTTAGCCCTTTATTTGACACATTGACCGATACTATAGCTAAAGATATATCTACGAATTCTTATATTACCAAATATGGAATTGGATCCACATTTTTTATTTCTACCTAGTCTTAAGACTAGTATCAGAATATAAAAATTACAAGATAGAGTTCAAAGTAAAATGGTTTAAAAAATCATACAAGGTGTTACATAAGTACAAAATGTATGATGTGTACTTACTGTATAAACAATAAAATATGTTTGTGTCAATCGTTAGCTCTTATGTTTTAAAATCTTTTAATCATTAATTGTTAAACTGTAAGCTCTAAAATACCCAGAACAAAGTTTTCCTTACTTTATAGCACTACATAACGATGCCAGAGCTTTTTCTATTAACAAAAAAATTCTAGGGACAATAAGAGAGAGAGTCGTTAAAATTGTTTCCGTAAACCTATATCGCAAGGCTTATGTTTAATTAACCACCAGATCTAGTATAATATAATGGCAAAAAGATCACTTCATATTGTCAAAAATAGTAAATGATCAACAAAATTAAATCCCCATTTTAACATAAAATAAGGACCAAAAATATTACAAACTGCGATCCTATTTAAAGTAGCCATCTCCAAATTATGACTATTGTTTATTGTTTATTGATTATCTTCATAACATTCGTTACATGTCAGCTCTTTACAATTATCACATTATATTAAATTATAAATCACATTAAATCATTTCATTACATTCATTAAATCATTTGATTGAAAAATAAAAACAAAGCTTATTAAAATAAATTATACAACTTTAAACCTACATTTGACAAAATTCCTCGTATGAGTATGGTGCTAAATCAATGAGCCAGTTTTTCAGCTTGACGAGATTCCTTAGCTTTTCGCCCAATCCCTTGACCAGCTTTTACGATCTACGCGGTAAGAAAAGCAGCTGGTTTATTCTACGTTTGTCCTTTTCTCCCAAACCAGCATGGAATATTATCAATGGTTTGAGAATTATAAGTCTATCAATATTTTTATACAAATTTTGAAAGGCTGTTGTTATTGTTGTTTGTATGGGTTGAAATCTGAAAATTAAAAAAAAAATCATTTTCATATAAAAGTGTTCAGCCGGCCGGGCCATTATAGGTACTATGAAAATGTTGAATTCTATTTCGAATTTCCAGCTTTATTTGCATTGGAAAATTTGTTTTTATTACCGGGCTGAGTTGCCCCTTTAAGAATCACACCCAGGGTTTTTATTAACAAATTATAAAAATAAAATACATTTTTAAAACATTTTTCATAATCAGACCATTAATCCAACAGTAATTAAGTAAGTGAGTGACGCCAATTAATATCGATTTACTTTAATGACATGACATGTTTGGCCTAACTCACTTAGAAACAAAATGTACCTAAACCCATTACACATGTTTGGAACATTTGTCATTAAAATATAGTACCTATATATCATATGTTCGAGCATAGCACGCACATTTGGCCGACCCGTGCCCTACATCATGTAGGGCGCGAGTCAGCTGTTTTAACACTATAATTACAACCAAATTAAGTAACAAATTGAGACACTATCGAGCAGCAGCCGAGACACTATCAAGCGGCGGTCAAGTGCTGTTGAGCTGCCATCGAGAAGGGATCTGTCACACACAGTTATCAACATGTAACTTCGAGAGAAATAAACAACTTTCTACGTGACGTGATCTTGTGTCTCCACACCAACATCCACAACCTACAATCAATATCTCGTCATGTATGATGTTTGGCTAACACCATTGCCTGCAACGTACATAGTTTTGGTCCTTCGAGCCGGATCCTGCACAGGATCTGTGGTGTTCACTCACATGTCCCTGTTGCGATAGCGAATCGGTTCACTGGCCTCCCACAAGCGGGTCTCACCGGTGAATTGAGAAGGCGCACATATCGCAAGGGCGTGAGCACACCGCGTACAGAATCGGCGGCGAAACATGGAAAGCCGCTCTACAATCATTTTCCTTCATCCAACTATCGGAAGGGGTCCGACCAATCATCATAACAACTCAACATTGAAGCGTCTAGCTGGAAACTACACACATTGGAGCTTCGCTGCACGCATTGGTGGAGTCTCCACGTCTAGCTGGACACCACATACATTTGAGCTTCGCCGCACACAGTGGTGGAGTCTTCACGTCTAGCTGGACACCACATACATTGGGGCTTCGCTACATACATTGGTGGAGTCTTCACGTTCAGCTGGACACAATAAACATTGGAGCTTTGCTGCCGCCAACAGCCGGGGAGTCTCCTCGTCCAGCCGGGGCGTCATACAAACAAACACAGGAGCTTTGCCGCAAACAGCTGTAGAGTCTTTGCGTCCAGCTGGAAAACATCATCTCTGGAAAAATATCTAGTTCGAGATTTTCCCTGACAATTTGCGATGATTGGAGAGGACTTCCGTTTACCCAGTATATTGGAATACTCAGAAGGAGTATACATACTTACAATAATAACGCTAAATTATTCGTAAGCATCTTACCATCCGACAAATATTTAATTTATTTAATTGCGAAAAAGTACAAGAAACAAACATATTAGTATTACAAGTGCATACGCTGCAATAGATAGATCACATATTTTGACGCACATCGGCAAGTCCTGAGGCAAGTCAGCGACATGGACAATGGCAACAAGGCCGCGCGGAACAACCAACCGGTGCCATGACAAGTGCATGCCTACTGCGATGTAGGTCAATTATATTTAAATATCTTTTCCGCGACGTACAATAAAGCAAACTATAAGTTGGGCATACAATACATCAACATCTGACGGCAAGATCATGTACATTCTCTTGCATCATATCATCTGCTTCAACATCGTGATTCTGCTGCGATTTCGAGTAGACAACTCCAGTGGATCGAGTCGTCGGGATGAAGCTCTGCCACAGCAGATAGACAGGATTCCATTTTACTTATACAATATTTGACCAGTCGAAAAACTCATCATTCGTTTGGTGTAAAAGCAAACGCTACTCTTTATATACCAACAAATCTGGCCCTAAAATGGAGAAGCTTTATCAAAGAAACAGTAGGGGAAAATATCACTGCGTCCCCGTGACCTGTTTTCTACTCATCATCAGGATTTTTTTAGACTCCACTGCGGGAGCACTACCCTCTCTGTAAATTTGTACTACGTTGGTTATGGTTGTACAACCATTATTAGTCAGAGCAGTCAGAGGATTACTACCTACACTCTCTACGCTGGCCAGACGGGTTGGGGAGGTCTCTCTGATGTTTATAATGCTTTGTTTAGCTTGTGTTTCCTAATGGTGGCTCCACACATGGCTATTTGTATTTGTGATTAGATGTTCGCGTATTTGCCAAAAATTTGTACCTATGGGCAAATAGGCGATACAACCGGCTACACATGGAGCCAAATAAAAAAAAAAAGATATTGGCCACCAGAAAGTAAATTAGGTGTACAAAATGGACGTTGCATTGGCAGCTGGAATTTATTATATGAATGCATGTTACTATATACATTATAGGTTATAAAGGTGGTCTGCCCGTACTGGTCGACAATTCGCCCGCTTATGAAACCGACCATGTGTGGCCAGTATATTTGCGTGTTTGCCTATTTGTCTCCTTTGATGTGTCTCAAAAAACCGACAGACGTTCGGTAAACCGTTTTTGTTATTAGCTGTATTTGTCAAATAGGCAAATATGGCAATAATTTTGGCAAATATACTCTCCACGCATGGAAGTTATTTGACAAATATAACAAATACGCAAATACAAATAGCCATGTGTGGAGCCACCATAAGGCACCTTCTACGACATCCAAGGAAAGACTTGTGTGGTCCTATTCTACTCTGCTGGCCACCACCACCGGACCACACGGCCAATTTACTATCGAGTTAATAAAAAAAAAGTTTTTCATTCATGTATCCATACCTTTCACTCGCTATTGTTTAGCGGTGCAGTAATACATTAACGTGATTGCAGCGATTGAATATTTAACCAGACTCTGCGCCTGATTGGCGCACGCGACTCGCGCGAACGGCTTTTAATTACACGATTTTAAAATTCAATTTTGTAATGCAACGGCTGCGCTTTTTATAGTGATTTGATTGATTTTGTAGAATTGAACCTACTGGAGATCGTTTGGTAGATAAACTCATGAGTAATGACAAATTGATTAGTTTTAATAAATACATACGTAACATACATACCTACTGTCACGTCTTCTTCCCTTGCGAGGTAGGCAAAGCCTGGGTTTATAAACCCTAAATAAAGAACCAAATAGTGATGGGTTGCCAGCTGCGGGAAAAGAAGCATCTGGTACATTCTACGTTTTATCTTGTCTCTCAGACCAGCGTTGAAGATAAAACGGTGTGATACAGCCTTATGAAAGACAGACAGACGGACGGTAAAGTCTCGTAAATAGAGTCCCGTTTTTACCCTTTAGGTACGGAACCTTAACTAGGTCACTGCACATCTTTGACCTTTTAAGCCTACTATCAAAAAACTTTTCATCAATGTACTCATACCTTTCACGCGCTAAACAACGGTGCAGTAATACATTAACGTGATTGCAGCGATTGAATATTTAACCAGACTCTTCGCCTGATTGGCGCACGCGACTCATCGAACGGCTTTTAATTACACGATTTTAAAATTCAATTTTGTAATGCAACGGCTGCGCTTTTTATAGTGGTTTGATTGACTTTGTAGAATTGAATTACCTACTGGAGATCATTGGGTAGATACACTGATGTGTAATGACAAATTAATTCGTTTTCAATCTATACTTTAATATTATAAAGCTGAAGAGTTTGGTTAAACGCGCAAATCTCAGAAACTATGGGACCGATTTCAAAAATTCTTTCACCGTTGAATAGGTACGTTATCCTTGATTAATATATAAGCAATGTACACTTACGTACTTACCACGGGCAAAAGCGGGGTGGACAGTGGGGGAAAGATAAACTTGACCCTCGTACAAACAGATTGTTAATTTTAGGGTAATCAGGTTTATCTGCCGACTGTACACATACTGTCACGTCTTTTTCTCTTACTGGGTAGACAGAGGCTACGTTTATAAGACCTAAAGGTCTCGTTTAGCATGCTGGAAGATAAAAACGGAAACCAATAATTCACATATAACTTTAACGTACAACATTTTAATAAAAGCTTAAAGTGGCGACTCAGCCCGACAATATAAACAACTTTTCCAATGGAATTAATGCAGAAAATTTAAAAAAAAAACTATATCGTACAAATTGTACGGCTGCCTTTACAGTTTTTTACAGGAGTGTCAATTAGTTTTTCGAATATCCATCATTCGTTTAAAAAAAATGTTCATATTGACGGTCTGAGTCTCGCCTTTAAGAATCAGACAGGGTTTAATCAACATATTGTATATGTATATTATTAATAAATAGGTATCTGCCCATCATAAAAGGCTAGTTACCTCTTTAACTAATCCCAAAGCACGCGGGGGGCAGGGGTGCCGGGGAGGGAGTTCAAAACCAATCAATGTTGGTTAATTGACGCTTTAATGCTGCCTCATTCAACAATTACAGAGGTCTGTCAACTGCCAGGTAATAGTCATGGGACTCGTTGCTGTCGACATTTTTTATCGATATAAATAAATATAAATTACGGTCAATACTAAAAAATGTCGACATTTAGGTACATACAAAAAAAGTCAGTCTCTCGGGCAATTAATATGAGAAAGATAAAAAAAATCGACTTCCGAATTGGTCCAAAGGAAAAGTGGTTCATATTGACGGTCTGAGTCACTCCTCATCATCATCCTTTAAGGACGTAAATGGGCCCTCGATATCCCCTTAAAGGGGATATCGAGGGCCCAATTTATGTCCTGTATAGATATTATATTTTTTATTGAAAAATTGAATATATATTATAAAAACCGGCCAAGTGTGAGTCAAACTCACGCAATGAGGGTTCCGTACAATATGCTTCGTAAACACACACACAATGTGCAAAAATGTTTTATTCAATTGACTAGCGCTATCTAGTGGTGTTTTAGTGAACTATTTCCCTAGGTAAACTTATTATAGTGAGTTTACTACTTTATTTTCAACTGATAGAATTCTTATTATTTTTCCTGTAATCTTCAAGCAATAAACTATATATTGTAATTTTTTGGAAATTTTAGGCCCAGTAGTTTCGGAGATCAGGGGGGGGGAATGCTCAATTTTTGCCTTCTTTCGTGAATAAAATCAAAAGTATTGATTTTACCCGAACAAAAAAAAATATTTTTGAGATCCTCATAACAAGCCCTTTCATTTGATATATAACACGGTAAGGTTTGCAAAACTTTTTTTTAACATTTTATATTTGGACCCCCTAAACTGACCCTTATTTAAAAAAAATATATATTTAATTTGCATATCCGTGTTTGGGTCATAGGTTTACACCATCTTACCAAATTTCATTAAATTTGGTTCAGTAGATTCGGAGAAAATCGACTGTGACAGACGGACGGACGGACAGACAGACGCTCGAGTGATCCTATAAGGGTTCCGTTTTTCATTTTTTGTACGGAACCCTAAAAAGTAAAATTAACTTACTTACATATCTCTTTTCCTTGCCAGCTCTCAGACTCTATTATTATTTTTAACTCAGTAGTAAACAAGCTAACAACAAGCCTCAAAATGCCTATTTTTAACTTGTAACATGACTTGCCTGAATGATGAATATTTTTCAAAGACCTTTTTAACAATACCCCACAAGATGGGTAAGTAGAGAAAACAAAATTACTCCCCCACTTTACTTGTATGGGAGCTACCCTACGTAAATTATCTTATCCTAATCAATTTGGCGAATTCCATATATAAATGCCGTATGCCTGTTTGCCTAGCTGTATAAAAAAAAGTTCTCAATTCGATCCGTAACGAATCTCTGTATTTAAAAAGTATCGATATTTCAAATGGAAGAGTATCGCATAATGCCCCTCCTTACTAACAAATTGTTGTATGGTCGTAGTAGATTAGTCCCCCGTGGTCGGTATTCAAAAAGTATCGATATTTCAGAGAGAAGAGTATCGACTAATCCCCCTCCTTGCCTACAAATTGTTGTATGGTCGTAGTAGATTAGTCCCCCCTTATCCCAATCAATCTAAACGCAAACTCGCTCAATAGCTGAATTTGCAATTAACCGCTCGTTATTATATCATCGTGCCCGCTTTTGAAGTCTGCTCCCAAAGGGTTTAATAAATGTTATTTGATTAGAACTGAATTAGTATTGTTTGTTAACTTTGGCAAATTGATTCCGAAAGTAGATTGCTTGTTTATGTTTAAGCAAATAATGATTTGATGATCAAAGTCTTGACTTGAGATTCTTTGAAGAGTTAAATTCAGCAATCTTATTTAGAAACTAATTGTGTAATTGTTACTTGTTCACTTAACAAGTAAAAAGTTACAAAAAGCAGATAATTATATTTGCCGCGTATTTTTAGTGCAGAGCCATTACGTGATATTAATTTTTTAACTTGATATGTCCACACGTTCACAAAAGAGTCTTAATAGACGGAAAAATGGGCTGATGGTCTTTCCAACCGCTAAATTGTACGTTTTTTCTGATATTTGCACATAGATGACGCTAGTGGAAGAGTCACTTCTTTGAATCATTATATTATGAGAAATTAAAATCATTAATCACAAAATATATCATATTTAAGCTTAAAACACTTTTTTGGCTAGTTTAAGCAAATGCGGATTACCTTCATCTAGTAACGATTCTACTCGTTACTAATCCGACAAACAACTTTACAGCACCGTCGTCTAACTATAACAACCTGCCTTATAGCAAGGCTCAATAGGGATATGCATGAAAAAAATATCTGTTATCTTACCAGTTTATCCAAAAAAATATTCAATAGTAAAGTACTGAAAGTGAAAACAGAATAAAATTTGGTTGAAAAATGAACGAGATAAAATGATTTTACGAAAATATGTCTATCTCACTCGCGAAAACACTATTTTATATGGCAAGTGTATATGCATGACATAGACTATGACGTCACTAGTCCATATCGGACTTCTCTTTCTTATTTAAACTTTAAAGTTTCACATCTTCGTCGTTAATTAAGATATTTTAAAAGTTCTTTCATATTTTTTTTACTGTGGTTATTAAGGATTATACTAAGCAAATAAAAAAATTACGTGCATACTCCCTATTTAGTCCAATATTTTTGTATGAGTTTGGTAGTTCATTCAGTAGTATTATAATGTCTTTGATCTGACAGACAGATAATCGACCGATTCTCTATGGATTACATTTACCTTTTGAGATAACTAATCCTAAAAAGGACAGGAACGCAGCACGATTCTAATAGAAAATTAAAATTACCTATCTAATTCTACCTGAATTTTCTTACAGAAAATATCTATTAGAACTTAATTAATGACCGAAGCTACCCTTAAAGGCTATGAGCCACAACTGGATTTGTTGTCCGTTAGATAAAGGGTGATTAAGAGATCAAAGCGTGGCAAATACAGGTGCGATGGTATCCATAAGTTTTAATACACTGGGACATGGAATTTATCTAAACTAATCTGGATTAATATTAAAGAGTGTATGCTCATAGCATAAGTCCGCTAATTGTAACAAGTGTTTTACCATGGTTCAATAAAGTTTATTAAATAAATAAATACATGAAGCAGAAAGTTTTGATTGTTTGTTAATTTGTTATTTAAATAGGCTGCAAACTACCTATGCAAATAACAAATAATCAAAGTTAAATTAACGTTCTGGAAGTCTATTAAAATAAGTATCTACAACTAAATTATTCTTATACTGAAAAGTCCTTGTTCTTGTTGTGTATAAAAAGAGAATTCTAAGAATTCCTGAAATTTCGATGGCTTGGTCACCACTGAAACGCCCGCTGTGCGCCGTTTAATAGCAATCTACGTTATTAATTCTCCTAGCCTTTATTTTATCTGACCATAGTTTAAACTTGGTAAGTACTAGTATTGTATCTACATGCTTGGTAATGTAATGTTTATAAATATTGTATTTAAGGCGCTTTGGTATGAGATACTAGCGCCACCCAGCAATTATTTCTTTTAATCCTTAATCATATCAAATTTAAAAATCTGATTGTGGAATGCCCTAGTAAATTACTTGAAGTATTTTTGGTACTACTTTTCATAGATATTACAATTTAAGTATAAAAGAATTACTCATTAACGACAAAAGATGCCACTTTTGGTGGTAATGAGTAGTTCTCTCAAAAAAATGATATTTAAAAGCTAAATTAACATTTTCGCATCTGTAAAAACAAGCATCTAAGGCTGAATTATTATTATTTCAAAAGTCATAGTTATGTCTGTGACAGAAGAATTTAAAGAATCCCTGAAGTTTCAATGACTTGGTCACCACTGAAACGCCCGCTGTGCGCCGTTTAATAGCAATCTACGTTATTAATTATCTCCTAACCCTTATTTTATCTGACCATAGTTTAAACTTGGTTAGTACTAGTATTGTGTCTACATGCTTGGTAATGTAATGCTTATAAATATAGTAAACTTTCTGGTGTCATGCTGAATTAATAGGGAAGTTAACACAACCTTCGTGAGTTTGATTTAATAAACATCAAAAATATGGAAAATTGTCTTTTTTTACAGGAGACTTAGGAGACAGAAAGAATTGTGTTGGAGAAATTTCCAGCTTTGTAGCGGGAGCGAGGAGGTGTACTCAATCGCCATATAGGAATGTTTTCTTATGTTTTCGCGATTGTTACACATTTAAATAAAATTATTTTAATACGGTTTTTATCGCGTTTGTTACATTATTTATACACCTAACGTTTCGAGCACTTTACAGTGTTCGTGGTCGCAGGTAGACTAAGTTGACATTTGTCTAGTATTTTATAAGAACTGCAAAATCTACCGCCTAAAATATTTATTGATAACGTTCCGGATGTACGCAGTATTGGCTCACGGTGTCTGAAGGTCTGAAGGTCTAAAGTGCTCGAAACGTTAGGTGTATAAATAATGTAATAAACGCGATAAAAACCGTATTAAAATAATTTTATTTAAACGTCATATAGGAAGTCTTCCTTTATGGTGGTTGAGCACAACTCCTTCTTCCCGCTGAGCAAGGTGTGCGATCAGTAACCGTATAAGACTCCGACTGAGTTCTGTCAGAGGTTCTATTTATATGCCGGAATCGAAGAAACTCTGCTTAGGTACGCGACAATCTTATTTCACGTCCATTTGAATTCCATTGAAGACCGTATCACATTCACAATTGATCGTGAGTCGTGACTGTACCTACTAACTAATATTACTTGGGCCTGGAGTACAAATTAATAATGAACTATGCACCTCCCTATAGTATTCTATGGTCTGTTAGTATTGAAGGAACAATATCACAATTACGCTGGCAGTAAGCAAACTCGTTTCAGAGATGGAGTGTGCAAGATTGTCCTGTGTTAACTTGTGCACACTGGTCGAGTTAATAGGCGAGTTACCGAGTTACACTGTCATGTAATATCGTATCGATTTCATTCGATATAATATAATCAACACACAAGTCTAGCGAAGAGAAAAAAATTCATTGTAATAAACATTGGCTGTAGTCCTTACGTTATGAACTGAGTCGTAGCGTAGAGCCATAAACGTCAATCGGGATAGGAATGTGCAATGCACCTGGACGTGTTATCGATACCTGTGTATCTTTGCCTGTGTCGATACTTATTAAGCATCTGGTATATTTTATGTTTTTTTTTCTCGCAATCCAGCATGGGAGAATAAATGCACTTGCTCAATATGAACCTCGTCTTAGACTACGGTCATCTCGCCGCTGCAATCGAGTTACATAGCAGTTATGCCTCTTGGACACTTGCATAGAGTAAATGAAATATATAGAGTTTGCATATACACCCTTCTTTTAAATTCAATACACACACTTTAAGAGGTGACTCAGCCAATCAATAACGTTTGTTATGGGACAAATGCTGAAAATTCAATATTATTTTTATCTTTTCCATATTCCAGGTGATCGGACCAAATGTCCGATCACCTGTACACTTTTGTATGGGTATGTAATTTTTTTAGTTCCCAGCTATGGTCCCATAACAAAAGTTGTTCATGTTGATGGGATAATTCACCTCTTAAAGTTTGTGTACCTATTGAATTTAAAATAAGTGTATAAGGAGAGTAGCACGAAGTAGGTCGAATACCTAAGCGTTCGCGGTTGAGCGACGTTCGGATAATCGCTCCACTAATTCGATTTTGTATAAGGAATTATATGTACACTTATAGGTACTTAAAAATATTATCCATAGGACCTGGGTCTGAATTATAAAAAGATGAAATAGTAGCAATAAAACAGTCTCTCTACAAAATTATTTAAATATGTACCTACATATATATTATCCATAGGACTTGACTCAGGTCCTGATTGTATAAATGTATCTGTGATTAGATGCAACATGAGCAATATTAGGATAATATTAGGAAAGTCAACAGATTGAGCTTGAGTCTTTTTCTTTATGCTTCAAAGTAGCTTTCAGATAGGAAAGCTAAAAATTATGTTGTACTCGTGTAAAATAATAAATAGTGAACTAAGTTCAAATTGATTTCGTGATGGCTCTATATCTCCCAGTAGTCTGTGCAATCCGCCACGTGTCATCATAAGATAGAACAAGTAACGCTAACTAACTGGACACTGGAGATGCCCTTAGACAGACGAGGAACTGGGATAACTAGTATCTAGTTCTAAAGATTGGGATTTGGGTACCAGTATGACCTAAATATTTATTTTAGATATTTATACAAAATTGCATGCATCAACTATTGGTGGCGGGCATGACGGGACTAACAGTAGTGGGTGGGCGCTGGCAATAGTTTGCACGAACTAACTGGTGGCGGAAGCACACAAAATAATTTAACTCAAAGTGCATGTAACTTTGACTTCCGCAAAGTAACGCCTGAATCAATTCAATATTATACAAAATTGTTAAAATTTAAGTTGGTCGAATTTTTTTTTAATAGTTGCTTTTTATATGCTCATGATCAATTTGTGAAGTAGTTAATGTAAACTGTTATCTGGACTCGTATATTTTTGTCATCAGACGCTCCTATAAAGCGATCAACGGTCCTACCCTACCTAAACCATCTTTGATTGTTACTTATTGACTGTTTACAACACCGATACTTTGTAGGTATCTCTTTAAACTGGACATTGACAGAACCTCTCTGGAAGCCCGAAAATAAAAATAAAATACTAAGGATAAGTAGAAGAAAATCATTTAAAATAAGTCTACAGACGAAAGTACCTTGATAATTATACAACTAAAAACGAAGATTGTGGGCTACACGACCAAGATAACCTGGTGCCACATAAAACCAAAATAATGATAGATTTCTAGCTGCATCACATATAATCTTATACGACCTGAACTATAAAATACATCTGCGTGTTTTTCTGTTTTAAACTTTCGCACTTCAAACACAATTAATTAAAGGTTTGTCCAGTCTAAATCCAGTTAATATAATTAATTATGTGTTTAAAAGTTCGTTACTTTACGTTGCAAAAACACATGTTCCTAACATTTGTTTTTGTAACGTAAAGTAAATACTAAATGACCTACTCCACCAAACTACACCAATTTAACATTATTATTGCCTTCTTGTTTAGTGTAACAGGCGGCAATTGCTCGAGAAAAAAGCTGAGCACTCAGCTAAAGTGGCTGAGCGTGTTTAATTCGATTTCATGTTGCTTTGTTCGATGCTCGATTACTGTGATTTGAGTCAAACAAGCTTCGATTCTATGTTATGTGGTTATGTGTTATGATTGCTCTTCACTAAAATTTAAAGAAAGTGTAGAATATGATTGCTGCATGGTGTGCAGATTTCAAAAATAGTGCTGACGACGTAAGCGTGTAAAAAAAATACTCACATTTTTAATTAGTGCGGGTAGCAACCCATCATTATTAGGATTCTGTTTTCCATCTACACGCCCATTAAACACGCTAAACGAGGCCTATGGGCCTTATGGCCTTAGGCTCTGTCTTTCCCGTTTGAGGTAAAGGCACATTTTTTTAAATTGATTTTAGAACGTTCTTCTTCTTTTCGTGTCGATGGCTTAAGGCAATTAGATTTTGTCCCTCCAGTATGTGGCAACTCTAATTCCACTTTCTAAGGCGGTAAAAAGATCTTCCATCGTGCAGCTATAGTTGAACAAGAAGGGCACGAAAGGAGGTGTGACATTGTCTGGTCGTCATGACCACACTGGCATTGCACCTCCGCCTGGTCAATATAGCCCCACCGAGCCAAATTATGCCTGCATCGGCCCACCTCAGTCCGGAGGCAATTAAGGCTCCTCCATATGGACCACGGGAGGTTATTACTAGAACTAGTTATTATTTAGAACGTTGAGTTTGGTTAAAGTTAAGTTAAAATATAACAAAGATTGAAATATGACATGCAAAATTTAAACCGTATATTATCATGTCAATCGAAGCAAAGAAGGCATGGAAATGTTAATTAGAAACTTAAAAAAATATATTTAAAAAATACTAATTAAAGCCGGTTACTACAGCATTTTAGGTTTTCTAACAGGTAAAATTCTATAAAAAAAAAACCGGCCAAGTGTGACTCAAACTCGCGCAATGAGGGTTCCGTACAATATGCTTCGTGAACACACACACAATGTGCAAAAATGTTTTATTCAATTGACTAGCGCTACCTAGTGGTGTTTTAGGGAACTATTTCCCTAGGTGAACTTATTATATTAAGTTTACCACTTTATTTTCAACTGATAGAATTCTTATTATTTTTCCAGTAATTTTCAAGCAATGAACTATATATTGTAATTTTTTCGCAATTTTAGGCCCAGTAGTTTCAGAGATCAGGGGGGGGGGGGGGGGATGGCCAAATTTTTCCTTCTTTCGTGAATAAAATCAAAGGCATCGATTTTTCCCGAACAAAAAAATTATATAAATATTTTTGAGATCCTCATAACAAGCCCTTTCATTTGATATATAACACGGTAAGGTTTGCAAAACTTTTTTTTTACATTTTCTATTTGGACCGCCTGAACTGACCCTCATTTTAAAAAAAAATATATATTTACTTTGCACATGCGTGTTTGGGTCATAACTTTACACCATCTTACCAAATTTCATTTAATTTGGTTCAGTAGATTCGGAGAAAATCGACTGTGACAGACGGACGGACGGACAGACAGACGTCACACGAGTGATCCTATAAGGGTTCCGTTTTTCATTTTTTGTACGGAACCTTAATAAAATGATGCAGCCCTTGAATGGTTCCGTAGAAGCAAGCTTAGATAAGCCAAAAAGCTCTATAATTTTTCGCCAGCAAATATAACTTTGTTTTTTATAGTGTTTCTATGAATGCCAAAGTTATTTTTGTGGTTCATGAAAAAGTGCTATAACTTTTTAGTTTGTACTTAGTACTCAGCTCTGATAGTTTTCCTTTCAACTTCGTTATTTATACTACTGCTGTAATTTTTTTCACGTATCTATAAGTATGTATTATCGTTTAGCAGATAGAGGGGAGGACACACACCTCAAACAATAAATTGCACTTAAAAACCAAATATTTCAGAAATTGAATTATAAATCGAAAACTTGTACACGCAACCTCATAATATTTTTAAAGACCTATTTAACAATATCCCACACTAATAGGTTAATGGAGAAAAAAAATTACTCCCACTTTACTTGTATGGAAGCTACCATAAAACTTTTTTGGCATGATAAAAATACATACCCATAACAAATTACAGCTTTCTAGTACTTATAGTCTCTGACTAAAACCGCGGATGGACAGACAGACATGGCGAAACTATTAGGGTTGTTTACTACGAACCCTAAAAACTGATTGCACTCCGGGAGTGCCGGCTGAAGTGAAAACTTGAATATTAATGATGTTTTTCTATCAGGTCACGTGTCCGTCTTACGAATTTCCAATCTGACGAATCTGACGGTCACGTGACCTGTCGCCAGTTTACCATTTTTTCCTCATCACAAAAAGTGCACAGCG
This sequence comes from Rhodophaea formosa, assembly GCA_963082605.1. Classification (NCBI taxonomy): domain Eukaryota; kingdom Metazoa; phylum Arthropoda; class Insecta; order Lepidoptera; family Pyralidae; genus Rhodophaea; species Rhodophaea formosa. The sequence continues at coordinate 11,927,015 of OY720226.1, forward strand.
CCGCTACAGTTTTCACTTCAAAAAGCAAATTTGATAACGATCCCTTATTGACAACCTAAGTGTTGTTCTGTTGATTCAATATTTTACTCCCTAAGTAGGGTAATTAGGCTTTTTAAAACGAAATACAGTGATTCTATAGGAGTTTTTAACTTGAGGGTGTATAAGCTTAAATGAACACAGGTTGATAATAATTTTAAAAGTTTTAATTTGGTATAAATAAATAGTGTATAATAAAACTATTAGAAATATAGGCATATGTATTTTTATATAGGTACTTTGACTATAGGTACTATAATCCACTGCTTGGATGGATTTTCTTTTTGGTTGAATGAGGTTGAAAATGTAATTTTTTTAAATCTTAATAATGTAAGGTAAAAAGTATGGGGTAAACTAGGACAAAAGACTACTTACAAAATTGGATAAAAACACTAAGTTATTTTTAAAGGCAGTTACAGAAATGGTCTTCTAAAACATGAAAAAACTAATAATAATGTAAAACACCCTAAAATACGGGTAATTTGACATGTCAAAGAAAGAAGTAGCGAAATTATTAGGTAATTATAAAAATAAAAGTGTATGCGTAAATATATCAATGGCTCCTCTAAAAGCACTCTAAATACCTTTTGAATTTTTTATTCAACGAAAATAACCTAAAAATTAACATTACTAATAGTAAACCAGTACGCAAAAACCAGTAAACAAAGATCCCATCTCCATTCATAGTCCTCAAAAAAACCAAGGTAAAATATTTTTAGTTGGTAATCTTAGGGTCAGAATATACTGGTGGGTGTTTTTTCAAATCTATTATTGACTGGGCAGGTATTAATTTGAGGTAGTTATTATGATCCACGGTGATGGATTGGGTGACGAAGCAAATTTTTGCTTTTTTTTTCGTCAATTTGTCGAGACGACGTTTTGAGATTCAAGATGTCGATATATTTTTATTTAATACTGATAATCTGAAATTGCGTAGCTATGTAGCTGATAAGTTTTTTTTTTCCTGGAATTAATAGTTGTAGGTATAACAAGCTCTAACTCTTAGTGTCTTGAAAAAATCAAGACACAATGTCTCGTCTTTTTCTCTTGTACAGGTTTAAATTGAACTTAACGGCAATATACACTTCATCAACATCATCATCATCATCAACAGGTCTTTGTTAGTCTCCACTGTAGGAGCACGACCCTCTCTGTACTACAAGAGCCATGTATTAGCCAGGGCAGTCAGAGGATTTGGCCTACACTCTCCACGCTGGCCAGACGGGTTGGAGAAGTCTCTTTGATGTTAATAGCTTTGTTTAGCTTTTGTTTCCTTAGTCGACTTCTACGACATCCACGGGGAGACTTGGAGTGGTCCTATTCTACTCTGCCGGGAACCACACGGCAAAATATACACTTAAAATTAAGGAATCATCAATACATCTAGCCGTGTGATTCTTGGCAGAGAAGATTAGGACTACTCCAAATCTTCCAGTGGAAGTCGGAGAAGGCGACTTAGGAAACACAAGCTAAACAAAGCTTATAAACATTAAAGAGACCTCTCCGGGTTGGAGAGGTCTCTTCCGTCCGGTCGTCTGGTCAGCGTGGAGAGTGTAGGCCAAAACCTCTGACTGCTCTAGCAGTACAGAGAGGATCAAGCTCCTGCAGTGAACACTAATAAAGATCTGATGATGATGATGAATCATTAATAAAATTATATCCGATCAGGTGGTTAAATACATTTTAAAGGAAAGTCTTAAAACAAACTTGAATGAAACCTAGACAAAAAAGTATTTTTTGTATATTACAAGTAATTTACTAGTGCCATATTTATAAAAGAGAAAAATCGGTTAACGCCAAAAGTGGCCACTTTTGGCGTTAACCTGTTTTTCTCTTATTTTATCAAATGAATATTAGTGAAAATGAATACAAAAATACTACAAGTAATTTACTAGTTATGTACTTGTTAGATTTTTGATATTCGATATAATTTAGGATTAAAAGCCACAGAAATGATTTTACTTCTAAATAAAAAAAAATAGGTCTGTAAATATCCTTTTACCCGCATCGGAAAGAAGATTTTATTTTTGCGAAGTCTTTTCTATCTTAATACATCTGTAATTTGCAAGTTTTTGTTTTGTCAAGCTTGAATTCTTTTTGTGTTAGTGGAACGAGCTAAAGGGCCGAATGTAGTACTTTAGCTGTGTGGTTCCCGGCAGCGTAGAATAGGACCACGCCAAGTCTTCCCTTGGATACGTTAGTATTATATTGTCTTTGCCTTGTATGTTGTAGTAAGCGACTTAGGAAACACAAGCTAAACATAGTTTATAAACATCGAAGAGACCTCTCCAACCGGTCTGGCCAGCGTGGAAAGTATAGCCCAAAGCCTCTGACTGCTCTGGCTAATAAAAAGCTTTGGTAGCACAGAGATGGTCGGGCTCCTGCAGTGGAGACTAAAAAAACATGTTGATGATGGTATTTAAGGATTCCTTAAAAATAGAAAGCTTTTAGCGAACGCCGGTTGCGTCAAATTGAGGGTTGTCTTTTGCGATGTCTGTTTATCTGATGAGATATGTAGATCGTAATCTGAAAGCGGTTTGTCGTGTTAAATTAGCTGTTATTAGCCGGCACGAGCTAAAAGGATGAAAGTGGTTAACTTTTTGTTTAGTTGTCAGTTGTGTTCTATGTCTGCTTAGCAAGCAGTTAAGCTGCAAGAGCGTAGGAAGGAGGTTAACCCACAGAAAGTGTATTTTCGCTTCCTCATCTTTTCGAAAAGGTGGCAAACTAATAAAAAAAAAAAACACAGAAATTGGTGACTCCCGGAGAGTACAATAGGATCCTATTCTACTCTCCGGGAATCACACGGCATTTATACACATCTTTACATACATATGTTTTTACCACGTAGAGAAAGACGAGGAAATAAAACGTGCCCAAATATTGGTGGGCTTTAAAATAAAAGCCAGTAGTGGCCCATTGCTTATAAGCTAATGTTCTCTATTATGAAAATGAGAATCCCAAATTCTATAGAGCAGTAGACACGCTATCAATCAATCTCAAAGCTTTTTCTCACCAAAATTCAAACAATAAAAGCTCCAAACAGCAAACTCGTCATTACAAGCCAATTACGAAGCATTTCACAGACATTACTTGTATCAAGTAGAGCAAACAGTGAGCGAGTGAGACAAAAGATGCTTTGTCTCTGTCTGAACATCTCAGTCTAATGTTATAAAAGCACAGACTAATTTGTAGACAATTGCTTAGTAAAAGAGCGACGAGGTTGGAACCGTTTGGTGAATTGTCATTTGGTTCAGTGTATACTGAAACAAAAAAAGCGGGCGAGTGAGCAAGACATACAATCATCCATCTTTTTTTAAGTTCTTGGTTTGTTGTCATAACAGCAGAGAATAATTTGTAGGGCTTTTGATAAAAAAGCGACGGAATTTTCCGTTTTGCCAGTTGTCTGTGGGTATTCACTGGTCAACAAAATTAAATGGTAGGTATACCGGGTCATATTTACCGTCACAAAGCTTTGAAGGGGCGACTCTACCTGTCTATATAAAAAACTTTTTGTATAGGACCAAATAGTGGGAACTCAAAAACATAACGATGTACATAAATACTATTCCATGCCTGTTTAGGAGAGAACGAAAAACGTAGAATAGGTATACAAGCTATTTTTCTTCCCGCGCAGACCGTAAAAGCCGCTCAAGGGATCATGCGGCCTTTGGTTTTTATGAGCTTTTGCTCTGTGTACCCCGCAAGAGATAAAGATAAAATGCGTAGATATTTTTTTTTCAATGGCAATAAATCAGGGTTGAACCTTTGATGCCTATATTGACAGAATAATTGATAATTACGTTTTATATTATGACATCTCACCATCCCAATTGCCCTAAACGAAACTGCCCGAAAGGAGATTTAACAGTGTCTAATCTAAGCGCAATATAAAACAATAAAAGCCCTATTAAGTTGGAACAATATAATCTCCCGTGTCCAGGGATAAAGAGGGGGTGGGGGCTAAGTAGAGGGGGAGGGGTAATTACTGACGCCTTGAGATTGTCGTCACAGTTAGCGGCAATCTTATTAAACGAGGACTTTTACGTTTTGAGTTAATGTTTCAAATTGTTTTTGTAAATTAGTAATTAATTTTCTTTTTTATAAAGATAGGTTTGAGTAATTTGCGGTTTCGATTACGTATTCCATCTTTAAGCCCATCAACAAGCTTAACGTGGCCTTTCAGTCTTATTGCCTTAGGCTCTGTCTACCATGTAAGGAATAAAGACGTGATACTATGTGTATATGTTCCTACGATCGACTGATATGTCATCGTTATATTTAAAAACTGTACAAATACCAGAAATAAAATATCAATCACTACATATTATAAAACAAAGTCCTCCACCGCGTCTGTCTGTCTGTCTGTTCGCGATAAACTCAAAAACTACTCCACGGATTTTCATACGGTTTTCACCAATAGATAGAGTGATTCACGAGAAAGGTTTTAAGGTATAATACATGCCCGGGCGGGCTGCTAGTTAATAATTAAGTAAAAGAATACCTACCTATATATGGTTATTTACGAATAAAAAAAGGCACTTAAAAAATAACATTTCACTCTAAGAATAACAGCCATCAATCGAATAAAATAAGACCAAGACTATTCAAATGGTCATTCAAACATCGAAAGAGGATTATAATATAACACATTCATGCACTCGGTCCATTCAAAGAATAATCTTTTCGTTCATAAACACCTCACCAGTAATGTTCATTCAATCATATTATAGAAAGTACAAATAATATTATGCTTTTACAAATATTTTACAAATAATGTGCCACTTGAAGGTGGTTGTGGATTTAGTAATGATGACAAGTGGGTTGAAAAGATTGGAGTTAGGCATAAATACAGAAGAATGTTTTTTTTTAAGAAGTTAAGGTGTTCTGCGGCGTTAGGTGGTGCCTTACATGAATTTGGATGATTATTTAGACATTATAACACGAAATTGTTGTAGTTTGGACAATGTGTGTCTAAGACAGGTAGACTGTCGCCAGAAGCTTCCAAAAGCAACCAAATTACCTACGCCATCTTTGATTCATCATCATCAGGTCCTTGTAGTCTCCACTGCAGGAGCACGACCCTCTCTGCACTTCCCAAGCCATATATTATATTATGTATCATACATATAGCCAGAGCTTTAGCATCTTTGATTGCTTCTTGATAAATTTATACCGTACAACACCGATACTTGTCTTTAAACTAAACATTGCCTGAATCAAAAAATCTCGGTGGAAGACAAACAAAGAATACATAGTAGAATGAATACTCATAAATATGAAAGGTAAGTAATCTACTTATGACAATTTTAGAACTACTTCTTTGTTGAAAAAATCATTAAAATAGGCCCAGTGCATATTTTAAACAAAGACATATAATAGCCTTTGGGCAGCTTGAAAAATGATACCAGCGTTGGCCACTTACACATACGAAAAACAAACAAACAAACAATATAACTCTATCGTATAGACTTCCAAACTCATTTATAAATATTGGACCAAATTAAAGCCCTTAATAACCAAATAAAAACCTTTTTAATAAAAACAAGGTAAGAGATCATAGACGAGGGAGCATTGGTCCCAAAGGAAAAGTTGTTCAAATTATCGGGCTGAATCACCCCTTAAAAAGCCGTAAGCAAATTTTTTCAAATAAATAAATATATACGGACAAATCACACAGATTGAGCTAGCCCCAAAGTAAGTTCAAGGCTTTATGTTATATACTCAACGATACTATATTTTATAATAGATACTTATAGATAAACATCCAAGATCACGGTCAATCTGAAAAAGATCATTTTTGATCTGGACCCGACCGGGGATCGAACCCGAGACCATCCGTGTTGCAGGCAGGCGTGTTGACCACTGCGCCACGGAGCTCGTCAAAATTTCACCGTGTACACAATGCAAGTTAAATAAAAGCGTGTAACAAACACAATTTGCGACGTCACAAAAACTTTATTGATGGAAAAAACAATCACCCTTCTCTCTCTCTCTCTCCTCTCGCTCGCTCTAATCTTATTAAGCATCCATTTTTGTTAGCGCTGGAGCCCGATCCAATTTCAAACTCATTTGTTAGAGCATAAAACAATTATAAAAAACGACGGTGATTTGGCTAGCAATTTTTGTCGTTTTACGTCACTTAGTGGACAGGAAAACTGTGGAGAAATTGTTTTTCATTAAAAAAAGAACATTATTGGGTGGCCGAAAAGAGGCATAGTTACTTTATTCCACTAATGCATCATATAATCGTGCTAAAAATTTGTAGTGTCAAGGCTTGTACAGTGCTTTTCTCTAATAATGCGCGGAAACAAAGTAGTATTCATTTAAATAGAACTATATTATACTAGCTGTTGCCCGCCTATGTCCTTCTCAGTTTACTAACCTATGTGTATGCAAAATTTCATGATGATCAGTTCAGTAGATACGGCGTGAAAGCGTTACAAACAAAAAAATAAACTAACTCAGTTTCGCATTTATAATATTAGTTGGGATGGAATTTATTTCTAATTTTAAATAAAACCTTTGACAGGTTGTCTCCAAGGCTGCATTAGTTCGTAGACAATCGCACTTTTAAAAGTTACGCGATAGATATGATAATGAGATTTTATACTTTTAATTTGGCCGCTAAAACACGACTTTGTGGATTTTCATACGTAAGAGTACTTTGCATGTAATTTGTGTACAGCAATAGCGATTTATTTCGAACTAAGTTGAGAAAGAAAGGTTCACTATCGAAAATAATAAAATAATGCTTTGTTACCTTGTAAATTACACCCAAAAACAATTAAGTAGGTCGACTACAAATCTATGATTTTAAACTAACAACTTTTATTTCTGCCCAACTTGACCCACACTAAAATAGCGTATTGTTTATCGCGCATAAGTATTTTGTATATAGCTAGCTGTTCCATTGTAACTCCCTGTTGCCTAAACAGCTTGGCAGATTTTGAAGTGTAAGGTGTCATAAGATTTGTACTTTTTCCGAAGTATCATAAGCTTTATGACATCAGCAAAAACTAAATATGGCGGACGTAAAGTAATAAAAAGGCAGTCTGGTTTTTGGAAGTAATGCTACTTGTACAAATGCAATACGACCAAATTAATCTCACACACGGTGACAAACACAAACTTTAACCGTATCATTACAGACCCCAAGCTTTGCAATTAGCGATACGAGATCTACACACAACAAGATTATTCTGTGCGATTTCATACAACCATGTTATTACGTGTATGAAACGCGTTGTTTTCACCGCGGGGAGCCACTGTGACAATTTCGTGAGTTACTTTTGTTAGGGGGGTTTTAGGGGTCTTTAGTCTGATCTTGAATCTTTCATGTTTAGCAATAAAAATCAAAAAGTTTATTTAGCCTATGCAGACACTATTTACTGTCAATTGTTTATGTTTTGTAATCAAAATTTTAACTTAGTCATAAGTAAATTGCCAACGTCAACAAAAACGTTTTGTTGTAAAAATTGTAAGCACAAGTAGGACAATTAATAAGTGTTCAAGAACCCTATATTAAATAAACGATTGAACCTTGAATCAAAACGTTTATTCCGAAAATAGGCCATCATATATCATTTTATGTCAAATCTTCTTTTAAATTTTTTATTAATTTAATTGAGTGTAATTTAATTGAATGTAATTAAAATAAATAACATTAGAAACAATAAATAATATTTTTTATTCGTCAGTATTCAATTACAATATATTAAAACCATTTTATACAGAAAATCTCACACTAGGTAAATTAAAATATAACCCACTCCTTAACGTCTCTGGCGCAAAGGTGCCTAAAATACTAGCTGCGTTACCGCGCTGGATTGCTATGGCCATCCTTTGCACCAGAAACGAGCCAGAGCGAGAGTCACCGGATTTCACCGCTATGCGTTGCCCAATCTCCCTTATAGGCGCTTGGCGTCAGAGCCCCAGCTGCCCATTGTATCCACGGCAATAGGCACAAAGCAATAATGTGGCTCCATTGCTGCGTACTTCAGCCGCTTCCTCTCCGCCGCATCCTCGGCAGCCGCCCCCGCAACACACGCAGTCCGATTTAAGTGGCTGGCGCAACCGTACTGACACAGGTAGCGTCCCAGACCACCCATCCGCCTCTTTTCCAGGGAACTAATGTAAGTTTTAAATTAACTTATTAAGTATCATGTACTTTATTTTTGCTCAAAAGCTATAGACTGCTAGCGTTTATAAAGCTACCACTGCAAGGAGGAAGCGCAAAAAAAAACTCTTTTCAACAGTAAGATCGCCTAAAGGGCTTATATATTTTCTTTATTTTCTTGTTTTTCGTTTCAATAAGATGCCGTGTACCGTATATTTGAAAGTGGATGGATAGTGTTTAGAAAAGTTTGAAGCGATAAACGGTAAACTTGTAAATATTTCTTTCGTACGGTCACGGATTCGTAGCAAGCTCTACGAATCTGTAGCACTGCTACGATTTACGCCTTCTCACTCAGTTCGATAGTTTTAATTTTTATTTTAATTATTTTAAAGACATGGGTATTCGCCTTTGTGGTCCTTTTTACCCAAAATCCAAATCTTTGCTTTGATGAAAAAGTCTAATTAAATAGAATTAAAAATTGATTTCTATTTTCCCATACTGGTCTCGGATCAAAGGAAATACGTAGAATGTACCAACTGCTTCTCTTCCCACGCAAATCGTAGAAGACGGTCGAAGGAATAGGCAAAACTCTGTCTATTTGGATTTTCTTTTCCACCTATACACCCAACCAATGCTAAGTGTGGACTTTGGTCTTATTGTCTGAGGCTCCGTCTACCTCTCAAGGAAAAAAAACGTGGTACCATGTATGTGTGTAAAAAATTATTGAGTATTTTAACCGGAACCAAAGTCGTTGCCAGACACATCATCTATATGGTCTTTTTTTTATTTTTGACCCATAATTTTGAAAATGTATTTCTTTAATTTACAACACACTAGCAATTTTACCGTGACTTTGTTCACGTAAATTATAGCCCATGTCACCCGTAAATAAATTAGCTTTACACCTGAAAGAATTTTAAAAATTTGTGCAGTGGTTTCGAAGCCTATTCTATGCAACAAACAACCAAATCTTTCCTCTTTATAATATTAGTATAGACATGTGGTCTCAACGCCTTAATCGTACGATTTGTTCTCAGAGACTCGCATAGATGGCGCCACTCGAAACTACGCAACATTGTATCTACCGTATTATGAGAATATAAAAACATGATTCACAAAATATATCTTATTAAAAATCAAAACAATATTTTAGGCATAATATTTTTAAAATGCCATCGTATATTTAGTTAGTTAAAGGCTAACGCAGATTGCCGCCATCTAGTATCGAGTAGCAAGCAACTCTCCTGCGCCATACATTCGCCTGCTTTTCGCAACCTTAATTTGGTCTAATATTTTTGTATGAGGTAGGCAGTCTATTACGTTAGTATTATATTGTCTTTGGTATAGATAAGAATAACAAGCTGGTTTTTTCGAACGTAATAAATAAATATCTTTTATACGGAACTTACAATGTTTCAACACACTCCACCAACTGAGTTATTACAGCAGGGATGTCGCAGCGGGTGGTATTAGGTTCGAGTCCGTGTTTGCTTCGCTTTAATGCCGTTATTGTGATCGCTGCCCCGGGCACAACGCGAATTAAATACGGAGTAACAAATTGGAGTTTAAGTTAGTTAAATGATAAACTAGGTTGCCCAAATGTCGTAACATTTACATTCATGTTTCAATATTTTTTATTGATTTCTTGGACTTGTACCTACTCATTTTTACAAATTTAATTTTTTGTCATTTTTAAAATTTTTTGACATTATGTAATAGATAATTATTTTGACGATGAATTTAATATTATGTTTCAATTTAGGATGTTATTAATGAATGCATGAGATTATAAAATGTATAATTAATCATTTACAACTTTAATGATTTTGTATGCCTTTGGGCGGGACATAATAGACCCTGTATTTTTATAACATCTCTTGTAGGTACCTATGTTCACAATAGTACATTATGATACAATACAAGTACGGTAAGCTGGATATTTTAGTAGGTGTTTATAGGCACGAGGCGAAGCCGAGTGCTTATAATAAACCGACGACTATAATAGACAGCTTACCGTACGAGTATCATACGACGTTTTTCAATACATTTGCGATTACCTTAGACTAAAACAAGATTGATGTTCAGCAAATAAGGAATTTATAAAAGTTAGGAACTAAAGCAGTTTGTAAAAATACATTTATAAAAATCAGGTACATTATTATTCAGGTTTGTTTTCTCCAAAAAAGTACATTGATAACCTTCTCCTTTTCGAAGTCGGTTGAAAAATCACATCTTACGAATCAGAAAAAAGTTTTCATGCTGGACTTGAAACTCTTTGCTCGGATTCTATGAAAATGTTTAAATTTTGCACCTGTGGCATTGGGCTATTGAGCGGTTGTGGCTGGTGTAAAGTAAAACAAAACAACAACAAAAGTATACATAATTACGATACAGATTTCGATGTCATAAGAACCGTATTATTAGCAAATGTATTTAAAATTAATAAATTGAATTGCATTGAACAAACTTCAAAAAATCTCTCCCCAGACCCTGAACTTTATGGCCACGCGGCGATCCTTGCCGCTGCAGATCTCCGAAGACGAGGACGTACATCGGCAGCTCAATAGACAAATCCAGAAATCCTTGCGACACGACATTCGCTCCTTTAATACCGAGCGTATTAAGGAGACGATTGAGCAAAATAAAGGCTCCAAAGTGTTTGCAAGGATGGAGTCTATTGGGCAGAGCCGATTGACTAAGCTGAGGAAGGAGGACGGCGGCGTAGTTTCGACGAAGGACGAGGTGTTGGGAGAGATCGAGAAGTTTTATGGACAGCTGTATACGTCAGTAGCCAAACCCATTGTAAGTTTGGCCAAAGATCCTAGGGCCAAACTAACCCACCACTATACCGAAGAAATCCCGGACATCAGCCTGTACGAGATTAGGATTGCCCTCAAACAGCTCAAAAAACAGCAAGGCGCCGGGCGAGGACGGAATCACAGCAGAGCTTCTGAAAGCGGGCGGAACGCCGGTACTGAAAGTCCTTCAGAGGCTCTTTAAATCCGTTCTGCTCGAGGGCGTGACGCCGGAAGCGTGGCATAGGGGTGTGGTTGTGCTGTTCTTCAAAAAGGGCGATAATACGCTACTTAGGAACTACAGACCCATCACGCTCTTGAGCCACGTCTATAAGCTGTTTTCGAGGGTGATCACGAATCGTCTCACGAACAGGCTTGATGCCTTCCAACCTCCCGAACAAGCCGGTTTCCAAAAAGGCTACAGTACCATAGACCACATCCATACGCTGCGGCAGGTTATATAGAAGACCAAAGAGTATAACCGGCCACTATGCTTAGCGTTTGTGGACTATGAGAAAGCCTTCGATTCGATCGAAACATGGGCTGTGCTTCGGTCTCTCCAGCGATGCCGTATCGACCATCGGTATATCGAAGTGTTGAGGTGCTTGTACAGCAACGCCACAATGTCAGTCCGAGTACAGGAGCAGAGTACGAGGGCTATTCCACTGCAAAGAGGCGTGAGACAGGGAGATGTCATATCTCCAAAACTGTTCACCGCTGCAATGGAGGACGCCTTCAAGCTCCTGGAATGGGATGGACTTGGCATCAACATCAACGGCGAGTATATCACTCACCTTCGATTTGCTGATGACATAGTCGTCATGGCGGAGTCGCTGGAGGATCTAAGTACCATGCTCAATGACCTCAATGAAGTTTCCCAACAAGTGGGCCTTAAAATGAACATGGACAAGACGAAAATTATGTCGAACGTCCATGTTGCGCCTTCACCAGTGATTGTTGGAAACTTCAGCCTTGAACCTGTAGAGCAGTACATTTACTTGGGTCAATTGATCCAGATCGGCAGCTCCAGTTTCAAGGACGAGGTCTTTCGTCGAATCCGACTCGGCTGGGCAGCGTTCGGGAAGCTCCGCAACGTCTTCTCGTCCAAAATACCTCAGTGCCTAAAGTCGAAAGTCTTCGACCAATGTGTGTTACCAGTGATGACTTACGGGTCCGAAACGTGGTCCCTTACTATGAGCCTCATAAGAAAGCTCAAGGTCGCTCAAAGAGCTATGGAGAGGGCTATGCTCGGTGTTTCTCTGCGAGATCGAATCAGAAACGAGGAGATCCGTAGAAGAACCAAGGTCACCGACATAGCCCAGCGGATTAGCTCTTTGAAGTGGCAGTGGGCGGGGCACATAGCGCGAAGAACCGATGGCCGATGGGGCAGAAAGGTTCTTGAATGGCGACCACGTACCGGCAAGCGCAGCGTTGGACACCCACCGACCAGGTGGTCGGACGACCTGATAAAGGTCGCAGGAAGACGCTGGATGCAGGCCGCTTCCAACCGGTCATATTGGAAATCCTTGGGGGAGGCCTATGTCCAGCAGTGGACTTCTTGCGGCTGAAATGATGATGATGATGAATGATTGCATTGAATCTAAATCCAAGTCTTCCCGTGGATATCGTAGAAAGTGACATAAGGAACATATGCTAAAAAGCTTATAATATCAAAAAGGCCTCTACCCTCACATGTTAATAAAACCCTGTTTGATCCATAAAAGTGTAAAGCACTCCGTCAATACTTTTCCTAATGCTGGAAATGTGATATTCCATACAAAAGTGTTCTATACCTGTCTAGCTAAAATAATATAGCCTATATCAATCGAGAAGGTGTAAGGATTCTAGCGATAAGAAGTTATTGTTTAGCGAGAGCGAGGTGGTATGCTCGACTGCTTTCCGCTGGGCAAGGTATGCGCCCAGGAAACAATATACGAGTATTATGGCTCCGAATAGTTCTAAGCCTGAATTCCGTCACCGGGGACTTACCTTTTCATTCAAACATACATACATGAACTCAAAGGATAGTACACCCCTTTTTTGACAGTTAAGTAAATTTAACATCTTATATTCATTGAAACCCTAAAACTTTAACATCATCATCATCAGGTCTTTATTAGTCTCCACTGCAGGTGCATGACCCTCTCTGTACTGTCAGAGCCATATATTAGCCAGGGCAGTCTGAGGATTTGGCCTACACTCTCCACGCTGGCCAGACGGGTTGGAGAGGTCTCTTTGATGTTTATAAGCTTTGTTTAGCTTGGGTTTCCTATCTCGCCTTCTACGACATCCACGGGAAGACTTGGAGTGGTCTTATTCTACTCTGCCGTGAACCACACGGCACACAGCTTTAACATCGTAAAACAACAATAATAAGTCCATTTAATTGAAATTTAAAACAATCACTTGTGTAATGCGTAGGGGGAAATATTTGTGAGCCACAGTTTATAAGTACGATTCAGTGAATCAACTTAAATAACCGCTTAATTTTTTTAAATCTCGCAATATACGTATTTTCTCGAAGGCAACAAGAAGTACTGATTAAATAGTATCAGAACATAATCTTGTCGGTGGAGTCTCTCGGTTCTCAGCCATTCTCTTGATCTCCTTATACGACACAACTCCTGCCTTTTCCTTTATTTCATCCAAATATGTTCTTCGGGGTCTTCCTTTCCCTCTCTTTGCGGCGATTCTTCCCTCCATAATATTCAGAAGTATGAGAGTACTCCACCGACAAGAACACAGTTCTTAAATTATAGATAGATAGAACATAATCATATATTATCTTTTGGTTTAATCGATGATGAATTAAAAACAAGTATGGCTTTTGTACAGCTTCTACAGAAGAAAAAATCCAAATACTACTACACTTCCTATATCCAATATATTTTCTTTATAATCATGAATTCATTCAGGCGTTATTTTATGGAAGCTAAGGTTCATGCACTTTAATTTAAACTTTGAGTACTTTCATGCATACTGCATACTGGCCAGCAAGATTCCATGAAATAACTAGTGGTGGAAGAACTCAAAGTAAATTCAATCTTAAATAAATTATTGACGTCAACAATAATATATTTTTGTAAACTAATTGTAATTATGAAAAAAATTGACGTTCACTAAATATATTGAAATATCTTATGATGAATAAAAAAATTGACTTTGACTTTGAATCAAAGTGAATATTTTTGACATCGTCTCTACTTTATTAAGTACCTACGCTTATTGTATAATAGTGCCCAAGTTTTAAAACTGCCTAAACTAATATGACAGCCAAATTCTCACTAACTATTCTGTTTATTTTTTAATTTATGTCTTCTACTGAGGTTTCGCTAATTCTACCAGTGTCTAGTTTAAATAGACACAAAGTATTAGTGTAGGACGGTATACAAATAACAAGTAACAATAAAAGACGGTGTAGCTCCTTTTATTGTTTTATGGGAAATTCTGGTGCCAAGTTTACGCAAGTCCATATGACAGTCTACTTTAACTGAACTACATTTTACATATTTGTATTTTACATTGCTCATGAGCTTGAGCATTTATAACACCAAATTACAACAATTTTATATTGTACATTCCACTAAAACCGATTTGCAACATCATTTAAAACAAGACGAACATTTGATGTCAAACAAAACAAGTCAAACAAACAACAAACAAAAGAGTAACCACACATAGACCTAAGAATAATCAGTAAATATAAGAAAAAAATAAAAAAAAATAATTGTAGAATAAAAGTAAAATTAAGAATAATTAACAGAAAGGTCTAACAGTGACGCAAACACCAAAACATGTAAACGTGTCGCGACCAAGCTCCCGCACACATCGACAAAAATATAAGTATTTTATTAATCATTAGACATTTCATATACAAATTTCATAAAATATTACAAATTTTTAATTATAAGTACTAGAAAAAATCTTCCAACTCGTCACATTGAGCAAAGTGCCCAAAATACTGGCAGCATTACCGCGCTGAACAGCAATGCTGATGCGTTGAGCGAAGTAATGACCAGCTCTAGGGTCGCCCGTTGCCTCAATAAGACGAGTTGTGATTTCCATATAAAAAATCTTAGCCTCCGGGCCCCAGGGACCCAACGTCTCCACTGCGAAGGGAAGGAAAATAAAATTGCCTTGTAAAGCTATATATTTCCGTCTTTTGCCCGACTCGGCGGCGCGGGCTGCCGCCCCACACTGGGAAGATGTTCCCGATAAGTGCGAAGGAGCCAGAGTGTCTACACATGTGGCATCCCAGACTAGACATTTACCCTGCCTTCATGGAATAAGAGTAACACCGTCTGGCCTCTTGCCATCTGTACGTATGATTCCACTCGGCTCCAAAGCAGACGGAATGCCTACAGTTGCCAGCGATCTTTTAATGGTATCATTAATTGAGGCATGTCGTGGGATACGGCCCGCACTTTTGGAACAAGAGAGGCCATGATGTCCCAATTAAAACAAACCCCAACTAAATTCCTTGACTTTCCACCAAAATCTCCAGCAGAATCATAAAAAGCAGACTGTTATATTTTGATCTACTATACCATATTGCTAGTCTGTGGCAAGGCATTATTACATCAGTTTTCAAAGGGCCGGAGATGCTATCGCGACAGCGATTAACGATTACGCGGGGTGTTCGCGGTATGTCAGTTCGATTCCTGATTCGATACTATTATTTTGGCATTAGGTATATCGGAATATAGTACGGCACTTAGAAATGTAAAATTTAAACGCTGTATCTCGAAAATTAAGATATTGTTACATTTTCTCGAAAACCCAAGTCTTCTAACATATATTTGGATGCCTAAGCACTAGGCCACGCGCAGTGTAGGGTTTCGTAGTTGCGAAAGACAACTTTGAGTTCACACTGTTCACACTCGCACCCCACAGTTTAACGACCAAAAACATATAACAATGAAAATTGTATGAAATTTTACATTTTCGAGTACATTTTATAAGTTGGTTGCCTGTAACTGTTTAGTTTGTACTAATACTCAGCTCTGATAGTTTTCCTTTCAACTTCAGTATATATACTACTGCTGTAATTTTTTTCACGTATCCGTATATAACCGTTTAGCAGATAAATAGGGGGACACTTTCCTCAAACGTCACCTTCCGTAAAATATTTCTACATTTTTTCTACCACTTTTTTGGCATGATGAATATACATACTCATACCAAATTACAGCTTTCTAGTAACCGCGGACGGACAGACAGACATAGTGAAACTATAAGGGTTAGTAAAACGATTCTGACAAATTGAGATCTTTCTACTTTTTGAAGTTGATCTCACACAGATCTTTTTCTTGAAAACAAATAACTGGTCAAAAGTAAAAAAAAACCCTGCATGCAATATGCAACCACAATGCAACAAAACAAATCATATTACATCCATCCATCTCTTTTTATCTTATAGCTCCTTCCCTTTCACTCAGACTCCCCGCAGACTCGTTAGTACTAAACGTTGTAATAGAATAACACAAAATAGAATAATGAAAAATACACATGGACAGAGACACAATTATTTAAATCACTTTTACAATCCTTATAACGTACACAATAAAGTCGAAAATCGTACGGAAAGCGTTTGAATTAAGTTGGTATGAGTTGATGAATTCGAAAATAGAATAATAAAAAATACACATGGGTTGCCCAAAATATAATGCATACGAAAAACCTTTATCTGTAAGTTTATAAGGTTGAAAATAAAATGGAAAAACGGTAAATTAAGTTTGTGTAACTTGTTCAAATGTGACATTTGTTTGAGGCGTTCACCCAATATGGCGACAAAGTCGCCAAAAGTATTTTTTTTAATTGGTGCAAATTGATTTTTGGGGTGTTAAACACGATCTTAATTTGCTTTTGTAACGAGATATTTTAAGTAAGTTTTCGTTTTATAAAGTTTATATATTGTTACAATAATATTAAAGCTATTACTCAAACGGGGCGACAAAGAATTGTGGGATTTTTGAAGCCTGATGCCCTTTCTGACGCCCTTCAATATTTGGATGTTTCTTAGAGTGGTATTCATGCATTGCGTTAAAAGTGAAGACTTGAAGAGTGTTCTGGGTTCAATTATCAAAAATGGTATTTGAATAAAATTCGTAATCTAGAGATTGTTTGTTTCTTAATGATCACAAAAAATTACAGGTAACAGTAGTGACGGTTTGCTTCGCTTGCCAATCTTCACAAAACTAATTCGTAAGTACTATCGCTGTGTACTTTTATGTTTTGAAATAACATAGAACGTGTATCACTCTAAAACGTAGCAATATAATAGATACTCCATTTTCTTCTTATCTATGTTAGGTGCTTATGACACTGGTACCTTCCTGCTAAAGTACCAAATATCCTCAAATCAAAATCGTCAAACATTTTACTTACTATTCCCTCGAACACTGCTAGACCACGGGTCTCCTATTATCATCATTTTTTCAAGAAACTCATTGATCAAAAGATGCAAACACATTGTAACGCAAGTTTGTTTTCTACTCAATAAACTCTCAAAGTATAAAGTTACTAAGTACACGGTCGGCAACTTAAAGCACAAAAATATATTTGTATACAATTGTCACGGCAGCTTTGTGCAATATAATCTGTTTGCGATCAAGATATTGGTTTTTGTACCGATTGAGTAGGTAGTAATTATGTGACAATAAAATGTAATGATCAAGAAAGTACGATTACCTAAGTTGAGTAGTTGGCTTTGGGAAACCGCAAATAGAGATATTTTTATCAAAGATAAAATAAAATACATAAATATTAAAGCTATTAAAAAAAGAAACTGCTATAGTTAAAAGATGTCCCGTAAGTCACTGTCCTGCGGAAGTGTGCCCAGAATGCTGGCAGCATTGCCACGTAGTATGGCAATGCTTATTCTTTGTGCAAAGAAATTGCATGGACACGACATGTCTCTCTATCTATAATAATGAATGCGTCTAGTAATAGAATATGATAATATATTAAGGAGTAAAATTACGTTTTTACCAACAATTAGTTATTTGACATAGATGGCGTCAGACAAACAGCCAGTTGTAAAAGCTTCCCCAAATTATATTACACATGAATGTCATTATAGTGACTTCGGGCTACAAGCTACAACGCACCACGGCCAAAAATACTATCGAAAATACACTAAAAAACCAATAAACAAACAAATAAAAAACAAA
Organism: Rhodophaea formosa; assembly: GCA_963082605.1. Classification (NCBI taxonomy): domain Eukaryota; kingdom Metazoa; phylum Arthropoda; class Insecta; order Lepidoptera; family Pyralidae; genus Rhodophaea; species Rhodophaea formosa. Next base: position 11,945,134 of record OY720226.1, read on the forward strand.
GAAAATAAAGCTAAAAAATCTAATCAATGTAAAATATGGTAAAACGAGAAAACAATATTTTTTGAAATTGCTGAAATACTCTCAGCAATAATAATGGTAATAACAAATCTTGCTCTATTTATTTTTCCTTCGAATACGGATGAAAGCGAAAGTAAGATACTCAATAAAAACATCTCAAATCTAAGATTACGGCGAACGCCTCTCAACAAATATTTTTTTCTGCAAATTGGCACAAATCCTTTTATATCACCTACAATGCCTTTGAGGAACCGCAAAATTTCTAAGAACTTTTGTCCGGAGCAATACACCTCTTGACCACTGTGCAAAAAAGGACAATGGACGGCTGAGTAAGATTTCAAGCAGCTAGAATTACAGAAACGACAATGGTGGTGAAAAAAAATGGCGAAATGACCAGTGGATTAAGAGCTACTGTGCGCTATTATTATATTTGTTGGAAATCCACTTCATAAATTGAATTGTATTTTCCACAGAACAACAGTGTTATTTTCAATAAACATACATACTATCATATCTTTATCCCTTGCGGGGTAGACAGAGCCCGAGGTCACATTTAGCATCGTCGTGGGTGTAAAGTTGGATAGCGCAATCAAAATATTGATTAGTTGCTAACCGCGTCGCTGATGTGATTCCTTAGATTTTCGCCCAATCCCACCGGCTTTTACGGTCCGCATGGGAAGAGAAGCAATTGGTTAATTCTATGTTTTTTCTTATCTAGACCAGCGTGAAAGGAATGTTCAAATTTATACCTAATAGGAAAATAAATATAGCTGTCGAACAAAGTTCTCATATCACGCGTAGATATAAATATATATTTAAAAATTAAATTAAAATTCATTTAGTTCAGGTAACTGAAGACCCATATCAAACACAATTACATTAAAGTTCAAAATTTAAATTCAGTCGCACATCAAATGTCAATCATAAAATTAAATTAAATACAATAATTAAGGTATATAAAACAAAAATAAAATAAAATAAATAATTGCATTATAACCTTAAAGTCACTAGCGCCTGTAGTTTTATTTTTCGTGTGTGTAAGTGGCCAATAATGTATATGAATACATGATTGATTGATTGATAGAACACTGGCGTCAGAATTTTCAAGCTACCTTAAGGCATTTGACATAGAGTAACGACTGTTTAAAATTATGACAGCCATGACCAACGATTAAATATGCCATCTGAAGAAATATTTATTCTGTAGTTTTCAAAGGCCGTTTGTGTGACAAAAAATGTGACTTTGTTACTTTTATACATAAAAGTATGAATAGAGACGAATTTTTTTTATCTGTGCTTTTATATAAAGAGATTTTGAGTTTTTTTTTACTGTTTTGCCTAATTATAGCACCTAAAAAAAATGCAAAGCTCCAATTTATTCTCACTCTGAAAATGTATGCTCTATTAAAGTATTATTTATTCCATTAAAAAAAACCTTTTCTCGTATGATCTAATAAACCCCTTTCAAACTAATAAAACAAAGGCCCAACAAAAACACGCTGAACTCTTTACATATTTATTGTACATACATGAACACATTGCCAGGTGTTCGGGGGAGGGGGGAGAGGTGCCTGAATTCGATTCCCGGCTATTGAAAAGTTTCAAGAGGCGAAAAGCTTCGACAAACGAAGCTAAGTGAATTTCGAGCCCTCGGAAAAGGCTGGGCTGTATTCAGGGAGACAGGTTTATTGTTTGAAAATCCTGTAAGAGAAATTGAGTGGCATCAAAATATGTTGTAAATCTATCTGATTTTGCCATACGTGGCCTGATTATGATGACTAATGCATGTGTACGACAATTGAAAATTTACTACTTTATAAAACACTTTACACGTTTTATGAACCAATACGCTTTTTATCCAAATAAAATTATGATCCGTCAATGACTGCACATGACAAGTTTAAGAAGAGGATGAGACTGTTTTCATTCCTAAACTAACTCATCTATCTTACTTTTCTGTGTTCATTCTACTTTTATTATCTATTATGTAGATTTGTAATTATTGATGATTTGTATTTAGAAAATTGTGTAGGTAATTTTTTGTGTTTGTACTGGGTATCTTTTGCAGAATTATTAACCAAGGAGCTGAAAAAATTATAGGCAACAACTAAGCTATGTGGACATCCATTTAAGTTTTAATTGATGTAATCATGCTTAAATAATTTAAAGTCTAGATGACCAAGAAGCGTGAAAAATAGTGTCCAACACATATACTATGATGCAAATACATAGCTACCGATTTGATTGAAGGCATAAGTTGACATAATACAGGTGCTAACACAAAGCTGTTACGAACAGAAGCATTGAAAAATTTACCACTTTTTTATCATTGAAATTAAGGCATGACAAACAAGAGAGTATATAGTCAGAGACATCATAGTGTATAATACCAACATTTTTATCTTATTACAGGAAAAATAATTCCCAAGCCCAGCCCTGCCCCGGCGGCTTGGTTCCAATTTTTATCAATCCCATTTCATTTCCCCTTACGAAAGTTTTCCTCCAATTTCGCGCTCTCGCCCCCGCCTACCATAGTGTTGTGTTTTATCGACACACGCGTACTTGTATCGATATTACTTTTTCTTCAATCTCAAAAAAAGCTTTATGAATAGTTACTATATAAAATATACCTTAGTTTAATCATCCTAAATCTAATTAAAATTGTATTTAAATATGTTTGTAGTATAATCAAATATTTACTTTAAGAGTGAATAAAACCAATGCAGAACACCCTTAACTGAACATTTTAAAAGAAAATAATGAAACTGCCTGTCCTGTGGTTGCAAGAATGGCATCGGATACGCGCTCACAGTCTCAAAGCAGAGCTGCTATTTTCTCATGCCTAATCCAGCCGAGCAAGTAGCATCCCAAATACATTTATCCCGTTCCCCCCTGTCAAACAAATTCCTGCCATTCCCTCGACTAAAAAACGATTTTGATGAACAACAGCGCCACCTCCATGATTGTACTGAAGTTCACTAGAAATTTCTTGTTTTGATTATTTACACAATATTCTGATATCTATGCCTACAAGAAAAATCACTTTTTTAAGATCCCATCCATCATCTTTCCGATTTTTTCCGTCGACGATTAGGATGCCACACTTCAACACACAATATAAATGTCGATACGTATTTTATCGATAGTATGACTCCCCCATCCCTACAGTTTAAACATTAAAGTATTTCTCGTGAGACGCGGGCGTATCAACGATCATTTCTCAGCTATTACTCGGCCAAATTAGATTGCAGCGTATTTACAACGACACTTCCTTATTAAGTGACCTACTGGAATTGGTCGGTTAATGTTCTTGAGTTCATTCGTTGATGAGGTATATTTGGGAAATAATGAACTTTGTTCGACTGGGGATTTATACATACTACTTGTATAATAAAGAGTAAAGATTTCATTGCTTACTTGTTTGCATTAAATAGGCTCCATTACTACTGGACAAAGACATACATAGGCTATAATTTACGTGGACGAAGTCGCGGGAAAAATTGCAAGTTTGTCATAAAACGTCTCCATTGCCGATATACAAGTGGAATAAATGGGAGAATATGATGTTCTAGTGTTTAACCCGACCAGTTCTTTATAGATTTAATAAAGCTTTCTCTCGAGGTAGCACTAGTTAGTGTGAGATTTATCGAGCCTTTTTAAGAGGCATATCATTAGTAATTTCAAGAATTTGGTAAAATACATGGATTTTACGAAGAAAATAAGTGATTTTCAAGGAAACGCAGATATCATTTATATAAAGTCTTGTTCTACAATGCCCTAGATAACACTTCATGCTATTTAATGAACTTTTTTTATAATTTAAAGTGGGAACGCGCTGCTTTTCTTAGCTTTTGGCAAGGTGGTTGGCCATAATGCTAAGTAAGATTTCACGTTCAAAATTTAAACTATAAACAATAGTTTTTAAAATAGTTTGAAGAGTTCAAATGTTTGTTGATATCCCCATTGTCTTGATAATTATTAATTTCAAAGGGGGACAGCACCGGACCGCAAAAAGATGCCTTAAAACATTCAATCACTACTACAAAATATGTTGGTAACAATAGCAAAAGACATACCAATACATTTCTTTGGTTGTTAATATTCTTAACCTCTTTATAATTTTCACCGACATAAAGGCACTCTTTGATCTTCTCAAGTAAGAACTTCTTCAAAACTCTTACGCTTGAACACATTTTTTACACCTTCAAGATGTTTTACAAACACGTATTACACCTCCGTACAAAAGCACTCCAGATTACAAATAACAGATAAAAAAACTTTTTGTGTTGAAAATAACACCTTTTAACGATTATAAAACTATCCAGTCAACATAATCCAAAATCATTGGTGCAAAAATAAACCTAATGACTCTGGAATAGAGACTATTTTATTTATAAAAGCAGTTAAAAATAATGGTGTTAATCTGTGTCGGTTTTGCGCAAACATCTTTATTTCGCGGATTAAAAATACTTATCGATTTACAAATTTAACGACGTAACAACAAAACTTTTAGATCGACCTTATTACCTACAGATAAGAGTTAATTTCGAATGTCAGTAAGAGATTCAATTGCACACGAAAGTGGTTTTGGTCACAATGTTATCAGAATTAGAAGACGCCGCACGTGTTTCAGGAAATTCAATAATAAGTCTTAGTAAAGATATATTACACAAAGGTGGTTTGATGGGGCCGCAATAGAATTAAGATGTGAACTCCATGTTTGGAAAAAATGGGTAAACTTAGGCACAAAAAGTATTCTGAAGAATGAAGCGAAAAATATGTAACGTTCCTAGTGACTCCCAAGTGCGTAATAATAATAATAATTTAAGATTGGAAAAGTTAAAATTTCGAACAGGGGAACATTAGGGAAAACTGCATGCTTATCTAATAACAATGTACGAGTGAGCTTGCTGTGCTCGCGACACATTTGCATGCATTGGAATTTACGTCACAATGCACACTCAGTCCACATTATATGTATATGTACTTACAGCGACGTCAACTCACAATTTTAGTTAGACCTTATAAACTACTTAGTTTATAAGGTCTAACTAAAATTGTGAGTTGACGTCGCTCACTCACAATTTTAGTTAGACCTTATAAACTACTTAGTTTATAAGGTCTAACTAAAATTGTGAGTTGACGTCGCTTGGAGAAAATGCGCTGTGCAGTCGCTTCTCCGCTTTGGAAGCGGCCTAAACTTAGCCATAAGTAATTAATGACGTCAATAAAAAAAAATTGTTGTAAAAATTGTAAACACAAGTATGACAATTAATAAGTGTTCAAAGAAACCTATATCAAATATAAAATAAACGACGATTTATTTATTTTCATTATCATCATCATTTCGAGTAGGTGACACGGTCAGTCGACCATGCACACCCTGGTGTCAGAGTTCTTCGGAACCGCCTCTCGGCCTCTGACGTGGATCCTTTAACGACTACCAGATGGCAGCCGGGACCACCGGCTTAACGTGCCTTCCGAAGAACAGAATCATCTTTCTTATCAGACAATTTTCATTAATACAACAATAATACAATTATAAATAAAATATCTCTTCCAACCCACCACACCGAGGCAACGTTCAAGAATGCTGGCGGCGTTTCCTCGCTGAATAGCTATACTTATACGTTGATGAATAAACGATTGAATCTTGAATCTACGGCTTACCGTGCTTTCCAGGTACTTGTAATTACGGGTATTCTTTAAGAAAGTAAGGTTGAGTTAATTGCACAAAATATTACTTTTAAAAAGTACTAGTAAAAATTGAATAAAGAGAGACAATTTAAAACAAATTATTATTTCCTTCGAAACGGCTATCTCGTTTAAAAAATCAAATTATCCGCTAAGAGGGAACTTTGTAATTGCTTTTAAAAGATCCAAAAAACAAATTATGTTTCAAAGAGTTTGCAATCCAGAGTAAATAACATCTTAATAACTTTTAACTGGCGACGAAAATCAATCAAAAACGTTTAACGTTTTTGATTGGATGAAAAACCAATTAAATGCAGAAATACGAAAGATTGAGTCATAATGGAATATATATTTATGGAAGAACTTAATTTATTTTATTTAATTGACAATTATATAGGTAAACAGTAATATTCAGTAGATTGAGCATTATCATCCTCAATTAGCTGAGCTTTTTTTTCAATCGAGTTTTTTAATAAATAATTTATTGTGAAACAAAGTATAGATTATTTTATTATTTACAAACATTTAAATATATACAGTTGATTTCTTTTAAGGGCGTAGTGAGTTCACAGACTTGCGCCACCCTTGCTGGGTGGCGCTAGTGTGTGAACTCACTACGCTTTAATATAACCATGATTGTATAAAGTACTGAAGGTAAAGACGAAAAAAAATTAAAGAAATTTGTTTTTTTTTCTACACTACTACCTTAATAAATACAGCAACTTCAATGTTATAGAAAAACTTTTAGTTAAATTATTTTATAGGTATTTTTAATGCATTAACAATGCTATTTTGATGTACTCTTTAATAAATTAATAAATAATAGGAAATAGGAAAAAAATTGTTAAATTTTTCATTAAATGAAGAATGCGTGAAATAAATATATTTGTAACTTAAAAAGAATAAAGATACCTATGAGCTATTTATTCTAAATTTTCTTCAAAGTATCTTTAAAGTTTATCTACATAGATCGCTTAGATTCGTACACACAATACCCTAAAACCATTGTACCATCTTCTCCACAACCAATTAAAATCTTCCAACAAACAATACAATGACCTCACGCTGCTATATCTCAATAATCCCATTCAAATAACGCATAACGTGGTAACAGCGTTATTCAAAGGGGGATTATAACGCGTTAACAGTTATTAAATAACGTTAAATAACGATTAGCGTCGGCTATTAGCGGGATATTCCACGCTCTGATGCGCGGTGTGAATATGTTGCTAATATTTTGGCATCTATAGGATGATACTTTTTAAGTTCAAAAAAGTTATACAAAGTGGAAGGGACATATCTGAAATAAATCGAACCACGGTGTATACTAGATCATTATAGTACAATGAAATTAAAATTACGGCCAAAAAACAAAAATAAATGTCGACACTACCATACAAAACTGAGCAGCCCGAGCGATTTGTATGGGAACGTCGAATTATTTTTTAATTCTTGTACAGCTATTTTAATTTCATTATAATAAAGTGATCTAGTAAAGCCCGTGGTACAATTTATTATGGGTATGTCCACTGTGTATATGCACTAAAGATCATGTGCAGTGAATTACAAAAGGCTGATGATGACGATGATAAAATAGTGAAATGGGTATCTCTTGGATAGGCATGTAACATCCTCGTCTTTATCGTAACTTTCCATCAGGTAAGATGGGAGAAAAATTCCTAGTTCAATACTTAATAAATATATAGGAACATATCACACAAATTGAGCTAGCCCCACAGTAAGTTGTGAATTTGTGTCGCAGGATACTAACTCAACGATACTATATTTTAATGATATTGTTACGATGTTTATTTGATAAACATCCAAGACCCAGGTCATTCTGAAAAAGATCGTTTTCTATCATGACCTGACCGGGTATCGAACCCGGGACCCCCGTGTCGCAGGCTGGCGTGTTGACCGCTGCGCCATGGAGCTCGTCAATGAATAATTTAATTATATGATTGAAACGCAAAAGTTTTAAAAAGAATACTATCAATAAGTATTTCTATTTTATGAACAGCCTGTACATAACAATGGCGGTGTGTGACGGCGTGTAATTGTGGTGCCCTCGTGTGAAGACTGAAGGGCCCTCAGGATTACAACACATTTACACCTTTTTTTTCGTCGGTTAATAGTTAACACTATTTTGGGGATTTCACGCAGTAATGGGTTTCGGAATGTCGTGTTTTACCCGAACGCGTCATAGTAAATGTGTTTTAAGTACCTATGCGTAGTGCACGAACACATACCTACGAGTTCAATTAACCTTACCTAAACTTTTATATGTATACTAGCTGTTACCCGGGGCTTCGCCCGCGTAATATATAGCCTATGTCCTTCTCGGTACCCTAACCTATGTGTATGCAAAATTTCATGATGATCGGTTCAGTATATACGGCGTGAAAGCGTAACAAACAATCAAATAAACAAACAAACAAACTCACTTACGCATGTATAATAAATATTAGTTAGGAAGTTAGGATTAGGATAATCTAAAACATCTGAAATGATTAATGACTGGTTGTCTGAGGATGACTAAAAGAACTAACTGCCTTGCAAAGAACGAGGATTAACATTTGATGGACTAGGTTTTAATAATTCCGTTTGGTTTCCGGATGCCGTATGGTTCCTCGCAGAATATAATAGGACCACTCCAAGTCTTTCCGTGGATGTCGTAGAAGACGACTAAGGAAACACAAGCTAAACAAAGCTTACAAACATCTAAGAAACCTCTCCGACCCGTCTGGACAGCGTTGAGAGTGTAGGGCTAATCCTCTGACTCTCTGGCTAATATATTTCTCTGGTAGTACAGAGAGGGTCGTGCTCCTGCAGTGGAGACTAAAAATTATGATGAACCTGATGATGATGATGAATGAATTTAGTAAACAAAGCCAGACTAATCTAAGTGTTAATAAAATTAACTCGCAATCTGCAGCCGACTGCAATTGTGCATCGGAACGAATGCAGTTAAAATTTCATTTCCACCGCGTCCTGCCTATAATGTGAATTCCTTTATTTCTCATTGGTAATATTGTTTTGGTTCACACATATAATAATGGTACCTCTAATATTCACCTATTAGTATCATCATCATCATCAGGTCTTTGATAGTCTTCACTGCAGGAGCACGATCGTCTCTGACTACCAGAGCCATATATTAGCCACAGCCGTCAGAGGATTAGGCCTACACCCTTCACGCTGGCCAAACGGGTTGGAGAAGTCTCTATGATGCTTATAAGCTTTATCTAGCTATTGTTTCCTAAGTCGCCACGACATCCACGGGAAGACTTGGAGTAATCCTATTCTATTGCGCCGGGAACCACACGGCTAACAAACATATTGTCACGTCTTTATACCTTGCGGGGTAGACAGAGCTCAAGGTCATAGAACCCAAAGGCCAAAAAAGGGCTTTTGGGATGGGTGTTTAGCGTGTTAGTTAAGGTGGAAAACGAAATCAAAATAGTGAGGGGTTGCTAGCCGCATCGCCTATTGATATGATCTCTAAGAAGTTGCAGTTCACACATTTAATAATAGTAATATCCATCTATTAGTTTTATGTCTGGCCAGCGCGGAGTGTGTAGGCCAAATCCTCTGGACTGCCTTGGCCATGTGGTCCCAACGCCATAATCGTACGATTTGTTCTCAGAGACTCGCATAGATGGCGCCACTCGAAACTACACAACATTGTATCTACCGTATTATGGGAATATAAAAACATGATTCACAAAATATATCATATTAAAAATCAAACCAATATTTTAGGCATAATATTTTAAAATGACACCGTATATTTAGTGAGTTAAAGACTCACGCCGATTACCGCCATCTAGTATCGAGTAGCAAGCAACTCTCCTGCGCCATACATTCGCCTGCTTTTCGCAACCTTAATTTAGTCCAATATTTTTGTATGAGATGGGCAGTCTATTACGTTAGTATTATATTGTCATTGGCCTTGGCTAATATATAGCTCTGATGGTACGGAGAGGGTTATGCTCCTGCAGTGGAGTCTAATAAAAAAATTACCTGATGATGATGATGATGATTAGTTTATTACTTTGCATAAGATTTGAAATTGGATGAAACGCGGAAAAGAGGACGACCTAAGAAAAGATGGATGGATTGTGTCAAGAAGACTATAAATAGGAAGGGAGTGACAAGGCTTTAGACGACAGAATAAAGAGGAGAGAACTGATATACTGTGCCAACCCTGTATAGAAGAGTGGAATAAGGGAAAGAAAGAAGAAAAAGAAGAATACTTCTTGATTTGGTTGAATCCCTAAACGTTATGCTTTGCAGCTCAGAATCTACCAAATTTGTATTACTACCGTGTGCCTTCCTTTGCTTAAAAAACGATTTCGGTGGGCAGCAGCGTCGGAATCGAGGTAAGCCAAACAGACTGCGCTCACCAACCCTTCTGCCAAGCGTAGTGAGTTAGGCCAAACCGAACCCCATGGTGAAAATCCTAGGGGGAGAACTGTTTCCAGCAATGGACTTATTTCGTCTGAGATAATGATGATCACTCGACCAAAGATAATAAAAAACTAATATTCTCGACAAGCTCAAATAGCCGTGAGGTTCACGGCAGAGTAGAATAGGACCACTCCAAGTCTTCCCGTAGATGTCGTAGAAGGCGACTTAGGAAACACAGGCTAAACAAAGCTTATAAACATCAAAGAGGCCTCTCCAACCCGTTTGGCCACGTGGAGAGTGAAGGCCAAATCCTCTGACTGCCCTGGCTAATTATGGCTCTGGTAGTACAGAGAGGGTCATGCTCCTGCAGTGGGGACTAAAAAAGGCCTGATGATGATGTTCTCAACAAACCAATTCATGACAAATCAAAAAGCCATCAACAAAATCGCGATACCAATCTTTGGAACTAATTCCGCCGCTAGACGCGCAGCAAAATTGCCTGAATAATCTTCACCAATTAAAACTGCTTATTTCCTTAATTCAGAGCAATCGGTCGCTTAAAGAGTTTTCATTTCAATGACAAATACACACTTTAAAACCTTCCTTATTCTTAACACTTCAAGATCGAAAATAGCTCGCCAACTCTCAAGATCCTCATCAAACGGAGTTGATATTAGAAAATAAACCTTAATGTTAAGTAGTAGAGGTGGTTTTAAGGTGTTTAAGCGATGATGAGACGAGGTAAATGGGAAATTGTGCGCTAACTCACCAACGGCGGAATAAAACAACTCTTTGCGCTAATAATGAGAAAGAATGGACAGAGTAACGTTAGAAACAGAGGCTGTTTCGACATAGGTATAGCCAAAGACAATATAATACTAACGTATAGACTGCCCACCTCATACAAAAATATTGGACCAAATTAAGGTTGCAAAAAGCAGGCGAATGTATGGCGCAGGAGAGTTGCTTGCTACTCGATACTAGATGGTGGTAATCTGCGTGAGTCTTTAACTCACTAAATATACGGTGTCATTTTAAAATATTATGCCTAAAATATTGGTTTGATTTTTAATATGATAAGTATATTTTGTGAATCATGTTTTTATATTCCCATAATACGGTAGATACAATGTTGTGTAGTTTCGAGTGGCGCCATCTATGCGAGTCTCTGAGAACAAATCGTACGATTAAGGCGTTGGGACCACATGGTAATATGAAACTTTATTTCCGGGCACACATCAATGTGTGAGTGAACAAGCACCGCAGAATGACAAAGCATTATGTAGGTACGATATAATTCACAGAAGTCGCGTATCGTGCGACCCAGCAACAGTAGCTAACCCTGTTTTTCAGAGATATTAAACACTTGAGAACTGGTAGAGGTTCGGGGCGCCGCCATGTTTTTGGACGGCTACACGTAGATATTCCAACTATTTTCTACAGCCTTATTTTTAGGGTTACGTACAAAAATTTAAAAACGGATCCCTTATACGATCACTCGTGCGTCTGTCTGTCCGTCCGTCCGTCTGTCACAGCCGATTTTCTCCGAATCTACTGAACCAAATTAGGTGAAATTTGGTAAGTTGGTGTAATCCTATGACCCAAACACGGATGTGCAAAGTAAATAAAGATTTTTTTTAAAATAAGGGTAATTTTCAGGGGCCCAATTACAAAATTTTTAAAAGAATGTTTTGTAAACCTTACTGTTTCGTATATCAAATGAAAGGGCTCATTATGAGGATCTCAAAAATATTTTTTTTTGTTCGGGTAAAATCAATACTTTTGATTTTATTCACAAAAGAAGGCAAAAATTGACCAGGAAAAATAATAAGAATTCTATCACTTGAAAATAAAGTGGTAAACTCACTATAATAAGTTCATCTAGGGAAATAGTTCACTAAAACACCACTAGATAGCGCTAGTCAATTAAATAAAACATTTTTGCACATTGTGTGTGTGTTCACGGAGCATATTGTACGGAACCCTCATTGCGCGAGTTTGACCGGTTTTTTTTTTTGTCAATTCACGTGAAACTGCACAGAGCATGGACTGTAATACGACAGTAATAACAATATCGCGTTTCAGTCGTGACATAGCTAGTACGCGAAAGTCGCATATTTGGCCTGTAAGTTCGTGCTCAATGTGCTGAAATATGGTATCATAATTACAGCACAATGTTAATAAACAAAATTCTGATGCTACGTATATCACAAGTAAGTAGAAAATAGCAGATTTAAGAGTCGCCTGGACGCGCATGTCTCCATACAAACGGAAAAAGGGAATTGTGGCAATATTTGACAATTTTAGAGCAAAATTAAGCATCCAATCAATTAATCTCATTATAATCTACGTACGTTCCTATACAGTTTGGTTAAATTATGAAATGTTTGAGAATTATACGCCTCTCAAGTTTTCCATACAAATTTGAAAAGGCTTGTAAATTCTCAAACAATTGGTTTTTAACCAAGGAGTATAGGAACGTACGTAGATTATAATGAGATTAATTGATTAAATGCTTAATTTTACTCCAAAATTATCAAATATTGCCACAATTCCCTTTTTCCGTTTGTATGGAGACATGCGCTTCCAGGCGATTCTTAACCCCAAACTTTGATTGCAACCCAAATCTCAGTAAACGGTGCTTTCCCCTGACACGCTTGTTTCGTATCAAATTTGTTGAAAAGGCGTCTCAAGTAGCTCACGAGCGACCACCGAGCGACAGTCACATTTCCTGCTCTGTGTGAAACTGGAACAGCAGGCCTATTTGCTAACTTTTGACAACTAAACGGTGTAGGTACATCATTTTCATGGTAACTTTAATATTCATTACGGCTTCGGTATGAATGGCTATTTTTATTTAAGTTAAGAAAACCGTAATGGATGCTAAAGTGATAATCATATCGTTGGTCACCGAGTTAGCAAATCGGCCTGCAGGTCATTGGGTGGAAAATACATCGTTTTCTCTGTGTAAAATTACTCTGTATCGGCAGCTAAAGAGGCTCCAATGAGTGATGCTGACTGTTCAGCACTACAACTGATTGGGATCGTGTATTTGTTTACTTTAGATTGTGTGTACAGTCATGTGGTCTCAACGCCTTAATCGTACGATTTGTTCTCAGAGACTCGCATAGATGGCGCTACTCGAAACTACACAACATTGTATCTACCGTATTACGAGAATATAAAAATATGATTCACAAAATATATATTATTAAAAAACAAAGCAATATTTTAGACATAATATTTTAAAATGACACCGTATATTTAGTAAGTTAAAGGCTAACGCAGATTACTGCCATCTAGTATCGAGTAGCAAGCAACTCTCCTGCGCCATACCAAAGACAATATAATACTAACGTAATAGACTGCCCACCTCATACAAAAATATTGGACCAAATTATGGTTGCGAAAAGCAGGCGAATGTATGGCGCAGGAGAGTTGCTTGCTACTCGATACTAGATGGCGGTAATCTGCGTTAGCCTTTAACTTATTAAATATACGGTGTCATTTTAAAATATTATGCCTAAAATATTGCTTTGATTTTTAATAAGATATAGGTATTTTGTAAATCATGTTTTTATACTCTCATAATACGGTAGATACAATGTTGTGTAGTGTCGAGTGGCGCCATCTATGCGAGTCTCTGAGAACAAATCGTACGATTAAAGCGTTGAGACCACATGGCCATACCAAAGACAATATAATACTAACGTAAGCCATACATTCGCCTGCTTTTCGCAACCTTATTTTGGTCCAATTGTATGAGGCGGGCAGTCTATTACGTAAGTATTATATTGTCTTTGGTACAGTATCACTTTTAGGTCCCTTACGAGGCAGACAGTGCTCTGTGTCAGCAGCTAAAGAAACTCCATGCACGGGCGTAGCTAACCAGTGTTAGGATTTTAGGGTTTGATAGCTAGCCAAAGTCAGGATTTTAGGGTTTGAAAACTATTTTATTCCCTTTACTCCTAAATCAGATGAATTTAAAAAAATCTTTTTCTGTAGGCACTTCTGGAATAAATCATTTGTATTATTTGTGGTATATTACGCTTCATTATTTTGTATTTGTTAAATTAACAAAACTACTCATTAATAATAATAATAATAAGAATAGTACCTAAAACACTACCACAAAGCCTTAACACCTTAAATATATCACCCTACATCCTTTCTTTACTACAAAAAGCTACCATCCTCAACACTTGTCGTATTACAAGAAAGTTTCTTTCTTCTTCTTGCGTTTCAGCTTCTTTTTCTATATAATTTCTTACTTCTATCGCTTGGCCGTGGCCCGCGATAGTTGTTGAATTGACCCTCTCTTTTTGAGGAGATAAATTTACTTACAGAAATAATAATAATAATACAATATTTATTTATCTCCACACATAGTTGACATTAATCTATAAAATACAAAACATTTGGTATTAGTACTGTCAAAAGTGGCCGGTTTTGGTTATGATTGATATTGATTAAAAGTTGTATAAGAAATACTACAAGTAGGTAATTTAAGACCTACCTATTGAATTAGATTTTTTTATTTGATTCGATTCAGGAATAAATGGAATAAAATCATGGATGTCTCTAAACGCAAAAATATAGAGAAGACAAGACGAGCAACAGGAGATAGAAATAATAAAATAATATTAAATACTTACAAATTGATTTATTACGCTTATTTACGAACATAAAATAATAATATACATTAGGATCATCTAGCGCTGACTAGCTCAAACTCACAAATAATTCAGATTACATATTCCATCATCATCATCATCAGGTCTTCTTTGGTCTCCACTGCAGGAGCATAACCTTCTCTGTACTACCAGAGTCATATTCCAAATGACATAAATTTAAAACTATAAAACTATAAACTTGCCCAAAGAATAAGCATTGCCATTCAACGTGGCAATGCTGTCAGTCTTCTGGGCACATTACCGCAGGGTAATGACCTGCGGGACATTTTTTATTTATAGCTAGGTTTTATTTATAAGTAGTTTTATTTCTTATGTAGGTTTAATTGTTAGTTTTTAGTTCTTATAAGTTAGTTTTATTGTTTTATGTATTGAGTAATTGTTGTGATTAAAAATGTAATAAAATAACAAACAAACTTACTTGTAAAACAAAATTTAAAACTTATTTTACTAATTTAAATATTTATTAGGTACCTATGTCTTAATTAATAAAATTTCCACTAAAATTAACGGTAAAATCTAGAACACATTTCTTGTTATGCATTATGAAGATTTGTATATGGCAGTGAAGTAGTTTAATTCTTTTTGTTATATTTTTTTCTAAAGGAAGCTGCAAATCTCCCGAAAAGATATAAATTAAATAAATAAATTTACTTTATTATATATTATATAAACACTGGCTTCTGCCCGTGACCGTTACACCAAGCTGATTGAACATACCATGAATGCATCTCATAGAACACAGTAAGACCTCTGTGTTCTGTGAGTTGGATCAAGAAGTTTTAAAAATTTATTAAATGTTGTTACATATTCTAAAAATTACTACAATTTATTATTATATACATAAAACAAAACGCTTGTTTATTATAATTTTCAACACGGGAAACCAATAATAATTATTATACAAACTTTCGTTACAACAACAAATAGAATGCAACCTACAACGTCATCTAGTGACGAGTAGCTGAACACACAACTTTTAGCAATCCCTATTTTTTTTTAAAATAAAGTCTTACCAAGTCATACGGACTTGTAAAAAAATATAATCTAATCATTTACCTTAAAATCTATTTTACTTCATAATTACTTATATTATAAATCATCGATATAAAATTGTCCTTATTTAAAAAAATACACATAGCGCCACCTAGCGTTCAGTAGCCAACCGCTGTGGTTTCTGCAAGCACTTGCTCTGCTCGTCTCTGATGATTTCCGCTAGAGTGCGCATCGCGACGTTCATGTCTTCGAGGCGAATCTTACTGAATGTTAATCTCACGAACTGGCTGGGGGCGCTAGCGTCGTACTGGAACGCGTGCCCGGGAACCATCATTAGGCTTCTTTCGAAGGCGGTTTGGAATACCTGGAAATTGGAGAGGTAAAATGAAATGTACTAGGCATGAAATAATAAATAAATTTGTATATAACTTTTTTGGAAAGGAATTTCTACGGCAAGCCATGCCGGAACCACATAGTGGAACTTGCACACATTTTTTTCGTATGAAAATATTCAATTAGTATTATATTGTCTTTGTCCTAATTAATATTATAAATACGATAGTGAGTTTGTTTATTTGTTTGTTACGCTTTCACGCCCTATAAACTGAAATGGTCATGATGAAATTTTGCATAAACATAGGTTAGGGTACTGAGAAGGACATAGGCTATATAACACGTGAGCAAAGCTGCGGGTAACAGCTAGTAATACAAAATACTAACGTAAGTTGTGCTATGAAGAGAGTTCCAAATATAGGGATATCAGTAAAATAATATCTTGCTAACACCAAAACTCTTCAAGATATAGATGATGACGAAAGTGACTATCATACATAGGTATACATATTTTCACGTCCTTATCCATTGCAGGGTAGAAAGAGCCCAAGGTCATAAAAACCTAAAGGCCACGTTTAATGGGCAAAGACAATATAATACTATGGCACGTGGTCCCAACGCCTTAATCGTACGATTTATTCTCAGAGACTATCTACCGTATTATGAGAATATAAAAACATGATTTACAAAATATATTTTATTAAAAATCAAAACAATATTTTAGGCATAATATTTCAAAATGACACCGTATATTTAGTAAGTTAAAGGCTAACGCAGATTACCGCCATCTAGTATCGAGTAGAAGGCAACTCTCCTGCGCCATACATTCGCCTGCTTTTCGCAACTTTAATTTGGTCCAATATTTTTGTATGAGGTGGGCAGTCTATTACGTTAGTATTATATTGTCTTTGACTATGGCAACTTGATTCCTTACATTTTTGCCTAATCTCTGGACCGGCTTTTACGGTCTGCGCAGAAAGAAAAGCAGCTGGTGTATTCTATGTTTTCCTTTTGTCCCAAACCACCATAGAAGAGTGACTTACCATTTTATAAACATCGTCTACTCCACGAACTTTAACCCAGAAGAACAACCCGGCTTCTGGAACATTCCAATCGGCCAGTCCAGCCAGCGGTCCCATGGACTCCTTGAGAGCGTCGCGTCGGACCCTGTAGAAGTCGCGGGCGCCTTTCAAGTGGGCGGCCAGACTTTCGCGGTCTATCATCAGGTTGTGGAACAATGCCTGAAAGCAAGATAAGTTTTCATAAATTCTGGTGCTTATAGGTAGGTAAATTCCAGATGGACAGACTTTGTCAATATGATATTGTAATTTCACACTTCACGCCATCGACAGGGGTTCATAGAATAGAATAAAATAGAATATCTTCATTTACGAATACGGTTAACAAACATATGGTCTTATATACTATTTAATAGTGGTCACACATATTCTTCCGCAGTTAAGACGGCGTGTAAATATTATGATTATGTCATTAAAGTTAATTACAAATTAAAAAAATGAATATAAAGTACAATCACAATCAATCAAATTATTAAAAAAGAAATGAAAACAATAAAAAAAATGTTAGTCAAAAATAAATCGAAGAGACGAAAAAATTTTTTTTTAAATCTGTATGATCGAAAATAATTATCAAAACTTCAGACGTCCACTCTTTTATCATCATAGATTAGAAAAAAAATTTTGAGTATTCATACTTCTATTATTATCATGTTAATTTGTCTTCTAAGAACTCTTTTACTGTGCAATAACCATTGTCAGATAAAATTTGAAATAATTCCTTTTTAAATTTTCGCAAATTATATAAATGGAATCTAATTCTCATTTATTGCGTACAGTCCATTTCTAAAGAAACTTTTTTCTACGTGCGCTATGCCATGGTCTTGCTCCAGCAGCAGAGTCTAAAAAAACATGATTTTGATGATATCGAGTTCCGTGGCGCAGCGGTCAACACGCCAGCCTGCGACATGGATGGTCCCGGGTTTGATCCCCGGTCAGGTCAAGATGAAAAATTACCCATTTTCAGATTGACCTGGGTCTTGGATGTTTATCTAAATATGTATTTGTTATAAAATATAGTATCGTCGTTAGTATTATATTGTCTTTGGTATCGTTGAGTTAATATCTCATAACACTGGTCTCGAACTAACTTTTGGGGCTAGCTCAATCTGCGTGATTTGTCCGTACATATTTATTTATTATTTATTCATATTTGAAACAAAAAGACGCTATTTTTACCTGTCCCAAAGTGCAGCTATGCAATAACTCAGCTTGCATATGTAGCTCGAATCTCTGTATGATAGAAGTAGGTCCAGTCACCCATGCGGCTCGGAGACCAGCGCTGACCGTCTTCGACCAGCTGTCTAGGCGGATGACTCGCCCAGTGGTGTCCATGGAGAGGAAAGATGGGATGTTTTTCTGGAAAATATATTAATAATGCAGTTTGACGACAATCTTTCGAAGAAATTGATGCGTTTTATTAAAATAAGACCAAAAATTAAAGGTGTAATCTATACTAAATGAATAGGCTCCAAACCGCTGAACCATTTTTAAAAACTCTTTTAACCTACAGATAGATAATTTACAAGTGACATATGCTATAATTTACGCGGACAAAGTCGCATAAAAATTGCTAGAAACTAATAAGTCTGACAGTAGTTTACCTGTGTAAAAACCTAACTAGGCCTAAACTTAGCCATAAGTAATTATTGACGTCAACAAATTTTTTTTGTTGTAAAAGTTATAAACTCGAATATGACAATTAATAAGTGTTCAAAGAAACCTAGGTATATTAAATAAACGATTGAATCTTGAATCTTGTGTCTCTTGTTGGTTGATCGCTTATTTACTAGCAACTTACTATGGTATAGACAAAAGACATTGTCTAAGCCATAATAAGTTAGTAACCACAAAAAGGAAACCAAGGTGTATTTGAATAAGATTTTCTATTTTAAAATCAAGATCTTGCAGATGATAATAGTGAATGGAAATTGGATACCTTTCTCTAGTCAGGTACGAAGGCGAATGCAAAAATGGCAATTCTGATTAAAGATTAGCAAAGATTCATATCTTGCAGAAAGTTCATATTCATCTTCATAGACACCTTGAGCAGAATAGACAGTCATTTTTAAAACAAAAAAGGAAACCATTGCTTACCTCTCCATAATTAATAAACATGTAAGGATCATCTTCAACAATCAAGAAATCGTATTTGCAAGCCAAGTCATATATCCTCTGCCTCCTTTCCTCGGGTATCACGGTTCCCGTGGGATTACTACCGGTGGGGATCAGGTACAAAAGTTTAGGCATCTTCTGGCCTCTGACCAGGCGATCGTGGAGGATAGGCTCGAGGATTTCTGGATCTAAGCCGTGCGCATCTTCTGGGATTGTGATGAGTTCGGGGTGAAACGGCTTCAGCTGCAATAAAAATACATCGTTGTGATTTTTTTATTCAACCAAGTAGACAAACAGGCGTACGGCCTGTTTGTCTACGATGGAAAGCCGTTACCGCAACCTTTAAACCTTTGAACTGCAACACCATGGGTGCCACTCTCATGTTGCCGACACTGGCCAAATTTTTTCAAGTTCTTTTTGAAGAACATGATTTTATCGAATTTTTGGAAAACCATGGCATAGAGTAACATAACACAATCCCAAAGAGTCATCAGTAGGTATTCATATACCTATTTTGAGAGACCCAGAGAAACCGTAAAGCATCATATCTTACGACTGAAATGATGATGATGATACAGACTAATCTACTCACAGCAATCTGAGTTCCTGTATAAGCATAGTCGCTGAGGATGACCGCATCTCCAGGGTTCATGAGCAGCTCCATGCACAGGTAGATGCCGTGCTGCCCACCGTTGGTCACAATCACGTCTCGGTCTAAGGGTGGGGGGCGGTGTACGTCGAACGTGAATTGGCGTAGTTCTGTCAAAAGTGCTGGAAGGCTGCAGAAAGAATATTTAGTTTTAATAAAAAAATTAGCACAAGCTTTTGATGATTCTATCATATTGTTTGCGTAACAGCCTCCGTGGTCCAGTGGTTCAGGCATTTGCCTTGTTGACCCGGGGGTCGTGGATTCGATTCCCACGGGAAGCATACTTTGTTAAGTTGTATCCAGTTTGGTTAAGACATTGCAGGCATAAATCACCTTATTATCTGATAGTAAAGATGATTCCGTACTTCGGAAGGCACGTTAAGCCGTTGGTCCCGGCTGCCATCTGGTAGTCGTTAAAGGAACCACAACAGAGGCCGAGAGGCGGTTCCGAAGAACTCTGACACCAGGTGTGCATGGTCGACTGACCGTGTCACCTACACGAAAGAGAGAGAGAGAGAGTTTACGTACCACCTAGACCTCATCGTTGCTTCCATGAGGAAAGATAGAAGTCAAACGCACTCAAATTATTTAAAAAATATAAGTATAATGAGATCATGATATAAGATAAAGTATTGCATTTATATAACGTGTGAATTAACTAACTACATTTCTTTGAAGGGTTGACTCAACCCATCTTACTGAACCACTTTTCCAATGGGACTATTATTGGATACTTAAAAATGACATTTTCATAAAAATAGCCACACAACATTTTTGTGAAAAGTTTAAATCAAAAACATTGCTCAATTTCTTTATATTTCTACTAGCTGACCCGGCGAACTTCGTACCGCCTAACAGTCAATGATTAAGTATATATCGAGTTTTCATTGTTTTTAAGATGTATTCTGCTATTTGGGGCGGAGACAAATCCAACGAATCAATAACCATGAAAATTTCTTCAGCAGATCTCGAGTTATAAGTGTTGTAACAAACCCTCTTAATATAAAATAAGTCTTTGTTTTATATATATAGAAAAGAGATATGCCTAATGTAAAATCAAAAGAACATTCTTCGTTTCTTTTTCGAGAAAATATATGAATGATCATTTTAATAATGATGATAAGCAAGCTTTGCACTTTTGTTGATTCGAATTGACAACTCGAAACTTGTTTAAAAATGATAAGAGTTCAGAGGCGACCAAAATATGCTGATAATGGTCATTGTTACATTATTCACGGATAAAACACTGATAAAACAGTAAAAAAATGTGACGCAGGGAGATTTAAATAACAAAAATCTGATACATGTGACATCATTACAACTGCTTATTACAACAACACATTTAATGAAAACACACTACGCTGAAAAACAAGAATCATTTAGGAAAAAACAGCTGGTCATAATTGTATTAATTTAACAAGATTCAAAGATTCAAAACGTTTATTCAGAAAATAGGCCCTTGCAGGCACTTTTTCACGTCAAATCACATCTAAAATTATCTTATTAAGTATTATGCATTTTATTTATTTATTTATTTATTAGTACACAAACAGTTTGTTAGGTAGATACATTAAAAAGAAACATGTTCAAATACCTGTAAAAAAAACTAACCTAACTTACCAATAAAATGTGTACGTAACATATAATATTCAAAATCAGCTCAAAACAAGTTAGTTAAATTAAAAAAAAAAGAGCTTGGGCAACAATGAAGGAATAATAAACATAATACGGGCGATAAAAAAAAACAATAATAATACTTTACTTATCTGAAACATTGACGACAATTTGGCATTTTCTTTTAAATGCCGCAAGTGAGTGAAGGAAGATATCAGGAAATTCAGTGGATGAACATAAAGAATTATGAAGTCTTATTGTCCAAAATTACTACTCATTATTGTTCAAAAGCTACAGACTACTAGCATTTCGGAACCGCCCACTGCAGAGAAGAACTTAATAGTAAACAACTTGGGCAAGGATTACAAAAAGTTAGTGGTAGGTCACCGTCATAGCGGGTAGCCGAAAATACGGAGAAGATAGCAACGCATATTAATTTATTTTAATTTAATTTAATTAATTATTTAATTATCATTTATTTCAGGCAATAGTATTGTACTTACAATTGTGTACAATACCAGAGGCCCATATTATAAATACCTTAAAGTCTAACATACATATAATTATATTACTTATCAACTACTTTGCACGTAAAGTCCTATCTTGTGACGTACTACACAATGTCGAGGTGTCGGGTAGCCTCCCGCGGTAACGCCAGAAAACGACACCCTTCGGCCAAAAATCTTCTTGCGTGAAGGTCGTCAGATGTGAAGTTGGCACTCGCGACGAATGAGTTGAAGTTCACGCTGTGACGCGACTCCAACTTTACGACCCTCAACTTCAACTTGGTTTTCACTCGCATGTACTCCTCTAAGTCTTCACACTGTGTGGAGTAATGAAGGCGGGACACGTACAGCAAGGTCGTCGGCACGGCAGCACGCAGCAGCATATTGGGACCGCTGAGTCCTGTTCCGCACTTATTTCTACAAAGGGGCTTCCTCCGCTGTCTTTCCACTTTGGTGAAACCCTCATTGTCGGTCTATTCCTTTTTAGGAACTGGTTCTGAAGCCTGCGCCTTAGTTGGCGCTGACTCCTTCCTAGGCTGAGCAGACTGCTGCTTTCTTGGAGGTTGACCTGCAGCAGCGGCGTAAGCACGAGGTGGCGACGTGCTTACATTCGTCACCACGGGCGCGAGAGACGCTCGAGGTGCGGGGCGGGGTGCGGATTAGGTGGAATATACCGGGGCTCAAGGATATACCAGTTTTTTGCTTTGCAAAGCTTTTGGAAAGTAAAGAGAGTGAATCACACAATCATTGATTGATAGTTGGAAGAAACGAAATGCAAAATCAAGACATCTAGCCCTGTTTCCCCCTTTTCTAGATCCTACCTCCAGGATTTCCACCCACGTGAAAAAAAGCGTAAAGTATCTGACGAAACTGAACCTTTATGGTATAGATAGCATACGCAAGAAATAATCTTTTCTTTATTATCAAATTTCTTAGGGTTAGGACATACATTTTTCTATTGGAGAAATGGATCAACTTCCTTGTTTTTTATTATTGAACATGAAGACTACTGAACAGGTTTACAGGTTTCGGCAAGGGTAGACCCTAGGTCTAGCTTACAATCGAAGTTTTTAGCGAAAAAATTGTTAGTTCTGTTTCTGCAGGAAGTAATCATTAGCTTAAGTAATCAATTAAGCTTGCCCTGATATTCATTGGAACAAAAATAGGTAGATTTGGTAAAAAAAAAATATAATTCTTCGAGGAATACCATCTATAGCCTAATGAATTATCTATATAACTAGGGAGGTTCATTATTCATTAAAATAGAGGTATTACTCACAGGGCTCTTTTGTATTTATTCCTGTATTGACTTACCCTAGGAAACACAAGCTTATGAACATCAAAGAGACCTTCCTAACCCATCTGGCTAGCGTCCGAGAATGTAAGTAAGTAAGTAAAAAATTTATTTGAGGAACACAAAAAAGATAAAATATTCACATATACAAACACAATTTTATAAAAATAAACAAATATTTATATATTGCTTGTGTTCTCAAAATGGGTCCAATTCAGCATATGCTGGCCGTACGGAACTGCCAGCGCTGGTCTTCCATTGGATCCATTGTGACGTCACGGAACAGATTGAACTAACAAAAAACAAAACCAACAAAATACAACAATGTAGTCCAAATCCTCTAACTGCTCTTGCTAATATGTAGCTCTGGTAGTACAGTCTTGCTCCTACAGTGGAGACTAAAATAAGATCTAATGATGATGATGAACTTACCCCTGTGTCGGCACATATTGCAAAGCAGTGGCCAACTCCTTGCCTTCCAGAGTCACTTGCTTCCCGTTCTTCAAGCCCACTGATAACTTATTGTAAGGGAACACGTATTCGTTGGGCATGCCCTCTGCCAGGGAGATCATCTGCTTGCCCACCTTGTAGGCCAGGGATGCTGTAACAAGAAGTTGAGGTTAGAATGGTACTTTTATGTTAGAGGACGGCAAACGAGCAAGTAGGTGGACCAGGATTTTTTAGTTTATCATAGGGAAATAATCTTAACGGTTGTCTATTGTTTGCCCGAAAAATATATGCAATAAAATTATATGCCTGAATTTTATGTGCCCGAATCTCATTTGCCTGGATATTTTGTTTACCATAGAAGATATGTGACATATACTCTTGTTTGCCCGTACATTACATTTCAGAATGATATGAGTGCCATTCGTATTGGTATCCATTTTATTAATTGCACAAATACTATTTAACAGAATATTTAAACGACAAACTAAATTATTTTCGAATCTATCCAAGCTATGCAATTTTTATTAACTACTTTAACAGATAGAAGGCATCGAAATAAACATTTTTTGTTTTTAGGGTTCCGTACAAAAGTTGAAAAACGGAACCCTTATAGGATCACTCGAGCGTCTGTCTGTCCGTCTGTCTGTCACAGCCGATTTTCTCCGAATCTACTGAACCAAATTAGATGAAATTTGGTAAGATAGTGTAATCCTATGACCCAAACACGGATGTGCAAAGTAAATAAAGATTTTTTTGAAATAAGGGTCATTTTGAGGGGCCCAATTACAAAATTTTAAAAGAAAGTTTTGCAAACCTTACTGTGTCATATATCAAATGAAAGGGCTCATTATGAGGATCTCAAAAATATTTTTTTTTGTTCGGGTAAAATCAATACTTTTGATTTTATTCACGAAAGAAGACAAAAATTGACCATTCCCCCCCCCCCCCCCTGATCTCCGAAACTACAGGGCCGAAAATTTTGAAAAAAATACAAAATATAGTTCATTCCTTGAAGATTACAGAAAAAATAATAAGAATTCTATCACTTGAAAATTAAGTGGAAAACTCACAATAATAAGTTCATCTAGGGAAATAGTTCACTAAAACACCACTAGATGGCGCTACTCAATTGAATAAAACATTTTTGCAGATTGTGTGTGTGCTCACGAAGCATATTGTACGGAACCCTCATTGCGCCAGTTTGACTCACACTTGGCTGGTTTTTTTAAATTTTTCCCTGCGATGCTTGGTTTGGCTACAAATCACTTACTCACTCACGCATGGTTCATGTAGAACCTAATGCTCGTCGCGTCGTTCCTCGCAACCTACCCCTAGCTTTCGTTTACCAGTTCCTTTCTATCACCATATTCCAAACCGTCACAGACAATTACATTTCTGGTGCTGATAATAAACCTCCACTCTAAATAGATTTTCTGACTTTTCTTAAGTAATTTCGATGGCAAATGATGTTATAGCATAAGTATGATAATAAAGGCTTACAATGATGATAACAAATGATGTTATTGAAATTGATTTTATGAAAAACAAAGTTTCGAGCACGTGAATAATATAGTTCTTTAACAATGAGTGTGATATATGAAATTATGGGATACAATATGATGAATGACTGTTGATCATTATAGCAGTTAAAATAATGTCTAATGAAATTCTGGCAAATGGGTGTACCCCAATCTTAACAAATATACACGCGTACAAAGTCTCGTCTACAGCGAGTTATATTATACATAAAAGCGATAAAAGGTAATAAATATACGGCAACAACACAAATCCTTCATTATTTGCCATTAATCGAATTATATTATTGAAAACAACTTTACGATTATTTTAATTGATTCATTCCTTGACACTGAACGATATTTTTATGGAACACGAGACAGTTTATTTAGTCTACCTATTGAAATTCAAAGGTCATGTATACACTAAAGCCGGTAACTTTGGAGTAAGTACTTTTGAGGAGCCCGATGGTCCAGTGGGTGTGAGCTTATGAGCGCTTACGTATGTTAAGCAACCCCTGGTGCAGTCCTTACTTGGATGGGTGACCGCAAGTGGCATAAAAATATCTCGAGCTCCTCCGTGCTTCGGAAGGCACGTTAAGCCGTTGGTCCCGGCTGTCATCGTTGATGGCAGTCGTTAAGCTATGTCAGATGTCTTAAGGCAGCTTGAAAAATCTGACACCAGTGTTGGCCACTTCCACATACGATAAAACAAACAGAGTAAGAAGACTTAAAAGTAAAGCTTTTAATGCTTTATGTCAGATATTAAGAGGAAACGTGAATTTTAAGGGGTCTTATTTATTTGCTTTAATTTTAATGGGTACAACTTCCTTTAAAATTGCACTCTAAGTGATTGTTGCGATGATTCATGGGCTAGATCATATAAATATAACGCAGTCTAAAGAGAAGGATAGGGTAGGACTTTAGATATTACTCTATTAGCCTATAAGCATAGAAAAAACTAGTGTACCAACTCATAGTCGTTCGCGCACACACAGCTACTAATTTGACGGATTTTGAGGACATTAATTGACAGAACGCGTGTG
This sequence comes from Rhodophaea formosa, assembly GCA_963082605.1. Classification (NCBI taxonomy): domain Eukaryota; kingdom Metazoa; phylum Arthropoda; class Insecta; order Lepidoptera; family Pyralidae; genus Rhodophaea; species Rhodophaea formosa. Next base: position 11,971,540 of record OY720226.1, read on the forward strand.
CTATGCTAACACAAAGCTATCACGCACACAAGCATTGAAAAATTGGCCAGGTTTTTAATCTATTTATCTATATATATATAAAACAAAGACGGGTTTGTTACAACACTTATAACTCGAGATCTGCTGAACCAATTTTCATGGTTATTGATTCGTTGGATTTGTCTCCGCCCCGAATAGCAGAATACTCTTAAAAACAATGAAAACTCGATATGTGTAATGAATACTTAATCATTGACTGTTAGGCGGTACGAAGTTCGCCGGGTCAGCTAGTTATAAATAAAGGCAAGACGGTGTCTAGAGAGTATACTTAAAGTCAAAGCTTAGGACATAGATACGCAATGCTTTGCTTATTATTATCTTTTTGGTCTTATATTGACGTCACTTAGGTACTTATAATCTATAAAAAGTTCTAAGTTTGGGCAAATCTATATATCTATAACAAAGACGGGTTTGTTACAACACTTATAACTCGAGATCTGCTGAACCAATTTTCATAGTTATTGATTCGTTGGATTTGTCTCCGCCCCGAATAGCAGAATACTCTTAAAAACAATGAAAACTCGATATGTGTAATGAATACTTAATCATTGACTGTTAGGCGGTACGAAGTTCGCCGGGTCAGCTAGTTATAAATAAAGGCAAGACGGTGTCTAGAGAGTATACTTAAGGTCAAAGCTTAGGACATAGATACGCAATGCTTTGCTTATTTTTATCTTTTTGGTCTTATATTGACGTCACTTAGGTACTTATAATCTATAAAAAGTTCTAAGTTTGAGCAAAGATAATATAAAACTAACGTAAGTTTGGGTTATCACTTCACTACATATTATAAAATAAAGTCTTCTGCTACGTCTGTCTGTTTGTATATCTGTTCGCGATAAACTAAAAAATACTGCACGGATTTTCATGTGGTTTTCACCAATAGATCATCATCATCATTTCGTGTAGGTGACACGGTCAGTCGACCATGCACACCCTGGTGTCAGAGTTCTTCGGAACCGCCTCTCGGCCTCTGACGTGGTTCCTTTAACGACTACCAGATGGCAACCGGGACCACCGGCTTAACGTGCCTTCCGAAGCACGGAATCATCTTTCTTATCAGACAATCAGGAGATTCATGCCTGCAATGTCCTAACCAAACTGGAAACAACTTAACAAAGTATGCTTCCCGTGGGAATCGAACCCACGACCCCCGGGTCAACAAGGCAAACGCCTTAACCAATAGATAGAAATTCATGAGGAAGATTTATAGGTATAATTCATGCCCGGGCTCAGCCGGGCAGTGCTGCTAGTTCACGAATAAAGATATTCCAAAATTTGTGACATCACTTTTTTGGTTACTTCATTCATTAAGTACATAAAGTACCTTAGCGTAGATTAGGCAGATTATTGGGAACGAGGTAGCTATAAATACAGTAAATGAAGATAATTTTAATTAAGTCTGAATAATTAATATTACTCACATACGACTCGAATGATAACATTATCACAGTGATTTCGGTGATAACCATTCAGGGCCAACAACTTTGGGTTATTTACATTAAAATTTGTATTTAAATCGCTTCCATGCTGGTCTGGGAGAAAAAAAAAACTTAGAATGTACCAGTTGCTTTTCTTCCCGCGCAAATCGTAAAAGCTGATCGAGGAAATGGGCATCATGTCAATAGGTGGTGCGGCTAACAAGCAACCCACTACTATTTTAGTACCGTACTCCACCACAAGCTCACCAATATGCTAAACGCGGCCTTTAGGTTTTATAGACCTGGGCTCTGTCTACCAAGCAAGGGAAAAAGACGTGAAAGTATGTATGTATATGAATGTATTATAAGTTTTCAAGATATGTGACACAGATACGCAATGTTTTGCTTATATTATCTTTTTGGTCATATATTGACGTTATTTATGATCTAGAAAAAGTTCAAAGTTTGGTTTATCACTTAACTACATATTACAAAATAAAGTCTTTTGCAGCGTCTGTCTGTCTATCTGTGCGCGATAAACTTAAAACTATTGATTGTTAACATTTTTTTTGTTGGACTTAGGAAACAGTGCAAGTTTCACCAAAATCGGTTGAAACTCACTAAGGAAAAATAATTTAAAATATGACTTGTTCTTCTTAACTATATTTTCTGGCATCGGTTTATTTTATTATCATTAGAAACTCTGTGCCACCCTTGGTTACGAAACCATTGATACGTACACGTCAAATGTTTATCAGACACATTATATTATCATTTGTGTTTGATTTGAACCCCACTTACAATGTATTCTTGATTCAAAGCCACGGTCAATGTCGTAGTTCAGTGTTTATTAATGTTATTGCTTCTTGATAAAATTTATTTGATAGTGGTCATGATTAAGTACCAATGTGAAGAATATTTCTAAGTGAAATAATTTTTAGAACCAGTCCAGTGCACAGTCCACTATAAAATCTTTTCTCTATATAATATTAGTAATTGTAGATAAGAGAAATGCTATCCCAACTTATATTATGAATGCGAAAGTGAGTTGTTTGGGAGTGAGAGTGACCCAAAAACTCCGCCTTATTTAAAATCCAAATTTACTTTTCTGGGTGACAACCACGTCAGAGAACTTCGCTCTTCCAGCAATCTCCTTCTGATACCTCAACATTGGAGTGGGTTTTTCAAATACTCGTTCGCAGTGCAAGCCGTTCAGCTTTGGAACTCCCTTCCAGCTAGTATTAACAGGGCCCGTAGTCGTCTGACATTTAAGAATGCAGTACGCGCACATTTCTCTCAACAAATTTAAAGAGTATAATATATTTATGTAGTCTATTTATGTATGTATCACTGTTTTTTTATATATGTAATTTGGTATTGTAAGTTTACTTATATAGAATTTAGTAATTAATATGGACACAAGTTTGTTTTGTTTTCTATGTAGGTACGGTTTTAACATTAAATTTGCACTTACTTCTTATAATTTCATTCTCAGCATCACCTGTTGGTTGACTGGTAGATAAGGCCTTAGGCCAGTCCGCCAATTACATGTAACTATGTAATGAAGTTTTTAAATAAATAAATAAGTTCGTTAATTACGCTTTCACGTTCTATCTACTGAACCAATCATCATGAAATTTTGCATACACGATGTCTGGAGTACGGAGGACATAGGCTATCTTGGAGAAAAGTACTGTTATAGTAAGTTTTTGATAGACTATTTTTATCCTCCAATCTAGTCAAAGCCTCCAATACATAGGTAATTTTGTTATCCGAAAACACATTTGTATGGCATGAGAAGTCAGAAATAATGATATTGTCTCTGTCTTAGTAAGTTATGTAGAAGCTGAGAGTTTGAGATAGGTAATCTCATGAATGGACCCATAGGTCATAAGCATGGGCGTGGGCAAAGTATTATTAGGGGTGACGATAGATATTTTATCTATTCTAAATTCGTATCTTTAAAAAGCTTTTTTCTTTAATTTGCCAACACATAGGAAGACTATTTTTTTCAATGATTATTAAGAGGTGTAGGCCAAATCCTCTGACTGCTCTTCTGATAGTACAGAGAGGGTCGTGCTCCTGTAGTGAAGACTATCTGGAAGGATCTGATGATATAGATATGATTAAGAAATAAAGAAGGTAAAACGTTATTTAAATTTGCCAGAATTATTATATTTTATGTTTTATACATATATATATATATAGCTATATGGGTGCCAGTGCACTCCTTAGCACCCAGCTAACTTGATCATAACAATAAAAAACTACATAAGCGAGATAGTGGGCGTATATGAAGAAATAATAAATCCTGAATGGTGGCTATAATTTTCTAGGTAACACGTTTATTTTTAAGATATCACGGCAATAGACTTAGTTTGCAACATAATTTCACACAGAGAAGATGGGGAGAAAAAGAGAGTAGAGAAGAAGAAAATGGTAAGTTTCTTCATTTAAAAAAAATATGAGAAATTACTTACTGACTTGTCTGGTCAGCGCTGGCTCTCTTTTAGCGGCTCTTGTACTGATGAATCTGTTATAATCCTGTTCTGTTAAACTCCTATACTGACTGTCACGAATATTATCACTGTAAAACTTGAAGAAGTCCTCCCTTGAAGAATAACCCCGGCGAACTATGCAGAAAATGGGGCGTAGGTCGGTCAACCTTCTTATTATTTCCTTGTTCATTTTGAGAAGAGATTCGTTAATTTATTTTTTAAGTGAGATTCCAATTTCAATTTAGAAATACTGGCTGCTTTTTTATTTTTTACTTTTTATTTACAGTTTTATTTAAATTTGTTAGAATTTCAAAATTTTAATTTGATGCAATTGTAACTTATTTTTAAATCATTTCACTTTTTTTTATAACTTTTTAATGTTTTTTTCTTTTTTCATGAATTTAAATACATACAGCCAGCGCGAAAGTTCCGCGGTAAGTGTCACGGACTTTGCCAGATTCCGCTGGCGAAGTCGTGTGACGTCATCAAAGATAACTCGCATTTTTTTAATAAGGTGATCGACACACGCAATCAAATTGGCCGTGATAAGGGGCTAATTCGATTAATTAAGATATTGTGAACCAAGTAGACAACATCATTATTTTTTTTTAATTTAGGCATAGGTACTTATGCACAATTTAGGAAACAAGTCTATAGATTTGATACAATAAACCATGTCGTGTGGTTCCCGGCAGAGTAGAATATGACCACTCCAACTCTTCCCGTGGATGTCGTTGAAGGTGACTTAGGAGACACAAGCTAAACAAACAAAACATCAAAAATACCCCTCCAACCTGCAGCGTGAAGAGTGTAGGCCAAATCCTCTGACTAGTCTGGCTAATATATGGCTCTGGTAGTACAGAGAGGGTCGTGTTCCTGCAGTAGAGACTAAAGACCTGATGATAAATAATACCATACGATAACTGGAGCAATAGTGATTGAAAGTTCATACCGTTTCATAAACGTAAGCTTCTGTTTCTAGGAGTGGACATTTCGCTTCCGGTGGGAGTGGCACCAACACTTGCTGATGGGAAAAGCCTGTAAGGAAAAGCCAATATTTTAAAATAATTAATATCGTCCATTGATTTTCTTTCAATCACTACATATTATAAAACAAAGTCCTCCGCCGCATCTGTCTGTCTGTCTGTCTGTTCGCAATAAACTTAAAAACTACTCCACGGATTTTCATACGGTTTTCACCAATAGATAGAGTGATTCACGAGGAAGGTTTTAAGGTATAAAACATGCCCGGGCGCAGCAGGGTAGGGCTGTTAGTCTTGTATATGATGAGGTTAAAAAACGGTCATAGGTCATTTTCAACGTCTCTTTGGTATCATCATCAGGTCTTATTAAGTCTCCACTGCTGGAGCATGACACTCACTGTACTACCACAGACACTTATTACAGAGCAGTCAGAGCATTTGGCCTACACTCTACAAGCTGGCCAGACGGGTTGGAGAGATCTCTTTGATGTTTACAAGCTTTGTTTAGCTTTTCCTAAGTCGCCTTCTACGACATCCACGGGAAGACTTGGAGTGGTCCTATTCTACTCTGCCGGGAAACATCATCATCAACCTATTGCAGTCCACTGCTGGATATAAGCCTCCCCAAGGGCACGCCAAATTGTGCGATCTTCTGCTTTCCTCATCCAGTCACTACCAGTGACCTTTCTCAGGCCATCGGTCTACCTGGCAGAGGGACGTTCCACACTGCGTTTGCCGAGGACGTGGTCTCCATTCGAGAAAATCGAAAATCGAGGAAATACCGTCCAGTTTTGACATTGCCTTTCTTTCTTTCTTTCTTTAGGTGTAGGGCCCCATCGTTTAGCCATAAACGATGATTTTGCCAATTTTAAGGTTAACAATAACACGCACGCACTTAACAATATCAAAGTACATAAAAAAATTGACCGGAACTAATAGTAATGAGTTTCCCAAAACAAAAGAACAACAAGGGCAAGTAAAAAGCTAAAACCGAGTAAAATTTGTCATAATAACGTCAAAAATTAAATGACCGGTAAAATATGGAAATACTAGTACAGGATATGGAACGAAAGTAGGCAGAATATGATCGGTAAAACAGATCAAAGGGACAAATTATTACATTGTATGAATTTAGCTAGGACAGAAACAAAGGGGGAAAAAACTAAAGTCAACAAGAAGGAGATATTTACAGGACGGGGTCAAAGAAGGGTCAAAGGTCATTTCCAATGTCTTTCTGGCATATTTTTTCCTTTTTTTAAGTAGAATCTCCTTCATGTTACTCACTTCATGACTTCCTTGTATTTCTCCGTCATCTCGTTCACAGGCGGCATCGGGTCCGGCTCGAAGATCTTCAGGGCGAAGTATGGGGCGCCCATACTTACTGCACTGGCCATCTTGAAATAGAAATAATAAAATATACGTATAATTTATTTTTAATATGTGTAATCTTATGCATTCATTATTCGTTACTCTGATACTCTTATTAAAATAAAGAAATATCATAAGGGACATAATACTTCATCACTAATAAGTTTTGTTTTGATAGGATAATTTATATTTTTTAGGTTAATTTAGTTTATAGTTAGGTTTATTTGTCTTTACATGTTAATTACAATAAAAATACTAATAAAATGATCTCTAAAAAATTACTTAGTTTTTGATAGTGTTCGTATGGATGATACAATTATAGTTGCAGTTTATGAAAATGTGCTACCTATATATGTCAAAAAATCGTTCAGTCCAATTTTCGTTGAAAATGTTCATTAAGATCTGCAGAAATTTCAAGTCTAAAAACTGCCGGTTCAAATCCTGCCCACGTGGATTTTTATTCCATTTCTTTTTTATTTATTTTAATAGGGTACATTAACGATTCTGATTGAATTTCTTGGGAAAAATAATAATGTTATGTGCCGCTACGATGTGACAGAGCGAAACGTCTGTGTGCTGTGGACTGCAAACATAATTGTGCTGGTAATTAACCTTACATAGCTTCATCGTCGGTACTCTTCTCCACTGCAGGAGCACAACCCTCTTTGTACTACCAGAGCCATATATTAGCCAGAGTAGTCAGATGATTTGGTCTACACTCTTCCCGCTGGTCAGACGGGTTGGTCTTTTGGTTGTCTATAAAGCTTTCTTTAGCTTGTGTTCCCTATTAGTCTTGTACGAAATCTACGGGAAGACTTGGAATGATCCTATTCCACTTTGCCGTGAACCACTCGTTTTTATTGTATGAAATCTATATTATATAGACTTGTTTCCAAAATTTGGTATAAGTATGCCTAAGTTCAGGTTTAGTATTAAAAATGAATACATACAGATGTTGTCTAATTGGTAAGTTCACAATGACACACACAAAGTGACACTCCAATTCTTCCCGTGGATGTCGTTTGACTAGGACATTTACGGAAAGAATCAAAGTACTACGAGAGAAAGTTCTACTCTGTCGGGAACCACATGGTGAATATAATCATATAGCTTGGTCAATAAAATTTTACATAGGTGCATTACAAATAAAAAGTTACTTACCGCATCCATATTTGCCTCCATGTCAGCTAGTTTTTTATTTAAGTCGTGTTTCAGACCTCGCATCAGAACAAAGTCTTTCTCTAAGATACCTTGTAGACCTGCAAAATCGAGAATTTTATTAATAAGATAAGTTTATTTGTTAATCAGGGAGAATTTATTTCTCATTTTAAATTTTGAGGAAATCGCTGATGGGCATTCTGGAATGCCATGCGCAATGATGTCGGATAGTGGGTCTTGAGAAGGCACTTTTTACAGTTCTGGAGCCAAATATTCGTCCCTAATATTCGTCATGTCTCCCCGTATCACACAGCTATTTTATTCCGAAACTATTAAGACAACTTAAAACTTAGTAGGCAGATTTAGGAAGGGTCCATGGAATAAAACCTAATTTTTTTTTAACGAAAATTGGACTGAACGCGATATAGTTTTTGACATATATAGGAACCACATTTTCACAAACTGCAATTTATCCATACAAATAATATCAAAAACAAAGTAATTTTTGCGGGCAAAAAATAATATTGGCATTATTGATAATTTTTTGGCGATTCCGAATCGCACTTGGCCCCTTTTTTCTCATTTTGTGATTTTAAATATAGAGGTCAAATACACTACATGCTATAATCTTATCAAACGCGAACGAATCATGAGCAAGCTGTTTGTGAAAATAAAATAATAATTCACCAGCATTTTCCAGCAAAGTTTCAAGGTCTTGTGGCGGATGTTCTGCCGTAGATGGAGCCAGGAAGCGTGGCGAAGCCGTCGGCGGAGTCCTAGGCGTTCTTCGGGACAGAGGTGGAGCTGTCGATTAATTTTGTTTGTAAACTAGAGATTAATATATGCACACAATATACAACATACATCTACATAAGAATCACAATTTTATTCTTCTTTACAAACATAAATATCATTTTGTTAAGTCATCACATTCTATACAGTGGCTTGAGACATGCAATGTTAACTAAATTGATGTCTAAATGTATTTGTTTACACACCTTATATAACTTTGCTATAAGTGCACATAAATACTAATATTGACGTCGATTCGGTTATTATTAATAATAACAAAACAAATTGGACCTAATATTGATCCTTTTGACACGCCTATGAAATATGAAATTAGTAATTATGGGTTTCAACATGAAGTCCTGAAGTGATGGTTTGGATTTGATGATTGGATGGATGGATGGTTACTTGAAGAACACCAGTAACCTCGCAGGAGTAGAAAGCTAACATCATAAACAACAAAGATTGTTAAACAAGTTTAGCCATATCTATACATTAATTAAAAATATTTTTTTAATGTTTTCATAGCCGTGTCGTAACTTTGTAAGTCTATATTTTATTCCTATTAAAGGACGATGCGGCGACGCAACGATGCGCGCGTACGTAGAGTTGATAACATTCAACCGGTTTTTTGTATGAATATAAAATTTAACAAATTATTAAAATTCATAGAATTTTTTTTGTTACTGATGTATTACAAGTAACTTGTATTTCTAGTCTGTATTAGGTTAGAGTACCTGACAAGACCTCATCAGGTATCTCCCATATAGACGGTCTTCTAGCCCGCAAAGTATCCCCTGGCGGCGGCAACACTGTCGCCAACTCCTCACGTTCCTTGATAACGACGGTGCAGACGTAGTCACAGCAGGTTATGAGGAGTTCTGGCCGGTTGAAACGAGTGTACTCTCTGAAGTTTTTAGAAATTATAGTATAAGGGGGAAAAAAAATATTTGGACTTCTCATAGCAAATTGACCACTAATTGCTGAATTTGCTTTGGAGGTCAATTTTGTTTTCTAATAGGAATTTGTATATTCTAATAGGAATTATGAATTCTGATTCCGATATTATAATATTGCCAGTTTTTTAGAATCATTCTGAAACGCCTGAATGATAAAACATTTTAAAAACTGTATACTTAACTGCTTCTAAATATTTACAAATTTTTTCGTTTAAATGCTGTTTGTTTGTTTGTTTTTCGTGTGTGCTAGGCAGCTCATAAAATCGGACCCCAGTCAAAGACAATATAATACCCCAGTGTTGGCCACACTGGGGTCAGATTTTATGAGCTGCCTAAAAGCGTCTAACATAGCTTAACACAACGCAAACTGCTGTTGTATCAGGTTCTTACTATTAATGAAAAACATACTGCTCTTGCTCGAGCTCCCTGGTCTGCCAATCATCCTGTGGCTCCGGCTGCAGCATCAGGCCTCCAGTAGACCCGTGGTACACACTGGATCCTCGACGAGAGATGGGTTCGATCGGCGAGTCAGCTGGGGAGTCACATTGTGATAGTCTTCTTCTCGCAGGTCCTAAGGAAGGAGTATACTATCAGGTATTTTTCTTCAAGTTTGGATAGAGCCCAATTCAATAAAAACTAAAAGCCACGTTTAGCATGTTTTTAGGTGGAGAACGGAATCATAATAGTGATGGGTTGCTAGCCGCATCGCCTATTCCATCGGCTTTTACGATCACGCTGGAGAGAAGAAGCTGGTATATTATATAACCAGCGTAGAACACTAGAGGAAAACAAGTTTCGTTAGAATTAATCCAAGCATATCAACCACTTGATCCATTCGATCGAAATTCGATCAACACCTAACACCAGATCCAGAATTGCAGATTGAGTTAAGATTAAATTTGAATCCCACCACACCACCTTAATGACGTCATCGTCGTCTGTGAAAAGTCCTCAGCTGGACATCGGTTTCCCCTAACGATTTCTATCATTGGGGTTTTGCCATACTCACCACGCTTGACGGATTCAATTAATGTAAATATACAGGTCTTATCTTACACAATATATACAGAGTAGCAATTAAGGGCCCTGTCGGCCGTTGCAATGAGAAAAGAGCTGCATAGATTTGTTTCACATGTATGTCAAAAATGTAATGATTTAAAAAAAATTGTTATGGATAGGTGATCGCAGTTTGTTTGGCTTTTCTCGGTCCCGACGCTGCTGCCTATCGAAACTGTTTTTTTAAGCGAAGGAAGGATAGGAGTTTGTTGGACTGGAACAAAGGGATAAGGTATTTAGCATGCTGATTGCTCGGATCGATTTGCGATGAAAAACTACCCGAAGCCATATAATCTGCAACACCGGACAGGCAGTTGAAGATGAACGCATAGTAATAGTGGCGTGACAGGAGATATCAAGAACCTTACCTGGATGAATAGAGAACGCCCCAAAATCAACTTTCTTCCCGAGGACACCCAAGAACGGGAAGTGTAGTTTAATGGACTGCAAGAGGCATTCCTCGTACATGTCCCAGATGTGGATTGTCTGCAAAGAACGAATATATTTAGCGTAATAGTGAATGTTTAAAAAACTATTACTACCTAAACTATGTCAAATCAGGGGCATCTTCCTCAACTGCTTGTCCGTTGTCCGTTGGTTACAGGTATGGCATCGAGTACAGGCATCCCCAATTTATCCGGGCAAGCAGCATCTCAAATAAATTTATCATCATCATTCATCATTTCAGCCGCAAGTAGTCCACTGCTGGACATAGGCCTCTCCCAATGATTTCCAAAATGACCGGTTGGAAGCGGCCTGCATCCAGCGCCTTCCTGCGACCTTGCTCAGGTCGTCTGACCACCTAGTCGGTGGGTGCCCGACGCTGCGCTTGCCGGTACGTGGTCGCCATTTGAGAACCCTTCTGTCCCATCGGCCATCGGTTCTTCGCGCTATGTGCCCCGCCTACTGCCACTTCAAAGAGCTAATCCGCTGAGCTATGTCGGTGACTTTCGTTCTTCCACGGATCTCCTCGTTTCTGATCTGCGATCTCGCAGAGAAACACCGAGCATAGCCCTCTCCATAGCTCTTTGAGCGACCTTGAGCTTTCTTATGAGGCCCATAGTAAGGGAACACGTTTCGGACCCGTAAGTCATCACTGGTAACGTTCCCTTTTACCAAATAACGGTTTCGATGGGCAGCAGCACGCTAACCGAGATAAGCCAAACAAACTGCGCTCACCAAATAGTCTGCCAAGCGTGGTGAGTGTGAGTGAAAACTCCCATGACATACGAAATGTTAGGAGAAAAGTTAGCTTGTTAGCAAGCTCTTACCAGAAGTATCGTGCCTAATTAACATTCGATGGGTAAAATAAAATCGGCAATACTGTCAAGCTTATTTCATTTAAACAATGGGAGATGGGTTTTATATATGTAAAGCCCTCCTGCCATCGTAGCGCCCGTCAGGGACCTTAATTTACTTTTGTTTAGTAAGCTAAGACCTGTGTTATACATTAAGAATTAATTCAATGATTTATTGATTGATTTATTGAAATTTCAGCTGCTAGTAGTCAGAGTACAGCAGTAAACTTCATTCAAGCTGATAAAGGTTTTAAGCTTATTATCTTTCTACACGAGCATAGACAAATTCATGAAATAGTTTAATTCACCAAATTCCGATTGGGACATACTCAATTTTGAATTTTGAATGCATGGTTTGAACCAGCAGCTTGGTCTGATTCAAATCCAACCCACGTGGATTTTTTCCCCATATCTTATTTCTTAATTTTAAGAGTACTACATGAGAATAGCACTGTGAATGCATAAAAATACCGATAAAATACGCACACAATTATTGCAATAAGCCATCACAATCTCCTCCGGAGCTATGACAGCCACGTCCAAAATCGCCGGGTTGGTGGGAGCAGCGAGAGACGCGAAAGGAACGGGCTGAGTTGTCTCCCAGAAGCGAACTACACCATCGACACTGCCTGTCACGAGAAGGTGGAGTGGGGTGATGATGTGGAAGCAGGAGACACCCTGGAAGATATAGAAGTTAAAAGATTTAAACTCGTGTCTCAATAAAGTCCTTCTGCGGTAACGAGTGATGATGTGGAAACAGGACACATCCTGGAAGATTTAGAGTTTGAACATCGAACCTCGTGTCTCAATAGAGTCCTTCTGGGGTAACTGGTCATCAGGTCTTTTTAAGTCTCCAGTGCAGGAGCATGACTCTCTCTGTACTACCAGAGCCATAAATTAGCCAGAACAGTCAGTGGATTTAGTCTACTCTCTCCTCGCTGGCCAGACGGGTTGTAGATCTCTTTGATGTTTATAAGCTCTGTTTAGCTTGTGGTCCCTAAGTCACCTTTTACGACATCCTCGGGAAGACTTGGAGTGGTCCTATTCTATTCTGCCGGTAATCATCATAATTTCTAGTAGTTGCCATTTGTATCTTTCCTGATCATGTTGCCTAAAAAGCAATAGCCTAAAGAGTGACTCATATTAAAAAGTCTTTGCAGCAAATTGGCTAACTTGCGAAATGACTCCTTTGCAGAATGCCGTCAACATAAAAAGACTAGCAGGTAAGATGACTACAAAGAGGTGTGTCATCCTCAATTGCCTGTCCGTGGTTGCAGGTAAAGCATCAGGTACGCGCACCCGGCCTCCAGATCTGCTACTTTTTCATTCCCCATCCATCTGAGCAAATAGCATCCCAAATACCTTTATCCTATTCCCCAAGTCCAAAGAACTCCTACCCTTTCTTCGCTTAAAAAATAGTTTTGATGGGCAGCAGCGTCAGCACCAAGATAAACTAAACAAACTGCGCTCACCAACCCGTCTCCAAAGCTTGGTGAGTATGGCAAAACCCTCCCATGATTGAAATCCTTGGGGATTCCTATGTCCAGCAGTGGACTTCTTACGGCTGAGATGACACGATGATATAAATGGTGTGCTGTCAATAAGTAAATCATCATCATCATCATCAGGTCTTTCTAGTCTCCACTGCAGGAGCACGACCCTCTCGGTACTACCAGAGCCATATATTAGCCTGAGTAGTCAGAGGATTTGGCCTACACTCTCCATGCTGGCCAGACGGGTTGGAGAGGTATCTTTGATGTTAATAAGCTTTATTTAGCTTGTGTTTCCTTAGTCGCCTTTTACGACATCCACGGGATGACTTGGAGTGGTCCTATTCTACTCTGCCGGGAGCTACACGGCAATAAGTAAATGTTGGTACCCTTTGCACTTTAAAAGTATAATCCCTGAGCTTCCCCGGCACATGTCTGGATCTCACACTGACAGTGGAGTCGTGTGAACAGGACACTAGTATTTCTCCATCCCTGGTGTAGGAAACTCTACGGATGGACCGAGAGTGTACTCGGCGCCAAGTGATGATGCTGACGTAGGTTGTGTGAGGGGGTGAACTCAGTTCCTGGAATCGGGAACACACGAATTAGTAACAGATACCATTAAAACAAAATGCAAGTTAAAACTTCTTTAGACGCGTTAAGGTGCTCTTATAATAACACAAGCGCCATCAAGCAATTCCTAAAATCCTAAATTAAATCGAATTTTAATCTAACTAGTACAAAACTATGAAATTAGTTGTAGTATTTTTTATTTACAACAAGTAATTTACTAGTGCCATATTTAAGGAAAAAAATTGGTTGGCGTTAACCTGTTTTTTTTTCTTAATTTATCAAATGAATATTTGTGAAAACGAATATTAAAATACTATAATTTACTAGGTATATACGTACATGAGAGATTTTTTTAAATTTGATATAATTTAGGATTAAAAGAATTAATTTCTGGGTGGCGCAAATCATGTAACTAGCGTCATGGACATCGAACGCTTTGTATTTTTTGGGTGAACAACGAATTACTCAGTTTTCACTTTTGGCTCTATATCTAAAAATAAACCTAAAACTATTGTTTTTTATAAAAAAGTGAGTACAAAGTTTTGACGCAAAATGTGGCGACAAGTAAAGGTGGGGAGCACTTGCTAATGCTTACCATCCAAAAGTAATAGTTTATGGATTCCGGAGACTTGCTATGGAAGAGTGACATCCGAGGCTGCAGGAACCTGATACGCGTTAGGTCTCCTCGCTCGGTCCCGAAGACCAGCTCCGATCCATCCGTAATGGGAGACGAGGGGCAGTAGGATAGGCACTAAAATAAAAAGAGACAAAAGAATTACAAGCTATTTCACCAAAATTAGATATTCGTTTAAAAAAACCGGCCAAGTGCGTGTGTAGGCACGCGCAGTGTAGGGTTCCGTAGTTGCGAATGACAACTTTGAGTTCACACTATTCACACTCGCACCAAAAACATCTAACAATGAAAATAGTATAAAATTTTACAGTTTATAAGTTGGTTGCCTATAACTTTTTAGTTTGTACTTAGTACTCGGCTTTGATAGTCTTCCTTTCAACTTCAGTGTTGCTGTCATATACTACTGCTGTAATTTTTTTCAGTTATCTATATATAACCGTTTAGCAGATAGAGGGGGGGGGGGGGACACTTACCTCTAACAAAAATTCGCACTTTAAAACCAAATATTTCGGAAACGAATCCCTAAATCGAAAAATGGTGTTCTCAACCTCACAATATTTTTGAAAGACCTATTTAACGATACCCCACACGATGAGTAAATAGGGAAAAAAAAATTACTCCCCCACTTTACTTGTATGGGAGCTACCCTAAAAAAAATTTTTTTCAAAGATTTTATTCTACCACTTTTTTGTCATGATTAATATACATACCCATACCAAATTACAGCTTTCTAGTACTTATAGTCTCTGCGTAAAACCGCGGACGGACAGACAGACAGACAGACAGACAGACACACAGACATGGCGAAACTATAAGGGATCCTAGTTTACTACGGATCCCTAAAAATACTGAAAATACCAGCTGCTTTTCTTCCCGCGCAGACCATTATAGCCGGAAAGGGATGGGCGAAAATCTAAGGAATCACGTCAATATGTGATGCGGCTAGCAACCCATCACTATATTGATTCCAATTTCCACCTTATTGCCCACTAACACCTTGTGGCCTTTAGGTCCTATGGCCTTGGGCTCTGTCTACCCCGCAAGGGATAAAGACGTGATAATATGTATGTTTGTATGTGGCAAAAAAACCGTCTGGTTAGCTTGGAGAGTATAGGCCAAATCCTCTGACTTTTCCAGCTAATATATGACTCTGGTAGTACAAAAAGGGTCATGCTCCTGCAGTGGAGACTTCAAAACACCTGATGATGATGATGATGATGAGGGAAAAAAGGAAGTTGACACAAGTTAAATAAAACGTACCGTAGGAATATTAGGAAGTCCAGTGATGCAGAAAGTAGGTGTGTGGGTGAGCGTGGAAGCATCATAGACCATCAGGCTGCGGTCTGATGCCGACAAGATTAGATTCTGAACGTCCTGTAAAAACTAGATATCACTGACCAGCTATAACAACATAAATTATTAAGTGAGGTGAGCGAGGAGCCCGGTGGTCCAGTGGGTGTGAGCTCTGTGAGCGCTTACGTATGTTAAGCAACCCCTGGTGCAGTCCCTACTTGGATGGGTGACCGCAAGTGGCACAAAAATATTTCGAGCTCCTCCGTGCTTCGGAAGGCACGTTAAGCCGTTGGTCCCGGCTGTCATCGTTGATAGCAGTCGTTAAGCTATGTCAGCTGCCATAAGGCAGCTAAAAATCTGACACCAGTGTTGGCCACTTACACATACGAAAAACAAAAAAAAAGAAAACATTAAGTTGTGCAAATGAAATTTGTTTATATCTTTACAAATTTTCCGGGCGCAGCCGGTGAAGTCTGCTGATTAGTTATACAACTAGCAGACCTCACCGGCTGCGCCCGGACATTTATTATACATTAAACCTTCCTCTTGAATCTTAACAATAATTATGTACAATTAAAACTTACGCTCAAATATATGACATCGGTGATCCAGCAGTTTTTGATCCGTTTTCTAAGACCAGTTCTGTGGTAAAATACCTGTGAATTTTAATAAGAGTGTCATCAGGTATTGCAGGGCCTTCTGCAGAAGCCCATAAAACTGTGAATCAAAGTTCAATTTAAAGTCATAGAATTCTTAAAAACAATTCACGGCATATAAATAGCTATAGCCCACATCTTCGTTCGCGTGAATATTAGTAATCGCGGTTGGATCATTGTAATATACTAATCTTCAAAGTTCAAAGTAGCCGTGTGGTTCCCGGCAGAGTAGAATAGGTCCACTCCAAGTCCAAGTAGAAGGCGACTTAGGAAACGCAAGAAAAACAAAGCTTAGGAACATCAAAAACACCTCTCCAATCCGTCTGGCCAGCGTGGAGAGTGTAGGCCAAATCTTTTGACTGCTTGTAATACTTAGCTTGTAATATGTTAATACATGCTACAGCTAATATATGGCTCTGGTAGTACAGAGAGCAGAGAGGGTCGTGCTCCTGCAGTGGAGACTAAAAAAGATCTGATGATGATAATGATGAATCTAAAAAGTTCATAATACTCGTACAAACATTTTCCGCAGCGCACGCAATGGAAGCTTTCAAACAGGAATAACTTTTCCGTTTTTGCAACAGTTTCCATTGATGCATCGCTCCTATTAGTTGCAGCGTGATTATATAAATCTTCAAGCGTTCCTCGGAAATTGATCTATCCAACATAAAAGGAACAAACAAACCAACTCTTCAGCTTTAGGTATATTATTAAATTAACTCTACTCTAATCTTACAAAATAACTCAAAACGTCCTGTCATACATTTTTCTCAAGATAAACAACGTATTTCAAAGCTACCTCGTAAGAGTGAACCAAGTCCAAATCTCCACTGTACACTCCCACTCTCCCTCCTCTGGATACAGCTACGTAGCAGAATGAATCTTCCCTCTCCAAGCTCACCAACTTGATTATTGTCTCCCGCTAAGAACAAAAAGAAATCCCAGTGTGTTAGTTCGGTTATGAAAGAAATTACGATTTCGTTAGCAATACATTTCTGTGGGCAAAGTCAGTGCACCTTGGGCAAAGACAATATAATACTAACGTAATAGACTGCCCACCTCATACAAAAATATTGGATCAAATTAAGGTTGCAAAAAGCAGGCAAATGTATGGCGCAGGAGAGTTGCTTGCTACTCGATACTAGATGGCGGTAATCTGCCTTTAACTTACTAAATATGACTAAAATATTGTTTTGATTTTTAATAAGATATATTTTATGAATAATGTTTTTATATTCCCATAATACGGTAGATACAATGTTGTGTAGTTTCGAGTAGCGCCATCTATGCGAGTTTTTGAGAACAAATCGTACGATTGAGGCGTTGAGACCACATGCCTTGGGTTTCAAGCACAGACATGAAAAAAAAAATTGTTTCAAGGTATCTGTAGAATTGCAAAAATTTGCTGTTTTCTACCTTTGATTATACTTACTTGTGATAAAGGTTACATCAACATTTTGAAAAAGATCAATTTCCATTATAACCTGGCCAGGGTCAAACCCGGAAACTCATTGACTTACAGTGCGACACGGATCATGTGGCACTTGAATGATATTGAAATAGGGGCGCTGTGTGTAATTGGGACTACCAGCTGACAAAATATTCAATATTCTTAAATTTTATAAATGCAAAGAATTAAAAGCATGAAATATCCGCAGCAAACATCAATTCGAGCTATCTTCCAAAAGTGACGCTTTACATGATGACGGCAAAGGGATGTAGTGTATGCAATAGTGGCAACACTGTCTTGGGTGCTCATGGGCAATGTTGTTGCGTCAGTGTCACGTGAGCCGTTGGTGCGAGTGGACGTAGCAACAGTTGTTGTGTGTGCATTGTCGAGCCAGTGATACTGGCGGTTGAGGGTTTTTTAGCAAACCCTACAATAGCAGCGTTTAGTTCTTATTTTGGCCAGGTGCCAAAAGATCCTTGTAGCACTGTACATGAGTGGTCCCGGTTCATGTCATGTCATCTAATTTCTTAGGCTATAATAAATTTGGCTACAACCCGGTTACGAAAGAAACTGCTTAGTGTTTCTTATTTTCTTTTTGTTAAACTGGATCTCACCTTACAATGCTCCAACTGCTTCATCCCCACTTCCCTCGCAGGTTTCCACACTTCAGCCCGAGACCTGGTCTTCTTAGCCCCCACAGCCACGAGCCGGTCAATGACCTGTCGCCACCACACCTTACCGGTGCAGAACGGGTCTAGCAGTTGGAAGAGTTTGTGAGCGTGGGTCGTATACTTATGGTGGCCTATAAGGAGACAAATATTGGAAAGCAAATACATCTAAGTAGCTCCGTGGCGCAGCGGTCAACACGCCGGCCTGTGGCGCGGATGGTCCCGGGTTCGATCCCCGGTCAGGTCAAGATGAAAAATGATCTTTTTAAGATTGACCTGGGACTCTGGAATCAACAAACACATAGGTACATCAATTGCTCTCCCTACGGTCCCATGGGATAGTACATAGCATCAAGCGCGTTTGCAAACGCCTTATCTTCCAGTCACAATTTATCTTAAACATGAAGAGCTAACTTGGTGAACTGTATGTTTTGTTCCAGCCACAAACTAAGGCAAACCCAGTCTGTTCTATATACTAAATATTATTTAAGTCTGTAACTTTATGTAATTGTGTGTTTGTAATTTCCGACACAATGAACTGAAACTGAAATACACATCTTTAGTTTAAAGTAGAGACTGGGTTTGCCCTTTTCTGCTGCAACTTATAATAATAATAAATATAAATAAATATATACGGACAAATCACACAGATTGAGCTAGCCCCAAAGTAAGTTCGAGACTTGTGTTATGGGATACTAACTCAACGATACTATATTTTATAATAGATACATATATAGATAAACATCCAAGACCCAGGTCAATCTGAAAAAGATCATTTTCCATCTTGACCTGACCGGGGATCGAACCCGGGACCATCCGTGTCGCAGGCAGGCGTGTTGACCGCTGCGCCACGGAGCTCGTCATGTCATCATGTATCTTTATGTGCTCGCTCTAAAGTTTCAAGAGATAGCTATGGTTGCTTACCAAAAATAGTATCAAGAGCAGTCACGAATGCTTTTTCTTCCAGCCACAGCGTGTCTTCGGAATGAGTTGCTGACTTTGCGAATTCTATGCCTTCCTCCGCTGCGGCTAAACGCATTACTTCTTCTACTTTCCTACCAAATAGAAACTCAAAAACTTAATTTATATTATTTTTATGTCCCGTGTGGTTCCCGGCAGAGTAGAATAGGACCACTCCAAGACTTCCCGTGGATGTCATAGGAAGCGACTTATGAAATACAAGCTAAACAAAGCTTATAAACACCAAAGAGGGCAATTCTTTGATGCCAAAGACGCATTTGCAATGTTGTCACACACACATTGAAAAGTTAACAAGTTTTTAAACATTGAAATAAACGCACGGCGGAGTCTAGAGAGTATATAGATAGTTAGTAATGAATGTTTCTGGACAAAGTCTTAAAATATGTTTTGAGGTAAGAGAGGGAAAAAACCCGTCTGGCCAGCGTGGAGAGTGTAGGCTAAATCCTCTGACTGCTATGATTAATATCTGGTAGTACAGAGAGGGTCATGCTCCTGCAGTGGAGACTAAAAAAACCTGAGGATGGTTAAGTCAATTTATATTTCCAATCTAATCAATATACAGACTTTTTTCGTCTAGATCGGAGGTGGACTTCCGCGGAGCATGGTCAGTGTCTGTACATATATTTACTTATGTTGTTTATTGTTGTTGTTACAAGTTATTTTAATATATGTTTTGAAATAAATGAATTGAATTAAACTAAAGCCTTATCAGAGTTTTTATCTCCCATACAGCCATTATTATATGGCTGTCGGTTAATTTTATCGTCTCTTCCTGTGAATATAAAGCTGCAAAACAAAGAGCAAGAGTACTAAAAATTCGTTAACAAAGCTATCGTGGTATCACTCTTTTTTTTATGACTCGTATATATGTCGTAAAACAAAGAACACCACACAACTTCAGCTACACAAATTCAGCTTTAACTTTAGTACGTAACAACTTTAGCAACATATTGAACATACATATTGAACACACTCACTCAATAATAAGTACTTCACGGCTCAGTGCTTTGAGGGAATCATTACCGTCGTGTCGCTACCCATACTCGTCCTGATAATGATCTCCGCAATAGACCAAAACTTGTCAGCGAATCCGACGAAATAAACCGTAAGTAGGTATCTCAAACCGGTTTTCCATAATAATTTACTCAAGTTTTGTTCGATGAAAATACCTACAAGATTCAGCCTTTTCAGAGCACATATTTGTCATGTGATGACTACTTACCTGTCTATGTCTCGTGAGTGGTTCCTGTCCTTGTTCTTCTTGAAGACCCGTCGCAGTTTGCTGAGGATGGCTGGAGTCATCTTATTCATTAGCTCTCGGGCCAGACTTTCATCTTCTTCACTGAAAATTCAAAAACGCTCGAAACCTAGATGTTTATCTGTGGTGTCTTAACTGCCATACGGTTCAGCAGAAAGATGGTATAAAAGTCTCCAATCCTTCTCTAAAAGGAGCCTTCGTTTAATATTATACGAGTATAAATAAATGCGGAAGTCTTCCACATATTACGATCCTGTGGTTTCCTGCGCCATGTTAGTCCAGCAGTGTTCTTAAAATCATCATCCCATCGTCATAAATAATCTTAAACATTTAAAAGATATACTTAACACAATGTTGGCCACTAACATACACAAAAAAGAAAAGAACAAAGTACTCACCATGACAAACTTTCATCGGATGCACTTCCATCAGATATCGAATAAGCCTTCTCAAATATCTCCGAGCACTCCTCATTTAGAGATTTCTGTGATTTTATAGACATCTTCGGAGATTGATATCAATCATATCATACACTAGGAACTATGTACTCAAAATAAACACTTTGTTGGTTCAATACACAGTAGCTAACGAGAATCAAAAAATTTTGTAAGCGCCATCTACTAAGCCAGTGATGAACTATTTCCTAAATCAGAAGCAAGAGAAAAGGACAAAAGCAAAGAACGCAGGAAGTGAATTAGTAGGTAGTGTTTTTGATTATAAAAATAGATGTCGTTACGAGGTGCAAAAAAAGTAAGTAGTTGTAACTTTGGAAAATAAATTGCAATTACGGTGACTATGCTTATTAGGTAATTTAGGATTTTCCGTGTATGCGTTTTATTAATAGTGTTTTAATTTTTTTGTAGGTGTAATATATATCAGATATCGTTGATTTCAGAATAGGGTACGTTGCTTTGGAAGGCACGTGCTTTCGGTCACCACTGCAGGTCAATCACTGGTCAAGGGAGTGGGCGAAAATCTAAGGAATCACATTGATAGGCGATGCGGCTAGCAACCCATCACTATTTTGATTCCGCTTTCCACCTTTACGCCCACTACGATGCTAAACGTGGCTTGTAGGTTTTATGACCTACCCCCAAGGGGTTCTGTCTACCCCCCAAGGGATAAAGACGTGATAGTATATAAGGATTTTTCAATTGTTAGGTCCACTGCAAAATAAAACACCGCAAATGAACATTGTCTATTTTATTGTATGTATGTATAATAATACTTAGGTAACTAACATAATGTATACTAGAAGTAGGCTATACATATAAGGGCGAGCGAATTATCCACTTAATAAATAAGGTTTGTTTATATGCTAGAAATTTCACTCAGTCCATCACTTATTATAAACAAAAAAATGTAATTTGCAGATGAAATGGACGAATTTGATGTTGATGAGATTTCTTTCAAAAATTTAATAAATGTTTCATTTTTCATCTTCTTTTGTCTATTTTAGGAAATAAATATATTACTCGCAGCGAATAAAAATTTTAATCAAAGTAATAGTTTTATTGCTAAAATGGTCTGACTAATATACAAAAAAAGAAATAAACATTATGCCTCGTAAAACAACGGACGGAAATTGTTAATATTGCAAAAATGTTAAAAAAGTAATTTACAAAAACATAAACAAATTTATCATACTTTTAGGAATCTGAAATAGCAAAATAGGAACTGTCAACCACTTCAAACTTAGGAAGAAAATAAAAAACACAGTGGCCGTGAGTTTCCGAAATAATAAAACTGTATTCTTATAATATTTATTTCCTAACTATACATTTACACACACAAAATATACTTTGGAATGGAACACCCTTTTATATAGCTATAGTTCACTGTATGAAGACACTATTTTATTATTTGATACATTTTTGAAATAAATGATTTGATTTTCGAAATAATCACAAAAATAAAAATTATCATAAAAAAATTAGGTATTTTAACTTTAATATTTAAAGTGTAATAGTTTTTTGAATGTTAGGTATTCAAGCAGTTGATGGGCAAAAATTTTTTTTTATTAATGTTACTTGGTTGATAAAGGTGTTTGTTTATGCATTGACGATGCTTTTTTGATATTAAATTGGAAAATGGTCACTCGGGCATTATCTATTATATTTCTTAATTCGTTTTAATAAGTTATGGATTCATTCGTTAGTTATACGTTGATGAAGTTAATATATGTTATCAAATAGTAAAACAACGTCTCTGAGAGAGGCATTACATCAGTTATCACAATAACTCTCTCAATATTTGGCTTGATTAGTACTTAAATGCAGGGCAAAAGTTCCCCAGGCTTCTTGCAAGTTTTTAATTCTTAAAAAAAAATAAGTACAAAATTTTAGATCCAAAACCACTTAGGCATACGTAATATTTTTTTCGTAAACAATACAAGAAGCCTGCCTCTTTTATTCTATAACAATTAACTCTACATTTTGAATTTGGAATGTATTTAAACAATATCTACTAGCTATCTTGGATTACCACAAAGTTTCGTAGATACACCAATGTTTAATACTAATTAAAAACTATTTAATACCTTTAATAATCGCTTAAGAAATAAATAGCTTACAGTTATTTAATTATTAAATTTATTATTGTACGAATGCGTATACATGTATTTTCTGAATACAGCTCAATTTTTTATAAGATATCCTGTGACAGTTAAATTTCATGGTTTCTCTAGCGAGAAAAACATTTTGAAATAACTATCAGACTTTGGTATAACTTAATCGTATATAAGTTGAGTTCGTATACATGAAAAGTTATTTTTATCTAATAGCAGTCCAGGATAAAGTTTGGTTGCATGTAGGTCTTTATATACATCCCAAAATATCTCATATTTGGAATTTCAATGCTCTTGATCTTCGGACATCAATCTCTCAAGTTTATGCCTTGTAGTGCGAAATTTTATTTAAAGGTTAAAAGGTGTTTTTGTTTTGTCTTGATCGGTTTTTCCACAGAGCAGGGATGTGACTGTCACTCGCACACTACTAGAGACACACTTTCATTACACTTACGAAACAAGCGTGTCAGGGGGCCGTATCGTTTTTTAAGGTTTTGGGTTTCAAAGTAATGTAGAGAAATCAAAGAATCTGCTATTTTCTACTTAATTGTGATATAGGTTCAATCAGAATTTTGCTTATTAACCGTAATTATGGTATTAACTGTTATTATGATACCATATCACAGCACATTGGGGCATTATCTCGTCTTTTCGAGAACGCACTAACTGGCCGAGTATGCGATTTTCACCTACTAGCCGGGTGCGAGCTGAAATGCGATAACATCATTAATTTCGACTCTAGTACGGCGCGAGCGATATTCCAAGCTCTGTGGGTTTTCAAACATAATTTCATGTGATTGATTCATTGATGAAATCAGCTGTTGTAATACCAACATAATATGACGCGTATTGGTTAAAATATCTTTGATAGGTATATTGAGTTTAAAATATGATTGTTTAGAGCATGTCCGAATATTGCGGGTTGAAGTTTCAAAATTGTCTGTCCGGAAATGCCCCTAGTCAGTAGACGGGACTGTGCGCGTCGTATTGATTAAACTAAGTCTGTTCAGAGCATGTCCGAATATTGCGGATTGAAGTTTCGGAATTGCCTGTCCGGGAATGCCCCCGGTCAGTAGACGGGACTGTGCGCGTCGTAGTTGAGTTGCAAGTAGGGGGGGATGGCTGCAGACAGTTCGGAAGCTCGTCGACGTAGAGCCGCGATGCTGTGGCCACGCCACACTTCTTCTTCCGCTTGCTCTCCGCCGTTACCTGTGGAGAAGTTAATGTTTTTCAACTATTCATCATCACATCATCATTATCATATCAAACCATGGCCAGACATAGGCCTTCCCCAAGGATTTCCGTCGTGGGATGATTTGTCATGCCCACCCAAAGACTTCTATATAATCTTAGGTAGACGTGCCCTACTTCAAGACACAGATATTTAAAAGCAATACTGTCACGTGACGTGGACGGTGTCTTAAGCGCTTCAGTATAAATTGCTCCCTTTGAACGCTTCAGAATTCAAATAATTAATGAGTTAAATAATGCCTATAACTTACGCCTTCTTTTCTCACTTTGTAAGTTTCCATTATTGAGTTTCTTTGGACTTTCCTGATTGCTAGCAATTACTCACCAGAGGCATTAGGAGAACCATTGTTGTTGGCACAGTGCCCCATGTGAGGGGGTGTTGGAGACCCCTCCAGCGGCCCGGACTGCTGCCCGCTGATGTTGTTGCAGTACGACATCATCGTGTCTCCTGCAAGAGAAATATTGCAAGGTTACTCATTAAGTAACTGAAAGAGATGGCTGAAGCGATAAATTGGAAATGTATGATAAACTCCATCGCATCACCGAAAAAAAATTTTTCCGACTGGTCTAATGGTCTACTGATAGATAAATAATAAATTAATAATAAATAAGTATATATGGCCTATGACTAGCACTGGACTAGACACAGCACTTAGGATACTAACTCCATTTGTTCATCTATTTTCAGTTGTGCAATCAAGTATAAATATATAAATAAATTCGCCTTTGTAACTTTTTGCTCTCTTCTAATGTTTCTACAGTGCACAAGAATATTTATCATCAATCATCATTTTCAAGTCATCATTTTGTTTGATTTCCCTGCATTGATCCCATAGGAAAAGTAGTTTGTATTGACGGGCTTAGTCATCCCTTTGAGAGAATATCGAGTGTAAATTTACGCGCTGTGTAAAAAATTGAATATTTCCACTGCATTAACCGTAAAAAATATCCTAAGAATAAAACCACGGTCGATAAATTGCTACCAGCGTCCATGTTGAGCTAGAAAAGGAAGACAATATAGCTTCAAGAACTTACCCAAGGAGTTGAGAGGATAATGCGTCTGGTACGGCTGCCCCGAAGCCACAGAACTGATCGGCAGCGAGGGGTTCAGGTCTGCAGCCAACTGCGGCAGGGTGCTTGCTCCGAAACCACCCATGGAGACTCCGCCTTGGGATAGTTGTCCTAGACCTAGAAAAGATTGTACATTTCTATAGTTTTTTTATGACATAGTACGGCATACGGACAAGAGGGTCGCCTAATGGTAAGTGATCACAGATGCCCATGGACAAATGCAATCCAGGGGTATAATGGTGTGAGAGCCGAGAGGGGAGGAAAAGGGGATGGCGTCCGGCTCTCTCATTCACCGAATGAAAATTATCGAGTATATCAGAAATTATAGGTAATTTATAAGCATCTTTTTTTGAATAGAAGCGCTAAAGCTACTATTCAAACGTCGGTTTTCTGTTAGAGTGTGGTACTTCCCTCGACAAGCCAGCCCGCCGGCTGATCAAGATTGGTTTGCTATTAGCTCTCTTACGGCTTGCATAAAATTTTTTTATCCATATTTCTTCAAGTTTTAACCCTTGCATAATAAGCTATTTTGTCTGGGAGAAATTCTGATAGGACTTGTGACATTATAACCTAAACACGTTTGTGCTCTAGGGAACATATTCTTCTTTTAACATACCTGCAGGCATAGACCAGGGTCTATCAGCGAACACACCCGGACTGTATACGTCGCCTGCACCGAACGGCGGCAGCCCATGGGAAGGTACTAAAAACATACCTGCAGGCATAGACCAGGGTCTATCAGTGAAGACACCAGGACTGCATACGTCAACAGCACAGAACGATGGCAGACCATGCGTAGGTTGTAACACTCCAGGGGACCTAAACAAGTTTGTGCTCTGGGGAACATATTCTTCTTTAAACATACCTGCAGGCATAGACCAGGGTCTATCAGCGAAGACACCAGGACTGCACACGTCACCAGCACCGAACGGCGGCAGCCCATGGGAAGGTAGTAACGCTCCAGGAGACCGGAATACGTTTGTGCTCTTCTTACGCTTCTTCCATTTCGCTCGACGGTTCTGGAACCACACCTGGAGAAGAAAAATAATTATTTTGAGTGTACTTAGTTTTTAGCATAGATATTATAATTCTACAGGAATAGATGTCTCAGGCACGCGCTTGACAAGCTTAGTTGCAAAACGTCACCGTTTGATGGTAGTATGCCTACAGCTATTTAACTAGACTAATCAGAATGTGTTTAAGCCTAAATTGTGTCATCTTCAACTGCCTGCCCGGGGTTACAGGTATGGCATCGGGTACGCACGCCCCTTGCACACCTTTTATGGATTTGATGATGATAATCAAATTAAATTCTAATCTATTTTTGCGAGTGACGTCGTCTTTGATTCAGTTTGGGTAAAAATGGCAAGGGTTGGATTTTCTTTCTAAATTTATATGGGAACCCTTTCAAAAGAAATATCAAAATCGGACTATTCTTAAAAAAGTTGCGTGGTCACATATAATCCGTAGTAAAACGTGAAAAAAAAAATACGCGATAAAATACGATTTGGTAACCTCCTCCGTATTTTCGCCGGTTGAAAAGTGTCAAGAAAGTATTTTTTATAAATAAAATAAATATATAAGGACATATCACACAAATTGAGCTAGCCCCACAGTAAGTTGTGAACTTGTGTCGCAGGATACTAACTCAACGATACTATATTTTATAATATATACTTATATAGATAAACATCCAAGACCCCGGTCAATATGAAAAAGATCTTTTTCCATCCTGACGACCGGGGATCGAACCCGGGACCCCCGTGTCTCATGCTAGCTTGTTTAGCCCGATATAGCTAGTCCGGTTTAAAAAGCCCAGTTTAAAATTATTATTATTAGGAGCCATTAAAGAATGTCCCAATGTAGGGCAAAGGCCTCTTTCTCTCGCTTCCATTTGTGTCTGTTAGTTGCTATAATTGACCAATTATTGTTGTAGCTTTTAAGCTTGTTTAAAATGCATTCAATATTTTTTTATTTGTATCGCAAATCTTTTATCGTCGCATTTTGACGTCGCTTTAAAACAATTTCAACCATTCCCATTTCTATCACCGCTATCCATCTATCCGGATCCATTAATCAAGCACCTTCCAAAGTCACCCAAATCTTGAGGGTTTATCCCAATCGCGCGTCATTTTTCACCCATCCCTTATTGATAGGCCAGGAGAAAAGGGCTGCGAAATTGTAATATATGGCTCTTTACAAATGTTTGACGTTTCTATTTCTCCTTTATTTATACGTAGGATTTATTCGTTATATTTTGTTTTTTCGTGATTTAACTTGGTCACTCTAGTTTTATTTTTAATATGTATATTTGACGTAATTATACGTAATATTTTGAGTTTTCGTGAGACAGTTTGGTCACCCTAGTCATGTGGTCTCAACGCCTTGATCGTACGATTTGTTGTCAGAGACTCGCATAGATGGTGCCACTCGAAATTACACTACATTGTCACTACCGTATAATGAGAATATAAAAACATGATTCATAAAATAAATCTTATTAAACATCAAAACAATATTTTAGGCATAATATTTCAAAATGACACCGTATATTTAGTAAGTTAAAGACTAACGCAGATTACCGCCATCTAGTTGAGTAGAAAGCAACTCTCCTGCGCCATACATTCGCCTGCTTTTCGCAACCTTAATTTGGTCCAATATTTTTGTATGAGGAGGGCAGTCTATTACGTTAGTATTATATTGTCTTTGCCTTAGTTTTAATTTTTATTATGGATGTAAGTAGTTCAAGATGTTTCACATTCTACTAAATTTATTTCTAACTAGCAAGGTTTTCGCGACTTTGTCCTTATAAATTATAGCCTATGTCACCTGCAGATAAATTAGCTTTCCATAGGTAAAAGAATTTTGAAAATCGGTCGAGTAGTTTCAGAGCCTATTCAATGCAAACAAACAATCAAATCTTTCCTCTATATAATAATGTATAGACTTCCTATTCATATGTAGATAGCTTGACATAAGCTATTTACGATACGTTACGTACTACTATAACGTTACGTACGACGTTACGTACTTATATAAAATATTGTTATCATAATCTATAAAGTCTACTATACATACAATAACGTTTAAGTTTTAATAAAATCATACAGAATGTAAAGCAATTAAATTAACTTTTATAATATAATTTTCGAAACTCTAAAGCACTTCTCCCATTGCAGCGCCCGTCAGGGTCCTTAGTGTCTACTTTAATTTAAATGAAGATCTGTATGTTATGAATACATTAGAGAAGCAATAAATGATTGAGTATTGAGTACGTGGATATAGGATAATTTACGCGGACGAAGTCGCGGGACATTGCCAGTATTATAATAATTTATCGTGTTATGGTTATTCTATAAAAAATATGTGTGTTTGTTGGCACAAGCATTCTTTTGCTTAAAAGGAGGCTCCTACAACTTGTTTTAATTGTAATCCTAATTTACCCAATAAACATTTTTATATTTATTTTATTTTTTATATAGATATATATAATATAATATATATAATAGATATAGGACGCATAGATATGCGTCCTATATCTATGAAAAATTCACTCCACCTCGTAGATGTGAAAGAGACAGGTGTAGTGGGGATGGGGGATGGGCCGCTCATTTAGCAACTGTCAGATGCAGCCCCATTTTTTATCGTTTATACCAATCCGCTTTTATTTGGATCTTTGAGATGATCGGACAATGTAATACAGAAGATAGTTCTGTAGTACAGAAGACACTTTTGTAGTATTATGTATAACAACGGGTCACTCACGTGCTATTTGTCGGGATTGCCGACTATAATTTTGGACTCGTCAGGAGCCCATTTTCAAGGCGAGTGCGGGACTCGCGGCGGTGGGTCCCGAACTGATGAAAATAGGCTTCTGACGAGTCCAAAACTATAGTCGGAAATCCCGACAAATAGTACGTGAGTAAGTTGTGCCTTTATCTCACGTTAGTTTCAATGATATAATTCTGTAGTACTTCTTAGCTATTAGCCGTGTAGTTCCCGGCAGAGTAGAATAAGACCACTCCAAGTATTCACGTGGATGTCGTAAAAGGCGACTTAGGAAACACAAGCTAAACAAACATGTTATTAACATCAAAGATACCTCTCCAACCCGTCTGGCCAGCGTGGAGAGTGTAGGCCAAAGCCTCTGACTACTCAGGCTAGTATATGGCTCTGGTAGTACAGAGAGGGTCGTGCTCCTGCAGTGGAGACTAGAAAGACCTGATGATGATGATGATGATGATGATGAAGTACTTCTTAAAGCCATACATAAATTTTTTGGAGTCCAGTGATGCCACCATTTGAAGTAAATCATTTAAAAGAACAGTTATATTTATTTTTCAGCATTGCGAGGCCCTAGATAACTCTTTAAACTATTTTATGAACTACTGTTTACAGTTACAGCATATCAGCATCTGGCGGCAAAGATGGTGATGAGTTTTATTTGACTGACCCACATAGAAGTCAAAGGTCAAAATTTTTATTCATCTTAAGATATTTTAAATATCATTTTTTGAACGTCAATTTACATTTACAATTGGTTTACAATGTTATGTTATTGTTGACGTCAATAAGTTACTTAAAGCTATGTTTACACCGCTTCCAAGGCGGAGTGCAGAAGAAGCGGCAACAAACTGCACAACGCATTTTCTCCAAATGACGTCAACTTACAATCTACGCATACAAGTACCTACTTAGAACTAACATGTGGACGTGAGCTTACATTGTCATGTGATAATTTAAAATATAGGGTAATGTTTTTCGAGCGTGTGTTGTGTATATAAAAGTGCATCACACCTGTAGCTTTAACAGCTTGACCGATTTTGAAATTTAAGTTGATTCGTATTTTTCTTTGAAGTTTTTTTTTTCTTTTCAACAAAAAATCAATAAATGTTTAAAAAGGGACACCAGCCCCCGTAGCATGGCTCCCGCGACGCCGTTTATATCGCGCAATAAACTATCTACTTCTCGCTCTTCATTATTGCGAAAAACAAGATGGCGATAGTCGATAAACGTTGTCGCGCGTGCCATGCTACGGGGGAGGTTTTCGATTTATTGAAATAACACCTTTGTTTGTTTCCTCTGTGATTAACAGAACTATTTAATAACTATTCATTAATTAAGTGGCTTCCGGCAACCCTCTTGTCACACCCCTGGTGTTGTAGTTGTCCATGGGCAGCGATGATCACTTACCATCAGGATACTCGCTTGCTCGTTAGCCGTCGCTAACTTGTTTGCCATCATGTAGGTATCATAAAAAATGGCTGTAAGGATACTTAGGTATCTATATTGTCTAAAATCGGTCATCATCATCATCATCATTTCGTGTAGGTGACACGGTCAGTCGACCATGCACACCCTGGAGTGTCAGAGTTCTTCGGAACCACCTCTCGGCCTCTGACGTGGTTCCTTTAGCGACTACCAGACGGCAGCCGGGACCACCGGCTTAACGTGCCTTCGAAGCACGGAATCATCTTTCTTATCAGACAATCAGGTGATTCATGCCTGCAATGTCCTAACCAAACATCGAAAATCGGTCATGTGCGAACATCAAAAACCACTCTCAAATGCATCTTTCAGCGTTCCCCAATTCTGTCCACTGATTCCCGGGAGATCTGAGCCACAAATCAATAACCAGCCGGGTGGCCGGGATACACGGGATAGACGGCGATCTGTTGGTAAGCCAGATCATTAGTCAACCGTCTGGCTAAGAACTGGGTATTAAATGGTCGATCAACTGTGTGCTGTGTAGTTTTTTTTTCATGGATCTTTATGCATTCACCATTATATTCTTACTAGCTGTTACCCGCGGCTTCGCCCGCGTAATATATAGCCTATGTCCTTCTCGGTACCCTAACCTATGTGTGTGCAAAATTACATGATGATCGGTTCAGTAGATACGGCGGAAAAGCGTAACAAACAAACAAACTCACTTTCGCATTTATAATATTAGTTGGGATGGGATGAGATTGGGATTGGGATTAAATTAGGAAATAAGAAGCCGTGTGGTTCCCGGCAGAGTAGAATAGGACCACTCCAAGTCATCCCGTGGATGTCGTAAAAAGCGACTAAGGAAAAACAAGCTAAACAAAGCTTATAAACATCAAAGAGACCTCTCCAACCCGTCTGGCCAGCGTAGAGAGTGTAGGCCAAATCCTCTGACTACTCAAGCTAATATATGGCTCTGGTAGTACAGAGAGGGTTGTGCTCCTGCAGTGGAGACTAGAATGACCTGATGATGATGATGATGATGATAGGAAATAAGATACCTATGGAAAGAAATTTCACGAGGGCAGGATTTGAATCTGCGTCTTTAGCCTTAGAACTTATTCAAGACGTGCTAATATGAGTGTGTGTACGTATTATTGAAATAGGTATTACATATATTATAGGTACGTAACAACGGGTTACTCAGTGCGGAATGGGACGACATGTTTCAATTCACATTCGGCCTGGGGAAAATCTCCGGATGAGGCCGAAAACTTGTCAGCTGACTATTTACGTAAGCAACCCATTATTTTAATAAAATGTTGTCTGTGTTTTAATAAATAAAGAATAAAAAATTCAAAGATTCAAAACGTTTATTCAGAAAATTGGTCCTTGCAGGCACTTTTTCACGTCAAATCACATAATATCTTTATTTCACGTTAATTTTAATTAAAATCTATACGTATGCCTGCAAAAGCCCTATTTTCAAATGAAACTGTAATAAAGTTAAGTATTTTTTTTAAATACCTAAACGTTCTGAAAGTTTCAGAATAGTTTCACAAAGTACAGTTGAGGCGTTTCGTCATGCTCGTGTGTAGCGAGTTAGCGGCGCGCCCCGTGTTTGCTCGTCGTGTCGGGGCGGAGAGCGTGCAGTGATTGTGCGGTGTGGTGTGAGGTGTAGGCTGAAGCGGGTTTAGAAGCGGTAGCGATTTATAAAAAAGCGTTTTAGTACCGTGCACTTTACTTACTTTCAAATAAATAAATATATACGGACAAATCGCACAAATTGAGCTAGCCCCAAAGTAAGTTCAAGACTTGTGTTATGGGATACTAACTCAACGATTGTAAAATTACAAGACATTAAATATTTGAATAAAGGCCTTTGTGTTGCAACAAAATTCTTATCCTTCTTTATCGTTCTCCTTACATAGGCGATAGAAAATGATATTACTTCCGCTGTCTGTTCACTTAGATCTTTTAAACTACTAAACGTATATTAATGCAATTTTCAGCAATAGATAGAGTACTTCATAAGAAAGTTAAGTATAATACAGTTTGGGGTGCAGCCGGGTAGGGCTGCTAGTATTGGTATAAGGATAGCTTTGTGAATGTTGCGATTATTTCTCGAATGTATTATATACATATGACAATATTGAATCATCTTTAATAGTCTAGCTACATTCAAACATTCTCAACTTTACTCTAATATTAGAAAATTTACGAATTACTTTAATTAAACGTTTATAAGTAAAGTATTTTTTAGTAATAAGCGAGATAATGCTCAAGAATTGTATTGCGTTTACCATACAACATCAACTACGTATCATAATACTCATTTAATAACTAGTAAAATTTTACTCCATTCATGCATAAAATAATCTTAATAAGATACTAAATATAAATCAATGAACGAAGTGCTAAACTAAGAACAACACAACAACAATTAATCAGAGAAAGGTAACGAACTCAGCGCGCCAAACTTGATTCGACCGTCGCATGATTTATTTATAAGCCCGCTCGCTCTCCCCGCTTCCGCCTATGATCTACACCACCCACAGCGCTCGTGAAAGCGTTAATACGTTCCACAAACGTATAACTCACGCTGCGTTTACTGTTGCTACCTTACCTACGACTAGAAATGTAGTTCTAGATAAATATTTTACAATTGGTCGTAAGGGAAACTATAAAATGTACGGTAGCTAGTTTTGTCGTTTACGGCCACTAGTAATATAATATTTATGGTCGTACAAGCTTTTCTTGTGGCTTTGCTGAAATTTCGATTTTACGGTACCACTACTTTTTCTTTAGATGGAATGTATACTGTGTAGATATATGTGCAGTTTATCACGTACATACATACATCTTATCACGTCTTTATCCCTTGCGAGATAGACAGTGCCCACGGTCATGAAACCAAAAGGCAACGTTTAGCGTTTCAGTAGGCGATAAGGTGGAAAATGGAATCAAAAAAGAGATGGGGTGGTAGCCGCATCGCCTATGGACGTCATTTTTTCAGATTTTCGCCAAATCCCTTGATTGGCTTTTACGGTCTGCGCGGGAAGATAAGCAGCTGGTATATTCTATGTTTTTTCTTTTCGCTCAAACCAGCATGGAAAAGTAATCACGTAGGTATATAACAAAAATAATGATGAGTTTAGTACTAGTTTAGTAGTAAAGGCGTGAAAGCTAAACAAAGAAATGAACTCGCTCTCGCATTAATGAACTTTAGACGAGCTTCGATTAAACCTCGAGGTTAAACGGGGTTGCCTCAAATTTAGTTTTTAAGTCGTGATATATGAAATTGTTTATTTCAGACTGCATAGTTAAAAACAATACAAGTCCATATTTTGTTAGTAAAAAACTTATAAAACTATATTAGTAAAATTTTAAATGTGGGTTGTGTTTCTGGACGTGCAAAATCAAATCAAAATCAAAATCAAAACGTTTATTCAGAAAATAGGCCTTTGCAGGCACTTTTTCACGTCATATCATATTTAAAATTATCTTATTAGATAATATGTATTTATTAATTGTTCAAAAGCTACAGACTACTAGCAAGTTTGACCAATGTCTCAGAATTGGGCTGTCCACTCTTTCTGACACCACCTTTAAGAGTGTTCGTGCTGCCCCTTGCCCTTGACCACAAGGATGCAGCTCTTTTTCGAAGCACTGCCTGGAAGCTGTCTGTGCCGTGCTCCGTAAACATATAATGTGACGTTAGCAAAATATCAATATGGCGAACATAAGCTGTCAAATAGGCAGTCGGGATTTTGAAAAAAAATTACTTACTTATAATAAGTATCATTTTAGAGTTGAATCCTTATTTCTTACCTTCTTCTTACGACTACGTCCGCATGAAAAAGTAGCCTATGCCCTCTCAGGCTCTAGACTATCTTTGTACCAAATTTCGTTTAAATATGGTTGAGTAGTTTTGGCGTGACAGACAGACAGTTACTTTCGCATTTATAATATTAGTATGGATTAACTACATGTTTAAGTAAGCTATTATTTTCTCTTGTGCTTTTATGCACCATTTGTATAGAGTTAAGTTACGTTAGTATTATATTGTCTTTGGTTAAGTAGACCAACTATGTTGAACATAAGCTTATATGAGTAGGTGTATCTTCGAGCAACACGGCCTCCGTAAAGAGGTGTATCTATACCGCTAGGCAACATAAAAACTATAAATAACACAAAAAGAACAAAACAAAAACAAAACACGATATTGCTCTATACTCCACAAACTTTAAAGCTCACTACGAAAGTTCTTAGCTTTCTTTGTAGTTCTGGATCGCAGTACACAGTGTAGTACATAACGCGGTACATACGCCGCGGATCGCTCGATACATACACGCGCAAGCGTAATGCGCGCTTAGTTTAGGGATGGGACGCTTTAGTGATATCGATAAAAGTATTTTTATTTATCGATAAAGAAACTTGCTTTCAAGATAGGAGCTTAGATCCCATTTACCCACCTTAAATTATTAATGCGCAAGGAAATTTGTATATTTGTTTGTTTGTTACCTCATCATCATCACATAATTTTTCATACACATACCCCTAACGTATGTGTATGAAAAATTACTGAGAAGAACGTAAGGTGTGATTTGTGTTGTGATAAACTTGGCAAATGTATGCGGCAAAATTATACGCGAGTGGAGCCGCGGGTAACAGCTAGTTATTAATAGATAAAGCATTTAAACAAAGGTATCACTTTAATCAAAGTGTTTAAAAATTTATTTGTATTTTCAGCTGTAAATGTTGAGATGGAAAAGCATAAAAGTAGTATGTTTTATTTTAATTTAATACATACAAATAATGTTGATTTGAAATGTTAGATTACTTATTTCATACTGGAGAATTCATTGGCAACTTTATACAGCTTTCTAGCCTGGGACTGGGACCAAGTTTCCTTTTCTGTCTTACGATAATTAAGTACACCAGGAAATATTTCCCAGGTCATTAATAAAATTCGACGGCCTCTGTAGTGTAGTGCCTAGCACGCCAGTCTGTGACACGAGGGGTCGCGGGTTCGATTCTCAACCTAGAATAATAATGAAAAATTATCCTTTTCATATTGACCTGGGTCTTGGATGTTTATCTATATATGTATTTGTAACAAAATATAGTATCGTAGAGTAAGTATCCTATAACACAAGTCTCTAACTTACTTTGGGGCTAGCTCAATCTGAGTCTGTATAAAAAATACATCTATTATAAAATATTGTATCGTTGAATTAGTATTCTATGACACAAGTTCACAACTTACCGTGGGGCTATCTTAATTTGTGATTACATAATACATAATTTATGCATTTATCTTTCGTACAGCCTATTTGTGTGACTTTTCCCTATATATTGATCATAACAAAACCCATATAAACGTCTTACTAGGCACCTTCAAATAAACCTCAGTTAAATAAAAATAATTTATCGAAATAATAATTTAATTTCTAACAACATCGATACAAATGCGGGCGCTTTTGCAACTAGGAAGTCCCTTGGCCCCGCCCGCCCAAACGCCGCTTCCGGTCGCCCTCCGAGCTTCCGAGCTTCCTACAAATACCTACGAGGAACGACTTTTGCCTTCCGCTTTCTGTTTGCGATATAAATATTCGTTAGGGTTTTAAAATGCAAATGTAATGTGTTTTGTGGATATTTAAAGCCCTGTAAAGCCACCCAGTTCGTGTAAAAAATGTTTAAATTAGCTGATTCACCCTTTTTTTAAAGTTGTTATTTCAAGGTTTTATATTCATATACGAAAACCATCGAAACAATTGATTGAATGGTGTTAATGCAATTCTTTACATATCTTCGTTATGCAAACTTAAGAGTTATAGCTTATACTTCCAACTGTGTACGAAAATTTTTGCAATTACAAAATCCATCTATTTTTACAGTTTCCATGGAGCTTTTTTAATTTTCAGGGATATAAACCTTAGAATCAAACAAATCGGGGTATTTACGGGATATTAATCGTTTGAAGTATCGAAAACTCAAAAAAAACACAATAATCACAGTAAATATTCTGATATGTTTCATTCTAATCCTTATAGTTACGTCTTTCTTATATGTTAAATATTAAAATGTAAATTTTCTTTTAAGTTTTTGCTTGAATGAAGTATTTATATCTCATATTACATTGAGATACGTAGCACTTACGTTCTAGACTTCAAATTCGAATAAAAAATATTTGCAATAGGGTCCTAGTAAGTTCTTAAAAGTTATATACATTCCAAACAAGAAACTGTGATCCCGGCCTACGCAAATTGAATGAACCTCGTTCAAGCATTTGCAACGTCTTCAGAAGTACCGTTTATATTAATGCAACCCTGCCTTGGCTTCGGCAATCCTACTTTAATTTGTTTCGTGGAAATATTGTTAAGCTGTTGTTTTCTAATTTTATTTTGAGTCTAAAAAGTCATTATGATGCATCTGCTTAGAAAAACTTTTGTTATTAAGGATCTATAAATAACAAAGCCCCTAAAGCACTGCCTAGTGAAACACATGAAAAATACTCGTAGTACCTACTCAAAATTGTATCCCACGTAAGCAGGTAGGGCGAAAATCTAAGGAATAATGGCAATAGGCGATACAAATACATCATCATCATCATCATCAGGTCTTTATTAGTCTCCACTGCAGGAGCACGACCCTCTCTGTACCGCCAGAGCAGTCAGAGGATTTGGCCTACACTCTCCACGCAAATACAAATACAAAAAATCTTTATTTAACTCCACAAGTGATATAAATGAGCAGCATTTACAATAAAATATGAAACTTGTGGGAGCTTTCATGCTTGTGCGATGCGACCATTATGTTGCATCTTCTAAAAAAAACTTATGTTATGAAGCATTTATTAACAACATAGACCCTAAAGCACTGCCTAGTAAAACTCAGGATAAAATAGAAAGGAAGAAATAATTTAATTGATGTTTACGGTTTTACAAATGTGTCAAAACAAAAGTTTATGTATGCAAGATTTTATCTCACTCTATCAAGAAGATATATTGCCTCTTTTTTCCCTCATATTATACAAATATCTGTGCTCCTACGTATAAATTTCCAAATTTACATGACGTCAACGTTCTTTATCTTTGTTCTTTGCAGTTGATTTCTCCAGGGAATGACTATCTTTTGAGTCTTTTTAGACCTTTCAGTAAATACATGGGTGTTTTATACGGGAGCGTTTCTTAATTATCATATGTCAGGAAAGTTTCACAACTTACACTTCACAGACATACAACCCATTTAAAAAAAATATAATACGAAGAACTTATATAACTTTTTTGTAGGTGTGTGACTTCAGCTACAAATAAACGTAATCTATCTACTTAATCCATGGGTCCCGGCTGTCATTATTGATGGCAGTCATAAAGCTATGTCAGATGCCTTTAGGCAGCTTGAAAAATCTGACACTAGTATTGGCCACTAACACATAAAAGTTATAAAGGGTTAAAAACTTGAAATTTTAGACCACAGAACCACAGAATCCTAACTTCATAACTAATATTATAAATACCAAAGTGACTTTGTTGGTTTGTGTGTTTGTTACGTTTTCACGCCCTAACTACTAAATCGATCATCATGAAATTTTGCATACACATAGGTTAGATTATTGAGGAGGACATAGGCTATATATGACGCGGGCGAATCCGCGGGTAACAGCTAGTACATACATAATAGTACAAGTAACAGAACCGCGATCCCGAAACTGAATGTTACTTCATTCAAGCGTTCGTACAATCTTCAAAAGTGCCATTTATATTAATGCAACCCTACCTTGACTTTGGCAATCCGACTTTAATTTGTTTCCCGGAATACCTCGTTTTGTCTTTAACTAATTGATCGTTATTAAATTTGTATTTCAATGGCTGTTGACAGCAGCATTTTTAGTGAATCCCATTCCAACTAATATTACAAATGCAAAAGTGATGTTTGTTTTTCCCGCCTTAACTAATGAACCGATCATC
Organism: Rhodophaea formosa; assembly: GCA_963082605.1. Classification (NCBI taxonomy): domain Eukaryota; kingdom Metazoa; phylum Arthropoda; class Insecta; order Lepidoptera; family Pyralidae; genus Rhodophaea; species Rhodophaea formosa. The sequence continues at coordinate 12,010,181 of OY720226.1, forward strand.
ATGAAATTTTACATACACGTTGTCTGCAGTAGGAAAAGAACACAGGCTATCTTTCCTCCCGGAGAAAAATACTATTCCCAAGGGAACACAGAAATCGGGTGAAAGCTAGTTATTTAGAAGTTAAATAGTATTTATTTTAAGAAAATTTTCATAAGAGTATTTGCATGTACCCGAAACCGGAGAGCATGCATGGGGAGAGTAATGGGTGTAGATGAAGGTAGACTAATTTGTCAGGATCGTAGCAAGTGGAGATCCATAGTCTCTGCCTACCCCTATGGGGAAAAGGCGTGATAATATGTTTGTATGTATATGTATTTATAAACATACAATCATAACAAGAACATTGTGATGTCAATGCTGGCCACTAACACCAAAAAATACAATAAAACTAACGGAAACAATACCCCTTTTTATTCACGTTGGCCAATGTTGCCAGATGCGTTGTACCAGGACTTCATAAGCGCAAGTTGTCTCTCTAGGGAGATTTAATTCTGTTTGCATGTAACTGTCTACCGTCGTAACTTAGCGCATTTATTTTCTATTTAGGTACGAAGGAACAACCTTGACTGCTCTGGTTAATATATGGCTTTGGTAGTACAGAAAAGGCCACGCTCTTACAGTGATGACTCAAGAGACCTGATGATGATGATGAAACAAACATAAGAAGAACACTGATTAATGTTGGCCACTAACACACCAAATACGATACAATCAACGTAAACAACACCCCATTTTTATCCAACTTGGTCAATGCCGCCAGATGCGATGTACCAGGACTTTATAAGCGCAAGTTGTGTCTCTAGGGAGATTTAATTCTGTTTGCATGTAACTGTCTACCGTCGTAACTCGGCTAATGGCGGGGCTTCTTTGCGGTTTGATTTTTAGGGTTCCTAATGGAATATTTGAGTTCTCTTTATGCGCTTGCGAAAAATGTGAAGGTTTGCAAAAAGTAATTTTACATTTTAATATGTTTTAATTCAAACTAGAATAAAAGTAAATCTTTTTCATATCATCATCATCATCATCATCAGGTCCTTCTAGTCTCCACTGCAGGAGCACGACCCTCTCTGCACTACCAGAGCCATATACTAGCCTGAGTAGTCAGAGGATTTGGCCTACACACTCCACGCTGGCAAGACGGGTTGGAGAGGTCTCTCTGATGTTAATAAGCTTTGTTTAGCTTGTGTTTCCTTAGTCGCCTTTTACGACATCCACGGGATGACTTGGAGTGGTCCTATTCTACTCTGCTGGGAACCACACAGCCACCTTTTTTTTCATATAAAAACTTTAAATATCGTAAAACGTACAAGGACAGAGGATGTAAAAAAGTGCGAGTTAAGCATATTTTTTGCAATACAACTTATAGTTTTTACGATATACGACCGACTCATGTACATACATAAATTTCTAAAATTTTACATACGTGTTAAGAAGCTGGTAAGACTAACATATGCAAAATCTGTGCGATTCTGACAATATTACATATACAAGTTGAATTTATAACCTCTTTTTTATGAAGACGGTTAAAAAGAAGTGAAAATATGACAAAATAAAGAAAACGCATCTATTAAGTTTAACAACCCCCAAAATGGCACATAAACACTATTCTCAATAAAAGATAATGTTGCCACGCCAAAAAATGAGCCCTAAAATTGGTCTGTACCATATTATAGGGATTTAGCAGTGATATAAGACTATTTGCAAGCATTTGCAATAAAATCGTGTGGGGATCAGAGTTAATTTTGCGGGCAACACCAGGGGTGGCGTGGGGTTGAATCCCAGGTGGATCGGTAGTCATTTTATTTGGTTTTAGTTGGTGATTATTTTTGTGTTAAAAGTTAATTATTGTATGCACTGAGAGAAATAGTTTTCGTCTACCTTTTGATATAATATGTATAATTTTTCTAAATAGAAAATACAAATATGATTGTTCATCCGTGCGTCGAAACAAAATATTTATTTTTTGTGGTCAAGGGTGAAAAATCATTTTACCACCCGCAACGGCTATCATTGGTGTAACTACTGAACCGATTTTCAAAATTCTTTTGAATACCCTACCTAACCTATAGAAAGCCAATTTAAGTGCATTTGACCAAAGCTATAATTTACACGGACAAAATTACTAGTTATTAAATGCAATGTAGGGAATTAACGTGAAAACATACCGTTTTTCTCCAGACGTTTCGGCCGGGTTACACCGACCGTGGTCACTGGATGACCATCCAGTGGAGAAAAACGGTATGTTTTCGCGTTAATTCCCGACATTGCATTTAATAATCATGCAACGCGAAAGTTTAAAAGTATTTAAAATTACTAGTTATTTAATACAAACATTATTACAGAATAAAAACTAAATGAAAATAAAATTGAAATTGAGATGATATTATTTGTTTAACTAAATAAATAAATAAATATATAGGGACATATCACACAAATTGAGCTAGCCCCACAGTAAGTTGTGAACTTGTGTCGCAGGATACTAACTCAACGATACTATATTTTATAATATATACTTATATAGATAAACATCCAAGACCCAGGTCAATATGAAAAAGATCTTTTTCCATCTTGACCTGACCGGGGATCGAACCCGGGACCCCCGTGTCGCAGGCTAGCGTGTTGACCGCTGTGCCACGGAGCTCGATATTAGCTCGAAATTTACATATAATATGAAAATACATATGATAAATATTATTCTAACTATCAACTAATTATTTTTATAACATAAATTACTAACTAAACTAAAAATTGAGATGATTGATGAGTTTTTACATTTTATAAATGTTTTTGGTAAAATATATGAAGTTTTGAAACTTTCCCGAATATATTTTTTTTATTTCTCATAAAATCAAAAACTTGTCGTCACTATACTATAAAATATTTTTCCAAGATTTCCTCAAATATTCTTCCTACCACCGTCCCTCAATATAAATTTATTTCGTATAGTTTTAAGTACTTATAATTAAGAACGTATCGTCAGTACACTATAAAATATTTTTCCAAGATTCCTCAAATTTTCTTCCGACCACCGTCCCTCAATATAAATTAGCCAATCTCGCCCCCTGCGGCAGGGCCCCTGCAATATTGACTTTTAAATCCTGGGGGACCAGCTGTTCATTATTAATAGGATTACAGGCTCAATTAGCTTTGTTTGTTTGGCTATGAATATTGTGCACGTGGTTAAAAACTAATAATGTGTAACCAACGGAATGTCAAACTTTTTTGGTGTATTTAGTTTATTTGATCCTTCCTTTCTTCTTTTATCGGCTTCCACCGAGATTTCAGTGATGTCAATGTCCAGTTTGATGAGATACTAAGTATCAGTGTTGTAAGGTATGGTTTTTAATAAGTGGCATCATAGATATGTTCTTTGGTAGCCCCGTGGGAGCTTCTGGTGACAAATGTATGCCAGTCCATATAACAGTCTACTTTAACTATTTCACAAATTGTTCACGAGCATGAGCATTTATAACAACAAACTGCACCAATTTCATATTATTTAATATTATAAAGCCCACTTAAATCAATTTGCAAAATCGTCTAAAGCAAACTAGTGAACTACATTTTTCCAATTTGATTTGATTTAGGAGTAAAAGACATAAAATCATGAGTTGGCTATTCTATGTAAGCCTCTTAATGAACAATTGTTTTAAACAATTTACACATTTTGTAATTTTTATAAACGTAAACAACGCTAGCGATTGCAAATGCAATTAAGTATCGATATACCACCTGTCGATCGATATTGGGCGCGGGCGGCGGCCAGGTGTCGATAATTTTAATTGTCGATGTTTAACACCCCTGTTATGGGGTGTACAAAGATTTTATTAAAATTAAATGATGTTTAGTTGATAATTGAGAAGGGAAATTAGGATTCCTCTATTTTGTTATAGGGTTTTTATGACATAGGACGGCAATCGAGCAAACGGGTCGCTTGATGGTAAGCAATAATGGTAAGTAATCACTGCTGCCCATGGACAATTTCAACACCGGAGTACCTACTAAATACTGGAAGTACTGAATTAAAGCGACGGCGGAGTATAAATCACCTGAACAATTTCTTGTATTTTTTTTTTAAGTTAGTTCGTATTTTAGTTTAAGGTTATGATTCAGGTCACCTCTTACTGACTACTTCACGATGAAATACGTGCCTTATAAATTCCAATACCGGCGGACATGTCTCGAATGGCCATATCTTACCTTGAGTTATAGACCTTACTTATATCATTTCAGTATATGTACGTCCCTGACTAAGATCAAAGGTTAAATCATATCTTTAGTCAGCAAAGAAGTATGGATTTTAAAGTTTTTACCCATCCCAATCCCAATCCCAACTAATATTATAAATGCGAAAGTGAGTTTGTTTGTTTGTTACGCTTTCATGCCGTATCTACTGAACCGATTGTCATGAAATTTTGCATACACATAGGTTAGAGTACCGAGAAGAACATAGGCTATATATTACGCGGGCGTAGCTGCAGGTAACAGCTAGTTCGTAATAAAATAAATATAAAAACTAAAATTAAAAATTTTAAAAACCCTTCTACACTTTCAATTTTATTGAATAATCACGGTACTAAATTTCGAATCAATCGGACATATGAAAGTAAGTGAGATCCCCTCAACTAGAAAAGAGCTGATGATCTTCAAACGGCTGAACAGATTCGTTTTGTTTTTCGTATGTGTAAGTGGCCAACACTGGTGTCAGATTTTTCAAGCTGCCTTAAGGCATCTGAACAGATTTACATTAAAGATGGCTAAGAACACTCAAGATAAAATTATGTATGACTCAAACAAACTGAACAAATCCGGTTCATCCATTTAGGAACTACGATATCACAGATATACAGATACACAATCATGTGTTAAACTTATAACGTCCCTTTCTTTTTGCGTCGGGGATTAAGGCCCCACACTAGGCATAGGTACTAGCGACGCCAATAATTTTATATCTAATACTTTACAAATAGAAAGAAATTCAAGAAAGCCTTAGTAAATAACCTGATGTATTTTTGAAATCCTGTTTTAATATTATGAGAATGAGTCATTAAGAGAAATAGTGATTACCGCCAAAAATTTCGTTTTTGGCGGTAATGTCATTAGGTATCATAATTCTCACTGACTCTGATAATATTAAACATGATTCCAAAAATACTTCAGGTTATTTACTATTAAATGATTTACATTCATGAATTTCATTCTATTTGTAAAGTATTAGGAATACCTAAAACAATTGGCGTCGCTAGTATACCTAGTGTAGGGCCTATCGAAGATATCATTTACTATTTTGTTCTGCGAAGCCCTAATAGACAGCCCTTCAAAATACTTTTGGACTGTTTACAATTTAAAGTGAAAACGTGAAGATTTTCTAATCATTTTTGTAAAAACGGCTAATTTTGGCTTCTAATGTAAGTAGAGCGTAACGTTCTTTTTTTTTCAATACTTTTGCTAATAATACGGTTCTTATGACATTGAAATTTGTATCGTAATGATGTATTTACGGCACTAGTGCTTTTTACTTTACACCAATCACAACCGCTCAATAGTCCAATGCCACAGATACAAAATTTAAACTTCTTCATAGAATCCGAGCAAAGAGTTTCAAGTTCAGCATGAAACCTTTTTATGATTCGTGATTTTTAACCGACTTCGAAAAGGAGATGGTTATCAATGTACTTTTTTGGAGAAAATAAACCTGAGTAAATGTACCTGATTATTATAAATGTATTTCTACAAACTGCTTTAGTTTCTAACTTTTATAAATTCTTTATTTGCGGAATTGCAATCTTGTTTTATGGTAATCGCAAATGTACCTATTTAAAAACGTCGTATGATACTCGTACGATAAGCTATCTATTAAAATCGTCGGTTTACTATAAGCACCTCGACTATAATATCCAGCTTACCGTACTTGTATCAAAATGAACCTACTATTATGACATCTACATTCTCTTTTAAATGTTTTCTTTCTAATGGCAGCACTGGACTCCGTTAAATTCAAGTATCGTCTTAATACTCTTCTATTAGTAACATCAAAACCCTTCTAATTAAGGGTTTTAACATTGTCAAGTCTAAATCTAATTATAGTAATCTATAAGGTATATTATATTGTTATAAGGAGATTGTTTCGTACATTTTCTAAGTAATAAAAGTAAATGTTTGACGCCATGATCGCCAAATATCTAACAAAACAGTGGCCGTCTCGCGTGAGTTATGGAGCTATAAATCTCAATACAGGAGCGCCCGGCGCATGCTAATGCCCCTTAATGTCGGGATCCGATAATTATGTGAAGACAACTTTCTGATATATTGGGGGAAACTTAGCCCGTCATAGTCTTGATATAATGCCACAACTAGTTTTAGACTCTAAGAAAACTAATTTGTAGAATTAGTTAGGATTATATTTATTAACTTGTTATTGAAATCAAAATAGTTACAGGAGTGTATCCACAACACGCTTTGTCAAAATAGTTACAAGAGTACATCCGCAACACGCTTCGTCAAAACAGTTACAGGAGTGTATCCGCAGCACGCTTCGTCAAAATATTAGTCTAAAAGACCACCTCTTATTGTACCTGGCTCAAATGTTCCCATTATACTTGCGGCATTACCACGCTGAATAGCAATTGAAATCCGTTGAGACAGATACGAAAAGGAGCGGTTGTCATTTACTTTCTCCGACAGCCTACACCCCAATTTTTTAAGAAATACTCGTGCTTTAGTCCCCCAATCACCAGTGGTCTCAAAAGCTACGGGTACGAATATATATGACTGTTGTAGAGCCCGGTATTTGTGATGTTTAAGCCTGGCGGCTGTGTCAGCTCCTGCCCCCGCAGACCAAACGGTGTCCTTCAAATGAGAAGCGGCAAATGTGCTGATGCATGTCGCATCCCACAGCAAACACCGGCCTCTTTCCCAATTTGTAGAAAATAATATTGGCGGAATTTACCTCTCTAAGACTCTTGGTCTTGATAAATTGCCGCAAGTAGCATTAGACTTACAATTTTTTTCACTATAAATTATGTATGGATATCATATAATCATCTAATAGAGACTAGATTGTAGTAAATAATATTGGGGGAAACTTAGCCCGTTTTAGTCTTGATATAATACTACAACCAGTTTCAGACTTCAAGTTTTTTAAACTTACTCATAGAGTTCCAATATCATACAAAAATATTGTTTTAATTTTAAATAAGATATACTTCGAGAATAATGCTTTATGTTCTCATTTTATGGTAGATACAAAGTAAATCTATGTGCAACTGATATAATAATAGTAAGATATAGAGATTTAAATAAAATTATTTTAATACGGTTTTTATCGCGTTTATTACATTATTTATACACCTAACGTTTCGAGCCAGTGACAAAGTGACACCCACCACCTCAAGGAGGAGCTTCAACGAGTAAAATCGGTTTTAAGAAGCAACAACCTCAACCTCCCAAAAACACATCACAGAAGCCGCCTAAAGCCTCACACAGTTGATCGTTTTCCTGCCATCTTACCATATGTAAAGGGAGTCACGGACAAAATTGGTAATATACTTGCGAAATTTGCGAACAATTGCGAAAACATTAAGTAAGATATAGAGGTTGGGAGCACATGGCTGCTGTACTTTGTGAAACTCCAACACGAAGCGGTTAATTCGGTAAAGTTCGATTTTACACGAGAAATTTCCGATAAAGTCCCTTGACACTAACACAGTCGTCGCATTAATTCGTAAATATAAACTAATGTTCATTGAATATTCTCGAATCACCAGCCGTCCGTTACACAAGAAATCTTTTTCTATCATTAATTATTCCACTGATCGGATCTTTATTTCAATTCAAGTGTATGATTACTAATAATTATCCTTATTAAAAAGTGACTTAAAAATACTTAAAAGGAAAATCATATTTAAACTAAAATAAAAAATAATAATAATAATTTGATTTAAAACTAAAGATCAAAATCAAGGTTTCGTCCGTGTGGCAAAGTGCCAAGAACACTGGCTGCATTCCCCCGCTGTACAGCAATTCCGATTCTCTGTGCGAGGAATGAGCCAGCCCTCTTGTCACCAGCGGCGTCAACCAGCCTGGGAGCTACACTGATTGCTTTTTAATGCACACTACATATAAATTTAATATATAGTGTGCATTAAAAACTTGTTCAAATTATCTGACACATATTAGTAGTTTGACGAATGCGACTCCAACACGATGCGGCTAATTCGGTAAAGTCCGATTTTTCACCGCAAATTTCCGATAAATCATTAACTGACATGGACACAGTCATCGCATTAATTCGCAAATATAAACTAATGTTCATCGAATATTCTCGAAGCGTCAGGCGTCCGTTACACGAGAAATTTTTTTCTATCATTAATAAAATTATTCCACTGATTGTTTTTTAATGCACACTATGTACCTACTTACATATTATTTCTTGTTCAAATTATCTGAAACATAGTTGTAGTTTGATATATAATTTGTAGAACTCCAACATAAAGTGGCTAATTCGGTGAAGTCCGATTTTTCACGACAAATTTCCGATAAAATCCCTAATTGACATCGACACAGTCATCGCATTAATTCGCAAATATAAACTAATGTTCATCGAATATTCTCGAACCGTCAGTCGTCCGTTACACGAGAAATCTTTTTCTATCATTAATTATTCCACGCTCATTGCTTTTTAGTGCGCTACGTGCGTGCAGCTTTCATGCAGGCACTGTTACATTTTGTGGAACAGTGGAAATATATTTGTTAATTATTTGATTATGTGTTAATTCGGCGTTTGAAAATTTTGGTATATTCCGGAAAATACGGGTAGAATCTAAATCTATCATTGCGTATAAATGCTAATGCTAGCAGTGCAATATTAAAACGCAGTTTATATATACGTAATGTTTTATAAGCCTACTGAAAAATTTAATGACAACGTATTTTTTTATTGGGAATGATTGCCATAAGTCCTGTAGTAAGTATAATACCGAACATTATTATTATATCACAAAAAATGGCGGTGTCATTATATTTATCTATATATGTATTTGTTATAAAATATAGTATCGTTGAGTTAGTATCCCATAACACAAGTCTTTCATTAGAACTTACTTTGGGGCTAGCTCAATCTGTGTGATTTGTCCGTATATATTTATATTTTATCGACAAAAAAAATCCTTCGTTTTCAGTACATCTCTACGGGTAACTTTTTGATAGTTTTTGTAAACAGATCGCGGAAAAATAGCTAAGCGGTCTTTATTTAATATCGATTAATATATAACGTCATAACAACATCATTATCGGTCAATCTTTTAATAATGAAAGGATTTGGTAAACAAATAGCGGAACAAGGGCTAGCGAGGGAGAGCTTTTTCTTATCGATGAAATATAAGTCTAATAACAGTAACAACATCAACTTATCGGTTAACTTTTTAACACTGTATAAGGATTTCCAAAAACAAATCTAGAGCAAGATCTTGTGAGGTGTTTTTTTTCTCATCATCAGCACATGAAACAGTAACATCATCATCATCATCATCATCAGCAGGTCTTTTTTTGTCTCCACTGCAGGAGCACGACCCTCTCTGTACCACCAGAGGCATATATTAGCCAGAGCAGACAGAGGATTTGGCCTACACTCTCCACGCTGGCCAGGCGGGTTGGAGAGGTCTCTTTGATGATAATAAGCTTTGTTTAGCTTGTTTCCTGAGTCGCCTTCTACGCCTTCTACGGGAAGACTTGGAGTGGTCCTATTCTACTCTGCCGGGAACCACACGGCGTGTAACTACATCACTATCGATAAACTTTTAATAATGAAAGGATTTGGCAAATACAGTTCGGAACAAGAGCTAGTGAGATGACATTTATTCTCATCGATAAAATATAAGATAATAACGTTAACGACATCACTATCGGTTAACTTTTTAATAATGAAAGGATTTGGCAAACAAATCGCGGCAAAGCGGAGCAAAGCTAGTGGGGTGACATTTTTTATTTTGCTGCAAGCTCAATTTATGTCCCACTGAATTTTTAATGCGGATTCGGAATGCTGAATTATTTATGCATAGGTATGACTAAAGCAAATGTAAACTAAATATTTTTAGACGAAATAGGTAGGTAACGAAATATTTGCACTTTGAGTTCATTAATAATTTCATTTTACTCTTTAGGTAAGTATGTACGGGACAATTTTAATATTATTTTTTTTTGGATAAAACTAAATTATCGACAGCAAAGACGTGTATTTACGCGGCTAACCCATCCAGAAGGAGTACGAGAGATACGTATTCTTTCCCAGTTTGTCAGATTTGAGTCGTCAGCAAAAAAAAAATATGGCGTACGTAAACTGTAAAAATGATAAAAAGATATAGAAAAAAAACCTTTTTTTCTATATCTTTTTATCATCCACTATTTTCTATATTTTTCTAAATATTTAGGTTCTAGTGGTGTCTAAACTAGCACTATCTAGTAGGTATATATAGTCATTGCTATAAACATTTTAATTCATATGGCAACACTAAGGAATTGTTAGTAGCACCGGATATCCTGCAAAAAGTATTTTTTCTTAGGGTTTTCATATTACATTGACTTTCTGAACAGTGTGGACTTAAGAGTCGCCTGGAAGCGCATGTCTCCATACAAACGGAAAAAGGGAATTGTGGCAATATTTGATAAGTTTGGAGTAAAATTAAGGAATTAATCAATTAATCTCATTATAATCTACGTACGTTCCTATACAGCTTGGTTAAAATACCAATGGTTTGAGAATTACAAGCCTTTTCAAATTTGTATGAAAATCTTGAGAGGCGTATAATTCTCAAACATTTGATAATTTAAACAATCTGTATAGGAACGTACGTAGATTATAATGAGATTAATTGATTGGAAGCTTAATTTTGCCCTAAAATTATCAAATATTGCCACAATTCCCTTTTTCCGTTTGTATGTAGACATGCCCGTCCAGGCGACTCTTAAACAAAGTAGCAAGGTTAAAAAGGTTAAAACTAATCAACTCTATCGAAATACAACTGAATTCCTGTAGAAGCCACTAACCTAGGGTAGCGGTGTAGCGACCAGTTAATTAGAGTTATAAACAGATGGGGTGGCCCGGTGCAACACTGTGGCCGTGACTGGTCATAGGGGATACTTTAGGGATAGAGGATTTCTATACTTCTTCTGTAATTTCTTAGTGAATTTTTTAGTTGAATATTCCATTGACACTGATAACAAAAAGTTTGGAAATCCTTACGCTTAAATTTTATTTGAAATCAACGTAAGAATGTCTGCGACAATTTCATATTTTTGCCATCAAACGCTTAGAAGAAGATCATGTCAAGAACTGCCTGATTACTTACAGGTTGAATATGGACACCTTGCAATATTTGAAACTAGTAAACAGAATCACAAAAGGGATCAGAACATCGTAATAAAAAGGTCGAAAACTCAATTATTTTAAATCATCTTGTACAACAAAAGATTTGAATATTTTTGTCATTGATTGTTGAAAGTTGAACTTGTGGCCTGTGGTAAACTTTACAAGACAAAGCATCGCCTCAAAAACCTCAAATGCTCCAATTCATCACAAAAATGAATAATCTTCCACACAGCCCAATTCACATCCACCTTAAACAAACACACTACAAAGCCCCCGAATTCAAAGCTCCATTGTAGCGTTACTTTTATGGCCTTGCTAAAACACCAATACCTGAAATGGCCAGTTCCTTATTTACTACAGTTTTGATTCACCACAATATAAAGAAATATATTAGTTTTTCTTTACTAAAATATCTGAGTGTCTTATTAGCTTTCTTATTAATTGCAGTTTAGATAAACCATGTTATGATAATAAGCTACGTATAAAAGTTCAAATCTAGAGTTAATTAAAAAGCAAAACTTTTTTATGTCCTGTAGCTGTTGCTCGTTCACCACTTTTGCGATTGCCTATACATAAAAATAGATATTTACTCTCGTTTGTTATTCACGCCTATATTATAATCATCAGTGTTATAGGTCCTTAAAAGACTATTTCTCCGAATATCAAAGATTAGAAACAAAAATGCCTACTAAACAAAACATTTTTTGTCTAAAAATTAAGCTCAATGATGTCAAAAATAACTACTTTCCATATGTAAAACTGGAAGGGTTTATTTAAAAAAAAAACATGACATATTAGTTCCCAGAGTATTGTGAAGCATTAAGGGACGTCCGTATACACAACACTCGCTTTATAAAATCGATGTATGTAACGAGTTGAGGTTCATAATTTAAAGCGAGGAGAATCGGTATCGTATCTAATCAAGATTTTATGACGGTTTATAAAACGACCTGTGACGTCATAACATAATATATTTTAAGTGTGATTCAACAGATTCCTTCGATTTGTTTTATGATAATTCTGTCTTGCATATTGATATTACTAGTGTAATAATACTTTTAAACAGCAGAACAGAATTCCCGACTTTTATAAGAAAATATATCGCTCATGAGCCTTATCCAAGAAATCTCAGGCGTCCAAGTAAATATGTACTCGCTTTTCCCAAGTAGAGTTCTATTTGCTCCGAGCCGGCTGCGTATTTAGTTAATGTAGTTCGAGCCGAGCAAACATACGGAAACGATGCGGTGTTTGCAAATACGTCGCTGGCTTTTATCGAGGAACGTTGTAATTTTTTATATTTACGATATATTTTAACTAGTTCTGCAACTCTTACTTCGCTTGAAAATTTCATCATCATCATCATCAGGTCTTTCTAGTCTGCACTGCAGGAGCACGACCCTCTCTGTACTACCAGAGCCATATACTAGCCTGAGTAGTCAGAGGATTTGGCCTACACTCTCCACACTGGCCAGACGAGTTGGAGAGGTCTCTTTGATGTTAATAAGCTTTGTTTAGCTTGTGTTTCTTTAGTCGCCTTTTACGACATCCACGGGATGACTTGGAGTGGTCCTAATCAGTGGCGGCTCCCCCTTAAGTGCACTCGTGCGGCGCACTACCAGTTTAAGCTTTAATATATAAACAAAAATATTACATAGATATAAAAATAAATAAGCAGTTTTACGTAAATATATATAATTTTTTGTCAATTGATAATCAGTCATGTATGTAACATTAAAAGTATTATTTTCGCTTGACAAAATATTTTGCCGTGCGCCCGCTCCTAGCGCACCCAGCGAGCCCATACAGCTACTATTGAGAAGACGATGAAACGCCTGGCGCGTGAGACGGAAGATTAGTATGGAAGTTTAGCGAAATCTCGTGCGCCGCACGGGGCCCGACGCGGGACGAACGCCGATGTTCGGAAATGTTCGGATTAGGTAGTTTTCGCGTAAATTGTCTTACGTTTGTATGTGTTCGTGTTTTACTTTAGCTGTTTTTATGTTTTGTTTTACTTATTTATCTTATTAGGTATCATACATTAAGTAATGTAAGTAAAAAATGCCTATCTAAATAACAGAGAAAATTATTTTAGCATATAGAAATTTTATGATGTGCACCACCAGGTCTTTTAGTCACGAGCCGCCACTGGTCCTAATTTACTCTGCCGGGAACCACACGGCATGGAACCACACGGCTTGAAAATTTATTATATACTATAGAAAGACGTAGTTGCGAGTGACTGCTCACTTTATAATTCTAACTAGATTTGCTTGATTAATAGCTAAAAATAATAGCTTTAAAAATGGTGAGTGGTTGTTTTATTTAAAAAAAAATGTTGTTTAATGTAAAGAAAATTTTATTACTTTGGCTAAATTTTAGATATACTTATCTAAAATTTAGCCAAAGTAATAAAATTTTCTTTACATTGAACAACATTTTTTTTTAAATAAAACAACCACCCGCCATTTTTAAAGCTATTATTTTTAGTTATTAATCAAGCAAATCTAGTTAGAATTATAAAGTGAGCAGTCACTCGCAACTACGTCTTTCTATATTCTACGTGTTGTGTGACTTATGTGTTTATGTACAAGTGGCTTTAATATTTTATGTTCTAATTTATTAACGCTATTTCTGAAATAAAATTAAATGGTATATTAAATCCGGCTCCTGACATGTTTCCAATAGTTTGGTATTTTCAAATAGTTTAAAGTAATATCTATAAATACATATATACGAACAAATCACACAAATTGAGTTAGCCCCAAAGTAAGTTCGAGACTTGTATTATGGGATACTAACTCAACGATACTATATTTTATAATAGATAGGTACTTATATAGATAAACATCCAAGACCCAGGTCAATCTGAAAAGATCATTTTCCATCTTGACTTGACCGGGAATCGAACCCGGGACCATCCGTTTCGCAGGCAGGCGTGTTGACCGCTGCGCCACGAAGCTCGTCAAATCTATGTATGTAAGTATAAAACAAGGTGCAACCAAAACTCCTCAGTAAATATATATTATTGAGAATCTGAACTACCTACTTAATGATTTTTTTGTTGCTTTTAAAGGGTCCTCTACGCCATATCGAATACTTAACAAATGATCGACAACAAAATATCGAATCGTCAGATGATTGAACTAAAAAATCAAAGGTTTTACCACAAGCAATCAATGAGAAACCAAAGACACCTTAAAAATAATCCAACAGTAGATGTCAGCAAAAACTTTTTGAGTTAAAAATAAAAATTCATTAACTAAAGACGTGTGTTTACATTAAAACCACGCAATAGTAAGAAATAAAGGTCTCTATACACGTTATTTCACACCAGTAATTAAATCCTCCACAGTAGCCGATTGTACTGACGGCCTGGCCACACGGAGGCAAACAGACATACATTTTTGTTTTTTTTGTTCGTTTTTGTACTGCAACACCACTTCGCGCCACACTGTGATTTTACGTTAGGACTTTTTTGTTGACGATACTTTTTAAGTTTTTACTCGGCGTGTTTGTTTTGTTGACCGTACGTGTGTTATATTTTCTGACTCTATTCTTGATTTATTTAATAACCTTGGAAAAAACCTAACTTGTGGAATGGTGGGATTTGCTCTAAAATATTTGTTATAGTCTATTTTTGGATCTTAAGTCATCTCGTTATGGTATCCATTTAGTATGTTACATGAATTTAACTTATTCATGAACACTACACGCCACACAATAAATAATAGTTTAGATCTACAAACTGAAGTGTCCCGGAAATTTTAATGAAACTTGTTTGAGAGTCAAATATTAAAATATTAAAAAATTCAATACAGAAATAATTATATCTGATACAGGCGTAACCTCAACCCTTTTAAGTTTGTTTGTTTTTCTTATGTGTATGTGGCCGACACTTATGTCAGATTTTTTAACTTGACTAGAGGCATCTGATCCAGCTTAACGACTGCCACCAATAATAACAACCTGGACCAACGAATCCCTACTAACTACAAATACTACTAAAAATAAATTACTGCTATTACCTCGTTATAACAAGAGGGCAATGCAAAATCTTCATCCTAATATAGATAGTAAATACTATATGTTGCATTTTTCTATATTGTATATACCCTACAAATTACGTAAAAAAATCTAACGAATACCAAGAGAAAGATATCATGCTCTGACAAAACATTTACATAAAACTGATATCAAATATAACAAAGATACACGAAAAATATTCGAACTCAAACGTGCAGAGTTTAAGGATTTATTTATCGATGCTTTGGTAATTTTCACGGATTAAAATGACCATCTTAACAGCGACACACGGTTATGTCCTGCGACAAATTTATTACTTAACTTTGTAGACTGTTAACGTGAGATAAAAGCATTATTTATTTAAACGATTTGCTAACGTGCTATAGTTAGAATTGCCGAATATAATTTTGGTCTTACTGAGAGAATATTTTCAGTTCGAATGCGATATGATTCAATGCAATACAGACGGCATTCATTTGCTTATAAAGCTTATATGCTCTTCTCTAAAAATTTAAAACAAATTTATTTTATATTATAAAGATTAGTAGTTTAAAAACACGTAGTTTAAACGCTAATTACAAGAACTGACATTTTTAAATTAATTATCATGACATTGGTTTAAGCATATATTTAAAAAAATGCGTCTTACTAGATTTAAGCATTTGTAAAGACGGATAAAGCTTGCGATGATTATATCGGTAAAAAATTAAACTATTTTTTTTATATTTTGATAGAACGTTCTTTAAATCCACTATTTTAGTCTGGAGAAAAAAATTATAAAATATTAAAGTACTTGTTTACAAGATGTACTCGTAAGTAATATATCAATAAATAGGTACCTACAATATTTTTGATATATTACTAACGGGTACAAGGTTTATAACCTAAAAGCTGGAGGACCTTCAAAACAGTGTGTCACAAATGTTAACGAAATACAAATATTGGTGAACATACGACACAAATTAAGTCTAATTTCCAATGCAAAGCACAGTTTAACTTGAAACTAAGTGCTTAACCAAAGCGACGGTTAGCAAGCAGTTAGCCGATAGAATTAGAAGCTGTATGGTTACTGCTGTGTTAATCCTCCATTTTATAAGGTGTAAATAATATAAATCAGTTAGCGATTGGTTACTGAGTTAGATAAATTTATTGCAATGATAATGAATGATAGATGTTTTATATTTATCACACAATTAATCTATCTCGTAATTTAAGTTTGAGGTTTCAGTTGAGATTCCTTATAAAGAAATATCCGTTTAAAAAATATATATTTGAAATTTATTATTAAGACTAAATAAAATGTTGTGTTCTGTGATTCTTAGCACATATTCGATAAGAGAATAGGTAAATAATACTGACTTTAACTATTTATTAATACAACTAGCAGCCCTACCCGGCTGCGCCCGGGCATGTATTATACCTTAAAACCTTCCTCGTGAATCACTCTGTCTATTGGTGAAAACCGTATGAAAATCCGTGGAATATTTTTTGAGTTTATCGCGAACAGACAGACAGACAGACGCGGTGGAGGACTTTGTTTTATAATATGTAGTGATAGTGAAGTACGCAATGACATAATGAGAATGAAAATCTTGGTTGTTTTCAAATGTTATATCTACAGGGTCTAAATTCTTGATCTATGAAAACCAGTAGTGAAATTATAACACGCATTTGATAGTGTCGACCACCCATTCACAGACTATTAAACGGCCATAACCTCCGTATAAAACTGAGGTTTATGCTCACATCACGAAGGCTACTTGGCCAGGTAGAAGGTCCTGTGAAATGTATCAATATAGTGCAACTTTTGTGTGCAACGTGCGAAGAGGGCCCGCAAGGTGATCACCGCGGACCGCTGCTTTTTATGTTTTTTGTTGCTGTGATTTTCAGCGGATGTCGTTTTTTGATGTAACGGTTTTGGGAATTTAGTCACCTGTTTGTATAAATGTGTGGATTTGACAAATATTTTATTTGAAGGGTCAAACCTGAACTATATTAGGATTTGAGAAATATTTTATTTTAAGAGTCAAACCTGAACTATTTCTTATTATCGAAATTTTGCATATTTTCCATAATACGTTGAACACTTCTTAACGTATCATTATATAAATTACCGTACATTTTTATGAAAGGAGTTCTTTCTTATGAGGTAAGGAAAACTGCGTGTTAGTTTGAAATTCGATGCTTTAAGTGATACACAATTTGATCATCATCATACATAAAAAGTGCCGTGTGGTTCCTGGCAGAATAGAATAGGACCACTCCAAGTCTTCCCGTTAATTACGTAAAGGGCGACTTAGGGAACCCAAGCTAAACAAGGCTTTTAAACATCAAAGAGACCTATCCAACCCGTCTGGCAGCGTGTAGAGCCAAATCC
Organism: Rhodophaea formosa; assembly: GCA_963082605.1. Taxonomy (NCBI): domain Eukaryota; kingdom Metazoa; phylum Arthropoda; class Insecta; order Lepidoptera; family Pyralidae; genus Rhodophaea; species Rhodophaea formosa. Next base: position 12,027,946 of record OY720226.1, read on the forward strand.
TCTGTCTGCTAGAGACTAAAAAAGACCTGATGATGATGATGATACATAAAAAGAACTGACCTGTACTCGACTCTCCGTAAGGCCGATCCTCATGGCGATCTCCTCTCGCATGAAGATGTCAGGGTAGTGGGTTTTGGAGAAACATCTCTCCAGCTCGTTCAGTTGTGCGGGCGTAAACCTGTACAGGGATGATGCGGATGTTAATATTTTTATAGAAACCAAAGACTTTCAAGTAGAATTACTACTACTATAATTACTAGAATAATTACTACTAGGTATATAAACTGAAGTTGACGTACTCTACTCCAAGAAAGAGACATTTAAAAGCAATCGTGTCACGTGACGTGGACGGCGTCTTCACGGTGAAAGTTTAGGGGTGGGCGCAACGGTTTTATTTAGCTCCCTTTGAACGCTTTAAAATTTGGTAGTACATCTCGTCTACCTCAGTTTATATAGAAGTCTTTGATCAAAGACTTCTATATAATGGAACACGTTTTAAGAGTGGTGTTTTGATGAGTCAAATTTGAGTCATACATTTATATACTTGCGAATTTCGCAGGTTTTCAATCATGCAAAGTAGTTTTGGCGAAACTATGATCTCTTTTGCCTTTTAAAGGGTTAATTGGAAAAGAAACTCGAAAAGTTGTTCATATCGACATGCTAAATCTCCTCTTTAAGGGTTATAAATTTAAAAAAAAATCAGAAAATTTCCATGTATCGTAAGTAGGTATTGTAATAAAAGTTTTAATTAAAATAAATAATACAAAATATGGAATTAAAAAAAGAGTTTATCTTGCTTGACGTCAAATGGTCAGATTAACCCTGAAAACATGACTTGACTTGTGCTGATAAATTTTCCTACAAGACCAACCTTAATTTTAAGGTCATGTTCTGCCTAACAATGGTTTATACCACAGGTTTATACAAACACCGTGAGTAAACCTGTATATATGTCGCAGTCATCTGGTTGAATCTGCTATTTGATTAAATGACTAGCGCGTTCATTGAATGACTACGTTTAATTGAATGACTAGGCCGAACGTTGATTGAACAATTCTAGACAAACTCTTGTCAAACAACACAAACATTCTAGTTGTGGTAGAGCCACGCTACCGGCAAAAATCACTTCAGCTGGTAGCATGAATGGGCCGGCTCGTCCGGGGAAGTACCACACTCTCACAGAAAATCGACGTTTGAGTAGTAGTTTTACAGCTTCTATGCTTCGTTCGGTGAGTGAGAGAGCCGGAGGCCCATCCCCCCTCCCCTCCGGGGAGAGAAAACAAAAGGCTGGCAACGCTCTTGTCATACCCCTGGTGTTACATTAGTCCATGGGCAGCGGTGATCACTTACCATCAGGTGACCCGCTTGCTCGTTTGCCGTCCTCTGACATAAAAAAAAAAAAGAAAAGGCATAGAGAGTTATGCTCCTGCGGTGGTAAAATACTGTGATCCTTACCTCGTCCGATGTCTCTTCTGTTTGGCCGGCTTATCACTATCTGATGCTGACGAGGACATGCTGACAGGCACCGTTGCCATATGCCCCCCACTGTGCTGTTGGTGGATGCCACCTGAGGAAGAAAATTGATAGATAATAAATACATATATAGTCAAGTCACACAAATTTAGTTAGCCCCACAGTAACTTGTGAACTTGTGTCGTAGGATACTCACTCAACGATATCATGTGGTCCCAACGCCTTAATCGTACGATTTGTTCTCAGAGACTCGCATAGAGGGCGCTACTAATTGCTACACAACATTGTATCTTCCGTATTATGAGAATATAAAAAACATTATTCACAAAATATATCTTATAAATGATTAGAACAATATTTTTGGACTTTTATTTTAAAATTACACCTCACTTTTAGTAAGTTTTAGGCTAACGTAGATTAAATCAGCCACTCGATACTTGATGGCGGTAGTCTGCACCGCCATACTTGGCCACACATACGACTCCTTTTCGCCACCTTAATTTGGTCCAATATTTTTGTATGAGGTGGGCAGTCTATACGTTAGTATTATATTGTCTTTGACGATACTATATATTACAACCCTAGTAGCATTTATTATTGGCATTTCCTTGGGCCACATACCTCTGGTTAGTTGGCAAATTCATACAATTGGCGCGCAGTTTTCGGGTTGGGCCCAAAACTAATGGCCTACGTTGATTTGAATATGATGGCCCAACTTGTAATAGGGCCAACGTCCCAACGATCGTTGGCATTTCATCGGGCCAGTTGCAATAAGTTGGTTGGACACTGAAGGGCCAATGGCTGCTGAAAAATTAGGGGGCCTCCTTTTCGACCCTACCACCTCCAGGATGTGACTCAATGTATGTGATGTACCTCCAGTTCCAATCACCCTGTGAAGTGCAGTACACCCCTGACTAGCGTATTACCACTTGTATTAAATGAAGTATATAGCCAAAAGTAAAAAAATGTTAATAGCGCGTTCTAACATACACCTTACGCCATCTATTGGCTAAATAAATAATTATATATTTGTTGTCGCCGCGGTGGAAACGCGTGAATTTTAAATAATAAACCTGTTATTTACCTTCTTTTTAACATGCATGAGTTCGGAATAATTCCATACTCTGTTATTAGTCTATCATAATTAATTAAACTGGAAACATTGATTATTGAATAACCGCCATTGTGATATCACCCCACCTTATGGAGGGGTGTCCCCTCTATTGAATCTTCTTTAAAACAGTAATGGATAAAAATCACTCATTCGTGTTTCGTCGGTGATCTTGAGTAGTTGTTATATACAAATTGTCACGTACAAGTCTATCTTGATTAAATAAGGAAATGATGGATAAGTATATACTTTGTATTAGGGATTTAAAATATAATTGTGTTAATTAAACGGTGCTTTGAATATAAACAACTGTATGAAACTTAACTGTGTTATTTATTGAATTATATATGATCGGACGCTAATGTTGTTTCTATATTTTAGTAAACCTTACATCAGAAGTGTGCCGTAATACCTAGCCCGATGCCGCAAAGCCGAAAGAGAATGTGAGAAAAGTGGAGCAAGAGAAGGGTCTCAACTAATAACTTCGGTCCTACGTTAATGAGCAGCGTAGTTTGGATGGTAAAAGTATATAGAAGTGGAGGTGCGCCCAGCGCGCGTCTCCAGTAGTAAGCAAACATGTTTTTTAAATGCCTGGTAAACGATATTGAAATGTGGATTTGTATGGTGGGAACAAATGCTAGTGAGCCGATCGAGTTCGCAATAAAAACAAAAATGTTAAATACAGATAAATGTTGGTACAATTCGCTTAAAATTAAAGCTGGTGGACTATCAAGAAAATTTTGGGTGGCCAATCTTATTTTTACTTCAATTAGTAGGCTGCGCTTTATTGATTCTTAATTACTCTAACCTATTAATCTTCAACAATACTGATAAATCAAACTGTATCTACGGGTCCCATAAATACAAGTCCTAAGTAGTTCAAATATTAAGAGTTTTGTTGTGGCAAACCTAGCAAAGAAAAGGAAAAAAGCTTACATTTAATCAGGAATATGTGGCTTGCAATTCGTATAACAGATATGGCCGTCAAGAAACAGTTTAGTGATTCAAGATTAAAGTTAAAAAAGGATTTTGAGGTTTAATTTATTGTAGATATTACCTCTAATAATATATTATTTTATACATATTGAGTTTAATGAGTATAAAACTGTTAATGCCGTGTGGTTCCTGGCAGAGTGGAGTGGGACAGCTTTGGGTCTTCCCGTGAATGTCATGGACGCATAGCAGAAGAATAGAAGCATCAAAGATGCCTCTCCCGCCCATCTGGCTGGCGTGGAGAGTATGGGCCGAGTACTCGGACTGCTCTAGCTAATGTATGGCTCTGATGGTGCAGCGAGGATCATGCTCATATAATGGAGACTGACAGGGACCTGATGATGATGATACTTTTGTTGATATTAGTGGTTGTTCGTTGATAACAAGCCATTTGGCGAACGAATTAGGGTTTAAGTTCCATTTTTTTTATTAACGGGGCAGAACTTATTTATTTGTTTACTTCCTAGGAAATATCTGGTTACCTTATAGAAACTTTACCGAAGACAAGTACATGATAAACTCCTGTATTGGAAATATTTGATAATTAGTCATGCATATCACAGGATTTGCAATTTTTACGTTCTGGTTTTAAATTGGACATATAGCGAAGCTACTTATAAAACTATTTGTCTTTGTTCACATTAAATACTTACCTTAATCTGAAAATGAGTGTAACATATTAGGTTATAAGTAGACTGGAGTTTCGAAAAAAATGGGATAAAGAATGGTGTTAAGATTTTTAAAAATGTTTATGAATCGTTCGTAGTTCAAACGACCGTCGGAGAACTGTTTCGGACTCACAAAAAAAAAAACCAATTCAGGAATGTCGCTTATGCCGGTCCAATTTTTATAGTTAAACAAGCAAAATAGAAATATATTTTTTTAACTGGTAGATTGAGATTCACCACTCATGGGTTCAGTATTTTCAATCTTTTGTCAATACAAAAGTATGGTTATGGTTTGCTAGAATAATTGGATAAATACAAAAAAAAAATATTATGCATAAATTTCCAGGGACAATATTGTCGTTGTTTACCGTTCCATTGTTTCGATTTGATTAGCATTGATGTAGTACCTATTTTATTATTTAGTGGTTTTTTTTACGACTTACGCTGAGATTTCATTTACCAGTATTGTTAAAAAAAAATGTGCTACAATAACTGACTACAGATGAACTGTGAGCATTTATCAACAAAACTTAAATTTAATGAATTATGTGACAGTAGAATTTCATATTATGTACGCGTGTTTGAGTCTAAGTGGTTTTATACCTACGGCGCGACTATTTGGAAACCCAATATAATAATGTTTCAAGTATTCTATCTATCAATCAAGAATGCAGAGCCATGGAAAAATTTTACGGATCGCATTCGTTTCAAAAATAAAGTTTTAAAAAGTGAGATCCAGATAAGAAACGTTTATTCGTATTATATATCGAAGAGCTATGGCAGATTTTTAGTGCGGGGCACCAAAAGTGTCTTAAAAACTCATTGCAACCAAAAAAAAAAAAAACTTATAAATATTTTATACGCTATTTGATATTTAAGTCGTATTTATAATTATCCTGATATATTATTACTCAATCGAGCATTTTTAGTTTTAGTAATAAAGTATTGTTTGGTGCAAAGATACTAAATACCTAATAATGACATAACCTATAAAACTTCTAAGCATCATATCTAGAAAATTTGGTTTCCTATAAATATGTTTTTTTTTTACCTTTAGAATTGGCAGTAAGTATATGTTCTATAAAACAAGGTATATTTCATTCAAAGACGCTAACTTTGGTTCTTAACTAAAAATGATGTATGGGAAGCTGCCGTATATGTGGTCCCAAAAGTAATACGACTGTACTGGCTAACTAAGGTTCAAATAAAGTTGTTTGCTATATGGACAGCTTTTATGAGACTAATAAAATTAATTAAATACAAAAAAATTGTTTCTAGACGAACTTTTACAGGTCTTACAACACAATGGTTGACAATCGATAAGAAAATAGTTAATTCAAGGAAAGTAGATAATTTACGTTTTAAGTATACGTACAATACGGTTATACACCTAGCAAAGCCTTTGATAATAATTCCTTTTGAATAAGTAAAATTGTTGGTTACAATGAGTGAAATTATATTAGTTGTAACAGATACAGCTGATTGGTTACTGGCGACTGAATTGAAAAATCCTAGTATTTGTTGGATAAAAATAGTGTAAGTCAGGTTAGGCCGAACTGAATAGAAAAAATATACCACTAATGATTTTTTGTGAGACTGAATACGACAGGCGAAGGGCAGTCCCAAAAAAAAAATTACATTTGTCAAAACATTAGGCGTAATCATGACAATTTAAAGATTTTGGGTGTAGATGTAGTAATAAAATAATATCAAAATTATGGGTTCCTAAAATGACAAAAAAATGTTTCAGACTTTATAAAACCAGATACATTTCTCATAGCTACCTACGAAAACACCCGGATGCTAATTACATTTTTCTATTAAATTATTGTTTGTTTTTACTAAAAACTATAAAAAAAAGAAATTGATTTAGTTAAAACATGTTTCTATTTAAAGGTAAAACAGTATAATAACTCAAAAACGTACATTTTTCTCATCGCTCAATATTAACAATTAAGTGCCATTAGTAATAAAATTATAGAAAATCATTGGTAATTTTTGTTTTAAAATAAACAAACAATGGTAATTAAGAGTTGTGACATGACACATGATCAGTCAATACCTGGTATTTTTCATCCATACTCGCTTCAAACACCCTTAGATTAGTGCCAGTGGCCTAAATCGCAGTCAATAGAGGAGTGCACGTATTTCTTGTTTCTATGTAGAAAGGTTTCTTTTCACAGTGGCAAGTTCTCAAATTAAGTAGGAAATTGATAAACATGTTTTTATTAGGCAGTAGCGTGCAGGTTTATGAGCCCTTTCAAGTTACAGAGGTCCTGCAAAACGATTGCTTCACCCGAAGCGGTACGAAAAGACCACGGTGGCAGAAAATATCGAACCGTGGTCTGGATAACTGGAATATGTAAGAATTCTTATTCTTGATGGCCTAAGATGTTGTCAGGTATATACACTTAATGTCAATTATTTGTTTTTATTTTGAATGTCTGATGCAGTTGCTTCGAACTTGGTTATGCTGCGATGCTTGGACAAATGTTCAGAGTCACAGAATTTATCCTTGTAAAATAGATCTGTGCTAAGTGTGTCCGAGTATCGAGGATATCCAGAGTTGGCTTTTGGGTGTATCGTCATTCTGCTGACCGTTGATGGAATAGCAGAAGGGACAAGTATTTAAGTTCACAGTATTTATCCTTGTAAAATAAATCTGTGATAAGTTGGGATTTGTAGTGATATGTGACTAGGGTTGGCCAAAGGCATCGCCTAAGGGAAGCTACAAGTCTCAATTGGCATTGGCAACTGGCCGTTGATGGAATAGTTACAAGTGGCCCAGGAATCAATGATATCCGGAGTCGGTTGAGATTTGTAGTGATATGTGACTAGGGTTGGCCAAAGGCATCGCCTAAGGGAAGCTGCAAGTCTCGATTGACGTGAGTAACTGGCCGTTGATGGAATAGTTAAAAGTGGTCCGGGTATCATTGATATCCAGAGTTAGTTCTTTTGGTGTATCCTCATTCTGTTGGCCGTTGATGGAATAGCAGAATGGAGGGCATTTGTTGCAAAAGCAAAATGTATATATTGGTGTTTATTTTAATGTGTGTATTTTGTTCTCAGCAACGCACCAGACAATGACGTGATCCGGGACGGATCCGTAAGCAGGACGGCCGGATGTTGTCGCCGCGGTGGAAACGCGTGAATTTTAAATAATAAACCTGTTATTTACCTTCTTTTTAACATGCATGAGTTCGGAATAATTCCATACTCTGTTATTAGTCTATCATAATTAATTAAACTGGAAACATTGATTATTGAATAACCGCCATTGTGATATCACCCCACCTTATGGAGGGGTGTCCCCTCTATTGAATCTTCTTTAAAACAGTAATGGATAAAAATCACTCATTCGTGTTTCGTCGGTGATCTTGAGTAGTTGTTATATACAAATTGTCACGTACAAGTCTATCTTGATTAAATAAGGAAATGATGGATAAGTATATACTTTGTATTAGGGATTTAAAATATAATTGTGTTAATTAAACGGTGCTTTGAATATAAACAACTGTATGAAACTTAACTGTGTTATTTATTGAATTATATATGATCGGACGCTAATGTTGTTTCTATATTTTAGTAAACCTTACATATTATAAATAAAAAAAAATCCTTTTAAACCAGCTTTGCCGGGTAGTTCCTGGCAAAGAAGAGTAGGACCACTACAAGTTTTTCCGTGGATATAGTAAAAGGCAACTTAGGAAACACAAGCTAAAAAAAGCTTATAAATATAAATATCAAAGAAACCTCTCCAACCCGTCTGGCCAGCGTGGAGAGTAAAGGCTAAATCCTCTGACTGCTCTGGCTAAAATAGTAGTACAAAGAGGGTTGTGCTCCAGCAGTGGAGATTATAAAAGACCTGATGATGATGATGAAACCAGCTTACGTTGGACAGACTCGAGATGATATCTAATGTAAGTAGGCAAAAGGTAATACAAAGTACATTACTCACTCGCAGTTTTTTTTATTCAGTGTACTATACAAACCTATGCGTTAGTATTATGTTAATTGTCTTTCGAAGGTCTCTCTACAAAAATCACCCAACGGTAGGAGTTGTACTAACAGGCCCGATGAAGGATTTTATTAGTTGGCCCGATGTTATAACCATAACTTAAATCCCTACAAAAATAACCCAACGGTAGGAGTAGCACTAACAGGCCCAATGAAAATTTTTATTAGTTGGCCCGATGTTGTTAAAAAACTTGAATCCCTACAAAAATCACCCAACAGTAGCAATAGTAGTAGTAGGCCCGTTGTTGGCTACCCGTCGGGTAAGTAGTGCATGTTTATGACAGTGGGCCTATTTTAAGTAGAGGTTGGCGGAGTAACTAGCCATTTGCCAATACGTTCCCAACTGTTGGCATATGGAAGCCAACGAAAAATGCTACTAGGGAAAAGATACTTATATAGACGGATATTCGAGACCCACGCCAATCTGAAAAAGAATCTTTTTCCAAGGAACCCTTATAGGATTACTTCGTTGTCCGTCTGTCTATCTGTCAAGAGCCTTTTTAGGGTTCCGTAGTAAACTAGGAACCCTTATAGTTTCGCCATGTCTGTCTGTCTGTCTGTCAGTCTGTCTGTCTGTCTGTCCGTCCGCGGTTTTTCTCAGAGACTACAAGTACTAGAAAGCTGTAATTTGGTATGGGTATGTATATTAATCATGGCAAAAAAGTGGAGGAAAAAATCTTGGAAAAATTTTTTTTTACGGTAGCAAGCATACAAGCAAAGCTTTGCTTGTATGCTACCCACTAGTGGGTAAGTAATTTATTTTTCTCTACTTACCCATCGTGTGGAGTATCGTTAAAAAGGTCTTTGAAAAATACTGGAGGTTGAGAACACCATTTTTCGATTTAGGGATCCGTTTCCGAAATATTTGATTTTAAAGTGCAAATTTTTGTTAGAGGTAAGTGTCCCCCCCTCTATCTGCTAAACGGTTATATATGGATACGTGAAAAAAATTACAGCAGTAGTATATATACTGAAGTTGAAAGGAAAACTATCAGAGCTGAGTACTAAGTGCAAACTAAAAAGTTATAGGCAACCAACTTATAAAATGTACCTACTTTTTACAATTTTCATTGTTAGATGTTTTTGCTCGTTAAACTGTAAGGTGCGAGTGTGAATAGTGTGAACTCAAAGTTGTCATTCGCAACTACGGAACCCTACACTGCGCGTGGCCCGACACGCACATGGCCGGTTTTTTATGAATCAATTGAGTGGGTTTGACCCCTATCTTGCGTGATTGTTTACTTTTTGATCACAAAACTTGCTTAAAAGAATAGTCAATAGAGAATAATGTTTTGACTAGACAAAAACAGCAGTTGTTTATGTACAGTCGGGGCACTCGGGGCAGATACACCTGACCGCCCTAAAATTTAAAATCTGTTCGTAGTTCAGATTTATCTGCCTCTGACTTTGCACTGTCGCCGTGTGGTTCCCGGCAGAGTAGAATAGGACCACTCCAAGTCATCCCGTGGATGTCGTAAAAGGCGACTAAGGAAACGCAAGCTAAACAAAGCTTATAAACATCAAAGAGACCTCTCCAACCCGTCTGGCCAGCGTGGAGAGTGTAGGCCAAATCCTGTAACTACTCAAGCTAATATATGGCTCTGGTAGTACAGAGAGGGTCGTGCTCCTGCAGTGGAGACTGGAAAGACCTGATGATGACTGTACACTGAAGTTACCAAATGATTCATACTAAATGTGTCATGGTCGTGTTTCTCAGAAATTATAACTAGAAAGTGGTTTTAGTCTCAAAAGGTCCAACACTTCATCACCTTACAATTTATTTACCAATACTTGAGAAAACGCAGTAAATTAATTACTGGTTATCAATAAATGTATTATAAGAGACCTTTTTATTAAATATCAAAATGTTGATAGAGCATACCTCAGAGCATGCTTGAAGAGAAATAAATGAACATACGAAGGCAGTAATAACGTGCTGCTATAAATAGTATGTAGTATCTTAATAAAAAATATCTAGAGTAATTTAAAAATTAGAGAGAGAGATATTCGTCTGTTTCTCTCGGAGACCAAAACAGGACTTTAACTTGGCACTGTCACTATTACATCCATTACTTCTTCAATTAGAGCATTATGTGAAACTCATCTAACGTAGCTAGCAATAGTTTACCTTGTAAGTGTTCGGTCCGTATGTTGTGAGCGATGTGCAGTCTTGCGCCCAGCGCATGGTGCGGTCGCTCTATGTTCGGCTTGATCTCGTGCTGTTTACTCTCTTCGGAGCACGAATCTTTGTGACCTGGAACCAAAGGAGATAATTTAATTCAGATGTCATGCTACCCTCTTTTTTCACAATTTTTTGCAAGGTATTAATGAAGAAGGCCATTTCCTTCCATGCTGGTTTGGGAATTACGAAAAAACATAGAATATACAAGCTACTTTTTGTTCCGCGCAGACCTTAAAAGCCTATCAAGGGATAGAGTGAAAATCTAAGGAATCACGTCAATAGGCTTCCATCATCAGGTCTTATTTAGTCTTCACTGCAGTAGCACGACCCTCACTGTACTTCCAGAGTTATTTATTAGCCAGAACAGTCAGAGAATTTGGCCTACACTCTCCACGCTGGGCAGACGGGTTGAAGAGCTTTGTTTCGCTTGTATTTTCTAATTCGCTTGCTGCGACATCCACGGAAAGACTTGGAGTGGTCCTATTCTACTTTGCCGGGAACCACACGGTAAAAAGCGGCAAACATCCCATTACTATTTTGATTCCGGTTTCCACCTTTACGCCCATTAACACGCTAAACATAGCCTTTAGGTCTTATGACTTTAGGCTCTGTCTACCCCGCGAGAGATAAAGACGTGTTAATATGTATTTATGAAAAAGTCATTAAGATTAGGGTATATTCCTAAATAATAAAAGATATAATTTCTTGTTTGAACAAGCAGAAACAACAGCAGCAATTCGAAACTTAGCCCATGAAGCGAACATGGTGGTCCACACATGTCATTAACGGGAATAAAGTCTTCGACGTCGTACTTGCGAGTATAAGTTAATTCCTTATACAACGGGTTACTCTGACTGCCCTGGCTTATATACGGCTCTGATAGTCAGAGAGGGTCGTGCTCCTGCAGTGGAGACTGAAAAAGACCTGATGACGATGACGATGACGATGACAACGGGTTACATATATTCCCATGAAAAATATAAGACTATATTATCTATGGTTCTGGAGCGTTAGGTCATTTTTAGTTTCCACTGCAGGAGCGCGGCCCGAGCAGCAGTATTACATTAAAATCGACTTTAGAGTAGTAGCTTTACCGCCTCTATACTTCGTTTCGTAAGGAGCCGGAGGTCAATCCTCCCCTCCTTCCTGGGGAGGGAAAAATAAAAGGCTGGCAACGCTCTTGTCACACCCCTGGTGTTGCATTGCAAGTTGCATGGGCAAAGTGGTGATCACCAGCATGAAGAGAGAAGGCCAAATCCTCTGACTGCTCAGGCAAATATATGGCTCTGGCAGTACAGAGAGGATCATGCTACTGCACTGGAGATTAAAAAAACCTGATGATGACATAATATGGAGAGTCTGGTCTTGATTTCTAGTTGTTCGGGAATAGATTCTTTTGTCTAATGTACTGTCCATTAAATCCGAAGCATGTTTCTTCAGCACCATATTTCGAAAGAGTCGGTTTTGGTACAAATGTTTATTAAGGGCTTACATCAGCCAACAAGCGTATACCTACTTTTTTTACTTCATCGGATGAAATTGAAAAAATCTAATTGAGTATTTCGGTAGTAAGTTACTTGTAGTATTTGTGGTATGACTTTTCATCAATATCATAATATCTCTCATTACCGCCAAAAGCGGCCACTTTTGGCGGTATTGAGACTACTAAATATTCTGATATCTATGCTACTAACTCTAAATTTGCCAAATGCAAAATACTTAATGAAAAGTAATTTTAAAAATACTACAAGTAATTGACATTTAAAGGACTCAAGCAGATTTTTATATTTGATCTGACTAAGGATTCCAGTTTTAAAGACATATGTTTTAGACGTTAATTTTTAGACGTAAAAACGCGCCTCTGAAATTCCTACATATTTGTGACGTCACAAGCTTGTATTTTGTATGGGTGGCGTGAGAACTTTGTTTGGTAGCTATACGAAATATTTCGTTTGTGGCAATGGTTTCATAATAAAAGTTGCTATAAATTTAGCTCACTAAAATACAGTATAATTGTAATTAAAGATTTTCATACTTTGAAAAATGGTCCTATTCACCCAACTTTAAAGAAGCTTTAAGATCACTTAACGAATCGATATCAAATTAAAACTGTTCTTTATAGTGTTTTTAGATAGAAATTAGTCTCATTAGAAACAAATTTTATACTTTAACAGTCGGCAACTACCGTATTGTCAGGAGTAGAAGAATAAAATAGCGGGTGGTGCTAGTTTCGTTGATTTCGCCTCGTGTTTTACATAGTTACCAACGTGCCCGCGCGATAGCGACGACGAGCTCCGTGGCGCAGCGGTCAACACGCCGGCCTGTGGCACGGATGGTCCCGGGTTCGATCCCCGGTCAGGTCAAGATGAAAAATGATCTTTTTCAGATTGACCTGGGTCTTGGATGTTTATCTATATATGTATTTATTATAAAATATAGTATCGTTGAGTTAGTATCCCATAACACAAGTCTTACTTAAAAACTTACTTTGGGGCTAGCTCAATCTGTGTAAAAAAAAAAAAAACAGGGTGACACGGCATGGTCTTAGTGGAGAGGTAATAAGCCATAAACTGAAGCGGGCAGCGGATTTCTCTTAGTTATGCTTTTTCATCAAATATTCTGATATCTATGTTGCCAACCTACAAACTTCCGCAGAATACTTTCAGGTGTCTCTAATTAATATTCAATTCTAGCTGTCCTATTAACAGTCTGTAATAGCGAGTGCTAACAAATACAGCATGATTGCTCGATTAGCGGTCTGTTTGCGCTAATTTGGGCCAGAAAAAGTTCTTTTTAGGGTTCCGTAGTAAACAAAGAACCCTTATAGTTTCGCCATGTCTGTCTGTCTGTCTGTCTGTCCGTCCGCGATTTTACGCAGAGACTATAAGTACTAGAAAGCTGTAATTTGGTATGGGTATGTATATTAATCATGGCAAAAAAGTGGTAGAATAAAAACTTGAAAAAAAAATTTTTTTAGGGTAGCTCCCATACAAGTAAAGTGGGGGAGTAATTTTTTTCTCTGTTTACCCATCGTGTGGGGTATCGTTAAATAGGTCTTATTTTTCGATTTAGGGATCCGTTTCTGAAATATTTGGTTTTAAAGTGCGAATTTTTGTTAGAGGTAAGTGTCCCCCCCCCCCCTCTATCTGCTAAACGGTTATATATAGATACGTGAAAAAAATTACAAACTAAAGTACAAACTAAAAAGTTATAGGCAACCAACTTATAAACTGTATTTTATTCAAAGTTTTACTACTTTGCATTTGGCAGTCTGAATAATAATCAGGTGCTCACTGAAACTTTGTAACAAGAGTGCAATAGTGTTAAATAATCCGCCTGTCTATTAAATTCCGGGAATAAGTAATAGAAATAGAAATAAGTCGTAATTTGGATGGTTTAATTGCAGAAACAAAAATGTTGCGGTCCTTATTTGTGGCGCTTACGGTGTCGGCCGTGTTTGCCGGTCTGCCAACGAGTGAGGAGACAAAGAGGATGATGGATCACCTTTCCGACGCCGAACACTTCAAGAACGAGCACCATAATAAACAGTTTGACCACGACGCTTTTCTTGGTGAGGACCAAGCCAAGACCTTCGACCAGTTGCCGCCTGAAGAGAGCAAAAGGAGATTGGGGTAAGTTCTTTTTACTACTTAGCTTAGAATAGAATATAAAAATCTTTATTCTGTGTTAACAAATAAATAAATAAATAAGTATATACCAACAAATCACACAGATTGAGCTAGCCCCAATGTAAGTCCATAAGTAAGACTTGTGTTATGGAATACTAACTCAACGATACTATATTTTATGACAAATACATATATAGATAAACATCCAAGACCCAGGTCAATCTGAAAAAGATAATTTTTTATCTTGACTAACCGGGGATCGAACCCGGGAACATCCGTGTCACAGCCCAGCGTGTTGAACTCTGCGCCATGGATCTCGTGATAAAAATAGTACAGCACAACAGTAGTTAACATGATGTTAATACAGCACCAATTTTGTACAACATTTAAACAACTATAATTAAACAACTGAAAGTGAGTTCCACTCAGCATACATTGTACACAGACTGTTACAGTCAGCAACACTGGTCTTCTTAGGTCTTTACTTCTTTCTAACTTTTTTTTTTGTTTTATATAAATATTATCCAATAATAAAATATTACTTTAGGCAAGTTAGAGAATGATTTTATATAAAGTCTATTTAAATTTAATAACTTTATGGGGAAATTTAGAATAGATAAATAAATAAATAAATATATACGGACAAATCACACAGATTGAGCTAGCCCCAAAGTAAGTTCTTATGAAAGACTTGTGTTATGGGATACTAACTCAACGATACTATATTTTATAACAAATACATAAATAGATAAACATCCAAGACCCAGGTCAATCTGAAAAAGATCGTTTTCCATCTTGGAAAACTCTTAAATTTCAAACTTCAAAGGTCAACTTATAAATTTCATACTATTTTCATTGTTAGATGTTTTTGGTCGTTAAACTGTAAGGTGCGAGTGTGAATAGTGTGAACTCAAAGTTGTCATTCGCAACTACGGAACTCTACACTGCGCGTGGCCCGACACGCACTTGGCCGGTTTTTTTTTTTTAATTTCCACTATCTGGTTCAGGCACGAGCATTAATATACATACAATTGATTCAATTATAGACCTTATAAGACTTGAAATTTGATAACGAAGTGTATACATATTCTCGTAACTGTACCTATTCCTACTGGGTAGTGGAAATACACGCGTCTTTCTTACTAAATTGTGTTGCAAAAAGAACTCTACATTAAAAAAATATACAGAAGATTTTCAGTAAGTCTACATATCAACAGATTATATTAGATCGGGGAAAAGTTTTTCCTATTTAGATATCCTAATCTTAACTAATATTATAAATGCGAGAGTGAGTTTGTTTGTTTGTTAAGCTTTCACGCCGTATCTACTGAACCGATCATCATGAAATTTTGCATACACATAGGTTGGGGTACTGAGAAGGACATAGGCTATATATCACCCGGGCGAAGCCGCCGGTAACAGCTAGTACTTATTAAAAACGAAAAAAAAACTTTGTCACTACTTTAAACATACGTATAACACTATTCCTAAACATTAACTCATCCATCCAAAAAAAAACACGACTTCAATAAAATGCTCAAATACAATTTATCTTGTCCTTGTCCCTTAACTTAGGATAGACAGAAACTTTTAAAACAACAGTGTGTAGAGTCCATAGAAAACACATATTTGTTTGGTATATAAAAATACAACTATATAATAAATACTCACTGATAAGATAATTAGGCAATATTGCCATGCCATAATGCAATTTCCAATAAAAGGCGTGCAGGTATTTTTTTCCGTGTTGCTATGGTAAAGACCTTCCAAAAATAAACATAATAGTTAACAAGTAATTTAATTTTAAAAATCTAAAGAACCCGACTGACAATTTGCAATATTTACGTCTGGGTTTTTACGGTTAAACATTTTGAAATACTGGACCGGACATTCGGCTCCCGTTTGGATTCACAAGATAATAAATTTGCTGATATAGAAGAGGTTCAAAATTTTCTCCAACAAACCAAGATATTAATTTGTAAACAAAATACTTGTTTCTAGGTTCTTGTTTGCTAAGTATATTAAATTTCTCGTAATGCTATATAATAAAAGTTGCTATGAATTTTGTGGAATATATAACAGTTAAACTGTTTTGTAATACATTTAAATATGGTCTTATCCACCGGACTTTAAAAAAGCATGATCACTTATTGAATCGATATCAAATCAAAAGTGTTATCAACATATGTCACAATATTATACACGAGCTCCGTGGCGCAGCGGTCAACACGCCAGCCTGCGACACGGGGGTCCCGGTTCGATCCCCGGTCAGGTCATGATGGAAAACGATCTTTTCCAGAATGACCTAGGTCTTGGATGTTTGTCTATACATATAAGTATATGTTATAAAATATAGTATCGTTGAGTTAGTATCCTGCGACACAAGTTCACAACTTACTGTGGGGCTAGCTCAATTTGTGTGATATGTCCCTTAATATTTATTTATTTATAATTTTTAATATACAAACTTAACATCAGTCCTCTACCGTATTCTCAAGAAAATGTTGGGAAACTTTCCGACCCAATAATTCGGTTAACAAAAATATCAAGAAAAGCACATCACTAGTGCTAGAATACCTAAAACAACAAAGAATTTCAATTTTTGTTATTCATAGCATAAAAAAAAAAAAAACAAAATGTTATTTCAAATAAAAAACAAACTAATATAAAACCACGACTGCGCCATACGACCAAATTGCAACTACCCCCATAAAATGTTAGTGCCATAAACACTTCTCCCCCGCTCTGTTTTACGGGATTCGATTCCATTAAAGCCTGTTTATGGGACGCCCTTAATCCTACCGGGCCAAGGGTGAATCCGATGGTGTTTCGTTTAAAGGTGAGACAGTGATTTTAATAATTCAAGTTTAATTGAGGGTTAATATGGTTTTGGAAGTTTGGTGGACTTAGAAGTTTGTTCTCTATTTGAAAATACTAACAAGATCTCTGTGCCTCATTAGTACTGCGAATGCCTTTGAATCGCAAGGTCCCAAGTTTGATCCCCGGTCAAGTCAAGATGGAAAACTTTTTCAGGTTGACATCTGTCTTGGAATTCTATCTGTATATGTATTTATTCCAAAACATAGTATCGTTTGAGTTGGTTCGATCCCTGGTAAGGTTACGATGAAAAATTATGTTTTTCAAATTGACCTGGGTCAAGAAAATTTATCTATACTTACAGAGTGTAACATGCTCCTCGACATATCCTTAAAGGGGTGAGCCAGCTCCTCAATATGAACAACTTTTGCTATGTGATCAATGCTAGGAACTCAAAAAAAAATCGTCAATTTCATACAAAAAAATTTGCCGCCCGGGTGAAATGTATGGGAAAGCAAAAATTTTTTTCGAGTTCCCAGCATTGACCCCATAGGAAAAGTTGTTCATATTGACGGTGTCACTCACCCCTTTAAGGATATGTCGAGGGTCATGTTACAACCTGTATATGTATTTGTAATAATATATAGCATATGAAGGTAAGTCTGGGACGTTCTTGATGTAGACATTTTATTGGGCCCGCTTTAACCTTATTTATATAAATAATTCTTTTATGTTGTAACTTATATCTTAAAAATAGACTATTTTTAAATACATGTTTAATCATAAATAAAACTTAGATTTATTTGCCTTATTGAAAAAAAAATTGCTATGGAGGAATATCATATATTTATAGGTATGTGGCGTCAATAATGTCTACCCAAAATGACAAAAAGACAGTCAACGTATTTCTTTCTATAAAAGGCACACCATATTTTTGAGAGTCTTTCTTTGGCCTTTCCTTTCTGTGGGGGAGTAATTTTTTTTCTCTATTAACCCATCGTGTGGGGTGTTGTTAAATAGGTCTTTAAAAAATATTGTGAGGTTGAGAATACTATTTTTCGATTTATGTATCCGTTTCTAAAAATTTTGGTTTTAAAGTGCAAATTTTTGTTTGAGGTAAGTGTCCCCCCTCTATGTCCTCTATCTGCTAAACGGTTATAATATGGATACGTGAAAAAAATTACAGCAGTAGTATATACACTGAAGTTGAAAGGAAAACTATCAAAGCTGAGTACTAAATGCAAACTAAAAAGTTATAGGCAACCAACTTATAAAATGTACTGGAAAATGTAAAATTTCATATAATTTTCATTGTTAGATGTTTTTGGTCGTTAAACTGTGAGGTGCAAGTGTGAACAGTGTGAACTCAAAGTTGTCATTCGCAACGACGGAACCCTAAACTGCGCGTGACCCGACACGCACTTGGCCGGTTTTTGTATTTCTTTTAATTTACAAACCTTTGTCAAAAACAATTTAATTAAATGTAAGTTTATGCACACAGCCAAGGCCACGGGCTTATGCTAGTCAGAGAAGAGTTATTCTGAGATGATAACTTCGTTCCGTCAGATACTAAAACTCCTCCGTGCTTCGGAAGGCACGTTAAGCCGTTGGTCCCGGCTGTCATCATTGATGGCAATCGTTAAGCTATGTCAGATGCCTTAAGGCAGCTTGAAAAATCTGACACCATTGTTGGCCACTTACACATACGAAAAACAAACAAACAAACAAAACAACTAAAACTCCGATAAGAACTTCGTAATGTAAGTAAAATAGAAAATCCAATGCACATTTGGACGATCCTGAGAGCAGTCGCCTTTCAAACTTTGCCAATTCAGGCTTCGAAAGCTTTGGCGTGGCTATGACTCGGTTATTGCTATTTTTAGCAATTACTATATTGTTTATTTTGTTTTGTAGTCATAGGTACGTAAAAAACATGTAACACAGAGAGTTTTCAGAATTAAAAGGCCAAGTTTGAGTCAAAATCGCGTAATAGGGTAGCGATCAAATTTTTATTAAAGTGGACCTCTTTAGTGGCGCTGTGCACTTTTTGTGATATAATAATGTGAACTCGCGACAGGTCACGTGACCGTCAGATTCGTTAGATTGAAAATTCGTAAGACGGGCACGTAAACTGATCAAAAAACTATTACAATGTCATTGAAGCCAGTAAACCGTATTTAAAATAAATGACTTGTATTTAATTTTATTATAATAATTATTAAAATTTTTAGTATTTTTTTATGTAAAATTATCCCCTAAACATTCTAAAATATCAAAATGCTCAACGTTTTAATATATAAGTTTTCACTTCTGCCGGCACTCCCGAAGTGCAAACCGTTGTATTTTTTTAAATTATTAAATTTTTGACTTGTAGTGTTAGCATTTCTTTTTATTTTGAATTTAATTTAGTTAGTTGAGGGTCCCACGTAAAGCCACAATCCCTTACAAACGTAGTTTCGTTTTAGTTTTACAACAGTTAAGCCAATCTCAACCAAATTTCGTACATACGAACAAATATACTATAATACAAACAATACCTATACAAAATTACAGCGAGTTGAAGTTTCGTATCGAAAACTTATACTCGCTGTAATTTTGTATAAGTATTGTTTTTAAAATTGAAATCTGATTATAAACATCAATATGCCTTATCCGGTCGTATGTACGAAATTTGGTTCAGATTGGCTTAACTGTTGTAAAACTAAAACGAAACTACGTTTGTATGGGATTGCGGCTTTACGTGGGACCCTTAATTAAAATAGTCTTCTTTATCAGGCAATTCACATTTGGTTTTAAAGAACTGGCAAGTTAGAGTTTTGCAAATAAATATTTGACATCAACGACCATGCATCTATATTTTAACTGTCTTGATAATAGAAGAGAAATTAATTATATTTTTTTTAGTCTTTATAAAGAAATATGATTTTATGTACAGTCACAAGCATTAATATATACATGCAATTGTATCCCTTTGTAGAACTTATCACATTGCATAAGAACCAATGTGTGCATTAAATATGTGACATTAATTTAAACTTTACTTAACAGGTTTCCATGATTTTATAAAAAAGGATTTTAACATATTGGTAGACGGTCAACAAAGTGGTCTTTAAAGGTAGGGTAATTATTTATCTTTCGAGATACAAAATCCTAAAAAAAAACACTAAAAATAGATAGTTATAAACTGTGTTTTCAAATTATTTATTTTAAATATTAATATTATATTAAAGACTTTTATAAATCAAATTTACTTAATATACAAATATTATATGTACCTAAATAAAAAGAGCGCTGAGACCTAACTTAACATATTAATTGTCACACAACTAACATATAAGAATTGTAGTATACAAATCAAATATACAGATTTCTGATACAAATTTTTTGATGTTGTAATGAATATTTTTTTAATCTTTTTTCAAAGAGCAATGATTTGATTATTTGTCTGTATGTAAGTATGTAAAGGAGAGTGTAGGCCAAATCCTATGGCTGCCCTGACTAATATATAAGGCTCTAGTAGCACAGAGAGGGTCGTGCTCCTGCAGTGAAGAGTAACAAAGACCTGTTGATGTTGATGTAATTGATAAAATCAAAAAATTACTTGACCGATAATGTTTTCTTATGTTTTCGCGATTGTTACACATTTAAACGTAGTGCGGGAGCGATGTGGAATTGTGGAGTGAAAGATGATGTAGTGACTAAGATTGAGAAAGGAATGTTGAGGTGGTTTGGCCACAGAAAGGATGGATGAAAGAAGAGTTACAAAGAATATTTATAAAGCCAGTGTGAATGGGATAGTTGGCCAGGGTTGACCTCGTCGAAAGTACTGCGATCAGATTGCTGACGTTCTTAAAAAAGGAGATGTAAGAAGTACCCGAAACCGAAGAGCATGCATGGGGAGAGTGATGAGTTTAGATGAAGCTAGAGGGATTTGTCAGGATCGTAGCAAGTGGAGATCCATAGTCTCTGCCTAACCCTATGGAAAAAAGGCGTGATAATATGTATGTATGTTAAATAAAATTATTTTAATACGGTTTTATATCGCGTTCATTACATTATTTATACACCTAACGTTTCGAGCACTTTACAGTGTTCGTGGTCGCAGGTAGACTAAGTTGACATTTGTCTAGTAATTTATAAGAACTGCAAAATCTATCGCCTAAAATATTTACCTATTGATAACGTTCCGGATGTATAAAGTACTAGACAAATGTCAACTTAGTCTACCTGCGACCACGAACACTGTAAAGTGCTCGAAACGTTAGATGTATAAATAATGATATAAACGCGATAAAAACCGTATTAAAATAATTTTACTTGACCGATATTAAAACTATTGCACCTTAACCTAATAGAAAGTTTATCGAGTAACATTGCAGATAAAATCGCAGAACAAACTTGTCAATAAAAAAAAATGTTATTGATAAATATCTGAAATGAGTACATAAGGGTGTTTTAAGACACACCTAATGCAACTTAGAATTTGTAAAGAAGGTAATTTAAATTGTTTTCTTACCTATATTTTATAGCAATCAGCATAGCTGTAAGATTTGGGGGAGAAATTGAAAATAAACAATCGAATAGCTGTAGATATTTGGTACGAAATGGACGATGAACAAGCTAGATTTTCGAAGCATTTCTAGCAATGTGCCTGTTTTGGCAAAATTTAAGAAAAAACTTAATATTTCTTTCCTGAATAATTTTTACTAAACATTTATTTTGTGTTATTACGCACTTTGAGTAAATTATTTGAGACACTGTGTGTGTGTTTGTCCTCTGTATGTCAAAAAATGTCTAAATGAATGTTTTCAAAATTTTGTCTAAGTACTATATAGATTTCTGAGAGATCTTACTGTATATCAGTAAATACAATACGTGCATTTTCGGAGATCAGTGCTGCCCCATGAACTACTGGAAACTTAGCAAATGTTAGCATTGTGGCTATTTTTGGCAAAATTTAAGTAAAACTAAACGTTCTCACTTTAAACTGTAGAATCGTAGTTAATAAACATATTTTGTAGAGTTATCAAGAGCCTCGCTAGCAATATAATTTTAAATTATATCTCCGAACTCTTAAGGGCGTATCCTAGTAGAATGGTTTCCATACAAATGTGTTTGTGTATTTTCTCGCTGAAAACTGCTTCTAGAGGCACAATTCTTTTTTCATAAAATGGAGTACTAAAATAAGTATGCCCCTATTTTTTTTTTACTTTTGTTTTGAAAACGGTTTTTAAAAAAAAAAATTTTACATTCTTTTTTAGAAAAATAACATAGGGCCATACCTATTTTATGAAAAGTAATAGATTTTATGAAAAAAGAATTGTGCCTCTAGAAGCAGTTTTCAGCGACAAAATAGAGCAATACATTTGTATGGAAAACATACTGCCAGGATACGCTCTTTTAAAAGGATCGATTACCTGTAAATTTGCATACAAAAAGCGATAACTCTTTCACTTTTACGAAATGAGGAAAAAACTGGACACGGTTTTTATCTTTTGTCAATTAAACATGAAAATTTCAAAGATATAGCATTACAAAAATTCCGGGTGACGTCACTGTTTACTATACTTTTTGCAAACCGTGATGTCAAAAGCATGAACTTTGACGCAATTTTTCTTTATCATTGATTGTTTAATTGATTAAAGAAAACTTTGTTAATAATATTTTTACCCAGGAAACTACCCTATTGTCTACATAAAAATTGAACAGTTTTTACTTTTATTTAAATTTAAGCTACCGTGCTTCGATCCTACACATCAAATTTCTCCACCATATCCCATTCATCATTCATCACCAACGTAGTACATATATCTCCATGATAATTACCTAATTTATTTTCATCATTCAACCTTTGAAAGGTAATTGTATACTCAAAATCTGGTTTGTAAGTTCGATTTACATCCTTAGGGAAGTAAGTAAATTTGAAAATCGAAGGCAGTCACGCGCCACGCATCGACTCCTTTATTATATGTATATATTTTTTAATCGAGCGCACTGGCCACCACAAAATAAACACCATATAAAAAAACTGTTTGGCGCGCGCATTTTCTTGTTTTGTTCTTTGTTGAAAAGTGGATTGTTCAACTCGAGTGTAAATGATCAATTACAACTCTATAACAATTTACTATTTCAACTTATTGTGAAATTAGCTAAATCAAATACTATACTTGTAATAGTGGGGTACTTAGTTTAAACTTAGTAACGCAAGTTCTGACAAAGAACTGGTCGTACCAACAACAAGTCGTTAATATCGTTAACCGCTTTTTTTTCACATATTCTTAATTTAATAAGAATATCTACCTAGAACAGCATTGTAAATGCATAAAAAAAACTTTGGTAAAGTTTAAGAATGTAATTTTCAATAAAACCGTATTAAAATTTATTGAGGTTTCTCGTCTCATTTAAATTTAATTTAATGCTGCCAGCCTTCTGGGCTCGCTACCACGGGGCAACGATGTACCCGGCCTTTTTTATCTGTAAATATATATGTTTTTATTTTATTTAACTTATTTATTAAGTATTTGGTGTATTTATAGGTACTTAAGTCAATTAAGATTTTATTTAATTGAATTGCAATTTGCGTGGTGAAAAAAAACTGATTAAATTAGGTACCTACCTAAATTATTACTACAAGGCCAATTAGCACTACCAATAATTTAATTGATACTTTATGAATAAAGTCAAATTCAAAAATGTAAGTAACATAAGCATTAGTAAATCACCGGAAGTATTTCACCGGATAGTTCTCCTAATGACTGATTCTCATAATATTAAGACATGATTCCAAAAATACTTCAGGTCATTTACTAAGGCTTATGTATCTTAGAGGCTTGAATTTGATTTATATTTGGTGGCGCTAGTTGGCCTAGTAACGGCCCTTAATTTTATTTAAAACTGTTATTTTATTAAGTTATGAAGACCGAAAAAGAACAAAGTTTTTTAGCCCTTAGGTAAGTAAGATGATTGATGTTTGTTTAGTTTTATATTAATTCCTAATGTAGTGGCGTCTTTTTTTTTTAAATCTTACTTCTATGTCTATTGTTGACTTTTTGATTTTTTTGAGGTGATCGAAGGATCTTATTGACTAATTAAGTCTGGTGAATGTTCCGTTCCTTAAATTTCCTTACAATCTGTAATAATTTTTATAATTAGGAAGATATAGGTAGTAGGTATAATTATAGGTTTTAAACCAAATTAATAAATGTTTTAATTTTAATTTTTTATCGTATATCCTACGACCCATTTTATTATTTTTGATAAAAAAAATTTTTCTTAATTAAAAAAAATATTTTACCTCCTAAAGCTGTTGCCGTGAGGTTATTGAGCATGGCCTCAAAAGGCCAACCCTGGCCGCCCCCTATGTCGACATCGTCTACAACACTGCACCACAAACCATCGACAAAAACTATAAACACACAACCCTAATAATCCTACAATATCACTTGCACATTTAAACATCCTTTATTGTCCACAGGAACAACCGACGATCATTTCAAAATTCAAACATCGAACACAAGTCTCTCCACGTCACAGTTTAAAAAAAAACGCGCCAACAAAACGTCAAAAAGGACAAAATTCCGGCGAAAAGCCGCCTTAATACAAAATAATTATCGCTATATTACCCCCAATTAGTTTTAATTACGACTGCGTTCAAACTTATTTACACACTTAATTTTTGTTATAAAATTAATATAACCCGTTTAGTATCAATTTGTATAAATTTGCAGTTTGATTGGTTCGCCCTTAAAATGATCGTTTAATGTGGAAACCGACCGACGACTGGTACAAAAACAGATATGTAGAGCTCACATTGTTGCCGCCAGACCAACAGGAAGATGAACGAAGTAAAATATAGCTACCTCTTTCCAACACTCGCATTCCTGTATAAGGCTATCCTTGCCCCGCGCGGTGCATCAGTAATGGATGCTTACATTTTGTTTACGTTCGATTTGAACAAACGAATAATCTATTATTTCATTCGTGCACGTATTATTGATACGAGCCTTTCGCATTCATACAATATTCATACGCCGATATTCTTATACCCGTCTTTGTCTAACCCAAGCAGTGTTCAACTGTTTTGTATATCGCTGTCTCTGTTTGTAGCGAGTTTGAATATCGAACGCGCTCCCCGTCGCTTCAAAACGACCAATGGGAGAGCAGAGAAATCACTTTGACGGCGTCTAGGGTTGGTACGGTCGTGATATTGAAATATTATTGCTATAGTCCAAGCAAGGCGTTCCGTTCTTTTGTAATGGAAAAAACAAATACAGTACGAGTATAGCTGTGTAGGGTAAATGAGAGCACTCGAAGCGGTGAAAATATTTCACGGCGGCCAAACGTCGCTAGTTGAGTGCGATTTCTTGTAAAGGCGCCTTTAATTTTCGGACACTGCTGAATAAGGAATTCGGCGTCACGAAATGGAACGGACCTTTTTCTATTTCTATTATTATTTTTTCGGTCGCGTACTATTTTCTTTTTGCTTATTTCTCTTTGTTTAGAACGCGCCGTATTAAAAATAGAAGGTTTTCTGTTAGTCATGCATGAGGCAGTAATGCTTTTGCTGGTAGTTTTTCACGAGTATGTCTTTGATATTTTTTGTACATATTTACACATGAAATGCTTAAATTATAAAACAAAATATCATATTTGTTATCACTTATAATTTATTTAACTACAATTAAAACCCATGGGTGTAAAACTAATCCTATCATTACTTATTGCGATATCCTTTTCATTTTCTGTAGAAAGAAATCTAAAAAGTTAAGTGATGATTATTGATATTTTCGCGATTATTATTTCAAATAAAATAACTTTTAAAACGGTTTTTATCGCGTTTATTACATTACTAGCTGTAACCCGCGGCTTCGCCCGCGTAATATATAGTCTATGTCCTTCTCGGACCCTAACCTATGTGTATGCAAAATTTCATGATGATCGGTCGGTGGTACGGCGTGAAAGCGTAACAAACAAACAAACAAACTCACTTTCGCATTAATAATATTAGTTGGGATTATACCGTTTCGAACATTTTATAGTGGTCATGTTCGCAGGTAGACTTCTTTTACAACTGTTATGGAGTTCTCGAATAGAGAATTGGAACTGTTGTATTGGTCACAACTTATTTTTTTAAATAAAATTTGAAAAACCATGGAAGTTCTAAAAATCAATTATACATAGATATAACGGCCTTTCAGTAGTGATGGCGCAGTGGTTAACTCGCTATCCTGCGACACAAAGTCACCGTTCACCGTTGATTCCCAGCACGGGCATATACTTGCACATTTTTTCAGGTTTTTGTGTGTGTTGAAGTTACCCTAGCAGGGGAATAGGCAACAGGCAGGCAGCCGGCCCTAAAAACTATGCCAAATCATATCACAGCATACATTCTGTCGTTTTTTGTGAACCCCGGGCTCTGAGGTATTACAGTTAACAACGCAACAGGTAAAAACGCTCAGATTTACTTAAATTTACTTAAATTTATACGAATGAGACATTTATTAAATACTAAAAATTTCCCGCGACGCTCATAAATTATAGCCTATACCTACCACCTGCAGATAAATTAAGTTTCTATAGCTGAAAGAATTAGAAAATTGGTCCAACAGTTTCGAAGCCCATTCAATTCAAATAAATAATCATAGTCAAGTCTTTCCTCTTTAAAATATTAGTATAGATAGTCATCTCTTAAATTTTGAAATACTTCATCATCATCATCAACAGATCTTCTTTATTCTCCACTGCAGGAGCACGACCCTCTCTGATCACCAGAGCCATTATAATTTAGCCAGAGCAATAGAAGATTGAAATACGAGTACCTGCTATAAATTACACCTTTGCAAATTTTAAAAATAAGTTCTATTTAAAAATTCAATACTTAACAGTAAGTTATATAAATACAAACGAAAAGCACTACCCTCCTGAAGTCGGGTAAATATATGAAATTCCTGCCGCTACAGCGCTACGAACGGAATGCAGGGAGCTACGAGCGACTCTCGTAGCGTTGCGTAGCACCCGCTACGAGCCCCCCAATTCTGTTCTGCGTTGTATGTGCTCTTGACTGTAAATGCTGAAATAGGGACCTGTATTACGAAAACCTCTTTAAGAGCGTATACTAGCAGTATTTTTTCAATATGGTTTCCATACAAATGTATTTCTCTATTTGCTCGCTGAAAACTGATTCTAGAGCCACAATTATTTTTTCATAATATCTAGTACTAAAATAGGAATGCCTCTATTTTTTATTTTTTCCAAAAAAATTGTTTTTGTACAAATTCTTTTTCTTTTCAACAGGTTTTTAGAAAAAAATAAAACATAGGGACATGCCTATTTTAGTAATAGTTTGTATGTAAAAAGAATTGTGCCTCTAGAAGCAGTTTTCAGCGAGAAAATAGAGATATACATTTGTATGGAAAACGCACTGCTAGTACACCCTTTTTAGGTACCTACTGTAATAAATCGTTTACACATTTGTTAATTAGTAATACTTATTTTATTAATATCATATCAAATTAGGTTCAACAAATTATTAGATACAAAACAAAGTTTCTTTGTTATGTTCACTACGGGACTTACCGCGATTATTTTTGAGTTCCTGTCCCGAGTGATTGTGACCGCGAAACCTTAAAATCATATATAAAAAAGTTTCTTTGGTTTTATTATGTTGTAGAACCTTCATCGATATAATATAAAGAAAGATCATCATCATCATCATCATCATCAGAGTGTATTCCCGGTTGCATCCTCAGCAGTGATACTTCGAAGCTCGGGGTCCACTACCTATCCTAGGTGGTTTGCCTGGGTTACTGGTTTGACATTGAGATTAGTCTTAGATAAACGTTTCCGTGGTTGCCGTGTGGTTCCCGGCAGAGCAGAATAGGACCACTCCAAGTCTTCCCGTGGATGTCGTAGAAGGCGACTTAGGGAACACAAGCTAAACAAAGCTTATAAACATCAAAGAGACCTCTCCTACCCGTTTGGCCAGCGTGGAGAGGGTAGGCCAAATCCTCTGGCTGCCTTCGCTACTATATGGCTCAGGTGGTACAGAGAGGGTCACGCTCCTGCAGTGGAGACTAAGAAAGACCTGATGATGATGATGATGAAACGTTCAGTATTTATATCAAAATGCTAGCTGACACCCGCGGCTCCGCTCGCATTAGTGTCGATCTCTCGGGAACAGTACCTACCTACTTTTCTCCGGGATGAAAGATAGCGTATCTTCTTCTCCATATTTTAGCCAACGTGTATGCAGTTCATGATGATCGGTTCGGTAGATAGGTACTTATGCAAGGTGCCCCTCATAGAGACATTTCTATTTATAGCCTATACTGTCCCACTGCAAGGCAAAGGCCTCCCGTTCGTCATTCCAACCATTGCGGTCTAAGGCTACCGAAATCTAGTCATTCCGGTAGGATTGAAGTTCGTCCTTCCATCTCTTTCTGGGCTTTCCGCGTTCTCCTTTTCCATTTTGTGGAATCCACATTGTGATTTCTTTGGGCCAATATTCGTCAGGCATGCGACAGATAGATCATAGAGACATAGTAATGATAAATGCATAGTACATATTCTCTGTAATGCGCCCACGGAGAATCAGGCCACCATGCTATACGTCTTACACGGCACACGACAATAGCCGACCAATTGTTAATAGCATTAATTTAGTCTGTAATTTGCTCTTTTTGAATACATGTCTCTATAAAGTCCAAATTGTGATTTTTAAAAAGCTCCCTTTCACACCTCGCAACTTAAGTAGGTCTTGAAAGCGTATCAAACAATCAAACTCACTTTCGTAATAATAACATTAGTTGGGATTATACAGCAAGGAAAGTACGCTAATAAGTCGTTTTATAACAAGGCTTAAAAACACACTCGAGTGAGAAAAAGAACTAACAAGTCAGAAAAACCCAATAAAGCCCTAGGTAAGTACTAAGGCTGTGTAATTGCATTCCAAATGTCAAAGCGAGGGCATATTGCAGCGCGGAGAGCCCTCACCTGAGCAGACGTGCCACTTCAGTTATATTACGATTTGATACAAGTTTTAGGGTTATGCAGAGAAATGGTTACAGTTAGTCTTCGGTTTCAATATTATATCCATCCATCCATCCATCAGGTCTTTTTTAGTCTCCACTGCAGGAGCACGACCCTCTCTGTACTACCACAGCAATATATTAGCCAGAGTAGTCAGAGAGGCCAGACGGGTTGGAGAGGTCTTTTTGATGTTTGTAAGCTTTGTTTAACTTGTGTTTCCTAAATCGCCTTTTACAACATCCACGGGAAGACTTGGAGTGGTCCTATTCTACTCTGCCGGGAACCACACACACCACACATTATATCCCAATACCAATTTTAAGTCTTATAACACTTAAGCTTTGTATATCTCTAGGTTAATTAAACGAGTATACACTAGAAGAGCTACTTCAGGTGGTCACGACCCTCAGACATAAGGATACAACCAAGAAGAAGAAGGTTGATGAGACAAGTACGTAGTCTGGTTTGCGATTAATACAGTAAGAATGAGGCGTACACAGTACTTCGTAACTGATATAGCTAATGCACAACAGAATCTCCAATAGAGCTATACTTAATGACTGGAGAATTGGATGAATCGTGTATATAGGTAAATTCCCTGAAAAGACAAAAATGTGATCTTTCTAAGAAAAAATAGTATAACATTAAAAACGCTTCTCTATGTGTGTTCTACCGTTTGTATAATGGGCTGTGCTCTGAGGAACTGTTTGAGATGATGCCTACGGCTACATTCTATCATCGCACCTCACGCCATCGACAGGGGGTTCATCCTCATACCTTAAATCCTAAATGGTCACGTACAGTAAATAAATATAAATATATACGGACAAATCACACAGATTGAGCTAGCCCCAAAGTAAGTTCTTAGTAAGACTTGTATTATGGGATACTAACTCAACGATACTATATATTATAACAAATACATATATAGATAAACATCCAAGACCCAGGTCAATCTGAAAAAGATAATTTTCCATCTTGACCTGACCGGGGATCGAACCCGGGACCTCCGTGTCGCAGGCAGGCGTGTTGACCGCTGCGCCACGGAGCTCGACTAACAGTACGCTTTGAAAGGAACTTTCTTCCACGTACGCTAAAGTTATGGAATGAACTCCCTGCTATGGTTTTTCCGAGAGACTACAGTATGGGATTCTTCAAAAAGGGCGTGAAAAGATTTCTTCAGGGTCGGCAACGCGCGTGTGACACCTCTGGTGGTGCAGACGTCCATAGGCTACGGTATCCGCTACCCATCAGGTGGGCCGTATGCCTGTTTGCCAACTTAGTTGTATTAAAAAAAAATCTATGATTATAATATTTAAAAATTAAATTAAACATGAAACACACGGTCACACACCTTTTCATCATCAGTCCTAATTCTTCAATATACCTGGCATTAATAAAATACAATCAAAGTTACACAAAGCTGCGAGCCACGTGGCTGCCAGATTAAATTGTACCTTTGACTGTGACGTCACTGTTTATTTGTCAGTTTGAATTAAATAATAAGCATGGTTGGATGCGACAGGGGATGATTTTACTGTAGTATTTTATTTGTAGATTATAGATTCCGATCTTGCTATCTTTGTTATTACTTAAAGATAAGTACAGCCAAAAAAACATATGAACGAATTTTCAAAGTAATGTAAGTACTTATTAATTTTTATTAGAAATGTTTTCTATTCGGTAGATGAGTATTTGACATAGATTATGTATTTTTGTTTTTATCTGATTATTTTTTTTAGACTTTTTAGGTTATTAGTATTGTTTGTTTGTTTTTCGTATGTGTAAGTGGCCAACACTGGTGTCAGATTTTTCAAGCTGCCTTAAGGCATCTGACATAGCTTAACGACTGCCATCAACGATGACAGCCGGGACCAACGGCTTAACGTGCCTTCCGAAGCACGGAAGAGCTCGAGATATTTTTATGCCACTTGCGGTCACCCATCCAAGTAGGGACTGCACCAGAGGTTGCTTAAAATACGTAAGCGCTCATAGAGCTCACACCCACTGGACCATCGGGCTCCTCATTGTGACTAATTAAAAACATTCAACTGAGTGTATTTTGTTACTGAATAAATAAATGAAATGAGTGAGAATTTAAGGAATTTTGTATGACAGTATACATATTTTCAAAGTTTACCACTTTTACAAGATGTTATTTATATTTTTAAAAGCTTTTTAACTATAAAACTTGCACTGTTATTTTGTCTGTAAGGGTTAAATTTTGAATTATCCATTTTTAACCCACTGAGCTAAAATTTTGTGTACTCATGTCAATCAGATGACGATGCAATACCTACAATGGCACTGTAGACCTCATCAGATGAGGAGTAGTACTTCATATTTGTGCCTTTCGCCGTGGAGACTTTGGGGCCAGGGGGTGCAACGGCTCGTCAATTGTACAAAGAGATCTCGGCACGTCTGATCGATGTGTCCAGGGACCCAAGAGCTGGCGCTCATTTTGGTCAACGGCTTAGTTTAGCGATTCAACGTGGAAATGCGGCCAGTCTCTTGGGTATATATTACCCTGTGATGACAGCGATCTGGGCTCCATTTTTTATTCTTTAATTATTTATATATTTTATTCTCTACTCTACTTTTCTCTACTCTATTTAATTCTATGTAAATATTAATAAATATATTGTATATTTGTGCCAAAGTTGTATTACAAAAAAACAATTTTCGTCGTCGTCGTCGTCATCAGGTCTTGTTTAGTCTCCACTGCAGGAGTACGACCCTCTCTGACTACATAGCCATATATTAGCCAGAGCAGTCCAAGGATTTGGCCTACACTCTCCACGCTGGCCAGACGGGTTGGAGAGGTTTTTTTGATGTTTTAAAGCTTTTTTTAGCTTGTGCTCCCTTAGTCGCCTTTTACGACATCCACGAGAGGACTTGGAGTGGTCCTATTCTACTCTGCCGGGAACCACACGGCAATTCTCGTATTTTGATAAATTATTTATGTTTTTATAATTATTCTTCTATTTTTAAGTGTACGACGTTGCGTAGCTTCCTGAAAACCTCCACTCCGGTACACGCGTAGAGAAAACGGTCGAGTTCACTGACCTACTACTCTACCAGTTTGGGTAAATTTAAAGTTTACGAGTAAATTTCAATTTTTCCATAGAGATAGAACGCCGCAGTTATCATTAGCACTCAAATTTCACTCTACTAAACATATACATATAGATAGGGTAGAGTGACCAAAATTGATAGAGTGGAGACTGCAACACTACCAATTTTGGTTACTATAAACAACACTAACACTTGCCTTTCCCAACTTTGCAGCATGTTGCTATTAACATTTCTAGTAATCTAATGATCCTGTCTGTAACAGAGTAAGTGCTCTACCGTTTATCCTACAGGTTAACCCGGAGTTCAAGGGTGCTTATTGTTAATAAGCTTATAAATTTGATATAACATCCATATTTGATGTTTATCTATATAAGTATCTATTATAAAATATAGTATCGTTGAGTTAGTATCCCATAACACAAGTCTCGAACTTACTTTGGGACTAGCTCAATTTGTGTGGTTTGTCCGTATATATTTATTTTATTTTATTTTATTTATTTTATAATAGAATAGAACTTGTACAAAAGAGAGAAAGACAAATATCCATAAATGTTTTTTTCTCACCTTTGTTCTAATATATTCGTTTTAGAAGCAAACTACTTTAGAAGTGACATAAACAAACCACTTCATTAAATCAGTAAGATTACGCAGGCCTCCCAATTCACTCGTCTTCACTTAACTCTCACACAAAACATCTAAAGTGCAGATATGACGCTCTGGTATATGAGTTTATAGCTTTTTTTATTCAACACGCTTTTATTAGCTTTACTTGTATGTAAGAAAATCTTGGAAAAGATGAGGAAGTGGGTCAAATTAAGAAATTTGACCCACTTCCCGGTCTTCGATTACGATGAAATTTTGCACACTGATGACTAATGACAATAATTATTATATTTACATGACTAGCGTGCTAAAAGCGTGGTTTTTAGTTTTTTAAACTAATCATATATTATTGTATTTTTAATTGTTGATATTTGATGACGAGTGGGCTGGATAAGTTTATTAATTTTAAAAGAAGAAATAACTTATGTTTTTAGCAGCATATTGGGTACTGGGATAAAAATCGTCGTTCATCGTTTATGTAAATTATTCTTTCAAAAATATTTATTTATTATAGATATTATAATCGACATTTATAATAAAGTCTCTTTTTTACTCATAATAATAATTTTCTGCTGTATTCTAATACATTTAAAAGAGGAACAAACAGCCATCCGGAATATAAATACCTAGATCAAGAACATTGGCAATTGAAGTCTCTGAATGAAAACTTTAATGAATCGCAAAAATCATCATCATCATCATCAGGTCCTTCCAGTCTCCACTGCAGGAGCACGACCCTCTCTGTACTACCAGAGACATATACTAGCCTGAGCAGTCGAGAGGATTTGGCCTACACTCTCCACGCTGGCCAAACGGGTTAGAGAGGTCTCTTTGATGTTAATAAAATAAGCTTTGTTTAGCTTGTGTTCTTAGTCGCCTTTTACGACATCCACGGGATGACTTGAAGTGGTCCTATTCTACTCTGCCGGGAACCACACGGCATCAGATTTCAGATTATAAGATATGATAAAAAAAAGAATATTTAGGTCATCCATGAGCGATAAAACACTAACATATCATATTATACCCACGCGCGACTTCCCATCGTGATAAAAGAATCCATTTCCATTTATCTAAAAAAAGAAAAATCGCGCACTACCTTAAAGTTTAAAAGGGGCTCCTTATTATATATCCCGTTCTCAACTCCATCTATACTCTGTTTAATTTGTGGCGATGTTGCCAGCAGTTAGCGTTAATGTGTCTTTACTTAAAACTAATGCAATTATAGACAGGGACGGAGAATGTGTGCCAGAGAGGGATGGGTTGACAGGTGAAAGCTTGTTGATTGGTGAGACCTGTGATTGAGACATAGGAGTTTTATTTCTTTGAGTAAATAGAATTTCAAATACAATACAGAATAAAACTAAAAAGGCTGACAAGATTTGCTTGAGCACTATACTTAGCAGAATACTAAATTACGTATTATTTATACGTATAAATTTATTTATTTAAGTTGTAATGAATAAGTAAGGATTAGACGTATTAGAAAACAATTATAAAAATAGATTTTTAATAACGTGTACGACTTTATTTCACCAAATAAAGTATCTACAGTGTAAACTCTTTATAACGTCACTCGATTTAACGAAAAACTGTTAAAACGTTGAAACTTTTTGACTTTCGTGCCTGCATAGGCACGAAAGTCAAAAAGTTTCAAGTCTCCATATTTTTATTGCTTTTCCAGTCATTTTACAACGATTCTTAGTCTTCTTCGTATATTAATATAAAGGTGAACTCCAAAAAAAACCTGCATTTTAACATTCTTCCAGACCAGCGTAAAAGCTAATAAGAAAAGACCGATAAAATGAATAATTTAAACATAAAGCAGGAGACTTCCCTAAAAATCTAATAACAAACAAATCCCATTAATATCATACACTAAGCGATGATTTTTAATAAAAAAACACCCTCATTTTAATATTAGTCATGTCTGAAGGCCTATCTTGCAACATTTCTAAAAGCACTTAAGTGCAAATAAAAGTGTACACAAAAATAAACTGATTTCGGCAGTAAAAGAGAGCAATTTCGCGTAAACAGTCGACTACTATTAGATAACTTTTACGAGTCTTGTTTTATGGGAAATTGAGTCTTATTGCTGTTGAAATAGGGGTGTTTGTGTTTGGGGTGATTACGGACAATTGTGTGGGGTAACGCATCGTAACGTTGAAACCACGCTAGTTTATTATAAGTTAATACGGCACCCGCCTTAACTCTGAACCGCTTTGTACACTTGTAGTCAAAATAAAGTGTACACGTTAAAACAGCTTTAGATGTCCTATAATTTAACAATAAAACTGTGTCACTCACCACCCCTCACTCGCCCCGACTATGGTCTTAGTAACGGCCAAAGCTAAAATTTCATGATGGAACTATTTTGCGTAAGAGCATTAATCGTAACTTTTGGGAAAAGTTGATTAAGTATATTGACCGGCTTGACCGGCTTGGAAAAATACAATATGGAAACAAAACCCTGCTCGTTTTGCTTCCATATTGTATTTTTCCCTATTCCTTTATATTTGTTTGTTTCCAGATTTTACCTATATCTGCATATTTATTTATGGGGCCGTTTAAGTATTATTAGCTAAAAATCAGCTATTTTGAACCCTTTCACCCCTCTTATCAGCAAAAGTAAGAACTCCTCTTAACCAAGTCTACTTAAACATTAGTATTAATATTACAAAAAAAAATATTGTTTATTTTGGAATATGATGCTGGCATCATCACTATGCAAACACTCCCTTATCCCATATCATCAAAAACAAACCAAGAGTAGTACACCAATCATCATTAGCTGCTTACGTAATAACCCTACCCTGTAAACCTTTTTGGTTAAGCCCGCTCCATAAATTGAGTAAATATACATAAATAAATATACCTATATAGGGACATCACACAGATTGAGCTGGCCCCACAGTAAGTTGTGAAGTGTAATATTGACCTCCATAAAGTAAAATAAAATTTTTATTTAAGAGGGTATACTAGCAGTGCGTTTTCCATACAAATGTATTTCTCTATTTTCTCGCTGAAAACTGCTTCTAGAGGCACAATTCTTTTTACATACAATCTATTACAAAAATAGGTACGTCCCTATGTTTTATTTTCTTCTTAAAACCTGTTTAAAAGAAAAAAATGTACAAAAACAGTTTTTTTGTAAAAAATAAAAAATAGGGGCATTCCCATTTTAGTACTAGATTTTATGAAAAAAGAATTGTGGCTCTAGAATCAGTTTTCAGCGAGAAAATAGAGAAACACATTTGCATGGAAACCATATTGAAAAAATACTGCTAGTATACGCTCCTAATTTCTCTACAAGAAAATGCCCGGCAGTGTACGACCCGCGCCCCAATACAACCTTGCTATTGTCATAAAGTTACACGCTTTTTAACTTTGCCTGCACCCCACACCGCTGTGTAATGTACTATATTATTCATGTGATGCAGTTAATTTTTAACACTTTTTTAACTTTGGAACGGAGTATATTTTAAGAAAAAATTTAATTCTTCGGCACTCAATGTCTTTATTTTATAATTATTATATGTTAAGTCAATTGTTAATGTAAATGACTGTTTGATGCCAAAATAAAGAGAAAAAAAAAAAAAAACTTTCTGCCACGTACGACCGAACTGTGGAATCAATTTCCTGCGGCGGTATTCCCATATCGATACGACATTGGAACCTTCAAAAAACCAGTCTACGTTCTCTTAAAAGGCCGGCAACGCTCTTGTCACACCCCTGGTGTTGCAGTTGTCCATGGGCAGTGGAGATCACTTACCATCAGGTGACACGCTTGCTCGTTTGCCGTCCTATTTCATAAAAAAAAACGTTCAAATAAACTAAGTTATTTAAAGTGTGAAAATAATTGCGTAAAATACCTGTAGAAAGATTAAATACCTAAATAGTAAGACGTTTTTGAGCTTTTTACCCGCAAGTTGCCAATAACCTAACCTTAATACTAAGCCCCCGCTGTCTATCTCCTAGAAAATTATGAAGTTAAAAGGAGTATTTCCTACGCTAGCCTCTTTTATTATGCAATAGAAAGATACTGGAACTTTCAATGTTTATTACGAGTATAACAGTTAAAACATAAATAGTTTAATATATTTTTAAGAAAAATATAAATATGAATGCCCTGCCAAATATATAATAGCCTATATCACTCAAGAGGATGTAAGGATTAAGTAACAATATCCCACGTCCAAATCCGTTGTATCATCAATAAGTTATGGTGTGTGGTATAGCGTGTAATATAATATATAATAATATAATATAATATTTATTTATTTATCTCCACACAAAGTTGACATAAATCTATAAAACACAAAACATTTGGTAGAGGGAGCAAAATGAATGAAAATAAATCATGTACCTCTAGTTCCTACACTAGGCAGTGCCTGTATTGTAGGCAACTAGTTTATGACCTGAATTCAATTATTGTTAAATACAAAGAAAAAAAAATCTAAAACTATTTTACAAAAAAAAAAGTTGCTTGTGGTATGGAGAGTGTTTGTGAAATAAGTGTGTGTGTGTGTGTATGTTTCGGTGTGTGATGAGTGAATGTATGTCTAACATTTCATGGCAAACTAGGAGTGTAATAATTATTGGACCCCTTTAAGAATTAATTCAATGTCAGTGTAGTCTAATGTATTGATTGTAATGTATTGTGTAAATCCGCTGACCGACCGTCAAACGCTGGGAACTCAAAAAAAATTTTTTCTTACAATTGTAGATTTTTTATTCCCAACTTAGGTTCCATTAGAAAAATTGTTCATATTGAGGGGCTGAGTCAACCCCTCAATATGAACCTTTATTGTAGAATATCGAGGTTCAATTAAGACGCTGTCATATAAATACATTTATGCACAAAAACAATGTGAAAACAATACACTCAGTTTATGCAGTCAGATATAAATGTTACTCGAAAACATAGCAAGCAACAGCATCGACAAGGGGTAAAGATGGAAGATAAATTGGGCAGAATACTAAAGATCGAATTTAATTTAAATCACAAAACCTTTCACGTCAACTAGAAATAAGCTGAATTAAATTTTCAAATGTTTAATGAAAAATATCTTTTAAATTATTCCGCGGAAGGCAAGAAAGCCAGAATTAATTAAATCTTCGCTGAGCGAGATATTTCATTGTGAGATGAACGGTGAAAACGGAGTTTGCCCACTAGTGTGGGGATGGATTAAATACATTTACTTAAATATCGATACTAAATTATCTAATTACGTATGTATATATAGTCTCCACATCACGCTCATTTACCGCAGAATAACAGACATCGGCCAAAAAATATATGTCATTGGAGGATGTCTAAAAGGTCAAGATAAAAAATCTGATGATTACGATTCAATAACAGTCTGGTAGTCTAATTAGTCGAACCAAGATGTCAACCAATGTCTTAAAGAGGGACAATCGCGATGATTTAGTAGGCTCGTTGACATACAATAAAACAACAGTAGGCGGCATAATGTCAAAAAGTACAACTACACCTTTAATGGATGTGATAATAATCACTGTCTTGCTCGCTGTATTGAATTTCAACAATAGCTGCTTTTGTTTCATTTTGTCACAAAACCAATCTTCAATTTGCATACTTATTAATGTAATTCAGAAAATGGCGATACCTAAAGCTTTTTATAGAGTTTTCGTTTTCTTTTTTTAGCCTAAATAAATAATATTATACGTGTTCTTCTAATAGACTTGACAAATAGTTGCTTTTTATCAATACTCCATACTTTTGCCAATTCTATGAACTTACACAGATTTTATTTTTTATCGACAGTCGATAGTTCCACGTTCTCGCTACATCCCTAGCTCGGACGGGCGTAAGAGCTAAGCCCTGTTCTCAGTCCCTGGGGAACTAATATATTGTTATTTGTTACTGGAATACCTACTGTGAAGTATTTGTAATACAGCTGTGTGCAGTAGCATTTCAGTATGGCGTTGAGATTTTGGAATAAAATATTGTTTGAGGGAAATATTATCTTGCGAAGTACAAGATTATCGGTTTAATTTCTTTTATGATTAATCTGTAAAATAATTATTAGAGGTTATATAGGTTATATACGGAAAGGTTTCACAGGATCACTATGTAATAAAAAATAAAGTGCATTCTTGGGCTAAATCCCCCGTGATGGTAATCCTTGGTGGGTGGCCTACGTCCAGCAATAGACTAAGAATATATAAAAGAAAGGATATACCAATGTATATCCTTTTTTTTCTATCTGAAAAAGTTATTATAGTCACCTTATTATGTCTTATTGCAATGGTCTGTATATTTACTCAAAATATTATTTTTAAGTTTCAAATTTAGTAATTATAGGTTATAATTTTAATTTGAAAATTATTTACATTTTAAGTATATTATAGTTAAATGGAAAAAATATTTATTTATTTCAATTCAAAATAATACTTTACTAAAATATCTAACCTAATACTTTTACTGAGAAAATGCCAGCGAAAACCAAAACCGTCCTTTCCATCATAAATAGTGCAAAGCCGGGCTACAAACTCGCATTTTTCCCAAACAAAGCGTTTAATCCGGGAAACAAGCGGCCGAATACAAACGGCCGGTAAGCAGCCGCAAAATGTAACAAGTATTACAGAATGATTTATAAAACGCCTTTATGACGAAACTTATGTGAGAATAGTATAAGGTCAAGTTGCTGTTTTTATATGTTTGTTCTATTTCATATTTTAAGGGGGGAAAATGGCATAGCATGACAATAATTACCACTCGACAAAATCACAAAGGTATTACCTATCACAGTGTGAATTGCTTTCCACTAAATATCTGTAGGTTTACTTAAATAACATATTACTGGTAAAATACCAGCGAAAACCAAAACCACGAGCGCGCCTTCTATCATAAACAGTGCAAAGCCAGGCTACAATTCGCATTTTTCCCAAACAAAGCGTTTGATCCGGGAAACAGGCGGCCGAATACATACGGTCGGTAAGCAGCCGCGTAACTCAACAAGTATTACAGAATGATTTATAAAACGCCTTTATGACGAAACTTATATGATGAAGCATGGGCACGCTACATCATAATAGTGCAAAACTGGATACATTTTGCCAAACAAAGCGTTTGATCCGGCCAACAAGTGCCGAATACAAACTAGAGGCCGTTTGTATTCGGTACTTGCTGGCTGGAACAACTTAGTATAACAAGATGATTTATAAATCGCCTTTATGGCATATTTACACTCACCAGGATTCATGTGTAAGGTGAAGTAAACGTTTTTATATTTAGTTCTGTTCTGCGTTTTTTATTGGTTTAATTTGGAAAACAATAATAGAGATAAATTGCACACATTAGTGTATTAAAATTTTTTTTAGAAAATTTTCTACCCATTTTGTCCTCTTGCATAGCTACATATCGACCAGCATTACCACAAAATACCAGAACAAAGAAGCACGGGTCCACGTTCCATCATAATAATGCAAAACCGGGTACATTTTTACCCGAATACCAACGGCTGCTAAACAGCTAAGTATTACACAATGATTTATGAAAAATTACAAAACGATTTAAGAAAAAAAAATGTCCCTGTCGTCATCTTGCATAGGTACATAAAGCCAAGCATTACTAAAAATGCCAATGAAACAAGCACAGAGCACAGCACAAAGAAGCACGAATCCACGTTCCATCATAATAGTGCAAAACCGGGTATATTTTCCCAAACAAAGCGTTTGATCCGGCCAACAGGCCCGAATACAAATGGCCGCTAAACAGCTAAGTATTACAGGATGATTTATAAAACGCCTTTATGGAAGAAAAATTCGCGGGGTTTTATTTATAATGCTCTGGATGTTAGAAGTTAATGTTATAATATTATTGTCTGTTATGTGCTTTATGTCCAAACAACGTCCAAACCATCACTTTATTATCGTCAGCATTATTCTTTTACATAAATAAATACATATATAAGCACAAATAATATATAAATATATAGCTGTGTGGTTCCCGGCATAGAATAGGACCACTCCAAATCTTCCCGTAGATGTCGCAGATAGCGACTAAAGGAACACAAGCAAAACAAAGCTTATAAACATCAAAGAGACCTCTCCAACCCGTCTCGCCAGCGTGGCGAATGTAGGTCAAAGCCTCTGACTGCTCTGGTAGTACAGAGAGGGTCGTGCTCCTGCAGTGGAGACTGAAAAAGATCTGATGATGATGATAAGGACACATCACACAAATTGAGTCAATGAAAAAAATCTCAAGAAATGCGAAAGCACGTCCTGGGATTTTTGTAGATAATTCAAAAAGATTCAAAACGCATTCAAAATGCATTTACTAATTATTGTTCAAAAGCTACAGACTACTAGCATTTCGGAACCGACCACTGCAGAGAAAAAATGCCGAAAGAAACTCTTTTCAACAGTAGGTATAGGTAGCCTACTCGCCTGAAGGGCGTAAATATAATCATACAAATGATTATAATATACTTCTTTCTTTTTTTGCATCTGTTTTCATTTTACAATGATATTGTAAGATTTTGGAATTATTATACATTCATAATTTTTGGAACATGTTTATGGTTACAATCGAGTGAGCAAATTACAAAAACAACAGAACATGAAGTAGTCTCAAAGAGGCCGACCAGGCCAGTCCCCACTGGCAGCACCCGTTCATGAGTTGACATATGGGTCAGCCATCGTTAAGCTCAACCATATTAGAGGGAACTCAACGACCCGACACAACGCCACCACCAGTTTGAACATTTTAGTGAGCATGACGACTCAGCCTCTAAGACATTGTCAAAACAGAAATATGACCCTGATCACAGTTGTTATTTATTATTCATTATGATATACACAGACTAAGTAGGGTCAAGCATACTAATTTTTGATATTTAATTCTTTTTAGGGTTCCGTATTCGAC
This sequence comes from Rhodophaea formosa, assembly GCA_963082605.1. Classification (NCBI taxonomy): domain Eukaryota; kingdom Metazoa; phylum Arthropoda; class Insecta; order Lepidoptera; family Pyralidae; genus Rhodophaea; species Rhodophaea formosa. The sequence goes on from OY720226.1 coordinate 12,069,434, forward strand.
CGAGTGGCAAAAAGAAACGCCTGTGCACTCATGTGTCTGTTTGTCCATCCGTATGTCACAGCCAATTTGTACTCCGTATCTTTGTAGATAATTTGTTCAATTTGAATACGAAATTCATTTATTTGAACCTTTTTTTTTACACCTTTCGTTCTTACCAATGTTTTATTTCATTAATAACTAGGTACCTAATTCTAAGCATAATTTGTTCTTGAATCACCCAAACTCCTTGATTCTGTGCAAATACCAGAGTCACGCCGTCCCAGTCAGCATACTCTCATGATATTTCGCACTTCACCTCATTAGTGACTGTTCAATAACTTTGAGTTGAGTATAATTTTGGTAAAGGGAAAATTTGATGATTAAAATCAGAAATTTGATTTTAGTGAACGATGTTAAGAAGATCGACTACCTGTAAATTTTCATACAAAAAGCGATAACGCTCCCCACCCCATTTCGATATTTTTTTTTAAATATTGATAAATTGGAGAAGTAGGTCTTGTACGTTTTGATATTTAAGATATATTGCTTACAACAAAAGTTATGAGCATCTAAGTAAATATCCATATTTTTTACTTAAAAATACCCGGGGCATTTTAATTTACTTAAATTAATCTTAACCAAATCAATAAAAAAGAAAAACTATATTATGGTGTGCTAAATTGAAAGACATCAAAATTTCCTCATTTCGTAAAGGTTTAGGGAGGTGGAAGAGTTATCGCTTTTTGTATGAAAATTTACAGGTAGTCTATCCTCTTGAAAGGAAAACTTTCACTATTTTTCTTTAATGATACAATATAAGTGACGTTTAGAAGAAGTAAAAGAGTTATTATAGTCAATCATCTTATAAAATGCCGAGTGATTACGGAACCCTACACTGCGCGTGGGCTGACACGCTCTTGACTGTTTTTTTTATCAACTTTCACTGTTAGTTTGTCTGTAAGGGTCAAATATTACAAATCAATAATGTTTTCGCGATTGTTTCACATTTAAGTAAAATTAATTTTAATACAGTGTTCGAAACGTTAGGTGTATAAAAAATAAACGCGATAAAAACCGTATTAAAATATCGGATGACAATGCAATATTATTGTACCATAGACCTGAACTGATGATGGAGTCGGAAGACGGCTGCATAAACTTTTAAATGAAAGTAGATAAACCCGTCGTGATTGGGCCAATATTACTTTTCACAAAAAGAGTTTTTTTACTTGTTTTTATATTATGTACTTAAATAAATAAATATATATGGACAAATCACACAGATTGAGCTAGCCCCAAAGTAAGTTCGAGACTTGTGTTATGGGATACTAACTCAACGATACAATATTTTATAATAAATACTTATATAGATAAACATCCAAGACCCACGTCAATCTGAAAAAGATCATTTTCCATCTTGACCTGACCGGGGATCGAACCCGGGACCATCCGTGTCGCAGGCAGGCGTGTTGACCGCTGGGCCATGGAGCTCGTACTTATCTATGATTAAGTTTAGAACAAACTTTTAATGGAATGTAAATGTATAAAACTACAAGTATTCTTTTTAGATTTTTGCCTTTTTAGGCGATGTTAATATCCTTTTACCCAGTAATGGGAAGATAAAATATACAAAATAAAATTTGTGACTGAAACTAGACTGGTTAACTTGCTGTTATTGTTTCATTGTAAAATAATGGTTTAATTTCCTGTCAAATTGTTTTTTAACTAACCACTTTTAGTGGTCTATTTCTTCTCTAGTTTTTATTTAGTAAGTTTTTTAAACTAGTTGAAAGTAGGTATGAAGCCACTTAGAGGTTCGCAAAGAAAGTCGTAAACAACACTTATTTAAAATAAAACACAAAATAGATACCCAGTGATTTCATTCAATTTATTTCCCTGCACCCATCACTCCGATACCGATTGTTCGGTACATCGAGTAACAATTTAATAATCATAGTGTTTTTTAACTTTACCGGTATAGTAGAGTAGTACAGCTTTTTTGACCCAAGCAAGAAAGTCTAGTATAGACAACACTTCTTTAAAATAAAACACAAAGAGATACCCAGTGATTTCATTCAATTTATTTCCCTGCACCCATCACTCCGATACCGATTGTTCGGTACATCGAGTAACAATTTAATAATATTGTAGCGCGTGTGTCGGGCGTGTGTCAGACAGGTGATGCGAGCGAGGTTGTTACACTCCCTTTGATACTAAGGTTTGATACCTTTTTTAATATTTCTAGTTTAGAGTGAAATAACAAACAGTAGTTGGAAAATAATAATATTGTAGCGTGTGTGCCAGACAGGAGATGCTAACGAGGTTGTTATACTCCCTATCTTTTTAAATATTTTTAGCCTAGAGTGAAATGATGTGAGCGATGAGGCAAGTGTTGCGAGTGAGGCAGTTGTACTCCCTTTGTCACTATTCGGTACCTTTTTAAATATTTCTAGTCTAGAGTGAAATGATGTGAGAGTGTAAGAGTGAAAACAGTAACAATTTAATAATATTGTAGAGCGTGTGCCGGGCGTGTGCTAGACAGGTGATGCTAGCGAGGTTGTTACACTCCCTTTGTGACTTAGGTTCGATTCCTATTTATAGAAATAAGATCCCTTGATCGCTCACATTATTTTACTCTGGGCTAATGTTAGCCTAGAATGAAATGATGCTCACCTCATCTCTCACATTATTTCACTCTAGGCTAATTTTGGCCTCTTTGCATTTGCTCAAGAGGTTCTTTTTGGAAAACAGTAACAATTTGATAATATTTTAGGGTGTGTGCCAGACAGGTGATGCGAGCGAGTTTTTGATTAACCCTTTGTCACTATTCGGACCTTTTTAAATATTTCTAGCTTTGAGTGAAATTATGTGAGAGTTTAAGAGTGAAAACAGCAATCATTCAATAATATTGTAGCGCGTATGTCGGGTGTGTGCCAGACAGGTGATGCAAGCGAGGTAAATAGACTCCTAGAGCTAAGTAGAAATAAATTTGATCCCTCACATCAATTTTGACGAGCTCCGTGGCGCAGCGGTCAACACGCCTGCCTGCGACACGGATGGTCCCGGGTTCGATCCCCGGTCAGGTCAAGATGGAAAATGATCTTTTTCAGATTGACCTGCGTCTTGGATGTTTATCTATATATGTATTTGTTATAAAATATTGTATCGTTGAGTTAGTATCCCATAACACAAGTCTTACTTAAGAACTTACTTTGGGACTAGCTCAATCTGTGTGATTTATCCGTATATATTTATTTATTTATTTATTATCAATTGAATCTCGGCTAATGAAATGCCTAGAGTGAAATGATGTGAATTATTATTCTTTTTATAAAAGAACCTACTGAGAAAATTCTCAGGAGATTCTTTTAGGAAAAGAATAATAATTTAATAATATGGTCGCGCGTGTGCCAAACATTTCATGCGAATGAGTAAGGTTCGCTTCTTATTTAAATAAAGAGGATTCATTTGATCCCTCACATTATTTCAATCTTGGCTCAAATTAGCCTAGAGTGAAATGATGTTGTGAGGGACCGACTCGACACTGACACGAGCGGAGCCGTGGGTGAAAACTAGAGCTAAGTAAAGTTATATACTTAGTACCTAAAATAATATTTTTATATGTGCATTGATGGCGTCTGCTTAGTGATTCAGAGGACAATGTAGATTTTAATACAAAAATAATTTAAATAAAGTTATTTTAATACGGTTTTTATCGCGTTTATTACATTATTTATACATCTAACGTTTCGAGCACTTTACAGTGTTCGTGGTCGCAGGTAGACTAAGTTGACATTTGTCTGGTATTTTATAAGAACTGCAAAATCTACCGCCTAAAATATTTATTGATAACGTTCCGGATGTACGCAATATTGGCTCACGGTATCTGAAGGTGTCTGAAGGTTCTTATAAAATACAAGACAAATGTCAACTTAGTCTACCTGCGACCACGAACACTGTAAAGTGCTCGAAACGTTAGGTCTATAAATAATGTAATAAACGCGATAAAAACCGTATTAAAATAATTTTATTTAAATGTGTAACAATCGCGAAAACATACGAAAATTATGCTATTATATAAAAGCTAAATTAGCACCAATTTTAAGTAGATACCTAAAAAAGATGTAATCAGTAGATTAAAGGAGAACAAACTATAATATCATACAGCAAAGGTGCATTTAATAGTCAGTTGATTGATGTTTATTAAACGGGGGGCACTATTCAATTTGACCTCCTAATACCACATTAGACAATGCTTTAAAATTACACATATCACCTTTATATACATTTAGTTTAAGTCTATTTTCGATTGCATTTTCGGTGAGTTAGGTGTATCGTTTGTTGGTTTGGCGTATATGTATTGTGTAGGCTTGTCTGTGCGTCTGATGTACGCATTCTCGTGAGAATTCCTGCGTTAATTGCTGTATATTGTTCCGCTTTATGTTATTCTGTTTAGCCTGTGTATCGCGAAAACAAAAATAATGAAGCCTTTGGACGAGTTACTTTAATGTAATAGGTACATAGGTATTTGTGTAATAATAACTACCCAAATATTTATAACATAAAGTTTCTTCTTGTTTTGCTACCATTATAGCTTTCTTTCTCCATGTATACTTTTCTCATAATGTATCAGTGTTCGTGCTTTTTTGGAAAATAAAAGTAAAAATTTATATTTCTAACTAGCAGCCCTACCCGGCTGCGCCCGGGCATGGATTATACCTTAAAACCTTCCTCGTGAATCACTCTATCTATTGGTGAAAACCGTATGAAAATCCGTGGAGTAGTTTTTGAGTTTATCGCGAACAGACAGACAGACAGACAGACAGACGCGGCGTAGGACTTTGTTTTATAATATGTAGTGATGTTTTCAGCACGTACTTACTTATGGGCGCTATGTCCCTTTATGGGTCTTGGCCTCCTCTATGATCTTCTTCCATTCTGCTATGTCCCTCGTTTCCCTTCTACAAGATGATTTTGCCTCATCTCTTCATATTCTTCAATGTATTCCGCACTATTGATTTGAGAAAAAGTATTTGCAGCGACTTCAATTGTTCTTTAAATCATAAAGGTTATACAATATATCAGTAGATGGATATTAGGGGACCTGGATCCAACCATTCAGTTGGATCCAGTTCCCCTAATACCCACTTTTCAACCTCACTTATCTATTCATTTACATATCAGTTCAAACTAATTTCATACATAATCTCTACTCGTTACTCCATTCAATTTCATCTTTAGAAATTCTATATCAACTTTTTATCTATCTATTCAATAACAGATTTGATTTCTGAAACCTCACATTACAAGATTTCGACTGGTAAATTAGCAACGCTACTTGTTTATCATTTCAACTACCTACTGAACAGATTCTGTCTCATATATCTACTAAATGAACTGGTACTTATCGCTCAGGCATGATTCATAATCATAATGCCAGGATTCCTTTGATTACCGAGGTTATAAAAGGTAGTCACTTTGCGTCCAATATAATTATTCAATTATTCGCAGCAATTTTCGTACTTACAACCTCTTAATAAGATACACTTTGACTCATTAAAAATGCTCCAAGCCAAATATTGTAAACGTGTTACAATTGAAGGATTACCTACCATTCACGGAATTCGCTGCTAAAGTTTCTCTCTTTCAAAAGCGATACTATGAAAGATATGAATGGTAAAGCGATATTTACTTTTCAAAAGTATATTCTTGCACTTGATTATGATACATCTATTTAAAGAACAATTTACGTTATCGTTTCTTTCACCACTTTGTATGATTTTGATGAAAGATAAGCGATTTAATACTATTATAATGTATTCCTTAATATCATAGAGATTATATCTATCGATAGAAAAATTCTCAAATATAATATACAAAGTTGATGGATCGATGCTATTATAAACTATAGTGATTGAGTGGTTGCAAGGTAGGTCTTGTAAATGAAAGGTTACGGGTTTAAATTACACTCATCCTACATAACATTAAGTTTGTATAACAATATGACTTGTAGGTATGTTAAGTTTTCGATCGCCACTCGCTTCCGATAAATATATTGTGTACACTAGGTCACATAAAACGGTTTGATCATTTGTAATTCTCGGAGTAAGCATCTACTCAAGGGATTTAGTCGTAATTTATGTAAGGAATAAAATATTTTTAAATATTTTTTTTTCATTTTATCTTTAAGATGGTTGTGTTATTTTAGAGAATATCATTCAACTACCTCCATGGTCGAGTATTTTAGGCGACTGCCTTGTGACTTGGTGGTCGTGGGTTCGATTCCCGCGGGGGAACATACTTCGTAAAGTTGTTTCTAGTTTGGCTAGGACATTGCGAGCCTCAATCACTTGATTGTCTAACAATAAGATGATTTCATGCTTCAGAATGCATGTTTAAGGTGCTACTTCCGTTTGACACATGATGGTCTGACCACGTCAGAGGCTCTGAAGATGATTTAGAAACTACGACTTTGATGACAGTGTGTGAGGTGTAAAATAAAACAACGAGCTTGAATCATAATGTTTATATTTTATATTATCTTACAATTATGTTGATTAAATACTTTACACAGGTCTAAACATCTTAATTATACAATCGTAGTTACAAAGTCGCAACATTATTTTCAATATTCCTTATAATTTCCCTCACTCGAGAGTAAATATTATCACTGAAAATATTCGTCACTACATGCTGGCCACAAACTTCAGCATTGCAGTGACATATGGATTTTTCTGCATTATCGAATTGGTTAGCATCATATACTTCTATTCTAATAAGTTTCACTCCATTGGTAGTAATTTTAACATTAGACACTAATTGTTTTTGCCTGTTAAGTAATTGTTGATATTGAATGTCGCCTTCGATGTTCGGTGCATCATACTCTAAATTCATTACTCTTCCGAAGGCTGCTCCTCCTAACGGCGGCGCGGAGAGGGGTGGCGAGAGTGGTGAGTACCTCGAGTTGTTGACACCGTTGTTGTACTGAAACATAAAAAAATTATATTACTTTTAAGAACTTTACGCGAAAATGTATAAATGATTTGTTTATATGCAGATTATACTCTCGAAATATTACAGGTAAAAGTTACAAGTTGATCAAACTAGAGAAAAAGAATATGAAATAAAAATCAAATTAAAATAGCCACTTACCGACATGTTCCTATTGCTCTGCTTATAAAAATACTAATCGTTTTGTTTACACCAGACTCCTATTTATATACAGACAATTGTATTCAATAAAGTTCAAAATACAAGAATCCTTTGTATCTTGCTTGCATTAGTTAAATATTACTGACGTGCGCATTTTAATATTTAACCGACTATTGAAGCGCGGTAATGATTTTCGCATACATTCATGTTCTATGTATCTACATGTTTTAATGTTAGGTTATTAATAGATTCAAAATTGTCGATATTTTAATGATAATTTGTTTTTTACAAGCTTTTTGACTATGATTTCGCTCATGTAAAAGTAGCCTATGTGTTAAGTTAGCGTATCATCATAACAGGGCTTTTAGTCTCCACTGCAGGAGCACACCCCGAGCCATACTTGACTGAGGAGCCAGAGGATTTGGTCTACACTCTCCACGCTGGCTAGACAGGTTGGAGAGGACGCACTGATGTTTGTAAGCTTTGTTTAGCTTGTGTATCCTAAGTTCATGGGAAGACTTGGAGTGGTTCTATCAAGTTACCGTTATGTTTGATTGAGAAACAAACATTCATACTTACAATATGCATACAAACATCCAAACTTTCGCATTTATACCTAATATTAGTAGGATTTACTTTACAAACAATCAAATTTCGTTTTATTTATTTTGTGCTGTAAAGAGCTCAATTAATATTTTTTTTATTTTGGGAACATAATACATTGGTACAAAATCGATTACTCAAATACCACCATGAAGACAACACCTATTATAGAATAGCTGATGCATCAATTGTATCCATATCTACGATGATCTTTGTAAGGCCTTTGTTTCATTAGCAGTTTAACCGTCGCGGACACGCTCGAAGGCAAATGAGCAAATTCTCTACATATTATAAAATCAAGTTTTCTATTACGTCTATCTGTATGTCTGTTGCGATACACTCAAAAACGAGCGCATGGATTTTCATGCGGTTTTTACCAATGGATAGAGTGATTCATGAGACAGGTTTCGGTGTATAATGTAAACTCAAGTGTAGTCGGGACTTGCTTTACAAATATAAATGTAAGTCAGAAACTATGTTCAATGTAAAGAGATGCTATAATAGTTTATGTGTCGGTTCCACACAACAACAAAAAAAAAACGCTGCAATGTAACTGCAGCCATATAAAAGTTATCATGCGTCAAGTCTGTGTGTATGATTTTAGAAAATATGCAAGATGTGCATGTTGGTCACCTGTACTTTAGTACTAATTAGGAATGAATCCACGTGATTTTTTGATATTTAAGCGCGCCCGATGTTGATCCAAGTCGTAGATCACTTCCAATCCTGAGGGAAACAAGACAAAAGGAATTCAGGCGCAGTGCACCAAAAAAAATGTAAGTATCAAAAGTTACATCTTTTTAACTTACATATGTATTCATCTATTTTATGCGAGGATATATGAGCATATCGAGAGGTGACTTAGAAAATTTAAGCCAAGCAAGTTTTTTTTAATTCAAATGTAACTAATGAAGTACTAATTCAGTTCAGTTAGATAATGTTATTGTTTATCCTTTGTTCTCAGGTCGAAGATGCTCGCCCAGGACCTCTTCCTTTCGAGTGATGACTCTGAAGCGGAGTCAAAACCGGTGGCGAAAAGCGGCAGTAAACGTCGCAGTTCGAACAAGTCAAACGATGATGTCAAAGCAAAGAAATCAAAGACAGTCGTCACTCCGTGCCAGCAACCACCTCGACTCACCGCACAGGAGCTGTTCGGCGCAGACAGTGATGAGGAGCAGCAGACGAAGCCGATCAAGAGCGGTAATATACCTCCCATTCACTCCTATTTTTCAAAAAGGTTACCGAAGGGGTACGCTCGTCAAATGAATGAAGTGAAAGAGGGAAAATATTATATAGAATTAAAAATTTATGAGACGGAAGAAATAAAGAAAGTTATGCCGATTAATAGATGGCGCCATGCTATAACTACTATAAAAAGTAAGATAGATGTAGACGAAGAATCATGGCGCCCCATCAAAGAATTTGAAAAGTTAATTAGAAAAGATTTTAAAAATTGCCCCGTTACACTTTTAGGAGCTTACGAATGAATTTAAATTTGTATTCCTTAAAAAATTAATAATTATTGAAAATTCTTATACCCGTTTATATTTTGTTAACATTGGTAAAATATAGGAGGAGTTCTATGAAATATTTTAAACACATTTTTCTTCAACTCTTAGGATGTCATTATAAAGTACTTTCTTTTTGTCATAGAGCTCATACTATATTTTCATTAAGATAATAGAGTAATAATATTTGTATTAGCAATGTAATACAATTTATAATAAACATTTTATATTATGCAAAGGTACTTGTCTTTTTTTTTACAGCTGTCCTCCTCAAAGATGCCTCAAGATCTCGAAAATTGATAAACTGTGACAAATGCAAAATATTAATACATGAAAATCAGTATCCATATCATACAAGAACGAATATACATAAAGCTAATTCATTATTGAATACGCAGTTCGCAAATGTTAATATTGTTGCGACTGCATTCAAGAATAGAATAATTACATATAGATTGAATGTTACTCAGGAAGACGAGTACCTCGGATTAGAGGCGTTCCTGAGTGACAACCAAACAAAGATAATAAATTTAATGAATATTTCATTGAGTAAACATGATTGTATTAAATTGAATTTTGAATTATTTGCATATTTTATGTTAGCAAAATCTGAAGAACGTCAATTAAAGTCATTTAATACCAAATACAATATAATATATAAGAACACTGATTTAAATGAATTAATTAAGAATGTAATGAATATATTAAATGAAAAATTAACTGAATTTCAGCATTGTCAATCCGGATGGACTTTTATTTCATTGAGTCATATTGAAATGAATGTAAATAAATATTCTCCAATGAAAGGTGGATTTTATCTGGAACTTCCATCAGCAATCAAAAATGCTAAGAGTTGTGTAAACATAAAAAATAAAGACAATTACTGTTTTCTATGGAGCATAATGGCTGGATTGTACCCTGCTAGAAAAAATGTATGCAAAGTTAGTTCATATCCTCACTTTTCTACTGTTTTAAATACTGAAAGAATGACATTTCCTCCTTCACATAAAGATATAAGATATTTTGAAAAAGATAATCCTACCATTAGCATTAACATATATGGTTTGCGAAATAGTATCGTGACTGGTCCGCTTTATGCAACGAAACAAAGAAAAAATAATCATTTTAATTTATTATACATAGAAAACAAAAGTCGAAGTCATTATTGTTTAATAAAAAACCTTATACGTTTAGTACGACCCCAAGTCACTCGTTCTAAAGGTAAAGTTTATTTTTGTGAAACATGTTTACAATTCTTTAGTACAGAAAAAAGGTATAAGACTCATAACTGTTCTCAAATTTTGTCTATTTTGCCTGAAAAGAATACTATATTAACATTTAAGAATTATGATAGACAACAAAAAATTAATTTTATTATTTATGCTGATTTTGAATGTTTATTGATGGAGTGTGATAAACTTGCTCATAATTCAGCAAGAACCGAAAGTCTAAGAGTTCACAAGCCGTCATGTTTCGCATATTATATTTGTTGTTCACATGACGAAAACTTAAATAAATATGTATCGTATAGAGGTGAAGATTGTGTACAAATGTTTGTTAAAAAGATAATAAAAGATACTAAACGTTTACACAAAATTTTAAGTAATAAAAAGACGATGAGTGCATTGACAGCAGAGCAGGAATCAGAATACCAAGAAGCTACTTTATGTCATATATGTAAAAAGTTATTACTTAATGATAAAATCCGAGATCATGATCATATTACTTCTGAATACCGAGGTGCGGCACACTCTCACTGTAACTTGATGTATAGAGTTTGTCCATTCATTCCTGTGGTGTTTCATAATTTATCAGGATATGATTCACATTTATTTATTGAAGAGTTGGCAAAATATGAGGGTGTAATTAAATTAATACCGAAAACAAAAGAAAAGTACCTTACGTTTACCAAAGTAATAAAAACCGAACGCATAAATTTTCCTATTCAAATAAAATTTATCGATTCATACCAATTCCTTAGTTCTAGCCTGAATGCTTTAAGTAAAAGTTTATCTGAAAGTGATTTCTTATGTTTATCAAGAGAATTTCCTGAAAAATCTAAATTTGATTTGCTACGAAAAAAAGGTGTTTATCCTTATGACTACATGGACTCCTGGTCAAAATTTCATGAAACTCAATTACCTACCAAAGAAAATTTTTACAATATGTTGCGTGATGAATCTATAACTGATGACGATTATTTACATGCTCAAAAAGTCTGGGAAATATTTGAAATCAAATCTCTTGCTGAATACACGGATTTATATTTAAAGAACGATGTGCTTTTACTTTGCGATATATTTGAAAAATTTAGAAAAACAAGTTTGCATTTTTATCACTTGGATCCAAGTTATTACGTCAGTGCAGCGAGTTTAAGCTGGGATGCGATGCTACTATATACTGGTGTTGAACTTGAGCTAATAAGCGACTTAGAAATTTATGAGTTGTTAGAAAAAGGGATACGTGGTGGATTAGCACAGTGCTCACTTCGTCATGCTAAAGCAAATAATAAATACTTACCACATTTTAATGATTCTGAACCAAGCAGTTACTTAATATATCTCGATTGTAATAATCTATATGGCTATGCGATGATGAGAAAACTGCCTATTGGGGAGTTTAAACTGCTGACTCACGATGAATTAAAAAAAATTGATGTAATGGCTGTTCCTGATGAGAATGATTATGGATATATTCTGGAAGTGGACTTGAGTTATCCAGATTATTTACATAATAAACATAAAGATTTACCATTTGCCGTTGAAAGAATTGTACCACCATATGGAAAAACAGAAAAATTAATTGCAAATCTTTACGATAAACAAAACTACATAATTCATTACGTTCATCTTAAGGAGTGTTTAAGAAATGGTTTAATTTTAAAAAAAGTTCACCGTATTCTAAGATTTAGACAGGAGCGTTTTTTGAAAGAATATATTGATCTCAACACCAACCTTCGTCAAAATTCTAAAACAGCATTCGAAAAAGATTTTTTTAAGTTACTTAACAATGCAATATTTGGTAAAACTATCGAAAATAAGCGTAAACAGGCTAATGTTAAATTAATTTCTAAATGGAGAGATGATAATAATAAAACAAATAAAGAAATTGGTGCTGAAAAATTAATAGCAAAACCTAACTTAAAAAGTATAGCAATATTTTCAGAAAACTTTGTAGCGATAGAATTGTATCCTGAGAAAATAGTTTTAGATAGACCGATTTATATTGGTTTCTCAGTTTTAGAATATGCAAAGCAACATTTATACCAATTTCACTATAACTTTATAAAGAAAAAGTATGCAAATAATGCTAAACTATGCTACACCGACACCGATAGCTTATTATATTTAATATACACAGATGATTTTTATCAAGACATGTGTCAAGACATTTACCAGTACGATACTAGTAATTTTAAAAAAGACAATATTTTTCGTATACCTCAAATCAATGCAAAAACTCCTGGACTATGGAAACTTGAATTGGGTGATGACTTAATTATAGAATTTATCGGTTTGCGTGCTAAACTATACTTCATTAATAGTATTAAAACAAAAATAAAAAAAGCAAAGGGAGTGACCAAGATGATTTCAAATAATCTGGAATTGAATGATTACAACAAAGTTTTAATAACGGATGAAGTATTCAGCAGTAAAATGAATATGATCAAATCTATAAAACATGTTATATTCTCTCAACAAGTTAATAAAAAAGTTTTGGATGGAAACGATGATAAAGTTCAAGTACTGCAAGACCATATTCATACAATACCTTGGGGTCATTACCATTCTATGTTTATGGAATAATTATATGATATTCTATGTAAAGCATCAAAGGTTTAATAAATAACATTAGTAATAAGTAAGTAATGATTATTTTGAAGAATATTTGCTATTCAAAATCTATGACGTATATTTTTTGATTATGTGTAAAGATATGAATAATTCTTAATGATTTTTGTTTTTGTAATTATGTTAAAGAATATTTCTTATTTTACCTGTATGATATGATATGTTTATAAATTTCTCAATGAATAAATACATAGTAAGCACATTTACTTCTTTTATTTAAATCCTTGACTCACCTACCTATAGCAGAGTATATAAACTGACAAACTGTTATTGTCCTTCATTTCAAAAATGAAATTCATCAAGCAAACTCAAACTTTAGAAGTCGAAAATATAAAGGTTAAAAATAATACACAAATTATAAAACATAGTACTCTTTTACCCAATACTATACGTTGTATAATATGTGGTCCATCAAACTGTGGTAAAACCAACATTATGCTTAATTTATTGTTACATGAAAATGGACTCAAATTCAAAAATATTTATTTATATTCAAAAACAGCTTTTCAGTCAAAGTACATATTTTTAAATGAAGTATTTGCTAGAATTCCGAATGCGAATTTATTTATTTTTAATGATAATCAAGAAGTAATTCATCCGAATGATGCTGCTCCCAATCAATTATTGTTTTTGATGATGTTGTATGTGAAAATCAAATAAATATAAGAAATTACTTCGCTATGGGAAGGCATAGACAAATAGATTGTTTCTATTTATCTCAAACTTATTCAAAAATACCTAAACAATTGATTCGAGATAACGCTAACTTTCTTATTATTTTTAAACAAGATGATACTAATTTAAAACACATATACAATGAACATGTCAATACAGATATGCATTGGGTAAAATTTAAACAGCTCTGCTCTCTTATTTGGAAATATAATCATAATTTCTTAGTTATTAGTAAAGAATGTTCATTAGATAGAGGACGTTATAGGTGGGGATTTGATAAGTTTGTACACCTTTAAAAATTATATATAGCTATGATAGAGCAAAAATATTTCATACTGATATATTAAGTTCAATGTAACACTTGTATTAAAGAAAAAAAATGGATTTAAAAGAACAAGTTATTAAATCAGTAAATAATATTAAACATAAAATAAGAAAAATTCAGGATGAGGAAGATGCAGTCTGTGTAAAATCAAAAAAAATATTTAAACCTATTCTTGATTCGATAGAAACAATAGTTAAAGATAAAAATAATCATTTTAATATGAATACTTCAAAAAATGTTTATATGAATGATACTATTGATGATACAATTGATGATTTTATCATGAACACGAAAAATACAAGTGAAGAGTTTAAGTCATCTAATGATTATGAAGATTTCAAGAATTCCATTAAATCAACTTCTAATGATGATAATAATGATAATAATGATTCAGAGTATTATTCTGATGATGAGAAAACACCACTAGAAAAAAAAGATGATACACTTATTTCCCTCAAAAAAGAAGATATGATGGAAATATACAATGATTTAAACGTTCCATTTGGAGTTCGCAGTGAAAACAAAATACTAATGATAGGAAATACTAAAGTTCGCTTTTCTGCTAAAGAAAATGTTTCAAATAAAAATGAAAAGTCATATGTTCTCAGAATAAACGAAAATCAATATGACTTGACTCCTGGGTTAAAAGAACTGTTAATACGTAATAAACCTAATCTTAAGTTAGTAACTGATAGTGATAAAATAACTTACAAAGACATTCTTGATATAAGTAGTGTACATAAACGTGACTATAACCCTAGCGGTCAAATAAAAGGTGATAAGAGCATCAAATACTGTCAAATAATCAAACCACTATTTCCTGGAAAAACCATAGAAACAAAAATTGGTGGCTCATTACCTAAACTAAAAAAAAACATATAAAAAGAATACTGACTACATTTATTGGGATGATCCTAATGAATTAATTGAAAGATTAAAACTCCTCATCGCATCAAAAAGTGCAGGAAACAGTAATCATGATAACGAAATTGTATCAATAATTGAGGAATTAAAGGAAGCTGGTATCATTAAAGAATAAAAACTGATGTTCTATCAGATCTCTTCAGTTTTCAATATACTGTTAACCTATAAAGACATATTGAGTGCAAAATTATGAGCAAAGCAGATATTGTAAACGAAATTCATAAATATGCGCGCGTCAACTTTCCGAGAAGGAGTGTCATCCTTAAGGGCGTAGATGATCTTTGGCAAGCAGATTTAATAGATATGCAAGCAATGTCGTCAGTAAACAATGGCTACAGATATATATTATTGGTAATTGATTGTTTTTCAAAATACGCGTGGGCTGTTCCACTTAAACAAAAAAATAAAGAATTAGTATCAATATCATTTTTGACTGTATTAAAAAATGGAAGAATACCTACTAATTTGCAAACAGACAAGGGAACCGAATTTTATAACGATAAATTTAAAAGTATTACTGATAAATATAAAATTAATCATTACTCGACTTACTCTACTAAAAAAGCATCGATAGTTGAAAGACTAATAAGAACAATAAAGAACAAATTGTATAAAGAATTTAGTTTAAAAGGTAATTATAAATGGATTGATGGAACGCTTGCTAATAAACTGTACGAATATAATCATTCACGTCATAGCACAATTGGACAAGATCCTGCTTCTGTTAATCAAAATAATGAAAAATCTATATTACAAAGATGTTATTTCTCTAAAAACAAAAGAAAATTAACATGTAAAAGATTTAAAACTGGAGACTATGTAAGAATTAGCAAACATAAAGGATGTTTTGAAAAAGGATTTACACCTAATTGGTCTACTGAAATATTTAAGATTAGAAAAGTACAGAATACCAAACCTACAACTTATTTATTGCAAGATGCTCGATTAAGACCAATTTTGGGAGCCTTTTATCCTCAAGAAATTCAAAAAACTAAACACTCTAACATATACCTCGTGGAAAAAGTTTTGAAGACTAAAGGGAACAAAGTATATGTTAAGTGGTTGGGGCTACCAGTGAGTGAAAACAGCTGGATAGATAAAACGAATATACTGTAAAGTTAATAAAGATTTATTATTTAAACAATCCTTTTAATTGTTTCAAGTCATTCGTGTTTTGATCGTTATTAAGTAAACACTACTAGCACTATGGCTAAAAAACGAGCTCATATTCTACTTAAAGGTGAAAATAAAAAAGTCAAAAATGAAAACTCAAAATTAAAAAAGACAGCCTCTGGAGCAGGAATAAAAAAAACTTTTCAAAATATCGTTAGACATGCACGACGTCACATCAGTAACCTAAAACCTAAATGTAAAAAAATGTTAACGGAATTGGCTTATGCCGCAGCACAAGAATTAGCATCGGACTTACCTGTGAAGTTACCAAGAGTTATACCTGTACCTAAAACTGGTGGTTTTCTTCCTTTGATCCCCATATTTGCTGGTCTATCTGCCGTTGGAAGTATTACTGGTGGTGTGGCCGGAATAACTAAAGCTATAAAGGACTATAAATATGCTAAAAAACGTTTATCCATAATGAAAGATGAAAAGAAGTATCCATTACTTACTAAAACACTTTGTGTTGGAAAAGGATTACACCTCAAGCCGTACAAAGATGGTTTAGGAATTTATGTAACCAAACCAAAAAACTAATTACTCGGCTACCTAGAAGAGCTTTAACTAACATTGATATAATGGATCACTCAAAAAATATTCCGTTTTTCCGTGGTGTATTTATGAGAGATGAACTTCCACAGAAACCACGTCGAATGGAATGTGGAGTAATTAATTTAGATAGTTCTAACAACACTGGTACTCATTGGGTAGCCTATGCGAAAATTAATGATTATATTGAATACTTTGATAGTTATGGAAATTTAAAACCACCAACTGAATTTGTAAAATATCTAGGAGAAAATATTCGGTACAACTACGATAATGTACAAGGAAATCATTTATACAATTGCGGACATTTATGTTTAAACTTTCTCGAATCTTTTTGGAAATCCTATAACGTAGCGATATAAAAGTAAACAAACCTATTTTTTGTACTTAGTCTGCAATGATATTTAGTAGAAGTAAATAGTGTCGTTTTAAATAATTAAATATATTAAAAAATATTTCATGAATGTTTACGTAATAAATAAGATTTTATGAAGAAAAGAAATAATCGTGGAATAATTATGCTAGTTTTTAATAAAACATCTGTCCATGCCAAGAAAAATAACATTACGCTTCCTGTATCGAAAGAAAGAAGACGACTGCGAGAGAGACGCTCTGGTGTAAAACAAATTATTACAGCAAACAATAAAAAATTTCTTCACGCTCTTGGATTTAAATTATAAAAAAATGCTACAAATAACAGATTTACCACAACACGATGATTCAATTCAAAGTTATGAAATACATAGTTACAATCCTTATAATAATAGCTTTCATGATAATGATGAAATTAGAATACCTATTCATCAACAAGATGTGTATGTCTTACCGTCTGCCAGCTCTATTTACATAGAAGGTTACGTGAAAATAAGCAACAAAGATGCTACTGGAAAAATAATTAAGAAGGAAGTAAATTTCATAAACAATGCGATCGCATTTTTATTTCAAGATATTAGATACGAATTGAATGGAATTGAAATTGATCGTATTAAGAACGCTGGTATTACTTCTACAATAAAATCCTACGTGTCAATGAATGAAGGAGAAAACAGAGCTGCTGAAGTGTGGGGTTGGAAATTAAATGGGAAAAAGCATACAAATGGATATTTTAGTATTATTCTTCCGTTAAATAGAGTATTAGGATTTGCTGAAGATTATAATAAGATCATTATTAACTGTAGACATGAACTTATATTACACAGAAGTAGCTCTGGTGTAAATTGTGTGACTACAGATATATCTGATAATATCGATATAGACATACAGAAGGTTCAATGGCGAGTACCTCACATCAAAGTTTCTGACCGTCAAAGACTCTTACTATTGAAACACTTAGAAAAAGATCGTCCTATTCAATTAGCATTTAGGAATTGGGATTTGTATGAATATCCCTTATTACCTAAAACAACAAAACATTCATGGTCTGTCAAAACAGCTTCTCAGTTGGAAAAACCAAGGTTTATTATATTTGGAATGCAAACTAATAGAAAAAATATATCAAACAATAGTTCTTCTGTCTTTGATCACTGTAATGTAACCAATGTAAAATTGTTTTTAAATTCCCAATACTTTCCATATGAATCACTTAATTTGAAATTTAGCGAAGAAAAATATAGTATATTATATGAAATGTATGCTAATTTTCGTCAGTCTTATTATGGATTTGGTATAGACCCCCTGCTTGATTTGTTAACATTCAAAGAAAAAGCTCCGCTTTTTATTATCGATTGTTCAAGACAAAACGATTCTCTAAAAAGCGGACCAGTTGATGTGCGCTTAGAAATTGAATCTTCGAAAGATATACCTGAAGATACAGCGGGCTATTGTCTAATCATAAACGACCGTCTTTTCGAGTATAAACCTCTAAGCAGCATTGTAAGAAAGATATCATGAATGTAATCGTTGATGTCCAAGGCTTCAAGAACGAAGAAAATCAATTCATACCTAAAGAAATAGCACTTATATCAAAGACAAATATAATGATATTGTTAATAAAACCTCCATATCCGTTTTATTATTTAACGCAAAAAGAACGATCGCAAGTAGCATGGATAGAAAAAAATAGAGGAATTTTATGGAATGAAGGGTTTGTGCCGTATATAAACTACAAATACAGTATTCAAAATTTTTTAAAAGATAAAAATATTTATACAAAAGGGGCTGAAAAGGTGTTGTGGTTAAAAGATATACTTAATACAAATAAAGTGTATAATTTAGAAAAGCTCAAATGTCCTAATTTTGAAACATTGTATGATAAATATTACTCAAATAGTCAAACTTGTATATACCATAGCAAAACATGTGCATATAAGAATGTTTCTTGTTTGTATAAATGGTGTAAGGAAAGTCATGATATGATTAAAATAAATATTTGATAAATTATTGACAAACACAAAGTGTATTATTTCTTGATTACCTATCTATTACATTTTTTTTATAAATAGAAAACTCTCATAGTTATTTACGAGTATTTAATATTATGTAACGATGAAATCTCTAAGAATTTGGAAAATTATTAAGCTACAATGGCATGAAGTGTTGATGATGTAATTATAGTGGAAAAGAAGCTTTCACAAAGTCAAAATTATGAATGATATGCAATACGATTCTCTATGAATACCTCTTAATAGGAAAATAATCAATCATTTAGAATTATACATAAACAATTCGATCCATCTATCGTTAGGGTAGTTCTAATCCAGTGGAGCTATGAAGACCGAAAGCGCGTGCAGCAAGTGCAGCACGTCTGTCTGTTTAAAAAACTACCAACTCGATCTCTACTTGATCATCAAAGGCTAAAACAAAAAACATATAATAAGGTTAGTGATGTTGCTTATAATTAGCTTGAACTGATCGCTAGATGATGAGACAAGCGAGGTTGATCGGATTAAATGGAGTGAAGTGTAAATATTCAGTATGAAATCAGCTTGAACTGATATCTAGCTAAATAGATAAATGAGGTTGAAAAGTGAATATTAGGGGAACTGGATCCAACTGAATGGTTGGATCCAGGTCCCCTAATATTCATCTACTTATATCTATCTATCGAATTTTACGGTGTACCTGGACTAACAGTTTCACAGTAAAATGGCTCTGACATACGGACAGTCAGACAGACAGACATGAGAAATCAATAAATGTTTTATTTTTAATTAAAAATTAACACAAACGATAAACATGCGCCAAAAAGCTACGAATTTGCGGCTCTTCATTTGCACAACTTATAATACGCAAACAATTTCACACCGTATAATTCATGACTTGCAACAAATAAGGGTGCGTTCACACCCGTGGCGATAATGACAGCGAAAACAGCGCATCGACATAATAAATAGATATTAGGAGATTAGGCGCGTGCGGGGCGCGCGTCGGCAGTTAGGGACCTTATGAATGTTTTTATAAGGTACAATGATTTATTTGACGGGTCAGGCCGGTGGGAAGGTTTAATTTTGGACGTGTGCTCAGCATGACAGTATACGGTGCAGTTTATGCTACGCTATGAGATTGCATAAAGTTAAACTAGTAGACACGACTTACATCTATCTGTACCCCTTTATCACCATCGGACAATATGAACAATTTTTCCATGGGACTAATGCTGGGAATAGTTTATATGGGATTTATTTTGCATTCACAATGCTATTTTACCTTATTTACTAAATAAAGTAAATAAGAAATGGTGAAAAAATTGATGCGTGTAAGAGGAATGGGATATGGTGGAGAAATTCGGCGCCGGGCTTGAAGCGCGGTGGCGTAATTGGCAACGCAATCGTACTAAGATCGCAGGTTCAAGTCCTGTCCGCGTGGAATTTTTTTTCACCATTTCTTATTTTCTTTTTTTAGTAAATAAGGTAAAATAGCATTGTGAAAGCAAAATAAATCCCATATAAACTATTGTATGGCTTCCTACACATTAATTGATTTTCAAATTCATTGTAAAATGAGTTGAAATCAAATACCGCACTTGTAAAAGTGGGGCAGTTGTGTTGGGTGACGCAAGCCTTGATGCGTGTAAGAGGAATGGGATATGGTAGAGAAATTCGGCGCTGGGGCTTGAAGCGCGGTGACGTAATTGGCAACGCATAGATCGTACTGAGTTCTAGACGCAGGTTCAAGTCTTGCCCGCGTGGAATTTTTTCCCATTTCTTTATTTTGTAAATAATGCTGGGAATTTGAAAAAATCAATATTTTTCAGCCGACGCCTTTTTTAATTTTCCAGCATTATCATCATCAGGTCTTTTTTTAGTCTCCACTGCAGGAGCATGACCCTCTCTGTACTACTAAAGCCATAATTAGCTAGAGCAGTTAGAGGATTTGGCCTACACTCTTCACGCTGGCCAGAAGGGTTGAAGAGGTCTCTTTGATGTTTATAAGCTTTGCTTAACTTGTTTCCTAAGTCGCCTTCTACGACATCGAGGGGAAGACTTGGAGTGGCCGTATTCTACTCTGCCGGGAACCACACGGCGTAATTTCTGAAATGGTAATTTACAATAAGGAAGACCGGTGGATGCCTAGTAAAGATAGTATTGAGTAAGCATCCGGGGACTGTTTTCCTCTTTTTAACTTTTTAGAACCACACGGCATAATTTCCAGCATAAGTCTCATTAGAAATGTTTTTCATACAGATGGGTTGAGTTACCCCTTTAGGGTCGGATTGCGCTATATAAACATATTGTATACAGAGTGTAAATTGACACTCAACATCCCTTTAAAAGTTATGACTCAGACCATCAATATGAACAACTTTTCCTGTGGAGACAGTGCTGAGGACTAAAAAAACTTACTCACCTTCTCAAAATAATTTCCCTATAAATTGGCAGGGCGGCTACCGCTGTACGATTTTGTATTAAAATGTAGAATTTTTTTCATATTAACGGGCTGAGCCACCCCTTTCAGGGTATGTTGAGGGTTAATTTACATGCTGTATATTCAGATCATAGACCTCTTAAGCCAGTTGTTTCAGCTTTCAAGAACCTTTACCATCTCGCTTCAAATGCTATCCTAAGAAACATACAACTCAATAGGCGAGAAAACTTACGGGACAATATCTTACCATGGAAATGTATGTACCTATATAATTAATTAGTTATTAAACTGACGACATATGATTGGAATTTATATCTCAACAAGGGAGAAGAAGTTTAAGTCCTAGCCTTGAATATGGCCACTGTTTTACTGAAACAATCGGTTGAAGACGTTTCTTCAGCCAAGTTGTTTCAGCTTCCAAGAGCTTAACCATCTCGCTGTAGATGCTATTCTAAGAAACAGACTGCTCTATGGGCGAGAAAACTTACGGGACAATATCTTGCCACGGAGATACATTGTTCATGAACCATGTCTATCATTGAATTAGTTATTACAACTAACGCCGCCGATATGATTAGTAAAACAGTGGTCCTATTTGAGGACAGGAATCATACTGCCTCTCTCTCGTTTAGGTATAAAATCAGTAGCAGGCAACCTCTTAAGTCAATTGTTTTAGCTTCCATGAACTCTCTATTTACATGCCCTCATGAAACAGACAGCTCAAAGATACGAGGATCTTTATTATGTCATAATAACGTGGAGAGTGTAGGCCAAATCCTCTGACTGCTCTGATATGGTAGTACAGAGAGGGTCAAGCTCCACAATAATGATGATGTACTATGGTTTTGTCTTACCTAACGTAAATCTATTACATCTTTCTTATTCTTGCACAGAACATACCTTATTGTCGAAATGAGTTCAACAAAAACCCTTTTTGAGTTTATGTAATTCACAGCCGTGTATTTCCAGTCAATACCTACTGGAACAATTAATTTCAGCCGCCATCTTGGATCGGAGACATTGTTGTGATGTTTCCATCAATTTCGTCTAATTTGTGCCCGGAGTATCAAAGCTCGACTGAGCGCGCCAAAATTTGTGGGATTCCCAATGATCTGGTAGTTGTTGGAACTTCAGTTTTGCTTGTATTTACATCTTTAACTAACTATTTATCAACTTTGTATTCTTCGTATTTTCGCATCCGTGCAAACCAATATAAAATTATATTTTTGTTCCCAAAATTTGGATAGTTGAAGCAAAGACAATATAATACTAGTTGAAGAACATTAGAAGTAGGTACCACCCATGTCTACCAAAAGTTATCGAGAATGGACACGTAGAGCATAATAGCAAATCTTAGTAGCAAATATGGCATTGTCTTGACTCACAAAATGATCAGTGTTGTGTTGATTATGAAACCCATTTTTTTAATGTTGTTTGTTTTTCGTGTAAGCAAATGGGCAACACTGGTGTCTGATTTTTCAAGCTGCCTAAAGGTAGACATAGCTTAACGACTTCCATCAATGACGACTGCCTAGATCAACCGTAGAACGGGCGAGCTCGAGATATATGCAACTTGCGGTAACGCATCCAAGGGGTGACTACGCCCGGGGTTGCTTAACATGCGTAAGCAACATTAATGCTTGTATTAATAACAACACCATATAAGGTATAAATTCTATCTTAATTATCTTAACTAATATTATATATGCGTCAGGAATCATGTCAATGCGGCTAGCAAAATCCCCTATGATTGAAATCCTATGTCCAGCAGTGGTCTTCTTGCGGCTGAGTCGACGACGTGGTCATGGAGATCAGATAATGTCACAACTTTTGTCGTGACCTTTGTGCCCCACTATCTGCATAAAGTACAACCCTAACTCTACTTTAGCTAGTTGCATGGATGTCGCAATCTACAGGGAAAAAATCTTTTTTTCTTATTTTGAGTGTCCAGCACTATAAGAAAAATAGAACGTTGTATTAGTTACATCAAGTACTTCTGAAGTAGATCTTTAAAGTCTTACTATCAAACTTCGTCAAGTATGCAAGAAGTTTTACGTTAACAGTTTCAACTTTTTATGTTCGGTCCATTCACATTTCCATATCATATCTCCGGATTACGCGGATGAACCTCATAAACAGCTCATTCTTATGAGAATCTTACAATTATACAATATTCATACAATCGACTGCCATAAAACACCTTATAGATAACAGCATTTGCAGAAAAATATACCTTATTTCTAATAAAATAAAGTAAATTAAGACAAAGCTGGTATAAAAGTTAAAATTCCTTCAAACCCTATTTGCCAGTCAAACTTGTACTTTATGAACTAAAGAATAAGATCACATTGAAGACGCTTTCAAATCGTACATTGATTGTAAAAAGAAATATTTGATGAAGAAATATAAACCTTCTCGCTTTATGAAAAGGATTTATTTATAGGAACAAAGACCTCCCACGCGTTCGATTGTCGTTCGAATTTAAAAATTCAAATTTTTGAATTTAGAATAGCTACCGGAAGCGGCGCGGGCGCACGGTAGCCACGGGCTGATACGTCAATTAGCGGGTAAATGTCAAAATTCTATGTGAACTCCACTATTGTACACAGGATGCTCACGAATTTTCAATTTTAATCTCCATGTGATGAAATCAAATAGATTGTTTCTTGAACTGCGCGCGCCGCAGCATTTTTTTCTAAAAAGATTAGGTTCCTAAGTTCTTCTCTATATTATGACAAAGTGTATGAGGAATTTCATGATGCAGCACTTATGTTGTGTTACATACAACCAGAAAAACCCAATTTCGCATTTTTTAAATTATAAATTGAGTACATGACATCTTTATATTATTACTGGTAATGTATCATTTTCTTTAATATTTCGATGGTAAAGGTCTAATAAAATCGCTCGATAATTACGACACAGAAAGTTCATCTATTACTAACTCTAAGCCTGCTTTACTTATTACGAATTTAATATAAATAATAACTAACTAGAATATCTTCTATCCATTTTTAATGCTACAGCCTTATTTTATATGTAAATGATTATTAGGACTAGTAATTGTCTTGCGACTTCGTCCCCGAAAATTTGGCCTATGACACCTGCAGCTTATTAACCTAGTATATACACGCGAATTAGTTTTCTAAGAGAATGAATTTTGAAAATCAGTCCAGTAGCCTATTTCATGCAAACAAACAATAAATATTTTTCGTTTTTAAAATATAAGTGTAGGTAGATATATCTAATCATAAAAAGTTATGAAAGTGCAACATATTCCATCCATCCATCCATCCATAAGGTCTTTATTAGTCTCCACTACAGGAGCACGACCCTCTCTGTACTACCTCAGCAATATATTAGCCAGAGTAGTCAGAGGATTTGGCTTACACTCTCCACGCTGGCCAGACGGGTTGGAGAGGTCTTTTTGATGTTTGTTAGCTTTGTTTAGCTTGTGTTTCCTAAGTCGCCTTTTACGACATACACGGGAAGATTTGGAGTGGTCCTATTCTACTCGCTCCGCTAACCACACGGCAACATATTCAAAATTCACCTATTATTCAACATCAATCATCCATCACCTATTCTCCAGGTCTTATTGTAGTCGGTTCAAGTAAATTTCCCCACATCCTGTATAGCCGTAAATGAAGCGCGCACGCCGCGCCGTATGTTTTCACACGTCGAGGGGCGCGCGGGGAGTTCCTGCTCCCTCCGTCTCCCGCCAAAAACATGTTTTGTGCGAGATTTGTGGTTTTTTGATTTTTTTTTTCGGAGCCTATTCACTGCAAACAAACAAACAAATCTTTCTTAACTCCGTAATGCTTACAAAAATGCCGACAACTACATAATTCACTGGTTGAGCTGAGTTTTTTGTATAAACTGTTTTTTTTTCTCTGTTCTATTTATTTTTTGAAGGTCTATCTATGGCAACTCGAAAAAAATATATTCCACATGCCTATTATGGCTATATAATGTGATTACCTACTTTATTCAACAGAAAAACCACCTACGCATTTTTAACTCGGAAATGCTTATAAAAATGCCGACAACTACATAATTCACTGGTTAAGCCGAGTTCAGCGGCAAATCGCGCCCCCTGTATAAATCACAGTGTGATTTAATATTAATGATGTTTTAACCTTAGTGATTTATCTAACGTGGCGCAAGATAGAGGAGAGAGCGGGTGATAAAGCATTGGATTAAAATGTATGTGAATTTTAATAGATATCAGTTTATTTGGCTATTATTAAAAAAAAAAAATGTCCTTTCGGCAGCGTAAATATAAATCTTTATTACAATGTTCACCGTGTTATTCCCGGAAGAGTAGAATAAGGCGTCCCGTGGATATCGTAGAAAACTACTAAGAAATAACACGCTAAACAAAGCTTACAACATCAAAGAGGCCTCTCCAACCTGTTTAGTCAAAGTGGAGAGTGTAGGCCAAATTCTCTGACTGCTCTGGTATTGAAGAGAGGGTCGTGTTCCTGCAGTAGAGACTAAAATGACCCGATGATGATGATAAATAAAATGTGGCACTATATAAACATTTAGGCGATATAGGAGGCAGAGTTAGAGGCTTATATCAATTGTACAGATTCAAGAAAGAACATTATTTAAATTGCTGCAATTTGAACGTTGTCTATCAATTTGCTGAGTCCATCTGTAATCTGTGCATCTTATAAAGTATCCATCACATTACCACTTAATCTGGGCAGTCTTCTCTCCATTATTCTAGACCAGCAGTCCGGCCCGGCTTCGCCCGTGGTACATACATAGCCTATGGTACTCAGGGATAACGTTAGGTAAGTTATCCCTGAGTATGGTGAAAGACTTTTTAAAATCAGTCAGTAGTTCCTGAACCGATTGCTGACGTCACGAGTGGCGGATCGATTCTATTAGGTAGTTCAAAAATTTACGCGTACGAATGTGCTTAAAAATGCCCCGGGTATTTTTCATGTAAAAAATATGGATATTTACTTAGATGTTCATAACTTTTGTTGTAAGCAATATACTTACATACTTACTTACTTACTTCGCTGGCTCAGCGACCCGAAGTGTATCTTGACCTCCGACATTAAAGTGCGCCATTCTTCCCTATTAAGCAAGCAAGCAATACAGCCCTACTTCTCCAAATTATCATTAATGTGTAAAAGAAAATTAAATTGGACTATGTTTGGGGTGGAAAGCGTTGTCGCTTTTTGCATAAAAATTTACAGGTAGTCTATCTTCTTAATGCAAGCCGGTACTTTGGCCCACCATCGATTTGGAAATCCTTGTATTGGGCTTACTACAGCTAAAATGATGATGAAAAAGCATAACTAAGAATAATCCGCTGCCCGCTTCAGTTTATGGCTTATTACCTCTCCACTAAGACCATGCCGTGTCACCCTGTTTTTGTTTATTGCTAATAGGCTATCGCGCGGGCAAAATTGTCTGTAGGGAGTTTTTTTCCGTTTTCACACCTTTTGCATTTTTGCCCGTTTTTCGCCAGCTTCGTGAAAATATATTTTTGGATTGAGTTCTTATTGTTAATTCGTTGTATTTTATTAGCTTCTAACAATGAATGACAAAATATTTACTAGCGAAAAATAATAAATTGTTTCAACTCTTTGTTTTTTCTTTATTTTGGTATATGTTTATGCTTATTTCTTTATTTATTTAGTAGAAATAGCTCAATGATTGGTAATTTAGTAGGTAACTTCTTCGAGAGACACATTCGAAATGAAATGATTCCGCTATGCCACCTTTTTATTACAAGTCCTGCGTTTTTAGTAGAACAATAGACGAGTAATTGCTCCAAACGTGGTTAGTACAAAGAACTAAAAAAATAACAACTAAAACTTACCATGTTAGTAAATACTTACCCTATTTATCTTGGTACCATCACATCCCTAAAACCATCATCATCGAAAGTCATTCGACACAAGTAAGATGATGCACAGTATGACAGTGCTACGTCACCGGGGTCAGCTAATGAATTTTCCATGTTCGCCGAGATGCAGCAGACAAATGAAATGGCGCGTCTCAGATGACGTGGCGGGAAAATACCTACCATTGACATAGATAACGGTAAGTAAGCCGCATTTGCTGAATATGGCTGATATTGTAAAATGATGTGACGTTCTGACTGGTATTTTAAAACCAAAGTACGTTATATAACAGTGGACAGCGGCAGCGGTAAAATTACTGGGCTTTTAACGGAACCCGGGCGCTTCAGGGGATACGTCTTCAAATTGTAATACAAATGGGGCAGCACTGGGCCCTGTAAATGTATGGCCTTAAGCATGACAGCTGAAGATGCACCCTGGAATACACTCAGAAGAGGGAACGGACGAAAGAGCGAGAGAACAACTCAGAGCGGCACATATACAGTATGACAGTGCTACATCACCGGGATCATAATGATGAATTTTCCGTGTTTGCTGCGATACAGCGGATAAATGAAACGGCGCATATTTAGAGATGCGGCGGGATTGAGGTAACTTTATGAACAAAGCAGTACTGTGCGGGATATGGCTGGTATTATGAAATGATGTGAGGTTCCGACTGGTATTTGTGTCATATCATATAATCCTCTTTGTGTTTTTCATACAATTTTCTTCCGATCTTTGTTTTAACGGAAGACGAGCGCTTGAGCATTACGAAATCGATACACCCAGGAATACTTTCAAATGATGATGCTACGTCACTGCGGTCAGATAATGAATTTTCCTAACTCAATTTGTGTGGTTTGTCCGTATATATTTATTTATTTAATGGAAGCAAACAGCACTGTGCGGGATATGGCTGGTATTGTGAAATGACGTAGCGTTCTCACTGGTATTTTCATTTACATATTAGTTAATTGGTGCAAAAACAGTTTACCTACTAATACATATTATTTGTAAGGACAAGCAGATAGTGCAGACACAATGCTAAATAATATGGTTTTACCAAGAAAACAAACATAATCATCTTAGTTATAAATAAAGAGTTACAAATAATGTTGTAGTTGACGAGAATAAAATTTAAATCAGGAAAGACAAGATTAGGTGTGTTTCATAAAAATAAAATTTGAAGCGATATGACATTACACATAATATCTCCGTATTTTTTGGTTGATGTCTGCTAATGAATTTTCCTTGTTCACCGAGATGTAGCTGATAAATTAAGCGGCGCGTCTGAAGAGTCAGGAGACGTGGTGGAAAAGGACTATGGCTAGCGGTTATTGTTTGAAACAAGCTGGTAAGTGATGTGACGTTATACATAATATTCTTTGTATTTTTCGTTGAATGTTAGCTAATGAATTTTCCTTGTTCGCCGTTACGATATGTACCAGATAAATTAAGCGGTGCGTGTAAGGAGACGTGTCGGGAATGCAAAGAATTACGGTAACTGTATGAAACAAGCAGAATATGGCTGGTATCATGAAAAGTGATGTGACGTTATACATATTCTTTGTATTTTTTGTTAAATGTCAGCTAATGAATTTTCCTTGTTCGCCGTTATGTAGCAGATAAATTAAGCGGCGCGTCTGAGGAGACGTGGCGGGAAAGTACGATGAATTACGGTAAATGTATAAAACAAGCAGAATACTCGTATGGCTGGTATTGTGAAATTATGTAACGTTCTGACTGGTATTTTTAAACAATGTGACATAATACTTAATAAGCTTGATTTTTGTATTTATATTGAGCGAGCGATACGAGCGCTTGAGCATTACAGCCGAAGGTGAACCCAGGAACACCATCAAATGAAAGAGAGAGGCAGATATGCGGTTGGACAATGCTACGTCACCGGGATTATATTATTAGTTTTCCGTGTTCGCTGAGATGCAGCATATTATAATACTCTGATATAATAAAATGCAAAACCCAGATGAATAAAGAAAAGATTGGTTTCTATCATGATGAACCCGGGACCCGGGACAGGGACCTTGTGTCCATTATATTCAGAATATTGTGTCAAAGGCTGCGCCTCGGATCCCGTCACATGCATGGTATGACAGTGTTTAAGACAGCGCGGTCAGATAGTGAATTTTCCGTGTTCACCGAGATACAGCAGACAAATAAAACTGCGCGTCTCAGGGGACGTGGCGGGAAAGTTTCTGTATACTGATGTGGCACATACTATAGATATCGCTAGCTAAGTACAGTGAAGTAAGGTGCATTGTGCAGAATATGTCATTGCGTAATGATGTGACGTTCTGACTGGTATTTTAAAACAATGAGACGTCATAAAACATTGGATAGCGGTAAAATTACTGTACTTTTAATGGAACCCGGGCACTTCAGGGGATACCTCTTCAAACTGTAATACAAATCGGGCAGCACTGGGCCCTGTAATATTCATATAAGGCCTAAAACATGACAGCTAAAGATGCATCCAGGAAAACAGACGAGGGAGAGCGGCACATATACAGCGGGGCACATATAAAACAAATGGCAGTACTGGACCCCGTCAAATTCATGCATTAATAAGCAAGCATCACAGATGAAGATGCATCCAGGAACACATTCAGAGGGAGAACAGCACATATACGGTATATCAGTGCTACGTCACCGGGGTCAGATAATTAATTTTCCGGGTTCACTGAGATGCAACAGACAAATGAAACGGCGCGTCTTAGGGGACGTGGCGAGAAAGTACAATGGAGTATGGTAAAGTTACCACAATTCATTTATACTGGCGTGATGAAGTAAGAAACATAATATATTGACATAATACATAATAATCTTTGTGTTATTTAGGTATATATGTTTCTTCCGATAGCACTGTGCTAACGGCAAACGAGCATGATTCAAGATTCAATCGTTTATTTAATAATTGTCATATTTGTGTTTACAATTTTTACAACAAAAAATTTTTGTTGACGACAATAATTACTTATGGCTAAGTTTATGCTTAAGGTTAAGGCACGTGAGCATTACAGTCGCAGTTATACCCAGGAACTCGCTCAGATGAGTTAGATCAGCACATATACGTTATACTCGAAACGCTGCTACGTCACCGGGGTCAGATAATGAATTTTCCGTGTTTGCTGAGATGCAGCAGACAAATAAAACGGCGCGTCTCAGGGGACGTGGTGGTAGAGTACAATGGATAGCGGTAACTTTACTGGAGCAGGTGCATTGTGCAGAATATTAAAAAAGAAAGTAAGAAAAATTGTTTATTTGGCAACATTGATCATCTGTTTCAAAATAACACAATTCACACAAGCATGCATCAAAACGGCCTTCGCTCAGCATGTGTCGTGGACCATGGTATGAGCCACGACGCTGGTCTTCCGCGGATGCCGATTAAATTTCTTAATTAAATAAAAATAACAGAATATAATACATAACAAATTGATAAATTACATGACCATTTAGATTCAATACATTTTTTGTTTTTTTTTACACCTAACCTATGCTGTTCCACTGCTGGGCAAAGGTCTCCCCCATTTTCTTTCAATAAATAAATAATACATTATATGAAATATATATATATATATCATATAATGTATGCATGTAAGCATTGCCATTCAACGTGGCAATGCTGCCAGTCTTCTGGGCACATTACCGCAGGGCAATGACCTGCTGGACATTTTCTATTTATAGGTAAGTTTTATTTATAAGTAGTTTTATTTTATAGGTAGGTTTAATACTTAGTTTATTTAAGTAAGTTTTAATATTGTTACTTAATTCTTATAGTTTAGTTTTGAAATAAATTGGCTATGTATATATTTATATAATGTATTATTTATTTATTGAAAGTTAAATCTTTTTTTATATAAAATTAATTTGAATATTATTATTGATATTATTGATATATATATATAAGTATATTACGGTATTTATCGCATGTATAAAAGACAAACGTGACATACTGACTTATATATCAACGCACAGCCGGACTCCTAGAAACTCGAAAATTGGTTCAGAAGATTTTCAAAATTCTAAAAGAATAAGCTTAAAGAAAAAGTAAATCTCTATCTAGAAATAATAAAAGAGAAAACTAGCTGACCAACTGACTGATCGATCAACGAAATTTTTTCAGAAGCGTTCATTAAAAGACATATAAGTGTGCACTAAGATTCTTGAAAATTCATCCCCTAAGGGTTTAAAATGAGGGTTGAAACTTGAAACTTATGAAGTTAGAAATGTATAAAATAATATTTATGCTCATAGTTTTTAAAAAGTTTATTTATTACGTCACTATTTGAAAAGGATAGTTCAAGTTATTCACTTACGAGTACCTTCATTAAAATGGGGGATGGAATTTTGTAGCAGAGAGCGTATTTCTTGAAATTCAAATTGTTAACATTGTATCATCTATCACTGTGTCACGTTAGTGTGTTTCTGTTTGCACCCTCAGCTGAGATGGTTTGGGACCCAGGGTCCTGTGATCGACCCTGGGGTCTGGAAAAAAGGAATAAGTCCTCCTTGTACTACGATGTTATTGGTAGAACCAATAGGACTCAAACAACTTTTAGGTTTACATACAATTTGAGCGGAAAATCTTGTCCCAGGCGTCTAGCATCAGATTCCAATAAATAAATAAATAAATATATACGGACAAATCACACAGATTGAGCTAGCCTCAAAGTAAGTTCGAGACTTGTGTTATGGGATACTAACTCAACGATACTATATTTTATAATAGATACTTATATAGATAAACATCCAAGACTCAGGTCAATCTGAAAAAGATCATTTTCCATCTTGACCTGACCGGGGATCGAACCCGGGACCATCCGTGTCGCAGGCAGGCGTGTTGACCGCTGCGCCACGGAGCTCGTCTTATCTATTCCAATAGAATAGTATCAGCAAACACTAAAACGAATCAATTATCAGTCCATTGTTACTTGCTCTTGACGCTTTTACACTGTTTACTTGGCGACAATTTGGACTGAACACACAGACGGTGTTGACAGAGCCTTTAGGAAGTCGAGTTTTAATTCTAAAAATGATAGAACGTTAATTTGTAAGTCAAGTTTCGTTCACATCCTCAATGGAAAAGCACCTAGAGTCGCTTTTTTTCATTTTTCCAGCGTTAACATGTTGGCTGAAAATACAAGACTGTAATATACAAGAAAATTAGAAAAACCATGTGATGGCGAAAACAGCCACGGTGTTTGAAAGGGACAGAAGTTTAATGTACCTAATCCCTGATTCGTACACAAAGATACATACATACATCAATAAATGGATGAAGTGCTCCTTTCGTAAATCTAAAGATTTCAAGATTTCAAACTATTATTGAATATGTATAAGTTTCTTTGAACACTTATTTTTAAGTTCACAATTTCCACAAAAAATAAAAAATTTGTTGACGTCAGTAATTTACTTAGGTATGGCTAAGTTATGGCCGCTTCCAAAGGAGTGCAGAAGAAGCGGCAACTAACTGCATACAGAGGATTTTCTCTAAGCGACGTCAACTCACAATAATAATTTTAGTTAACCTTAGAGTCCACATGAAGTTAACAAGAAATAAATAATTATGTGGCTCAAGGTTTTAGAAAAATCAACCCCTGAAGGGGTAAAAAAGGGGTTGAAAGTTTGTTTAAAGAAACAAGGCTAGTTAAAATATTTTATTCGAAACTTACCGGAGTACTCCTATCAATAAAATGGTAAACAAGTGTTTCAGGCTCTTTCAGAATTCCCTCTTTAAGGACCCCTAAAAGCTGGAAAAAGGGTGATAAAAAACCGAACTACACGCGGACGCAGTCGCGGGTAAAAGCTAGTACAGATATATATGTTCTCTGTTTGAAATCAGAGTACCGGCTGATGGACGAAAATCAAAAAACACGTCTTGTTTGTTTACCGCGTTTGTACCTTGAATGCTAAAAGATTTTTGAGGACCTAAGTTTTAGTAACATTGTGGATCATATTCTAGCCAATGTTAGCCTTTAACAGCTTTTGATCTCTATGATACTTAGGCTTTCAATATGAACAACTTTGGGTATAAAACCAATTCAAAACTCCAAAAAATTTTTTACGGTCCCCTACATTTTTTTTAACTTCCCAGCATTGATCCCATAGGAAAAGATGTTCATATTGACGACTTTAGGGTATATGATATTTTTAGGGTCAATTTACAAGGTGTATGTTTGCTGCACTCGATTTCGAAATTGGAAATCAGAGTAGCGATAGACCGACAGACGAACAAACACGTCTGTTTGTCTACCACGTTCGCACCTCGAACGCTAAAGGTTTTTCAGGACCATCTAGTTTCCCCTAAAACTTTTTACTGACATTAGGTATAGGCGATACTCTAGCCATGTCAAGCTTTAAAAGCATGTTCTAAAGCAGGCTTTTAAAACATGTTCTACCTTAGTATATGTTCGCTGCACTCGATTTCGAAATTGAAAATCAGAGTACCGACGGACCGACGGACAAACAAACACGTCTGTTTGTCTACCACGTTCGCACCTCGAACGCTAAAGAATTTTAGGGCCATCTAGTTTCCCCTAAAACTCTTTATGGGCATTATAGGCGATACTCTAGCCATGTCAGTTCTTCAAAAGCCTTTGCTCTCTTTGTTAAACTGTTAAACATGTTCTCCTATATGTTCGTTCGCTGCACTCGATTTCGAAATTGGAAATCAGAGTTCCAACGGACAGAAGCTCCGTGCTTCGGAAGGCACGTTAAGCCATTGATCCCGGCTGTCATCGTTGATGGCAGTCGTTAAGCTATGTCAGATGCCTTAAGGCAGCTTGAAAAATCTGACACCAGTGTTGGCCACTTACACATACGAAAAACAAACAAACGGACAGACAGACGAACAAACACGTCTTATTTATATATTAATAAATAACGTAACGGGACTTAGTTAATAACACTACTCACATAATTTTCTTTTTTTTTTTTTTTTTTTTCTTATATATAATCTTTTTGTGTTATTTATTTAACTTTTTTTTTTTTATGTATATGTACCTACCTAACTTGTAAATTTATTTAAGTAGATAACCTTTCAGCGCTCTCTAGTATTTAAACGTCTTGATGTAATGAAGCTATTAGGCACACATCCTTTGGATTATAATTTAGATCAATACTTATTAAGCTTAAATATTGATAATTCATTTGATTGTAATCTGTTTTGTGTGTTAAAGTAAATAAATAAATAAATTTGTCTAACGGCGTTCGCACCTCGAAAGCGAAAAGGTTTTTCAGGACCTAAAACGTTTACTAACATTTTAGGCGACACTCAGCCATGTATGACTTTAAAAGCCTTTGATCTTTATGTTAAACATGTTCTTCCTATAAGTACAGATTGAATGACACTGGAGAGTGTACGCCAAATCCTCTGACTGCTCTGGCTAATATATGGCTCAAGTATTATGCAGTGAGGGTCGTGCTCCTTCAGAAGAGAGTAGACCTGATGATGATGACATTTCCTTTAAAGAGTTGACTTGACCTTGTGATAAGACCAATACTGAGAACTCGAAGATTTTTTGTTTCCCTTGAGACTTTCTTACTGGCATTATGGGCGATACTATAGCGATGTCAGTCTTTAAAAGCCTGTAATACACATATTTCACAAGTTCTTCCTATATGTTCGCTGCACTCGATTTCGAAATTGGAAATCAGAGTACCAACGTACCGGCGGACGAACAAACACACTAAAGATTTTTTAGAACCGTCTAAATTCCCCTATAACTTTTTACTGGCATTATAGGTGACACTATAGTCATGTCAGTCTTTAAAAGCTCTTAGATCTCTATTTTAAACATTTTCTACCTATATGTTCACTGCACTCGATTTCGAAATTGGAAATCAGAGTACCGACGGACCGACGGACGAACAAACACGTCTGTTTGTCTACTCGTTCGCACCTTGAACGCTAAAAGCCGCGAAACGTGAGCACGAATTCCCGCTTGCCGTAGCTGCTGCCTGATTGGACTATTGGTAGTTTTATTAATATAGGTATATTTAAATTATATTCGTTATGTAAAACTTTGTTGTATCTTTCTTTGAACAGCTTCTATTCGTGACACCTATTTATTTATTCTCTGTTTACGTTATCCCAAAGGTTGACTGGGAGAGAATGCATTTAGCATTAAGTCTACCTATTGTAGCTTTTATAGGCTCAATAAAGTTTTTAAATAAATAAAATAAAAATAAATTTAAGTATATTTTAAATTGTGCAAACTAGTGGACATATTATTATGCATCCTGCCCGTACTTACTTATGGCGCACAGACCTGCAGGCCGATTTGCTAACTCGGTGTACAACGATTTGATAGTCACTTTAGCATCCATTACGGTTAACATACCAATAAAAATAGTCATTCATACCGAAGCCGTAATAAATATTGAAGTTACCATCAAAATAAATATAAATAAATAAATAATATTGTGCCGTGTGTGTTCCCTGCAGTGCCTGAGGTTCCCGGCAGAATATCAAAGGACCACTCCAAGTCTTTCCTAGTATGTCGTAGGAGGCGACTGAGGAAATACAAGCTAAACAAAGCTTATAAATATCAAAGAGATTATAAGTCTCTCCCTCGCTTCCAAGCGTGTTCACGGCCGCATCCTAAGCTAGGGCTTTGAGGATTCACTTTGTAGCATTTCTACTCCATTTCACACGGTTTTCGGTATTACAATTAAGTGAGTCCATGGGCACAACATCAAGCCAGCACTCTTGGGTTGTTCCCTCCTACCGCGGCCCGGTGGAGGGGGCAAATCTAGACATTTGCTCCCATAATTTCCTAGTTAACGCAAGATGTGGCCATAGCATCGTAGATCACCTCTTGCGGTGTGTCTGCCATGTTGCGGACTTTGAAGCTGTACCGCATACATCATTATCAGGCCTTAGTTTATATATTATATAGCCAGAGCTATATATTAGCCAAAGCAGTCAGAGGATTTGACCTACACTCTCCACGCTGGACAGACGGGCTAGAGAAGTCTCTATGATGTTTATTAGCTTTGTTTAGCTAATGTTTCCTAAGTCGACTTCTACCACAGAATTAATAATAGTACTAATTCCACGACATCCACGGGAAGAGTTGGAGTGTTCGTATTCTACTCTGTCGGGAACCACAAGGCCCGAATACGGGAGTTACTAATGCGGACTTTTCATAAAACTGCACACAGCCAGCGCATGGTGTAATCGTGCCATGTAGTCCCCGGAGGCGTGGTTTCGGGGGGCTACATGACACGACTTTCCCATTATGACGTCACATTGACGATGATGATGTCACTATGCTTATAATGACAGATAAAATACCAATCAATCAGGCAAGGAAATTTAATAGTAACTTTGTTTTTTACGGTAGGGTACCTAGAAGAAAATAAAAAAATATGTACCTAGGTTACGATTTGTGCCTAAGGTGTTTCTAGGTTTGACGTGAATAAATATTCTATTAACACGGACAATTAAATTACACAAATTTAAATCTTCCACAGATGGGAAATAAGGAATGTTTCAGAACATAAATTTGTCGTAACTAGCGCCATCCTTGGGTGTAAAACCTATCGAACGGGTGCAGATTACTACTAATTACTTTTTAACACTACCACACTATACATAAATAGTCACTTAGCTTCTTCAAATTATTCAACAACTAGCTGTTACCCGCGGTTTCGTAATATATAGCCTATGTCCTACCCTAACCTATATGTATGCAAAATTTCATGATGATCGGTTCAGTAGATACGATGTGAAAGCGAAACAAATAAACTAACAAACTCACTTTCGCATTTATAATATTAGTTGGGATTATTTTATTTTAGTTTTTCTGAAACGTTACATTTCAATGAAAGCGCCATCTTGTGGGTTTGCGACGGAACTTTTTTTTTACTTATCCTAACTAGATGGCATTAAACTATTGACTAGTGCATTAAGTTACCTTGAGATGGCGCTGTATCAAAATAAATGGTTTCCAAAAGTTGGCTAGATGTCGCTACTTACGAAAATATTAGTCTTCTTATCACATCGATAGATGTCTCTGCATGTTCTAGATCTAAAAAATAATTGCAAAGACAATATAATACCATTATAATACTAACGTAATAATTGTGATTTCAATGATATTCAACGTTCCTAGGTACCTGCAAGATGTTTTATAAATGTTTTCACAACTTCGGCGCCGTTATAAAAAATAATATTTAATTTGAGTGTAATTTTGCCTTGTCGGCTTCACAGCCAGGAAAACTTTTGGTTAAATTTCGTTGATGCTGAATAAAGTGTTTCTTTATTTCTTTTAACAAAGATATACTTAATCATCTTTATTTATGCCTCGGCTCTACAAAAGGTGGAATAAAACAAACCATTTTTACATAAATTATGTTGTTTAACATTACGATACGACGGCCTTACTTACTAAAAAAAAAGCATAATTTTAAAATAAAATTAAAGTTAACTGATGTTTTTCTTAAATACCTATTTATTTTATTCTAGTCAAATGATGTTTTTTTTAAATTTATATTTGATTCTGATGCTGTAACTTTTCTAAATTTAATAAGAGAATGAGTGTCATTACATTACTTAGAGCATTATATTGTCTTGTCTTAGGGTAATTAATAACCAATTACCAACTTAACTATCATAACTACTTTGCATTTTATTATGAGGTACCGTTGGTACTTTACATACTACAACATCACATGATAGAGGAAAAGGTAGGCTGTACGTTGTACTTAGTATGTGACATGCGTATGAAACGTGTAACAAGTATCAGTTACCGGCGACGTAATGTGTGAATATCACCTTCCACCACTTACTCCGTTACGTCATGTGGCCAACATTACCTAGTACCTCAGTAGAATACTTTCTTGTTCTTAACCTACCTGACTATTTAAATAGTTAGTTACATATAATTAAGGTAGAGCCGCGCTACCGGCGAAATTCACTTTTGCTAGAAGCATGAAGGGCCGGCTCGTCCAGGGAAGTACCACAATCTCTCTGAAAATTGACGTTTGAGTAGTAGTTTTACTACTTCTATGCTTCGTTCGGTGAGTGAGAGAGTCGGAGGCTCGTCCCGACTTCCTAACGAGGAGGGAAAAATAAAAGGCTGGCAACGGTCTTTTCACACCCCTGGTGTTGCAGTTGTCCACGGGCGGTGGTGATCACTACGGCCCGGTAGCTCGCTTCCTGTGACATA
This sequence comes from Rhodophaea formosa, assembly GCA_963082605.1. Classification (NCBI taxonomy): domain Eukaryota; kingdom Metazoa; phylum Arthropoda; class Insecta; order Lepidoptera; family Pyralidae; genus Rhodophaea; species Rhodophaea formosa. Next base: position 12,108,044 of record OY720226.1, read on the forward strand.
AAAATTAAATTATTTTTAATACGATTTTATCGCATTTATTACATAATTTTAAAAAAGATATATATTGTTTACCCTAGAAAAACCTTCAAACTCTTTTATGAACTATACTGTTTACGGTGAACATGAAGCTTTACTTATGAGTGAGTCTTCGCTTAAAGTGGCTTTCTGACAAAAACGCTAAGCACTCATCATCATTTCGTGTAGGTGACACGGTCAGTCGACCATGCACACCCTGGTGTCAGAGTTCTTCGGAACCGCCTCTCGGCCTCTGACGTGGTTCCTTTAACGCCTACCAGATGGCAGCTGGGACCAACGGCTTAACGTGCCTTCCAAAGCACTGAATTATCAGACAATCAGGTTATTCATGCCTGCAATCTTCAGCCAAACTGGAAACAATATAACAAAGTATGCTTCCCGTGGGAATCGAACCCACGACCCCCGGGTCAACAAGGCAAACGCCTTACCACTAAAACACAGAGGTTGTTGCTAAGCACTAATTGTACACAAGTTATTGTGCACAAGTTTTGACACAACCCCGAAAAATTCATATATCGTCAAAGATATTCGGCACGATTCTTTATTGTATGTCTAAGTTGGTCTAAGATTATGTTGAAACACCTAACGACTACTTATTTCTATTTTCAGCCGCCGCAGACAGACCTAGATATCCTTATAAGCTGGACCTTGACGGCCAGTTATCACGGTGCAAGATGGCGCATATTTTGTTGCAACGATGTCTTGGCCGTGGGAGTGTTCACCGAGATGATTTTATACGATTATCTTCAATAAAAAACAAATCTTAAAATTCAGTTTAACCCCCAAATTGGCTTAGCCTTTCATGTGACCTGCAGGCCGATTTGCTAACTCGGTGTACAACGATTTGATTGTCACTTTAGCATCCATTACGGTTTTCATATCTATACATATAATAAAACAGTAAAAATATTTTGTCTGTACATTTAGTATTTTGACTGAAATGGATAGAGGGACACTTAAAGAGAATAATAGAAAGCAAAAAAAAATTAAGTCTCGCAGCTCAGTTCTACTACCGACAAAAATTGTAAGATCCATGTAATACCAAGTCAGTTAATGTTTAAATTAAATAGAATGACTTGGCCATCGCATAAAATAATTCATATTATAAGTATTATTGCGATTGCTAAGTCGATCTATTGAGCTGCGAGACTTGTTTTTTGTTACAAAATTGTTTTTGACGGCATTTTAGGTAGACGCGAGGAAATTTCATATCCAGCAGGCCTATTTGCTAACTTTTGACAGCTCTCTACGGTGTACATCATTTTCATTGTAAATGAGGCATTTCGGATTTACTCCTTTTCGATCGCGTGTGGTGTGGTGCGATGACAACCGTAGGCAACATTCCAAACAATTCCTTGTAGCACACACAGCCATAGAACACAGAAAAAAGCAAATCTTTTATTAGACTCAGTGACTCGATACCGCTTGTAATCTTAGATTATATAGAGTTTAGATAGACTCTTTTCCAACCCCGTCTGGCCAATTGGAGAGTGTTGGCCAAATCTTTCGCCTGCTGGCTAAAATATGGCTCTGGTAGTACAGATAGAGTCATGCTCCTGCAGTGGAGACAAAAAAAGACCTGATGATGACGATGGTGAGACTCTATTAAGGGGGAACAGTAGGCACAGTAGCGACGCCAATCATTTTATTCCTAATACTTTACAAATAGAAAGAAATTCAAGAATATAAACAATACAAGTCTTAGTAAATAACCTGAAGTATTTTTGGAATCATGTTTTGATATTATGAGAATCAGTCATTGAGAGAAAAAGTGATAACCGCCAAAAACGGCCGTTTTTGGCGGTAATCAGATTCTCATAATTCTCACTGATTCCGATAGTAATAAACATGATTCAAAAAATACTTCAGGTTATTTACTAAGGCTTGTATTGTTTATATTCTTGAATTCCTTTCTATTTGTAAAGTATTAGGAATAAAATGATTGGCGTCGCTACTGTGCCTACTGTTCCCCCTTAACCTAAAAGTGCAGAAAAAAAAATTGTGTCGAACTTATAGACTATGATGCAAACACATAGCTACGATTTCATGGCATAAGTTAACATCATGCATGTGCTAACACAAAGCTGTCACGCACACAAGCATTAAAAAATTGGGCAATTTTTTAACCACTACTGCAATAGAGGCAAGTCTGAGCCTAGAGAGTATATAGTCTAAACTTGTAATATTGAGATCGTCGATATTTCTGTCAGCTAAAGTTAAGCGTCTCGAATACTTCCTATAGCACTAGACACTTAGTGTTTTGTTCTTTAACAGGTTTTTTATACCGCAAGTTCCTTTTCCCTTTTCTTAAATTTTTTGCTTAATTTCATTTAGGACTTCTACAACGCAATCAACCCATCTCTTCCTTTAGGTACTTGCCTTTCATCATCATTGGGTCTTTGTTAGTCTCCACTGCAGGAGCACGACCTTCTCTATACTACCATAGCCATAATATTAGCTAGGGCAGTCATAGGGTTTGGCCTACACTCTCCACGCTTGCCAGACGGGTTGGAGAGATCTCTTTGATGTTTATAAGCATTGTTTGTTTCTTAAGTCGTCTTCTACAACATCCACGGGAAAACTTGGAGTGGCCCTATTCTACTCTGCCGGAAACCACACAGCGTGTGCCTTCCAGTTTTTTTTTTTTAAATATTTTTTTTATGAATGATATGAAGGAACGGGGAGCAAGTGCCGATGTGGTTGGTAACAGGAAACTTTGTAGAGAGTTGACATACAGAGCCGACCCCAAATAGGGAAAAAGGCAAGGAAGAAGAAGAAGAACCCTTGATGTGTTAAAAATCTTTGCAACAGCCTTGAAATACTCAGCAGTCCAACAATCGCTTAATTTTTAAGTCTGTTAAACCAATAGTAATACATTACCCAACTTTGATAGCTTTAACAACCACGGTGAGAACATCACGTACTAGCAATCACCTAGTTAACTTTACGCCATTTTATGGCTCCGACACGGGTGGAATATATTTAATTGTGAAGTATACTTACTCATGTATATCATTTCAGCCGCAAAAGTCCACTGTTGGACACCGGCCTCCCCAAGATTTCATTGCAACTGGTTGGCAGCAGAGCATCCAGCTCCTTCCTGTGTCCTTGGTTTGGTGTACCGTCCAGCTGGTCGGTGGATGTCGTTGCACTTTTCGGTACGTGGTCGCCATTCGAGAACCTTTGCGTTCCATCGGCTATCTGTGCTACGCGAAATGTGCTCCACCCGCTGCCACTGTAACAGCTAATCCAATGATCCATATCGGTGACCTTTGTTCTTTTACAGAGCTCCTTATTTCAAATTCGATTTTGCAGGGAGACAAATGGACACAGGCAACGCCTAACATAACTCTTTGAGCGACCTTGAGCTTTCATATGACTAATAGTAACGGAATAAACCATGGAAAACATCCAGAAAATAAGTATTGTCCTAGCGAAGCTTAACCAAGGCATTACAGCAATGCGTTTTCAAAACGTCTAAAAATATGTGATTTAAAACTTTTATATACTTTATAGCCGTGTGGTTCCAGGCAGAGTACAATAGGGCCACGCTAAGTCTTCCCGTGCATGCCGTAAAAGGCGACTTAGGGAACACAAGCTAAACAAAGCTTGTAAACATCTCAGCAACCTGTCTGGTAGGCGTGGAGGGTGAAGGCCAAATCCTCTGACTGCTCTGGCTAATATACGGCTCTAATAGTACAGTGAGAGTCGGGCTCCTGCCGTGGAGACTAAAAAAGACCTGATGATGATGACAATAATAATTATGAGTTAATATAGTAACTGTTTGAAATGTAATAAACTGTACTGACCTGATGATGATAATCTGAAGCAGATGTTTGTTTAGATTTTTTTTTTCACTGAGTTTATTTTTGGTAATTGTTTCCATGGCAAGACATAAAACATGTATTCCTTACATGCCCATTCAACAAAGCGGTGTGAATGTCACGTGCCAGCAATCACCTAGTTGCCTTATGCCATTTGACTCCATGCAAGTTAGCTGGACTCAGGCATGGATGGAATATGTTATTGCTCGTATCATAGTATTACATGTTTATGACAACATCACAGTGCACGGAATGCCACTCGCCTCGCCTGCGACAGTCACATTAACCTGCTCTGTGGACAACGCCAATCAGGCATCATCACCTTCAAATTATTTTTTTATTTATAACACTTTACTGCGCATTTAAAAGAGAGTACAAAAGAAAAAATGCATAGAAAGAAAAATGTACAAGAGGCACAGCAATCTCTTCCATACTACCTTTGGTTTGGGTACTTGAAAATGAGAGAGAATATATGTATTAGGTACGGTGCAATAAGAAAGAGATAGATAGCAATAACTTAATTCAATTATTATACATACATAAATATAATGAATAAGGTTAGTAGTAGTTAGTCATACTCTTAGGTGGTGATTGGTGCTTATCATCATCATCATCATCAGGTCTTTACTAGTCTCCACTGCAGGAGCACGACCCTCTCTGTACTACCAGAGCCATATACTAGCCTGAGTAGTCAGAGGATCCTCTGATTGGTGCTTATGAATATGATCAATTTTTACTATAGGGCCGACGTGGGGCCGACTCTGCAACCCGACAAAAAACAGCTATTCTATTATTCCGGTCGAATAGGTATTGACAATTTGTATGAAACAGCAGATTTTTTTTTTGTCAACTTGCAAAGTCGGCCCCTTAGTAAAAATTCTTCATATTCATAAGCACAATCACCACCTAAGAGGTTTTGCGCTTATTCATTAACACATTGTATGCATACACTTATAATATAGCTTACAAAATAATCTAAGTAATACAAATGGGCGACCAACAAGATAAGGAAATACAGAAAATAATGGAATTATAAAGAAGAAAGAAAATGTGATTTGACTTTCGATTTAAAACTGGCTAGCGTTTGAGCACATCGGATATGTATTGGTAGTGAGTTCCATAGGCAAATTAATGAGCTGGAGTGCTATTTTAGAACGCGGGATACTCGTCTTCGAATGATTTTCCCATATACAACAATCGTTCGAAGACGAGTGTCCCGTGTTCTAAAATAGTACCCCTGATCTCTTGTCGATGGGACATTTTCCATTTCTCTCTTTCTTTCGCTAGTACCACTGAGCTCGGAATTTCTAAGAAACGAAAGTAATAATCAAACCGCGTGTCAACTCCGCGCCCCGGCTAGCAGGCGGAAGTCTCATACTCGGCTTGTCAGATCGTGATCAAAAAAAACCTAAAAATGCCTGAAGTAAAAAGGTTAGAAAACAAAATTCTCATGTAACGTATATCACAATTACGTAGAAAATAGCATATTTCTGCATTTCGACAATTATCTTGAAACCCAACACCTCAATAAACGGTACCACCCCTGACGCGCTTGTTTCGTATGAAATATGTTTAAAGTGCGTCTCTACTTAGTAATGCGCGAGCGACAGTCACATTCTTTGCTCTACAAATGTGAGCGACATTCAAATTCTGTGGACAAAAATGTGTTGTCATCATCATCATCCATATACCAACCATAACAACCTCCGTGATCCAGTGGATAAGGCGTTTGCCTTGTTGACCCGGGGTCGTGGGTTCGATTCCCACGGGAAGTATACCTACTTTGTTAAATTGTTTCCAGTTTGGTTAGGACATTGCAGGCATGAATCACCTGATTGTCTGATAAGATAGATGATTCCGTGCTTCGGAAGGCACGTTAAGCTCCGGCTCCATCTGGTAGTCGTCAAAGGAACCACGTCAGAGGCGATTCCGAAGAACTCTGACACCAGGGTGTGCATAGTCGATTGACCGTGTCACCTACACGAAATGATGATCATCAAATTAAAGTCGGTGTAGCATTTACCATTTCTCTCTTTCTTCCGCCAGTTCCATCACTCTATAACTATACCTTATTTTTATCTTTTATTGATTACATAAAAGTGTGTCTTAAGAGTCCCCTGGATGCGCATGTCTCCAAAAAAAAGGGAATTGTGGCAATATTGATAATTTTGGAGTAAAATTAAGCATTTAATCAATTAATCTCATTATAATCTACGTACGTACCTATACAGCTTGGTTAAAATACCAATGGTTTGAGAATTACAAGCCTTTTTGTATGGAAATCTTGAGAGGCGTATAATTCTCAAACATTTGATAATTTAACCAAACTGTATAGGAACGTACGTAGATTATAATGAGATTTTTTTATTGGATGCTTAATTTTGCCCTAAAATTATCAAATATTGCCACAATTCCCTTTTTCCGTTTGTATGGAGACATGCGCGTCCAGGCGACTCCTAAGTACAGGTTGTAATGTTGAATTTACTTAAAAAAAGCCCCCGTCTAATAATTTGCATTTAATTACATACTTTGCATACCAAACTTATTACTCCAGTTACGAATTCCACGTAACCAGCGGATTATTAGCGTTACGTAACCAGCTAATTGAAAACTACAAATAAAGCGATATAACTGGCACATCTACTACAACCTCATTCAAGCGTAGAGCGTAGAGTACAGTTAATTGCATTTTATTCTGTTTATTTTTAAAGGGCTTTTATCGTAGAAGGCATGTCAGCCCTATCGTAACCTAATTAAGAGATATACGTCTGAGGGAATGTTTTAATTAGTTCGTAATTTTTTTTTGCACTATCGAACTAGGCTTTGCCAAAATTGATTGGGCAAGACCAACGTCGTAGAAATTTAACTTTAATTTCCTCATCAGGGAATCTCTTTCACATTTATATTTCTTAAATTCTAATTGTGAAGTATGTGAAGTTCACATACTTCACAATTAGGTGTATCTGATTTTTTCATTAAAAATTAAAACTTGTTAGTTGGATAATGTCCAGAACGAAGATTTAAGAGAAAAATCAGATACACCTAATTGTGAAGAATGTCCAGCACGAAGCCTAAAAGCTAGTTTAACAAAGCTTCTACTGAGTTTTACATCGCTAAACCAGGGCCTATGAGGAGGTTGGCTTTGTAAAGTTTTATACCAAATGATTTTTTTTAACGATCTGCGGTCAAAATATTCTTTCCAAGACGCATATATCAAATCTTTAAATTTCGAGAACTTTTCTTAATAATTTGGAAGTTAATTGCATTTAAAATCACTAACTAATAACTAATAGTAGTTAGTGATTTATTATATATAATTAACTGTACTCTAAAACACTTATTATGGTGACTCATAATTATTATAAACTAGCTGTTACCCGCGGCTTCGCCCGCGTAATATAGGTTGGGGTACTGAGAAAGACATAGGCTATCTATGTCCTTCTCAGTACCCTAACCTATGTGTATGCAAAATTTCATGATGATCGGTTAAGTAGATACGGCGTGAAAGCGTATCAAACAAACAAACAAACTCACTTTCGCAATATTAGTTGGGATTAATATTGTAATTAAGTACAATGTTTATATTACTGTTTGCTGCCATGTCGAGCAACCACAGGTGAGGTTCACATTTGGGTGGGGGACCACGTGTGGTAATCTCCAACCAACTCCACCATGATTCTCACAAATGAAGAACTTTTCATATGAGATTACGCTGGAAATTAAAAAAATATCGACATTTTTTTATATGAAAATGTCCTTATTTTCGAGTTCCCAGCATTGGTCCCATAGATAAAGTGGTAAATTTGTTCATTGCGACGGGCTATATGGTTAGGTGACAACGGTGTTTGCCATAACTTCGTATCAAGTATTTTCCTTAATTTTATGTTTGAGGCGTCACTATGAGGAACTGGCGAATCTAGAAGCGAGTGTGGTGCCCCTAAGCAGGACATTCCTCATATCGTCAGAGACTGCCCATACACCAAGTACGACGGCAAACCGGCAGACCTGTTCACCCTGGAAAACGACGCAATCCAGTGGATGAAGAATTTGAATATTTATATCTGAATTATCAACGACTATTATTAAGCCATACGAATAAATAAATACTGGCGAAACTATGTAAGCACTAAACTCTGCAACTTTGAAAGGATTACCTACGTTGTGATGAACGTGTCTGGGAAAAGACACATTTTTTCGTAGCATCCCGATTACAGCCATATTTATTTAATGTTAACTAAACTGTGACGTCACAAGCGGTATTTCAAATATTGTGCTCCATATATATGTAGTTATGAAAATTAAACTAAGTTCTTGAAGACTAAATAAACTAGAAATAATAATTTGAATGTAAATAATGGATTTCGGCAATATATTTTTTGTCATGTAGTCAATTACACAGAGGCAAAGACAATAAACAGAGGATAATGTATCTGACTGTACTCGCAACAGGTGTCGAGTGCTGATAGCTTTCAAGCCCCGCGGCGCTTTTCGAAAGTAAAGCTTTGGAAAGGTGCGTACCTGTAATTAGGGGACTGCCGACTGATATAGGTGGCCCGGGTAGCCGAAAAAGCTCGCAAAAAACTTTCGGAGAGTGCCCTGTGGTTCTCGGTAGAGTAGAATAGGACTTCTCCAAGTCTTCCCGTGGATATCGTAGAAGGCAACTTAGGAAACGCAAGCTAAAGAAAGCTTATAAATATAAAAGAGACCATTCCAGCCCGTCTGGTCAGCGTGGAGAGTGTAGGCCAAATCCTGTGACTGCTCTGGCTATTATATGACTCAGGTAGTAAAGAGAGTCATTCTCTTGCAGTGGAGACAAAAAAGACCGAATGATGAGCACCTTTTAAACAATAAAATATAATATTTTTTTTTTGGTGTTTAGCCGCCAATCAAGACTTGATATGAACTAAGCTTCATCGTTACAATTTAGTTACGTTAAAGTTATTTGGTCGCTGTGTCGTTCCAAAGCTGAAAACGAAAAAGAATAAACTAAGAAAAATATTAAGGTGCTTGGTCCATATGTTTGGGAAAGTCAATTAATTTTACTTTGACGGCGATAACTGAAAATCAGTGTTTTGTACCTCGGTGCAAAAGAATCGCTGAGTTATGGCCTTTTTGCATTGCTGCAGCACACAGATCGCATGATTTGATACAGTTAAGATATAAGATTGTTTTTTGTTATACTATTCTGTGTGTTTGTAGCATATCAAATAAACGTTTTATCTATCTATCTATTTTTTGAGTTTTGAATATTGTTCCTCTAGGAAACGTTGTTCATATTGACGATCTGAATCACTCCTTTCCGAGTCCTAAACGATAAAAATTTCACCATATATATTTATTTATCTCTTTCGATACGCAATCTCAAACCTTTTAATGTATTACTTCCCAGTGAAATCCACTCACGCCTGATATCGACAGCGAACAAGCCATGGCTGGCTAATGAGTAGAAATCTTGATTAACACCTACCTCACGTTGACCTGCTAAATTGTAGTAGTTGCCTCGGTCGAGTTGTGAGAAAAGACTTCTAAATTAGCAAGTAGACCAGTAGTACCAAGAGTTGTAGCCGTGTACCACAAGTACTTAAGTCACGGGTGTCATCGTCAACTGCCTGTCCAGTAGTTGCAGTTATGGCATCAGTTACGCGTGCTAGCCGTTTAGTTCCCGGCAGAGTAGAATAAATAAATAAATATTTTATTTTTATTTTATTTATTGTAGGGAAACAAACAATTATATAATACAAAATACTTAATACACTAAAATTTTACATAAATCAATAAAGTTTCCACAAAAAAGAAAAGGATGATACATATTCAACGTTAAACAGACCAAATAAAAATAATGAAGAGAAAACTAATAATACAAAAAAAAATTGAACTTAACAATTAACATAAAATAAATAAGATGGTATACATACAAAAAAAAAAAACAAAGAAAAATTTGCTTTAGAATACACATATTTGCCGACCATAAGTCAACTCAGGTATAAACAATTTCTTTCAATTTATTTCTGTATTGTAAGTTATTGAATTGAAATGGGTCAACACCACTGAACTTATGATTATACGCATGGCACGATCTGTGCAAAAATGTGTTGCTGGCATAGTTAGTTCTAATGCAAGGCAAGGAATAAAACATAGTATTTCTAGCACTAACTCGGGGACACCTTATATTGATATTGCTTAGAAGAAATGGGGAATCAATAATATTATTAAGTAAATAGTAGGTATATAGGTATAGTAAATATATAGGGACATATCACACAAATTGAGCTAGCCCCACAGTAAGTTGTGAACTTGTGTCGCAGGATACTAACTCAACGATACTATATTTTATAATATATAGGTACTTATATAAATAAACATCCAAGACCCAGGTCAATATGAAAAAGATCTTTTTCCATCTTGACCTGACCGGGGATCGAACACGGGACCCCCGTGTTGCAGGCTAGCGTGTTGACCGCTGCGCCACGGAGCTCGACAATCGAATAGGACCACTCCAAGCCTTCCCGTGGATGTCGTAGAAGGCGACTTAGGAAACACAAGCTAAATAAAGCTTAGGAACATCAAAGAGGCGCATCTTCAACCCGTCTGGCCAGCGTGGAGAACGTAGGCCAAATTCTATGACACCTCTAGCTAAATATGGCTCTGATAGTTCAGAAAAGGGCGTGCTCCTGCAGTGGAGACTAAAGACCTGATGATGATGATCCAGGACCAACGGCTTAACTTGTCTTTCGAAGCTAAGTATTTCCTGTATCAGCTTTAGCAATGCCTTGCCTTTTTTACGCATATGGGTGAGTGTTACATCGCCGGCGAAGGAATGCGGGGCGTCAATTATAGCCGTTTTCGTCTCCGAGTGAAATGTTGACACAAGTTTCTCGTCGGTACTGGTGCCATCAAAAATGTTAAATTAGTTTTATTTTTGGGTAATACGGTAGTTGCCTAATGTTAAGATTATATAAAATTTGTTTCTAATGAGACTAATTTCTATCTAAAAACACTATGAAGAACACTTTTAATTTGATATCGATTCGTTAAGTGATCTTAAAGCTTCTTTAAAGTTGGGTGAATAGGACCATTTTTTAAAGTATGAAAATCTTTAATTACAATTATACTGTATTTTAGTCTGCAAAATTTATAGCAACTTTTATTATGAAACCATTACCATAAACGAAATATTTCGGTTAGCTACCAAACAAAGTTCTCACGCCACCCATACAAAATACAAGCTTGTGACGTCACAAATAAGTAGGCATTTCAGCGGCGCGTTTTCACGTCTAAAAATTTACGTCTAAAAACATGTGTCTTTAAAACTTTTATAACTGAAAGAGTTTTTTGTTTAGAAATGTATTTCTGTCACTATTGTATTTATTTTTGTCAGGTCTTTACATAGCAACATGAAAAAAATTTTAGTCAACATGCCCATTATGCTCTTTTTTGGCTTAAGATATTATAATTCAACTGCAGATGACTGGGCAATCATCAGGCGAGAGAATAAACAGAAATGTTAGTTTTTATTCAGGATGATGATGATGATGCTATCAGGGAACTATTACTAAGACTTCGATGTTCGTCCATCCGTCCGTCTGACACAGGGCAGTATTAATTGAACCGTATAGATAGAGACTTGATTTTTTCACAGAATGGGTATATTATATATTGTCACTTAAACAACAATTAATAATAATGAACAACAAAATAAAATTAATATTTATAAAGGAAAAAGTGCAGAAAACGTGATTAATAAGGGTTTTTGTAGTTTTAAATTGTATGTTCGTAGGAAGAAAACTTCATGTGTGATTGTGACTCACACTTGACGGTTTATTTATGATATTTAAGTTACCTGGCAAACATATAAGACAGTGAAGAGAACACGCATATTTTATGATGAAATGATGAAGCAACTTCCGGCTGGATCATATTTGGATTGATATATCACAAAAGTCACATTAAAATAGTTCACATTCTTCAGTTTTGGTAAGTCTATTAGGCCGTTCGTTTTGATCTTTATACGATAGTCATAAATCTTTAGCAGATGCTTGTAAGCAACCTTACCGTCTGACACCTTCAGGCACCTTGACAATCTTATTGGGAATTACCATCGGTAAAAAAGTCCCTTAATTTTATTACCGTAATTAATAAATAATAATTTACTTACGATATATACATACATACATACATATCACGCCTCTTTCCCATAGGGGTAGGCAGAGACTATGGATTTCGCCTTGCTACTAACCTTATAAACCTCTTTCGCTTCATCCACATTCATTGCTCTTTTCATGCATGCTCGCCGGTTTCGGGTACTCCTTACATCTCCTTTTGCGAAAATGTTCGCAATTTGGTCGCGATAAGTTCGACGAGGCTGGCCCTGACCGACTGTCCCAACCACATCTGCTGTATATACACCTTTCGTAAGTCTTCTTTCATCCATCCTTACAATTTGTAGATAACCTATTGGATACACATTTACCAGTTGTAGGAAACGTGCGCCGTGACACACAAACATACCTAGAAACTTTCTCGACCGCTATATCGTTTAACAGTTGAGTGGCTGTAATATTATAGTGCTAAAATATAATATTAGTCCGCGTTGTATCCGCAATGTTACGTAACACCCTTAGATTATATAAAGCCTAGATAGGCTCTATTAACCTAAAAGCGTAGAAAAAAAAATGTGTTACATCCTTAATCTATCATGCACACACAAACCAACCGCTACCAATTTGATAAATTTTGATGACATTAATTGACAGGACGCGTGTGCTGACACAAAGCTGACACGCACTTGAGTGCGCGACAGCTTTGAAAAATTGGCCAGTTTTTTAATCATTGAAATAAAGGCATGACGGTGTCTAGAGAGTATATACCTAGTCAAAGCGTTACACTTTTGTGTGTTAGTGTACAATGATCAGTATCAAAGTGATAAAAGCGCGGCCTTCTCTTTGTGCGAATAATGTTGAAATATTAAATATGTGACGGGTTTTGCACTTTCTCATGTAAATACTAAAGTCAAATATTTGATGATACTCTAGAAGTTATGAAACTAGATGTAGTAGTGCACCAAATCTTAAGATTTTAAGTTTTTCTTTTCTTAGGATAGCTATTTGATACATACATACATACTATCACGTCTTTATCCCTTGCAGGGTAGACAGAGCCCAAGGTCGTAAAACCTACAGGCCACGTTTAGCATCGTATCGTTTAGCTATTTGATACGTTAAAAAAATACCAATTAAGTAGATTTAATTCAACCCAGTGTTCTTTTTAAAATGGGTCTTTGATGTCGTTAACAAGAAATTTCAAAAATATATTAACACTTTTCCGCTCGACTTCACCTCGTCCACATAAGTAAATAGGCACTTTCTTCCACGCCTGCGCATTGCGTAACTTGGGTCGACTGACCAACAATGGTGAACTTTTCTCTAATCATCATCTTCAGGTCATTTTTAGTCTCCACTGCAGGAGCACGACCCTCTCTGTACTACCAGAACCATATATTAGCCAGAGCAGTCAGAGGATTTGGCCTAAACTCTCCAAGCTGACCAGACAGGTTGGAGAGGTCTTTTTGATGTTTATAGGATATGTTTATTAATATTTCTGTATTTTTTAAGGCACATGCCAGCCTTATCGTTACCTAAAAACTATATCTTATAAGAAACCTCAAGGAAGTTAATGTTGCGCAGTCGCTGCGACTTCATAAATTTTAATAGCTCCATCGGATGATGGTATGTTTAGCTTGTGTTTCCTAAGTCGCCTTCTACGACATCCATGGGAAGACTTGGAGTATTCTACTCTGCCGGGAACCTCACGGCACAATTTCTGTAATGGTCTTTTTTAGTCTTCACTGCAGGAGCACGATCCTCTGTGTACTACCAGAGCCATATATTAGCCAGAGCAGTCAGAGGATTTGTCCTAAACTGTCTAAGCTGGCCAGACAGGTTGGAGAGGTCTCTTTGATGTTTAAATGCTGTGTTTAGCTTTTGTTTCCTAAGTCGCCTTCTACGACATCCATGGGAAGACTTGGAGTAGTCCTATTGCACTCTGCCGGGAACCTCACGGCACAATTTCTGTCATGGTCATTTACAATGAGGAAGGTGGGTGGATGCCAAGTATCATTATAGTATGGAGTAATTTCGGGCACATTTTTGAAGGGTAACAACTGGAACCTATTATTAAGACTTTGATGTCCATCCGTCCGTCCTGTCTGTCTGTCACTAGTTGCTAAAATTATCACAGATTCTATCATATATTCCATAACGTCTATTACAACAAAAATTAAAACAGAATGTAATAAATATAGTGATGATGAATGTGTTATGAAAACATGGCTTTACTCACGTATTACGTCTAAAGCCGTGTTTTCATAATAAATTTATCTCGCGTAAGTTTTAATATTATGATGAATGTGATTTGATTTGAAATTTAAAGTCAATCTTAAAGTTGATATTATTTTTTACTCGGTATTAGATCAGCCATTTATTTCTACCATAGCTGGTAATACATTTCGTAAGGACCTGACAGCAGCAAGCCAATTCTTTTTTTTTGACAAATCACACAGATTGAGCTAGCCCCGAAGTAAGTTCTTAAGAAAGACTTGTATTATGGGATACTAACTCAACGATACTATATTTTATAACAAATACATATATAGATAAACATCATGTGATCAACATCAAATGATCTTTTTCAGATTGAACACACCCAGGTCAATCTGAAAAAGATCATTTTCCATCTTGACCTGACCGGGAATCGAACCCGGGACCATCAGTGTCACAGGCCGGCGTGTTGACCGCTGCGCCACGGAGCTCGTCAGCTTGTCAGTTCTTTTGTGTACAATGAAGCAATGAAAGGCAGACTACACAAGATAAACAGTAAACAAATGAAACAATCAGGCATTAGGATCGAGTTTAAACGATACGGCCAAGCAACCAGAAACGTATACATTGTGACCATATCACTGAACTACCCCCTTATTTACTAACTCGGATGACAGCTGTCGATGCCTATCAATCTAGAATTTACAATTACAATGCGGGTTTTGCTTGCTTGAAATTTTTATTTGGGATACAAAAACCGCATTGTAACAGCAAATCCTAGATTGATAGGCATCGACACCTGTCATCCGAGTTAGTAAATAGGGCGGCTGGAGCGCAAAGACAATATAATAGGTACAGTCCGAATTGAACTTTATGGTGGCTCTGAACTTCGCGCGAGTCGATGCGCAGTACACAATATTAGGTTCAGTGGGCAACTATAAAGCTTGATTCGGACTGTACTAGCGCTTCGAGACTCCCGACGAAATTCAGTATGTCCCATCATTTTATTTCGAGTAGGTGACACGGTCAGTCGACCATGCACACCCTGGTGTCAGAGTTCTTCGGAACCGCCTCTCGGCCTCTGACGTGGTTAACGACTACCAGATGGCAGCCGGGACCACCGGCTTTACGTGCCTTCCGAAGCACGGAATCATCTTTCTTATCAAACAATCAGGTGATGTCCGCAATGTCCTAACTAAACTGGAAACAACTTAACAAGTATGCTTCCCGCGGAAATCGAACCCAAGACCCCCGGGTCAACAAACGCCTTAACCACTGGACCACGGAGGCAGTTGCTGAGTAGTGGCAGTATGTCCCATGAAATATCACAAATCCCAATCCTAACTAATATTGCAAATGCGAAAGTGAGTTTTATTTTTAAGTTATATAAAGTATGCATATAAGGTGTATAAATAATGTAATAAACGCGATAAAACCGTGTCAAAAGTAATGTGTAGCAATCGCGAAAATATTAGAAATCATTTTAATAAATTTACCTAGTTATTTTTATATTCATAATAATATAAATAAGATTTGAAGTCTTAAATCTACCACCCTCGTCAATTAATATTTTCGTATTATGGTTTTTGTACTAAAAATTATTTGAAACCTAAATTAAAAGGAAAACCTGCTTCCTGCGAATATGAACAATATAGTGTTAGCACTAAAAGTTTGATAAATCAATAAAGGGATAAACGTGATAAAATCTTTGTTTAGCGCGATTATTGCACATTTAAAAAAAAAAGTTTTATGGTCCCGAAAATATAAAAAAAATGTTAGAACTAAACATGTGTACACACAACATCAAAACTAGAGCCTTATTTATCTCCCATCTCTAAACTTGCCGTCATAAAATCGACATCAGTTCCAACAGCTTTAAAAAGTTAATCTCTACATCAATCTGTCTCAGGGCTTTGTGGAGGAAACGTAAAAAAAGGGTAAAAAAGGTCAATTTGTGGGATAAATAAATATGGTAAAAAAAGTTATAGCGTTCGACGCCTTTCGACGCAGGGACGGATCGGAGGCTGTTTCATTTCCTTCGAGAAGAAATCCCAGAAATAAAAAAAAAAACACTGTACCACGTACCACGTACATACACTACACAATAACCGATCTATGACTTCGATCACGTAAACCAAGCAATTTCGCTGTTTATCAGGTTTTCTCACACGAGAATATTTTTTATGGTTTGTTGCTATCAAAGACAAGAAGTTTTACTATAATCGACTCGGTGATTTTTGCAGGCACAAAGATGTTATATGGGTCTTAAATTTAATATCCATTCAAAAATAAAAAAGGTTTCCTCTTTCATTTTTTTGTGATGTAAATCATTTTGTGAACTGAAACTACATGTCAAGAAAAATAATACCGTGAGTAACAGAAACGAAAAACTAATAATCAAATTTCTAAAATATGCTGAGGGTTCAGCTAAACATTAATTCTCAAAAATGAAAACTATATCTGCTCACAATATAAAGTGTAGCTTAATATGCAAATCATGCAACTCCACCTAATCGAATTCCATAATCATAATGATTTCGTGAAACATCCTCTAAGCATCCTATTACCAATTGCATCCCTTTTTCAACACGTAGTCGTCATTACATATTCACAATTAACTAATCGTCCGTCTAAAACTAGACTAATGATTCAGAGTTTCCCAAAATGATGACACGTCCGCTTTTCGCATCGGTACAAAGTAATAAATTGCTGGATATTATAGTTACTCGCTTTTTTCCGGCCCACTGATGTAAGATCTTATATCATCAATGAATTTAATCTAGAAAAATAAATGATAAGACAAGAACCCATACTTTTTATTAAGCTAATTTCTTGTTTTACTTGTCATATTCTTTAATTTGATAGTTTATTGGATTTTACCTTATAAATAAAATAATCATCATCAAAACATGGTATAGAACAAATTCGCTTTCTGGTGTCTGTCTGTCCCTATGTCTTTTTAGACCATTTAAACCACACTACGGATTTTGATGCGTTTTTTTTTTCATAGATAGAGCGATTCAAGCGTAAGGTTTATATCTATAATACACGCCCGGACGCAGTCGGGAAAAGCAGCTAGTAATTTATAAAATAACACTTAAATAAAAATCATTTAGAGTCACACCTCACTTAATAATAATATAGGTATATGCTTTTTTAAACATAATTGAAAAGAAAATATCACACCTAATTAATCTACTTAAAGCAGACTTTGGAAATCGCTGTCCTAATCGATTCGCGAATTTATTTTGATTCATAAATTTAATTACCATATTTGAAATTCTGAGTACGGCCCTGTCGCCGCTACGCTGTCTTGGTTTTCTTTCTCCGAGAGCCAAGTCAGTTGGGATACGAAAGTCGTCGGGGATAGACGTGATTTGGTAACTTCGTAACTGGGTAACTACGAAACTTCGTAACTGGTTGTTGAGTGATGATGAACCATTTTTGTTCGACGGAAAATGTGATTCAGTCAGTTTTTGGTTGACGATTTTCTTTTTTAATTTTGGATTTTTTGTGCCTTGGACAATAGTTTTGGTGTTTTGGAATTTTTTTGGGGCTTTTTTAAGGTGAGTTTTTTTATTTTATTTTTTATTTAAATTAATTTGAAGGTACAAAAATATTTTTACTTTACGATATTTTCTTTATCAATGATATTTAATATAAAATGCATTTCTAAAAAATGTATTGTTATAAAATAATACTTTTTACGAATATTTTAAGTAGGTAACGTGAAAGAATAAAAACTTTCTACTTTGTTAACATTATGTTGTAACTTAGAAATCTTATTTCCTAAAAAAAGTTTCTAAAATTCAAATGTTTATATTCATAGTTATAAAATTTAATGTACACGCTATATTTAATTTTAAGAATTGAAAAAATGCAACGACATACATGCTAGTACAAAAAAGTCTAATAATGTATTACAACTGTTTCTTTTTATTTCACACTAGCTGTTACCCGCGGCTTCGCTCGCGTTATTAGCCTATGTCCTTTTCAATACCTTAACCTATGTGTATGCAAAATTTCATGATGATCAGTTCAGTACATAGGGCGTGAAAGCGTAACAAACAAACAAACAACCAAAAAAATATACAAACGAACAAACTCATTTTTGCATTTATAATATAAGTTAGGATTTAATATCTTTTACTACAACGTCTAAGTATATAGTAACATTCCCATTTCCAACAGGTGAGATATTTTATTTTTCTCATTTCAATTTTTTTTTACGGAGAAATCACACAGATTGAGCTAGCCCCAAAGTAGGTTCTTAAGTCAGACTTGTGTTATGGGATACTAACTCAACGATACTATATTTAAGATTTTCTTAGATTAATAAGTATATTTTATAACAAATACATATATAGATAAACATCCAAGACCCAGGTCAATCTGAAAAAGATCATTTTTCATCTTGACCTGACCGGGGATCGAACCCGGGACCATCAGCGTCACAGGCCGGCGTGTTTAACGCTGCGCCACGGAGCTCGTCGTTTTGTTATTTTGAGATCTAATAATGAAAGATTTTAATATAATATATACTATGTAATTCTGAACTCAAGACGAGATATTACCCGGGCGTACTAAATGAACCAGTATTTATTGTATACTAATATTATGAAGAGGAAAAAATTAATTGTTTGTATGTTTGAATTGAAAAGGCTTCGAAACTACTGGACCAATTTTTGAAATTCTTTCTCCTATAGAAATCTTATTTACCTGCGGGTGACAAAGGCTATAATTTATAGACGAAGACGCTTAAAAATTGCTAGTAACTTATAGAGTCAGTAACTGTCAATCAGTGTCTATAAATCCTAATAATCACGCACTAAATAACTAACAAAATTACCGCTCCGTGTGGTATCTGGTTCAAAGGATATCCATTGCCATTTAGCGAGGTAACGCCGCTAGTGTAATGGGTACCTTTGAGCCGGGTACAATCCGGGTGGAATATATGACTAAATTTTTTTTATGTAAGTACTTGTTAATTATAAGATGCAAATTTGTAAACATATGAATAAAGAGCTATTCCAGACCAAATCACAAATATCGGGAAATGCGTTTTATGTCATAACTAGACTTGAGCCGTTTGTCTGTTAGAAATATGAATATTATTTAATAAGTCTTGACCTAAATAACAATAACCTGTCCGAGTGTCGAGAGCAAATGAAATTGCATTGAAAAACGCAACATTAAGGCGGTAGCACACTGCAGCGCACGTTATGCACGAGAGTTATGAATGTCTTCTATACATAATTTAAAATATTTTTAACAAAAAACACAAACCGACTTCAACCCTATCAATTTGTTTTAATAAGCAAAAGAATAAAATGGAAAAAATTGTAGGTAAGCCGAACGGCATTCGTGTAAACATTTTTTTGCTTTTTGTGTATTTTTTTTTTCAAAAAGCGCTCGTCACATTTCGATATAAATTTTATGGGACCATCTGTAAAGTATTACGAATGGAAAAAAAAAAGAATTACTCAAGTTGTTCCAGGCGTCCACAAGGATTTGTTTCGGTCTAGTTTTTCTTTTTTTTTTTCTGCTTTATATTATAGCTTCCACCTTTAGAGATACAAAGTATCAGTGTTGTACGGTATGGTTTAAACAAGTTGCACTCAAAGATGGCGTTGTTCCTTTTAAATGGAATGAAAATGGAAGCTTCTGGTGACAAATATATACGAGTCCATGGAACAATCTACTTTAACTATTTTACAAATTGTTCATGAGCACGAGCAATTATTAACCAAACTACACAAATTTCATGCAATTTACAAAATTATCTAAGGCAAACCCACCCCTGCACCCCTTGACTTCCCACCAAAAACTCCTTCGGTCAAACATTTGTGCAAGTTAAATCAGCCCTTAAATTATGGGATGAAAGGGATACAAGGACTCAAGATAGCACTAGGTGTAAAGCAAGAATGGGGGCCTTTGCAAAGCAAAGGGACCTAAATTACTAACAAAAAATTTGTAATGTGGATAATAAATCATACTTCGTATGTAGGTATCTCAAATATTTTGGCCTTAAATAGTACCACTTCGTCTCTTACAGATGTATTATTGTGTCGTTAACATTTTTTTACGTGGCATAACAACAAGCATCATATCCACGATTTGCAATGTTGCCTACCTATATATACTTCCACTTTGCCCTCGTTTGAAAGCCTGGTGAAGTAGCGAAAGCTAAATATTCTGAGCTAGCTACATTGTTCATTTAAAAAAATATTGTGTCAGAAAGGGCCAAAAAGCCGTTGCTATATAATTTTACCGCAAAAATATCAATTATATTTAGTTTTATAACGGCCTTAGAAATCGAAAGCAGTTGAGTACGCAACCGAGAAATAGAGAAAGACTATAAAATAATATTCAATCTTAGAATCAAATCAAAGCAAAATATTTAACAAAGTACCTGCAAATGTATTGTTAATTGAAAAATAGAGAGAGGCTATAAAATAATATTCAACCTTAGAATCAAATCGAAGCAAAATATTTAACAAAGTACCTCCAAATGTATTGTTAGGTATTAGTCCTAGTTTAAAAGCACTATGCGTATAATACAAACATACAGAGACAATGGCCACTTTGTTTTAATCTAGCGCCAATGATTACTTCATCAACCTATGAATAGCATTTGCCTGCGACTCCATCCGCTTAGAACTTCAAGAAGAAAGGTTGAACTCATTGTCAAGAACTGTTTTTTTTTTGCGTGTTTCGTAATATACATCCAATGATCTATACTTAATACTTATCACGTCTTTATTCCTTACAGAGTAGACAGAGCCTAAGGTCATAAGACCTTAAAGCCACTTTTGCATATTGGTGGGCGTATAGGTGGAAAATTGAATTAAAATAGTCATGAGTTGCTAGCCGTATACTGACATGATTTCTGCGAAAAAATAAAAATATTTAAAAACAAGTTACTGAAGTGAAATGGCCGACATGTTTCGACCTCATCTGGTGGTCTTTTTATTGGCGAATGTGGATCGAAAAACGCACACTGTGTAATAAATAAATAAATATATAGGGACATATCACACAAATTGTAATAGCCCCACTGTAAGTTGTGAACTTGTGACGTAGTGATACTTATATTTTAATAAAAGATACTATAGATAAACATCTAAGACACAAGCCAATCTGACAAAGGTATTTTACCATCATGACCTGACCGGATATCGAACCTGAAACCACACGTATCGCAGGCTGGCGTGTTAACCGTTGCGGAGCTCGTCATAACTAATCGGATGTCATCCCAATCCCGTTGTTCCCATTCATAGAGTCACTGACGATGGGGACAATGGGAATACACGCAGTATTGTAGTGGATATATTACTAATATAGGAATATACCTATCTTGACTGAGTAGCAAAAGTTAATCCAAAAAATGTATAGATTTGCCCAGACTAGACTAGAGATTTCACTTCTTTTTAAATTCAATCAAATAAAGCTTCATCTATCCGCATGTGTACCTACCTTTTTCAAAGTCGGATAAAGGCTTTTAAATCATTGTATTCGCGGCAGAATGTCGCCAACCAGTGGGGGCACTTTCACTCGGTTCAAGGGCGAGCAGGTTTGAGAAAAAGCGATACGTCAAAGATGGTCAGATGGGCACGGCTGACACCGGACATGGACATTTACTCTTACGAGTACCATTTATTTCATCTGATACTAGCAATTTTTCTGCGACTTTGTCAGTGTAAATTACAAACTATGTCGTCTGTTAAATTATACTTTATACGACATACACATAATACGACATTATTATGGATGTATCTTTTGAAAGTACCTTTCCTCTATTTTGGCAGAAACTCAAACTTTCCATTGGATTCAGCAGACAAAGCCATTATTCTCTAACGACAATAAAACAAGCTTTATATTGGTCATAAAGCTTCGGGCAAAGCTTTCGACGTACGATGATGAAAGCGCTATTACTATGATTACGTTGATGATTAGACAACCGTAAACACTTGAATGAACTAGCCAAAGTTGAAACTTCGTCCACGTGCATGTGACGGTCTTCTGAGTTGTTTTAATCTATCATTCCCGCGACTTAGTCCGCGTAAATTATAGCATATATCACCCGCAGATAAAGAAGCTATAGATATCTATCTATCAGCCAGGAACGTCCACTGCTGGACATAGGCCTCCCCCATAGATCGCCACAAATTGCGGTCTTGTGCATGCTGAGTCCACCGACTCCCGGCGACCATTATTTATTTCTTGTCACAGCAATTTCATTCCGGAATATAAAAACAACACAATTGAAGCTTGGTAGGTTGTCTGTGAACTTATAAAAATATCTTTCTTCTATTCTTGTTCTTGAAAGTAGACCCAAGGTCCCGGATGCTCCATACAACTTTTCTCCGAACCCTTACTTAATTAACATAACAGTATGCCGGAACTGGTTACGTGGAAAGTCGTGAAAATATTAACAGTCCAGTATAAATTCTATAACGAGGCTTGTTTCAATAAAAAATCACTTCTCCCCCACATACATAATAAATAATACAGCTTATGTCATTCAGGTTAAGAATTTCAACAATGGGTACCCCATACATCCAAATCTGTTGAGGGAATTATTTATAAGTAAGATGTAGTGGAATAAAGAAATTCTCATACGACAACATGCATACTTCTTCCTGCGCAGACCGTAAAAGCCGGTCAAAGGATTGGGCGAATATATAAGAAATCACGTTATAGGCGATGCGGCTAGCAACCCATTACTATTTTGATTCTAAGTGCTAAACTAAACTAATTTGGGATATAGGCGTGATAATATGTATGTAGGTATGGATAAAAAAATATTTTGTTCTTTTCTTGTTCATGAAAGTTGACCCAAAGTCCCGGATGCTCCATACAACTTTCCTCCGAACCCTTACTTAACTAACATAACAGCGTGACCAAACTGGTTACGTGTCCGAAACAACGCCGTCGTGTCGTGACGGACTGGTCACTTAACAATGGCAGAGCAGGCTGCGATGTAGGGTTGCCTACGTCAAGATTTTTCGTGTTCCCAGCATTGATCGATTGTATTCCAAACAACCGTTTTAAATGCTACATCCCAATTTTTAAGATCGCAAAAGCGTTTAAACTTTTAGATAGTTTATGTTTACATGTTATATAAGATTACCCTTTCTCAGGTTAAAATCCATTGCCATGAAAACCATTTCCTTTTAAGATAACCTCTATCAAGCCTTTTGAAAAAACTTACGAACTTAAGTGAGAATTCCAACGATAGCGTCCGTCCGAATCCGTTAAGGCATTTACAAGTTAGGTTACTTAAATTTGGAAAACAAAACAAACAACGGAAGACCATAATCGATAAAATGAGAACCAACGAACCCATTCGAAACAAAATCTCGCATCTCTTCTAAACTATAGCCAGCCCTAGCTATCGGCATTTGACAATGGTCAAACAGGTGGTCTATGTCAAGTGTCATCGAACCCACTTTCGCTAGAAAGCTGCTAATATGATTATGGAATATTCAGAAACTAGTGAAAACCGGAATCGAGGCATTTTTGGAAATTCACACGTTTTATTTATTTATAGCATTATTTAAAGTCCGTCTGTGATGTCACTGATGGGCAGAATTCGGATATATATTTAACGCGATAGACCAACCAACTAGGCCCACCTTATTTCTTTTACTACTAAATGGGATCAAATTGAAAAAATCTACGTAAGTACTTCATTAGTAAATGACTTTTAGTATTTTTGGTATTACATTTCATTATTTTGTACATCAAGAGTATAACTAATTACCGCCAAAAACGGCCACTTTTGGCGATAATTATGAATGCTGAAATGATGATATTTGGTGAAAAGTTGTACTATAAATACAATACTATAAGTAATTTACTAGAGAAGTACTTACCTTTTTTTCAATTGTTCTTATTTCGGAGTACAAGAATTAAATAACGGGTGTAGCTAGTTTCGCTGATGTAAGCCTTTAAATATTAAATTGGATCGAAGTCGTCTTTCGCAGTGTGGTTCCCGGCGGAGTAGAATAGGACCACTCCAAGTCTTCCCGTGAATGTCGTAGAAGGTGACATAGGAAACACAAGCTAATCAAAGCTTATAAAGATCAAAAGACTTCTCCAACCCGTCTGGCCAGCGTGGAGCTTGTAGGCCAAATCCTCTGACGGTTTTGGCTAATATATTGCTCTGGTAGTAGGTTCAGAGAGGGTCGTGCACTGCAGTGGAGACTTAAAAAGACCCGATGATGATGATGATGACTTTTTAGATAGTTTTAGTGTAAAATAAATTAATTGTTTATCTATTCTGTATTCTACTAATATTGTCATTGCAAAAGTTTATAAATTAATTTCAAATGATTTTCAAAAATTAATTCTTCCCATGAATGTCGTAGAAGGCGAAGCTTAGGGAATATAAGCTAAACAAATCTTATAAACATCAAAGAGACCTCCCCAAGTCGTCTGGCCAGCGCGGGGCGTGTAGGCTAAATCCTCTGACACCTCTGCCTATACAGCTCTGGTAGTACAGAGAGGGTCGTGCAAATATAACACGCCGGCGACGTGCCATCTGTGTATAGTTAGGGTGCGACTCTAGTTTGTACGAAACTTCGTGGATATAATAAATAATAATAAATAATAAATATATAGGGACATATCACACAAATTGAACTAGCCCCACAGTAAGTTGTGAACTTGTGTCGTGGGATACTAACTCAACGATACTATGTTTTATAATATATACTTATATAGATAAACATCCAAGACCCAGGTCAATCTGAAAAAGATCATTTTCCATCTTGACCTGACCGGGGATCGAACCCGGGACCTCCGTGTCGCAGGCTGGCGTGTTGACCACTGCGCCACGGAGCTCGAGATATATGATACCATCATGCTAATACCAATAACATTGACAGTGACCACTATTCCACATAAATTTTATAATTTTATTAATATTATAAAATATTTAATTTCCAAGCATCCTATGCAAACTTCTAGTTT
The DNA here is from genome assembly GCA_963082605.1 of Rhodophaea formosa. Lineage (NCBI taxonomy): Eukaryota > Metazoa > Arthropoda > Insecta > Lepidoptera > Pyralidae > Rhodophaea > Rhodophaea formosa. The sequence goes on from OY720226.1 coordinate 12,133,197, forward strand.
TGAATTATACAATGTTGTAAAAATTTGCAAACGATTTCCCTTATTTATGAATTGCATATTAATTTATTAATTTTATTAATGAATTCTTATCAATAGAGCCATATTCTCACGGATGTCCGCTGGCGTTTCAATATCAATAAAATACTTTCGAATATTGCGAAATATTGAGTGACCGATATTTTTATAATTACTTCTTTATTTTAACTCTAGTTTACATACCTTTAGTTAAAGAAATATTTGCTGCATAGCAGCGTTATGGCAAGTCTTTCACAACCAATACATACCATAACATTTCCGTTATAAACAAGTTAATAATTTAAAAAACAAAAAACCCGCCTGCATGGATAACTACAATTATTTTATATTTCACCTACCTAAGAACACTCGGGCTATTAAGACAAATCTAACGATACCTCAAATGTGAAAATCAATTCAACGGTTCTAGAGATACAAGGTAATAAAGAATATTACATACATACAAGATACGCGCTAAACACATAACCCTCCTGGCAGTCGGGTAAAAAACTGTAATATATTTTTAAAATAAAAAGGTTAATTTGGATACTTCAGTTTTTTTTTGACCCTACTTAACGTACACTTTAGATAAAGAAATTATATTAGCTGCATAACAGCGTTATGACAAGTCTTTCACAACCAATACATACCATAACAGGTCCGTTATAAATAAATTGTAAGCGTCGCGTGCGATACACCGCGCAGACATTTAGATCAGTGGGGTAACAGTGTCCACACACATGCGTTACGTTATCGATTAATATTTACAAAAAAGCTGTTAATAGCACAACTTCGTGTTTGTTAGAAGCCAACACTGGTGTCAGGTTTTTTATGCTCCTAAAGGGAAACGGACATAGCTTAACTTAACTTTGACGAGCTCCGTGGCGCAGCGGTCAACACGCCTGCCTGCGACACGGATGGTCCCGGGTTCAATCCCCGGACAGGTCAAGATGGAAAATGATCTTTTTCAGATTGACCTGGGTCTTGGATGTTTATCTATATAAGTATCTATTATAAAATATAGTATCGTTGAGTTAGTATCCCATAATACAAGTCTCGAATTTACTTTGGGGCTAGCTCAATCTGTGTGATTTGTCCGTATATATTTATATTTATTTTATTTATTTAAGGTATGATACATGAATTTTACGTGATCCATTGCTGCCCACATTTGAAATAAATCATTTCAAAGAAAACATTGAGGTCATTTAAAATTTCGATCAGTTTAAACCATATATATAACCCTTCAAAGTATTGCATGAACTACTGTTAACAGTGTTAAGTGTAAACGAGGAGCTTTTTTAGCGTTATTTGTCAAAATTAGCCAAATTTGGCAAAGCGCTTACTTTGGGAATTCGTAACCGAGATAATCCAAACAAACTGCGCTCACCAACCCGTCTGCCTAGCGCGGTGAGTATAGTAAAACCTTCAAGATGAATCATTGGCGGTGGCCCATGTCCAGCAGTGGACTTCTTGCAGATGAGATGATGATGGTGACCGGCCACACTAAACCCAATACCACAGAGCACGTGATGTGACTGTCGCTCGCGCGCTACTAGAGATGCCTTTTCAGCACATTTCATACGAAACAATCGTGTCAAGGGGCGGGACCGTTTATTGAGATTTTGGGTTTTAAGGTAAATAATGGTAGAAATGGTAGTAAGTAGAAATGCCGTGTGTTTCCCGGCAGAGAAGAAAAGGACCACTCCAAATCTTCCCGTGGATGTCGTTAAAGGCGACTTAGGAAACTCAAGCTAAACAAAGCTTATAAACATCAAAGAGACCTCTCCAACCCGTCTGGCCAGCGTGGAGAGTGTAGGCCAAATCCTCTGACTGCTCTGGCAGAACAGAGAGGGTCGTGCTCCTGCAGTGGAGACTAATAAAGACCTGATGATGATGATGATGAATGGTAGAAATGCAAAACCTGCTGTTTTCTACTTACTTTTGCTATAGATCATTTCAACAGAATTTCGTCTTTTAACCTTTTTACTGTAAATATGATATATCTCAACACATTGGGGTATTTTTCTGGTATTTTAAGCAAAAACTAAGAGACCGAGTGTGCAAATCCAGCCAACTAACCGGGCGAGGGATGAACGCAGTAATATAACTTTCGTCTCTAGCAGGGCGCGAGCAATATACCGTGACCAGGGGTACTATTTTTGAACGTATACCCCTCATCTTCGAACGACTTTTGTATGGAAAAACCGCTCGTTTGCGAACGGCAAATTTCAAATATCGTATCCCTGGTGGAACTATTATTGAACGCGTGACACTCATTTCCGAATGGTTTTCATGGGTACTGTTTTTGAACGCGTGAAACTCGTCTTTGAACGAGTTTCCCATACAAGAATCGTTCCAAGACGAGTTGACCCACTCGTCTCCGAACGATTTTCATGGGTACTGTTTTTGAACGCGTGAAACTCGTTTTTGAACGATTTTCCCATACAAGAATCGTTCCAAGACGAGTTGACGGACGCGTTCAAAAATCGTACCCCTGTGCGCAATATTGTGTGCGAATGGAAACGCGCGCATTCCTCGAGTACATCGACCGGCGGCTTTCCGCGGGAAGCCGCATCTAGAGCATAGCCGTTTTCACTGCGCTGCAATTCGGTGCATCGGGAAACTTTAGGACACATACATACATATTGTTACGTCTTTGCGGGGTAGGCAGAGCCCAAATCCATCAATTTAATTAAGTCTCAAGCTCAGCGAAAGACTGCAAGACCTTCAGACACAGTGAGCCAATACTGCGTACATCCGGAATACATACAAATATATATATTATCACGTCTTTACCCCAGGCGGGGTAAACAGAGAAGGTCATAAAACCTTAGGCTACTTTTAGGTAAACGGCATCAAATAATGATGGGTTGCTAGCCACATTGCCTATTTACGTGATTCCTTTGCTAGCACACAACAAGCCATTTGAAGAAGTTGATGTAATGTCTCCAGCCAGAACCCATGCCTAGAAATACCAATGGGAACTATTGCATTTTAAAAATTAAATAAGTGGGTTATGTTATGAGATTGAAATAGGGTCGGACTCATGCTGGGTTACTGCAAAGGGATGGCACCGACCATAATAATGATAACTGAATGACAATTACTATTATTTGCAGGCTGATTCTGTACAACCCGGCCATATTTTGATGATGGAATTAGAATCCCTAAAAGAATTTTCAAACGCAGGAAACAAGTAGATTTATTACAAAAAACAAACCGACTGCTCTTTTCGTCATTTGCCGCTCGCCATTTTATTTTTTGTTGAAGTTAATAAGCGCTAAAAGTACACTAGGCTATTGACCACCATAATTTATTGCAATTGAATTATTAAACTATTTCAGTAATTTTTTAAGTGTCAAGTAAACTATATTTGAATACAAATGATTTTGTATCCAAATAAATACATTAATAGTTAAATTTTTAGCAGAACAAATTCAATAATTCCTTATGAAACTTTTACATAAACTATTCTGCTCCATGAAGTTTCTTTTAAGTTAACTAAAAAATGTAATTTATTGAAAGATTTTATGTAGAGATTTCATAAGGAATGAATCGAAACTTTTACTTATAATAAAGAAACTACCTACGTACGTAATTCTAGGAGTAAAAAGATTTCGATTATATCATCGACATCATGAACATAATTTCAGTAAAAAGTAGCAGTAGTAAATGGTTTTTTTGTCTGTCAATGAAATATTTTCCTTGAGTTTTTGATGTACTTAATAGTAATAAAATCTAAGAAATCACGTTAATAGGCGATGCGGTTAGCAACCCATCGCTATTTTGGGCTCTGTTTACCCTGCAAGGGAGAAAGATGGGATAATATGTATGTATGTATAAATCATTAGGCTTTATTCTACTGTATCATATACCCTGGAGCTTCGCTCACATAAAATACAAAGATTTCATATGATTTCGGGTACATGGAACCCTGTGATTGAGTTGTGTAAAAAGTGTACGCGCGCATCAGTGAACAATTCCCGAAAGGAGACCGTCTGTGATGTGTGCAAAAACCTGTGTAATAAAAGACAAAGAAAGAGGGTGGAGTGATGATGATGATGATGAGACCGATACGGTTTCCCTTGACAGCTCAACATACACCACCGCAGTCTCTTCAGTTAGTCTGTGAAAATGGCAGCTGCAATGTTGTCGAAATATAAGACAGAACTCAAAAATAATCGCGGTAAGTCCCGTAGTGAATATAATACAAAGATTTCATACTAACGGGGTAAATTTTTAAAAAAACTTTGTATAAGCCAATCTGACAAATTGATTGATTGATATGTAAAAAAATTATAGTCCCAGCATTGGTCCCATAGGAAAAGATAAATAAATAAATATATACGGACAAATCACACAGATTAAGCAAAATAGTATACATTTATTGAGATAGAATAAACTTACAAAAATTACTTAATTAAAATTAATACAAATTACATAAGTTATGAAAAAATATATACCTAAACTACTTAAAACTAAAGAGAAAGAAAAAGTAATATAAAAAAAATTTAAATTTGAAAAACTAGTCGAAAAGACCACCTCTGAGAGTACCTGGCTTAAATGATTAAGCTAGCCCCAAAACAAGTTCGAGACTTGTGTTATGGGATACTAACTCAACGATACTATATTTTATAATAGAATACTTATATAGATAAACATCCAAGACCCAGGTCAATCTGAAAAAGATCATTATCCATCTTGACCTGACCGGGGATCGAACCCGGGACCATCCGTGTCGCAGGCAGGCGTGTTGACCGCTGCGCTACGGACGCTGTTCAAATTTACGGGCTGAATCACCATCAGAGTCCAAAGCGATCAATAATTTACTAGGTATGCAGTAATGAGGTAGATAGTAATTAATTGCTCTAAGCATAATCATCCTATTACATTATATTTCTTACTTGCGTCATAAGGATTCTCGGAATTGCTTCGTTCGTAACTTTCTCTCTGTAATAGAAAATTAATTAAGTAACATTGTCCAATTCTTGTATACAGTCACCGTTCTACTTCAGTTATGCTTGTACAGTCTGAATCAAACTTAATGGCGGGTCGTAACATCGCGCGAGTCGATGCGCTGTACACAATGGGCATGTTGACTAATTTTTTTTTCATGTTGCTATGTAAAGACCTGCCAAAAATAAACACAATAGTGAAAGAAATACATTTCTAAACAAAAAACTCTTTCAGTTATAAAAGTTTTAAAGTCACATGTTTTTAGACGTAAATTTTTAGACGTGAAAACGCGCTGCTGGAATGCCTACATATTTGTGACGTCACAAGCTTGTATTTTGTATGGGTGGCGTGAGAACTTTGTTTGGTAGCTATACGAAATATTTCGTTTATGGTAATGGTTTCATAATAAAAGTTGCTATAAATTTTGCAGACTACAATACCGTATATTTGTAATTAAAGATTTTCATACTTCAAAAAATGGTCCACCAATCACTTAACGAATCGATATCAAATTAAAAGTGTTCTTTATAGTGTTTTTAGATAGAAATTAGTCTCATTAGAAACAAATTTTATATAATCTTAACATTAGGCAACTACCGTATTAGGTTCAGAAGAACGCGCGCGCGGAGGCGGGGTGCGTACTGCCATGTGGTCCCAACCCCTTAATTGTACGATTTGCTCTCACAGACTCACGTAGATGGCGCTAGTCATTGCTAAACAACATTGTTACTACCACGTTATGAGAATATTAAAGCATTATTTACAAAATGCCCGCGACTTTGCCCGCGTGATATATAGCCTATGTTCTTGTCCGTACTCCAGACAACGTGTATGCAGAATTTCATGATGATCGGTTAAGTAGATAGGGCGTGAAAGCGTAACAAACAAACTCACTTTCGCATTTATAATATTAGTTAGGAAATTAGGATTAATATTAGAACATTATTTTGACATCAATACGCCTGCCTTGGACACGGATGGTCCCGGGTTCGATCCCCGGTCAGGTCAAGATGGAAAATGATCTTTTTCAGATTGACCTGGGTCTTGGATGTTTATCTATATAAGTATCTATTATAAAATATAGTATCGTTGAGTTAGTATCCCATAACACAAGTCTCGAACTTACTTTGGGGCTAGCTCAATCTGTGTGATTTGTCCGTATATATTTATTTATCATATTTTATTACACCCTAGTTTTAGTAAGTTTAGGCTAACGTAGATTACCGCCGGATTGTATCGAGTGGAAGCAACTCTGCAGCGCCATACATTCGCCTACCTTAATTTGGTGCAATATTTTTGTATGAGTTTGGCATTCTATTATGTTAGTATTATATTGTCTTTGGCAATACACAATATTAGATTCAAAGGAACGCGCGCGGGGAGGCGGGGCACGTACTGCGCAGCTCGCAGCTAATATTCGGACTGTAAGTATTTTATTGATGACTTCTTTACATACATATTTACAAACACGTCTGCTAACCTTACGGTGCAGCCCGATGGCCTAATAGACGTGAGCATTATTAGCGCTTACGCATGTTAAGCAACCCCAGGCGCAGTCCCACGTTTGACGGTGGTACATACTTGCCTATATGTTACTAAAGAATAACTTACTGTAACTGTTACGGGATGTATCTTTGCTGAAAGGAAACTATGACGGCTTTCTTATTGTTATCCATTATTTCTTTCAAATGGTCGTCTTCAGACCAGCTCACGAAGACTGCGTCAACCAACCGTTTCTTCAAAAAACTACCACAAACAATGTTTTCTTTTGGAATGTAGGGAAAGCGTTTCAAAAATCCTAAATAAACTTCCTCACTACAGTACCTATCCAAGGGTAAAATAATTTTCAAAATCAGTCTAGTAGTTTCTGAGATTAGCGCGTTCAACCAAACAAACTCTCTAGCTTTATAATATTAGGATAGATTACGTGAGTTCAAACTAAAACATCTTAATTAACGAAGAAAGCTTGAAAATATGTCAGATTACAAAACAAACGTAACAGTATTACTCAACAATCGTTTTTAACACCATAACCACGTACTAGTTCCCAAAAAAACATTATATTCAATGATGAGAAATGTTAACAATTCTTTCTAAATCATTTTCAATTGACAGCTCAAAATTTACAAGCAAGAATGTACTTTATTTTGTTAACATTAAAACTGACAATTATTTCGAAAACATAAATGGTAGTGTAGTCCTAACTTCCTAACTAATATTATAAATTAAGTAATAAATATATTTTTTGGTAGCCTCGTGGGAGCTTCTGTGACAAATCTATACAAGTCCATCTAACAGTCTACTTTAACTATTTCACAAATTGTTTATGAGCACGAGCATTTATACCAAACTATACCGATTTCATATTATCATCATCATCATCGGTCTTTTTTAGTCTCCACTGCAGGAACACGACCCTCTCTATACTACCAAAGCCATATATAAGCCGGAGCAGACAGAGGATTTGGCCTACACTCTCTACGCTGGCCAGACATTGTTTCATACTTACTATAAAGTCCTCTAAAATTATTTGCGAAATCGTGTAAGGTGAACCCCAACTGTATCCCTTGACTACCTAAAACTCTGGGTTTTCCTTAATCTGTCCGAGGTAAAATAACTTAGAAAAAAATCTAAAACCAATGCTCCAAATTCGGTTACGTCAGCGGTTTGCGTAATCCTATAGATTAAAACGCCGATGAAAAACAAAAGGTAACGCAAACGCGCGCGTAAACGGAATGAAGAAAGTCGCGACCGGTTTTCGGCGAAAGCCCAACAAAAAATAAGATTGGACAAGTTCGGGTGGGACTGGTGTGGTGAGGTTCCGTACCAGATTTGGAGAATCAGTAGTCCATTTTTCTAAGCATTTCACTGCAACACCACGTCTAACCAATTATGAGTCAAAATAATAACATTAAAAGTAGTTCGTCAGTTAGATAATCAAAAAATATTAAGAAAGTATTTTTTCTTTTGTTAATTAAAAATAAAGGATAAACATTAAAGCGCATCAAAGTTCATGATCGGGGCTCAAATTTTCAAAAAATTGTGACATCATACGGAGTTTCAATGGGCTAAATCTTTATAATTTTGTTCAATTATAAAAGAAAACTACTAATTAGTTATTTTATATTTTTAAGAATAAAAGCCTATTAGCACTAAGTAATCTAAATAAAATATGTTTTCTCCGGTGCAAATTTATAAGTACAAAAATATATGTTAACTTCTAGCATCCATATTTTCTTTAAAGTAATTAGAAATAATTTAGAATACCAAGAAAAAAATTAAAAAACATACGAAAGCAAAGCACTCCGATTGGTTAATACTATGGTATTAACCCATCGGAGTGCTTTGCTCCTGTTTTAAATTTTGTTTTTACCTAAGTATGTAATTTTTTTCATAACATATTAAAACATATATTTAAAACACAAATCTTTTTATCAGCCACAGGAACTACAGCGCAGTGTGTAACGGTTCCTTTCTTATTCGACACGGAACCCTAAATGTCTTAAAATCCATAACGTAGTGTTGTAATATTTTCGATTTTGATGTAAGTTTACCCAACAGTTAGCATCATAGTAATTATCGGGTAGTACCTACGTGTGAAAACTTTCTATAGGTATGTATATTTCAAAGCAAAAATGTTTATTTGAAATTTTATTTTAAAAAGTCACTTGTAGCCATCAATTATATTTTCAATTTTAACAAAGTCATAATGACGAATTGTAATTAAAGATAATGATTTCAACACGTTTTAATAAGGAAAACGATAAAATACTTATATGCAGAAATAATAACTGCTATCTAAAGCTGAAAGAATTTTGAAAATCGGTTCAGTAGTTTCGGAGCCTATTCAAAGCAAACAAACAATCAAATATTTCCTCTTTATATTAAATTAATAAATAAATATATACGGACAAATCACACAGCTTGAGCTAGCCCCAAAGTAAGGTCTTAATAAGACTTGTGTTATGGGATACTAATTGAACGATACTATTTATTTTATAACAAATAACCAGACCAACGCCGTGTGGTTCCCGGCAGAGTAGAATAGGACCACTCCAAGTCATCCCGTGGATGTCGTAAAAGGCGACTAAGGAAACACAAGCTGAACAAAGCTTATTAACATCAAAGAGACCTCTCCAACCCGTCTGGCCAGCGTGGAGAGTGTTGGCCAAATCCTCTGACTACTCAGGCTAGTATATGGCTCTGGTAGTACAGAGAGGGTCGTTCTCCTGCAGTTGAGACTGGAAAGACCTGATGATGATGATGAACCAGACCCAGGTCAATCTGAAAAAGATCGTTTTTTATCTTGACCTGACCGGGGATCGAACTCGGGAGCATCCGTGTCACAAGCCGGCGTGTTGATCGCTGCGCCACGAAGCTCGTCAATAATATTAGTATAGATTAGGCTTGTAAGTACCAATAACATTTTGTTCTACAAATGAGAACCCAAGCTAAATAAGGTATCTTTATCTAACGGAATGAACCCAAAGTTAGCATCTTAAGAAACCCTTAATAGTATATAAATACGGACGGACAGATATCCATGTTGCAATCTAATTGGGTGTACACGGCTCCAGTGATGTTGGGAAACCGATTAACTGCAACGGATTCCTCGTCGACGTTCCAATTCCATCGTGACTGTCCGTTTGGCTGGACAATTTACTGAATATTCCAAATGTTTTAGTATTAAGAGTCGCCTGGACGCGCATGTCTCCATACAAACGGAAAAAGGGAATTGTGGCAATATTTAATAATTTTAGGGCAAAATTAAGCATCTAATCAATTAATCTCATTATAATCTACGTTCGTTCCTATACAGTTTGGTTAAATTATCACATGTTTGAGAATTATACGCCTCTCAAGATTTTCATACAAATTTGAAAAGGCTTTTAATTCTTAAACCATTGGTATTTTAACCAATCTGTACAGGAACGTACGTAGATTATAATGAGATAATTTGATTAAATGCTTAATTTTACTCCAAAATTATCAAATATTGCCACAGTTCCCTTTTTCCGTTTGTATGGAGACATGCGCTTCCACTTCCAGGCGACTCTTAAGCCACAATCATGCTATACACCCTTATTTTGAATTCAATACACAACCTTTAAGAGGTGACTCAGCCCATCAACATGAACAACTTTTGTTATGGGACCAATGCTGAAAATTTAATATTATTTTTACCTTTTCCATACATTTGGTCCTATCAGCTGGACGCTTTTGTATGGGTACATCAACTTTTTTTTAGTTCCAGCTTTGGTCCCATATCAAAAGTTGTTCATGTTGATGGGCTGAGACACCCCTTCAAGTTTGTGTACAGATTAAAAAATAAGGGTGTAGAATAGAGATTTGAAGCTGAATAAACATCGACATTGGACAACAAAATTGACAGTGGAAGAGTCCGTTGACAGTTAAGGGGTCTGATGGCTCAGTAGGCGTGAGCAAGTTAATTGATACGGCATAACAAAATTTTAACTTATAAAAAAATCATGAGCCTAAAAGCTTTCAATGTGGCTTTGTAAGTTTATTTTTCGTGTATAAAAGTGGCACATACTGGTGTTAGATTTTTAAAGCTGCTTAGAGGCATCTGACATAGCTTAACGACTGCCATCAATGATGCAAAGGCCAACATGCTTTCCGAAACGCTTATAATAGCTAGCATAAAAGCCGCAAAACACCATGTTGTATGGGAATCCTCAAATGTTTATTATATTCAGTTTTTACTATTCTTTGTTATAGCGGCAACAACAATACATGATCTTAGAAAATTACAAATGTTTGGCTATCACGGTTCATGATATATAGCCTAGTGATAGAAGGACAGACGGACGAACGGAAATCGAAGTCCCGAGTTCACCTTTGGATACTGAACTTTGACTAGTACCTAAATAAACATGGGTTACTCTAGTTTTTTAGGTTATGTAATATAAAATTAGACCAATTTACATTCATACAAAAGTTTTTGATGCAAGTTCAATTGATAGACATCAAGGTTGTACGTACACCCCATCAAAAGCAGGTTCTCATTGTATGTAGATCGCACCGTGAAGGATAACTTGCGTTGCGATATGTACATTTGAATGGGGCTATTATTTTGGCAACAATGAGTTTGTGGACCAATTAAAGTCAGTGTTAGGACAAGTGTTCTTGATACTATAATTTGATGTTTGAATAATACGAGGCAATGTCATAAAATAAACGTAATATATTTCCAGGTAAAATTCATTCAAAACTTAAACTCTTCTTGTTAGAAGAATGTTGTTATAACATATTATACATGAAGTTTTTGTCAAAAATGCTATACCTTAATTAGTGTAGTTTAGATGAATTATTGTTTGTAAGTGTGTAGGATGTTTGATTTGATTCTTTTGTATATTATTGTTTTATTCACCCATATTTTTATTTATGAACAAAAGAACTTGAACTTGAAAACGGGCTACCTTTGACTCAATAAGCTTTGCTAAATAGACTAAACTGCTGCTGCAACTGCCTCCGTGGTCCAGTGGTTAAGGCGTTCGCCTTGTTGACCCGGGGGTCGTGGGTTCGATTCCCACGGGAAGCATACTTTGTTAAGTTGTTTCCAGTTTGGTTAGGACATTGCAGGCATTAATCACCTGATTGTCTGATAAAAAAGATGATTCCGTGCTTTGGAAGGCACGTTAAGCCGGTGGTCCCGGCTGCCATCTGGTAGTCGTTAAAGGAACCACGTCAGAGGCCGAGAGGCGGTTCCGCAGAACTCTGACACCAGGGTGTGCATGGTCGACAGACCGTGTCACCTACACGAAATAATAATAATAAAACCAAAAAAAGTATCAAATGAATCGGTCAGTGACATTTACGCAAACCATGCTTTTAGGTTGGTACACAAACCAGCACTTTAGAGTTGACACAAGACATCTGTTACATGTAATAGATGTAAACATTGTTTTCTAAATAATGATGCCTTTTTTTCTTTCTGTTAGCTTTCATTCATTTTTACACGTAAACATTTCTTACGGATGCCAATAAATTTTAATTCACCCTGTAATTGTAGAGTACTTAATAATAGGTTGAATCTGTAATGTTCGAGAATATGGCAAGATAACAGATTTACACATATAAACATTTATAATTACACTACGCTTTTCCCCTTAAAAAAGATAAAGCATAGAAACGTTTTTTACAATCGGCTGTGTTGTAATACTTAAAATATCGGTTAATTTCCTCAAACACAAATAAGTATTAATAAAACATTATATCACGCATAATAAAATTGATCCAATTTCTTACGTAACAACCAGTTTTCTACTTACGCCTACTTGGATTGACTGAACAAATTAAAGAGTGTTACAGAAGCTAGCACATTAAAAATCATATATTTCAAGGGGTGAATCAACCCATCGATATGAACAACTTGTACTGTTGGATCAATGATGGAGAATTGATAAAAACATTCATAGAAGTCAACGATTTGATTTGATTTGAAATGCCGTGATATCAAATATGAAATATGAATTTAAATAAAGAAGTTAGTTAGTTAGTTAAATAAAGAATATTTTGCAATTTCGTAGTTTAGTGACGGTTTAAAGGGTAAAAATAAAATATAACTCAAACCCATAACTTAGCCTGCGCTAGAAATAAAGGAACAACAACAAAAATAGAAATATTCGAAGATAAAAAGTACACAAAACATAGACTGTTGCATGTTACTGTATCTGTTAATGTGCTACAGTAGCCATCATTTGGTTATCTCATCTGTACTTTCTTTATTTATTAGCGCCTACTCACAATAATTAGTCTACATATGTAGAATGTATGTACCACCGGAATCCGGATACAATTATTAATTGCATACAACATAATAACTGTTTCCTTTATATATGTCCGATATTGCTTATATATCCGTTTGAAATGTAAAATATAAATTAAAAGTAACAGTGCTGCAATTTTGGTAATATATCAACAAATAATGTAAATATTTCAATGATGATTTCATATTCAATAAATTATACAAAACTTTTAGGAATGTTTTGACTTGTAAGAGAAGAAAATAGATTATAGCGATCTTGTTAATTTTGCATTAAAATAACTAATAAACCTAAATACCTTTATATACATTTTTACGATTTAATTTCTAAAAATTTATTGCATTGCATGTACGCTTACATACACATTACTAACATTATGAGCATGTTGGTACTGATAGGACTTGGTAAGAATATCACAGCGCGTTGATGTCTTTTATGAGAAACTTTTAAAATGCACGAATTTTGTAATTACTTTGAAAATATGGATATGGCTTTCGGTTTAAATGAAGAAAATTATAAGTAAATATGCCTGTTGCTAACTTAATCAAGATATAGTAATAGAACAGGGGACTGCTTTTCTATGTAATTCATAAAATATAATATGATAAAATTGTTATGATATCTATAAGCGAGCACACTTTGGTTTTGTTTTCGAAGAATAAAATAATATACTTAAAACAAATAATAAGAATTTATATGACTCATAAGACAAAAGTTATTAAACAAACAATAATTACAATCCTACGTATAACCCACTCTTCATTACGGCAAGGTTGTTTCAAACTAAGCGCCCACACTCTAGGTAGAGCTTTGAAAGCTCCTTTGAGAAGATAGTAGTAAATTATATAACTTCCTGCAGCAGTTAGCTTTTGATATAAGATATCATTATTTTGATATAAATATATAAATAAATATATAGGGACATATCACACAGATTGAGCTAGCCCCACAGTAAGTTGTGAACTTGTGTTGCAAGGCTTCGTTTACATTAAACGTATAGTTAACCACTAACGACTGAAACCGCGAAAACTGAAAGCAAGCTTTTCATCTATACTAATATTATAAAGAGGCAAGATTTGATTATTTGTTTGCATTATATAGGCTCCGAAACTACTCTCCTAATCATTATCATCATACATACATACTATCACGCTTTTCCCCCTCCCGGGTAAACAGAACCTAGGTCTGTAAGACCTTAAGGCCACGTTTAGCATTTTATCATCATCATCGTCAGGTCTTTTTAGTCTCCACTGCAGGAACATGATCCTCTCTGTACTACCAGAGCCAAATATTACCTAAAGCAGTCAGAGGATTCGGCCTACACTCTCCAGGCTGGTCAAAGGGGTTGAAGAGGTCTCTTTGATGTTCGTAAGCTTTGTTTAGCTTGTGTTTTCTGAGTCGCCTTCTACGATATCCACGGGAAGGCTTGGAGTTGTCCTATTCTACTCTGCCGGGAACCACACAGTACCTAATATAAAAAGCTAAAATATGCACCTATAATTTACGTGGAAAAAGTCGGGGGAAAATTGCGAGTATGATATAATCTATGCTCCATTTTCACGCCAGCTTCTTTTTTCGTGCAGATCTTAATCCGAATCTTAATAAGAAATCCGATCGAGAGATGGGACAAAATGTAAAGAATCATGGCAATAAACGATGCAGCTAGCAACCCGTATTGAGTTGCGGCATCGTTTATTTTGATATCGTTTTGTAACTCCTCGCCCACCATCGTGCTGAACTTGAATATAAAGTCTTATAGACCTTACTACCCCGCAAGGGTAAAGGACGTGACAGTATGTATGTATGAAATAATAGCCGACCGGCAATCGGCTCGTGACTGTTTAGTTTGAACACAGCCTTAATTAAGTATCAACTAAAGGCACAAACCTAGAGGTACGAACACAAGTAACTAAGCACACATTTGCGTACACACCTGCGCACTCGCATAAAATATGTTACAAGGATTTACGCCCACGACCACCATGCTAGATTCGTACTACATTCGGATCATACATTCACTTACCAAAGACAATTTCATTCTAACGTATTAAACAGCTTGCAATATTTACAAGAAAGCGATAGAGTAAGAGAAAAGCAAAGGTAGCTTGATCTAAACATTTTACAATAATTAATACAGTTAGCTCGAAAGCACTCACGTGAGCTTGTTCTTAGTGTTATTGTCAAAAACACTGGACCCCCAAAAATTCAGCAGCTGTCTCAAAATTATACAATAATTAATGCAGAATGTAGATTGGGATAAGAAGCAAACTTACTGAGTTTCGTTTCGAGTCCATGCAAGGAAAAATACGTGATCTTAATCTTATTCAATTTACGAGTAAACTTGACCTAAACTACAAAGCTCAGGCATAGTAGGCAAAAGAATCGTCAGTATTTCGCAAGCCTAGTGATGCATGACTACCACTTTTAATACACCACCATATTCGGAGTCTCAAACCCGCTTGGGGACTTGTTGTTCGTAATGGGACGAGTTTGCGAAATCGCATAAACTTGTTCTGAAGCATCTTAATGGGAAACACTTGGTTGCATATGGTTTAAACGCTTCCTTGTTTTGAATACACTCAATTATTAAATACTAGTTTTTATCTGACGTATAATTTAGCCATATAAATTTGCAGCGTCGCTTATCGCAAATCCCACGGAAACCGAACTTTTTCCTAGATAAAAGGTACCTTATGTCCCTTTTAATACTTTAACTTATGTGTGTGCCAACTTTTAAGAGGATTCGTTCAGAAGATAATGTATGAAGAGGTAACAAACAAATATACAACTCACTTTCGCATTTATAACATTAGTAAGAAAGTTGGGATTTGATTTCTAAATTTTACGGTTAGATTTTTATTTTATTGAAACGCTTTTTTATGAGCAGTATTAATTATGAATACAATATTTATGTTTTTGAAGGAATATATACTGAGTTATTTGTTACAGGTACGTGAAAAAACTTGGTAATATTACAGATTGATTTCGATATGACATTGGTAAGTACGCTACCTCAACTACTTTTTAAAACCAAACACATTAAAACGTATATGTACTTAAAGCTTTATGTTTCTCTCTAAAGCTTTACCGCCGAGGTATTCATTGTAGCGCAACCATTTTGAAGCGCACCTAATGAAACGCACCTGAATTATTCCTCGGAGCGCACCGTTTTGTTGCACTCACGATAACAATTTGAAATATAAAAATTTTATTCCGCAAAGCGCACTTATCTTTAACTTTTGAATAGAGCTGGTAATTAACTGAAACTATCGATACAAGTTGTGCACGTTTTTTTTCGAATGTGGCTGCGCTTCGTGGGATAAAATTTTGATATTTAAAATTGCTATCGTGAGTGCAACTATAAGGTGCGCTCCAAGTCCGAGGAATAATTTAGTAGCGCTTCAAAATGGTGGCGCTACGAGGAATAACTCTTACCGCCGTGTGCCGTGGGCGCAAGGCAAACCGGCCCTTGAATAAGATTTACTTATCACCTCATTTACTAACGCTAAGCTGGTCGTATTAACATTATTTCTTATTAACATTATATCAGTTAAATATTGTACAACGTCCTCTAAGAACTTGTTCTATATTTACAGACATTGTAATATGTATAGCAAACTGATGTACTTACTTATTTTTTGATAATGTGTAATAATAATTAAGAAGAATAAAATATATACCTATGTTTCTCGCTGCAATGTAGCTTTCTATTAGTGAAAGATTTTTTAAATCAGTCTACTAGATTTTGAAATTTTTTTGTTTTTACATTACACAATCTTTCCTCTATAAAGTAGTAATAATCTAGATACTAAACTAATAAAAATAATGTAACTTTAGACTCTGGAACTCCGGAAGGAGAGTTCAGGTTCCAATTTAAGGAACAGACAATTTGATATGCTGAAATGCACTTGTCACAATTGAAGGAGAGGGAGAAGGGGGTTCACCAATCAAAACACATATACTAATATTTTGAAATAGCACATATCACTGCCAAAGATCTCTAGGATGAGAGGGGTCCGGAGGGCACAGCTCTCCATTAGTCAAAAAAGACATTCTGATATGTTTTAAAAACCTAAAAAGGAGGTTCGTGGAGCGAAGTTTAAGTAGCCTATGAAATCGCAGAAAAACACCAGTCCAAAACAAGTACCAGTAGTGAATGATGCTGAAACTGTAAACAAATAACAAATTGAAATTTTCTTACAATAGACAGACTTTCTTGTGCTTTAAGAGCCAGCTAATTAACTTTCGTCCAATCAACGGCGAGAATAAGGAAGCTCTCGAAGCTTTCAGCAGTAAATTACACTTTCCATCATTCGCAGATTTATCTGCGAGTTGATTCTAAAGCGGAATTCATTTCGAGAGTCACTTCCTGGTTCTTTGAGGGTTTTGTTCATGGCTGTAAAATGGCTTTATGGATATTAGGGCAAAGAACACGCAGTGAGAGATTCAAATTCAAATCAAGTGACTTTGATCTATACTTACTTCTAAAATAATATTATAAAGAAAGAGGAGCCCGAGGGCCTAGTGGTCGTGAGCGTTATAATCGCTTCCGCATGCCAAGCAACCCCGGGCGCAGTCCCCATTCGCATGGGTGACCGCAAGTGGCATAACAATATCTCGAGCTCCTCCGTGCTGCAGAAGACACGTTAAGCCATTGGTCTCGGCTTTCATCATTGATGGCAGTCGTTAAGCTATGTCGGATGCCTTAAGGCAGCTTGAAAAATCTGACACCAGTGTCGGCCACTTACACACACGAAAAGTATCAAGCAAATATTAGTTTACTTTAAAAGTTCTATGTGCCAGGAACCTCACCGCACGTAAGATGATATAAAGTCTAAATCTTTACGGAATCTACGGCCAGCTCGAAACAGTTTCCCCGCTTAGAAATCTGGGATAATCGACGCGAGGAATTTCACTACATGAGCGGCCATTACGTGACGGGGCCGTTTAGACCTAGATGGCAGATCCGGGCTTTCCTAGCTGAAAGCGAATTTGATATCTATATCGACATGATTAATGTGGAAAGAAAGTACGTTGGAATCACAGAACTATCTCGATTAAATAAATATTTAATTCAGGCTGATAATAAACCTATGAGTTTTATTAAAAGCTCAGAATAAGAATCCCTAATGGAATACAAATGTAAAAAAAAAGATGGTGAACACTTAAAAACAAAATTTGAATTCCTATAGGTAAACAAACCAGCATAGAAGAAATTTATTTAGAGAAATATTCTAGAGATTATATTTTATACAAAGATAGTTGTTTACCACTAATAAATAGCAAAAACATCTAAAACAGTCATTACTCAAAGTTCTCTCACAACTAATCAGTGTACAACAAAGGCTGACCCAGCCGATCAACTGATATGTTCATAATCATAACACTATCTCGAGTCATCAGGTCTTGGGTAATCTCCACTGCAGGAGCACGACCCTCTCTGTTCTACCACAGCCCTGTTAGCCAGAGCAGTCAGAGGATGTGGCCTACACTCTCCACGCTGGCCAAACGGGTTAGGGATGTCTCTTTGATGTTTATAAGCTTTGTTTAGCTTGTGTTTCCTAAGTCACCTTCTACGGGCAGACTTGGAGTGGTGCTATTCTACTCTGCTGTACAAACCACACAGCTGTATATCTACTATCTGGAGAAAAGGAACGATATCCATTTTTTATTTGATGAAAACTAGAAAAATTAAGGTCAGTGCTTCAATAAATTGTTAGTGCCTCGCTATGGAATATTTTCTTGACAAATTTAATTTACCAGACTATTTGACAGAGACACCAGAAAATTCCAAAGGCCAGAAGATGAGCTCAGATTGGCGGTCGTGATCGTGACCGCGGGTGAAAGTGACCGCACCAGCTTAAATTGATTGTGTGCGGTTTGAAGGTCATGGGTAATTGGGGAGGGGGAAATCTAAGAAATCCCAACTATCCTAACTAATATTATAAATGCGAAAGAAAGTTCGTTTGTTTGATTATTTGTTTGTTTGTTGTTTTGTGACATTAGCCTCCGTCTACCCTGTAAGAGATAAAGATGTAATAATATGTATGAGAGTTAATCATGCGTTATGTTAGTCTTCCGTGTACTTCTCTTCGTTTTTTAGGGTTCCGTAGTAAACTCGGAACCCTTATAGTTTCGCCATGTCTGTCTGTCTGTCCGTCCGCGGTTTTACTCAGAGACTATAAGTACTAGAAAGCTGTAATTTGGTATGGGTATGTATATTAATCATGGCAAAAAAGTGTTAAAAAAAACTTTAAAAAAATTTTTTTTAGGTTAGCTCCCATACAAGTAAAGAGGGAGAGTAATTTTTTTTCTCTACTTACCCATCGTGTAGGGTATCGTTAAAAAGGTCTTTGAAAAATATTGTGATGTTGAGAACACCTTTTTTGATTTAGGGATCCGTTTCCGAAATATTTGCTTTTTTGTTTTTTTGTTAGAGTTAAGTGTCCTCCCTTCTATCTACTAAACGGTTATATATGGATACGTGAAAAAAATTACAGCAGTAGTATATATACTGAAGTTGAAAGGAAAACTATCAGAGCTGAGTTCTAAGTACAAACTAAAAAGTTATAGGCAACCAACTTATAAAATGTACTCGAAAATGTGAAATTTCATACATTTTCATTGTTACATGTTTTTGGTCGTGAAACTGTGATGTGCGAGTGTGAACAGTGTGAACTCAAAGTTGTCATTCGCAACTACGGAACCCTATACAGCGCGTGGCCCGACACGCACTTGGCCGGTTTTTAGGGTTCCGTAGTACACAAGGAACCCTTATAGTTTCGCCATGTCTGTCTGTCTGTCTGTCTGTCTGTCCGTCCGCGGTTTTACACAGAGACTATAAGTACTAGAAAGCTGTAATTTGGTATGAGTATGTATATCAATCATGGCAAAAAAGTGGTAGAATAAAATCCTGAAAAAAAATTTTTTTTAAGGTAGCTCCCATACAAGTAAAGTGGGGGAGTAATTTTTTTTTCTCTATTTACCCATCGTGTGGGGTATCGTTAAAAAGGTCTTTTAAAAATATTGTGAGGTTGAGAACACCATTTTTCGATTTAGGGATGCATTTCCAAAATATTTCGTTTTAAAGTGCGAATTTTTGTTAGACGTAAGTGTCCCCCCCCCCTCTATCTGCTAAACGGTTATATATAGACACGTGAAAAAAATTACAGCAGTAGTATATATACTGAAGTTGAAAGGAAAACTATTAGAGCTGAGTACTAAGTACAAACTAAAAAGTTATAGGCAACCAACTTATAAACTGTAAAATTTCATACTATTTTCATTGTTAGATGTTTTTGGTCGTTAAACTGTAAGGTGCGAGTGTGAATAGTGTGAACTCAAAGTTGTCATTCGCAACTACGGAACCCTACACTGCGCGTGGCCCGACACGCACTTGGCCGGTTTTTTTTTAATGGATACTTATCTCAGCTGTAAGAAGTCTACTGGGGGTGCCCGCACCAGCTTAAATTGATTGTGCATGGTTTGGAAGGTCATGAGAGGTAATCAGGCGTTGTCTTCCGTGTACTTATTTTACATAAATATCAGGTCTTTTTTCCTTGCGGGGTAGACAGAGCCCTGGTCTATAAAACCAAAAGGCCACGTTTAGCATGTTTGTGGGTGATGGAGAACGGAATCAAAATAGTGATGGGTTGCTAGCCGCATCGCCTATTGACATGATTCTTCGTGCCCATTCCCTCGATTGGCTTTTATGTTCGGCGCAGGAAGAGAAACAGCTGGTACATTCAAATTTATTGTCTCCCAGACCAGCGTGGAAGATTGTACTTCTTTTCGTCTCTTTAATGGAAACTCATCTAAGCCAATAAGAAGTCTTCTGCTTCACACAGGCCAGGATCACTGGGGATGCCCACACCAGCTCAAATTGATTGTGCGCGGTCTTGAAGGTCATGAGAGAGGTATACGTAAGTCTTCCGTTTACTTCACTTCGTTTTTTAATGGACACTTATCTCAGTCTACTGCTGGACACAGGCCTCCTCCAAAGGTTTCCATCATTAGGGGTGCCCAGCACGGTGCTAAGCACCAGCTTAAATTGATTGTGCGTGGTTTGTTAGGTCATGAGAGGTAATCATGCGTTGAGAAAGTCTTTCGTGTACTTATTTTTTTAGTAGACACTCTTCTCATCTAAGCCATAGAAGTCCACTGCTAGACAGGCCTCCTTCAAAGGATTTTCATCATTGAGGGGGTTTTCCCTAATCACCACCACGCTTGGCAAACGGGTTGGTGAGCGCAGTTTGTTTGGCTAGCGCTATCTGATCACATATCACGTTAAGTTTTTTTACATTATAGGTATGAGAAAATAAACACTAGGTATCATATAATGAGATATATTGCAAGTTTTAGTACAGGATCTACAGAGTCGCAGGTTTTAGGCCAAGGTCGGATGAGTAGCCCCTCAAGTGAGAGGAACTAAATAGCTTGGGTTCAGCTCGCAGATGAAGAAGAAAGGTCATCGCTGGGCCGCGCCATATACGGGCCGCGCGACGCCTGAGGAGGGGAGCGGAGGGCTGCAGACCGCACGTCGTCACACACAACACCATCACCACTTCTTTTATTTCATAATCACCCTTACATAATAAGTTATCGACCGCTATTAACCTTGACTGTTTCTCACAAACAATGCTTTCGTCACTAGTTGCATCACGTACGGCTCACGAGGTGTTGTGGGTAGCGTTGAGTGAATAATGATGATTACCTCCACACTCCTATGTCGGCAACATGGCTTTGAAGAGCTCTTTTACCGAGTAGGAGTAAGCATAAAAAGTGTCAACTCGGACAGCCAGTCTGAATATTTTTTGTCCGAATCGTCAGTTACTCATTTTAGAGGTTATGCATGTTGAGCAACCCCGGAATGTTGACCACAAATGGCCTAAAATATCTCAAGTTCCTCTTTGCGTTGGAAAGCACGTTAAGCAGTTGGTGGTTGAACAGACTGGCATGATTAGATTTCAGTCTACCTGCAAACATGAACACTGTAAAGTGTCCGAAACATTAGTTGTATCAAACCCACCCAACTAGGTATACCAACTAATATTATAAATGCGAAAGTAACTTTGTTTGTTTGTTACGCTTTTACGCCTTATCTACTGAACCTATTATCATGAACTGTTGCATACACATTAACTGGAGTACGGAGAAGTACATAGGCTATTTATCCTGAAGAAAAGTACTGTTCCCGAGGGGTCGATACTAACGCGAGAGGAGCCGAAAAGGCTGCTGGCGAAAGTTAGTTAAGGAATAAAGCAGTCTTTGGTCTAGTACGACTTACACCCAAAGACTAAATACTGCCGATTCAAATCTAGCCCGCGTGTATTTTTTCGTTTTTCCATATAATAAGAGTATAGATAGATGGTTGTTTAACAGTATTAACCAACAAAAACTAAAACATCTAATAGAGTCATCACTCAAAGTTCTCCCACAACTAATCAGAGTACAACAATGGCCGAGCCGATCGACCAATCGGAATGCGGGGTCATCGACCCGACCACTTTCATCACTTTCGACTTCAATAGGTTGGCAGGTTCCTTCTGTTTTTGGTAATAATAAAAATTAAGTATCTTGACCTTTTTGTAGACTTTTCAGATAATACAGGATTGTGTACAACCAGGCAATATTTTAATAACGAGATTAGAATCCCTAATTGAATACGAAAGTACAAGAGTAATAGGTAAACAAATAAATATCAAAAAGTTAAACACTTGTTATTCATACAGCTTAACTTAATCAAAGACAATATAATACTAACGTAACTTAATATAACTAATTGAAACGAAATTAACCTAATAACATTCAATTATTCCTATCTAAAATAAAACTTACCTATAAAGAAAAACCTATTAATAAAAAATATTCCGCAGGTCATTGGCCCTGCGGTAATGTGCCCAGAAGACTGGCAGCATTGCCACGTTGAATAACAATGCTTACTCTTTATGCAATACTAGCTGTTACCCGCGGCTTCGCTCGCGTGATATATAGCCTATGTCCTTCTCAGTACCCCACCTATGTGTATGCAAAATTTCACGGTGATCGGTTCAGTAGATACGGCGTGAAAGCGTAATAAACAAACAAACTCACTTCCGCATTTATAATATTAGTTAGGAAGTTAGGATAGTTACCAGCCCTCTAAAAAAGGTAGACTCCCAATATTGCCTACGCCCAGCTGGTCGGTGACGTTGAAGAAGGGGGGACTAATTTTTCTTTTGCCTTTTTTCTGGAATTTCATTAGAGATTCTGATTCAAATATAGATCAGAGGTTCAAATTCAGTCTGTATAAGTAAGTTAAGTAGCTATAAGTGCAACAAGTACTGGTACAAGTAGTTAGTAGTCTGTAGCTTTGGAACAACTACCCTAAATACATATTATCTAATATGATAATTTTAATGTGATTTGACATGAAAAAGTGCCTGCAAAGGCCTATTTTCTGAATAAGCGTGTTGATTTTGATTAGATTTTTTGAAAATTGACTCTACATTTTGGTGAGTATCGATATTTTGACAAAATGATTTTGATGCTTTGTTTATTTTAAAAACATATTCGTCTTACAACATAATCGGAATGCGGGGTTATCGACCTCGGCACTTTCATCACTTTCGACTTCGATTGTAACACCTGCATCAGATTTGACCTCTTGTCTTTAAACATTAATAAGCCTTTTTCCGACTTGAATAGTGTTCATTTTTATTTAATCGAGTAATTATTTTTACTTGACTTCTTCTAAATCATTGTCACGATTGCAATTTTAATAGATTTTGTTGTCACATACGTGTTGGTGTATATAATGTCTCTATTTCATAGGTCGTCGCTGGTTTTAATTTAATTAATAAGAATAACACTGTATATACATAAAACACCCTTATAAAAATACTAGCAGTCTGCCCCGGTGCATATATTATATAGCCTATAGCACTAAGGCATAACGTAATTATTCAACGGTGAAATAATTTTGGAAGTTGGTCGAGTAGTTTCTGAAATTACCGCGTTCAACCAAACAAACTCTTCAGTTTTATACAGATAATTCACATGGTTTCGTTTGTCTAAACGAACTGAAATCTCATGATATGATATGATATAACTTCCGTATGAAATAATTTATGTTGATCCCATTTAAAGTACGACTTAAATATTGATCAGATAAGTTAGACACAACTAAAAAAAATATTACGCTTCTTTAAAATTATACAATAACAATTAATTACTATATTACTTAAACTCTTTACATCATCATTAAATTAAAATACAATTAAGTATACAGAAACTAAAAATATAAGTAAAGATAAAATCTACACCACTTTTAGATTAGTAGTCTAATGTACGAGAAAGTATTGCATATATTATTACAAAACTACAATTTACATGTCTAATACAGACATAGCAAGATCGAAATCTTTTAATGAAAACTTTGTAAACGTGAGTCGATCTCATATACCGAGGGTTCCGTAAGAAAAGGTTATGTTTTGTGATATAACAAAAAATAGGTTTGGATTTTAATTTGGTTAAGTTATAATCCTTCCTTTTCCTTATAATCCGGACGAGCTCCGTCGTGCAGCAGTCAATCAACACGCCTGCCTGCGACACGGGTGGCCCCGGGTTCGATCCCCGGTCAGGTCAAGATGGGAAATGATCTTTTTCAGATTGACCTGAGTCTTGAATGTTTACCTATACATATGTATCTATTATAAAATATAGTATCGTTGAATTAGTATCTCATAACACAAGTCTCGAACTTACTTTGGGGCTAGCTCAATCCGTGTGATTTGTCCGTATAAATTTATTTATTTATAATTATATTTATTTATTCTTTAAATTGGCCAATCTGTAAAATTATTTAAAACAATTACATTTTGGATACTAATTTAAACTACTCAAAATATGATTATTTACATTAAAATATTCAAAAAAAAAATTATTTCAGATTATATTATACTTAATTTATACATTTAAGGTAAATAACCACAAACACTTTGATCTCCACACCAATGACACATCAAATTACATCAGTGACAGCTACTTTATGGGGTTTGGTTCACTTGTACAAAATAAAGAATATTTTAATTGTATTGACTTAATAATTCTCAAAAAGTCACAAGTTAAAGGGATTGCAAGCAAAATAATATTTGATTTCATTCATTCCTACTCGATGTCATCTAAGGCCTGAGAAAATGTTCCTAACGGTCGGATAACACGGTGATAATAAAGAGTTCTCTTTTTACCTTTAAAGGTACCAGTAGGTCTACAGAACCCTAAAAAAATCGCATGTAAATCTCCATTTCATTCACGCCACTTGCATTTCAAAACCGTGTCAGTTTCCTATAGTTTCGACCCAATAATACCACCACGGTCGGTTACTTTCCATGGTCTTTGACACCATGGTGAATGGGTCTAAATAGAGCCTTAATGGGAGCCGAAATAATAAGCATATCAACGTCCACTTTCTACGATAACTTTCTATTGATTTTGATTTCTAGAGATTATGGATTAAAATTGCGAAAGATGACATCTATATTTTCTAAATTGCGATCTTTATTTTTGCGGAATCAGCCGTTTAGTTATTTATTAAAATTCTAGCAGCTCTCTCCAGCCTGCAGGCCGATTTACTAACGCGGTGTACAACGATTTGATTGTCACTTCAGCATCCATTACGGTTTTCATATCTTAAATAAAAAAAGTCATTCATACCGAAGCCCTAGTAACTATTGAAGTTACCATGAATGATGTACACCGTAGCTGTCAAAAGTTAGCCAATATGCCTGCTGAGCTTGTTTTATACGTATAAATCTTCCTCTTGAATAACTCTATCAATTAAAATAAACCGCATCAAAATCCGTTGCATAGTTTTAAAGATCTCAACAATCATAGTGACAAACAGTCATTCGGAAGCTACTTTGTTTTATACCATGTAGTGCACTGATAGTGATATATACTAATACTAAATATATAAAGTTGAAGGGTTTGTTTGTCTATTTGGTTGAACGCGCTGATCTTAGGAACTACTGGACCGATTTTAGAATTTCTATCACCATTGTATAGGTACGTTATTCCTTGAGTGCCATAGGTTGTGTATGTACTACGGGCAAAGCCGGGGCGAACTGCTAGTGATATTAAATATATATATATGGACAAATCACACAGATTGGGCTAGCCCCAAAGCCTACTATATTGTTTAACAAATACATATGTAGATAAAAATCCAAGACCCAGGTCAATCTGAAAAAGATCGTTTTTCATCTTGACCTGACCGGGGATCGAACCCGGGACCATCCGTGTCGCAGCCTGGCGTGTTGACCGCTGCGCCACAAAGCTGGTCAAATGTATATTAGTATGGGAGTTTCTTTATTCCACCATTATATCTAATTACCTTGACGGATTTAGAAGTATGGGGTTTCGTAACAATCCATTCTCTATAGGCTTTAATTTCTTACGCACTGCAATCGGTTTTTTTGCTTAAGAAACTTGTTTTTTTAATTACCTTAAGCTGTCTGGAAACACTTGAATAGACAACGAATAAAACCACCGTTTATATATTGGATGCTTTAATATCATCATCATCATCAGGCCCTTTCAGTCTCCACTACAGGAGTACGACCCTCTCTGCACCACCAGAGCCATACGCAAGCCAAGTCATAGAATTTTGGCCTACAATCTACATGCTGACCAGACGGGTTGGAGATCTATGATGTTTGTAAGCTTTGTTTAGCGTGTGTTCCCTAAGTCACCTTCTACTACATCCACGAGAAGACTTGAAGTGGTCCTATTCTACTCTGCCGGGAACCACACGGCTATAATATAAATTGGGTGAAAGACGGAACTATCAAGTAAGACCCATTGACAACACACGCACTTCCATAAATGGCCAACCTGTCCTAACCCCTGCATGAGCACTAGATTAGCCGATCATATGCGGAAATAATACAAGTTTCCATAGCCTTAGATAGAATATCATGTAAAAAACATATAAAAAAATTTGTTTTCATTTTCATTTTTTTATTTCAAACCTGTGTAGGCAATAGTTATCCAGGAGGGACGAACCTCTGATAGGGGCGTTGCCTGTGTGCATAAGGCTTGAAGGTGCTTGCTTAAGGCTTGAAGAGGCAGCAAACCTTTATAGGCCTAATGGGTAAGCTTTGTTTACCCTGTTGTGTTTCCTAAGTCGCCTTCTACGACATCATGGAAAGATTTGGAGTGGTCCTATTCTACTCTGCCGAGAACAACACAGCAAATTTTTGAATTGAAATGTATTGTGCCCGTTATAATCAAAGCAAAGCGAAACTTCTAATTTACTTTTACTGATACATTTAATAATTTATATCAAATCTATTAATAAAACGCAATATTTTAATAACCAATATAATCTACAGTCCATGACAGTCACCGCTCACCATAGATTAGCCATAAACAGCCCATTTCCACGGCCCGAAGGCCGCCTTAAAGGTCAACGGCGCGATTATCCACACCCTTCGATTTGGAGCACGATCGTGAAGCACGATACGGTGTTTATAGCTTTAAGGCTTTATGTATTAGGCTGCTGACCAGGATGTTAATATTAAAGGTTGTTTTGCTCGAAGAAAAATCAATTCCACACAAAAATGATTGGCTGGTCTGGCAATTTGTATAAAAAAGACGATTTTTTTTAGGTCCCAGCTTCTGTCCTGAAAAGTTTATTTTGAAGATCTGAAGTTGCATTCAAGGGAATGTTGATAGTAAATGAACACACGCAGTATGTGGTAAATATATCAGATGAAAACGCTAGCACTAAAATCACCATCATCAGGTATTATTTTGTTTAGACTGCACTACAGGAGCATGACTCTTTCTGTACTACCAGAGGCATTTAGTAGCCAGAGCAGTCAGAGGATTTGGCCTACACTCTCCATGCTGGCCAGAAATGTTGGAGCGATCTCTTTGATGTTTATAAGCTTTGTTTAGCTTGTGTTTCCTAAATCGCCTTCTAAAATATCCACGGGAAGACTAGGAGTGGTCCTATTCTACTCTACTGGGAACCACACGTTTCGTTTAACGTTAAAAATCCTCTTACTGAGGAAAGACTTTTTGAACTAGAGGAAGCTCTCAAGTTTATAAAATGGGATATTGTGGGATTGTCAGAGGTTAAAAGAGAACGTGAAAACACCTACGAGAGAAGCGATAACATATTCTATCACACAAATTTTGACAATAATTATAGCGGGGTTGGGTTTTTAATAAATATACGCTGGAAAAACAATGTTAAAGAATTTATTTCCTACTCAGACCGAATAGCACTTGTTAAGTTCAAAATAGCAGATAGCAAAACTTTGACCATTATTCAAGTCTACGCTCCCACTTCTAAATATTCTGATGAGGAGGTAGAGAAATTTTATGACCTTCTGAACAAGGCATGTGACGAACACAGGGGAAATTGGACCATCGTTATTGGGGATTTTAATGCAAAACTTGGTTCTAGAACTGCAGAAGATAACAGAGATATAATTGGCCCTTATGGTCTTGGGGAAAGAAATAGTCGCGGTACTTGGCTTTTGCAGTTCGCTTTTGGCCAGGCCCTTAGCATAACTAATACCTTTTTCTTCAAAAAGCCCCAACATCGCTGGACATGGCTTTCCTGTGACAAATCCACGAAAAATGAAATAGATTTTTGTCTTTCCTCAAACAAACAAATAATTCAGAACACAGAAACGATTAGAACCCTAAAATTTACTTCTGACCATCGCCCTATCCGCGTAAGAATTAAATTCAACACAAAAATTGTAAGGTACAGCATGATCAAAAGCTCCATTAAAAAATTAAATAAGTTTTCACTGCTTGCCAATAAAGACAAGTTTGTGATGGAATTGCAGAATAGCTTCAGCTTACTAGACACGCAATTTTCAGAAGATATAGATAAAGAATACCAAAATATTCACAATGCTATTAAATCAGCTAGTCAAAAAATTAGAGTCGATAAAAATAAACTTCAAAAATTGAGTAATGATACAAAACAGTTAATAGAGGAGAGACAAAAATTAACTATCTATACACCAGAACACACTGCAAAGGACAGGGAAGTAAAAAGAAGTATTCGGAAAGACTTAAGATTACACAATGTCATAGCAGTCCAAACAGCCTTAGAAAATAACCATTCATTAAAAAAGACAATTAATGGCAACACTTTGGGAAAAACTACCATTACCCATCTCAAAGACAAAAATGGACTGAAACAGAGAGACAAAGACAAAATTTTAGATATTTGTTCCCAATTTTACAAATCTTTATATGAAGACCCATATAATACTTCTCATAACAAACCTGACTATGTTCGCGATGAAGATATCCCTCCCATTACAGAATCAGAAGTACATCATGTCCTATCAAAACTTAAATATTCTCGCAGTCCTGGTAGAGATGGTATTTCATCCGATGCACTCAAAGTAGGCGAAGAGACCCTTGTTCCATATTTAACCCACCTTTTCAATCTTATATTAAAACATGGCACTCTCCCAAAAACTTTTTGTCATTCCGAAATAATTCTACTACACAAGAAAGGAGACAAATCAAACATACAGAATTACAGACCTATTAGCCTCGTATCTCACCTGTACAAATGCTTCATAAAAATAATAGAGACTCGTATAGCAGACAAATTGGATCAAAATCAACCACCTGAACAAGCAGGCTTTCGTCGTGGCCTATCAACAACGGATCATCTCCAATCTCTCAATCAAGTAATTGAAAAGCATTGTGAATACAACCTTCCCCTATATTTGGCTTTTATAGATTATTCCAAGGCATTTGACAGTTTAAACCATGATTCGATATTTCAAGCTCTTCGAAACCAGGATATACCAAACACCTATATCTCCCTATTGCAAATCATTTATTCGGAAAGTACTGCAGCCATAAGACTTAACACCTCGGGACCCTCTTTTGGTATTCAGAAGGGAGTAAAGCAAGGCGATCCTCTTCCCCTAAGCTCTTCACAGCCACCTTGGAAGAGGTTTTCAAGACCTTGGCGGTAGCCTGGGAAAGGAAGGGTATTGTTGTTGGCGATCGGAGATTAACCAATCTTCGATTCGCGGATGACATAGTCCTTTTTGCTTCCACAGCTCAAGATCTAAGCGATATGATCCAAGAGCTCAACACGGCAAGCCTCGAGGTTGGACTGATGATGAACATGTCGAAGACCAAGCTGATGACAAACAGCACTCAGCGCCCATTAAAAGTGGAGGGTGAGGAGATTGAATACGTCCAAAACTATATCTACCTTGGCCAAGTGGTGTCATTCCAGAACAGACAAAATACTGAAGTAGGTAGACGCACCGAAAACGCCTGGAAACGCTACTGGTCAATAAAGGAGCTCATGAAAGGTGAGTTACCTATAAAACTAAAACGAAAATTAATGGACGTATGCATTCTCCCTATTCTCACATATGGCGTGCAGACTTGGTCTTTGACTGTTAAGCAAAAGTCCAAACTCGGGGTTTGTCAACGAGCCATGGAACGTAGTATGCTGGGAGTCAAACTTTCTGACCGCATCAGAAATACCATACTGCGTTCCAAAACACAGATCATAGATGTTGGACGAAAAGCCGCTAGTCTTAAGTGGAACTGGGCGGGACATATCTGTCGCATGCCTGACGAATATTGGCCCAAAGAAACCACAATGTGGATTCCACAAAATGGAAAACGAGAACGCGGAAAACCCAGAAAGAGATGGAAGGACGAACTTCAATCCTACCGGAATGACTGGATTTCGGTAGCCTTAGACCGCAATAGTTGGAATGACGAAAGGGAGGCCTTTGCCCTGCAGTGGGACAGTATAGGCTAGAAATAGAAAATAGAAATAGGGAACCACACGGCATTTATGTTGAAATGAAGTTATCATTCGTTTTGTGCCTCCTATTATTATTGTTTCATATTTTAATTTTTAAAACAGCGCCTTTTTAATGTTTATTAGCTTTGTTTAACTTGTGTTTCTTAATTCGCCTTCTACTATAGCCACGGGAAGACCCAAGTCTTCTCTTGACAACTCCATAGTGGTCTTATTCTACTTTGCTGGGAGCCACAGGGCAAAATTCAGATTTTTCTGGTCTGAAAGTCAATCACAACCAGTGAATAAAGAATTTTATATGCCATTTTTAATCGCCATTGACCATACAACCACGAAGCTCGTTCATTACGTCACCAAATATTTATACCTTGGCGATAAAAGACAACAATCGAAGAACCTGTTTCCACGAGGCCTCATCGATCATGGGAGAAAGCTGGCCAGACATTGCGACATCTTACAGATATTTCATCAGACAGTAAGGAACCGCCACTTTTTATTTCTTTACGGTGTTGATAGAGCCTCAAAATGCATCATGGGAGAAAGCTGAGGGCCCTGACATTGCGACATCTTTAAAATATTCCATCACACGGTAAGAAGTTGGCATAAAGGTTAATATGCTTGTGTTGTTACCCTTGTGGTTGTTACTTATGTATGTACGAGTATGTCTCACACACATGCATATGGTCCAGTGGTTAAAGCGTTTGCCTTGTTAACCCGGGGGTCGTGGGTTCGATTCCCACGGGAAACATACTTTGTTATAAGTTGTTTCCAGTTTGGTTAGGACGTAGCAGGTATGAATCACCTGATTGTCTAATAAAAAAGATGATTCCGTGCTTCGTAAGGCCGTGTGGTTCCCGGCAGAGTAGAATAGGACCACTCCACTCATCATCGTAAAAGGCGACTAAGGAAAGACGAGCTAAACAAAGCTTTTTTTTAAATAAAATTATTTTAATACGGTTTTTATCGCGTTTATTACATTATTTATACACCTAACGTTTCGAGCACTTTACAGTGTTCGTGGTCGCAGGTAGACTAAGTTGACATTTGTCTAGTATTTTATAAGAACTGCAAAATCTACCGCCTAAAATATTTATTGATAACGTTCCGGATGTACGCAGTATTGGCTCACGGTGTCTGAAGGTCTTGCAGTCTTCTGCTTAGCTTGAGATTTGATTAAATTGATGACTGGATCCCAAGCTGGTGGTAACTGCCAACCATCCTCTCTATTGAAATTAGGATGTTTTTTAATTTCAATAGCCTCACGAAGCATTCTTGGAATGTATCTGTTTTCTTTTGCAAGGACTTGAGGATTATCAAAACGCATATAATGGTTGGGTTTGTCTAGGGCATGTTCACAGACTGCAGACTTCGTTGAGCGCCTATGCTTCATGTCAGCAATATGTTCTTTTATACGGGTACAGATGCTTCTCTTTGTTTGCCCAATGTATGATAAACCACACTCACAGTCAATTTTATAAACTCCAGCATCTTGTAACGGGATATTAGATTTGACAGGTCTTAAAAGTTGGTTTATTTTCTTGTGCGGCTTGTAATAGTCTTGATTGAAGCACGCTTAAGTATATTACCAATTTTGTCCGTGAGTCCCTTTACATATGGTAAGATGGCAGGAAAGCGATCAACTGTGTGAGGCTTTGGGCGGCTTCTGTGATGTGTTTTTGGGAGGTTGAGGTTGTTGCTTCTTAAAACCGATTTTACTCTTTGAAGCTCCTCCTTGAGGTGGTGGGTGTCACAGATGCCATGTGCTCTCTGAAACAAAGATTTACCAACGGTAGCCAACTGACATGGATGATGATGGGATTTGCCATTGAGATATTTGTCGTTATGGGTAGGCTTTCTATACACAGTATGACTAATAGTATTATCAGGATTTCTAATTATTAAAATGTCAAGAAAAGCTAATGAATTATTTGTCTCAGTTTCTAAGGTGAATTTAATTTTGTTATTAATTGAATTAAGATGGTTTAGTAATAAAGAAACTTGAGTTTTTGGGAGAACAACGAAAGTATCATCTACGTACCGTTTGAACATCTTCGGCATAGCCAGGGTGGATGAAAGAGCCTTCTCCTCAAGGTCTTCCATAAATATATCGGCGACAATGGGGGAGACTGGTGACCCCATGGCATTAAATGTGTAACAAGCGCGAAAACATAAGAAAACATTACACAAAGCTTATTAACATCAAAGAGACCTCTCCAACCCGTCTGGCCAGCGCGGAGAGTGTAGGCCAAATCCTCTGACTACTCAGGCTAGTATATGGCTCTGGTAGTACAGAGAGGGTCGTGCTCCTGCAGTGGAGACTAGAAAGACCTGATGATGATGATGATGAAGAAGGCACGTTAAGCCGTTGGTCCCGGCTGCCATTTGGTAGTCATTAAAGGGATCACGTCAGAGGCCGAGAGGAGTTTCCGAAGAACTCTGACACCAGGGTGTGCATGGTCGACTGACCTTATCACCTACACGAAATGATGATGATGATGACATGCATACGCGCGAAAAACATTGTTGCTTTCTATAGCCTAAACGACTTTACCGATTTTGAAGTGTTAGGTGTGTTAGGTGTTAGGTGTCAAAAGATTCGTATTCTTCACCGAAATATCATAGGCTATGTAACGTCAGTTGATTTATTATCAATATGGTAGACGTAAACTGTCAAAATGCAAAAATCCGCTATTTCCTACGGTTACATCAGAATTTTGTTATATTAACTTTTAACTGTAATTATGGTATAAATAAAATTATTTTACAGTGTTCGTGGTCGCCCACCACGAACACTGTAAAGTGCTCGAAACGTTAGGTGTATAAATAATGTAATAAACGCGATAAAAACCGTATTAAAATAATTTTATTTAAATGTGTAACAATCGCGAAAACAAGAAAACATTATGTAATTATGGTATCATATCATCAGAGGCCGAGAGGCAGTTCTGAACAACTCTGACACCAGGGTGTGCATGGTCGACTGATCGTATCACCTACACGAAATGATGATGATTGTTTTGTTTGTTATTTTTCGTATGTGTAAGTGGCCAACACTGGTGTCAGATTTTTCAAGCTGCCTAAACGCATGATGATGATGATGATAGCACATAGGACCATTTTTTGAGCGTGAACTGACAGGCCGAGTATGTGGGTTTCGCCTACTAGTTGGGTGCCCGCAAGTGCCATTCCATGCTCTG
This sequence comes from Rhodophaea formosa, assembly GCA_963082605.1. Lineage (NCBI taxonomy): Eukaryota > Metazoa > Arthropoda > Insecta > Lepidoptera > Pyralidae > Rhodophaea > Rhodophaea formosa. Next base: position 12,166,970 of record OY720226.1, read on the forward strand.
TACTTCAGCGAGATAATATAATTCTTGCAGCTGAAATGAGGATCCAAATCACGATTTATTTTGGTTAGAATTCACCATAGATTTTAGTTGTTGTAGAGCCACGCTACCGGTGAAAATCACTTTAGCTGGTAGCATGAATCCGGTTCGTCCGGGGAAATACCCCACTCTCACAGAAAATCGACGTTTGAGTAGTAGCTTTACAGCTTCTATGCTTCGTTCGGTGAGTGAGAGCGCCGGAGGCCCATCCCACCTTCCCTCTGGGGAGGGAAAAATACAAGGCCGGCAACACTCTTGTCATAACTCTGGTGTTACATTAGTCCATAGACTGTCATACATAGTGATCACCGCTGTCCATAGACAGCGGTGATCACTTACCATCAGGTGACCCGCTTGCTCATTTGCCGTCCTATGACATAAAAAAATAGATTTAAAAAAAATTCGTCGTGGTTTTCACAGTTATTAAAGTAATTTTGCCCGCATTAAGAGGGTATACTAGCAGTGCGTTTTCCATACAAATGTATTTCTCTATTTTCTTGCTGAAAACTGCTTCTAGAGGCACAATTCTTTTAACATAAAATCTATTACTAAAATAGGTATGTCCCTATGTTTTACTTTTTCTAAAAACCCTTTTTAAAAGAAAAAAAAATTTACAAAAACAGTTTTTTTTGGAAAAAATAAAAAATATGGGCATACCTATTTTATTACTTGATTTTATGAAAAAAGAATTGTGGCTCTAGAATCAGTTTTCAGCGAGAAAATAGAGAAATACATTTGTATGGAAACCATATTGAAAAAATACTGCTAGTATACGCTCTTAAAGTCTGATGTATGCATGCACCTGTGCCTATGTCATCGTGTAAGGTAGCATACGAACCGGCTGATTTCACTTTCGCCAAACTTGTTTTGCTTGTTATTACTTTTATATGACGTGCGCACGCGCCGGGTGACGCGTTGATGTCAGTCATCTGGAGATTTCGACATAGGACCTTACACCTTGATAAATGTAATAAAATTTATTAGACTGACCAATGACAATTCGCTCTTCATGAACATTACGTTATAAAGCAAAAGGGCTAAAAGAGGGTGGTTTTTTTCCGAAACGCTAGTGATTTTTCTTTTGCAATTATAAAATAATAAAGAAAAATGACAAAAAAAAAGTGATAAATGAGGTCCAATATTTGAATAAAAAACTATTCGTTAAATTTAATTTCATTCCATTTTATTTCGAAACAAGACACAGTGTTATTGTCTCTGTGTTTTAAACATTGCCGCTGACATTCATAATCTTACATGCATTCGGTTATTAAACGGCAATGAAAAGCTTTTATTGACAAACTGTCAACACCGACCTATGATACATTTTTGAGCATGCTATTTAGCAGCATGCTTATTTTGGTCCATGACAGTTCACACGTGCTGGCAAGTAGCACGCACAAAACGAGCACGGAAGTTGTATACTAAGTATAACATGTATATACGTACCATAAAATCGTTTGGTAAAAAGAGTGAAATGATGCATCTATGCTGTGCTTTGCTACAGATACACAGACAGACTTCAATTAATTCTATGTATGTATTGATATTTACAGTACCTAGTAATATCATCAAATCAATATGTTATCTCATTATCGTCGAGTTCCGTGGCGCAGTGGTCAACACGCCAGCCTGCGACACGGAGGTCCCGGGTTCGATCCCCGGCCAGGTCAAGATGGAAAACGATCTTTTTCAAATTGGCCTGGGTCTTGGATGTTTATCTATATAAGTATACGTTATAAAATATAGTATCGTTGAGTTAGTATCCCACGACACAAGTTCACAACTTACTGTGGGGCTAGCTCAATTTGTGTGATATGTCCCTATATATTTATTTATTAAGATTACGAGCAATATCATAAGCTAACCACATTTTACAAAAAGCCAACAGAAAGCTGCACAATTGCCTCCAAAAAAGCTAAAGCACTTGTTTTCTCGTCCGAAGCGTAAACTTAAAATCATGTTCCGTAATATCATGAAATTACGTGGATCACGTCATGTTTTTAACACGGTGACATTACGGTTTTGATAATTGTTATATTTCTTATGTAACCGGCCGTTTTCGTGTGAAAATAAAACAATATCATTGTTGGTTTCGTCTGAATTGAACAAAAGCAAACTGTAAACACATTTAAAAATATTTATATACTAACAGTTGGCCCCGGCTTCGCCCGTGGTACATAGAATTTTTTCTCTCCGTAACAATTTCTATTTCATTTATTTATATATATTATTTCAATTAAAAAAAAAGTGAAATCGGTTTCGCTGTTCTCTAGATTTATGTCTGTGATACAAAGTTCTTCTTCTTCTGTTTTATATTATGGCTTCCAACAAAATTTCAGTGATTCTGCCAATGTCCAGTAGGTATAATGAGATATTGTACTAAGTATCGGTGTTGTACGGTAAATTTTGTCCAAGTAGCATCAATGATGGCGTACGTTATTTGATGCCTCGTGGGAGCTTTTGGCGGCAAATCTATACGAGTCCATTTATCAGTCCACTTTAACAATTTCACAAATTGTTCATGAGCACGAGCATTTATAACACCAAACTACACCTATTTCATATTATAAAGTCCACTTAAATCAATTTGCAAAAATGTCTAAGGCAAACTTCAACTGTACCCCTTGACTTCCCACCACAAACTGATACAAAGTTAAAAGGTGTCCAAATTAAATTACAAAAGTTCTATATTTAAATAACATTATTTTAATACGGTTTTTATCGCGTTTATTACGTCTTAGTCTACCTGCTAAAACGAACACTGAAAAGTGTTCGAAACGTTAAGTGTATAAATAATGAAATAAACGCGATAAAAACCGTATTAAAATAATTTCTTTTAAATGTGTAACAATCGCGAAAACATAAGAAAACATTACAAAAGTTCTAGTTTCTCACAATTAAAATTAGTAAGCTACTAAAATAATGATTATTAATATTCATAAAAGATGTTCATTTTGATCCACTTTTATGTTAATGCTTTTCTGGTACTTAAATGTTATGTGACTTGTGTGTGTACTTAGTAGACATTGTGATTACTTCAAGTTCTAAAGTTTACATACGTATGAATGAAATACTAATAAAAATCATTTTATTATACTTTCTTCTATGTATAACTATATCATTTGAATATATATTTATTCAGGAGACACAAGAAATCAGATCCGCAGATATTGCTTGCGAAATGAATGAATATGGAAGTTGTGAAAGTTGATGATTCACGCGGTTTATAATCAAAGGAAAGGCTTCGCGGAACTTTTATGAAACCTTATGTTTTATTATTGCGTATACATAACAAGGCACTTTAAAGCTCAAAACTAACATAACAATATTAGTAATTAATGTTTCATGCCTATATATTTACAGGTGTCTCGCATCTTTAAATGAATCAATCTATATTAATGAAACAGGGTTACGATAAATTTATTTTTGAAAGCCGCATCAAAATTGCTTTAGACAGACGCCGCTGATTGACGCCATCTAGTGACGAGTGTAAAACAACTCTGTCCTTTGTTTTATAAATAATTTGAGTGCGTTTGACCTCTGTCTGGCCTGATGTGAAGTAACGGTGCTAGGGTGGTACACGCAAAAACAAATAAAGCCTATTCACGCTTGCAGTTTTTAAGAGTTAAAAATGCTTGACAACTTACGGGTCCGAAACGTGGTCCCTTACTATGAGCCTCATAACATAAAAAAGCTAAATGTTTTATTTATTTTTTATTTGATTATTAGTAATAACAAACAGTTACATTATATGAACATGTTAGAAGATTATATATAACACAGAATTGTTGATAACATAGCCCATGGCGTTATTCACAAATTAGGTTACAATAATAGGGTCTGCTATTTTAATATCAGAATAAAAACAATAAATTGCTTAAAGAGCTATGGAGAGTATGCTCGTTGTTTCTCTGCGAGATCGAATCAGAAACGAGGAGATCCGTAGAAGAACAAAGGTCACCGGCATAGCCGAGCGAATTAGCTCTTTGAAGTGGCAGTGGGTGAGGCACATAGCGCGAAAAACCGATGGCCGATGCGGCAGAAAGATTTTTGAATGGCGACCACGTACCGGCAAGTGCACCGTTGGACACCCACCGACCGAGGTGGTCGGGCGAACTGAAAATGGTCGCAGGCGCTGGATACAGGCCGCTTTCAATCGGTCGTTGTGGAAATCCTTGGTTGAGGCTATGTCCAACAGTGGACTTCTTGCCGCTGAAATAATGATGAATGCTTAGTAACTCTTGCCTTGAAGATTTTTGTATGAATTTGGTTAGGCCATACCAAAGACAATATAATACTAACGTAATAGACTGCCCACCTCATACAATAAAAAATTTGAACCAAATTAAAAAATAACGCAATTGACGAGCTCCGTGGCGCAGCGGTTACCACGCCAGCCTGCGACACGGGGGTCCCGGGTTCGATCCCCGGTCAGGTCATGATGGAAAACGATCTTTTTCAGATTGACCTCCCTAGTAGCATTTATTGTTGGCATTTGCTTGGGCCACATACCTCTGGTTAGTTGGCAAATGCATACAATTGGCGCGCAGTTTTCGGGTTGGGCCCAAAACTAATGGCCAACGTGGATTTGAATACGATGGCCCAACTTGTAATAGGGCCAACGTACCTACCATCGTTGGCATTTCGTCGGGCCAGTTGCAATAAGTTGATTGGACACTGAAGGGCCATTGGCTGATGAAAAAATTTGGGGCCTCCTTCTCGACCCTACCACCTCCAGGATGTGACTGGTGTACCTCAAGTTCCAATCACCCTGTGAAGTGCAGTGCACCCCTGACTAGCGTTTTACCACGCCGACTCAGTGCACACTGTCACTTGTGAAATTTCAGGCTCGAAGTATATAGCCAAAAGTAAAAAAATGTTAATAGCGCGTTCTAACATACACCTTACGCCATCTACTGATTAAATAAATAATTATACATTATTTATAAAAAAAAACTCCTTTTAAACCAGCTTTGCCGGGTAGTTCCTGGCAAAGGAGAGTAGGACAACTACAAGTTTTTCCGTGGATATAGTAAAAGGCAACTTAGGAAACACAAGCTAAAACAAAAACCGGCCAAGTGCGTGTCGGGCCACGCGCAGTGTAGGGTTCCGTAGTTGGGAATGACAACTTTGATTTCACACTATTCACACTCGCACCTTACCGTTTAACGACCAAAAACATCTAACAATGAAAATAGTATGAAATTTTACAGTTTATAAGTTGGTTGCCTATAACTTTTTAGTTTGTACTTAGTATTCAGCTCTGATAGTTTTCCTTTCAACTTCAGTATATATACTACTGCTGTAATTTTTTTCACGTGTCTATATATAACCGTTTAGCAGATAGAGGGGGGGGACACGTACCTCTAACAAAAATTCGCACTTTAAAACCAAATATTTCGGAAACGGATCCCTAAATCGAAAAATAGTATTCTCAACCTCACAATATTTTTGAAAGACCTATTTAACGATACCCCACACGATGGGTAAATAGAGAAAAAAAAATTACTCCCCCACTTTACTTGTATGGGAGCTACCCTAAAAAAAATTTTTTTTCAAGATTTTATTCTACCACTTTTTTGCCATGATTAATATACATACCCATACCAAATTACAGCTTTCTAGTTCATATAGTCTCTGCGTAAAACCGCGGACGGACAGACAGACAGACAGACAGACAGACAGACAGACAGACAGACAGACAGACAGACATGGCGAAACTATAAGGGTTCCTTGTTTACTACGGAACCCTAAAAAGCTTGTAAATATAAATATCAAAGAGACCTCTCCAACCCATCAGGCCAGCGTGGAGAGTATAAAGGCCAAATCCTGTGACTGCTTTGGCTAAAATGGTATTACAAAGAGAATTGTGCTCCAGCAGTGGAAATTATAAAAGACCTGATGATGATGATGATGATGATAATGATAATGAAACTAGCTTTCGTTCGACAGACTTAAGATGATATTTAATGTAGGTAGGCAAAAGGTACTACAAAGTACATTACTCACTCGCAGTTTTTTTTTATTCAGTGTACTATACAAACGCAATATTACGTTAGTATTATATTAATTGTCTTTCGAAGGTCTTTCCCTACAAAAATCATCCAACGGTAGGAGTAGTACTAGCAGGCCCGATGAAGGATTTAATTAGTTGGCCCGATGTTATAACCATAACTTCAATCCCTACAATAATAGCCCAACGGTAGGAGTAGCACTAACAGGCCCAATGAAAGATTTTATTAGTTGGCCCGATGTTGTTAAATAACTTAAGTCCCTCCAAAAATCACCCAACAGTAGCAATAGTAGTAGTAGGCCCGTTGTTGGCTACCCGTTGGGTAAGTATAGTGCATGTTTATTACAGTGGGCCTATTTTAAGTGGAGGTTGGCGGAGTGACTAACCATCTGCCAATACGTTCCCAACTGTTGGCATATGGAAGCCAACGGAAAATGCTACTAGGGCTGGGTCTTGGATGTTTATCTAATATGTATTTGTTATAAAATATAGTATCGTTGAGTTAGTATCCCATAACACAAGTCTTTCTTAAGAACTTACTTTGGGGCTAGCTCAATCTGTGTGATTTGTCCGTAAAAAAAAAAAAAATTAAGGTTGCGAAAAGCAGGCGAATGTATGGCGCAGGAGAGTTGCTTGCTACTCGATACTAGATGGCGGTAATCTGCGTTATTCTTTAACTCACTAAATATACGGTGTCATTTTAAAATATTATGCCTTAAATATTGATTTGATTTTTAATTATATATATTTTGTGAATCATTTTTTTATATTCCCATAATACGGCAGATACAATGTTGTGTAGTTTCGAGTGGCGCCATCTATGCGAGTCTCTGAGAACAAATGAGACCACATCACCATACTTTAGTATTATATTATCTTTATCCTAACTTTCTGTTAGGATAACAGTTTGACCAGTTGGCTTCCTGAGAAAGCGGAGACAGGATGGCCATGGTTTTATGTAGTGTACGGACAAACCACTTTTACATCCGCGCTAGGGTTTATGGTAATCGCCACTTAGCCCATTTATAAAGGTAATTATGCAGTTTCTTGGTAAAATAAATATAATATAATATAATATTATGAGAAAAGGTTCCATATAGTGATTCGTTTGGAATTATAATTATAACTCTTTATCGTTATATGTTGTCGTGCATGCATTTTTAGGGTTCCGTAGTAACCAAGGAACCCTTATAGTTTCGCCATATCTGTCTGTCCGTCCACGGTTTTACTCAGAGACTATAAATACTAGAAAGCTGTAATTTGGTATGGGTATGTATATTAATCATGCCAAAAAGTTTTTTTTAGGTAGCTCCCATACAAGTAAAGAGGGAGTAATATTTTTTTTTTCTATTCAAATCCATTGTATTGTGTATTGTCAAATAGGTCTTTAATAAATATTGTGAGGTTGAGAACACCATTTTTCGATTTAGGGATCCATTTCCGAAATATTTGGTTTTAAAGTGCAAAGTTTTGTTAGACGTAAGTGTCCTCCCTTCTATCTGCTAAACGGTTATATAAGTATATGGATGTATGTATATGGATACTTAAAAAATTACAGCAGTAGTAAATATACTGAAGTTGAAAGGAAAACTATCAGAGCCGAGTACTAAGCACAAACTAAAAAGTTATAGGCAATCAACTTATAAAATATACTCGAAAATGTAAAATTTCATACAATTTTCATTATAAGATGTTTTTGTTCGTTAAACTGTAATGTGCGAGTGTAAACAGTGTGAACTCATGGTTATCATTCGTAACTACAGAACCCTTCACTGCGCGTGGCCCGACACGCACTTGGCCGGTTTTTTACAATTAAACGTTACATAGGTTGGTAAAATAAGAAGATTGATGAAGAACAATTGTTCTATTTTTAACTTATCCAACAAGATACAATTAAAAAATGAAAAACTGTAGCTGTAAATTTAAACTATACAAATAGTTACGGAATTTTACGGTAGTAGGTATGTACTTATATTAATTCTGTCGTGGAATACTCCGTCCGCACTGGTATCAAGAAAATTAACTCGACTTGTTTACCAACCGATCCAGATCAAACCAGTTTCATCCAGTTACAACCGGACTGGTCACTCTTCCTGTCATTTCACTTGTTTTTATGAAAACGAGAACTCCGTTAGATAACATAGCTAAGTTAGCGCCCTTGGTAGCCCTTATTTTCAATTACATTAAGTTTGATTTTGTGCAATTTAAGTGTGTTTATAACCTGGCCTGTTAATCATGGCTTTAATTTCTTCCTATTCTGACTATAATCTTGAATTACTTGTTTGAACCGACATTACTTACTTATCTATACTTATATTATAAAGAGCAAAGAATAGATAGTTCCTTTGCATGGAATAGGCTCGGAAACTGCTGGACTGTTTTTCAAAATTCTTTCTCCTATAGAAAGCAAATTTATCAGCTGGTGACACAGGCTATAATTTACGAAAACTTCCTAATATTAAATATCCTCAATGCATTAAGTGCCAGCCCCAATTTATACCCAACAGCTAAGGTACAAAGACTATTTATACTGAAATAAATGACCCGTACGTACTATTCTGACGATTCAAAGGGAGCTAATTAACACCCTTAAGAGTCCCACGTAAAGCCGAAATCCCATACAAACGTTGTTTGGTTTTAGTTTTACAACAGTTAAGCCAATCTCAACCAAATTTCGTACATACTGCCGGATAAGGCATATTGATGTTTATAATCAGATTTCAATTTTAAAAACAATACCTATACAAAATTACAGCGAGTAGAAGTTTTCGAAACGAAACTTGTACTCGCTGCACCTAAACTCTGACCCGTGAAGACGCCATCGGCTCGTTACAAGATTGCTTTTAAATGTCTGTTTCTTAGAGTAGGGCACGTCTAACTCAGTCTATATAGAAGCCTTTACTCAGCTACCCATTGTAGATAGTATGCTCTTCAAGCTAGTCTATAGAAAAAAAACTTGACAGGTGTCAAGGGACACCCGGATGGAACGAAGTTCCTTTCGATTAATTAGTGCAGGAATTGTAATAAAATTTTAAACTCACGCCGCCGCCGCTTTTAAAAAAAAGTAAGAACTCTAGTTACACTGGACAGATCAAAAATTTGTACCAATTTCTAGATTCCAATCAGATTAACCTGACCCCGGCTCAAGTTATAATTGACGGAAAGGTGAGAAGTGTGAATTCCTCGATCGCCACCATTTTAAACAGACACCGGCTGACGAAAATTGTCGTTACAACTCTTGGTCTTAATTGTTTCCGTATAGCCCCCCTTTCACAACGCGCGATATCGAACTTCATTCCAAGAAAATAACACACCCCGGGAGTGTCGGCAGAAGTCAAAACTTGAATATTAACGTGACGAATCTGTCGGTCACGTGACCTGTCGCGAGTTTAACATTTTTTCCCATCACAAAAAAGGCACAGCGCCGCTAAAGAAATTTACATACATACATACTATCACGTCTTTTTCCCTTGCGGGATATACAGAGCCCAGGTCTGTAAAACCTTCAGGCCACGTTTAGCATGTTGGTGGGCTCGTGGTTTAGAACGGAATCAAAATAGTGATGGGTTGCTAGCCGCATCGCCTATTGACATGATTCCTGACGCCCATTCCCTCGATCGGCTTTTATGATCTGCGCGGGAAGAGAAGCAGCTACATTCTACGTTTTTTTCTTTTCTCCCAGTCCAGCGTTGAAGAATAATTTTACTTTTTAGTAATTTTTAACAGCTTTTTTTGAAGTAAAGAAGTTTTATTTCAAAGCTGCATAAGCATGTAAGCTCTCAATAGTTGTATTCTTTCTTTGAGCTTTACGCTAGAGTTGCATAACCTATATGATCTAAAAATATATCTACAAGAATCTGATTGGAAACTCATTCACCGGCGCATTCATAAACAGATGATATGATGCTCTACTTGTTAACAAGAATACTCTCATTGCGCTCAATTACTTTCCAATAACACTTTTATTACAACACTAATAAAGTTTAAAATCCTTTGTCTATTATTCGAACCTTTCACAGATTTATATGATTTTTGAATCGATAGCTTCCAAATGATTTTCAATCGTATGTCTTTTGATTAGAGTTTCATTTCACTTGTCGTAATAACTTCCGTGTTACAAGATTGTACGAGTATGTGATTGCGTTCGATACGCATCGTAAGTTTGAAATCTTTCAAATGTGCAACATATTTCAAATACGTGGATTTCAAAAATATAAATTTGGAATCGCTGGAATGTTTCGAAAAGTAAATAATTGAAGACGTAATTATCGAGGAACCACATTACATAGGCCATATGCATATCAATGGGAACCATTTTGATGATTTCACCATAAATTAAAGAATACTACACTGTTACCAAATTCATTTATTATTACATACAACATATTTTAATGTTATTGGCTCAGTATTGTACATGTCAAATAAAATAAAAATCGATTAAGCCTAAAAAAAAAAAATATTAACTTGCAATTGTCCCGTGACTACGTCCACGTAAGTTACAGCCAATTAGTGCTCTCCACAAACCCGCTGTTAAAAATGTTTACAATCTTTTTCTGACATTCAAATTAGTAATTTTTTTTTTGTTTCGAAGTTATTCTCATATCCGATTTCTTAATTTCATGTAAGTAAATATATCAGAATAGCAACGGCAGTATTGTGAATGCAATACAAATCACCAAGAAAATGCCACAATTTTTTTTCTTTTTGCTTGGGTCGCTTTAACTTTGTCCTTATTCTATGTCTATCCGCAATCTACATCACTTGCTGTTACGCATTCAAACTGCTTCATTACCACACTAATTGAATAATGGACTATCAATTAACGTGCCGGTTCAGTGGTTAAAGCAAACGTTTGCATTAACAACGAGTTCGATGCCCGACCTATGATACTGACTGTTTTTTCTTGTTGCAGGTAATTGGATTGCACTTTTTACTAACTTCGTTGAAGAACGTGGGCTTTTAGTATAACAGGTATGTTCTCACATTTGAAATCAGGACAACGCTGGTCGGCCGCTTTGACCACTGACTACTTCGAGTCAGTTCTTGCAGTGTTATAGTAATAAATAAATAAATTTAAAAGTTCCGGTAAAATAACAGATTTACTGAGTATGAGCATACGCCGATTTTTGATACATTTGCGATTACCATGAAGTAAAATACGAGTACTGTTTAGCATATTGAAATTAATAATTAAAGCAGTTTGTAAAAGTACAATAACATAGTAATTAGATCAAGACGTTATATAATATTCCAAAAATTGCTCATCTCACAAATCAGCAAAATTTCATAGAATCCGAGTAAAAAGTTTTCATGCTGATCATTAACTTTTTGCTCGGATTATATCAAAAAGGTTGAATTGTGCTTCTGTGCCATTAGGCGATTGAGCAGTTGTGATAGGTGTAAAGTAAAAGAGTCTACTCCGTAAAATACAACATTACGATCCAAATTTCAATGTCTTATAATGAAATGAAATGAATATTCCATTTAGTCCGGTCTTGCGTTATTAACAGCAAATATGTTGAAAAATTAATTCATTGTAAAAGCTCATCCAATAATAAAATTACTAGCCTTTAACCACCCATTAAAGTTAAACGCTTAATAAAAACTAAAATAAACTTGGAAGTCTACCTAGAATAAACCTAACGATCTATTTTGACCAAACCGGCTCGGTTTCACTTAGTGTACAACGCTTGCCTACTTCGAATACTTGTAAATCGTGACACAGATCTAAATGCTTTAAAGTATGTAAATTAGTTGAAGGGACGTCCGTTGGGCCCGTATACCGTGTGTATAGACCGTGTGGTTCCCGGCAGAGTAGAATAGGACCACTCCAAGTCTACCCGTAGATGTCATAGAAGTCGACTAAAGAAACACAAGCAAAACAAAGCTATAAACATCGAAGAGACCTCTCCAACCAGTCTCTGGCCAGCGTGGAGAGTGTAGGCCAAATCCTTTGACTGCTCTGGCTCTGGTATGGCTCTGGTAGTACAGAGAGGGTCGTGCTCCTGCAGTACAGACTAACAAAGACCTGTTGATGATGATGATCTACTCGGTTTCAGTCAGTGTACTGTACACCGCTTGCCTACTTCGACTGCTCGTAAATCGTGACACAGATCTTAAGCCGTAGTAAATGTTTTCAAGTACCTATGTAAATTATTTAAAGGGACGTCCGTTAGGCTTTAGTACGGCAAATGACGAATTCTATAAATTAATGCAGTGCTTTTTTCTACAGAACTATTGAATTTCTTCTATGATATCTTCTATATTCTACTAAGCCATTGAAAGTCAAAAATATATTTAGTATTTTGAAACTCGAGGAAGATAGGTAAAATCTTTACCATTTGATACTGCATGAATGGTGTGAGTAATTATATGGTCAGGGGCAAAGACAATATAATAGGGGTGTCATCCTCAACTGCCTGTCAGGTGGTTACAGGTGTGGCATTGGGCGTGGCACGTGCGTGCGCCCGGCCGCCCAAGATGGTACTTTCTAATCCCCAATCCTACCGATCAAGCAGCCTCCTTTATCCAGAACCCTGGGGATACGGGAACGGTTTCGAAGATCAGCGAAGTCAAAAATGATACAAGCGAAACAAAATGCAGCCACCAACCCGTTTGGCAAGACATAGACATTTATTTGCTAAAAATATGGTTACAGAGATGCTAGAGGTGTACAAACAGGACACATATTATACCAACTTTGGCATGCAAATATATCAGATACTAGCTGTAACCCGCGGCTTCGCCCGCGCAATTTATAGCCTATGTCCTTCACGGTACCATAACCTATGTGTATGCAAAATTTCATGATGATCGGGTCAGTAGATACGGCGTGAAAGCGTAACAAACAAATAAACAAACAAACAAACTCACTTTCGCATTTATAATATTAGTTGGGATTGTACAGGAATAGATAGGTAGGTATCTCATTAAACGCTCTGCCAAGCTTAAATTTAAAAAATCACTATTACTTCGCAGTAGCTCCACTCTTAGTTTACTGGACTAATAAGAATGTGTTTAAGCGTAAAAAGGCTAGTACGCATATTATTTGAAAGATAAAAATATAGTTAATCTGAATAAATAAATAAATAAATATTGTCATCGCCGTCGCTCGTGACAAGAAGGCTGGCTGTTTCTTCGCGCAAAGGATAAGCGTCGCAATCCAGCGTGGAAATGCAGCCAGCGTCCTTGCCAACATGCCACATGGGCATGAATTTTTAGATTTATAAGTTTATTTTTTTTATGTTAAAAGTAGATTAGTGTATTAGTTTTATTTTTTGATAGTTTACGATTTTTTTATTTATCACATGTATATACCATTATTATTTTCTAATAAACGTTCAGAGTTCGTTAATCTGAACAAATGCAATAAATCGAAAACCTTATTTATAGTTTTATGAGTATCTATTAAATATAACACGTAGCGCCATCTGTGTAAAATTTAAGCGCAACTCTAGTTTATATGAGACTTAAGGAATACGTCAAACACGATGGTATTTATCATCATCATCAGGTCTTTTTTTAGTCTCCGCTGCAGGAGCATGACCCTCTCTGTACTGACATAGCCATATATTAGCCAGAGCAGTCAGAAGATTTGCATTTGACAGATGGATTTGGATGGAGTTGAGTAGTTAAGAAACAAAGGCTAACCTTGCAACAAAAACAACTGACATTTGGTTTGTCTGTCATTAATTATAGGAACAAGTTGTTGGCATTTGAGACCCCATTGTTGCGAAATACTAGAGCAAATGGTAGCTACTAATTGTACATTGTATTGACATATGAAGTCTTATCTGCAAGTTTATCTATGAATAAGTTGTTTATTATATTCCATAAAAAGGACGTCAACGCGTGGTTTTGCTCGTTTCGAAATTACTGCCATACACTAACACTTACACTGCTCCCTTAGTGACTAAACAATATTAATAATATACTACTTATACGCGCATAAACAAACACAACATAACCGCAACATAAAGCTGAGCGGAGACCTTTTTGGTATTATATCATAAGAATTAAATACCTATCTATAATTGTTTTCATGTCGTTTGTAATTAAGTATAATTCTTTTGTTTGATACTAAATAAAAAAATCCACTTTGTAACTTAGATTGATAGAGAAAATAATTATATTTTTATCTTTATTAAACGATTTTTCTTTATTTCTTTCATAATAGAGGTTGGCAGTCATTTGTCATCATCATCAGGTCTGTTTTAGTCTCCACTGTAGGAGCACGACCCTCTTTTTACTATCAGAACCATAGTTTAGCCAAAGCAGTCAGAGGATTTAGGCTACACAATCCACGCTGGCCAGACGGGTTGGAGAAGTCTCTGAAATGAAATGAAATGAAATTTTATTCAAATTTGGATATCATGTATCCGCTTTTTGAACGTCATATTTTTTTAAATTTTTAAAAATCGTAAAACTACTAGCGTTTCGGAAAGACCACTGCTGAGAAGAATACGCCGAAAGAAACTCAGATTTTTATAAGTTTTGTTTAGCTTGTGTTTCCTAAGTCGCCTTCTACGACATCCACGGGAGGACTTGGAGTGGTCCTATACTACTGCCGGGAGCCACACGGCCATTCATACGATAGTATTCTTTGTCTTTGCAGTAAGACAACCTTAAGCCCCTATCGACAAGCAGGAATCCATTTTTCTCAGTATCGCTAGCCACCTGATCCCTTCCTGCAAACAGACAGACATACAATGATCAGGTGTCTTTGTTTGTCATTTTACTTGTACACAGTGGTTGCTTCCATGCTGGTTGGGAGAAAAGGAAAACAGAATTACCAGCTGCTTTTATTCCCGCGCAGATCGTAAAAGGGATAGGGCGAACTTCTAAGGAATCACGTTATAGGCTATGCGGAGCAGAGCAACCCATCTCTATTTTGATTCCGCTTAACACGCTAAACGTGGCCTTTGGGTTTTGTGACCTTGGGCTCTGTCTACCCCACAAGGGATAAAGACGTGATAATATGTATGTATGTACAATGGTTGACAAGCGTCATGTACTAAGTGCTTAACTTTCCAACTAATGTGTTTTACAAGAAAGTATTGGAAGAAAGGCGTCAATCATTGTTCTTATCTTAATAGGTACTTAGGATTCACTTAAGATCTTAAGAGAGCCCTGAACGCGCATGTCACTATACGAACGGACAAAGGGAATTGTGGCAATATTTGATAATTTTAGTTTAAAATTAAGCATTCAATCTATTAACCTCAAAATCTACGTCCGTTCTTATACAGCTTGGTAAAATTATCAATGGTTTGAGAATTATAAGCCTTTCAACATTTTCATACAAATTTTGAAAGGCTTATATTTATCAAATCATTGATATTCTAACAACGATTAATGCAAAAAACTACAAAAGGCTAGGTAATAATATTTGGACAACTATGCAGTATGCAGCTTGGCAATTATGATCCTAGCAGTATTTAGTTACCTCTATGACTGTGTCAGGCGGACTGAATTGCAATATTTTGACCTGACAACACTTGCCCAATTATAATAATTACGACCGTAAAAGTTTTTAATCATATAACAGCTTACATGACACTTATCACTAACATCTATGGGGGTTACTCGTTACGTAAAACGGATCGCACGCACAAGCGGAGTCCCGTTCCGTTCCACGCAGCCGATTGTCCGAGAAACTCAACAGGGCATGGCAAAATGGTGGTTTTTCGCGGCTTAATTGGTGTTAACAATTTTTATGAACGCGAACTACAAGACCTAATCGCCACTTGATTGCTCGTTTAAGAAAGAAAGTTTTTCATGGTGTTTGAAATCAGGACCATATTTCATATCCTGTTGCCGGGAAGCTTTTATTTGCGAACGCAATGCTTTTTTTCATGTGGATGTTATAATCAAATTATTATTCTTTTTAGGTCTTTTCTTTTTAGTTTCGACTGCAGAGACTGACCCTCTCTGTACGACCAGAGCCATACATTAGCCAGAGCAGTCAAAGGTTTAAGCCTACACTTTCCACGCTGGCCAGAAACGTTGGAGCGGTCTCTTTGATGTTTATAAGCTTTGTTTAGCTTGTGTTTCCTAAATCGCCTTCTACGACATCCACGTGAAGACATGGAGTGGTCCTATTCTACTCTGCCGGGAACCGCACGGCATTTATGTTGAAATTAAGTTATCATTCATTTTGTGCCTTTATTATTATTGCTGCATATTTTAATGATAGCACCTCACCTCCCTTAATAATTTAGCAGGTATTCAATACAATGCGTTGTTAAATATTAAGTA
This sequence comes from Rhodophaea formosa, assembly GCA_963082605.1. Classification (NCBI taxonomy): domain Eukaryota; kingdom Metazoa; phylum Arthropoda; class Insecta; order Lepidoptera; family Pyralidae; genus Rhodophaea; species Rhodophaea formosa. The sequence continues at coordinate 12,183,276 of OY720226.1, forward strand.
TTTCTTGTAATTTCATATGTATATGGGAATACGGGAGCTTAAAGAGCCAAAATAATCAAAGCATAAAGAGAGAATGTCTTCAAATGCAAAAGATGAAAAAAGCATCTCAAAAACGCATTTTTAAAGTAGGTAAAACTATAAAAGTTTTTTTAATGCTACTTCTTCCTTGCTCTCTCGCTCACTAAGATTTCGTCTCTAATATACACATCCAAAAAATAAATACGTGTTGAAATGCAATTCTAGCTGTGTTTTTATGTGGAAAATTAAATTTCTTACTTCATTCATTGACAGCTGAATGACTAACCTTACTTCCCATACTTGCGCCACTGCGCATACCACCATTCAATACTTACAATACCCAATTACTACAGCCTGTAAAGACACACAGACAGACGGACCGGACAGCCCTTTGTTTGGTGTAATTGGTCGTAGAGAAAGTCTGTACACAGATCATTTGGTTAGAGAGTTAAGTATGTTTCATTATCTAAGTGCTTATTACTAAGTCTTTCGAATACAAGTATGCAAATTCTTCTTTCTCAATTATCTCTTGGGTTATTTGCCCTTGAATTACAAGGTACAGTCAACATCGTAACAGCACATAGTACATTTAAAACAATGTATACTCAGTCCACATATATGAGTAGTTTCTAAGTTTAACTAAAATTGTGAGTGGACGTCGTCGCTTGGAGAAAATGCGAAAAGTTTTGTTGCCGCTTCTGCACTTCGCTTTGGAAGCGGCCGAAACTTAGCTATAAGTAAATTACAAAGGTCAACAATTTGTACTGTTGTAAAAGTTGCTAAATTAAATATGACAATTAATATATAAAAATAGAGCTTCAAACGGAATTGACAGCCTCTGTGGATCAAAAACGATCAATATTTTACTGTGTATATGTAAATATCAGATTTTGTTTTTTCCATAAAATACTATATATTTTAAGAGTATACTATCGTTTAAATAACTTCATGTCAACTTAGTCTACCTTCGACCATGAACACTCCAAAGTTTTCGAAACGTTAGGTGTATATATAATGTATGTATAATGTAATTTATATACGTAATAAAACCGAATTAAAAGTAATTTTATCTAAATGTGTTACAATCGCTAAAACATTAAACAATTGTTGTTAGTAATTATTTCCAAAGTCTAATATACATATCATATACTATTACGTCTTTTTCCCTTCCGGGGTAGACAGAGCCCAGGTCTGTAAAGAACCGAAAGGCCACGTTTAGCATGTTGGTGGGGAACAGAATCAAAATAGTGATAGGTTGCTGGCCGCATCGCCTTTTGACATGATTCTTGACGCCCATTCCCTTGATCAGCTTTTACGATCCGCGCGGGAAGAGAAGCAGCTGGTACATTCTACGTTTTTTCTTTTCTCCCAAACCAGCGTGGAACTCCAACCAAAGTCTAATTATGGTACAAAAAAGTATTCTCACTCATAATATTTATATCTTTTTGAAAAATACTTTATTGTATACAATAAAAGTTGGCAACCCACATTCTGAACAATGTCAAGTTCAAAACGCTTACTCTTTAAAAACTCATAAGTTACTCTCTTACGGTGAGAGAATAATTACCGTAGTGCCGTAATTATTTATAATTATACTCATAATTGCTTGTTTAAATAATTATGAGCTGTTTGTACAGTCACACTTAACTTTTTCCCACAATTTATTATATATATTTTTAGGATTTCTCTCACGTTTGTATTTCATGTGTATAAATGGCCAACATTGGTGTCAAATTCAGGCTGCCTAAAGGTATCTGACATAACTTAACAACTCCGGGACCAGCACTTCCGAAGCACAGAGGAGCTCAGGATATTTTTATGTCACTTCATCATCAGGTCTTTTTTTATATCCCACTGCAGAAGCACGACCCTTTCTGTACTACCAGAGCCATATATTAGCCAGAGCAGTCAGAGAATTTGGCCTACACTCTCCAAGCTGGCCAGACGGGTTGCAGAGGCATCTCAAGCACTGTTCAGTGCTGTATGTACCTAATCACCAAATAGTAAGGCGGCTGAATTTTAAAAGCTTAAGTACTTTCAAATATTATTAAATTAAACCTATACCCTAATTTCAAATTATGAATTTTTCCGCAATTTCAAAATTTCGTAATTTCCTTAGCCTTTCCGCAACAAAAAGGATAAGCTAAGACTCGAAGCGGTCCAATTCTATTCTGCCGGAAACCACACGGCTATTATGTCACTTACGGTCGCCCATCCCAGTAGGGACCATGCTGGGGTTGCTTAACATACTTAAGCGCTAATAATTTACTTCTTTTTCTTTCAACTGCAAAGAAATCTGTATATGTCACTTACGATCACCCATCCCAATGGAGACCGCGTCGGGGTTGCTTAACATACGTAAGCGCTAATAATGCATTTTTCTCGCAACGGCGAAGAAAACTGTATATTTATTTACACTATGTTCCGCAGCCCGCTTTTCCTTTTGCGGTGAGGCTATTACGGCGGTGGACTTTCACTGAGATAAATCAATATAGCGACAATTTGACGTACCAAGTTATTGTAGATGCAATGATTTTGAAAATAAACAATTCAGACTAATTTAAAAGTTATTGCGGCTTGATGTCTGTATTTTAGTTCCGCAATAATTTGGAAAATAAATAATCAATACTTGATTTTAGTTCCGGGTTTATTTTTACGTCTATATTTTCGAAGCAGTCTTTGAATTTAAATAAAATTATTTTAATACGGTTTGTGACCGCAAGTGGCATAAAAATATCTCAAGCTCCTCCGTGCTTCGGAAGGCACGTAAAGCCGTTGGTCCCGGCTGTCATCATCGATGGCAGTCGTTAAGCTATATCAGATGCCTTTAGGCAGCTTGAAAAATCTGACACCAGTGTTGGCCACTTACACACACGAAAAATAAACAAACATTATACCATTATGAGAGTGACTGGAAAGAAAAGGCTAGGGACAGAAACACTTGGAGAAATAAAGGGGAGGCTTTTGCCCAGCAGTGGGACATAATAAGCTAATTAAAAGAAAACATAGAAAAATGGTATCCTATATTTTTTGATTTTCTTACTTGCTAACTATTTTTTTAAATGTGGAATCTATTATGGGTAAATCATAAACTTACCTCTTTGTCTTTCAAATTCGTCCTCTACTTTTTACGCGGCGTGGCCACTGGCCATTTAATAAAAATTCGCATTTATTTAATAAGATTAATAATTATCAAATTTTATTTTCAAATTCATTATCAAAATCATTTATATAAATCCTCTTTGCTCGATAAAAAACGCCATTCCAGACTCAAACACTTAGAATAAATATCAAAACCACACAATTTATCAACTTTCGCTAATAGTCCGCCATACTGAATCGTTTAATCGAACTTTTTGCTATAACCGAGAAGCTTACATTTATTACGCTTTCGAACTAATGATACCAGTCGTTTTGAGATGAATTTTTGCTTGAATCCGATAAAAAAAATAAAACTGTCAGACGTTTCTCACAGTTTATTTTTACGTTTCATTATTATGTAATGCCGTGGGAGTTTTACTCGAATTATTTAAGTAAGAGAAGCTCCATTTACGGCATTAAAGTCCGTTGTTTGTTTTGTTTTTCGTGTGTGTAAGTGGCTAACTCTGGTGACAGATTTTAAGCTGCCTAGGAGGCATCTTACATAGCTTAATGACTGCCATCAATTATAACAGCCGGGACCAAGCACGGAGGAGCTCGAGATATTGTCTGCCACTTGCGGTCACCCATCCAAGTGGGGACTGTGCCGGGTGTTGCTGAACATACGTACACGCTAATAACGTAGACGCCTACTGGGCTACCGGGCTACTCCTTATTAACGCTCGTTCCTTTTCTGCTTTAAGGCCATACATGATGTTTTTGGGGTGCCCCATCTTTAATCTTTTCTTATGCCTTTGTAGTGTAAAATCTGGTCACTTCCGCAGTCTGTTCGCTTAGATTTTTTAAACTACTCCATGGATTTTAATCTAGTTTTCAGCAAAAGAGGTGATTCATGAGGAAGGTTTATATAAGTAGGCATAGATTTAAAAAAAATGTAAGTAGGTATAATACATTCGAGGCGCGCAGGCATTTGTTCAAATGTCGTAATCTACACTTTTCCAGAAAATAATTGTAAATATAGAATATTTCCGGTGTTATTATGTACAATAAATTTTAATCTATAATATGCCGCCGTATCGTTCCCGGCAGAGTAAAATGGGACCGTTACAAGTCTTCTCGTGGATGTCGTAAAAGGCGACTAAACTTAGAAAACACAAGCTAAACAAAGAAAATAAACAACGAAGAGACTTCTCCAACCCATCTGGCATGCTTGGAGAGTGTAGGCCAAACCCTCTGACTGCTCTGGCTAATATATGACTCTGGTATACAGAGAGAGTGAAGCTCCTGCAGTGAAGACTAAGAAGAGATGATGAGGAGAGAGAAGATGATGATGAATCCAGAAAATGCTAGTGTTTCCACCGCAAACGCTATTATGAAATAAAATACCTATAAAATTATATAATTTTCCTTCAATTTCACATCAATATTAGCCATTTTCACTCGATGTATCATCAAAGGTATCAAGTAGACTTTCACAACATACAATACATAGCCAATTAGTTTAAGAGATATGAAAGCCTCAGAATAGTAAAATATCCAGAATCCGCATTGGCGTATAAAACTGAGGAAGAAAAAGATACGCTCAAATGACCTGAGATACGCTCATGGATCGTCAATTGACATTTGTCATGGCGGCCGGCTAACGTGTCGGCGCTCTTCAATTTTAATTTAATTATGCCGTCGTGTGCGGTTCCCACATGCAGAAATGCAACTAGACGTAACAACAAAAATGACGGGATCACATTTCACGTATAATTAGAACATTTACAAGCTATATAAATCATTTACAGATTTAATTTTACAAATAATATTTTGCCAAAGACAATGTCCAGTCCATATGACGTTCATTGTAAAGTGTTGCTGTTCTATAAAATATTTTTACGCAGTATGTGAGAAAAACTGTATTTTATGTAACTGTATTACGATTTAAGGCATCATGCTTTTAGTCAATTTAGCTATTTAATAAAGAAAACTTTAAGTAGGTAAGTATTGAAGTTAAGGTTTTCATTATATATTTATGTTACCGGCCAAACCCGATTTCAAGACAAACTGTCCTGGGCGTGTTAGGATAAACTAGGTTTGTCCTGAAATCTTTAGGATAAACTAGTTTGACCTAGGAAGAACTGAATTTGAATATGATTAAAATCTTTTTAGTAGCTTTAAGGGGGCATCGAGCATCATAGTAACGTAATTTTTGGAATACATATTGAAGGTGGAGACTTTTCATAAAAAAATCGACTTGGATGGCGTTTTATAGGTTTTTGTGGTGTAGAATTCAAAAATGACGTTAGTTTTGGAATTCAAGATGGCGGATGCGACATTTCGTGAAAATCGACATGGGTGTCGTTGTGTTGGTTTTTCTTGGTGTAGATTTCGAAAATCACGTCAATTTTAGCATTTAAGATGGCGAACGCGACCTTTCATACAAAATTTACATGAGTATCGTTATATGGGTTTTTCGGGTGGAAGGTTTTGAAAATGAAGTCAGTTTAAGAATCCAAGATGACGAAAGTGACTTTTCGCGCCAGTTTGGAACTCTCCCAAAACAGTGGTAATTTTCGAAATCTACACCAAAAAAAAAAACAATACAACGACATCCATGTTGTTTTCACGAAATGTCGCGTCCACCATCTTGGATTCCATAAATAAAGCCATTTTTGAAATCTACACCCCGAAAAAAACCTATAAAATGACACCTATGTCGATTTTTCATGTGAAGTCGCTTCTTCGAATTCTACAACTACACATATGTCGATTTTGCATAAAAAATTGGGTGCGCCATCTTGATTTCAAAAATGAAGTCTTTTTAGTCATCTTTACCAACCAATAGCAACTAAACAATTTGAAAAAATATTCAGAAATCAGTCAATCTTAGGCCAAACTAGTTGGCCCTAAAGATTTATGACAAAATAGTTAGTATGTCTTATAATCGGGTGTGCCCAGTAACATATTATATAAGCGAGGCACTAATTAGATATTACTTGGCACAATAACACAAACAATTGGACATATAAAAACTAACAAATTAACTCAGGTGTTGTTAATGTGGTTCCCAGGAAATGTTGTCAGGTAGACAGAGCCGAAAGTCATAAGACTTGGCCACTTTTAGCATCATATTGGGCGTAAAGATGGAAAGCGGAATCAAAATAGTGATGAGTTGCTAGCCGCATCGCCTATTGATGTGATTCCTTAGATTTTTGTCCAATCCCTTGACCGGCTTTACGGTCTGCGCGGGAAGAAAAGCAGCTGGTATATTCTATGTTTTTCTTTTCTCCCAAACCAGCATGGAAGATTTTTTTTTAAATAACTAAATATTATTTTATAGGATTTAGACGTTATATATTATATTCTTGGTTCAAAAATATCACATTAACCTAATTCAGACAATTACACAAATATTTATAATTTTCCCCAAGTGTATGTTAAAAACTTATAATCTAGCAACACTAAGCGGGTGTGAAACGCGCCGGCGCGGGGATTATGCCGCGTCTTTGGACACAGTTCGATGCTTAAAAAAATGACAGAAGACTCATTCTGGATATTTTACTATTCTGAGATGAAAGCATAGCCCAGTACGTTCAATTACATACTACAAAAAATGGTGTGTGGTCTAATGAGCTCAGTGACAGCGGTTTTACACTTGGTTGTTACCTCATTAAAATATAGGTCCAAGTCCCAGGTCACTCTGAAAAATATTATTTTGCACCTTGACCTGTTCCGGGGTTTGAACCCGGGACGTCCACTATCTAAGACAAAAAAAATATAAAAAAAAATCCTGTTACATTTCCAACGTCAATTTTAGCCCATCCAACACAACGTCTTCTATGAAACCATGTCAAAAATATTTTTTCAAGATCGATAACACGTAATTGGCATCCCTTACAGTTCAGACGTCCACAAGCCATGGAAAAAGCCTTCAATTAGATGCACTAGGTTTTACCTTGAACCTAAAAAAACGTTAATACCTCATACTAGTTCAAAGAAAATATTATATTAAATTAGAAATAAGACATGGTAAAAAAAATCCACGTAGGCAGGACTTTTTTTCATGTCTTATTTCTTAATTTAAGGGGCACCCTAGGCACAGTAGCGCCGCCAATCATTTTATTCCTATTAGCGTCGCTACTGTGCCTAGTGTGCGGCCTTAACAGAGTATATAAGAATAACATAGTGAATGCTTTAAAAAAAACCTATAAATTAAATACTGCTAATCGCTTACGCTTATGACTCGGACTGCAATAAACTAAAAACTGATACGTTCACTCAGACAGTCATTATAAATATACGTTTTATGTCATTGTTGTCGGTAAATAACCCGAAAAATTGGTTTATCCGTAAGTGAGATTTGTCGGCGTAAAGATTTTAGATAACGGAACCATATTTTTATTAGGTAATCTTTATTGTTATATTAAGAAAAACACTTATAATAATGTGTAGTATTGTACTAATCTTCATTCGAAAATTTCATATTATTCTGCATTTTGTAGACAAAGATATCCTGCAAACGTAAAAATTAATAATTTCAACATACATACATACTATCACGTCTGTATCCCTTGCGGGATAGACAGAACCCAAGGTCATAAAACCTACAGGCCACGTTTAGCATCGTAGTGGGCGTAAAGGTGGAAAGCGGAATCAAAATAGTGATGGGTTGCTAGCCGCATCGCCTAACAATTAGATTCCTTAGATTTTCGCCTAATCCCTTGACCGGCTTTTACGGTCTGCGCGGGAAGAAAAGCAGCTAGTATATTATATGTTTTTTCTTTTCTCCCAATCCAGCATAATTTCAAGTCGATACATAAATATCTGAAAGACTACTAAAAAACATTTGGAATCCAAATTCTTCGTATACCTATTGTAATTATATATCCGAAGTTTTTTGTTCTTATGATTGTATTGTAAAGTTGTTCATAAAGATACCGACCCTTCGTCGTAAACTATTGTCCACCTATGTCAAATAAAATATATAGCAAATATGTTGATAATATTGCGCTTCTACAAGTTATTTACTACGGTAGAATTTATCAATTAGGTATAAATAATCATTTATTTTAAATAAAATATTAGTATAGATAAGTACTATCATCATCATCATCATCATCATCAGGTCTGTGTTAGTCTCCACTGTAGGAGCACGACCCTCTCTGCACTGCCAAGTAAGTACATATAAAACGTACAATATGTTCTCAAACATACATATGCTAAAAGTAATTCTGTGACTAAGCATTTACAGTAGAAGTGTCATTAGGCATACAAAGAGAGTAATTTCTTCATCAGTAGCTTAACGAGCGACGTGTTCAGAATCCCATGTCCTGGGGTCAACAGGTCCTACCAACACAATGCCTAAACGTGTGAAGATTCACACTGTTGCAATTCTATGGCGGTGTCGTAATGGACGCTTTCAGTTTTATTTGCGTTTATATGCTAAGTTAGTTGGAATGTGGGTTACGGTGTGTTGTAGATTTGTGTCAGGATCAAGCCATGCAATATACAATCATTTGTATGCGTCAGTCCGTGTCGGGTTGTAGTTAAACTTCGTTCAACTCTAGCTATATATGGACAATGAGACAACGTTTAAATTGACTCTTAAGAGCGTATCTCTATCTATCTATAATTTAAGAACTGTGTTCTTCTCGGTGGAGTACTCTCCATGTCTCTTAAGAGCGTATCCTAGCAGTATTTTTACAGTATGGTTTCCATAAAAATGTATTTCCCTATTTTCTCGCTGAAAACTGGCTCTATGTATTATTTTTTTCTAAAAAAACTGTTTTAATTTTTTTATAGAAAAACAGTTTTTTAGAAAAAAAAATAAAAATAGGGGAATACTTATTTTAGTACTAGATTTTATGAAAAAAGAATTGTGCGTCTAGAAGCAGTTTTCAGCGAGAAAGCGAGAAAAAAAAAAGAAATACAATTGTATGGAAAACATACTGCTAGGATACGCTCTTAACATAACCATGAAGGGGTTACTCGGCCAGTCAATATGAACAACTTTTCCGATGGGATCAATGCTGGGAACCCAAAAAGATTTTCGACATTTTCATACAAAAGTGTTCAGCCGGTTGGTCAATTGGTACAGGAAAGTTAAAAAAATTAAGTACCCACCATTGCTCATAAGTTGTTCATAATAAAGGTCTGAGTAACCCCTTCTGTAGGATGTCGACGGTCAGTTTACACGCTGTATAAAGAATGTAATTTTTCTATACTTTTTAGGCAAAGCTTATTGTTTTAATCACAGACATCTGGAGGCCGATTTACTAACTCGGTGTACAACGATTTGATTTTCACTTTAGCATCCTCACAGTTTTCATATCTTCTCGCCGTGTGGTTCCCGGCAGAGCAGAATAGGACCACTCCAAGTCATCCCGTGGATGTCGTAAAAGGCGACTAAGGAAACACAAGCTAAACAAAGCTTATCAACATCAACGAGACTTCTCCAACCCGTGTGGCCAGCGTGGAGAGTGTAGGCCAAATCCTCTGACTACTCAGGCTAGTATATGGCTCCTGTAGTACAGAGAGGGTCGTGCTCCTTCAGTGGAGACTAGAAAGACCTGATAATGATGACGATGATGATCTTAAATAAAAAAAGTCATCCATACCAAAGCGGTAATGAATATTGAAGTTACCATGAAAATGATGTACACCGTAGCTGTCAAAAGTTAGCAAATAGGCCAGCTGGACAACCTAATTCTATGAGTAGTATTTAAGAAACTCTCGGAAGTTTTTCCTTTTCGCCAAAACCAGCGTCGAAGATCTCAAAAATTAGCAAATAGGCCTGCTGAGCTCTATTTAACCGATAATATGTATGTGTGTATATGATTTACAAGGACACTATCGCCCAAGCCGGACACGCATTCACGCATCCCAGGACATAACTAACTCATACTCGATTCTGACTCAACACAAAGTTACAAAATTATGACATTTACATTAAAGTTACTACACTGAACCAATTTTGGCGCGAAACAATACGTGACGCATACGAAATGCAACTTTTTAAAACACATGTAACACGCGTTCCGCATAATCATAACCAGTTATAAATCTTTGCTATAACAAACCATGGAGAAGTTATGTAAAATTGTAATGATTAACGTGCAATACCTTGTATGGGGCAATTTCTTTCTCATGATGCGTATTGTCTGAGTTCAAATCCAGGCAGTGTTTTGAAATAACCGGCTGTTATGAGATGTAAGTCGCGTCCTTGAGAATGTGTGACAATTCATATAAATATGGCACTGTCACAAAATACTGGGAGAACCGTAAAATCTTATTGTTTTGGTGCTTTTTAACAAAGAACAATTCAATCTAAAGCCAAAAATATGTCAATCGTGCACAATGTTTCAGCATTGCGGCAGCAGCTGCTAAATATATCACACGTTTAAATTTTCAATTATTATTATAGTTCCTAATTAATTGTTTTTGGTGTTTTATGCATTCACAATGTTAGAAATAAGATATGCCATGGTGGCGGAATTGGTAAGGCGTTAGTCGTAAAAGGACTAACACGTGGTTCGAAGCCTACCCGCGTGGAATTAATTCCCGTAGGTATCTTATTTCTTACTTTACTAAGTTAAGTCACCCATTTTGCCGGTATTGTGTGTGTCCTTAATTAAAATGTATTATTTTCTCCATTACAGATGGCCCGCCACACACATTCGCTGGCCTGCCTGGTGGTGCTCCTGGCAGTGACGTCATCAGAGAAGGAACAGACAAGATGGTCCAGACAGATCAGCTCTTACACGGCTGACATTAGTGACTGGGTCCCACTAGCTGGACCCGTGCAAAGAGAACCAACTCCGCCAAAAATAAGCACACCAATCAAGAGACAAGCGATTGCCGAACCCAGGATACTCACAGAACCTTTCCCAGGTTTCGCTAGACCAACTGGATTCGGTCAAGATACATTCGCTTCCAGACCTTACTTCAATACACCAGCTAACAGACAGCTGTATCTGCAATCTGTGCCGTCTGCACCACAAAACTTTCTGTCAGATCAAGGCTTTGGACAAAGCATCAGATTTGGTCTTGGTCAGCCGAACTACCCTCTAAATCAAGGTTTTGCTGCTCCCCAATATACATTTGAAAGCGCCCCAGTAATAAAACCAAGGCCTCATCAGCCTCCACCATCGAACCCAATCAAATTCGAAAGCTTCCCGAAACAAAACGCTCCAATTACACCAAAACCTTTCATCAACCAAGTACCAAAGTTGAAACCCGAAGAGCCTAAATTCATAGACGATAGCTCGAAGAAGAAGGCGCAATCTCTCCAAAAACTTAAGTTCGACTCTTTTGAGAAACTGCCAAAGGTCGAACCAATTCCTCCTAAACCAAAAGCTCAAAAAGAAGAGGTTCAACTACTGTACGTGCCACTAGAACAACTAAATAGGGGACAGTTCAATTTCCGAGGACCTATAGCTTCTCCTCAAATTATCAACTCTGACTTGTACTCCCAAGGACTACCCAAAGTTGAACCCTTAAAACAGACATTCGCAACTGACTTTCAAAGACCGCTATCCAAACCAATCGAGAACTTTGGATCTGGACAAGATTATTACGCAAACTTTGACTCTTTAAAGGACTTCGACCAAATACCTAAATTTTCAACTTTGTCGACGCCATTCCCCACTCAGCCTCCAACGACACCGAAACCAAAGAAACTGAAACCACATCAACCACCCCTAGCCATCTTTCAGGAAGCTAAGAAAAATACTCAAATGAAAGTAGGAGATGTATTGTCATCACTGAAAAACGCCAATTCTATCGCTGTTCTCGATACAGTTAATCCTTTAAATGCGCCTAAAGTATTTATTGGACCATCTTCCCTGACACCACCTGAAGGTTTTGTTAAATTCGAACTGCCATACTTATCAAACATCGAGAATACTGATAAGAAATTGAGACAGCTTCCATTCTTCGTGGCGCCGTTAAGTTACAACACGCCTAATGGTTTTGCCAAGATTCCTTTCCCATCCCCACATGTGGGATCTGTAGTTATTAACTCTTTGATCAAAGAGAACCCATCAGCTTACCAAACTCAACCAACATACTCTACGCCTCCAGTCTATTCAACACCATCGTTAAATGCTTATAAAGAACAACCATCATACAAGCAAGAAAAGCCAGTAACCCAGAGACCTAGTTTTAACTACTACAGCACGCTGTCTCCTAAAACCAATGCTCCACTAACTCAGCAATCAAATTATTACTCCTTTGAGCCTCAAACAGTCACTTCTTTGAGCCCCCATAATCAACCTGATCTCGTAAACAAATCCCCACAAAAAGGAAGCTACTTCCTAACTAACATCAATGGTGATCAATACAATCCATCGGAATATGTAAACTTTCCACCCCAGAACGACTACAAAAATCCGGAATCAGCCAAACCATACACTCCTCCAAAGCCAGAAACGACAACGACCTTAAGGACAACGACCACAACGACTCCCAAACCATCGACATACTCAAGTCAATTGCTGGAAACTCACAATCCTTACTCTATAAATCAAGCTTTCCACTTCAGTACTCCCCTGGATTACCACAGTTACTTCGACGAATTCAAAGAAACATACGCCCCTCCAGGTGTGAGTCTTGAACTGCCAAAAGCTTCAACACACCCCGTGAGCTCTACTCCTATACCGACAAAACCTCAAGAAATTGTAACGGAGAAACCAAAGCAACAAACATCACCAAGCTATGTACAGAATTACTCTCCAGAAATACAGTATCAATCGGAAGTTCAAGGTAACAGATACTCTATCTACAATTCTAATGAATACACAAATAAACCAGAAGTAGGCGCTGAGCAACAATACTCTACTAAAGCAGTAAGCGCAGAAAATATACAACCAATCAGCAATCAGACACCTGGTCCTCATTATATAGATAATGTCGAATCCCAACAAGGCTACGAAAATCTTACAGAAACGATAATTAATAGAATAACGGGACCTTCATCTGACATTGACAACTCTAAAGTATATGAACAATACGAAAATAGTTACAATTCCAACGATTACACCAGTTCAACAACTTCGACTACCACAACAACTACCACCAGGAGACCACCTATCAGGAGTAGAGGTAGGCCCAGGTACACAACCGCTAAGCCAGAAAATAGTGAAGCTACACACTCCACTACTAAAGCCACATACACTCGTAAACCTTTGAGAGAACGACGCCCGTTACCTCCCAGATCTAGATACGAACCTAACAAGATCTCATCTGAAAAGACAACTAAAAAATCTTTTGATTCCAATGAAAGCACTACCAAGTCTTCTAGAACGAGAACGAGGGGCCGTATTCAGTACAAACCTTCTGACAGCGATGAGTACTATGACAAAAAAAATAAAGTACACGGCAGCAAGGAGGAAGATCTAGCTTACCAAAGAGACATCCTTCATCAGAATTATCCCGTGACTCTTATGGAAAGAACTAGTACCGTTGATATAGAAGCTATAACTGAACCATCTTCACCCAAAATATCTTCAACGAGAACATTGGAGACAGCGCCAGCAGACAATTTTGATACTGAGAATGCTTATGCGCATGAATCTGCTGCGATCAGTCATTTAGACAACTCTAATTTTAGTGACGAAATACCTAATTATACGTCAAGAGTAGACACTAAATACGAAGACATATCTGTCCCTAAATATTCTACCAGAAATGAGGAATTGTATCAATCGAGAAGTAGTGCCGCACCAACCCAGCCTATTACAAATCATGAAGAATCAATGGAAAAGCAGGAAGATTTTCCAAGACACACCACTCCTGTCGAAAGATTTGAAAAGCCTGATGTTTCTTCTTATGCCACGGAGTCAATAAGCATCAACACTGAACAACCCAGCTATTCAGTAAATATTGAACAAAACCAAGAAGAAATCACAACGAACCAAGACCACGAAATTTCTAAGCTCGCAAGCCAAGAAGGTAACGTTGAAGAACAGCCGGAAGAAAATGTTGTTCAAACCACACCATCGTACAACCGCGTGCGAGTAAGACCAGGAGTAGTCAGGCAATATCACCAAGCTTCATCTACTGAGAGTTCTAAAACCAAAACTGACAGACGAAGACCGATCCAAGCTATTACTTACAGGCCAGCATTTGATAAGAGAAGAACTACTATGCGGATTGATGAAATAGAAGCTGACTTAAAGACCAAACAAATACATGCTCGTCCTGAGGTTCAAGATTACAGACATCCTGTATATAAGCCAGATCCCAGTACCGAAGGTTCAACAGTATCTACTACACAAGAAACAACAAAGCGCGGTCATTTCAGACGTCGCAGACCCTCATACACAACAACTTCTACTGAAGCTGCCAGTACCAAGAAAATTTATGAAGTCAAAAATCGGTTCAGAGGCCGTCGTCCCACAACAGAAAAACCTACAGACAAACCAGAAATTCAGTCTGAATCGACATCGACAACTGCAAGAAATACACCTTATAGCAGATACAGCCACAGACCAAGACTGTCAGAGAGATATAACAAAAAACCAGAACCAGAACATGAAGAAACTGAAGATCAAGATTCCAACTATTCCATCAACAGGCCAAAATTCATTGCGCCTGAGAACAATCAGTGGTCACCAAAAATTACGTTAGAATCCTTCAAGCCTTTCAATCCCAATGATATTATTGACGAAAATAAATTAGCAACTACTGAACGGCGATCAGATATAATAGAAGACGGAGAATTAGACATAATTACTGCAAAGAATGACTATGACGATATTCTTATTTCAGTCACGCCTGCAACAAACAACAGAGCTGAGAAAAAGATTCCTGATATTCCTCCTACTTTAGAAGCTTTAGTAGAACAAAGCAAGACCACAAAGAGTGATTCCACTGATAACATGTCTACTTTTGAAACGATGTTAGAAGAAGTAATGAAAAGTTTAGAGGAACAAGATAAAGATGAATATACGTCAAAAGTTATGAAACATAAAGGAGGAGAAATTGGGGAAATACCTCCAGAGAAAGTGATCACGTCTGATGAAGAATATACAGCTAAATTGACGACAGCACTAGGCCAAGAACTAACTACAGTTGAACCGGTGGCTGACGACACCACTAGTGTAAATGAGGTAATTCTAATAAATCAAATGTTTAATGAACTAATATTTCCTGACACAGAATAACTGTTGTCACAGTAAATAAAACGTAAAATAGGTTTTGGTTAAAAATACAAAACTGAGAGGAGCAAAAAAGTTTTATCTCTTGTTAATTCCGCTTCTAGGCTCTTGAATTACTATTAGATAAATCTAAATTATATTTAATAACTCTACACGCAAAAACTACTCAATGTATTTTGTTCAAACTAGATGATGTTGTATCTAAGAAATTAAAATAGCATACAGGTTAATAGTTACGCGGACGATAGTAAATAATGAAATAACAAGTCCCTTTTTTATTTTTAGGAACAGCAGAAAGGATCTAAAGGTCGCCGCCGCGGATTCTGGAAGAAAGTCAAAGTTCGTCCCGTGAACACGGAGTCAATAGAAGTCGCCGAGTCGCAATACTACTCGAATACCGTCAATCGCCTTGGAGAATCAATTAAGAAGAATATACATGAAAAATCTGAGAAACCAGAGAAAACTAGGATTTCCGTGACAACGTACAAACCAAGCATCCAATTTATCAAGGATATGCTCGAAACTGATGATGTTTCTGCGCCAGAAGTGGATCAAGTTGTAGCCCTCGATATTTCTAAAGTTGACAAACAGAAAACTCCCGAAAAAACTCAAAGTCAAGAAGAACAAAAGAAGACTACGCCAACAGTTGAAAAGGAAGTCACAACAGAAAATCCAACAAACGCAGGTGAAGTAGACCTAGGAACTGGATCTCCTGACCCAACCTTAATTGACAACATGTATTACAGCACACCTACTGAACCAACGGCTACTGATATGTTTGGAATATTAAACAAGGCAGATGGATTCAACTTAATGGATTACCTCTTCGGCTCGTCTTCAAGTGAAAGCAGCAAAACAGAAACCAAAAATGAAACAGTTAAACATGAATATAAAAGAACAACAGTAGAAAACACTGATATTACAACAGAGCAGCCTAAATCTAAGATTGTTACTACTGAGACTTCATACATTCCTGAAGAAATAACCAGCGTACCTACAGCAGAAGACAGCACTGCGGTGGTTGAACAATTCAATGATGTCAGAAAAGTGATTGAAGATGAACCCAAAAAAAATGAAACAACTGAATCACCAGTAACTAACGCAGTAACATCAGTATCAAGCTTCATGAATCCATCCAATGTTGTCAGCACATCTATGTCCACTGAAATTTCCCACGAAACAGAAATATGCTTTAGAGGAAAGTGCATAAAAACCAACAAAGATATCTTATAAAAAAAGAAACATATGGTGCTAAAGACTTGTGTTCAAAGTGAAAGACATTAGTAAATAATGTGAAACGATTCAAATACTTATATCGATCGGTCTCTTTAATATTTGAGTGATTGTAACACTTAGGATTAGTAATTTTAATTCTTGGTGAAATTTTGTAAATAGCAAATCATGAGGCTCTTTACTTGATTCCACCACTATGGCTAATTTTAATCAATCTTTTAATTTAGAACAGCTTTTAGTTCTGTGGCCACAACTAGAAGTTACACGATGTAATATATTATAGATTTTTAAGTAAGTTTAGAATTAGGGATCATACTAGTTTTTATACTTTTTGTAAAATAGATATTTCGACTGAAAACATATTTTATTATTAATTTAGTTTTTTACCTGCTTATTTATTTATTTCTTATACATTTTTTACGCATACTTAGGGCATTTTCACGAGTACCTACCACTATGTTCTATTTTTACCCCACCCAAAGTCAAATATAAATTTCTGTAATATACTGAAATACACATACACAACTGTCAATTTTTTTATGAACATTGTTTTATAAATCATAATAGTTAATGTAATGAATGTAATATTGGTATGTACGTTAACTTAGCGCCTGAGTGTATTTTTTTATTACAGAAAATAAAAGTATTTAATTAAACGCCCGTTTTCTTTTATTTCCTCTAAATATTTTTGTAATTAAATGACACTGTATTAAAACTTTATTCAAAATGGAAGTTTATTTAACAAATGGCTTTATATTATCCTTTGAGTTTAAAAGAACCTGCTACAATTTTTATTAGACTTTTAGCTCTTGTATCCTAACAAACTCCTACCCATTCCTTGCTCAAAAAACTGTTTCGATGGGCAGCAGCGACGGAACCGATATAACCCAAAAAAAATGCGCTCACCAATCCGTTCGCCAAGCAACCACTCCAACGTTGAAATTCCTAGGGGAGCCCTGTGTGATGTGATGACTGACTGAATGATGATAAACAGCTCAAATTATTACGCTGAAATTTACTTAGTTATTGTTATTATGATGCTTTGACTATATACTTGTCATGACGTAGACATTCACTACGAAAGGACTCTACCCCCGAAGGGGGCAAAACGGAAATACCTACAAAGTTTGTATTTAAGGCGAGTGAAACCGCGGACAAAAGCTAGTATTTACTTGGTGTTTTCCGTTTTGAGCCATGAACACAAAGGACATAAGACCTCAGCATAAGACGTAGACACAAAATCAAAATCAAAATCACTTTATTGTACACCACAAATATTAGAAAATAATAGAAAAAAAATGGTTACCGCCACGGAGATACATATGTATGTACTACATTACGACATATTATAAAATATAAAATATTATATCCATGCTTCGAATTCGAAAGGTTCCCCGGGTATAATGAAACGCGCTATAGGCTTAACCCGCGTAGTGTCAACGGTAGTGTAAACGTCTCTGCTTGGACTTGGGGTCCTTCAAAAAGCGTGTTTACAAGTAGCTTATGTATGAGTCAGCAACGCATCAGCACCTCCTCTGGTGTTTCAGATACCCATTGGCGACGGTGACCACTTTGCATCAGGTGGCTCGTCTGCTCGATAGCCGTCAAACATACATAAAAATATATCACGCAATTTGCTCGTCTTGTAATTTCTACTGCACCTCTACGCCATTGTATTTTAAAGGGTTTTTTTTACATAGTACATATATATCTCCATGGTTTTTTTATAGTTACTTATTTTTTAAGCATTTTAACTAATTGCGACAAAGTTTTTTATAAATCTTCAGATTTTTGAACGACGACTACAATGCTGCTGTCATAAAAAAGTAAAAATGCCAAATAAATAAATGTCACTGTCATCTTCCGGCCAGCGATTTTTCGAGGTTATAATTCCAGCCGAAAACAAACACGATTTTACTCAAAACATTTCCAAATAATAAAGTTTTCTACACAATGGACGTGGAAATCAAGATCAAAGAGGACATGAAGTCCCTTGGTTGTGAATCTGACATGAAGATTTCTCTAGCTTATCAACTTTACGTACATTTAGTCGACGAAAAACTCATGTACGACACCGAATATTGCTACAACAAGGATGTGGATACTTTATACGTGGTCGCGAGGCCAAGAAAGAACGAAAAACTAAATATCTACGTGCCCATTCGCACATACGACGATATAAGTTTGGATTTTATCAACAAAATGCAGGAAAATCTGTGTACTGTTGAGTCAGGGCCGTCTATAAATTTGGCGTTCATAGAAGGGGATTCTACTATAGTTATTTATTCTTTCACGAAAGGACTTGTAGATAGACAGTCTCCGGAAACCGTGAGTAAGATGCGGAAGAAGGAAGAACGAAGGAGTTTCATCAACAACGAATTGGGAAGAAATCGGGAACAGATCTTGCATGATGCATTGAATGGGGGAATTGTTGATGATGACGATTGCCAAGTACTGGATTGAAGATATTTTCGGAAGTTGTGATGGTAACACTTACTGTTCATGGTAATAAGATGTATGGGTGAATACCTACATCTTTTGGTTTTTGTACATATGACAATAGTGTCTAGAATTAAACAGATTGATTAAACAGTCCGGTAAATGGAATGATTTTAAAAATGATGACTACATTTGGAATGAGAGAGGAAAAAAAATTGTTTATGGGAAACCTGGAAACTTGTGGCATCCTCAAACATGCTTTCTGAGGCTTTCTGACTTTATTTCATCGTATCTAATTTATCATGGCATTCTTTGAGAGATGGTTTTCTCATAATAAAGAATAAAATAAATAATAGGTTATTATAAAAAGAATTGTTGTCAGAACTTCTGCACTTGTTATTACCTAATTGTTATGAATGGAAGTAACAATCAGGTGTTAGTAAATGGGTCCCATGAGTGGAAAGAGAATTTGATGAAAAGCACATGAGCCTACAGCTCCGGTAGGACATTGAAAGGTAGTATTGCTTGCCATAATCAAAGAGTATGACTGTTGTTTAAGACACATTAAAGCCCTTGGCTATTTTGTATGCAGGCAATACAAATATATATGGACAAATCACACAGATTAAGCTAGCCAAGTTTTGAACATGTGGTGTAGGATGATACAATATTTTATAAATGATACGTAGATAAACATCCAAGACCCAGGCCACTCTGAAAAAGATTGTTTTCAATCATGTCCTGGACGGGATAGAACCGGGGTCCTATCATGTTGCAGGCTGGTGTATTAACCACTACGCCATAGAGGCCGTCATGTAAAACAGTACCGACAAGAATTAAGTATGTGAAAAGAATTCCGTGGCATAGTTTTAATATACAATGACTATAATATAAGCTACTCTCAACACAACACGCGATGGAAAGAAGCATCTTGGGACTGAGAAGGATACAGAAAGCAAAAAACAGAGATATCCAACAAAAAACAAAACTAACAGACGCCCTGGAATTTGCCTTAAAAATGAAATGGCAATGGGCAGGCCATGTTGCGCGGTACACGGATTCAAGTCATGTATTGTCATCAGAACTCAGAGCGTGTGCAAAATTTCATCCTAATCGAAGACCGGAAGTGGGTCAAATTAAGATTCCAAGATTTTCTTACATACAGTTACAAGTGAAGCTAGTAAAAGCGTGTTAAGAGTCACTTTAAATTCAACTCAATTAAGGGGTAGACAGAATCTATGGCCATAAGACCCAACCTCATAATTTAGTTTATTTGTGGGCATATTGTCTAAATGTAAAATTATAAAGCCCCTCTGAGGTCGTAAAATTAAACCACAGGTAGTAAAATGTACTCATAAAAATGATTATTGAGTTTTCTAAATGTTCATGTCACACTATTGCACTTACTTTATAGTATGTAATGGAATTAATCGATAAGACAACAATAAAGGTTTTGTACATAAAAAATTGTTTCTTTTTATATAATTTGTAAACAATATTTTGTATATTATTCATTCAATCCCTTTCTTACCTCAGAAATTCCTATGTTAGGCCGCACACTAGGCACAGTAGCGACGCCAATCATTTTATTCCTAATACTTTACAAAAAGAAAGAAATTCAAAAATGTAAATCATATAAGCCTTAGTAAATAACCTGAAGTATTTTTGAAATCATGTTTAATATTATCAGAATCAGTGAGAATTATGAGAATCAAATTACCGCCAAAAACGGCCGTTTTTGGCGGTAATCACTATTTCTCGTAATGACTGATTCTCATAATATTAAAACATGATTCCAAAAATACTTCAGGTTATGTACTAAGGCTTATACATGGGGCTTATATGAGTTACATTCTTGAATTTCATTCTATTTGTTAAGTATTAAGAATAAAAAGATTGGCGTCGCTATAACTGTGCCTAGTGTGCCCACTTAACACTTTCCTTCTTCTTCCAGAGATTTCTGTATCTATAATTATATCAAAAAGAAAAGAAAGACTGTTTGTTTGTTTGTATTGAAAAGGCTCCGTAACGACAGGACCGATTTTCAAAATTCTTTCAGCTAAAGAAGGCTAATTGCGGATGAAATCCTTATCCTTACTAATATTATAATGTGAAAGTGAGTTTGTTTGTTACGCTTTCACGCTGTATCTACTGAACCGATCATCATGAAATTTGCCATACACATAGGTGAGGGTACCGAGAAGGACATAGGCTATGTTTTACGCGGGTGAAGCCGTGGGTAACAGCTAGTAACTCATAATTTACGCGGACGAAGTAGCGTTAAAATTACTAGAAATAGAAATCAAAAACTATTGGACCTATATAAAGCCTGCCGCAGCATTCAAATCAACCGCTCATTCGCCATACACGTTAGTATTATATTGTCTTTGGCCATACAAAGAATTAAGTACTTCTTATCTCAAAAATTTTAAGTAATTTTGTGTTATTAATTTTCTTATGATGATAAATTTACTTTTGTAATTTGTCTTTAAATTTTACTTTTGTACTTACGTCTGATAAATACATAGAGCAGATAAAATAAAAGTAGGTACTTAATTGGCGAGATCAACCGTAACAACCTAGTAATTTTTTTAACCGATCGGGTCAAAAAGCGATCAATTTAGTTAAAACTCCTAACCGGAAGTGGATGTTCTAGTGCCAACTTGCCTGCAAAGTTTACTGCCTAGGCCGAGAGCTTTCCTTTATAAGTCGTGGATAAATCGATAATAATAAACTGTGTTTTCGATACAGCCGATGCAATGCAAACATTATGGTGGCTCGGGTATTAGCTGCTGCACAATATGCGCCCCACCTCTCCGTGCCCTGCTGAGCCCAATATTGTATTATTGTAAATTGCGCATCAAAGAATATGGAGTGCGCATCGGCATCGACTCGCGCGAAGTTCCAAGCCGCCATCCATTGTGTTTGCATCGGATATGTACCAAAACATAAAACAAAGTCAGGACGCACTAATTTAATCAAGAACGTAGCTAGGGTGAGGGTTTGGAGTTCATACCCTCTCTAAAGTACATGTACAGTGGCGGACTTATTCCTAAAGGAATTTCTTCTAGTCAACCAAGCATAGCTGAAAGTATTTGTGGCCGTGTGGTTCCCGGCAGAGTAGAATACGACCACTCCAAGTCTTCCCGTGGATGTCGTAGAAGGCGACTTAGGAAACACAAGCTAAACAAAGCTTATAAACATCAACGATACCTCTCCAACCCGTCTGGCCAGCGTGGAGAGTGTAGGCCATATCCTCTGACTGCCCTGGGTAATATATGGCTCTAGTAGAACAGAGAGGATCGTGCTCCTGCAGTGGAGACAAACAAAGATCTGATGATGATGATGATTTGAGACAAAAAAACTAGTATCTTAAGGTTAATACAATACCTATACTTATATTATAAAGCTGAAGAGTTTGTTTGAAAAAAAGAAAAAGAAAGAAAGTGAGAGCGCATAAACTTACTGCTGATTATTACACACCCACCTTGGATTCCGAACACATTTAGCTCTGTTCACACATTGCCGAGTTAGGGCGTTCCGGGCCGTCCGGGTCCCGTTTTCCGGTTATGGCCCGGGAGCAGACCGGGTCGTCCTGGATCTGCTTTCACACCTTAGGTTCACACATATCATGGAAATCGGTGTAAGTGACACAAAACAAAAAGCTTTAAACTAGAACTGCCGGCCTATTTACTAACTCGGATGACAGGTGTCGATGCCTATCAATTTAGGATTTGCTGTTACAATGCGGTTTTTGTATTTCAAATAAAAAGTTCGAGCAAGCAAAACCCGCATTGTAATTAAAAATTCTAGATTGATAGGCATCGACACCTGTCATCCGAGTTAGTAAATAGGGGGGCTGTGCAACAATAACACAAGAAACATCATCCCTGGACGTAAAAATCGGTACGCCCTGAACTGACGGGGCGTCCGGGTGTCCGGCCGGTCACCGGTACACTGATGGCCCAGCCCTCAATAATAATTACTGTGTGATCGAGTACATACAAATTGTATGGAATCGTTTTCCCTAAACCTTTGAACTGGTTTGTGAACAGCAGCGTTTTAGACTGGATAATTTTGTTTTGCGGAACCCACGCTTCATTTTCTTGGACCCTTCTCTACTAAAACCTGTCTACGCTCTCATGAATTTCATGTTATCTACCGGCGGCTGGGGCGGGTTCGCTCTACTTTGAATACCTAGCAGAATAATTCACATAATATAAGAAACAATAATAATATTAACAACAATCACATAGCAAAGGGAAAACCCGGGACGAAGTTCCCGGCGCAGCTATAGTTTTATATCACAAATTAACCGTTCGCGTTTATTGTTATTTTTTATCAATTTTTGGTTGTTTTATTATCCTATAAATAAAGACTACAGAATCACGACTATTTCTGTGGAGAAGACAGAGCTAATGAGAGCTAAAAACTAATCGTGGCCTTATGACACGATTAGTGGATTTTTATTCTTTGCTTATCTATTGCTTATTTTACCGTATTTATTAAATTATCATGTAGGATTGACATTTCATTTAATAGGTTCTTATATCATATCGATTATAATTAATCGACTTGCACTCGCACCACCATAATTCGACTATCGACCGTACTGTCGGTCGACTCTATTTTTATTTTTACAATATAGAAGTGTCACATCACTACTCAAGTCACACAGCAAAGCAAAACTTTTCGGGCCGGGGCTTTCGTTGAGCGAGCTTTGCAACGACACAGCGAGCGGAAAAAAATATTTTTTTTTCATAATTTAACGTGATTTTTATAATGAAATCGATTAGTGCAATTGTGTATAAATGTTTTATAGTGCTTTTGTGTTGATGTGAGTCCAAACTCTGAGAAATCTGCAAACGTGAAAGAAAAGTATCAAGATGGGCCGTTTTTTCAACCATAATTTTACGAATTTGTAAGTACTTCCTCATTATATCTATGTCAATTATGTAAATATTTTATACCCATAATGTGGTTGAATTATTGGAGTACTTGAGCTACGATTCACTCACAAAAAGCCGGAAAATAATACTTCAAACAGGCTAAGTAGCCTCCGTATTGTTTCTGATTACTAAGTTAATATTTATACTTAAGTTTCTAATGCATTAGGTAAAACTACAGTTATTTTTCCTTGATCCGGCTGCTTCATTTTAAATTTAGATAATTCTAATCGTAGAAAAGTACTTAATTGTACTTACGAATTCAAACCATGTTACATGCCTACGTCGATTGTTTTTATAATATTTTTATTAACCCATTTGAAGCCGTAGAATAGAAATAAGCAAGGAAGTTCCTATTTGTAGTAGATAAAAAGCTATAAAATAGTGTATTTCAAGAGCTTGGTCTTCAATCAAAGATTATTTTTGCGGCGCGATTAGCCTTCGAAGTTACCGAATTGCGGCTCGTAGGTAAATGTCAAAATGTAAAGCGTAGCGATTATATACTCTTTGTCCAAATGTAGGTACCACTGGTGTAGTTGTTGTTTCTTGTATGTATGGCCAGTTAGGTCATTCCTCATTACTGCTGTTCCATTATGTACCTACTCCTTTATTTATTTTGTAAGAATCACGCAGTAAATTTATACCTACGATAAAGGTCGCAGGAAGGCGTGGATGCAGGCTGCTTCCAGTCGGTCGTATTGGAAATACTTAGTTAGGCCTATGCTATGTCCACTTGTGGACTTCTTGCGGCTTAAATGATGATGATGATGAATCACGCAGTAGGTACCTACTTAAAATCAATTTTTTTTTCTTACATAGAATAATGCCATCTCGTGAGAATTTTATTGATATGTTCCTGTAGTATTAATTGCTAAGTGTACAAATAGATGGCGCTCTCACAAAACTACGTATTCCGTGTAATCCATAGAAATACCGGCTATTGCATTTTTATGCATTTTTACTATTTTAATATTTTTTCCTGAGTTAGCACTGAAATTTTTCGTTGTCATTATACATAATTACGACTAATATCAAACATAGCTTAATTTCGACGTATTCATCAGATGTCAGGATGGCCGAGCGGTCTAAGGCGCCAGACTCAAGGTTAACCTTGCCTGCTGGTCGCGGGTATGAGTGGTTCTGGTCCTCTCTGAGGGCGTGGGTTCGAATCCCACTTCTGACAAAATTTTTGCCTTTACACTACTTCTAATATTTAACCTTTTTACCTGAATGACGCACCCAGAAGGAGAGTAATGTTTTTTTACGCGTATTTATGTAAAATGTCTGTTCCAATGTAATCCGTTATATTCATTCCTGAGGCACAAATAATTCGTGTCGCTTATACGACGATGACGATGTTGTCTAAAACCGTTTAGACATTATCGCCACACACATAGCCTTACCTACATTAGCAATCTTGGGTCCCATCCCAGATCTTTCTAGCTATAGAGTAGAGCGCCTTGGCCTGGTACGTACGATCACTGAAAGACAGATTTCTGAAAGAAAAGCCGGATTTAATAATAAACTTACGACGCAAAAAGGTATGTTTCCCGTACCGGGAATCGAACCCGAGCCTCCTGGGTGAAAGCCAGGTATCCTAGCCACTAGACCATACGGGAGATGATGGATATGTCAAAATATTGGTACAAATACTTTGGTATTTTAATTTTTAATAAGAGGTGATTTATTTTGTTCTTGGAACTCATTGGAACTTCAAGAATAAATCTACAAATGTGACTATGTATTATTTATTGTTTGAACAGTTCTTGATAAATAAAATGCTAATAATTTTAATACGTGATACTGGATTTTTTGTCATCAGCCGCCGGATCAGTTGCAAATTACGTGTTGTCTTCTAAGCGTTCTGAAGTCTGCTTTGTAAGAACTTGAATAGAAATATTTTTTCCCGGACTTAATTGTATTGTTACTGTTATTCAACTGATTGTAGGCAATATCCTAATCCTAACTAATAAACTAAAAAGTCTTAGAAACAGAAAAATAATTCATTAGCTTTTCTTGACATCCCAACTAATATTATAAATGCGAAAGTGAATTTGTTCATCATGAAATTTTGCATACACACAGATAGGTTTGGGACTGAGAAGGACACAGGCTATATATCACGCGGGTGAAGTCGCGGGTAGCAGTTAGTATCCCATTAAATAAATTCCATGAGCAGTGAACGTGGTTCCTTACCTATTTTCCTAATTTTATATACCTTGTCAGTCCCTCTATCGGCGTATTTAGAAATTATTTAACTTCAGTTATGCAGCAAGCAGTTTTTTTTTCTATGCTGTTGGTAGAACTTTTGTCGACAAAAATAGATGTCGCTGTACCGTTTACGTGTTTTTCTACTCCTGTACTTTTATCTGCCATTTATATGATCAAGAACACAAACATAAGAACATCCATAATAAGTCTATACTTATTTTCTATAACAGTACGGAACAGCCGTACTATAATGTCGTTATTACGATACGGCTAGCAGCCACAGACTAATGAACCTAGCCTAGTTTTCGTGATTGCAAAAATCGATTTTTTTTAAGAGTCAAGCGAACATCAATAAAAAAAGGAGGTAACCATCTATAGACAGAAAATTTTGTCATATTTATATTTCCCGCGAGTTAGTTGTCAAACTCAAAATTTATGTTTTACTAGCTGATGCCCGCAACTTCGTTCGCGTGGACTTTATGACTCCAGCGTTTTATTATACCCTAACACGAAGTAATGTCAGTACATAAGAAAATACTTGTAGCAGGTGTTACATATTAAAATTTAATAAATTAAAAGTTAATAAATACCAACGTATTTTTCAAAAAAATTTGGGTTAGTTTATCTTGACTCATAATTTCTGCGAGGATGGCTGTCATCAGGCATTTTTTTCCTTTCTGAAGCATCTTTTAAAAACAGCTTCCCTTCCTTGTTTGTTTAAAACACTTTCATCATCATCATCATCATCATTTATTTATTTGCTTAAAATATGGTAGTACATGATGTCAAAATACATTTAGAGCAGCATATTTCACCAGAAGCGGCATGCAAATATAAAAGAAATAGGTATATATTAAAACTTTGACAAATATTACAAATTAGTCATAATAATTATTCAAAGGTCAAATGAGATTGAGTTTATACAATAATAATAAAGTGTCAAATCTATCAAAAAAATTAAACATGTCACATAAAATAAATTTATTTAAATAAGTCGTCAACAGAATAAAAGCTTTTTTCTTTTAGCCATTTTGTGAGCCTTCTTTTAAATAATCGACATGGAAGACCTTTTATATCACGTGGTAGAGCATTGAAAATTTTGATGCACATGAAATCGCATTGTTTTAAGTATAAAGTCAGTTTGGGGTTTTTATGACAAACAAGCTTATCAGGATCTCTTCTACTTCTTGAGTTTATTTCTGAAGCTTTTTTGAATAGGTTCATATTATGTTTAACGAAACAAGCTACATCTAAGATGTACATGCAAGGCAATGGTAGAATCCCCAGACTTTTAAATAATGGCTTGCAAGATTCACGTGGCCCCTTATCGCACATAGCACGTATACACTTTTTTTGAACAACAAATATCTTATTAGCATCAACAGAATTTCCCCAAATAAAAAGACCGTAGTTTAAATTAGATGCAACATAACCGTGGTAAGCTGCCAAAATTGTCGTCAGTGCAGATTTATTCTTTAGTTGTTTCAAAACATACACATACCGATTTAATTTATCACATAAATTGTGTATGTGTTTTTTCCAGTCACAATTGTCATCAATTACGACACCAAGGAATTTTGTATCTTCTACTTCTTCTATATTGTCATCATTATATTTAATATTTAATTTACATTTGTTTTGTCGACATGTTCCAAATTGTATATATTTAGTTTTGCTTATATTTACAGTCAAGTTATTCTTTTCTAGCCATTTTACAATAGAATTAATTGTCGTATTAATGTCAAATTCATAATCGTTTATATCGTCATAGTTATAAGGTATAATTACAGATATATCATCGGCAAAAATAATGCACCACCAAATCAAATATTTCCCTTTGTTCCGCTGTTAATTTGCTCTAATGTCATGCTGCTCAACCTATAAAGCGCACATCTTCAAGGGGCCTTCGGGAGAGACAGACCTCGGTTTTGAGTGTTGCCTGTGTGTGCCAGGCTTAGAGAGACTGCATACTCTCAATTTTTGCCGTATGGGCTGATTGCTACATTGCCAAAAGGGCATATCCTGGTTGCCAGTCACCCGGGAACGCTGGGCGATCACCAGTAATATGAGCTTATCGTACTCTACGCACTCTATCCCAGTGGAGAGTGTGACTCTGTAAATTTGGCGACATGAAATTTGACATGGTTCTGTATCAGATGTTCGAAATCTTCGATTTTTATACCTCAACAAAAAATACTAATCAGGCTGAACAACTTTTACTACAGCGTAATTTTTATATTTTCTATAGTTTACTTGGACCATTATGATTCTGCTTCAGGTGTTCCAAATCTTCAATTTAAATACCTCAACAAAAAATGCTCATCAGGTTGAATAACTTTTGCTAAGACGCCATTTTTATTAAATATTTCTTGTAGTTTACCTGGACCATTATGATTCTGCGTCAGTAAATTGTGCGTTCAATTTAAATACCGCAACAAAAAATGCTCATCAGGTTGAATAACTTTTGCTAAGACATCATTTTTATATTTTCTATAGTTTACCTGGATCACCACATGCAGAACCATAATGGTTCTTTATTTATTTTTTATTTATTTATAAACACACATAACAGATTACAACTTAAGGCAAATACATAACATAAAAATAAAAAAGAAATAAAGCTAGGTTGTATTCCACACAGATGTGCGTACATGAAAAGTGACAAGAAGAGTTAAATATTATAAAAAAAAAAAATATATATATATATAAAAGAGACAATCATTTACTATTTACTTACTAAACAAAGAAAATAAGATTAAATTAGGTACAAAGAAAAATATATAGAAACAAATACAAATTTTAATACTGTACATTAGTAAAGAAAAATGAGGAAAAAAAAAAAAAAAAAAAATCTAAACGTTATAAACTTTGTGCAGACCATCAGATTTAAACTGATGGTCTGTCATAAAGGGCATCTTTTAAAATTTTAATGAAAAGAGCCAGTTTTGGTATGAAAATATCAAATTCTGAGTTCTCCCTAGCAAGTTCGTTACATTGACGAGCCATCCTGACCAGGGGGTTGTAAAGTGAGGTATTATTTCGATACACCTGCAAAGCAAACAAACCAGTTTTATTTGCTCTACGAGCACTAAATCTAATGTTAAAGGTTATTTCCGCAAGCAAATTAGGTACATCTAATATCGAATGAATAATTTTGTAAAAATAAACGAAGTCAAAGTACTGTCTACGCACTTCCAGCTTCTGTACATTGAATTTAACCAGACGAGCTTCGTAGTTGGGAGTGGCTCGACCAAGGTGTTGACGGTAGCATAAAATCCTAAGGCATTTTCTCTGTACTCTCTCTATGTTTTCTATGTGGACCCTGTAATGCGGAGACCATATTACACTGCCATATTCTAAAGTACTTCTGATAAGTGTATTGAACAAATAGAGAATTGAGTGAGGGTCTTTGAAATCTTTAGTGGATCTTAAGATAAACCCTAAGAGTCGATTTGCTTTTGTGACCATTTCTTGATAATGTTCGCGAAAAGAAAGTTTACTATCAAAAATAATGCCTAGATCCTTAGCAACGTAGGTTCTCTTTAGGGCCTGTCCATCTATGCTGTAATCATTAACGATCCCCTGACGCTTATTAGTGAAGGTTATGACAAAGCATTTATCGATATTTAGGTACATCAAATTAGCCTTACACCAATGAGAAACAGCGTTTAAGTCTTTTTGTAAGATATCGCAGTCTTCGGTAGATTTTATTGTTCTAAATAATTTCAAATCGTCAGCATATAAGAGACAATCACTGGATATATTTTTAGTGAGATCGTTAATGAATACAACGAACAACAAAGGCCCCAGATGTGAGCCCTGAGGAACACCCGACGTCACATCGATGGGAGGAGACGTGTATCCTCTAAGGGCCACCAGCTGACTTCTTTTATTCAAATAAGATGTCAACCACCGCAGGAGACTCCCGTGAATGCCATAGGATGCAAGTGTGTTTCGAAGTAGTCTATGATTCACCTTGTCGAAAGCTTTCGAAAAATCTGTGTAAATAGAGTCTACTTGGCCCCCTGTGGCGAAGCTCTTACATAGGTAGTTTTTATATGCTAATAAGTTCGTTACAGTTGATCGTCCCCTAATGAAGCCATGTTGATTTTCAGATATCATAGGCTTAAAATGATTGTATAGCTGAGTATTTACAAGAGATTCGAAAAGTTTTGCAAAATATGACAAAATACTTATGGGTCTATAGTTTTCGCACCGAGACTTATCACCAGTGCTTAGTGCGAGTCATCAATACCAATTCGAATAACTTTAACATCGCGTTAAGCGAATAAACTCTGTGAGTAGAGAGCATCGAGTAACTATGAGTGCGAGTTGCAATCGAGTATTGACGTTTATTCACCTAGTTCAGCGAGCATTTTTATCTGTAAGTTGGTTGCTCCGTAGCCTCCTAACAATAAGCCGGCGAAATTGAGGAAGCCATATCGAGTGTGTTTTCATGAGGTGTAAAGTACATATATCATTTAGGCGGGTTATTTCATTAGACATCGCGCACTTAATTGACATTGACATTGGTTGTTTGACAGTGTAAAGTTTTGAATTTGTTGAGCGGGTTTTATTTTTGTGTTTATTTGTATTGATTTTAATAAAAATGAAGACAAGCCATCAGCAGTTTGAAATGTTAATTACTTACATGGAGCAGTAAGTGTACCTATGGATTTAATTACAGCGTTATTTGTGTCGTGTTGAATTACTTTTAGTTACTCAATGTTTACTTTGTTTTTACACTAGACTGTTACTATTATTTTAGACATGGTGATCTCAGCAAACCGACCAATAATGCAAGAGGAAAATTAGCATCCCTCAAACATTGGGAGGAACTAACATCTCTTTTAAATAGTGATGGAAGTGGTGACAGCAAAAGTACAGAAAAGTGGAAAAAGGTATGTCATCATAACACATATAAATTAGTAAGTATCTAGTAATATAAAAAGATAAAGAATGAATCCTTAATGGGTTATTTCATTGCATGTTTAAGGTGTGGAGCGACTTTAAAAATAATACCAAGAAGAAGGCTGCTCGATTGCATAGGGCAGCTTGTGGTACTGGTGGTGGGCCCGCTGTGTACTCTAAATTATCAGATTTAGAGCAAAGAGTTCTAAATCTGATTGGAGTACAAGTTGCAACAGGCTTGGCACTGGAAGAGGCTGGGTTTACACAGGTTGTTTTTTTTTTTTCATTCATAGCATTTCAAATGAATAACATTATATTAACTATACATTTGCATGAAGTTTTAAAGTGAGATATTATATGTGAATATTTATGTTAATGCACCAACATAAATAGATCTAAATGTATACGACTTATTAATGCCGACTTAATCGTAATAGGTTCTTATTTTACAGGATATTCAAGTCGAACCAACTGGTGTTGAGACAGAAGTGATACTCGGTACCCAAATAGAAGATAGTAAGTTGTTTGCATATGTCATAAGTATAATTGTTACAATGTTCCAAATAATATATTAATACAATTATTAAATTTAAGATGACGAGCAATGGAACCAGCCAGGGCCATCGAATCAACCACATGTGATGCCTCCGTCTCCCCATACCACTCCACTTCATACACTCGAAAACCATGAAGACCTAGAAGGTAACAGGAAAATATTTAGTGTCCCTAATTTATTTAAGTGATAAAATTTTATTTTGATCCTTTAAAATGCCACCTCAAAACAAATGCCACTGTCTAGATAATAGTATTATCATAGATATTATAATGTATTATCGTAATGATAATACGAAATTTATGTAATAACTCTTTCATTACTAATTATATTCATTTAATTTTTGTTCCAGGTAGGGAAGAAGTGGACAGGATTCCAGCAAGTCTTCATACCCCAGTATTAGTACCACAACCGGCTCAATCTGGCCAAACGCTGGCTCATGGGTCCCCCCAGCAGAGATCCCCTCGAAGATTTGTTAGGAGATCTCCCCGAGGGCTTAGTAGAGGCTCACCTCACAGATCTAGGAGGAGATCACCTAGAAGCCTTTTAAGACCAGCACGCTCAGAAGAGGCAGCACAAAATTTTATAAATTGTGACAGAGAGTGGAGGGAGTTCAGAATGAAGCAACACCAAGACTATATGGAGTTAAAACGGGAGCAAAATAGGATTAGGGATATGGAGCTCCGAAACCAGCAGGAATGGAGAGTTGTTGCGTCACGTGGACTGGATATTTTAGAAAAACTTGTTTCAAATTATCGCAGAGATTCATAAAATGACTTGCTTTTACCCGCGGCTTCGCTTGCGTTATTTTTCTGTATAAATTTTCAGTCAATACAACAAACTCACTTTAGCCTTAAAGTTGATGTTTTAAAATAAGTTTGTAACTGTAATTTGATATCAAAATAAAAAATATATACATTTAAGTGTTTTAATTTTTATTAAGAATTACACTTCTGGAATTACATTAAGCTTACGACATAAATTTCTTCTTCTTCATTTGTTTCCACTGCAGGACCATCTATACTACCAGAGCCAGTCAGTCAAAGGATATTGGCCTATACTCTCCACGCTCGCCACACGGGTTGGAGAGGACTCTTTGATGTTTATAAGCTTTGTTTAGCTTGTGTTTCCTTAGTCGCCTTCTACGACATCCACGGGAAGACTTGGAGTGGTCCTATTCTACTCTGCCGGGAACATACGACATAAACTACATAAAACTTAATTGAGCAAAAGTTGTTTTATGGATAGGCTATTCCACATTTCGGGATTTCCTAGGTTTCATGATGGAGTCTTCTGGCTAATTGGTCACGTAACATTCGCCCTCGAACTAAGTCGGTGGTGGAACTTTCTTCTATATGTTGTATGTCACCTTGGTCTTCATCACGGTGCAGTTCTAAAAAATAGATTTTTTAAAATTTTTAGTGAAATTATCTTATTGCATACTGCTAGCAACTATGAGAAAATTATTTACAGAATAGGTACATACCACTGACATCTTCTGTATCAGTTATGCCACAGCTTATAAAATAGTTGTGGAGAACACAGCAAGCTTGCACAATCCTTGCACATTTCAATGGCTTGTAGTGAAGAACTCTATCTTTATTTAGGCAACGCCAACGATTTTTCAGTCTCCCAAATGTATTCTCAATCACAACTCTGGCTGCACAATGTTTTTCATTGTAGGTAGCTTCTGCTGAGCCTTGAGTGGCACCTACAATCGGTGTCATCAGCCATGGTCGTTGTGGGTACCCAGAGTCACCTAAAATTTTACAACAGTGATGAATAATCAAAATAAATAAAATTAAAATATAAATCAATTTTTAAATACATATGTCATAAATTTACCTAAAAGCCACACAGTTTCTCCATTATGGTGCAGTGACTGCATATAGGAATTAACATTACTGTTTTCCCAAATAAATGCATCATGGTTTGAACCTCCAAATTTTGCATTAACATTCAAAATTCGGTACTCATCATCACAAACCTATAACAAAACAAAAAATATATATTTTAGATGATCATGGGTCAATATTATTGTAACGATAAATAATCATACAGACTAAGCATTTTTCTTACCATTTGTACATTAAGTGAATGATAATGCTTTCGACAGTAGTACCAATGCTCCTCTTCTTTGGGTGGTCCAAATATTTTGATATGCGTTCCATCAACGCATCCAATTACACCAGGCATTTTATACTTTGCATAAAACCTGTTGGTAAAAGTCATAAGTAAATAAGAACATAATATAGGTAAGGTACCTACATACAAGTAACCTAGATATGTACAAGTAACAGGTAATTAAATATACCTTTGACTAATTGCTTGCCTAGCAGCTGGAGAATCTGGAAACCTAACATATTTGTTCAGCATATTTTTATGCGTCAGTGCCTTAGTCAACTCTTCTATATAAGCACTACACATTTTTTGTGAAATGTTTTTTGCTGCTCCTACTGGCCGTTGGTAAGATCCAGAGGCAAAGAAAAATAGGGCAGTTAGTACCTGCAATGAAAATCTTAGGTTTAAATATGTTTACGAGGGAAAATATTATATATCAATCAAGTACTTCATACCTACCTTGTGTTCCAGGGTGACGCGTTGAGAAGACCTTAGATTAGTAAGGCGCCTGAGTTCCTTACATAGGAACATAAAGGCCTTTTTGGTAAGGCGATACCTTTTTTTAAATTCGGTTTCCGTCAAATCCATTAGAGGATCACTAGAAGCTCTAGCACTGGCACGAAGACTGGACATGTAACAAAGGTCATCTTGACCTCTTGCCGTGGTAAACATATTATAAGCAAAAAAGTAGTATGCTGACGACATATTTTCTTTCTAACACTTTAATTATTACAAACAAAAAAATATTTTATGTCCGTTCACCCGTCTCTCACCAAGAAATTCAAAGTGACAACTTTACTTTGCGAACGTGAGAACGTTTACCGAGCGAACTGTCAAACTTATAACTCGCACTCGAGAAATTAGCGTTAACGCTGGTTAACGCGTTCACTTCTCGATCGCCGCCCTTGCTCGTTCGTATCAAAGTCAACTTGTAATCTCGCACTCGCAGATTTTAGTTCTCATTGTGACCGCTAGGGGCGCTTTTTCAGCTGCATACATTTCTGAGTTAACGTTGACGCGGTGAACACGTAAAAATAACTCGCACTAAGCACTCAGTTTTGAAAATGGGAATAATGTGGGCTATTTTCCAGCGATCGGGAAAAACTCCGTTTGTAAGAGATTTATTAAATATAATACTTAATGGTGTGCATAGCTCTTTTCCGCAACGTTTGACAAACGATGGAGGTATTTGATCAGGTCCCGCTCCTTTATTTACATCAATAAGTTTGATTTCCGATAATATATCTTCACACGTTATATGGATATGAGACATACGAGTAGAGTCCGTAGTGCTTTCTTCAGCCGAGATGAAAGTGTCGTTTAAAGCGTTAAGTGAATTATCCCGTGGATGATCCGAGTCAAACACCGAGGCAAAGTAATTAGAGAAAAGCTCACAGACACCCTGTCCAGTGGAAGAAGTAGAGTTATTAAACTGCATGACATTTGGTATGGAGACACGCCCTTTTCTATTATTTACAAATTTCCAGAAGGATTTCATATTTCCCGGCATTGTCTCTTCAATCGAAGACACATAGCTCTTATAACACTGATCTATCATTATTTTAGATCTAGCACGTAAAAGGGAGAACACATCGTAATCACGTGGATTGTTGAATTTTTTGAATAACTTATGATATTTATTTTTTTCCGCAATACATTTTATTAAAGGTTTGCTATACCAAACCGGATATTTATCGGAATTCATGGAAGTTAATGGAGTATATTTATTGATAATTTCGAATAGTTTATCATAAAAAATATTTACACAGTCGTTTACGTCAGAGCTCGATAAAAGGTTGTGCCAGTCTACTAATTGCAACTCATTGCGTATGCTATCATAGTTGCACTTTGCGAAGTTTAATCGTTTTTTATCATTCAGCTTTAAATTTTTTGGGACATCACAAATCAAGGGAAACTCCACTTCTAAAGCTGGGTGATGTCTGTCTTTGAGGCAAAGTATATCGGCTTCGACAACTGTCAAAGTTTTGACAGACGAGAGGACCAAATCAAGATACCGTCCATTGTCATTTGGGATGTAGTTACTTTGCTGTAGGTTACTAATTGAAATAAATTCCTGTAGTAATAGAAGTCGTTTACATTGAGGGGCGCAGGATGGCTCTTCATTGTCTATGGAAATAGGAGAATACTCGGGTGTATTAAAGTCTCCCACGATCAGATATCTATCATCTTGGCAGCTATTCAACAATATCATTTGACAATTTGAATAAAACTCATCCCTCTTTGAACAACTTAAATCAGGAGGAAGATAGCAAACACACATGTTAATTTTAGGTGCGTGACAATTATTCGGTATAATAGTTATCCAGATATCCTCCTGATTGCTGTCCCAATGTGCCTGTCGAAGAACCTGGAACTTTTTTTTGACTGCTATAAGGACTCCGCCTCCACTTTCTCTTGAGGAGTTAGCAAAATCGCGATCCCTTCTAAAGATGTTATAGCGAGAGTCAATAACCTCTCCATCAAAAATACTATTTATCAGATTCGTTTCCGTCAGACATAAGACATCATAGTTACTATTCAATACATTTTGATAGAAATGCTGCAGCTTAGTGCGCATTCCATTTATATTTTGGTAATACACACTAATCATAATGTAACTTAAATGGAGACAGTATATAAAAATAATGTTATATAGAATTTAAAGGATAACTCTACAAGATCTTATTGAGACAGTCAATGGTTTTAATGTGCAGGGCGGGACTTTGTTCGTTCCTGCGAATGTATATTTGTCCGAAACGAACCCAGACGAACTTGAAATTGTTATCTCTGCAAAACTTCCGCGCTACCTTATGTACTTCTTTGATTTCTGGAGAAAGGTGTTCGGCTGCATAAATCCTCCGGGTTTCTCCGGCAAAGCCAATGTGAGTAGTCGCGAGCTTGTCTCCCGAGTGAGCCTTATTGAAACGTGTCACCGATGACAGGAACAAATCTCGTAGTCTCTGCGATGAAAGAGTCACAAGAATGTTGCGAGGTCGATCAGACGACGGATTCATTTTCGAAACACGACGACAGGCTTTTATATCGCTTTCAGGAATATCAACACTCAAGCACTCACATAGTTTCCTAAATATGCCATGCGGATTTTCATT
Source organism: Rhodophaea formosa (assembly GCA_963082605.1). Classification (NCBI taxonomy): domain Eukaryota; kingdom Metazoa; phylum Arthropoda; class Insecta; order Lepidoptera; family Pyralidae; genus Rhodophaea; species Rhodophaea formosa. Next base: position 12,220,060 of record OY720226.1, read on the forward strand.
TTTACTCTCTGGCACCTCATGTAGCTCGAGGTTCATGTCGCGTGATAATTTCTCTACATTGTGTAGTTTCGACTGAAGCTTAGCAAGTGAAAGTTGGCAATCTGAGACATCCGATTGCAACTGTTTGACTAAGTTGTCCTTTTTTTTGATCTCGGATCTTAACTCTGACTGTTCGGCTGCCAAGTAGTCAGTAGTAGAGGAGAAGTCGGTCTTCAAGTTCTCAATTGCTCGATTTACGTGTACGGCTACCATTTTTTCAATATCTTTATTGAGAGCTGCTCTCAAATTTGTCATAATCGCTGAGTCAGGGGCCAGCTTCAGATCAAAAAGTTTGCTGATACTATCCATTGTAACGGGTGCGCTGGATAAGTCGGTGATTATGGCGGCGCTAGTGTTGGCACAGTTATCGTTAGTCACATCGCCAAAAGAAATATTCATGGACTCATTTGATTGCATCTGGCTCTTTTGGCTGCTCTGACGACAGGGCGTATCATCATTATTTTTACGCCGCGTCACGTTCCGACAATAGGGACAACTTAAGGATTTAACTTGTTCAGGAGTAAGTGCTTGACTAGCGTCAGTAGTTAAATTAAGGCATTCGAAGCAGTATTCTGATTTGCAGCCATTGCATTTCAAGTAGTTATTACTCTTTAGCGCCAAGTTACAGCCGTGGCAAAGCATCTCAAGAGTATAAAGTAAGGTCAATCCTATTATATTATATACTACGTACAATCGAGCGATCCGAAGTACCAGGCAATTAGAAAATGTAAAGAGAGCAGAAGCGTGTACCTAGCTACAGTCCAGTATGGCGCCGCCCGCCGCAACTGTGAGTGTTGGTCGTGGGCAGGACTCGAGACGTCACCGATGCAGCCAATAGCACGCTGGTCGTAGGCGCCGCCCCCTTATTTGGTGCGCAGGAGCAGTGGGCGGGTACAGCTGTTAGTGTGACGTAGTTGATGCGATGGATGATGGCCGATGTTGAAGTATGACTCACCCGCGGAAACGCGGCGCCTGGTAGATTCGTAGACCTCCTCACTGTTTATGATGTCCTATTTTTTGAAGTCGATTTTTGTGTATTAAATTTGAATTAAAATTAAAATAAAAACGAAATACAGTTTGTCTCAAAAGCGTCTGAACTCCTCAGAGGTCCGGGGGGGAAAAAAGGTTCTGCATGTGGTGTTCTCAATCTTAGATTTTTTATACCTCAACACCTCAACAAAAATGCTCATCAGGCTTAACAAGTTCTGCTAGGGCTCCACTTTTATATTTCTTATAGTTTAACTTGACCATTATGATGCTGCATCAGGTTTTCGATTTTTCGAAAGCATTTCTACTCTATATGTTGCTCAGGCTTAATAGCTATACAGCAAAAAAAGTTTCATTCAAATCCGTCTAATATTTGCGGAGATAAACGTGAACATACATACAGAAGGACACACAGACAAGAAATTCCAAAAAAATTTTTTTTCTTTATATTATTCTTTTTAAGTGTTCCTTTATCCATTTTAGTCAAAAATACAAAATGTACAGACAAAATATTTTTACTGTTTTATTATATGTATAGACTAGGATTTTGCATTTTTTGAAAGTCGTAGAAAAAATATTGTATGCAACGATTTATAATTAAGTCCTTAAAGGCTCGTGGCACCTCTATTAGCGATATTCGCTCGCTTCGCTCGCTCACCCGCGCCACTCACCTTTTAAGACCCCTATTATAAAACCGTTGCATAAAATACTATTTCTGCATCGCGCTATGGAGATTTTTTTGCCGAAAACGACCCTCCGGGCTTTAGCTAACCAAAGCATACTTACCTGGCGTAAAGGCTCGAAAATGCGACGTATTTTTTTTTACAAAATACTCCCTTCGGATGTTTTTTTCGTGTAGTTTTGTAGTACCTATGCTTTTATAAAATACACTAAATTATCTATCGTCTGAGGCTGAGTATAATTTGAACTCTGTGACTTTTATAGCTTGTCAAACCAAGTGAAATGGTAAAGTCTCTTCCCAAATTTGGCACAATTTCGGTTAGATTGGCTTTCCGGGACCGTACCAAAGAAACTAAAGACCTTACGGGATAATTGTAATACAATTAAAGATAAACGAACATATAAGCTTTCAAATTAATGTAATTTCATCTCTTCTAAGTTTTTTTAAAATTGAGAAACAGACTTTAAAAAATGGGCCATTCCGACCGAAGAGTAAAATTTGATGTAGGATGCGGGCTGGATAGTCTCCATTTGGATCTGAGCAATATGAAACAAACAACCCTTAACTCTCAACCGATCATCCTATCGCACATTTATAGATTAAATAGACTGCCGTCACCAGTCTATATGTATAGAAATTCTAGTCCTATGAAACTATAAAGTATCAATGACATCTTCCTCGGTGATAAAGATTTTTTGAAAATTATTTCAAACAAAAAAGTTAAATATGCTTACTTACTCGTATTCTCTAAATAAAATTACTGACCTACCTACTTTATCCGTACCTGAACCTACTACCGGTTTGAAATGAAATGAATAGTTTTTATTCAAATTTTGGATCTCATGTATCGCTTTTTGAACGTCATTTATCTTTCTTGTTATATTTTTTTTTTGCAAAATCGAAATTACTAGCGTTGGTATTATTAATCTATACTTCTATTCTAATATTATATAGCTAAAGAGTTTGTTTGTTTGGTTGAACGTGCTGATCTCAGGAACTACTGGACCAATTTAAAAATTTTCCGAGAATCTAATGACACCTCATACTTCTAAATTTGGAGCAGCCGATTATGAAAAAAGCAGTTTCATGTAATCTAATATTTCACATGCTTTGTCGTCAACGTCCATACCATGTTGAAAACACCGGTTCTCGTCCGATCACCGAAGTTAAGCAACGTTGGGCGTGGTCAGTACTTGGATGGGTGACCGCCTGGGAACACCACGTGATGTTGAGTTTTTGCCCAAAAAGTTTTTTTTTGCTTTTCTCTACAGGTAGTTCCGATTCCTAAACGAAATATTATTCAATAATCCACATTTTTTCTTTTATCAATTTTCACATTTGTGCTAAATTTACATACATACCTATTTCTATACAGGCATAATCTTCTTCTCTCGTGTCAATGGTGTGCCCAGTAAATGGCCACATCAATGGCTTTTTAAACAGGCATAATAATATTTCTACGAAGCAATTTTTCCTAATGATACGTGCTCAACAGTCAAGTTTTATATATGTAGTAAAATGTAAGAAACTGATCATTTATGTAGGGTTTCCGTGGACATATTATAACAGTGCATACAAAATAGAAAATATTTTTTAAATACCTCGGCAACGCCATCTATGTATTCACGATGCTTTTTTAACGCGAGTCAAACTTTCTCTCATGCTTTCATCTAGCAAACATGTCTAAGGATGCTTTCACAAAAAAATATTTAAAATGTAAGAATTGACACAAGATGTCGCTGTACTGTTTACGTGTTTTCTGCATCGCGCTATGGAGATTTTTTCGCCGAGAACGACCCCCCGGGCTTTAGCTAACCTAAGCATACTTACCTGGCGTAGGGGATACCGTGATCAAGAAGGCGGTTCCCCCAGGGCGAGGTCCTTCCATTGCACTGCGGTTGGGTTGACCCCTGCGATTATCCCTAATGTGGATAACTCGGACGCGTAATTTTTGGTAGTGGGGACTGCGTACGCGCTGCCCCCCAGAAATCATTATACACTTCTTCATTGAATTGAACAGTTTTGATTAATGGTGCACTTAGATTCGATATGCATTGCATATTCCGATGGACCGTTGGGTACGACTTCGTAGAGCAGTAAGTTACTTCACACGCCAGTCTTCGATTCACGGCGCGGGCAAAATTTTCTCTTTATATAACTAGCAGCCGGCTGCGCTGCGGTCGGGAATCTATAATAAATAATAATAAAGTTCTTTATTGTCTTAAGAATTACAATTTTGGGACATAGGTTGGGCCTTTCTTTTAAGTTAAATAAACCTGTGTTAGAAAGACCCGCTCTTAAATAACAAAACATGGTTATGTTTAGACAATAAAAATTACTTACATAAAAAGAAAAGTTTTGACATGCACATACGCGCTTAAGCACAATGAGCGTACACACTAGCTAATTAGAGTATATGTGTTTACAATTGGTGGTTATGGTATTGACATGTACACTTATAAAAATGATGAAAATATAGTGTTAATTAATTGTACATAAAAGTGATTCGATGTCTTCATATGTTTGAGATTTTAACCAGTTATTAATTAGTGTTTTACATTTACGATTATTTAGAGGGTATATATTTAATTTTTTATTTATTAGGTTATATAAATGAGAGGATAAATGTATAAATTGTTTTTTTGCGAATGCTGTTTTAATTATACTTACTGGGGCTACCACATGATTCCTACGCCTATTTAGGAGATGGGGATTAAAAATCAATGATTTATGAACTTTCAATACGGTGTTCAACACAAACAGTTTTCTAACAGTCAAAACGTCACTCAATGAATATAGAGTCTCTGTCGGAAAACGGTAAGGTTTGAAGTGAATCACCTTAAGCAAAGCTCTCTGTGCTCTTTCCAATTCTAGGTATTTGGTTTTGCTGGCACCTCCCCAAACTGAAATACAATAACCAAGTACAGACTGTACCAAAGATAGGTAAATTTCTTTTAATAATGTTTTGTTAGCGATATGTCTTAAGGTCTTAAAAGTCCATATCAACTTTCTAACACGGCCCATGAGTAATTCTATTATACATAAACCATCCTCTTAAATCACTACCTCATAAAAAACCGCATCAAATGTGTAATTTAAAACATCTAGGTATACACAGGGTCACACAGCGGTGTTGCTTTACACTAGTAGTAATGATGGTATAAGTATAGATCATAGGTTCCCAAACTCTTGTTTCATCCCCGTGCAGCTACATTACGACCAATTTCTGAATCTCGAAAAAAAAGTGAAGAAGCTCTGTACTGAATATGGAATATGCAAGTTTTTACAAGGAACAGTCGAATATTATCTGCCAATATTGATCAGTGTCAAGCCAACACTGTTCTTCTCTATCGATTTTCATAGATCCACGCTTATGATTGTGAACCCACATTATTTATCTTATCACGCCTACGCCTAGACCCCCGTCGAATCTCCCGTGGACCCCATGGACCACTTTAGGAATTACCGGGTAGATATTAGCACAGGCACCTACCTATATTAGTATAGTGTGTGAGTTAACCCGATCCTTTGAGAGGTTTGCGTGCATAAAGACTCAACACGGAAACCCTTTGGAGAAGTTGATGTCATGTTTGTCTCCTATCAGAACGGGTTCCTAGAAATACCAATGTATTATGCCCTTGAACAAGTATTATAGCATACTAGCTCTTATCCGTGGCTTCGCTCGCTTATCGAAAACCCCACGGAAACAGTACCTACTTTTTTCCAATCTTCTTGAAATTGGCATACAAAGTACACACACATAGGTTAGGGTTCTGTGGTTAGGGTACTCCCTAACTTAATCATTATCGAAATATTATTTGTTGAAGCGTTTGAAAGTTTTAGTAGATTGAATAAATTCACTTTGTGCAGAAATAATCCCGAAAACAATACACTTTTTTTTCGGCTTTACAGGGCGCTTTGGAAAATCTCTATCTTTACTTGTATTGCCTGTTTTCTTGGTTATGATTGATTGGATGCAAGTCATTTGAATATGGTCATTTAATTCTATTTTACAAGCGTCAACGTCCATACCACGTTGAAAACACCGGTTCTCGTCCGATCACCGAAGTTAAGCAACGTTGGGCGTGGTCAGTACTTGGATGGGTGACCGCCTGGGAACACCACGTGATGTTGGCTTTTTGGACGTTTTTATAACGATTGCTTTAAATTCTCTCGTGTGATTTCTTTTTTATCTACCTATTTTTTTTTTCAAAGCTCAATAAGGCCTGGCTTCAGGAGTAAATACTTGTAGTTTTTTTGTACTCCTTTTCATTATTTTACAGTTACATAATGATTCAGATGATATTAATAAAAGGTTATTTGTACCAAAAATAGAATATTTAATTTACTAAAGCAAATGTCCCGCATCGTTGTCCCTGCGGCGACACAGTCGACCAGTTTGGCCATCACGGACTCTCCTGTCCCAGGAGTGCGGGGCGCATAGCACGTCATGCTAGCATTAATAACATTATCCGCCGCGCTCTTGTCACCATCCAGCTGCCAGCTATTTTAGAACCTGTAGGTTTGGCTCGGGATGATGGCAAGAGACCGGACGGGATGACACTGGTGCCTTGGAGATTGGGAAAGCCGCTGGTGTGGGACGCAACATGTGTCGATACACTAGCGTTTTCTCATCTCCATGGTACAAGTTGTAAGGCTGGCATGGCTGCAGCTTCCGCCGAGTCCCTAAAACGGCGCAAATATATATGCCTTGGCGAAGCATATATTTTTGAGCCGTTTGGGGTCGAGACACTGGGTCCGTGGGGTCCCTCAGCTCACAAACTATTCAAGTTTGTGAGCAAAAGGCTGGTCGAGGTGTCGAATGACCAGAGGGCTGGCAACTATTTTGCCCAAAGAATAAGCATTGCCATTCAACGTGGCAATGCTGCCAGTCTTCTGGGCACATTACCGCAGGGCAATGACCTGCTGGACATTTTCTATTTATAGGTAAGTTTTATTTATAGGTAGGTTTAATTCTTAGTTTATATAAGTTAGTTTTAATATTGTTACCTAACTGTTTGTTATTCCGTAATAAAAATAAAATTAAATTCATTTACTAATAAAGTACAGAATTAGACTTTTTCAGTGTGATGTGATTAAGTAAACAAAAGTGGGGTTGGGTTTGTTGGCCTAGCTATAATGTAGCCTCTGAGATCATAAGATCTGCTATTCGGAATAGCACTTACCACTAACCGGCTTGATATTCATATTCCTGCTATTGCACGTTCCTATAATTATAAAGGTGCGCAGAAATAAATAACGCTCTCTCGCTGAATAAAAATAGATAGTAAAATTTTGGTTGATATTTGATCTGTTATTATATCACTTGAAGCTCTACACCGCTGCAGGCCCTAAAATCACGTAGGGTTTGCGTCATGTGTCCATAGATGTCGCCACTTCGAAACAGAGCGTTTCTACATCGCGCTATCAAGATTTTTTCGTCGCGAACGACCCCCGTTCGATATTCCATTGTAGTTATCGCTTCTCGGCCTTTTGGCTAAGATCAAAGTGTAGTATCTGTTCTTTTCAGCTTAATATCTGAAAGTTCCCCCACTGGGGGACCAGTATTAGGGATGGACATTTAAAAACACCATCGATTTTTTTTTCGATGTAATGCATCGGATAGTGGTATCGATGTAATATCGATATATTCAAAAATACATCGATGTTTTCTAAATATCGATTGTTTTTACACGACTGCCCAAAAGAGGAGAGTAATGTGTTTGGAGATACGTGATTGCACAAAAAAAGCAGTGTATAATGCATACAGAGTTCATCCGAGTTTCTTTGAATCACCATCTTCGAAATGGCTGAACGGATTTGGATGAATTAGGTATCGATAAGAATCTTAACATCACCCAAGTGTCAAGGCTGTTTTTTGAGGATGGTAGGCGTGTTCTTTGAAAAAACTTGTTCTTTAAGTTAATGGAATAGACAGGTTTAAAAAAAAAACAGGTTTCTATGAACAAAAGCTTTATTGCGTTTAAACAAAATACAAAAATAACGATATAATCATGACATTTTTCTTTTTCTTTTGTTTTAAATATCCCAATACTTCTTATCAATACTTTGTAAAAACAAAAGTTTTCCCAATCTTTTGCCTTTTAATCTGTTCCTTTGTTGAGTCATTACCTGGGCTGCCTGCGAAAACAGTCTTTCCGATGGAACTGATGTGCCCACCATTGTTAAATATTTATTGGCGATTTTATGCAATATCGGAAACTGTATTTTGTAATCTTTCCAAATTTCCAAGGGATTATCATTAAGTCTTCCGACAGGGGTGGTCAGATAAACTGAAAGTTCGTCAGACAAGCTATCTTCAGATTTATTACTCTTCCAATTACGATGAACCAGTTTGTAATGATCACTCCATAATGAAAATGTCTCCTCACATTTATCAGACTTGTCGGAGTCTGACTCGACTTCTTCATTTTGACGCAAATGAACTTTCATAAAATCTTTGATTTTTGTTACAGCATTGCTACAAGCTATTGCATCATTAAAGTGCATTTTTTTAAAACGGGGGTCTAATATAGTTGCAATAGCAAGAGCAGTTACATGCTCTATGGAACCCATTCTTTTTGTCATTTCTTGCAGAGCCAATTTCTGCACCTCTATTGCCACAGGTTCTCCTACGACAGCTGAAGTAATTTTGGAAAATATGCAGCGGACTAAAGGTATAATTTTGCTAGTTGTGCAATATTTATCTCCTGAGATTTCTTTTGTAGCTACCTCCAAAGGCCGTAATATCAACAGAACAGATGAGGCAATCGATATTTCTGAACCGCTGAGCATTGGGGGTGCATTGGCGTGCCGAAAAAGAATATCATTTATGATACTCCGCAGTTCCAAAAATCTTTGTATCATATAATAAGTACTATTCCAGCGCGTTGGTACGCTTTGTATTAGTTTTGTCTCAGCAGAAGTAGCTTTGCGCAATTCGTCACTAGCTACGCAACTCTGTTTAAACCAAGTTACGATTGCTTTAATTTTAGAAACAATGATTTGCCATTCACTACTTGCCATTGTGCCTTCAGCCACCAAATTTAAGGTATGAGCAAAACATGGAATATGTTTTTTCTTACCAAACGCCAATTCTATCGCTTTTACCATATTTGCAGCATTATCGGTAACAACCGCCATAACATTATCTTTATTTATACCCCATGTTTCGCAAGTTTTTGTTAGCATCTCAGAAATATATTGTGACGTATGTCTTTCGTCGAGTTCGTATACGCCGAGAGTAACTGAAATGAGTTCAATGTCTATGCCAAAGTGAACAGTTACGCCTATAAAACTTTTCATATTTAATGTATCAGACCAAATGTCTGTTGTCAAAGTTAGGTTTTCTATCGTAGATAATTTATTTTTGAAAGTTTCTGACACAGCCTCATATTTATTGTCCAACCATCGTCTTAGACTTGTTCTACTTGGTATTTTATATTGCGGAGCAACTGCCTTCATAAGATTTTTGAAACCTTCATTCTCAACTATAGAGAATGGCTGGTGATCTTTACAGATCATATATAATAAGCAATTATTAAGTTTTCTTGTTTTCATGCCAGACTCTGAATAAGAATATATGTCCTGAAAACTGGTCTTGATAGATTTTTGACGTTTTATAGGGATTACTTCGGTGTCAGAATCTAAAGTGTTATCTAACGTTTTTGATGTACTTTGGAAACTACTTGTAGAAGGAATAACGGCTTTGGATTCAGGTTGAACTTCATCAGCAACACCAATATCAGGTGTCTCATTGGAACTTGAAGCAGCTACCTCTGGAACTGATTGCACGATATTTTCTGTCTCCAAAGTATTCTTTTGAATTGGAACAATATCGATATAAGCAGCCTTATGGACATTACGAATATGCCCGAATAAGTTTGTGGTATTTCCAGTAGATTTGATAACTTTTTGACATAACTTACATTTAGATTTACTGTCATCAAGTCTGTCGTAATACTTCCATACTAAACTTTTCTTCTTAGGCGCCATGATACTCTGAAAAAAAAAACGAAATATGTTATTTCAAATAATGAAATATCGATAACGCGGTATCGATAACTTGAAATGACTAGTAACCTAGCATTCCAGCAAAGATTTTCTAATGAACTTGATCTGTATGTATTATTAATTATGATAAATTATTAGTTTTATTAAAGTAAATAATTATGTATTGACATGACCTTAGATTTAAGTAGAAAAATATTTTTACAATTTTTACATTTCTAACCTAAAACTCATAATTATAATGTTTTACGTGAGTACTTATATACCTACAAAATAATGCACAAACACAATTTAATCAACACTGATTTAATTTCTACAACTTATTCTTCTACGGAAATCTAAAAAAAATTTAAGGATCACGGAACGGAACACTTACCTTTGTTTACTTGTCCAACGTATTGTTCACTTTATATTAATGGATTTGGAAATACACAGTACGAGTAAACTTTAAAAATAATACTAAATATGAATCAAGCTGAGTAACTTATTAACTAAATTATTCCAGAAATTTTCTGTGAAGCCGGTGAAGAGGTCGCCGCGTCGCTTGGGTCGATCGGCCATTTGCATTTTATTTTTTATAGGTTGGCTGATTCAGCCAGTGGCCGATGTTGCCAGCACCAAAAATTTAATTTACACTGTCACTGTTTTCACGAAATAACATGCGAGAGCTTATAAAAAATATAAAAAAATATATATTCGATGCATCAAATAAAAAAACATCGATGTATAGTCGATGTTGAGACATTAACAATATATCGGTTTGATTCGATGCATCGTTACTATACATCGAGTGTTTTTAATAAATCGATGTATATCGTCCACTCCTAACCAGTATATTAAACTGATTTTTGTAATCCGACGGGATGTTCGGGGCTCGCTCCACTCCCGTCACGGGTCGGCCCGGCATTGCAGTGCCGCCGGGATCGGCCCACATAATATCTTTAGAAACGAAACAAATCAAGGACGTCGTGTGAGTGTACTGTACTGTCCTTCTTAATCTTAACCTACTTATGCAAATATTAATTCAATATGTGATGCCGAGAATCCGAGATTGGTCCACTAAAATTAAATTATAATCTGTAAAAGAGAAATTTTGTGCCATCACTTATTGGGTTAGGTATAGAGATAGAGGATGGGTTAGTTTGCGTGATTATTAACTTCACCCAAGGTGCTCTGGATTCTTCAACAGGCTATCGAACAAGAATTACTACACGACGTACGATAGAATAACTAAACTTGAATCATCCTTCTACATCCCACAGCTGGTTGTAAGCCTTTCAATTTATGCTATTCATCACGCCCTATGTGCCTTACTTACGAAACTAGTTACTTACTTAGATTCTACGCTGCGAATTCAAATATCTTCGACCCACCTCTCATTATTGGAGAGCGAGGTGAGTAAAACATAATGAAATAACTAATAGATAATAACTAAAATTGTTATTTTTCGGACCAACTTTTTGTTACTTAGCCAATGTGATAGCTTGTCCTTCTGTTCCTTACCCATCTATAAAGGGTCACTCAATGATGTTTCATGCATGGAAATATGTCCTGAAGAGATAGAAATATTTTTATCTGGTCATCAAAAATGTAATTCACGAATAATTTAAGCATCGTTGTCATGGGGCACAGAAAGCACATGATTTTCGAAGCTGCAAATTAGGATTTGCAGCACCCAGCCAGACATCATATAACATACAAACAATACAATACAAAAATTCTTTTTTACATCTTATACAATTAGGCGGCTGAAACACTTTATGAAATCTTTTCCGGGTGCCCTAATAAGGAGCTGGAGAATAGATTGACAGATCAGGACAAACAATAACAAAAAGGCTAGTAGCTAAAGCTAAGCTAAAAGAACTAAATCGTTCTTTGTAAGAGTAGCCTTTGTGGATAAGCCCCTTTTTTAACCCCCGACACAAAAAGCGGGGTGTTATAAATTTGACCGCTCTTATGTGTGTCTTCTGATTTGGAGCGGTCTTTTTCACATCATAATCATCATTTCGTGTAGGTGACACGGTCAGTCGATCATGCACACCCTGGTGTCAGAGTTCTGTTTCACCATAGTTCTAAAATAGGTGACCCGATTTCGATGCGGCTTTCTTATTTGAAAGCAGGTTCTTAGCGATGATTCTTAGACATGTTTTATCAATCGGGGGTAGCTTATTATTTTTAATATTTTACCTCGATGTCGATTTCCATAAATAACATAAATAATACCCATATCTTTATTCGCTGTTGCTGAATTTAATTATCATTATTATTGGCTAATGTTATGTATCTTGGGGAGGGAATATTTCGTGATTATTGTTCACAGGTGCTACAAGGATGTTTTGGCACGTGGCAATAATCGGAACTAAACACTACCATTGACGTCATCTTGTAAATCGTCACTTTTGAAAGCTTGAATTGATGATTGTTGCTGATATTTCGTACCTTTAATCCTATATATAAGACTAAAAATATTTTGTTAGCTGCTAGTCCTAATTACACTCGTAATTACACACAGCGCTCCCATTTCAATGACGTCCAAGTGCCAAATGGCCCTTGTCGCACTGTACGATAATATTTTGCTTCCGATCTCTAGGGAACATAGCTGTATATTATAGCCATTATAGCAATGTTTGGCTACGTTGATGGATTAAAATGGAGTTCGTTCGTCACTGGTCTTAGTACCTCACTTGCATTTTACAGTCGGTAAAAATAGCTATGCTATAATACTTGAATATAATCCAACAATATGACCTAGCTACCGCCAACGTCCATACCACGTTGAATACACCGGTTCTCGTCCGATCACCGAAGTCAAGCAACGTTGGGCGTGGTCAGTACTTGGATGGGTGACCGCCTGGGAACACCACGTGATGTTGGCTTTTTGCAATTATTTGTAACCTGTATTTATATTTTTTGTAACGCCTTTAGTGTAGCCCGCTATTGTGATTTTACGAACTGTGAATATTTTTATTTAAATTTTATTATTTATTACATTAGCTTTCTTAAGTTTTTGTGACACTTAGTAAATTTTAAGTGCATTGCAAAAGTAGCAAAGATACCATAAATACCGGATGATACAAATCCCCTCAGAATAATAACTCAAGCAAATCCCACACTTCCACAGTACATTCTCGCTCACATCAGTGTTGTGTGTGATGTAACAGACATCACTTGTTCCCTTGGCCATTTTCTTGTAACTTGTAACCCATACCAGTAGCGATTTTTTTTACAGAGCTGTCCAACGATAATTGTCGGACAACATTTTTATTTCAGCTGTTACAATGTGAATTTTACCTACTTGCTACTCTACACCGCTGAGCACTAGACAATCAATGTGTAATTTATTCATTAGATGTCGCCAGTTGGACGTTCGTAACACACTACATACGTCAATATCAAGTATCATAAGTTTTCTGACGACGTTTTCCATGTTCAATAAGTTTATGAAAATGTGTAATATTGATGATTGTTTGATAGGAACAAAAATTGCTGTCGATAGGGATACAGACTTGCTACTCTACTCCGTTGCTAAACATACTCATATTGTTTGCATTGTATGTCCAAAGATGTCGCCACTTAAAAACATGGGATTCCTACATCGCGCTATCAAGATTTTTTCGTCGCGAACGACCCCAGTTCGATATTCCATTGTAGTTATCGCTTCTCGGCCTTTTGGCTAAGATCAAAGTGTAGTATCTGTTCTTTTCAGCTTAATATCTGAAAGTTCCCCCACTGGGGGACCAGTATATTAAACTGATTTTTGTAATTCGACGGGATGTTCGGGGCTCGCTCCACTCCCGTCACGGGTCGGCCCGGCATTGCAGTGCCGCCGGGATCGGCCCACCAAAATCACTCAGCAAACTAGAATTCTCAAGGAAGATCTGCAATTACGCACATGATTTTATCCAACTTTTATAGCTTCTGAGATTGCCATAGTACTGAATGATTGGGATTTTCTAGGCACTATTAGGGAAGTTCATTATCATTTTGCTTGTAAGTCTTGTAACACAACAAAAAGGGATTCGACAAGCGTTTCTTTCCTCGTTTCGGCAATAAAAGAAATATTGTCTTCTGTTAATCTTGACCTACTGATACAAACCTAAAAATTCAAAATGTACCGCATTTTTTAGCACTTAAAGACACGAGTTTTCAAGACAAACCAGCGAGCGATACCCAGAGATGAAATCCGTCCAGCCATTTGGAAGATCCGAGGTAATAAAGAACTTTACCAACATGCATAGAAGGTGCACGCGAAACACATAGAGTGACACATGAGTCTCAGTAATAGTGTCCCACCCATGTGCAAAGTGTAGGGGTTCGAAACCCTCAAAAAATAAAGATAAAAAAACTTCGCAGCCGGTAGGATTCGAACCTACGCTCCCAGAGGGAATCTGATTTCGAGTCAGACGCCTTAACCACTCGGCCACGACTGCTACGAGGTAGAAATCCGAATTATGATATTACTTTCTATAGTGGTACAAAACTGGTACTTCTGTTGACATCACATCCATCACCCAACATAATGGCATAATTTGACGGTGGAAGACGGTAAAGTTGGTGAAAGGAGACTAAAACCAAACAGCCAAAGGAAAAACTTCTCTTGTAACTGGTTACTAAAAGTTACGAAAATGGAAAAAATAAAACTTTTTTCACTACTGGTTACCAAACAGCGAAAGAAAAATCTTCTCGTGTAACTGGTTAGGTAATTTCAGTTACCAAAATGGACGAAGGGAAATAGGGGTAGCAACGCCAAGCTAATTGTAGATGGATGTCGCTGAATACGATATTTCCTAAAATAAATATCTTTGTTTTTTGCCTTACATGCATGTAATAAGTGCATAAGAATAGTAACATATCATTTGACCTTGCGTAACAATATGATTGTTTTGTTATGTTCTTAATAATTGTTTTCACAAAAGATCTTTATGTATTTTGCAGCCATAACCTATAAAAATAACTTTTGCTATAGAGTTTTAATAGATATGTTATTTTGTCGAAAACTAGCTAATCGGACAAATCAATGGGAACTAGATAAATAGACAGATTAGACGGTAAAATAAACATTTTAATTCCTAGTTTATTCCACATAATTTGGTCAGTTTATGACAAAAATATTTTTCAAGTTAAAAGTCCTTACATTTGACAGTTTATTTCGGAAGAACCGTGACCTAACGCCATATCGCCACTCCTGACAGTTGCCATCCCCATTGAATAGTAAATTGTGTAGAAAGGACAGAAAACAGTGGCTTTTAGTAATCCAAGTTTGTTATATCGATAGGTAGGTATCTACCGCCCGTGAAACTCACGATGTTTTTCATCACAATAAAAATAAATCATTAATGGCATTAACAATAGAGCACAAAATGAAGCCGCCACTACCTACGAAGGGAAAATATTCTTTTACTCGTATCAGACGACCGACTATTTAATATTTATACTCGTTACTAAAACGATAAACCATACTTAACTAAAAGGTAAGAAAATTAAGAATAAAATAATGAAAAAAAAACCTAAAACTAACAAAATAATTAATCAAATATGCCACCCGGATGGTGCCCGGCTCAGGTACCCATCACGCTAGCAGCGTTGCCTCTTTGAATGGCAATGGATATCCTTTGGATCAGATACTATCCGGAGAGTGGTCGCAACCTTTGTCCCGCAAACGGCGCCTTATCTGTCGAATGAATGATTTTGCTTCGGCGCACCACGGGCCAGCTGTTTCAACGGCGACTGGGACAGTTCGTGGTTGGTTCTAAGTACCGAATACTTTGTAAAAATTTATGTAGTTGTCGCTTAGGCAGTATTATCGGCGGATTCCACAGATAATGAAAATGTATCATCCAGACAATGATTAAGTGGGTATACTAGCAGTGCGTTTTCCATACAAATGTATTTCTCTATTTTCTTGCTGAAAACTGCTTCTAGAGGCACAATTCTTTTTACATACAATCTATTACTAAAATGGGTATGTCCCTATGTTTAATTTTTTTCTAAAAACCTGTTTACAAGAAAAAAAAATTGTACAGAAACAGTTTTTATGGAAAAAATAAAAAATAGGGGCATTCCTATTTTAGTACTAGATTTTATGAAAAAATAATTGTGGCTCTGGCATCAGTTTTCAGCGAGAAAATAGAGAAATACATTTGTATGGAAACCATATTGAAAAAAATACTGCAAGTATACGCTCTTAAAGACCAATTAATCCAAACAGAAAGCCACAACAATAAAAAAAAAACGACTACACAGACTAGTTAAATATTTTTTTTGTAGGGTTAAAAATTCCAAATTTAAATATGTGATCAGAAAACTCTTCGGTAGTACTCGTGCGTGGTATCGTGGTAAGTCTTAGAGCATAAAACCAAAACAAGCAAACACTTTTTTTTATGTTTAATACTAAGAAGTGGTCAGTTAAGACCATAGGATTAAAAAAAATCCTTTTGTCAACCAGGGTCCATAATGGTCCTTCGAGATGATACAATTTACTTTAAAGACGCCATTCTAGCTCTAATTTAAATCAAGCTAAACAGGATTATCCAATATCAATTTAAAATAAAGCAGGCTATTATTTCGCATCCAAATTCCATAGAGTACGATGAGTACCAATAGACCGAGACTCTCACGAAAAAATAAAGGTGAGTAACTTATACCACCACCTACTTTGTTTAAATATCTAATAGCGATGACCCCTGCACAAATAAAAACAAAAGGAGATTTCAGGGGACACCCGGGTTTGAACCGGGGACCTCTCGATCTGCAGTCGAATGCTCTACCACTGAGCTATATCCCCGCTGGTTAAATGGCTTAAAATATCAATTGCGTGTTGTCCTTATTTGATAACAACATAGTTATTGAAATTTCCGATGATTCTGGTTTCTGCCCGCAACTTTGTCCGCATTAAAAATATCAATTGCGTTTGAATTAAAAACTACTACCTCAATGTCGTATTTTTGTACGATTGATTTTGTAACAAAGATACAAACTTCTATTACTATCTTCTATGATATAATTTTAACGATATTTTTAGGATTTTTTTATTTAGACATTTTATTGTATTTCCCTTACCAAAGAGTAGTGCAATTGAGAATAAATATAAATACCTAAGTTTATATTAATATCAAAATAATAAATTAAATGCATGATTCCTCGTGCATTATACAGAAATTCGGTTTTCTGATGCCGTTAATGTTTAGGTTATAGGTATACATATTCAACCTTATTTATAAAATCGTCAAGTTTTTGGGTCTGATGGCTTTTCTAAACGTTGCAATGACAAAATTAGTCTTATTATAAGAAACTTGCAGCAATATAAAATTAAAAGCTTAGCTTCTTGATCTTCTTATTGTAAAATCATCTTGGAAGAAAAGTATAAATGCTCGCAGTGAAATTGTGATCGAAGAACCAAACAAATGTTGGAGTGTTCTATACAAAAATATTTACCTGGATGGTAATACGCAGCAGAAAATCTCTAAAAAAACCAAAAGAATTACGCCCCCGGGTGGGCTCGAACCACCAACCTTTCGGTTAACAGCCGAACGCGCTAGCCGATTGCGCCACGGAGGCGATGATGACAGTGGCGAAATTACAAAACAAATTGCGAAACATATACGTACATATGTATAAGTGTAGAAACGCTTTTATGATTGTCTTACACTAGTGAAATAAATTCCACGATCAATGGTCGATAGCTCTGAACAGCTAATATCATACAATAAGGATTCTAAATATATCAGTGGACACATCCACGAAAAAGTCCTTATTATTATAATTAAGAAGTAAGCTAGAAATCTATCCAATAGACTGCTCGAAATCATCATTAGAAGCGGTTATAAGAGAATTCTAAATAGAAAAGATACCTTCTGGGTTACAACTTGAGTTTACAACATTACTAGAACATCTAGTAAGCTGATTATGCAAAGGCGAGATTAGCTGTATAAAATCCTTGAAGTAAGAAATACCGGCGATTGCAGTCACTCACGCTAAGGGTTCCGTACATTCTCCAACTTTTTGCTATCACTACGCTTCGTATAAACTAAAAAAAAAAAAGCATGAAACCTGCAAGTGCAACTTTGTTTTTTTTTTATGTCATAGGACGGCAACGACGTTTGCCGTCCTATGACATAAAAATGAATGGGCCGGCTCGTCCGGGGAAGTATCATACTCTCACATAAAATTGACGTTTGAAGTAGCCTTACCGATGCTATGCTTCGTTCGGTGAGTGAGAAAGCCGGAGGCTCATCTCCCTCTCCCCTCTGGGGAATGGGGCCGGGGCGATGAAAGGCCGGCAACGCTCCTGTGACACCATCAGGTGCCCCTCTTGAAGCGGGTCACCTGATAGTAAGTGACCACCGCGGCCCATGGACAACTGCAACACCAGGGGTGTCACAGGAGAGTTGCCGGCCTTTCTCCTCCCCGGCCCCTATCCCCTGAGGGGAGAGGAAGATGGGCCTCCGGCTCTCTCACTCACCGAACGAAGCATAGCATCGGTAAAGCTACTACTCAAACGTCGATTTTCTGTGAGAGTGTGGTACTTCCCCGGACGAGCCGGCCCATTCACGCTACTAGCAAAAGTGATTTTCGCTGGCAGCGAGGCACCACAACTAATATTTTGTTATGGCTTACACGCATTACGTATTTAGCCAGTATAGCTAGTATTAAAGTCGGAGTTTCCCGCGCCCTTTCGAGTTGTCTTGTTTGTCCACGAAACCTTTGTGTAAATTCATTTCGTTGATGTTATGGAGGCCCTGGCGACAATCCATCACGAATCCACTTCAATCATTGACGACACAGCAAGGCGGACAACCACCAGCCCGCTTTGTAAATCTCACTACAGCCCTACAGCCGCACCATGACAGTATAATTATGTTAGTTATCTCACACATTGTTCTTGGACATGGGCATTTATAACACCAAATTACACCGATTTCACATTATAAAGTCCACTAGAAACTATTTGCACACAAATCTAAAACAAACTTATTGACTAGAAGTGGAACAGTTAAAACGAGTACAGTTCTTCACTGAAGTCCTAAATGCACGACCTCAACAGAATATTATCTCAATGCAAGATTGCTAAACGCGAAAAAAATATAAGACAGTGAATGCAATTTTAAATTATTTGCAATTAAAATTAAGTTATAGGACTTTTGTATAACTTTTTGACTAACTGCTTTCTGTTGGCTTTTTAGTACTTTGACACTCCATTAGAGGGCGTTCTAATTGAAAACAGAACCCGCCTGCGTTTTGGTTTTTTGGTGAGGGATCTGGGACAAACTGAAAAAAAATCATTTGGATCATGTTCACATTATGTACGAGTAAGTTTTGCAATGCATTTTGAAACACAATTTGCATGGGATCCTTCCTACTAGTGGAAAGCGTTCTAGAGTGAAACCAAAAATGAGATGAAAAGACGAATTTGGCACTGGATAGAACTAGGCGGAGAACGGTAGGGGAGGCTTTTGCCCAGCAGTGGGAGCAAAATAGCTCAAAAAAGGTTTGCAAACGGCAAAGATACGTTAGAAGTTAAGAACCGTGATGGAACCAGGTCGTCTACATATATACGGTGTCGCCAGTCCAAAACATTATCCCAATTACTTGAACCCTACATACAACCAACAATGAATGCAAAATTAGGCACTCACTACTTTGCAAGCAGTGCCATAAAATTACACTCTTGAGTCTCAATCATACTCATTTTTAGGGTTCCGTAGTAAACTGTCTGTCTGTCTGTCTGTCTGTCTGTCTGTCCGTCCGCGGTTTTACTCAGAGACTATAAGTACTAGAAAGCTGTAATTTTGTATGAGTATGTATATTAATCATGGCAAAAAAGACGTAGAAAAAAATCTTGAAAAAAAAATTTTTTTTGGGTAGCTCCCATACAAGTAAAGTGGGGGAGTAATTTTTTTTTCTCTACTTACCCATCGTGTGGGGTATCGTTAAAAAGGTTTTTGAAAAATATTGTGAGGTTGAGAACACCATTTTTCGATTTAGGGATCCGTTTCCGAAATATTTGGTTTTAAAGTGAAATTTTTTGTTAGAGGTACGTGTCCCCCCCCTCTATCTGCTAAACGGTTATATATGGATACGTGAAAAAATTTACAGCAGTAGTATATATACTGAAGTTGAAAGGAAAACTATCAGAGCTGGGTACTAAGTGCAAACTAAAAAGTTATAGGCAACCAACTTATAAAATGTACTGGAAAATGTAAAATTTTATACAATCTTTATTGTTAGATGTTTTTGGTCGTTAAACTGTGAGGTGCGAGTGTAAACAGTGTGAACTCAAAGTTGTCATTCGCAACTACGGAACCCTATACTGCGCGTGGCCCGACACGCACTTGGCCGGTTTTTTTTTTTTTTGCAAATAAGGAAGAAAGGAAATATAGAAATATAATTTTGTGAATTTACGACGGGTTTGCCACAACTACACCTTTGATTGCTTTTTATGTAAGATGTCCAACAACGTCTGCTCTCAGTTCGGGTTTTAGTACTTTGACATTCCATTAGAGTGCGTTCTTATTAAAATTAGTATTCACTATCCATACCAACTTGGGCTTTGGTTTTTTTGTCAGGGCCTGCCTGGGCAACGTTTGTTTAGCTGGGCAACATAGACAGGTTGTTGTCTTTTGAATAGTTGCGTCATCGGCCAAAGTTTATCAAATATTTGTTTTATAAGATTTGTAAACGATAGACGTATACGATAAACGTTAGACAGTACAAGGAAGATTTGCGAACGACAAAAGAACCGTGAGGGAACCGTCGCATCGACTACAAACTACAAAAGCATAATCCTAATTACTTGTGCCGTACATTACAACTAACAATGAAGTGCAAAATAAGACACTAACTACTTGACCAGTGTCATAAAAAGTATTGTAATTTTTTTTTTGCAAAAGTATGATGAATTGATGAAGAAAAGATGTTTACTTGTGCGTGACGTGTTGTCGCTACACCTTTGAATACATTGAAATTTGAATGTGAGTAAATATTTTACCTCTCCCATTGCCAACGTCCATACCACGTTGAAAACACCGGTTCTCGTCCGATCACCGAAGTTAAGCAACGTTGGGCGTGGTCAGTACTTGGATGGGTGACCGCCTGGGAACACCACGTGATGTTGGCTTTTTGCATAATTTCGTTATTCCAGTTGATCGGTGGAATGGATCGTAGCACAATGCTACGTGCGATAATTTTTTTGACCGAAAATATTTGATTTGCCCCTTTTATCAACTAAATTAAAATTAAACATAATTGATTAAAACTAAATTAACCTAAAAAAATAATATTCCTATCTAAAACAAAACTTACCTATAAAAACAAAAGCCTACTTATAAATAAAAAATGTCCCGCAGGTCATTGCCCTGCGGTAATGTGCCCAGAAGACTGGCAGCATTGCCATGCTGAATAGCAATGCTTATTCTTTGTGCGAAATAGCTACCAGCCCTCTGGTCATTGGACACCTCGACCAGCCTTTTGCTTATGAGCTTGAAAAGTTTATGAGCCGATGGACCCCACGGACCCAGTGTCTCCACCCCAAACGGCTCAAAAATATATGCGTCACCAAGTCATATATACCTATTTGCGCCGTTTGGAGGACTCGGCGGTAGCTGCAGCCATGCCAGCCTTACAACTAGTGCCATGGAGATGGGAATGTGCGAGAGTGTCGACGCAGGTTGCATCCCACACCAACGGCCTTCCCAATCTCCAAGGCACAAGTGTCATACCGTCCGGTCTCTTGCCATCCTCCCGGGCCAAACCAATTGGTTCTAAAATGGCCGGCATCTGAATGGAGACAAGAGCGCGGAAAAATTACAATTCCAATCCTCTGACTGCTCTGGCTAGTATATAGCCCTGGTAGTACAGAGAGGGCCATGCTTCTGCAGTGGAGACTAGAAAAGACCCTGATTATGATGATGAAATTACAATTGACGGATTTCTGTAAATACCAACTTTCATTTATTTAATTTTTGATATCTATATGTTTGGGCAAGATTAGATTATTTATTTAGTAGGTAATAAAATGTTTCCAATAGAAGACAATAATTTAAATTATACTAGATGTACTCCTACACAACAGTTAATTAAACGCCTGAAGCTTTTTATAGCAAATTCAGTATTTTGTAACATTGCATATTGCATCAAATATACGATTATCAATATCTGTCGCTTCCTACTAGCCATAAACTTAATATTCCTAGTGCTTCTATGGTACTATAGATATTATAATTATATTTATTTGTACCAACCTACTTTGAAGTATATTTTAAGTACAATTCATTTGTCGTTAGCATGTAGTCCCATAGGTTGCCACCGTGGCAAAAATACATTTAATACTACGTTTTGGAATCTATAATAATAATAATATATTTTATTTCTTCTCTCACATAGAAATTACATAGATTTACACAACAAGTGAGATGTTACATACAGCAATAGAAGTAGATCCTTGTAAGAGACAAATTACCAGCCTCAACACTGGACCATGACCATACAGGTATACTAACAAATACTGTGTATCATGCATTGTAATGAATTAATAAAGATCAATCTATGTGAGTGACTGGTATCTGTACTAGGAAAACCTGTATGACAGATTACCAGCCTCTCCAACACTAAACCAGGTGTATACTACCCGTACATAGAGGTAAACAGTGGTTATATTAGTATATTATACAGTGAGAGAAATTCACAAAACATAACAGGAATCAAGCAAAGCAAAAATTAAAGTAACATCACAAATCTAAAATTTCAAGGTTCATTGTAAGATTTATTAGTAAGAATATATTTATAGTAGGTAATTTTTATTATTTAGGTAGGATTAATTATTGGTTTTTATTTTAGTTATAATTTTATATTATTTTTAGGTTAGTTGTTGAAATATGGCGCCCAAAAAATCGGAAGTACCTACCAGAATTTAATCTCCATTTTAATATGAAATTATCTAACTTAAAAAAGGCAAGTATGTTCAGAATAATCGCTGAGAAACCAAAAAAGGCCACGCATGCACCAAATAATTATGTACTCGCATTTTATTAAATAAATTCATTCAAATATATGTTACACGATTTTATCGTAATAAAGTAAATTAATATACAAAAATCATTGTTAACCCAAAAAATATAAATGAAGTTTTAAAGGTTTACCGTAAAATGTTTACTAAAGAAACATTACTAATAATTTACATAACAAACTAAAAAAAAACATTAGTTTGCAGTCATTTATTACTTAATGACTACCATTTAAAGCGGCATTTGTATAGTAGTTTTGGTAAGTAAAAAATTATAAAATGCATGTTAAATAACGATTACGCTGTAAATTAAACAAAAATGGGTCGTAGAAAATTGTAAAATGGATCATTTAATAAATATACTGAGCAGTAAAATGATTAAACGGGCAGTTACGAGTCGGCAGTTGATAAATCGAAGCTAGTCTGTTAGAAATCTCATTCTAAGCAGTTCTTTAAACGATGAGGTGGTAAAAATTTGATCAGCATAGTATTATTATATCGTGCGGTGTAGCGACGGGTGGGAGGGGCGAGAATAAAGCCGCGAGACTCAACTAATTTGCCATCAATATAATATACTTGGTTATATGCATACATTTTATGGCAAACGTAGTGATGTATTTGGGTAGTAATGACACAAAACTTTGCTAGTTAAAATTTGGTGCACGCGTGGCCTTTTTGGGTCATGAAAAGTTTTTGTAGTGCAGGCATGACTTAAATAGCCCGAAAGATTTTGGTACAGTTTCATTTATTTGTACACATTATACTTTTTTTGGATGAGGCTGTTTAGGGTAAATGATCACCAAAACAACAATGTTTTGGTGATCATTCAATTTCATCCCATTTTATATTATTTTTAGGTTGGTTGGCTTGCGTGGGAATATTTAATTAATTCCCACGCAAGGGACCGGGGTAACAAAGAAGATACAAAAATATCATAATAAATTATTTACTGCTCTTAAAATACATAACAAGGTGTACTTACCATAACACTGGTCCCACTCCCACACTGCTATTCCCTGTGTCGATTCATTCCTTTCAATCAGAGGAGTAGCTAAAGTCTACCAGGAATTCATAGAGACATTATATTCAGAAATTTGCATTTGTGATGAATTTGCTCAAGGGCCATTTAAACCCCACTTCGTATCATCAATCAATACTGAGGTAGACAGACAGTGTCTGTTTGCAAGTCCATGAGAGAAGGATTCGAGTAAAATTGCTCAGTGCCAATTTTTCGTTAAAGTCGAATTGAGATCTTGTCTAGATCTAGTCCAATCGCGATCTGGTCTAGTTGTCTACTTATTGAAATGAAGTCACCAAGCTTCTAACCCTTACTTATCTTCCATTATATTCATAGTAATTTCATTCGCCGTCTGAGAATCATCCATGTAGGGCAACATTTTTCAGAACTTATCCCGCTCGACTCCTTCACACATGTATATTTTCATCCTTTCAGTTTCAATTAAGGCATCAAATCAACCTTTAGGTAGTTTCAACAACAACTGATGAGAACTAATATGGAATCAAACATATTTTAAAAACAAACTAACGATTGGTCGAGTCATGGGGTCTAGTATAGGTTCTGGGGGACAGCGCGTACGCAGTCCCCACTACCAAAAATTACGCGTCCGAGTTATCCACATTAGGGATAATCGCAGGGGTCAACCCAACCGCAGTGCAATGGAAGGACCTCGCCCTGGGGGAACCGCCTTCTTGATCACGGTATCCCCTACGCCAGGTAAGTATGCTTTGGTTAGCTAGAGCCCGGGGGGTCATTCTCGGCGAAAAAATCTCCATAGCGCGATGCAGAAAACACGTAAACAGTACAGTGACATCTTGTGTCAATTTTTACATTAAATAATTTTTTGTGAAGTTTGACTCGCCTTAAAAAAGCATCGTGAATACATAGATGGCGTTGACGAGGTATTAAAAAATATTTTCTATTTTGTATGTACTGTTATATGTCCAAGAAACGGAAACCCTAAATGACCTGTTTCTTACATTTTACTACCTAAAACTTGACATTGTGTTGAGCACGTATTGCTTCGTAGAAATATTATTATGCTTGTTTAAAGAGTCATTGATGTGGCCATTTACTGGGCACACCACATTTAATTTGTTTGCCATTGACACGAGAGAAGATTATGCCTGTATAGAAATAAGTATGTATGTAAATTTAGCATAAATGTGAAAATTGATAATAGAAAAATGTGGATAGTTGAATAATATTCCGTTTAGGAATCAGAACTATTGTGGAGAAAAGCAAAAAAATCTTTTTGGGCAAAAAGTCAACATCACGTGGTGTTCCCAGGCGGTCACCCATCCAAGTACTGACCACGCCCAACGTTGCTTAACTTCGGTGATCGGACGAGAACCGGTGTTTTCAACGTGGTATGGACGTTGACGATATGATTCGTAAAATATTAGATTACATGAAACTGGTTTTTTCCTAATCGGCTGCTCCAAATTTAGAATTAGTGTGAGGTGTCACTATAGATTAAGAGCTAGCGAACCATCTGACTAACCCGTCTCCCACAAAGCTAGAATTTTTTTAAATGATATTTTATTGTCTGCTAATTATAAAAGTACCGGTCTGGTAGGTATATCGCGGTTGCGTCATCATCCTTTAAATTTTTGAAAATGCAAAAAAAAATTTTTTCGTAACCTTCTGCCACAAGGCTACAATTTTAATATATTATAATTTAAGTATGTTTAAGTTTAAAAAAAAATCGCCAACCTCTTTTGAGGGTTGCAAGTGTGTGCCAGACGATAGCAAAGTTGTCATTGGGACGGTAATTCATAACCTGCTGCCACAAGGCTACGATTTTGAGAGAACATTCTTTCAATTGTTTAAAAAATATATGTAAACAGCCAGACCATTCTAGCGGTTGCAAGTACCTGCCAGACGACGTGGAAGAGCTCGTGACCCACCTGACTAACCCGTTTCCCACAAGGCTAAAATTTTAATATGTTGTAATTTAAGTATGTTTAAGTGTAAAAAAAAATTGCCAACCTATTTTGAGGGTTGCAAGTGTGTGCCAGACGATAGTAAAGTTGTCATTGGGACGGTAATTCATAACTTTCTGCCACAAGGCTACAATTTTAATATGTTATAATTTAAGTATGTCTAAGTCTAAAAAAAAAATCGCCAACCTCTTTTGAGGGTTGCAAGTGTGTGCCAGACGATAGCAAAGTTGTCATTGGGACGGTAATTCATAACCTGCTGCCACAAGGCTACAATTTTAATATGTTATAATTTAAGTATGTCTAAGTCTAAAAAAAAATTGCCAACCTCTTTTGAGGGTTGCAAGTGTGTGCCAGACGATAGCAAAGTTGTCATTGGGACGGTAATTCATAACCTGCTGCCACAAGGCTACAATTTGAGGGAACATACTTTTAATCGTTTAAAAAATATATGTAAACAGCTAGACCATTCTAGCGGTTGCAAGTACCTACCAGACGATGTATAATAGTCATGTCGCTCGACGGGAGTGCGCGCGCATCAGACTTGTAAGAGTTAGAAAGTTATTACAATACAATATTGTAGTGTTCGACGGCCTCCGTGGGGCAGTGGTTAATCTGCGGCAGGGGTGGACCCTAGTTCGATCTCCGGCCAGGTCATGATGAAAAAAGATCTTTTTCAAATTGTCCTGGGTTGTGGATATTTATCTTTATGAGTATCTATTATAAAATATAATATTATTGAGTTAGTATCCTACTAGTTCACAAATACCCTGAGTGGGGCTAGCTCAATCTATGTCATAATTTGTCCCTATAATTACACACTACCGCCCGCGGCTTCACCCGCGTGGATCTCGTTTTTCGCGACCAAAACTTATTTATGTCCTTATGTTTCAAAGTATCTCCATGCCACATTATAGGCCAGCCGTTTCAGCTTGAAAAGGTAACAGATGGTAGATACAGTTACTATCGAATTTCCCTATATGTTATAAGTATGGATTAAGTTTTCGGCGTAGTTAAGAGTCGTTCACGCGGCAGTAACTATGGGGCTATGTTACGATAGTACCTACATAGAACCTAATAAGTGTTTTAACAGTGAGAAGGTACTTATTACTACGTATTTTAATCGTGTTTTAGGAACCCTGATATCAAAATTTCTGAGAAATCAGAATACCTACATATAAAAAAGATCGTTTTCCATTATGACCTGGCCGGAGATCGAACCAGGGTCCACCCCTGCCGCAGATTAACCACTGCCCCATGGAGGCCGTCAAACACTACAATAGATATATTGTTTCTTTCTAACTTTCTAACTCATACACGTCTGTTGCGCGCGCACTCCCGTCGAGCGACATGACTATTATATAGTCGTCTGGCAGGTACTTGCAACCGCTAGAATGGTCTGGCTGTTTACATATATTTTTTAAACAATTGAAAGAATGTTCCCTCAAAATTGTAGCCTTGTGGCAGCAGGTTATGAATTACCGTCCCAATGACAACTTTGCTATCGTCTGGCACACACTTGCAACCCTCAAAAGAGGTTGGCGATTTTTTTTTAGACTTAGACATACTTAAATTATAACATATTAAAATTGTAGCCTTGTGGCAGCAGGTTATGAATTACCGTCCCAATGACAACTTTGCCATCGTCTGGCACACACTTGCAACCCTCAAAAGAGGTTGGCGATTTTTTTTTAGACTTAGACATACTTAAATTATAACATATTAAAATTGTAGCCTTGTGGCAGAAAGTTATGAATTACCGTCCCAATGACAACTTTGCTATCGTCTGGCACACACTTGCAACCCTCAAAATAGGTTGGCAATTTTTTTTACACTTAAACATACTTAAATTATAACATATTAAAATTTTAGCCTTGTGGGAAACTGGTTAGTCAGGTGGGTCACGAGCTCTTCCACGTCGTCTGGCAGGTACTTGCAACCGCTAGAATGGTCTGGCTATTTACATATATTTTTTAAACAATTGAAAGAATGTTCTCTCAAAATTGTAGCCTTGTGGCAGCAGGTTATGAATTACCGTCCCAATGACAACTTTGCTATCGTCTGGCACACACTTGCAACCCTCAAAAGAGGTTGGCGATTTTTTTTTAAACTTAAACATACTTAAATTATAATATATTAAAATTGTAGCCTTGTGGCAGAAGGTTACGAAAAAATTTTTTTTTGCATTTTCAAAAATTTAAAGGATGATGACGCAACCGCGATATACCTACCAGACCGGTACTTTTATAATTAGCAGACAATAAAATATCATTTAAAAAAATTCTAGCTTTGTGGGAGACGGGTTAGTCAGATGGTTCACGAGCTCTCCCACTACTAGATTCTCGGAGAATTTTTGAAATTGGTCCAGTAGTTCCTGAGATCAGCACGTTCAAACAAACTCTTCAGCTTTATAATTCCGGATTAGAATAGAAGTAAAGATTAATAATACCAAACCGGTAGTAGGTTCAGGTGCGGATAAAGTAGGTCAGTAATTTTATTTAGAGAATACGAGTAAGCATACGTAACTTTTTTGTTTGAAATAATTTTCAAAAAATCTTAATCACCGACGAAGATGTCATTGATACTTTATACCTAGTTTCAATTAGGTCGAGAAGTTATATAGACTGGTGACGGCAGTCTATTTAATCTATAAATGTGCCATAGAATGATCGGTTGAAAGATATTTAGTAGATACACTCTCGCCTCGCACCTCGTTTCGCGACTCGCGTGCGAGTGTAAATGCGCTAGAGCGTGGCTAGAGCGGCCGCATATTATCAGAAATTTCTGTTAGAAAAATTCTAACGCTCGCCGGAAGGCACTCGCTGCATACATTTTGTATTAGCTCCCGTACACTGTTAGAAAAATTATAACGGGTCGTCCGTTTCTGATGCCCGCCTGATGGCACCTAAGCCGGAAGTCAGAATTTTTCTGTTAGAAATGGCGGAAGGCGTGTTTTCCATACATTTTGTACTAGGCCCCGCACACTATCAGAAATTCGCGTCCGTCAGTTTACCGTCCGCCGCTGTACGCTGCACACGTGTTTGATGTATTTTAGGAACCTACGTTTTTGACGAAAATGAGCTTAATTCAAGATTTAATTGCCGATGTGGAAAAATATCCATGTTTGTGGAACACGATGATGAAAATTACCAGAATAAAATACACAGAGACTTAGCTAGGGAGCGAATATGCCAAATATTAATTAAGAATTGAAATCCATATTTCAATATCAAGGTTTTTAGGGTTCCATGTCCAAAGCGTAAAAACGGGACCCTATTTACGAGATTTTGATGTCCGTGTGTCACTAAGATGTATCTCTAAAAACCGTGATTACTATACAGTTAAAATTTTCATAGATGATGTACTTATTTGCTTTTGCCGCTATAACAATAAACACTAGAATCAGAACAATAGGTAATAATTAAGGGGTGCTCCCATACAACAAACGTGATTCTTTTGCCATCTCTTGCTCGTTATTTATAACGGCAACAGGTAGACGCTTCAGATATTCACAAAATATGTATTTGTATATTCATCGCTTTAAAAATAAATAATTAAATCAAAATTAATTAAATATTAAGGGCTGTCGTACTAAGAACATGATTTTCGTTTCAGTTTTTGCCCGATAGTCTAATGTTGTATAGATAATGGTACGGGACCCTTCATGCGCGAGTCCGACTCGCTCTTGACCGATTTATTTTATTTAAACGAAAGAAAGCGCTAAGAGTAATAACATACGTATCTTCATTCATATTGGTAGATGTGCGTAAGCATACAGATGAAACACGACTGGGCTGAAAACCTGCCGGATCAAAATTTCTGATAGTAAGTAAGTGGTCTCTACATCATATAAAAATCGCCGATACATGCGCGTTTGCCATGTTTGCACTTTTTCGTGTCCGTACGATTTGTATTTATTCTAGGAGGACAGCGCGTACGCAGTCCCCACTACCAAAAATTACGCGTCCGAGTTATCCACATTAGGGATAATCGCAGGGGTCAACCCAACCGCAGTGCAATGGAAGGACCTCGCCCTGGGGGAACCGCCTTCTTGATCACGGTATCCCCTACGCCAGGTAAGTATGCTTTGATAAGCCAGAGCCCGGAGGGTCGTTCTCGGCGAAAAAATCTCGATAGCGCGATGCAGGAAACACGTAAATAATACAGCGACATCTAGTGCTTTTTTTTAGTTTGTGCTAACCAATCCAAAGCAAGGGGAAATTGCAACATCCATATTGCTTGCGGAGCTGTAATTTGCATTGAATAGTTCACAATTATTCCGTTGAGTTCTTGTGTCACTACTGCCATTCATTGCACTCAGATTGCACTGCAGTGTACATGACATTGGCGCTTACACCAGCCAACTAGCGCCACCCTTGGTTTTATTTCTTTTTTACCAAATAACGGCAAACGAGCAAGCGGGTTATCAGACAGGAACAGTACCTACTAAGTGGAATTCAAATTGTAGATACTTGGGCTTAAACTCTCGATCATCAATATAGTTAGTAGTATAATAGTTCAGGCATTTGTCACTTATTTAGATTGAATAAATTCACTTTGTACATAAATAACCCCGAAAACAATACACTCTTTTTTCGGATTTACAGGACGTTTTGGACAATCTCTACTTGTACCTAATGCCTGTTTCCTTGATTATGATTCACATCATCATCATTATCATTCATTCATCATCATCTCAGCCACAGGAAGTCTACTGCTGGACATAGGCCTCCCCTAGGGATTTACAATACGACCGTGGCTTGCATCCATACCACGTTGAAAACACCGGTTCTCGTCCGATCACCGAAGTTAAGCAACGTTGGGCGTGGTCAGTACTTGGATGGGTGACCGCCTGGGAACACCACGTGATGTAGGCCTTTTTGCTTAAAAATGCGCTATTTGTTTTTTTTAATATTAATACGATTGCTCTATATGCGTATAGTAATTTTATTTTATTCACCTATATTTTGCAAAACTGCAGCAGCTAAAATTTTTTTAGTTTCATTATAGAAATATACCTATAATATTACCAAATAGACAGTTTGACATGTGGACATCTGCAAAATATGTCATTTTCCCAGACCTTCTGATTTGGAGCGATTATAAAATATAGGCTTTACGTAAGTATTTTATTCTTCGGATTGGGCGAATGATTACAAACTGGTCTGTTATGAAGACCATCATCGGGGATGGCGACACAACGGTTACACTTCCCTCAAAGTATTAATCATATTTTTATTAGAGCAGCGTTAGTATGATTAGATTATATTTATTAGATTAGATTTCTAGTGGTTACAGTAGATACAAACTTCACGAGCTTCTTTATTCTTAGAACGCCTTAAGTCTTTTATCGAAGGGCTTAGATCAGAGAAATTAGCGCCACCCGTCATTTCATTATTTTATACTAAATCAGATCTAATTGAAAAAGTATGATTCTGTATTTCAACAATGACTTGTAGTAGTTTTTGTATGATTTTGTAAATAGCACTTCGCACTAACCGGCTTGATATTCATATTCCTTCTATTGAGCGTTTCCATAGTTACTTATAATCCCACTGATGATAACCCTTCATCTGAAGAGTTACCTCCGGGGTTTCAACTACCATGGGCAACACAGAAAGTCTAAACCGCCTTCGAACTGGGGTAGGCCGATGTAAGCACAATCTAGCCAAGATATCTACATCGACGACGACGAATATCGTTCATGTGGTTAAAAAGACCATACCATGTCACACCTTTCGTCATGTCATGACTCATGCCCCATGAGCCCCACTACCTGCACAAAGTACTACCTAAATTACGCCTCAGCGAGTGGTGTCGCTGTTGCTACATATTTTTGAGCCACCGATACGATGAGGAGAAGAATTATAAAATTATAAAGGTAGGTACGCAGAAATAAATAACGCTCAGTCACTGAATAATAATAGGCAGTGACACGTTTTTGTTGTTTATTTGTACTGTTGCTACCCGTGGTTACTACTTGAAACTCAAGACTGCTGCTTTACATAGCGTTTACGTCTTCTCTCCATAGATGTCGCCACTTTGAAACGGAGCGTTTCTACATCGCGCTATCAAGATTTTTTCGCCGCGAATGACCCCCCTCAGATATGCTATTCAGGTTATCGCTTCTCGGCCTTTTGGCTAAGATCAAAGTGTAGTATCTGTTCTTTTCAGCTTAATATCTGAAAGTTCCCCCACTGGGGGACCAGTATATTAAACTGATTTTTGTAATCCGACGGGATGTTCGGGGCTCGCTCCACTCCCGTCACGGGTCGGCCCGGCATTGCAGTGCCGCCGGGATCGGCCCACATACATATAAGCTAGAAAATCTTCTGAGCACAGGTTCCTCTGGTCTTAAATAAAATGTTACGACAGAACTGAAAATCTTTTTATGAAGATTTTCAATGAGAGCTGATATTTAACTATTGATATCACAAAACTTTAGCCTTATAAGTAGGTGTCCGAAGAGGACGTCACAAACCGCCTAAACATTGACACACGCCATATGAAGATGGCCTAATATGGATATGCGATGGATGGCTATTCAGAAGATTAGACTGAAACTGTTGGCCCTTTTTAGGACAAAAAATACGAGAATTTTGTAAATGATATCTGGCGTTAGATTTTAATAACATTGTCCCTTCTACTCCAATGTCAAAGTTCATCAGTGGTAATAAGAAACACGGCGCGTTAGTTTGTTTGTATTCATGTGGTATTACGAAAGGGGTTTGGGTAATTTTGTATGAGCCTTGGCATGATTTTTTTTTTCAGCGACCACTAATATAACTAGTATTTTTAATTAGCCTTATAGTTGAGAATAACAATATACAAAACATTATTGATGTAAACTATATCGGAGCCGAAATATCAAATATCAAAATAAGACAAATAATAAGTAAGTCGTCTATATAGATGTAATATTTTTTAACAAAAATGATTTGATTAAAGCGTATAGTATGTCGTTATGGATAGGAATCTAGACTAATATTATAAAGAGGAAAGATTTGTTTGTTTGTTTGTAATGGGTAATCTCAGAAACGACTGAACTGATTTAAAAAATTCTTTCACCATTCGAAAGCTACATTATCCCGGAGTGAAATAGGCTATGTAGGTACCACGAGCGAAGCCGGGGCGGACTGCTAGTGATAAATAAAATGCAACAGATACACACAAACAAATCATTTATTATAGGCACATACAATATCAATATGAATATATTACATTATTATTAGTTTACAAGATTAGTTATTTTCCGATTTATACAATTTAGTTATTTTCCGGTTCATCGTAAACTTCATTTTCTTGATC
This sequence comes from Rhodophaea formosa, assembly GCA_963082605.1. NCBI lineage: Eukaryota > Metazoa > Arthropoda > Insecta > Lepidoptera > Pyralidae > Rhodophaea > Rhodophaea formosa. Next base: position 12,253,047 of record OY720226.1, read on the forward strand.
ATGTCGTATTATTGTGTCTAAAAACTGAGCTGGGGGAGATAGATTATCTTGGTATCTACCCCATCCCAAATACCATATAATGGACATTACATGCGAGCAACAGCCTAGAGTCCGTTTTCCGACAACACATGAGCAATAATGGCCCAATATTGCGCTGCTTCCTTCTAGTTCCCTTTCTAATAAAATATAAACATAATAAATTCTGCTTGTCACGTGTCTTGATTGAATTTTTCCTCTAAGTAGCCATGGATTCCGACAATCCAAATTCTGCTCTCTAAAATCTTCTATGTGGGGCTCCTTATATATTTCAATTATATACGAACCATTTTTTACATGCTCCCCGTAATAACTGCGGGCTTGGAGAATTTGATACGTTCCCAACGCATATATAATAAGCTCGTCCATACTTAATATTGGGAAATCATTAAAATCTAATAAAGCCACATCAATAGACTGAAAACGAGCCCATCTACGATTGAGATTATTTTCTATAACATATTCACTTAACCTGTTTCTGTCACCATCACATTGAATTATTTTGTTTACGATTTCGTTCACCAAGCGGTGGTCGGTTAGGGGTTTGCCAAAAGCATTTAATAATGCCGCAGCAATTTTTATCTCGTCGAAAAGATGCCTTGCAGCTACATTAAAGTATTGGTGACGTAATTGGCGAAACTGATTTTTTAATCTGCCATTTACTGTTTCTACAACCCAACGGCAAATAGTAACTTTCCTAGAATCATTTGCTTGTCGCACACTTAACTGACTTTCATTTACGTCTTTGGAGGCTGGCATGTACGTTTTGTATCCATATGACTCCACTTCATCAATGCAATCTCTGAAGCCTCTATCTAAAATGAGTACATCATTTTCACGAAAATACCAATGAAATGTATCAGTTTCACTACTCATAATCTCAGACAAAATACGAGCATCTGAAGTAGTAGCTTCATATAAACCATAAATATCAACTATATGACCATCAGGGCATACTACTAAAAAGGGTTTTAGTAAATGACGAAACTTGTGCAGACTATAGGATTTTCTTTGAAAGTAATAGTTGCTGCTTTTTTGTAAATATATATAAGTCCCGTCTAATATAATTATGGCTCTACGTTCACTCAGAGGAGCATTTGGATTTCCAAATAATACATTTGGGATAGTCAGACAACGTGATATGACTTCTTCTCTTGTAATATGATCATAGCCTAAATTCTGTGGCACAAACTCTGTCATTAATTCTTGTCTCACTTCTCGCATTATTTTTTCAAAAGTTTTTCTTGTCATTTTGAATACGCTAGAAAGTCGTTGATTTGATTCACCGGTGTGAAGTTTTGCAAGAACTGTTGCAAGGGCTGTTTTAGCCTTTTTGTGATGTTGTGTGATACTTGGGGTTGCTTCAAGAATTCGCATAAAGTTTTCCTTAGAGAAACCAATGTAATAATGAAAGACTCCATTATTAATGGAAGAAAGTCTCTCAAAATCTAAAAAATTACTACGATTTCTTAAAATATCCATCATGTCTTTCACTTGCTTCGACGAGAAACTTGCAATTACACGACGTGTTCTTGTTTCAATATCTTGAAACCCTGAATCTGAATGCTCTCTACATACACGTGTACCCCGTGGAAGGTAAAATCCTTTATTTTGAAGAATTGTGGTTCTTATGTCAACATGAATTCGTTGAAGATTGGTGTTGGTGCAATCAGCAAAAATACATAACTGTGTATTAAGTGGTGCTCTGGAATATCCAGGAACTTCAATCGTTTGCGGTCTACTAACTTGCACTTGTTGGTCTCGCATATTTTCATTAATAATAAGATCTGATTCAGATTCCTCTGTATTGCCTCCTTGCGATGAATCATGCTCTAATACTTGATCATCTGCATGTTGTTCAAGTAGGTCTGGTGCAACTTCTGCTTGTTGATCTCTTGAGACATAGCGCTGAGCTCGAAAAAAGCATGGTCGACATATCCGTTCATCGCCACCAAACTGTAAAATACAAAATATAGGCTTGATCAATATATTTGTATACGTATTAGCTCCATATATAGGTAAAAAATAATTAAAACACATCGTAGTACCTAGATAAATCTAACTGGGTAAATTGATTTAATTATTTATTTTTTAGTAAATATGAAATCATTTCCTCTTTTACTTGACTTACGAACATATAGCAAGTCTCAAACATATAGTAATCACTAAAAAAAGTGGCACGTACTGCATCTTATTGCATTTATGCCGGTTTGGGAGCAAGCGGAAGAAACACAAGTACTAATCTTCTTTGACACTCAAAAGATAATCAAGGTAAAGGGGAAAATATAACCAGTGGCCAGTTTTCAATAAGTTAGGAATGGCTTTGTGACGAGTGAGATCGCTTTAAGATATGTACTTCAAACAAAATATAATTGACACTGGGATATTGTACCTACATGAAATAATGTTTGACACAACAGTCCCTGAGTTTATCACGTTTTAACAAACCAACTGTTTTTTAATATTAGTGTAAATAAGAAAGTTAAACAATTAATAATTATATAAGAAATGTCATCACTTACCTCAAGAATGTTAATAACTTCAATGCAGTATGCCATTAAACATGGGTTTTGCTCCATCAGTTGAGCCGTTAACACCATAGATCTCCTGCGAGTGCCGCCAATGCGGTTCAAACTTCGATGGCAGCCAACACACGATGCTCTATCTGCATCCATATTGTTTTAAAGTCCAAATCACTACAGCAAACTCTTAGTCCAGTTAGTAATGCCAGGTCACAAAATAAGATAATAAAGAGAGAGTCCAAAAACAAAGCAAAGGTCGTGGTAATCAAAAGTATATAACGCACTTGCACACACTCAACACAAAGGTTAAACGGGAAGTGAATCCTGCCTGCGCCTGCACCTCTTTCCTTCACCCCTCCACTCCACCCTGCTCGATTTTCAAAGCCTAACCGAGTCAGGTAAATGAACCCTGCGCTGTGATTGGATGAACGCGACCGGTAGCGGGCCTTTCAACTTTCTAGGAACTTCCCATTGTTTGTTTACTTAACGCACTAAAAGTTATGAATCACATTCACCCTCGGTCTTTTGTTATAGAAAATTCTCTAATCCACATCTGACATATCAGTTACCTTCGAATGGCTTAAAAAATCTGTGTGTGAGACTTATCATGTCTTCCGTGTCATTTTATGCCATATGAAACAATTTTTTCGTAAAAATATATAAGTACACATGCATGAGTGCCTGAAGTAGGATATCATCAAATTCTGCGTAATAAAAATAATATATTAATGTTTGTTGTATTAATTATGAATGTCGCATACCCCACTGTAACTGTTTTTATTTTATATATAAATAATATAAATCATAGAATCAAGTAATATTTACACGAAAAAATAATAAAATAAAGATCCTGTTTTGTCTATCTAGACGACATTATTGTAATTTATTTTTTAATTATGAATGCCGATATCTCGGCTCCGATACACTGTAGACAGAAACGGCCATAGATGAAAATAAACATCTTAATATGATCTTTCGAATGAGTAAACTTTGAACGGTGGTCGCAAATTTTGAAAATCAGGCCACTTTTACCCAATGCCCTTTGATCCAACTGTTAGAGCTCTGTGCTAGTGAATTATCGACTAGCATACCGCTGAAAGTCTGCAGGGATTTTATTGTAATAGTTATATTTTTCTAGTTTCTTGTTTTATTCTTTGGAGTTAATTATTCCAACCAATCCACAGCATAGTCAATTCACATCAATTTACTACACCAGTGCAACCAAACTGAATTTTAATTATCCATAGTCAGTCACACAAAGAACATCAAGTCAGCAAAAGCCCAATACACTCTTGACCAGTGTGACTATGGTAAATCAAATGGTGCAAATAAAGTTGAGGTTTGGATTTTACATCTACCTAAATATATTTTTTTAAAGGAGATAATAAATATTTCAAAGGAATATCATGTGCTGGATTATTAAGTGATCGACATCTCTTGCAGGTATAGTTGAATTTGGCCTTGAATTCCCTACGTAAATAATAAATAAATATATACGGGCAAATCACACAGATTGAGCTAGCCCCAAAGTAAGTTCTTATGTAAGACCTTGTTTTATGGGATACTAACTCAACGGTACTACATTTTATAACAAATACATATATAGATAAACATCCAAGACCCAGGTCAATCTGAATAAGATCATTTTTCATCTTGACCTGACCGGGGATCGAACCCGGGAATGGAGTGTTATGTTTTTAGAGTTCATATACTATGTAAGTATGTTTTTACATAAATTTGAGCATTTAGAAGTTGAAATGAACATCGGTTATTGCATAGATTAAAAAAAAATTACACTTCTATGGGTTATTGACTAAGCGATTGACAGTTGTCAATCACGACACTACACTACACTAAAGAGCGTGTGGTGAGACGTGCGGGTAGCGGGGAGAGACGCTCCCACTCTTCACCTCAGGCCCCGACTGCATGTAACTCGCGCGCTAACTGTATTTAAGTATATAGATAATAATAAAATAAGCAGTGGACTACGTAACACAAACACACAAAGCAAAACATGCAAAGAGGTAATAGTATCTGGCTTGGTTTGCTCAGCTATAATTTAGAACAGGCGAACACATTGGCAAAAGCAAAAAGCTAGTGATTTTTTTTTTAAAGATAGGAGACCTTCTTCGTTCTCTTACCTGAAAATAAATGAAAAAGTACCTACGTTAAATTATGAGAGTAATTATTATTACGTCCAACAGTGGACCGCGAAAAGCTGACAATGATGATGATGATAATGAGAGTAATTTAACATTTAAGTAAGACCATACATTATTTAAACTATAAATGAATGATACCAAAACCAAGCTATCAGAATATTCGTCTAACCATTTCTTAAAAATAGTGATTTCATTTAATATACTTACAGCTATTATGTACTTAATTATTGTTAAAAAATATTTCGATTATTTCTGGATGCAAGTATTAAATACGTATTTTATATTAACTATCACACCAAATCGTTTTACAGATTGTCGGTACTAACCTATATCTAAGTATGATTATTATGACAATTGCGAGAGAGTAATCAAGAACATTTTGATACTCTGTGTAACGGAATGAAATATAAAAGTTTAATCGTATCCATGGTTCGTATACTTAATCTATCTAACTTAGGCAATACTTAAAGTAACCGTATAATCCAAACCTTTACTCTGTTTTAGCCCTTCGTGGTAGCCTGTGGTGGTAGCTACTCTTTTTTTAGGAATTTATATTTTTAATTTGGGGTATTTTTTGAGTAGGAACGACATCCTCGTATCCTATGACGGAATGTGTAAAGCTATTAATGACTGTTCAGCTCCGCAAACCTTTTCGTAAGCAGGAACTATTGATGCTTTTTCTCCCCTTTATAGTTTCGAGTCGGGGAAGATACCTAGATGTCGCTGTATTCTTTACGTGTTTTCTACATCGCGCTATGGAGATTTTTTCGCCGAGAACGACCCCCCGGGCTCTAGCTTACCAAAGCATACTTACCTGGCGTAGGGGATACCGTGATCAAGAAGGCGGTTCCCCCAGGGCGAGGTCCTTCCATTGCACTGCGGTTGGGTTGACCCCTGCGATTATCCCTAATGTGGATAACTCGGACGCGTAATTTTTGGTAGTGGGGACTGCGTACGCGCTGTCCCCCTCAAAAACATTAATAACTCTTCTCTAAGTGCATAGATTTAAAAAGAAAATTTTCGTATTCATACTTCTATGTCTAAGTGATTATAAAGTGTGCAGTCCGGTAATAACATTTACTATTCTCTATAGACTTGATGTTAAAATATAAAAATGGAACTATGTTAGATGGTAGCCAGGCAGTCTGAATTTCAGAAGTCTTTCTTATCCAAAATTTATCAGATTCAATAATGTTTTTTGTGTAAGTGGCCAACACTGGTGTCAGATTCAATAATACAAAGATGCGAAAGAAAGTGGGCCGATGATAATTTTAAGCTTTTTGATTGGAAGTTAGCTAAAGACGATGTTTTTAACCCACATTTCGACGATTAGACGTGCGAGGGTATATTTAAAAAAAAAATCTAGAATATACTCGAGTGCATTGTTGATTGATAAGTCATGACCAGGGTGTCCATATATTCGCAAATTCTCTCTTCTTACTGGTATCTACAGGGAGGATATTTGAATAAATATGATTATACATGTAGGCTGCATAAAATTTTTTGAGACTGGATCACGATGTCAAAAGGTCTTGCATAGTATGATGAATCTGGTATGTGTACAAAGTTTTATCGGAGAGAATAACTCTGTTGAAATGTGGGTCAGGAGTCCGGGCAAATAAACTAAAGTGTAGAAAACTCTAACAAAGCTTAAATATGATCTGCCATCTATGCCTAAATATATTTTGAGGCATAGTAATATGTTTTTGATAAAAAGTAAGGGTACAAGGCAAATCATCAAATGCGATATAAAATACAGTGTGTCTCTTCCCTCTTTAGGGACAAAGACAATATTATACTAACGTAGTAGGGAGGACCACCGTGGTCCACACAACCAATACAAAATGTACTGTGAGTGGAATTTGGGACTGCACTATCCATAGATTTAGAAAAAAATATTTTCATTCATGATCGTATTTCCATCATTGAATGGAGCTATTTCATTAAAAAATTCAGATTTTTTGTCGCCAACGTCCATACCACGTTGAAAACACCGGTTCTCGTCCGATCACCGAAGTTAAGCAACGTTGGGCGTGGTCAGTACTTGGATGGGTGACCGCCTGGGAACACCACGTGATGTTGGCTTTTTGCCAAAATATGCGTTTTCTTTTTTTTAATATTATAAAACGTATGTAGCTTAATTATTTTTTGGTTTTCTATAAAGTTCTATTAGTCCCGCCCGCCCGAGCCGACACATAAACTGTACATCTAACTTCTGAGTTCAATTTCTTCAGTGTTGGAAGGCAATACTAATTTGGTACACTACCTTATATTTATATACCCAACATTTTATTAGCAGTCGAATTCTCAGGAAGTAGGTAACAAAAATTTCCTGTTCTGTCTTTATGCGAAATAGACAAAGTCAGATATTTTTGAACTCTTATGTTTTAGTTAGTGCAAAAAGCCTAGACTTATGTCACAGAATTAATAATAGTACTATGTGCAGAAAACTCAACGGAATAACTGTGAAGTTATTAATGCAAATGACTGCTCAGCAAGCACACATACGGATGTAGTTTCCTTTGCTGTAGTGTAGATTGGTTAGTCTGATTGAACTAGAGTATATCACTAGATGTCGCTGTTTACGCATTATCTACATCGCGCTATGGAGATGTTTTCGCTGAGATCGACCCCCCGGACTCTGGCTTATCTAAGCATACTTACCTGGCGTAGGGGATACCGTGATCAAGAAGGCGGTTCCCCCAGGGCGAGGTCCTTCCATTGCACTGCGGTTGGGTTGACCCCTGCGATTATCCCTAATGTGGATAACTCGCGACGCGTAATTTTTGGTAGTGGGGACTGCGTACGCGCTGTCCCCCCGGAAAGCATAAATGTAACTCCTTAAGAATCTACTGTACATTCTGGTAATCAGACCTTAGATGCCGAGATGAGTAATGAGATACTTCTAAGGTACCTAGTTATTGAAACAATTTTGTGTTGAAGTAAAAAATGGTTTGTGAACTGTGTTGGTAGCCAGACCTATCTTGGAAGTTTGGAAGAGTTTCGAAAAAGATGTAGCAGATTAAAGAATACATAGATGCTCGAGAAAGTTAGCCGAAATTTCCAATTCCGACCTTACCATCCGAATCGATATTGATGAAGTGATAATCAGGTTTTAGATTGCAAATTAGCCAAAGATGTCGTAAGAACACGTATAAGTGCTATATTGCACTCGAATGCATTGTATATAGGCAAAAAAACTTATTGTCTATTTTGTAATCTGATTGCTGTCTTTTGACAACGCGGTCCATATACGTAAATTCTCCGTTCTCGCTGGTATATTACAGGAAGATTAACATTTGATTAATATAAAACACAATGCAAACAGATAGAAAATATTTGAGACTGCTTTGGAGAAAGTGTCGGAGGCTCGTGCGTGCATGGTATGAAGAAACTATTATGCGTTTGAAAGAAGATTCATCGGAGAGATTAACTCTTGAGAGATCAGTGGATGAGACAGACCTCCCGGCGAAAAAAATGAAAGAGAGGAAAATTCTCTTGCATAGCTAAAATAGTCTGCCGTCTATGCTTTACTTTATGGAAAATATATTTGAGCCATAAGTAAGGTAAGGATACAAGGCAAATCATCAAATGCAATGATAAAAATAGTGTGGCTCTGTGGTCTCTCTCTAGGGAGGACCACGATGGTCCATACAACCAATGCAAAATGTACTGTGAGTGGGAGTGGAGTGGGAACTTGGAATGCAATCATAGGCGGATTTTCATCATTGTATGGAGCCAATTTATTAAAAATTTCAACACAGCAATCGCCAACGTCCATACCACGTTGAAAACACCGGTTCTCGTCCGATCACCGAAGTTAAGCAACGTTGGGCGTGGTCAGTACTTGGATGGGTGACCGCCTGGGAACACCACGTGATGTTGGCTTTTTTCATTTTTCTTTTTACTAAACCCAAAAGTAGGTACAAAAAAAATGTACAGTGTTGGAATGAAATACTAATTCTGCTCACTACATCGTAGTTATTTATCCAAAAGTCGTTATTTTAGTTGGCAGTCCATTTCAATAGTTTGTTACTTAGAATGAATGCATTTCTTTCTGTTGTTATTCTTATTTTTGAATAATGTGAAAATCTGTGTGTAGTGTGATCATGCATGATCAGTTAAGCATGCTCTAAAACAAATTTCACAGCTATTTATATATTTTCAAGGAATAATTATCGAAAAATAAAAGAAAAATTTGATTAACAATTCATTTATTGTGATAAAATTGTCTATTAATAACTATAATTATATCACTAAACATTAGAAAAAGTAAAAATCTTATATCTCCTGGCTCGTCTTCATACATTTTTAATTGATAAATGAGGTTTTTTACATGTCTTACGAATCTTACTATGGCCAAAATGCCTATAACATTACAATGAGCAATATGTCTAGTCAATTTTCTTTAAAAGATATTATTTACACAATTTCATAAGTTTTAACAAACGGTACAAGGAATCGTCTACGTTTATATACAATTTTACTAGGAACAGGTCTTTACAAAGGCTTACATTTTGGCCTTAAAATACATTAGTTTTAACTTATTCACAATATACAGGTCTATTTTCAAAAATCTTTAAAATTACCGATTATCATACAACAAATTTCAATAGACGGATCATTCAAAACCTCATATTTTAACCAATTCACAACTCATTTTCATACAGTCCTGAAGGACGTAACAAAATGAACACTAGATGGCGTTGTCCGCCGAAGTGGCACTGAAAGTCAGTGCTTCCAAAGCATTGGGAAAACCAAATGCAAAATTTAATCAGGATTTTTTTGTTCTTCGAATCAATCACTTCTCTGGTAATTTGACAACTGGGGGCTGGGGGTAGTGCCAATTTAATTCGCAATGTTCGATCAAATCCCTTTCCGACTGAGATAGGATTGATAGGTCGATTTCTTGGCTGTCTGTAAAGGGGTCTGTGTATGGATAATGTACCAATACACAGCTGTAATCTGACGAAGTGCATCGGTCGCCAATCAATGTCTTCATCTTGTTTTGTGAGTCGACCTGAGGACAAAATAAAAGTATCATTAGTTACTGTTTGATTTACATAAAAATCCCTCTAAAATATACTTTCACTGATACTCGAATTTTGATTTTACTAAAAACAAAGAACTTATTAGAGAAAAATACTAAGGAGATGAAGGAAGCTAGTATTTTGCTGCATGAGGAAAAAAGTTTCACGAATTCTCAAATATTGATTTTAATAAAAACAAAGAACTTGTTTGAGAATACACTAAGATAAAGGAAGCTAGTATTTTGCAGAAAAAGTAAAAAAGTTGATCAAAAAAGATATTTACCTTGATTACATAGATGTCGTTCTCGGCGCAGAATGCTTGCAATAAGACTTCTTGCATATGCGTTGCACTATCTCCAGGTGGCGCCTCTGCGGTCACGCAGAAGAGGGCGCCATCACTGTTCTTCGATAAGTACTGGATGGCGGGAAGAAGGCCGATAGTTAGCCTCTTCTCCACACAGGCTCGACGGAGCACAGTTTTTAGGCATTGGCCTATTGGGCTGTAAAGAAGGAAAAACAAAATTAAATATTGTAAAGAAGTATTAAAAATGATTATTGTATGGAAAAAGTAGTTCTCCCCGGCGGGGAATCGAACCCCGGTCTCCCGCGTGACAGGCGGGGATACTAACCACTATACTACCGAGGATCGTGACGTAGTTTGTCAAAATAAGTGCTACTTGAAAAGGACATTGAACTTGAAATTATCAACCAGTCTGACGTTTGTTCAATTTGGAGTTTACTCCGAGTATTTAGCACGTGTAAACGTCACAATGGTTATTTATTTGTTTTGTTAATTGCCGGTTAAAATAACAGTGCAAAAAAAGTAGAAGACAGTTAAGTGTTCCAGAAAGGACTACAAGTAAGTTCAATATAATAATTTATATCTTTCGAAAATAATATTACAGAGGAATTAAATATCAAGTTTTATTTTAAAGAGGAATGTTTACTTCTTAGTTCAATTAAATAATTGATATCCTTCGAAAATAGTATGTCAGGGGAATAAAATATTAATTTTAATGTTGGAGAAGAATATTTACCATTTAGCCGCAACTCCACTGAACGTCTCCATTTTCACAGGCACTACAGAATCCTTGTACATTTTGTTTGAAATGTTGATGCTCTTCAGGTTATAATTTTCACTAATTTTGGAAACCTTCCAAGATTTGTGTGTAATTTTCACTGTTTCACTATCACTTCGCACAATTATTATGCAATCCAAGTCGCGTGCCAACAGGTTCACTATTGTTTCTATGTCACAATAATTTCACAACTTCGCGAGCGCAAGTAACGTGGTATCGCTCCGAGAGTTCAGCGAGGAATGTTATATGTGTGACTCAGTCGGCCTTATATGCCGTAGCACACGATGAAGTTATTTTTGAATGTGTGCGTGGCGCCTGAATGATCTACACGCGGTTTCCTCGGAAATCCGCGTACACATTGAGAAAAAGATAAGCAAACGCTTGTGTGCGTTGGGCATTTTTACATCCATACAGGTCTCAACGTGCTCGCGTGACCGCCATTTTTGATAAAACTGCCCTGTCCCCCGCGCCACGTTGAAACATGGCGACAGAGGGGGTTATTCGAGGAACTTAAGAGAGCATTAATACATTGCTTATTTGTATGTTTACTGCACAATTCGGAATTCCCACTAAGTTGGGTTTTTAACGGAGGAAACGGTTGCAGGAATTTTCAAATTGGGTTAACTTGAGCGGATATAATATTGATTAAGTTGTTGCTTAACTCTGCTAGATTTTATATTTCACGTGTTGTACGACGTAGTTATGTTTTGTAAATCTTACAGTTAGGAAGGTTTTTCTATGAAAAACAATCGATTCCATAGTCCATAGCGTTTGACCTACTTACCTGTATTGGCCACAACAACAACAAAAGCACGTTCAGCCCGTATCTAGAAAACTATTGAATACATTATGTTATGATCAAACTTGTTCCTAAGTTGGAAGATACTTTATTTTTGCTGATTTTTTGCGACGGAAGGCCATCGCCAGATATGTATGGATACATAGCTCTTACAAATCACAATAGGTAGACACAGATAAAGCCATCAGAACTAAGGTTCCATGTAGCTTAGTACCTCGTTTTTGGAGACTGATACAAATAGCACAGTAAATACGCAGTTAAAGCATTAAATTTTCTGATTAATAATGAAGCGGCTTGGGCTCCCGTTGCCAAGTAATAGTGCCTAAAATTAGAATATATTTTTTTCCTGAAACAAAAATTTACTAACTTTGTTTTCTTTTCCTTGCCTGTAGATTTCAGATTTGCTGGACAAGGTAACTTTTGTGTGATATGTAAGAAGTACGGTAGGACGAGGACCTATACAATGCTACTGATAACGCTATATCAGTAGCAGAGTTTTGGTCAACACAAATATAATTTGCCCGAGTCGATACGCTAAGAAGAAGAAGTACGGTAAACTGATAGATACACGATTATAAACAAACGTTAATGTTTCCGCGTCTAATGAAGAGGAAAACCTCGGTTTTCTACTTCAATATAGGCAGGAGGAAATAATAACAAAGTAACTTGGTTTAATAACTATAATAACAATAAGATGTTGAGACTCTTCTAATCTCCGTCTTATTAAGATCAAAGTTGTTCATTAAACATTTTTAACTGTAAAAAAGTTATATAACAAGTTATTAACAAATAATCAGGCAAAGTTTGTTTCTTTGCAAGGACTATAGAGAAATTTATGTAAATGAAACAATCATCCAAGTAAAATGTAAAACATTTAATTCATATTAACCTTAAATAAAATTTTAAAAAGTCGGGCCCGCATGTAATGTTTTTATGAAACTACCACCTTACCTCTATTCCTTAAAAAAAAATTAAAGCATGTCTTGTGCTCCGTACTATTTGACTCATATAAAATATTATTTGATCGAATGCAGTGTTTATTTCACCCGCGGCTTCGCTCATGTTATTGTCGATCCCCCGGGAACAGTACTTTTCTCCGGGATGAGAAGTAGCTTATGTTCTTCTCCTAATTCAGACAACGTTCATGAAGAAGAGCGTGAAAGCATCACAAACAAACTCACTCACAGCTCACGTCACTTTCGCAATTTTTAATATAAGTTGGGATTAAAACGAGTCACTTCACTCACATGCTACTTCATCGGGAATGGAACCTATGACTTCGAACGTTCAAACAAAAAAAAAAACATGTATCATCGTCCTATCGGCATTCAGTCGGACAGCTAATCAACATCATTACGATACTAAATGATTGGTCATCCGCCCACCACGTGCGATTATTTAACTGATAGTGTTATCGATGATTTCTTTAGGTTGTTGATCTTAGTTTTATTGTTTTGCCATGCGTGACATTAGTGATCTTTAGATTGTAGGCGTGTCATGTGTCCTCTAATATGACTCTAAAATGGATGTAAATACAGTCACATTAAAGAAAAATACACTGTTAAATTGCAAATGATGATTTTACCGCCGTGTGGTTCCCGGCTCCCGGCAGAGTAAAATGGGACTATTACAAGTCTTCCCGTGGATGTCGTAGAAAAAGACATCTCCAACCCGTCTGGCCAGTATAGGCCAAATCCTCCGACTGCTCTGGAAAGATATGGCTCTGGCAGTACAGAGAGGGTTACGAGTATGCTCCTGCCTAGCATATTTTTATTAATTTTTTTGGAAAGCTTATATAAATTCTTGTGGCTCTGTGATTTGAAGACCTTGCTTGACATGTGATAGGTATTTCGCCATTTTCTAATAATCCAAAAATTAAATTATTGCGATGCTTTACTCGCACTTTGCGCCCACTCGGTCTTTGAGAGAGGTTGAAGTACAGAAAATAATTGTATAACACTTTTACAATTCTTTTCTGTACTTCTATTTCGTAAACAGTTGTAAATAGTCAAATATAAGTCTCGCAACTCAGTTCTCTCGTCAAAAGTTGTGAGATCCATATAATAAGTACCAAGTCGGTTAATGTTTTAAGGAAAAATAATGACTTTGCAATCTCATGAAAACACAATGTATCTCACAAGATATACATATTATATTAATGCGATTGCCAGCACGATCTATTTATTATTATTGCTAACTCTGATAAATAAGATCAGATGTACATATTACAATGTGTCTACTTGATACTACGAAATAACTAACTACCTATTCGTAGATTTTCTCCTAACAATGACTCTGTCAAAAACCTAGCTGGAGACAACAGTCAAAGGAAAACAATAGTAATATTTTTCTACAATATGCAACCGTTAAATGGGTTTTCTTCAACATGTACGTACAACTCCTTAAAAGATTTTACATGTATACACATGTATTTCTTGCATAGATCATGAAGCACATTATTTTAGTGAATCTCTCACGTTTTCAAACACGTTGCTTAACTAATAGGATTGTATTAACATCTGTTAAATCTTGAAGAAGTACCAATAAGTCAAGTGTGGTTTTTCCGACAATGACTTGTGTGTCTGCTCTGGTAATCTATCTGTACTTTTTGTCTAGCAAGAACCGACCCACTGCTTAATTTTTTGTGTGTAGGTGGCCAATGACAGTGTTATATTTTACGAGGAGCCTATGGCAAAGACAATGTAATACTAACGTAATAGACTGCCCACCTCATACAAAAATATTGGACCAAATTAAGGTTGCGAAAAGCAGGCGAATGTATGGCGCAGGAGAGTTGCTTGCTACTCGATACTAGATGGCGGTAATCTGCGTTAGCCTTTAACTTACTAAATATACGGTGTCATTATAAAATATTATGCCTAAAATATTGTTTTGATTTTTAATAAGATATGTTTTGTGAATAATGCTTTTATATTCTCATAATACGGAAGGTACAATGTTGTCTAGCAATGAGTAGCGCCATCTATGCGAGCTTCTGAGAACAAATCGTACGATTAAGGCGTTGGGACCACATGCCTATGGGCACTTGCTATAGCCCTCTGCCATCTTACGGTGAAAGCCGACAAACACGCAATAACTTGCGACACTTTTTGCAGGTCACTCATCCCAAATGTAGGATCACATCTGAAGTTACTCAATATGCATAAGATTTTACAATGCGTACATACTGGGCCATCGAACTCCTTACATCTCCTTACATGTATATAGCCAATGATTAAGACACTGGCGTCGTCGTGGCCAAAAGATTTTCATATAAAACTATTTCGAATCGACAAAAGAAGATTAGTGACACAAATTATCAAAATCTTCATAAATTTTGTTGCATACGTCTTCATTAGCTAATCCATATTTAATAGGTCATTTTAGTAAAATCCTTTAAATATTTTACAAATGACCTATCGAGGGCTGCACCCCTCGATAGGTTCGGCTGTTAGATGGTAGAGCCTCAGCTCTGCATGTGAAAGGCCCTATATTCTATTCCAGGCATCTCCAAATTTTTAGTGGAAGAGTGGTGATAGGTCTACCGTGCCCACCATTCTGGTCATGACTTGGAGAGGTCAGTCGTATGGTTTTTAGCGAGTGCAAGACCCGCATCGCATAACCGATCTTTGTATCTCCTACAGAACAGTAAAAAAAGAGGTATCTCCATAGCAGTGTTATGCGTAATGCATATCCGTCATGTAAAAAAAACTAATAATTATGCGCTATTTCGTTAGTTGTTGTTACTTTTAATTATTTTCATGTTTTACTATAATAAAAAAAAGGGATTTCTTTGGTAAATAAACCTAGCGTTTGCATATATTCTCTTCACATAACCGCTTTTTAGGGTTCCGTAGTAAACTAGGAACCCTTATAGTTTCGCCATGTCTGTCTGTCTGTCTGTCTGTCTGTCTGTCTGTCTGTCTGTCTGTCCGTCCGCGGTTTTACTCAGAGACTATAAGTACTAGAAAGCTGTAATTTTGTATGAGTATGTATATTAATCATGGCAAAAAAGTCGTAGAAAAAAATCTTGAAAAATAATTTTTTTTTGGGTAGCTCCCATACAAGTAAAGTGGGGGAGTAATTTTTTTTTTCTCTATTTACCCATCGTGTGGGGTGTCGTTAAAAAGGTTTTTGAAAAATATTGTGAGGTTGAGAATACCATTTTTCGATTTAGGGATCCGTTTCCGAAATATTTGGTTTTAAAGTGAAAATTTTTGTTAGAGGTACTTGTCCCCCCCCTCTATCTGCTAAACGGTTATATATGGATACGTGAAAAAAATTACAGCAGTAGTATATATACTGAAGTTGAAAGGAAAACTATCAGAGCTGGGTACTAAGTGCAAACTAAAAAGTTATAGGCAACCAACTTATAAAATGTACTGGAAAATGTAAAATTTTATACAATCTTTATTGTTAGATGTTTTTGGTCGTTAAACTGTGAGGTGCGAGTGTAAACAGTGTGAACTCAAAGTTGTCATTCGCAACTACGGAACCCTATACTGCGCGTGGCCCGACACGCACTTGGCCGGTTTTTTTTTTATATACTTGCATATTTCTGTAAATTAAGTCTACACTTATCGTGCTTGTTAAGTTTTAATATGTGAATGGGGTTTCTCCAACATAATACCTTGTTACTCATGTTTCTTGATGTTTGTTTATGGTAACAACCACAACAAACTACATGGTGTAAACATTCACCTTACCCACGTGTTAGGTCACGAGTCACGAGGCTACAAGGGCTATGGTTGTTTCTACAATGTTGTAGGGTTCTGTACCCAAAGGATAAAAACGGGACCCAATTACTAAGACTACGCTCTCCGTCTGTCTGTATCTATCCGTCTTTCACCAGGCTGTATTCCATAAACTGTGATTGCTAGACAGTCATCGTCATCATATCGTGTAGGTGACACGGTCAGTCGACCATGCACACCCTGGTGTCAGAGTTCTTCGGAACCACCTCTCGGCCTCTGACGTGGTTCCTTTAACGACTACCAGATGGCAGCCGGGACCAACGGCTTAACGTGCCTTCCGAAGCACGGAATCATCTTTCTTATCAGACAATCAGGTAATTCATGCCTGCAATGTCCTAACCAAACTGGAAACAACTTAACAAAGTATGCTTCCCGTGGGAATCGAACCCACGACCCCCGCGTCAACAAGGCAAACGCTTTAACCACTGGACCACGGAGGCAGCTAGACAGTTTAAATTTTTGATTTGTGTTTGTGTTGAATAGGCTTGCGGACTACTGGAACGATTTTCAAAATTCTTTCACCTATAAAAAGTTAATTTATCTGCGGGTGACAGCAGACTATAATTAACGAAGAGATTGAGGAGCCCGATGGTCCAGTGGGTGTGAGCTCTATGAGCGCTTACATATGTTAAGCAACCCCTGGTGCAGTCCCTACTTGGATGGTTGACCGCAAGTGGCATAAAAATATCTCGAGCTCCTCCGTGCTTCGGAAGGCACGTTAAGCCGTTGGTCCCGGCTGTCATCGTTGATGGCAGTCGTTAAGCTATGTCAGATGCCTTAAGGCAGCTTGAAAAATCTGACACCAGTGTTGGCCACTTACACATACGAAAAACAAACGAAGAGATGTCGCAGGAAAATTGTTAGTTACTTCTTCATCATCATCAGGTTTTTTTTAGTCTCCACGACCCTCTCTGTACTACCAAAGCCATATATTAGCCAGAGCAGTCAAAGGCTTCGGTCTATACTCTTTAAACGCTGGCCAGACGGGTTGGAGAGGTCTCTTTGATGATTATAAGCTTTGTTTAGCTTGTGTTTCCTTCCTTTTACGACATCCACAGGAAGATTTGGCGTGGTCCTATTCTCCTCTAGTTACTAATAAAGATTATATCATTAAATTCGGCGTCGCGCATCCCGAACTCGAAAATGGACTCCTGATGAGTCCGAAACTATAGTCGGCAATCCCGACAAAGTAGTACGTGAGTGACCCGTTTTTAAATATACTAATAAAGATGTAAATTTTAATTGACATTCACATTCTAAGGGACCAAATCACAGGACTTCTCTTTAAAAATCGGGGTAATTTCTCATAATTTTAATTTCGCAACACTGGCCTTTGTAAAGTTCTCAGTCTTGAAACTTTGGAAGAGTTTGTAAGGGTGCCTTCCTTGTTTCGACATCTCACCTTCGCCGTAACGATTTTTTGCTGGGACGACCAACAGGTTTGTTTTGACTTCGTTGCACAAGGAAAGCCGTAAAATAATATCATGATATTGTGATGGTTATAACACAATCACGAAATAGTATTTTATGCAACGGTTTTATAATAGGGGTCTTATAAGGTGAGTGGCGCCACTATCCTTTTAAGACCTAATCATAAACCGTTGCATACAATATTTTTTCTACGACTTTCAAAAAACTGCAAAACTAGTAAAACATAAATTTTGAATTTGACAACTAACTCGCGGATAATGTAAACATGACAAAATTTTGTGTCTGGTTACCTTTTCTTTTTAAATTAATGTTCGCTAGACTCTTAAAAAAAACTATGAAATAAGTTTTTCTTAAGTTGGCAGCAATGCATTTAGTTCAAAAAAACTTTTTTTGTAATCACGATGTAGCTGTACCTATCGTTATAGCTACATTACAGTACGGCTGTGCCGTACTGTAATGAAGAATAGAGTATAGACTTATTATGGATGTTCTTATGTTTGTGTTCTTGACCATATAAATGACAGATTACAGTACAGAAGTAGAAAAAATTCTTTAAAAAACTATGTTACGTACGATGTACTAATAACTCTCACGTGCTATTGTGTCGGGATTGCCGACTATAGTTTCGGATTCGTCATGAGCCCGTTTTCTAGGCGAGTTTCAATGATATAAAAACTGTCGAATATACCAGCGAAATTATCATCGCTTTGGACCCGCAAACGGGTAATTCAGCCCGTCGATATGAAGAACTATTCATATTGGAAAAATGCTGGAAACTCAAAAGAAATTGACATTTCCATATAAAAATATTCAGCCGCCCGATCGATTTGTATAGGATTTTAAGTTATTTTGTTTGTATAGAATTGTCGTTTTTTGAGGTTTCTTTGGTCCCACAGATACAGTTGTTTATATCCACGGGAAAGGTCTAAAGCGATCAAAATCGCCATGTATGTCTATGATAATTTAAGATATTTTTAACAAAAAAAACAAAAACCGACTTCAACCCTATCATTTTTTTTTTTAATAAGCATAAGAAAAAAATGGAAATAAATGTAATCCGAACGGCATACCTAAAAAAATTTTTTTGGTCTTTGTGTATTTTTTCTAAAAGCGCTCGACGCTTTTTGATAAATATTTAATGGGACCATCTGTAAAGTATTACCTATCGAACAAAAAAAGAATTTCTTAAATCGGTTCAGGTGTCTGCGAGAAATCGGGGAACATACATAAAAAAAATATTACGGTGAATTGTAAACTTCCTTTTTTTGAAGTCGGTTAAAAACTGGCACTCGAGAAACGCGTTTTCTGATTTTTCTCAAAGAACAAATTTCATTCCAAATTAAGCAGGATACCGAGGAAGTAATTTTAAATTAACAAAGATGCATCCGGGAAAAGACTGCTTAACATGGCCTGATCCGGTTCGTCTTTCTTAGCATTTCTGTACCGAACCGAAACTTTCGTTCGTCCGGAACACCGTTCTCATATTACTTCTATAAAAAAATTACAGGTAATAAACAAAGGTATAAATACATACATATCTGTAAACTAAACGTATAAACTGTAAAAAATGTTTATTAATAACATAGTTAATACTAAACTATTAATTGTCAGCGGAGTGCCAAGAAGGCTTGCAGTGTATATGTATACTGATAAACGACGAGCTCCGTGGCGCAGCGGTCAACACGCGTGCCTGCGACACAGATAGTCCTGGGTTCGATCCCCGGTCAGGTCAAGATGGAAAATGATCTTCTACAGATTGACCTGGGTCTTGGATGTTTATCTATAAGTATCTATTATAAAATATAGTAACGTTGAGTTCAAAATTTTTATTAATACAATACAATACATAAATACGTTGAGTTAGTATCCCATAATCCCACAAGTCTCGAACTTGCTTTGGGGCTAGCTCAATCTGTGTGATTTGTCCGTATACATGGCGAAATTTTGATCGTTAGGGGTGATTCAGCCTGTCAATATAAACAACTTTTCCTATGGGACAAATGCTGTAAACTCGAAAAAAAAATCGACATTCCTATACAAATTGCCCGGGCGGCTGAACACTTTTGTATGAAAATGTCGAAATAAAATTTGAGTTTCCAGCATTGGTCCCATAGGAAAAATGGTTCATATCGACGGGCTGAATCACCCCTTTAAGGGTCCAGAACGATCAAAATTTCGCCATGTATATTTATTTACTACATATTACAAAACAAAGTCCCCCGCCGCGTCTGTCTGTCTGTCTGTCTGTTCGCTCCAAAACTACCAAACCGATTTTCATGCGGTTTTCTCCAATGGATAGCATGGTTCTCGAGGAAGGTTTTAGTATATAGTTTGTTAAGTTTTTGTATACATTTTTGTATATACCAACTATATTTGTTGGAGGTGTCGTAAAAAAATGAGCCGTTTGGGAGCTTTCAACTAAAACGCTGTCTAAACCGTTTGAGATATAACAAAACAATGTATGGTGGAATTGTGTATCTTATTTAGGTCTACAGAAAATCCGCGATGGCATATGTCTATATATTAAGGATAACATACTATATTCATTTTAATACTTTAAAAAATGGGCAATTATCAAAGATTACGCGCAGGCCAAACCCTTAGAGCTAGAAATTTTCCTCACGTATTCCTCTTATGACGTAAGCATCCCCTAAGGAAGGATTTTTCAAAAGTCATCCCCTAAGGGGGTGAAATAGAGGATTAAAGTTTATATGAAACTTTTTATTCCTTGGACATATTTGTATAAAATTTCGTGTGAATTGAGAACGGCGAAAATAATGAGTAACATTTTTAATAGTTTCCCGAAATAATAATAAATAATAATAAAAAGTCACCGAAAACGAAGTCGCGGGTAAATGCTAGTTTATTTATAAAACAGAAATTCCGTGAAATGTGACATGTTAAATATGATAATGACTAAAACAATCAGTGATGGAAGCATTTTGTGCGGAATTTTTACTATTTCGGAGGCTACCGGATATAGGTATGAGCCCAAGTGCTTAGTTTGACTACACGGAACGATACTTACAACAACAATCTTGAATTTTACATAATCAAAGTGTGCTTGACTGCTAACGTCATAAGTTCATAACTACACAATCTATTAATAACAATGGAAATAGTTACAGAAATAGCTGCTTGAAGTGTTACAATGGTAAATTCCGTTGAGAGGAATTTCGCTCGTCATCCACTATCTACTGTTTTATTTAAGTATATATAACTAGCACGCGACTAGCATTTTTCCGCGACTTCGTCCGCGTAAATGGGCTATTTTCCTAAAAAAATATACTAAGTCCGTTTGTTAGATTATCAAAAAACATTTGACACTTGTTTTTTCTTTTGTCAATCAAACAAAAAATGACTAAGATATAGCCCGATAAAATTGTGTGTGACGTCACTAGCCAGTACACTTTTTAGTGGCCTGTGATGTCACAAGCCCCCACTCATGAACTTTGACACGCTTTATCTTTGATATTTAACGAAAGAAAAATTACGGGTCCAATATTTTATGGTTGTCTAACTGACGGTCTAGTTTTATTATTAATATTTTGACCCAGGAAAATAGCCTATGTCACCCGCAGATAAATTGACTTTCTATTGATGAAAGAATTTTGATAATCTTCTATTCTTAAGTTCTTTTCAGAAATCAATAATTAATTAATAAATAAATTAATTAATAAAATTATTAATAAAAATAATTAATTAATAATAATAATTTCAATAAGCAAAAAAACAATCAAATCTTTCCTCTTTATTATATTACTAACTGTTACCGTGGCTTCGCCCGCGTGATATATAGCCTATGTCCTCAGTACCCTAACCTATGTGTATGCAAAATTTCATGATGATCGGTTTATTAGATACGGCGTGAAAGCGTAACAAACTCACTTTCGCATTTATAATATTAGTTAAGATTAGGACTAGTATATAAAAAATATATACTTACTTTTTTATTAAAAAAATTCCGCTTAACGCACTAATTCGCTAAACGTGGCCTCAAGGTTTTATGACCTTGGCTCTGCCTACCCCACAAGGGATAAAGACGTGATAATCTACACTAATATTATAGAGAGGAAATATACATGGCGAAATTTTAATCGTTCTAGACCCTTAAAGGGGTGATTCAGCCCGTCGATATGAACCATTTTTCCTATGGGACCAATGCTGGAAACTCAAATTTTATTTTGACATTTTCATACAAAAGTGTTTAGCCGCCCGGGCAATTTGTATAGGAATGTCGAATTTTTTTTCGAGTTTACAGCATTTGTACCACAGGAAAAGTTGTTTATATTGACGGGCTGAATCACCCCTTTAATGGTCCGGAACGACCAAAATTTCGCCATGTATAGTATTTTGGTATGTGGAGACTTCAGCCGCGGCTCCGCTCGCTCGGGTACAGTAACTTTTCCGGGATAAAAAGTAGCCTATGTATTTATCTGGATAATAAACTGCCTGTGTACAAAATAGGGAGTATGCACGTAACTTTTTTATTTGCTTAGTATAATCCTTAACAACCACAGTAAAAAAATATGAAAGAACTTTTAAAATATCTTAATTAACGACGAAGATGTGAAACTTTAAAGTTTAAATTAGAAAGAGAAGTCCGATATGGACTAGTGACGTCATAGTCTATGTCATGCATACATTTGCCATATAAAATAGTGTTTTCGCGAGTGAGATAGACATATTTTCGTAAAATCATTTTATCTCGTTCGTTTTTCAACCAAATTTTATTCTGTTTTCACCTTCAATACTTTACTATTGAATATTTTTGGATAAACTGGTAAGATAACAGATATTTTTTTCATTCATATTCCCTATTCTATCTAAATACCTTGAGCCGTTTGGGCGTTATTGAGGACCTAACAAACATCCAAACATACTAACTTATAAGTAGCATAGGATGTCATAATAAAATTGTGATAAGGTAAGAATTTCGCTATCTATTCCTTTACTTAGGTATACATCGTAAAACATATATTTGTGATAAGGACTAAAGTGGTTGTAGTGGCATCAAAGTGATCCCTACAAAATCGTGAGTTGCAAGATATATATTATCGCTATACGGAAAATATTGCACAAGAATTCGCCGTGTGGTTCCCGGCAGAGTAGAATAGGACCACGCCAAGTCTCCCCGTGGATGTCGTAGAAACTAAGGAAACACAAGCTAAACAAAGCTATAAAAATCTTAAAGACCTCTCCAACCCGTCTGGCCAGCGTGGAGAGTTTAGGCCAAATCCTTTGTCTGCCCTGGCTCATATATGGCTCTGGTAGTACAGAGAGGGCCGTGCTCCTGCAGTGGAGACTAACAAAGACCTGTTGATGATGATGATGATGAACTAGCAATTCTGCATGATTTGCTTAATTTCTAAAAATTCTTTGTTGTGCTCACTTACATTATGGAGGGAAGTCAAAAATTTCAAGTTTCTAGGTACAGTAGTTTCGGCTCTGCGGTGATATATATATAAGTCTAACTAGCTGTCACCCGCGGCTTCGCCCGCGTAATATATAGCCTATGTCCTTCTCGGTTCCCTAACCTATTTGTATGCAAAATTTCATGATGATCGGTTCAGTAGATACGGCGTGAAAGCGTAACAAACAAACAAACAAACTCACTTTGTGGTATGGCTGGTGGACAGTTGTGGTAGAGCCTCGCTACCGGCGAAAATCATTTTGCTAGTAGCATGAATGGGCCGGCTCGGCTCGTCCGGGGAAGTACCACACTCTCACAGAAAATCGACGTTTGAGTAGTAGCTTTACCGCTACTATGCTTCGTTCGGTGAGTGAGAGAGCCGGAGGCCCATCTCCCTCTCCCCTCTGGGGAGAGAAAAATGAAAGGCCGGCAACGCTCCTGTGACACCTCTGGTGTTGCAGTTGTCCATGGGCAGCGGTGATCACTTCCCATCAGGTGACCCACTTGCTCGTTTGCCGTCCTATGACATAAAAAAAAAAAAAAACTTTTGCATTTATGATATTAGTAAGGATTAGGATATATTGGTGAATGCCGTCAAAAACAATTCTTGTAAAAAAAACTAAGTCTCGCAACTCAGTTTTTCTACCGTCAAAAGTTGTGAGATCCATGTAATACCAAACAAATTTAATGACTTGGCCATCGCATGAAAACACGATGTATCTCACAAGTCATTCATATATTAATGCGATTGAGAATTATCTACATGTAGTTTATGTTCAATTAAGTAGTGATTGTTCGTTTTGTTTATTGTTTTGTTTGGCTTTACCACGTATTATTTGTTGCAGGAAATGTTTTGAACTATAGTTATATATTTACCTTTATTATAGATTTATCCGTGTGGGTTTTACACCGAAATGATTTATTTTTAAACCACCATTGTCCTTAACAAGTATGCCAATTTTGTCCTCTTTTAAAGACGACACATATTGGCATGTGTTTGTTGAGAAATGAATTTAATTTATTATCGTAGTAAATTTAATTTATTTAGATCATTTTTTATGCAGTCACTACACAAAAGTATTAGATTTTTGCTAAATACTAATAAAACTAAATAAAAAATACTTGTTTGAATGAATGTCTTTATACCATTAATAAAAAAACCGTAAAAAAAATACTTTTGTTGTATGGAAGGTTATATTTTATTTTTAGTATTTGTTATTATTGTGGCAATAAAAATACATCTGTAAAATTTTTAACCTCATTGCTATTACGGTTCATGAGATACAGCAAAAAAACGCCAACAACTACTCTGTTGTATGGGAGCCCCCCTTAATTATTATTATTATTTTGATTTTAGTATTTGTCGTTGTAGCCACAATTAAAATACATAATCTGTGCAAATTTAGCTGTCTAGCTAACTGTCTTGCGGTTCTTGAGATCTATAGCTCGGCGAGTGGTAGCCATGAAAAAGGGCTAAAATATCACGTTTTTTGTATGGGAGCCCCCCTTGAATATTATTTTTTTTTTTAGTATTTGTTGTTATAGCGGCAACAGAAACACACAATCTTTAAAAATGTCAACTGTCTAGCTATGTATTACGGTTCTTGACATACAGCCTGGTGACAGACGGACGGCCATCGAAGTCTCGTGAATAGGGTCCCGTTTTTACCCTTTGGGTACGGAACCCTAAAAACACAAATAGTCTGTAGTTTGATACTTGTAGTTAGTATCTACTTCTTAGTTTTTGAATTTGTGTTTATAGGTTCATCAAAATGTTTAACAATTATAATGCCTTTATTTTCTGGCCTTTCGGTAAAAAAAAATACATTTCCTATAAAAAATTATGTCACTGCGACCTTACATTAAGTCGTCAATTCTATCAATTATTAAGTTGACAAACGGCTAGTACAAACAGTGACGAATTGCGGCCGATTCATACAACCAAGGTCAATTTCACTATTATAATAACTAGTACTAAAGAATGCAGGGTGATTCTGAACTCCCTGGCAATCATTTATAATGGCGTAATAGAACCTTTAAAAGAACATACCTTCGTGTACATACTCAAAAAAAAAGGTACTTAAATAAATAAATAAATTTAATCATAGAAATTTGTCCTGTCTGACCCTGACCTGTTTGGTGAATTTGAATGGGACGAACAATGGTTTTTTTTTTAATTTTTATCGATTTTTCTCCCGGATCTATATTCTATGAGGGATTCTGAATCAATATTCAAATATTAAAAGGTAAAGGAAAAAATTTGGCTGCCAAATTTTTTCCTTTATTTATACCGAGATAACGGTTTTATTTACACCTGCAGCGGTCAACACACAGCCTGCGACACGGATGGTCTCTGGTTCGATCCCCGGTCAGGTCAAGATGAAAAATGATCTTTTTCAGATTGACCTGAGTCTTTGATGTTTTGCTATAAATGTATTTGTAATAAAATATAGTATCGTTGAGCTAGTATCCCATAACACAAATCTTGAACTTACTTTGGGGCTATCTCAATCTTTGTGTTTGTCCGTAATATTTATTTATTTATAAGTCCCTCAGCACAGAAGCTTATTTTCTTTCCTCCCAAACCTCCAGACATTTATAACTTAAATTTCCTTATCGATCCCCTTTCCGTAAACGAGTCAAGGCCAAATCGGAAATCAGATTCTAATCGCGTTCGCAGACACTTTGATCCATCGATTAAGTAAGTACTTGATTTCTAACTCAAAGTTCTATGAATTTGTCAAAGTTCTATGTAGGTACTTTAATAAAAATAAAAATTTCATTTTTTCCCGACTGACCCACCCAGAAGTTTTTCGCGCATTTGTACACGAAAACTATGTCTGTTCCATTGTTGCCTCCCTCCTGAAGCCTAAAAATGGCTTAACCGATTTTAAAGTCTGAGGTGTCATTCGTCAGATTCTTATATGAAATGATTATGATGATATTATAACGTCAGCAATAAATCAATATACAATACGTAAACTGTCAAAAATGGTCGGTATTTTTTAAATAATGCAATTATTTGTATAAATAAATGTAAAACCTTTCGCTAATTTTAGTCGTTGATTATAATAAATTATATACTTACCAATATTTTTATCATGTATCCATTGGATTTTTATTATTTAATTATTTTTTATTTAGGAAATGGGAGAGACCTTTGCCCAGCAGTGGGACATAATAGGTTAATAAAAAAAAGTATTAACCTAGGTAGAATATTTATTAGGTTCAAAGTCGTTCCACTTAGGTCCCTGATTATGATCCCCCAGGATTCAATAGTTCTTGGATTGCCAAATGTGTATACCTGCCATCTATATCTTTTTTAAGACGTCATCATCATCAGGTCTATTTAATCTCCACTGCAGGACCACGACCCTCTCTGTACTACCAAAGCCATATATAAGCCAGAGCAGTCACAGGACTCGGCCTGCACTCTCCACGCTGGCCAGACGGGTTTGAGAGGTGTCTTTGATGTTTATAAGCTTTGTTTAGCTTGTGTTTCCTAAGTCGCCTACGACATCCACAGGATGACTTGGAGTGGTCCTATCTACTCTGCCGGGAACCAGACGGCGGTTTTTAAGACGTATAATATTGTATTAATCAATATTTTTGCCTCTTTTTAACACGCTTTTATTAGCTTAACTTGCAACTAACTATGTATTTCAGAAAATCTTAGAATATTAATTTGACCCACTTCCCGGTCTTCGATTAGGATGAAATTTTGCACACGCTCTGAGTTCTGCTGTCAATTCATGACTAGCGTGCAAAAAGCGTGTTTTTTAGTTTTTTAACTTTTATAAATTATTTGTCATAATATTGTGCAATATCTCTTAGGCGGCCAATTGTCTGTCCCATGTGTCTGTCTGTGTCAATGTTTGTATATATGTGTGGAGTTTTAGCTCGGTGTGGAGCAAGCGGGTAGTGTGGATAGAGAGAACACTCAAAAACAACCAGTGTTGAGTGGATTGCCATCATAGATATCAGAATATTATTGCCATATATCAAGAAAAAACCTACGGTGCACAAAATAAAAAGCAGAGACTCAAACTGCAGGTTTGCCAACGAGCAATGGAGCGTAGCCTGTTGGGTATCAAACTGACAGATAGAGTAAAAAATACAACCCTACGCTCCATTATAAACGTGGTAGATGTTGGCAAAAAGTCAGGTAAACTAAAATGGGACTGGGCGGGTCACGTCTGCCGTATGCACCAGGAAAGATGGGCCCATATCGCTACCTTTTGGAATCCGACAGACGGAAAAAGAAACAGAGGAAGACCCAGAACAAGATGGTCGGATGAATTATACTACTATGAGAGTGACTGGAAAGAGAAGGCTAGGGACAGAGACACTTGGAGAAATAAAGGGGAGGCTTTTGCCCAGCAGTGGGACATAATAAGCTAATTAAAAAAAATATCAAGAAAAAGGGCATTTTCTCTAAAAGAGATTAAAAACTTGCGACTTCGACCGCGTAAATTATAATCTACCAATATTTTTGCGCGGCTTCGTCCGCGGATAACTTCACCACCTATACCACCCCCTTAGGGGTTGAATTTCTCGAAATATTTTCTTAGTGGTCGCTTGCATTATGATAGGAACCTCTTTACCAATTTTCAAGTTTCTAGTAGTATCCCATATTACAAGTCTCGGAACTTAATTTGGGGTTAGCTCAATCTGTGTGATTTGTCCGTATATATTTATTTATTAATTTATATTGTTGAAAAAATTTTGATATCGGTTAGTACCAAGTTATTGAGTTTATCTATTACAAACAAACATACTTTCATTAAAATCTTTCCTCTTTATGATGTAGGTAAGTATATAAGTAGATTATTGTTGTTGTGTCACAATAAATATTTTTCATTTCATTTCATTTCATTATACATCAGAAAAACACATGGAGAGAAAATAGTGAAAAAAAAAGTATTTGTCATTGAGTGCGTAGTATTCGCATAAATTTCTGATATTATTATGTCGCTGCGCATTACTGAGACTGCGCAACATTTGTAATCGGAGCTGTAAAACCGATACATACATACAATCACGTATTTTTCCCTTGCAGGGTAGACAGAGCCCTATAAAACCTAAAGGCCACGTTTAGCATGTTGGTGGGCTTGTTGGTGGAGAACGGAATCAAAATAGTGATTTGGTTGCCCGCCGCATCGCCTATTGACATGATTCCTCACGCCCATTCCCTCAATCGGCTTTTACGATCTGCGCGGGAAGAGAAGCAGCTGGTATATTCTACTTTTTTTACTCCCTGACCAGAGTGGTAACCAATATGAAGTGTATCCGCTCCGTACACATGCACTACAAAATCACCTGTAAAGGTATGACGGGCCGCATCGCAAAAACCCGCTTACATAGCACGTGTGTATTTTGTATAAAAATACAAACGAGCGATGTAAGCGGATTATTGCGATGCGGATGCGGCCCGTCATAATGTGCGCGTACCCTAATACGTACCAGTACTTACAAGTTCCTGGAAGAGTAGAATAGGACCACTCCAAGTCTTCCCGTGTGCATGTCGTAGAAGGTGGCATAGGAAACACAAGCTAAACAAAGCCTATAAACATCAAAGAGACCTCTCCAACCCGTTTGACCAGCGTGGAGAGTTCAGGCCAAGTCCTGACTCTTTAGCTTATTATGGCTTAGCTAGTACAGAGAGGGTCATGCTCCTACAGTGGAGACTAAAACAAGACCTGATGATAATAATAAGGTAAATAAATAAATAAATATATACGGACAAATCACACAGACTGAGCTAGCCCCAAAGTAAGTTCGAGACTTGTGTTATGGGATACTAACTCAATGATACTATATTTTATAATAGATACTTAGATAGATAAACATCCAAGACCCAGGCCTATCTGAAAAAGATCTTTTTCCATCTTGACCTGACCGGGGATCGAACCCGGGACCATCCGTGTCGCAGGCAGGCGTGTTGACCGCTGCGCCACGGAGCTCGTCTACTACAAGGTACTTACATTGTTTACATGCACCCATCCGTTCGGCTACGCGACGAGGTGTTTAACCCCCGATATCGACCAGCCGGTCGGAAGTCAAGGGCGCGACCTTTAGCTTGCACACTCATCTACGACGCGATTTAATCTGTTTACTCGAGGAGTTTCTAGGAAAACTGGAATATAAACTTTCTTGTGGGTGTTAGGGTAAAGTGCTTTCCTATGAATCTTGTCTACGAACGAACTTTGAATACCTATACTCTAGACACCGTCATGCCTTTATTTTAATTATCAAAAAACTGGCCAATTTTTAAATGCTTGTGTGCGTGACAGCTTTGTGTTAGCACACCATTCCTGTCAAATTATGCCCCCAAAATCCGTCAGTGTGTGTGTGCGCGACAGACTATCAGTTGAACACTATTTTTTTCTACGCTTTTAAGCTAATAAAGTCTATCTAGGCTTTATATAATCTCAGTCTACGAACATGGTTGGTAAAGTCATAAGTCCTCATTTTTGTGTATTTAAGCTACCTATGTCAGATACCTTGAAAAATCTGACACCGCAGTTGGCCACTTACACATACGAAAAAAACAACAAACAGTCTTCAAGTTTGATTCTGAACTATGGTATTGATACAAAACCGATGACTATAATACCCAGCTTACTGAGTACAAGCATCATACGACGTTTTCAACACATTTGCGCTTACCATTACCATAAAATAAATTGAGCAACTGTGATTGGTGTAAAGAAAAAGTTTCGTAGTCAAGGACCGTATTAACAGCAGATGTATAGAAAAATAGTAACGTTAAAGAGATCATCAGAGCATACAGTCGGAAGTCGACCTTTAGCTAGCACCCTTATCTGAGAAGCGATACGATAAGTTTCTGAGAAAACTGGATAAGTAGATTTTCTTGCGGGCGTAGTTCTTAAGTGAAGGAAGAAGTGCTTTCTTAGGAATCTTGATCACCACCATGAATTGACATCTTGAAGTATCAAGTATGTATACTTAAACTGTCAAAACTAGAACAATAAATCACTACTTAAATAATCAAGATGAACTTATATTAAATCCCCGTGGCGTATGTAGTTTTTATAACACCCGATTTCAGTCTTCAAGTTAGATTCTGCACTATGTTACTGGTGTTTTTGTATCCAAGCCAAACCATGTGATGAAAAATATCAATGAATAAATAATACATTTACGAATAAGTTTATTCGTAATAAATAATGTATATGAAAACACCGAAAGTACACGTTAGTCAAATAAAAACTTAAAGATATTTTTATGAGCACTGAGACCCTCTTAAAATAAGTACTTATCAACTTAGCATATGTTAGTTATAAAGCTAACGCTGGTCTTCAGTTGGGACCTATGTTGATGTCATTAGCAGAGGCTCTTGTAAAAAGCTGTCCTATAAAGTCAACAACAACTTAGGCCTGTCAAGATTTTTATTTAATATGCTTTCTTTTTCATCTACAAGAAGAAAATCTCCCTAAAATGCAAATCAGTGAGGTTTATCATTATCATCAGTTTCATTTTTAGTCTCAACTGCAGGAGAGCCTACACATAAGGTTGGAGAGGCTTTTATTTATTCGTCTTCTACGACATCCACGGGCTTGAAGTGGTATTATTCTACTCTGCCGGGAACCACACTGCATCAGGGTTGTGTCATACCAACCGTGAAGGAAAGGGTAATTCCTATGATATAAGAGATCTTATAAAGTAAATAAAGAAACCTCAAGCGAAGCCGCAACAGCAGTTCATATTACCTAGTTCCCAGACATCCATCTACTGGCAATTTCCCTGTATAATCAAGGCTTGAGTTTCAAATTCTTTTTAAAATTGTCTCTGATGCGTTTCCCATTACAAATCCTAGAGTATGTGGCAGATCATCATCAATAGGTCTCTGTTAGTCTCCACTGCAGGAAGACGACCCTCTCTGTACTATCAGAGCCATATATTAGCCAAGGCATTTAGAGGATATGACCTACAATATTTCAGGTGGCAGATATCTTATGATATAATAAAAATCTCCATTAGTTAAGAACTTAAGCAACAACAGCAGTACAATCAAATGACCCAATTCCTAATACATCGAAGTATTTACAAGTTCCCTGTAAAATCAATACATTCCAATGAACTAACACGATTATCCGTAAACAATGCTTCTGTGAAGAGAGCGAGTAGGGTTGCCAGGTCTTGAAAGTGAATTGCCGGACAGAGCCGCCAGTTAAGCTGGTCATTTGGGTTACAACGCCGAAGTCTTTTAGTCGTACGTACTTATACCTATAATACGACAATCCTTATACTTACGAATTAATATTATAAATGCGAAAGTGAGTTTGTTTATTTTTGTTTGTTGTACGCCCTATCTACTGAACCGATCATCATTAAATTTTGCATACACATACGTTAGGGTATTGAGAAGGACATAGGCTATATATCACGCGGGCGCAGCCGCGGGTAACAGCTAGTTTTTATATAAATCAGGCAGGCGTTTGTTGGCATAGAATCTTCTTAAATTCTATCAATCTTCATATAAATGGTCAAATTTAAATAGCCTAACCAATAAAAAAATAAAAAAAATCAGAGAGGCAGTAGACGCTAAACAGGGGTGGGTCACCGTAGAGAGAGTAAGAAAAGCGAAAGATCAAAAAATAGTGATGAGTTGTGTTAGTGAGGAAGAAAGGAAGAAGGTGAGGGAAAGGCTAGAAAAAGAGGGCAAGGGCCTGCGTGTTGAGGACGTCAAAAACAGAGACCCGCTTCTCATCCTGAGGAGCGTCCTCGTCCGACATAGCGACGAGGACGTTCTTAAGGCTATGAGAAGCCAAAATAGGCATGTTTTTGAGGGCCTCAGCACGGAGGAAAATCGAGTGGAAGTGAAGTACAGGAAAAAAGCACGAAACCCCCTCACAAACCACATCGTATTGAGTACTTCCCCCCGGATATGGCAAAGGGTGGTTGATGCTGGAAGCCTACGCATAGATCTACAGTTAATCCAAGCAGAGGACCAGTCTCCCCTAGCGCAGTGTTCGCGTTGCCTAGGGTACGGACATACTAGGCGCTTCTGCAAGGACCCTGTGGATCTGTGCAGCCACTGTGGCGGCACTCACCTGCGCGATGGGTGCCCGGACTGGCAGGCAGGAGGCAAACCTAGCTGCCAAAACTGTAAAAAGGCCGGACTGGCTGTCGCGGACCACAATGCATTCTACAGCGAATGCCCGGTGAGGAGGCGGTGGGACGCGATAGCCAGGTCGGCCATAGCATACTGCTAAAATTGAGACGGGCACCAACCAAATAAAGCAGGCCAATCCTGAAGTAAAGTGGGGCCCCAAATATGTGAGTAAGTGTAGAGTGGCCACGGTGCTCTACCGGGAGCCGTATGCTGGTGGTGCGGGACGCATTGGGGGCCAGAACGGGACGCGCAAAAACCAGGACATGGGAAGTGGCGAAGATGTAGCTGAGAGGGCAATAGCCTCACTCAGCCCAGGCTCGGCCGCAGACCGGTACCTTGAACCGACTGCTCACAACAATGTTGTGGTGGCGACTCAGAGTGGGACCTGGTGTCTCGTCCTGTTTCCCATTGTACCCCAAGCTCAGCCAGCCTACTGGAGAAGCCGTGACCACTCAGTATGTAGGGATATATGGAAGGTGTTAGCCTTCTCTCACCCTCCGTCAGTTAATGTGGAATAATGAAATTCTGCCAAATAAAAGGTGACTTCTATTTAAAATAACTGCGGAGGGTCAGGGAGGGCAAATGAGAAAATGAGGTGTAAGCACAATGGTATGAAAGTAAAAGTAGAATTATAAGTGGGATCTTGCAAATAAATAAAGATAAGTAAAGTAAAATATTTAAAAAGAATAAATCGGAGAAAAACATTAACTTGAAATAAAACAAATGAGAAACAAGCACAAATTTATATAACAAGTAATGAAAAAAGTAATAAAATCTTAGTTTGAATAAAGTATAAAAGGTGAAGAATGAAAGGCAATGATAAAGAATGATAGAATGATTATAAAATTGTTAAAACTTAAAACGAGCAGACACAGTCTCCGATTAAGTTGGAGGGAGAAGTATAAAAAAAAAAAAAAAAAAAAAAAAAATAGCCTAACCACAGCCGGACAGGCCGGACTCCGATTGATACGGCCGGACATGCAACCAACAAGCCTAACCGTGTCCGGCTTTATCCGGACGCCTGGCAACCCTAAGAGCGAGTATGTAGGTCGCCGTTGGAGGGCGCGCTGGCCTTGACATTAGTCATACCGAGAACCTGATCGATAGGGGTTAAGCACCCTGTGCAAAGTTCACGTGTTTACCCGACTGTGTCTGGAAATCAGTTGTGTTTTTCGACCGTATTTACGAATATCATGTGGTCTGGGATGCCATTCTCAACTATATTTCCTTTTGCAATAGCATCATATATTGTTTCATCTCATTCCCAATCTATCCGAGCAAATAGTATCCCAAGTACCTTTATCCCGGTCACCCAGTCCATCACACTCCTACCCTTCCATCGCTTTGATAAGCCAAACAAACTGCACTCAAAGCAATGGTTGCCTAGCGTGGTGAATATGGCTAAACCTTCATGATGGAAGAGATTCAAGATTCAATCGTTTATTTAAAATAGGTTTCTTTGAACACTTATTAATTGTCATATTTGTGCTTTCAATTTTTACAACAAAAAATTTTTGTTGAAGTCAAAATCTTTGCAAGACGCCTACGTCCGGCAGTGGACTACTTACGGCTAAGATCATCATCATCATTTCGAATAGGTGACACGGTCAGTTGACCATGCACGGTGTCAGAGTTCTCCGGAACCTCCTCTCGGCCTCTGACGTGGTTCTGTTAACGACTACCAGATGGCAGCCGGGACCAACGGCTTAACGTGCCTTCCGAGGCACGGCTAAGATGATTATTTGTTACGCCTTTTTTTGCGTTACATCGTCATACATGTGATAGATACTTGTCCAGGGGTACGATTTTTGAAATTTCGCCATTCGCCAACGAGCGGCTTTTTCATACAAAAATCGTTTGAAGACGACTGTAACACGTTCAAAAATTGTGCCCCAGATATTTTTTGCAATTACGAGGAAACGTCATCAGACAGACAGACAGCAATTAACGGGCACGCCTTCATCGCAAAGTGTGCCGTCCTTATGTTTGATAAGGCTATCTCTGTTATCAGTACGTGATGTGTACTAATACTATCTGGCGCCTGGTAACTTTATATCTATACGTGCCCTTTCATGTGCAATCGACGTTTACGTTACGCAATTAAAAGCAAAATTTTCCTTACTTTTTTCATAAATAAATATATAGGGATATATCACACAAATTGACCTAGCTCCACAGTAAGTTGTAAACTTGTGTCGTGGGATACTAATTTAACGATATTATATTTTATGACAGATACTGGTAACATCCAAGACCCAGGTCAATTTGAAAAAGATCGTTTTTGAACATGACCTGACCGGAGATCGAACCCGGCACCCCTCGTGTTGCAATTGCGACACGGAGCTCGTCAAAATAATGTATATTCTTTGAGGAGAGTCGTTTTTCTGGATGAATAGGGGTGGTAACGCAAACTAATTGTAGATGTCACTGCATACAATTGTTCCTAAAATATGAGCAAGTAATTTAAAGTGATACATCATTTGACCTTTGTTTTCATAACTATAGTTTTTTTCAAGTTTTTAGCAAACATACATTCTAAAAAACGTGACAAATACAATAATCGTATTTAAAATATTGGTTAAGACGAATAGTTACTTTCAGACGAGAATGCTCTTTCATACACATGCTAGTTTTTGAGCACGTTTATAAGCATGCTTTGCCCGCACACGAGACACACGTGCTTAAAAGATAAGCATGCTTTTTTGCGGTTACCTCAATGAATAATTATTCACCCGTCTCATAATATACTAGCAGCTCTCCCCGCCTGCGCCTGGGCATGTATTAAACCTATAAACCTTCCTCAGGAATCACTATCTATTGATGAAAAGCGCGTGAAAATCTGTGTTGTCGTTTTTGAGTTTAACGCGAACAGACAGACAAGCAGACGCGGCGGAGAACTTTGTTTTATAATATGTAGTGACCTATAAAACTTTCTTATGAATCATTCTATCTATTGATGAAAACCGCATGACAATCTGTGCAGTCGTTTTTGAATTTATCGGGAACATACAGACAGGCCGACAGACAGACGCGGATGAGACTTTTGTTTTACAATATGTAGTGATAACTTGAGTGACAAAGAGAGTATAGGTGGCACGGCGATAGAATCGCCGCGATTCTCGTCCGAGACGATCCCGACTTGGTAACAAGCCAGACACCTGACATTGGAATCTCTCTGAGACAAGTCGAAGCCCTTTGACCTAGAGCGGCGCTTTTCTGTAGGTCGTTGTAATCGTCTGACCTGCCAGTAACTGACTGAACTCTGAAGGATGTTGTAGATTTTTGCCTATATTTATCCTTATATATATAACAACGGGTCACTCACGTGCTATTTTATCGGGATTGCCAACTATAGTTTCCGACTCGTCAGGAGACCATTTTCAAGGCGAGTGCTGGTCGCGCGGCCTTGGGTCCCGCCGATCTAACTGCTCGCGGCGCGTCAAAATAGCACGTGTTTCAATGATATATATAGTTATCCTATCAGTGTCTCATCTATCACAAAAATCCTATGGCCTTTACATACATCGAAAAAGAAATCAACATCAAATTGCCCGGCCGGCTGAACACTTTAGGTGTGGTAATGTCATTTTTTTTTCGAATTTCCAGCATTGATAGAAAATGCTGTTTGTTACTAGTGACAACCGCGGCGTTCTAACTCTTCCAATAAAATTCAAATTTATGTGTAGACTTCTACTTTACCAAAACGTAGTAGGCTAGTGAAGTCATATAGCCAGGAAAACGGTCGCGTGGTGCGTAGTGCGATTGCTAGAGTGGAGACGACGGGACAGACAAAAAACGTCTAGGAAGACCGCATGGATGAAGATGACATAGCGGGCAGCAATTGGATTTTAACTGCTCAATATTGACAAATGGCGAGAATTGCATAATGCCTACACTAAATATTTGTTTGACCAAGGCGGAAAAGATGAAGAAGAAGTAGGCTAGTGTACCCTACCACTTACTTACGCGATTACCGGAGGCTTATTAACGTAATAGTTCTATGGAAATTGTTGTCCATATTGACGGGCTGAGTCGCCCCTT
The DNA here is from genome assembly GCA_963082605.1 of Rhodophaea formosa. Lineage (NCBI taxonomy): Eukaryota > Metazoa > Arthropoda > Insecta > Lepidoptera > Pyralidae > Rhodophaea > Rhodophaea formosa. The sequence goes on from OY720226.1 coordinate 12,289,453, forward strand.
TAAGGAATATTAAAATGACCGAAACATTTGGTTGAAAAGAACTATAAATATGAATATTTTATCACAGTTTGCAGAATTAACGGTCTTCATATCTCGTTTGTCCACATGTGGACTTTGACGCACTTAAGCTATGCTCTGACGCACTGATGTAGTTACTATAACATTTTATGCGGGCTGACGTTCAAACAAATATTTTTTTATTAAGAAGCCACAAGAAAGTCGTTATTTTTTTCTTAGACGTCTTTTATTTATTTCCTAAGACGCATTGGTTGACCATAAATATAAAACATGCAACATACATACTATCACATCTTTTTACCTTGCGGTGTAGATAGAGCCCAGGTCTATAAAACTTAAAGACCATCGTTTAGCATGTTGGTGGGTTTGTAGGTGAAACCAATCAAAATAAGAGAAACAAACCTATTTAGTACTCTCTAAATTGTAAATTAAAATCAGACTTCAATAACCCCGCGTGGCTCCGAGTTTCTACACAGAAGGTCAAGGTCGTGCCTTATCAGATGAACTTTGGGTTCTTTAACCTGTATTACACAGGGTTGAGGTTTACTCATTTTGCGGCATTTCCCTCTAGGTGAGATCATTACCTCCCTACGTAATAGGCACATTTCTGTGTCACAGTTCGACCTTAACTTTATGGCGGCTCGGATATTATAATACTTATATATATTATAGCTGCGAGCTGCGCAGTAGGTACGTGCCCCGCCTCCCCGCGTGCCCCGCTGTAGGAACCTAATATTGTGTACAGTCCGAATCAAACTTTATAGCAGCTCCGATATTAGCTGCAAGCTTCGCAGTACGCGCCCCGCCTCCGAGCGTGCGCCCCGCTGTATCTAATTTTGTATACTGCGCATCGACTCGCGCGATTGGTCTGTGGTAGACAGTAAACGCTGAGCACACATATCTAATCCTTTGCCCATATACTCTCAAGACTCATGACTTGAAAGTGCTTCTAAACGGGCCATGTTTTACTAGCCGCAGTATTGGCTACTAAATGCACGGCCATCACAAAATTATTTTATTGCATAGGCAACCTATCAAAACAATACTGGCCATACGTGGCTATACCAAGCATGTTTGGCTATATTGCCGAGACATTATTGCAATGTTGCATAGTGTGGCTGGTATTACTTGCAACAATGGACGGCAATAGCCGACCACTGTGTTTGTTTGTTTTTCGTATGTGTAAGTGACCACTGTGTTGCAGCCACATAACTATTGCAGTAACTCATGGCCCGTTTAGAAGCGCCTTTATTTCAGTAAGTCTAGAAGATTTTTAAAGCTTGCGTGCGTGACAGTTTTGGGTAAACACATGCTTCATGTAAAAATGCATCATAGTTACAATTATTTTCTATATTTTTTGTGATAATAGAGTCTATCCAGACTTTATATACCTAATGTAAGATCTAATCCTATCTAATTTTCAAACTTAATCTAATGAATCGGACGAGAATTGAATATTATGGATAAAAACACTGAGTGGGCTGAGTCGGTGCACAATACAATGCAGCATAAGAAATTGGATCTTAAACATGTATCTTAAACATAATTTATAAATTTCCTACTGGCATTGCTTGGCGGATGTACTTAAAATGTACAAATAATTTTTACTGTCATTGTTGACACTGGGATTCTTTTACGACTCATTATTATTTTATCTGGTCCAGCAACTATCACAAAAAGTCCCAGTCGAGGCCGGCACATCCTGTTTAATCTTTATCATATCCTTCGGGGTTCCCGGACAACTCGCCGGGAATCACCAGTAATTGAACTAGTCTTATTTTAACTGGTGGACTTTATTATTGTTTTTTTAAATATAACATACAGACTAACAGTTTTACACCAAGACATCTGCAGGCTAGATGTTTCAAATATATCACTATACAAAACACAATTTTTAGTTACATTATATGTCTTATCTATTTTACAATATAAAATATTATGAAATAAAATTTTCGAAAAAAGTAGTAATTCCCGACATTGCATTTAATAATCATGCAACGCGAAAGTTTAAAAGTAGTTAAAAGTCAAAAGTCAAGTTTAATAACAATACATACATAATATCACGTCTTTTTCCGTTGCGGGGTAGACAGAACCTAGGTCTGTAAAACCTTGAGGCCACGTTTAGCGTGTTGGTGGGCTTGTAGGTGAGAACGGAATCAAAACAGTGATGGGTTGCTAGCCGCATCGCCTATAGACATGATTCCTGATGCCCATTCCCATTCCATTATTATCATCATCATCATCATCATCATCAGGTCTTTATTAGTCTCCACTGCAGGAGCACGACCCTCTTTGTACTGCCAGAGCAGTCAGAGGATTTGGCCTACACTCTCCACGCTGGCCAGACGGGTTGAAGAGGTCTCTTTGATGTTTATAAGCTTTGTTTAGCTTGAGTTTCCTAAGTCGCCTTTTACGACATCCACGGGAAGATTTGGAGTGGTCCTTTTCTATTCCATTAATAACAATACTTAAATTATAAATTTTACTCATCAGCTACGGATGCACATGCTATTTAGCATGCTTCCGCGCTAGTTTTGAGCACATGCCACTCAGTAGCACGTGTGAACGTGTAATGTATAATAAAATAAGCAGGCTACCTGAAGTTTGGGAAAGGCAGGTACATATTGCAATTATTTTTTATGCACTTGTGGGCAGGTCGTGAACAAGTCACAAGCATACTCATAAGTAGATCCTTCCGCGCAATTTAGCACATTCTACACGTGTGAACAGCCATGAATAATAAAATAAGCATGCTACCTGAAGAAGGGTAAGGGTATCTACTCATTAAGTTTACCGCAGGCATGCTTATTTTTTTACACATGTGTCAGCAGGTCGTGTGTGAGACACAACCATGCTTACCAGTTTGCTCAAAACTAGCATGTGTATCCATAGCTTTATTATCGTCTAACGTCCGTCTATAACTAGCGAAACAGGCGAGAAACGATTTCTAGTATCTTTCAAGCACGTAGTTTCTTTACGAATACCATTTGTCCTTCACTGGGCCCCAACTACCTTACTACTTACTCCTTACTAAAAATCTGGCTTGGTTCAGTGGTAAAAGCGTGAAGAGATGAACAGACAGACAGAATAACGATGGATGTACTTCTCTGATGCTCTCTTAAATTTCATCAGAATCCAATATTTTTGCGTGTAAAAGATTAGTAGGATAGGAATTACGAGTACAAGCAACTGAAATGGTCTTATTTAAACAGCTTGTGGATTTAACTTTTATTATCGTTTGGTTTAAGAACTGTCTGAGGGCGTAGTGTATATATTCTTTTCTGAAGGGTAATCCCAGCTATCTTTTGAGATTACCTATATTTACAATCGTATTGATAAAGTGATTTAGTAGTACAAACTCATAAGTAGGTGAATAACCGCCCTAGGAGATTCATTATCAAGGTTAAGTCCAGTTATCTCTAGAAATTGATTGTTTATTTTTAGAAACATTAATAAAAGTGTTTGAAGTACAGAATTCAGTAATTTTTCTCTCTATTATCATCAATATTAGTGTAGATTTGGACACAGGACTAAAGATATTTATCTCCGTTACCCAATACAATGGATTTGTGGGTAAACCAACTTTTTATCTACATAGATGACAAGACCATTATCAAAAATAAAATTATATGGAAATAACACAAATAGAGCTAGCTCCTAAGTAAGTTCGAGACTATGTTATGGGACACTAACTCAACTTGTATCGTTGAGTCAGTATATTTTATTACAGATACTATATTTTATTACAAATACTTGAATAAATAAACATCCAGGACCCAGGTCAATCTGAAAATGAGTAACTGACGATTCGGACAAAAAATACAATTGACACTTCATAAATTTAATTTCTTTTTCACTGACAATTCGGACACCATCAAATTTTCCAAGCCGTTTAGTACAGTCAGATAAAAAAATGTTTTAGAAATGTGAAAAAAGCGTCCAGTAGTAGATTGTGATATGACAATATGATATGATCATTATCTTGACCTGACCGGGGGATCGAACCTGGGACCATCTGTGTGGCATTATTGCGGATTTGAACATAGAACTTCAGATATTCATCTCCGTTACCCAATACAATTGATTTGTGGGTAAACCTACTTTTTGTCTGACTACATGACAAGACAATACAGCTTCAAAATCAATGTTGCGGATCTTCAATGATGGTGGAAAAACCCTTTCATGATTTGTTTTCTTATTGAGTTAACACTTAATGTAATTTATTAAAGTCAAGAATTTAAGTTAAAATATCTATTTAACATATAATTAAAAAAATAAAACTAACTAAAAAATAAAATTAAATACATAAAAATACATCATTCATCATCATTTACAAATCATACAGTCCCTCTAGTGGCTCATCCCTGGGCATCGTGCCCAAAAGGCTGGCAGCATTGCCAAATTGAATGGCGATGCTGATACGCTGAGCTAGGTAGCTTTCAGCCATAAGAGGGTATCCTAGCAGTATGTTTTTCAAACAAATGTATTTCTCTATTTTCACGCAGAAAACTGTTTCTAGAGGCATAATTCTTTTTTCATAAAATCTAATACTAAAGTAGGTATGTCCCTATGTTTTAGTTTAAAAAATCTGTTAAAGGATTATTTTTTTACGAAAACAGTTTTTTTTACTAGCCGTTTGTGTCCCACTGCTGGGCAAATGCCTCCCCTCGTTGTTTCCACACATCCCTTTCCTTTGATATTATCTTCAAAAACAGTTATTTATGAAAAAAATGGCGGCATACCTATGTTAGTACTAGATTTTATGAATAAAGAATTCTAGCCTCTAGAATCAGTTTTCAGCGAGAAAATAGAGAAATACATTTGTATGGAAGCCATACTGAAAATAACTGCTAGGATACGCTCTTAATGTTAATTTAATCACGATGCCATGTTAAGATAATCACCACTCGCTATGGCATCTAAATTTGCATTTTTCATGTGAATAACAATTTTAACAGTGACTACGTTATTTAGAATTTCAATATCCATTACACATTCATAGAATTATAGTATCTATGATATTGATATCATAATTCTACAGGAAGCATCTACAATGCTGGTTTGCAAGAAAAGGAAAATCATAGAGTATACCAGCTGCTTTTCATCCCGCGCAGACCGTAAAAGCCGGTCAAGGGATTGGGCAAAAATCTAAGGAATCACAATGTTTTCTTATGTTATCGCGATTGTTACACATTTAAATAATAATTTTTATTTTAAATTAATTTAATTTAAATGTCTAAGGAATCACGTTATAGGCGATGCGGCTAGCAACCCATAACTACATATGTTAAACGTGGCCTTTAGGATTTACAGACCTGGGCTCTGTCTGTCTTTGTTCTGATGAAGATCTAATATCTCAATTAGTAAAAAATGTTAGCGTGCATCAGCCCATGTAAACACACACAACACACACGTCACTGACCTACATCTCAAGGCACGATGTCGACCACATGTCGACCACTTTCGTAACAGTGACGTCCAAAAATGCCGTTACGTATGTGACTACTGCGAACCACGTGCCAACGTACACGTGGTTTTGTTTGATTAGTAGCAAGATACCCGCGACTTCCCACTACCGACTGGAGAAGGGAGGCGCGTAATCGTGTCAAGTGGAGCAAAACTGTAGAAGAGGCCAAGACCCACAAAGGGTTGTAGCGCCGTTGGAAGTAAGAAGTAAGTACCTGCGACTTCGTAAGCGTCAAATATAGCCTATGTCACCCGCAGATAAATTAGCTTTCTATAGATGAAAGAATTTTGGAAATCGATCTCGTAGTCGGAGCGGAGAGGATTCAAAACCCTTACCTCTTTATCATCATCAGGTCTTTTTTTAGTCTCCACTGCAGAAGCACGACCCTCTCTGTCCTACCAGAGCCATATATTAAGCCAGAGAAGTCAGAGGATTTGGCCTACACTCTCCACGCTGTCCAGACGGGTTGGAGAGATCTTGTTGATGTTTACAAGCGTTGATTAGCTTATGTTCTCTAAGTCGCCTTCTACGACATCCACGGGAAGAGTTAAAGTGGTCCTATTCTACTCTACCGGGAACCACACGGCAATTGCCGGCATTACCGTGTCATGAAGAATAACAAATAAGACATTCATGATGTACTTTTAATACTGACTTTCAAATTGTACTCGGTACATCTCCATGCTTTCAAAGAATGCAGTGACGTGACCTCACCTCACTCACGCCTAAGCACGTGGTGTTCAATTAGCGTACATGTATGATTACATCTTGTAGAACATTATTCAAAAATTTAGGATTGTTACCATTGCCCTCACTTTATATATATGAGATATGTATGTTCGTTCATAAAAATATTAATCTGTTTAAGAAAGCAAGTGACATTAGTGGCAGAAAACAAAGAAATCCATATAGGCTTGTGTTAGACAATACTCCTAAATCAGTAAAATGTGCAAATAGTCCACATAACATGTGCTTAGGAATTTATAATCGATTGCCAAATGAGCTTAAAAATCTTAGTAATTATTTGTTTAAAACTAAATTGAACATGTGGTTACTCCAAAAAATGTTTATAAAGTTAATGACATTTTTGATAATAATTAAGAACCTCCATTCCGGACATTCTTTGTATATGAAATTGTGACTAAGAAAATTTTATAAATTGTAATTAATGTAATTGACGCTCATAGAATTCTGAATTTGGCAGAAGAGTTTTTTGTTTTTTTTTTTAATTACATATATTATTAAGTATTGTAATTAGAAATTAAATTAAATGAATAATTATTATAATAAATCGAATACATATTGTAAAAATTAGCATGCTATAAAGAATGGCTAAGTAGCTTAAGCTACACTTTTACATGTAACATCTTCCTGTACCCTATTTAATGCAAATAAATCTTATCTTATAAAAATTATCATAAACCGAATTAACACTAATTTTCAAGAATACTGACAAAGGAATCCAAATTGCGTGGGGACTTTGAGACCTGTCTACGTCCTATTAACATTGACAAGAAATAATACTTGAAACAAGTTGAATTATTTAAAAGATAAAAATTTGACTGCCGCGTGTGACGGTTTATAGTACAGACAAATTAGACAAATTTTTGACCAAACCCGGACATTTAAATTACTAAATGGAACCTTTTGCAATATGTTCGCCCACCTTCCGGGCAAAGCTTCCGGGATGACGCTCAAACATGTCCTAAGACCTCCTTAGTGGGATAGCCGGGTCATCCTGAAAAACCGGGATTTTTAAATTCCAGGTGTGCCTAAAATCGTTATAAATGAAGCATTTTTTTCATTGTGTCACAGTTCTAGGTTTCCGTGACACAAAAGTAAAAAAAAGTAAAAACGGGACCCTACTATTAATTTATTCATAATGTATTTATTTATTTATGTAATAATTTTTTCTTTCTTTATCTATTGATGAAATATACGTGTGTTTTTTTTAAAATAATGTGAGGATTATTGTTAATTTATTCTAGTAATTTTACTACAAGAATTTTAATTTCATAAAGGCGTAAATTGAAAGTTTGCACTTTGGACGACATTCACGGAGGCCAAGTCAATAGTCCAAACTCCAAAGTAATGGTGTCGAGACCTCTGACATTGCATACGTAGAACGAACGAAAGAAACATGAAACTGCTCTATCACCATGATTGTTTCACAACAAAGGATTACGGATTTTGCATAATTTATTGACTTGGCAATGCAACCTCTGATTATGTAATAACTTTTTGTCTGGGCTATAATTTCTTTCCTCTTTCTGGAGACCCTATGACGCTATGCACACATTTCCGGGTCACGGCTATCCGGGCTCCGGTCCGCCCCTGTCCGTTTTCCTGTCAGGGCCGGGCCGTCCGGAAACTTAGGGATCCGGTTCACACATACAAGTATCAGTGTAGTTTGTTTGTTGGTCCAAATTGCCGAACCGGTCAAAGGTATATCAGACACTATCCCCCGTCCTAGTCACAGATGGTCAAATTGACGTGACCCCTTTGGGTGACGTTGGTGACGACAATATTTTATTTTCAGTAAATATCAAAACTACAATTAAAATACTAAAAAGTAATTAAATAAAGTCGAGCAAGACAGTATAAATAAACAATAAGGGGCTCAGCCCGACAATACAAACAACTTTTACTTTGGGAACAATTCTGGAAATTAAAAAATAAATGACATTTCCATACAAATGTATTCAGCCGGCATTTGTATGAAAAGGTTTTTATAATCTTCAGCATTAGTCCTTTTGTAAAAGTTATTCATATTGACGGGCTAAGTCGTTTAAGGGTGAGACAGGGTTTTATTATCTTATCGAATATCAGGGTATATTCGATAAGATAATAAAACCATCCTTGCATCAGACATAGAGCAAGGAATTTCAATGTCAATAGCACGCGAGCGTCAATTAAATTTCTTGCTCTGTGGCATCAGACATTGCATAGGGCTGGGGCTGCGTTTTGCACCGGCCGGGTTTTTGAATAAACAATTAATTTTACACTCATTTTGCTGCGTGGCAAAAATATCGATAAGGGTATTTATCTTGTATTTTTTTGAACATTTATTTATATATTTATTTAACTAAATTGACATACAATATGAAAATACATATGATAAATATTATTCTAACTATCAACTAATTATTTTTATAACATAAATTACTAACTAAATATAGTCTTATTATTATTATTATGTTTTTATATATTTTTTCACACCCTTTTCAGGGGAGTTAAATATTTTCACGGGCTTTTGGCCAAGCAAAAATATTGAAGAAAAAGAAAGTTTATTCAAGGGATAGGAATTTTCTAACGATTCTACAGGTGTTCAGGATTGCTGCTTTTTGAAGAAGAAGGTATGTTAGTGGATGTATTTGTAGGGTCTGTAAGCTATTGTGTAGAGTTTTGGGGATAACGCCAGTTGCTGATAAGATAATGGGTACAGTTTTAACTGTTTCTACCCGCCATTGAGTTTTAAGTTCTATGGAAAGATCTGTATATTTACTAAGTTTCTCGGTATGGGTTGTTGCAAGATTGTGGGTGTTTGGTACAGCTATGTCGATAAGATATACTGTTCTATTGTTTTTGTCATGGAGAGTTATGTCAGGTCTGTTATGGTGAATAGTTTTATCAGTAATTATTGTTCTGTCCCAGTACATTTTAAACTGCGCATTATCTAGGATTGTCTGCGGTTGATATTTGTAATAAGGTGTTTTGTCCGATATTAGTTTGTGTTTGAGAGCGAGGTATTGGTGTATGATAGCTGCTATTTGGTCATGTCTATGTTTATAATCTGTTTGCGAGATCGATCTACAGGCTCCGGTTACATGCTGTATGGTCTCTGACGCACTATTGGGTTGTTGAGGTCGTGACGGTGTCTCCCGTGTAGGGATTTCTGCTGCCATGCTTCAATCTTTTCCTGAGGCGTGGTGGTATTTTCATTAGGTTGTTTTGAATAGTTTTTAAGGTTAAGTGGTGTGTATTTATCGTCAGCTTTTACAATGGCATTATGTAAGGGTGTGTTTAAGTATGAAAAAAGGAACGTAGTGTGGTTATTTGTTTGTTGTGAAGATTTTGTATATCAACTATACCGCGGCCACCTTCATGTCTGGGGAGTGTTTGTCGCTGTATACAGGATTTCGGGTGGTGTTTTCTGTATTTCGTCATATGTTCGCTGTCGTGTACGTGTACGTCGTTCGCTGGTGTTTTTTTAGATCGGTTTGCGACCAGTGGATGATACCAAAGGAATAAGTTAATGTAGGAATGGCATAACTATTTATAGCTTTCGTGGTATTTTTGGAGTTTAGATGCGAGTTTAATATTTTATGTAGTCTGGTTTTGAATTTATCTACTAAGTTTAGTTTTGCTGTTTTTTCAAGTATTTGTCTTGTTTGGTAAAATCCTAAATATTTATATCCAACAGTGTCGTCAATTGGTTCTATGTGTTCCCCTGTAGTTAGTTGGTAGGAATTGTTAACCACTTTTCCTTTTTCTATGGACTGGATTCCACATTTATCTATACCAAATGACATTTTTATATCATTGGAGAAATTTTCTGTTATATCAGCTAGATTATGTATTTCGGTTAAGTTACTACCATAGAGCCATCGTCCATGTATAACAAATGTGACAGTGTGAAGTACGTGTTTTCGTTTATTATTATCGGATGGGCCTCCGGCTCTGTCACTCACCGAGCGAAGCATAGAATAGAAGCTGTAAAACTACAACTACTGTAAACGTCGATTTTCTGTGAGAATGCTCTTATTACAGCAGCACCTTATATCACAATGCTAACAATTCCTCCAACGCCTACTTATCTCGCTAAGTTACACTGGACACAAATAATACCTAACGTATGATTCACTTTGTTTTGACCGAAACCGGCGCGTGCGCAATGATTCACAATATTGCGAAATCGTTACTGTAATTATGCCTACAATTTGCAAATAATAACTTCAAATAGTCGGAATTTAAACATTCTTCGAGTCTAGCTGGTCTAGGAGAAATGTACCAGCTACTTCTCTTCCCGCGCAGCCAAGCTAAAAGCTGATCTAGGGATCGGGTGAAAAGCTAAGGAATCATGGCAATAGGCGATGCGGCTAGCAACCCATTACTTTTTGATTCCGTTTTCCATCTACATGCCCGCCACCATGCAAAACATGGCTTTAAGTCTCAAAAACCTAGTCTCTGTCTACCCCGCAAGGGAAAAAGACGTGACTGTATGTATGTTCATCATTTATTTTAGATGTGAATCTATTCTATTCTGTAAATATTTCAAGAGATTACGGGTCTTTTTTAGTCTCTACTCCAGGAGCATGACCTTCGTTGACCTTCTTACCATATATAAGCCAGAGCAGTCAGAGGATTTATCCTACACTCTTCACGCTAGCACCTAGCTGGTTGGAGAAGTCTCTTTGGTGTTTATAAGCTTTGTTAAGCTTGTGTTCCCTGACCTGAGTCGCATTCTACGACATCCACGGGAAGACTTGGAGTGGTCCTATTCTACTCTGCCGGGAACCAGACGGCATCAAAAATAAATGATCTTCCGTGGCCTTGTATTGTCATGTGTGTAATTGCATCCTTGTTTGCATCACTCCAAGTGCGTATCTCGTCAACTCGTCCACGTCAACGACCGGCCACGTACGTTGTTGCCAAGTATGCAAAGGTCGGAAAACATCGAAATTCTTTGACTTGCGCTAATCATCATCAGGTCTATCTAGTCTCCACTGCAGGAGCACGACCCTCTCTGCACCACAAGAACCATATACTAGCCTGAGTAGTAAGAGGATTTGGCCTACACTCTCCACGCTGGCCAGACGGGTTGGAGAGGTCTCTTTGATGTTAATAAGCTTTGTTTAGCTTGTGTTTCCTTAGTCGCCTTTTACGACATCCACGGAATGACTTGGAGTGGTCCTATTCTACTCTGCCGGGAACCACACGGCCTACGGTCTATTTGGGACAAATTGCAGAAAATAAAAATTACCAGTGTGAGTCGATTTCGCACACGAATTCTTCTGGCTATTGGCCGTGTGGTTCCCGGCAGAGTATCTGCCGGGAACCACACGGCGCTTGCCTTGTCGACCCGGGGGTCGTGGGTTCGATTCCCACGGGAAGCATACTTCGTTGTTTCCAGTTTGGCTAGGACATTGCAGGCATGAATCACCTGATTGTCTGATAAGAAAAATGATTCAGTGCTTCGGAAGGCACGTTAAGCCGGTGGTCCCGGCTACCATCTGGTAGTCGTTAAAGGATCCACGTCAGAGGCCGAGAGACGGTTCCAAAGAACTTTGACACCACACCAGGGTGTGCATGGTCGACTGACCGTGTCACCTACACGAAATGATGATGAATCTCCACTTGTTTGTTTTTTGTTTTTCGTATGTGTAAGAGGAGCCCGATGGTCCAGTGGGTGTGAGCTCTATGAGCGCTTACGTATGTTAAGCAACACCTGGTGCAGTCCCTACTTGGATGGGTGACCGCAAGTGGCATAAAAATATCTCGAGCTCCTCCGTGCTTCGGAAGGCACGTTAAGCCGTTGGTCCCGGCTGTTATCGTTGATGGCAGTCGTCAAGCTATGTCAGATGCCTTAAGGCAGCTTGAAAAATCTGACACCAGTATTGGCCACTTACACATACGAAAAACAAACAATCTCCACTTTGTTTATTTGTTCACAATCTCCACTGCAGGAGCACGACCCTCTCTGTACTCCCAAAGCCATATTAGCTAGAGCAGTATGAAGATGTGGCCTACACTCTCCACGCTGGCCAGACAGGGAAGTTTCTTAGCCCTGTTATTGTATATAATATTGCATCCTTGATTGCATCACTCCAAGTGCGTATCTCCTCAACTCACGCCACGCCAATGACCAGCCAATTACATTGTTGCCAAGTGTGCAAAGTTCGGAAAACAGCTAAATCCTTTGACTTGCGCTAATCACCATCAGCCCCCTTATTTACTAACTCGGATGACAGGTGTCGATGACCATCAATCTAAAATTTTCTGTTATAATGCGGGTTTTGTTTGCTGTTATTTTTTATTTGGAATACAAAAACCGCATTGTAACAGCAAATCCTAGATTGATAGGCATCGACACCTGTCATCTGAGTTAGTGAATAGGGGGGCAGGTCTTTTTTAATCTCCTCTGCAGGAGCACGACCCTCTATGTATTATCAGATCTATATTAGCCAGAGCAGTCAGAGGATTTGGCCTACCCTCTCCACGCCAGCCAGACAGGAAATTTTTCTTAGCCTTGTTATTGTATAAAATTGCATCCTTCATTGCATCATTTCAAGTGCGTATCTCTTCAACTCAGCAAGCCGTGTGGTTCCCGGCAGAGTAGAATAGGACCACTCCAAGTCATTCCGTGGATGTCGTAAAAGGCGACTAAGGAAACACAAGCTAAACAAAGCTTATTAACATCAAAGAGACCTCTCCAACCCGTCTGGCCAGCGTGGAGAGTGTAGGCCAAATCCTCTGACTACTCAGGCTAATAATTTAGGGATTGACTAAAAAGGCAATAATTGATTTTGCGTGTAGCACCCTAGCTAGATCTCGTTTGCTTCCCATCAGGCAAGCTAGAGGTCAAACGAACTAAAATAATTCATTTTTTAAATCAAACAATTTGTTGCACTTGTAATAAATTCATATTCAAATCCCCAAAGCCTTAATACTAAACATAAGGTTGTAAACAACACAAACACAAAGTAATATTCCATTACTCCTTACTGAAAACAAAACAAGGTTATCAGCAGATCTAGAAATACTGACAGGTTATAAACATTTTCTAAATACGCAATATGAAAGCACATGATTTCCGTACTGTTCTAGACATAGTATTATTATATGAGAGACGAAAAAATTTTTTTTTTAAATCTATAGTTCTAGTCGAGTCAGTGTAATGACCTACTAGCATATCTTGTAAAATTGAAATGTAAATAACAAGGAAGAGTCGAAGCAATCTACGAAGAAGATACTAATTAAGTACTAGTACCTTACGACCTATAATGGCTAATATATGGCTCTGTTAATACAGAGAGGGTCGTGCTCCTGCAGTGGAACCTAACTAAGACCTGTTGATGATGATGATGATCATACAACCGACTGCGTTGTTTACTGGAGTGAGGGTAAAGAAGATTTTTAATTTTATTAAAAAGATTTTACAGGTGATTTATTAAAACAACTATCTAACTTATAAACTAATATAAGTACTTTTACTTGTATATGATAAGTGATAAGATAAGATGATGAAATTTAATACAATAAGTTTGAATTTTTATGGGGGGCAATGAATCCAATCTTGTCCTAAATATCTATAAAGGCAGTTTGTGTGCAGTTAACGAAACAATAAAGTATCCAACATTTTTGAATCCATGGTATTAACTTTTTATTTACATATGGAACATGCGTTATGCCTATACCGATCTGCTAAGGATACGAAATGTAGGTCTTTGAATCTAGACCTCGAAGAAAATCGGAAAATTTCCACCATAATAAAATACTGACGTATAATGGTTGTTATATGTTTTCTAATTGTAGCGAAGCCTTGCAAAATGAATCAACTTGCCTTCTCTCTCCTCCCTTAAGTATTACGGTTGACGACGGAGGGAAAGCTTAAATCATATGATGTAACAATAGAATGTTATATGTTTCTACAAGTTATTAATAAGTGCATATTTCGATCAAATAAAGGAGAAGCAGGAATTGTATCATATAGAGAGTCAATAAAATGTCTAAGAACCGAGAGTCATGGGGAGAACACTACCTGCAAGAACAAAAAATTGTAGGTTCTTATATTATGTATATAAATTATAAACGGTCACCATTAATCGACAATCAATTGAAAAATTTGTTATTGTCTGCGATTGCGGCAGTCTGAGAATTAATAAGTATTTATCAATTTCGGTTAATCGAAATAAAAGAATAATTGCATTCATACATTTTAAACTCACAAGATTAGGCTTACGAAGTAACTAAAAATAAAATTGTCACTTGGTTTTCGGACTAGTCTCTCCTTATTTACTTATTGATGACTAAATTACGAAAACACCATTAAGTAATTCGTGATCAAAAATCTTCCCCTGACCCCTAACCGCTTTGGGTTTGCTAAAGACACAGACAACTTGTCTGTGGCTAAAGATGAATGCTAATAATAAATGAAACATAGTTTATAATGTGAAAGTTTGTTTAAATGTAAAGATGTTTGGTGTAACAAAAGCACTGGATGGATTAAGCACTTAAGCTATTAAAAAAGCGGCAAATAGGTATATTTAGTTAAAAATAGTACCTAGTTTTTCAAAAAGGGCTCTTGTAATCACTGCAGCCAAACATGTAACCGGCAACATATCAGATAATTCAGGGAAACGAACAAGTCTAAAGCGGTGTAAACTGAATAGTTCCTATCAGTTTATCTAATACCACATATCTCCCCATTATAATTATTGTTGACACACACTCAGATTTATCAGCCAGCGATATAATCAGCGTGGCCGGTCATGACGCGACACCACGTGAAGCATTGCTAGGTGGTACATGATGCAATTTTTACTGTTGTGGACCCTACAATATGTTGATAAAAAACCCCAGTCCCATTCTTAAAGGGTGTGCGTTACTCCAGTCGCATAGTATCTCTTTTTGAAAATTGACAATAGATTTCTGCATTGGAATTTGCGCAAACGATAAGCGTCGCAATCCAGCATGAGGATTGCGACGTTTATCCTTTACGCGAAAAAACAGCCAGCCCTCTTGTCACGAGCGACGGAGAGCAGGCGAGGAGCAATCTCTTTATAGAGAGCTCTCGCACTAGGACCCCACGATCCAAATGTCTCCACGCCGAACGGCACAAATATGTAATCTGCATTCAAGCAGGCATATTTGCGCCGCTAGGCGACCTCAGCGCCTTCTGCGGCTGACCCGGCTTTGGCGACTGATCCTCTGAGATGGGAAGGCGCCAGTGTGTCAACACATGTAGCGTCCCACAAAAGCGCCCTACCGCGTTTCCTATTTATTTCTTTTTTGGACAAAGCCCAAAGCCGAGGTTTTTCCCTCCTTTGGTGATGTTTGCCTTACATTTGAGGGCACTCTGCTCTCACCTCAAAAAGTCCAGTGAAGTAGCAAAAGCTCACTTGGAGCTAGCTACATAGTCCATTAAAAACAAAAATCTTGTGTGACACAACACCAGCTGACATGGCATGGCGCTAATGTTGATGATGCAACGAAGCAAACGTGTGGGTAATTCACAGAGCAGGAAATGTGACTGTCGCTCGCGCGAGTGGTATTCCTAGCTCTGTGGGGTATTATTTTCATTTCTGTCACTTTGAGTCAGAAGGTAATTTCGGCTTTAAAGGAAAGAGATGCAGAAATTATCTCTAAAAGGGGAGGCATAACCCACAAGTAATGATGAGTAGATATAACATATAAGACCTAAACCCATTCTAGAATCAAATTTTTATTTTATTCTAAAAATCTTATTTTTATTTTAACTCAACGAAAGTAGGTCTGACTAAAGTTTTGGCTGACCTTTATAGAGATTTTTTAACGCCTACGTCTGAGAACGAGGTAAATAAGTTATAGATATCTACAGATATATTCATCTTTTCGAACACTGACTGATAATGCGTAGAGTAATGCTTGAACCTCCGAAATAGCTATAGCAACTATACCGACTCATAATATAAATATACTACTACTACTACCTTACAGTACAGGTTTCTTTAACTCAATTGAATTACCTAAAGACAGTACTATTACTGAGGCAAGGGATTCCCATTCGGTATCGGTGAAAAACCGAGCATTAAAGCCTGAAATAAAAAAAACCCGTGATAATCTAAGAATGCCTTTAATGCGGGCGTTTATGAGCTGAACAAAGTATGCAAACAAGGGATTCCTATTACTCGCTATCAATATCACTGACCTCTTTTATCAACTACACAATGCTTCACAATAGCTTCATAAAAATAACCGGGAATCGCCATCTTGGATAACACATTTAAGGCCCTCTTATAGTAACACTAGCGCAACCCAGCAATTAATTCTTTTGATCCTAAATTATATCGAATTTTAAAAATTTAACAAGTACATGACTAGTAAATTACTTGTAGTATTTTGGTATTCATTTTCACTTAAATACGTTTGATAAATTAAGAGAAAAACAGGTTAATGCCAAAAATGGCCACTTTTGGCGTTAACTGATTTTTCTCTTAAAATATAGCACGAGTAAATTACTTGTAATAAACAAAAAATACTACAAGAAATTTACTAGTTTTGTACTTGTTAGATTTTAAAAATTCGATGTAATTTAGATCTTTATGTAATTTAAAGAATTTAATTCCTGGGTGGCGCTGGTGTTACTATAAGAGCGCCATTCGAAAAGAAGCTATGTATTAGAAATAGGTTAGAATTCGTTTCTCGCCTGTTTTGCTCTGGCCTAATGGTTAAACCTTTTCAAGGCAGTGACAAATATATACCTACCTAAAATTGAACCTTATGCGCCCGAGATAAGGTCCAAAAACAATGACTTTTGAATATACCTTAGTACGTAGGCCCTTCTTTCTTCTTTGTTTGTTTGCATAGCCAAAACTACTGGACCGATTTTCCAAATTCTTTCACCTTTAGAAAACTAATTTATCTGCGGTTTACACAGGCTATAATTTACGCGGACGAAGTCGCGGTAAAATTTCTAGTTGTTAATAATTCAGCATTTATTTATTGGGGCTACTCTTAAGACTCTAAAATGGTTCCATTCTCGGCGTCCCAGCTGGCTAAAACATTTCAATCTGCTTGTAAACAAGTGAAAAACAAAACACTCCGATTCCTAGAAGCGTGCTATGATAAGCTAATCAGCGGTGCCTTGCACCGACGACTACGGTCTACCATACGCCCTGTCCGTCTGTTTCTTGAGTTGACAAGAAGAAACTGGAGCAAACAAATTATTTTCATCAAACTAATTTATAATGTCTGTAAGAACAAAATCCAAAAAACACAGCCACTTGCGACTAATAAATATACATAAATATAACAGTAGAATTTTGATTCTAGTAGCTTAATTAAAGAATATTTATCAAACTACAAGCGAGAATGACATATATTTTGTTTGTTTCTCAAACATTATTTTATAGTACTACAAGCGATCTAGACCAGTGCTTTCTAAAATGATCAGTAGGAAAATTCTACCCTTCACCTAGCCCTAGGCCCTGACCCAAAAAATGTTGTCAAAACAACCATCTGTGGATGTAAACAAGTGTAAAGCAAAATAATAACAATCCGATTCCTGGTAGCGTGCGATGATAAGCTAATCAGCGCGTGCCTAGCACCGATGACTACGATACGCCCTGTCCATCTGTTTGTAGAGTTGACGAGGAAAAATTGGAGCAAAATTTAAACAAGTTATCTTTATCAGAAGATATAATTTTCACAAAGCTAATGAAATGTTGTTCGTTAACGTAAATAAAGATATGTGGCACTTTAAAAAAAATTAATACTCTGTGTTACAAAAAGGTACATCACTTAGTGATTATATGCTCTTTGAGTACATATGTCAATTCTATCAATTAAAACAAATCACAAGTTATGTACCTCTGATTTACATTCAAATAATTTAATGTCAGTTACAATTCTAATAGTGCATATTACAAAAAAACCTTGTAGGCTATACCACGCATTTTTTTTATCTATGCTGTACCAAAACAAAGCATTTCAAGTCTGCATTGATAAGCGAGGTCCAAAGTACGCACTTCACTGTAGGTTTCCCCGTTTGAATCCGCCAGAGCCTAGCACCGATGTCTCCGCCGCATCTGTTTCTAATCTTTCGTTTCGCACTTTATTAATTGTTATAATCATCCTATATAGTATAGGTTCCTATTTCAGGAATACATGGCCTGAGCTTGAACGGCAAAAGAGGGTGTCACGGAGATTTGTTTTTGTTTTACCGTGTATGTAAGTGTTATCAAATTTTTCAAGCTGCAAGGCATCTGAAATCACTTACGAATGCTACCAATGATGACAGCCTTCCGAAGCACGGAGGAACTCAGTTATTTGTACGCCACTTGTGGTGACCCGTCCAAGTGAGGACGACGCCCGGAGTGTGCAGTGTTTACGCCCACTGGACCATCGAGCTCCTCACGGAGATGAATAAACGCTGCGTTGGTTGTGCGAAGTTTCAAAACAAGACCGCGTGAGAAACTCCCGTATTCTCGGCAGTCTCCATGTGCTTGACATAGCAGACAAGCTACAAGATGGCCGCCTCAGTTGGTACGGTCACGTTTTGCGAAAATCGGCAAATTACTACGTTAACAAATGCCTGGCTATCCCGTCTTCGCCTGGTTTCGGCAGAAGGGGGAAACCCAAGAAAAGCTGGCTTGGCCGGAAAGGGTCCCCGGGCTCGGGAAAGTGCTAAGATGGGAGAGACAGTGCCATTATTGTGATGATGATGATGATTGTTGTGAAAAGGCCTCTCCTTTAGAACCTTTGCTTAGAATATAGGCATTATGAGCAAGATTTTTATCGTGTGCTAATAATGTCAACTCATCTTACTATCGGAATGTCTGCTTCTTTACTGATTAATCGCCCGGTGCCTCCTACAGATATTGACCGGCCGCCACAATAATAAAGTCGCTGATAAATTCAGCTAAATGGGTCTATTTAATTTTTCGATGACTTTTTCACCGCATCCATAATTAATTTTGGGTGATATTCCGTATATGATCTGACATTTGATACTCAGTATACTTTCCTTCATAGACCACGTGGATATTCATAGATGTTATCAACGAAACCGAAACAAAGGATCTCAATTCAATGTGTAGATGTTATCAACTTTACTGAAACAAAGTATGCCAAACATGCACAAATAAATGTTGCATAACAAACTTCGCAGTAGTCTCGATCAAAGCCAGAGCCTAGCACCGATGTCTCCGCATCTGTTCCTTATCATATTTTGCGCAGTTTATCATCCACCCATCACAGAGATAGGCGTATGTAATAGTTATATTTATTTACTAGCCGTGCGTCCTGGCTTCATACATTCTTCATAGCCTATGGCATTCAAAAATAAGGCACCTATTCAACGGTGAAAGGATACTTGGAATCGGTCCAGTAGTACCTGAGATTAGCGCGTTCAAACAAACAAACTATTCAACTTTATAATATCAGTGTAGATTCTTAAAATTTAATCGTGGTTTTGTTTGAAGGGAGGATTCTTTGGAAGGGGAATCCTCGTCTCGGCCGCAAGAAGTCCACTGCAGGACATGGGTCATACTCACCATGCTTGGCAGGTGGTGAGTGCAGTTTGTTTGGCTTGTCTCGTTTCCGACGCTGCTGCCCATCGAACCCGTTATTTAAATGAGGGGAGGGTAATAATTTGGTGTACTGGGGAAACGGGATAAAGATATGTGGGTATTGTGGGTTGTTACTTGTCTGGATTGATTGGGGATGAAAATCAAAATCAAAACGTTTATTCAGAAAATAGGCCTTTGCAGGCACTTTTTCACGTCATATCATATTTAAAATTATCTTATTAGATAATATGTATTTATTAATTGTTCAAAAGCTACAGACTACTAGCGTTTCGGAACCGACCACTGCAGAGAAAAATTTGCAGCTCGGGAGGTCGGACGCGCGTACCCGATGCCATATATTTTTTTTTTTTTTTTTTTTTTTATGTACCTACCTAACTTGTAAATTTATTTAAGTAGATAACCTTTCAGCGCTCTCTAGTATTTAAACGTCTTGATGTAATGAAGCTATTAGGCACACATCCTTTGGATTATAATTTAGATCAATACTTATTAAGCTTAAATATTGATAATTCATTTGATTGTAATCTGTTTTGTGTGTTAAAGTAAATAAATAAATATATGCAACCTGCAACCACCGGATAGACAGTTAAGGATGACCCTAACCTGACCTGAAAGGGGATAACTTTCTCTGAAAAGACGCCAACACCGCTTCAATGAAAGGCTATTCTGGGACAGGACACAGAACAGCACCCTAAAAAATACCATACGCAGAATTGTATACAATGTGTAAATATTTACTAACATTGTTTTTAGCTCTAATTATTTCATGAAAACAAATAGTGTTTGTGGAAATTCCAGTATTTTATCACTATCGGCGTCCTAAAAATATTTTGCTTCGGCGCCGGGAAGTGGGAGGTTATTGGCGTCAGTAATTGTTTTGGTGTCACCAGAGATGTCAAAACCCAGACGACATTTTTGTTTTTCAATTTGTTTACTCATGTAGTGATTCCTTATCAGACAAATGCGTCGCAATTTCTTGCTGTTATTGCGGAGTTGAAACCAAATTGTTTCTTTAAACTTGGAAGAATCGGTTTGCAGTTTGTTATGCAATCTCTCTTCTTTGTTGCAAATAGATGATGTCCTGATTAAGTTTATGACCTTTGCCTCTGTCTGACCCGCAAGGGACAATTACGTGATAATATGTATATATTATCACGTAATTGTCCCTTGCGGATCAGACAGAGGCAAAGACTTGTACGCTTCTGTCTTTATTAACGTTGCTACTTACAGAGAAGTGAAAAACCTGACAGAAGAAAGAGAGGATTGGAAGAAGCTCCACCAACTCTTTAATTTGATGATGACAATGTACAAATACAATGAAAAGGCACAATAGGTGGTCTTAATGCTTAAAAGCATTATTAAACAGTCAACCTTTGGCTTATGAAGATAATTTAAGGTGGCTGTAATGTTTTACAGCAAACAACAACAGTAAAATTTTAGACATGTTATCGAGAAAAGACTCTTTGCTGTGAAAATAAGAGTACAAACGAAAGTTTGTACGGGAATTATAATATTTATGGTCTAACGGCTTCTACGAATACCTAAATGGGTCAATGGCACACGCATATGAATTCAAATCTGTATTCTCGCTTTTTGTGAGCACCGGTTTTTTGAGGAAAACGAAGTTGAATGCCGTATTAAACAGTATCACGATAAAACCAGATTAAGATAAAAAAAAAATATTTTTGTTATCAAGTTTTAATTTTTCTTAAAAGGCTTCGATCAGCGAGACTTTGATCAAATTGACAAAAATCTGATCAAATTGAAAAAAATATGCTTCCTTACTTCGGTACCTACTAAATTGATTGTAAATTATGATATTGATGAAAAGTTATACCATTAATTACTAATAAGTTACTACGTAAGTTATACCAGAAATTTTACAAGCGATTTACTACCGAGTATTAGATTTTTTCAATTTTATCTGATTTATATTGATTCCGTTTTCCATCACGCCCATCACCATGCTAAACGTGGCTTTAGGTCTTATAGACCTGAGCTCTTTCTACCCCGCAAGGGAAAAAGACGTAACATATGTATGTATCTGATTTAGTAGTAAAATAAATAAAATAAGGGTGGCGCTAGTGGGCTGATTTAAGCACATCAGTTTTCAGCCCAATTTATGAGACTTTTTCAATTATACTTCAGCTTTCTCAAGCCTTCGTCAAGACAATAAAATCAATAACAACCGTTGTTATTAACGTCATAAATGCAATTTGTTTTGTTGTTACCCAGCTTGTTGCTATGTTTAGTCATATAACGCAGTTAAGCCAATTACTGCCCTTAGAAAACGCTAGACAAGTCATGTTGCATCCTACGCTGTGCGTCACACTTAGGCCTAGTCTGGGAAACCTAGATATGTCAGTGACCTTGTGCTGCCTTGTTTGTCACACAATCTTGCTTATAAATTAATATTTTTAACACGCGTTTATTAGCTTCACTTGTATCTAACTTGTATGTAAGAAAATCTTATAATCTTAATTTGACCCACTTCCCGGTCTACGATTAGGATGAAATTTTGCACACGCTCTGAGTTCTGATGACATACATGACTAGCTAAGAAACGTCATTACAAAGCGTGTTTTTTAGTTTTTTAAACTATTATTTATGCTGATCTTGCTCTACGTCATCTACATAGGCTTAGGATAACCGCTTTCCTATATTCCTATATTACTGCGATAGACTTTGTCTATCGTAGTAATATAAAATAAACCGACTCCGACGAGCTCCGTGGCGCAGCGGTCAACACGCCTGCCTGCGACACGGAAGGTCCCGGGTTCGATCCCCGGTCAGGTCAAGATGGAAAATGATCTTTTACAGATTGACCTGGGTTTTGGATGTTTATCTATGTAAGTATCTATTATAAAATATAGTATCGTTGAGTTAGTATCCCATAACACAAGTCTCGAACTTACTTTGGGGCTAGCTCAATCTGTGTGATTTGTCCGTATTGATTTATTTATTATTTATTTATAACATTATTGTATCTCTTTCTATGTCAAAACTTAGTATATGGGTACTCAGTCCTACTAATATATAATCAAAGCTAATATATAAGGTCCTTGGTCAATGAATCCCAGACATGTCATTAACCTTGTCGTGTTTGTCTCTCCTTCAATCTTCTACGCACAGATCGACCTAGCTGCACACATAGACAGTTTACGCACACAGTAACAAGCCCTTGTGTGGCGACAGACAGACAGCGATTACACAATACCTGGCTGGAGGCTTGCCGTGACGTCTGGTTTGGCCTTTTTTGCTCTACAACAGAAAAATAATTAATTTACATATCAATTAGTTCTCTGTTAAGACATAAGATACCTAGAAAAAGTATGTTTACCTATCTCCATGACCGAGAACTACCAATTTGGTTTCCATTAAAGACTTGTGTACACATGCAGTATACCCTGAACAGACCTAATTAAATGCATTTATAAGCAACAAGTAGGTAGTAGTTTATGTACTGTTTGTTGATAAGCCGTCATAAGCCTTTTGATAGATGAATATATATCAAAAATATCATAGCCAGCCATCATGAACCTCATCAGTCCAGCACTAATGCAAATACTATGATGATTCCTATTTTCAAACAGAGTATATTTTTTATGTGAGGCTACCTAGCGGCGGCAACAAGTAGAGATGCAAACAAATTTTGAATAAACCTTGGTTTTTTAGCAATCTTGGAACTTTTGATATTAAATTTATCAAGCAGAAAACCCCGAAATATGTGCAACAATTGATAGATAGTTGGTCCAGTCAGTTTATTTAACAAGAAACTTTGATTAAACACCTGCAAAGATTCAATGAAAATGCCACAAAACAAAACAAATTTCTATAAAGCTTGTTTTTTTTTAGCAATCATGGAAATGTTTGATACTAAATTTGATTTCACAAGCAGGAAAACCCAAAACATATACAACGCATGCACCAGTCGGTTTAATTCATATGAAACTCGATTCTTTGATAAAACACATGCAAAGATTCAACGAAAGCGCAACACGCAAACTTTAACACATACAAACCTATCTGCCTCTCGCTTATCTTCTAACGTTAGAGCAGGACGGAGACATGCGCGTACGCATGTGCGTTATTTTATTAGGTTTTATTGTAAGCGTTGATGACGTCAATGATAGATAAACGTTAAGAGGGTATACTAGCAGTGCGTTTTCCATACAAATGTATTTCTCTATTTTCTCGCTGAAAACTGGTTCTAGAGGCACAATTCTTTTTACATACAATCTATTACTAAAATAGGTATGTCTCTATGTTTTATTTTTTTCTAAAAACATGTTAAAAAGAAAAAAAAATGTACAAAAACATTTTTTTTTGGAAAAAATAAAAAATAGGGGCATTCCTATTTTAGTACTAGATTTTATGAAAAAAGAATTGTGGCCTTAGAATCAGTTTTCAGTGAGAAAATAGAGAAATACATATGTATGGAAACCATATTGAAAAAATACTGTTAGTATACGCTCTTAAGGATTGTTGTTAGAGGGAATTCTTGGACGTCAGTAAACTTGGGTTTAGCGGTAAGGAAAATCTTTTATAGCACCAGTTTGTTACTGTTGTTGAATAGTTAATATTTATCCTTAAACCTGGCATCTGCGTACGAAAAGTCTCGTAAAAAATACCCTGTATTATAAGTGAGGCTTGACGTCCATACCAGAATCAATGTAGCAAATCGTTAAATAGTGTTTAAAAAAATATTCTGAGAATAATCTTTATCTATCTATATATAATACTAGTAGTGTCCGCGACATCGTCCGCATGGAAAAAATAAGCCAATATCCTTTCTCAGGCTCTAGACTTGTGTACCAAATTGGTTCAGTAGTTTTGGCGTAAAAGCGCGACAGACAGACAGAGTTACTTTCGCATTTCGTCTTTCCGGCTTTTTCTTCTCCAATTCTCACGGTCTTTGGCTTTAGTTGAAGAGTTTTTCCAATTGAATGTATTTTTTTCAAAAAAATTACGTTTCTTTTTCAAAATAATATAACACTACTAAAAATGGTTCGATCGGTAAGTAAGTACATTTATTAATGAGGTATTGACATGACATCAATATAGACCAAGTTGTATAATTAATGATTTATTTGAGTAAGATTGAAGGTATTTGCTTAGAATCTATTGCGATTCATGCTGACTATGAATACTATGACCGAATCATTATTATATACTTATCGTAAAACCAGCGTATGGCCGTTCATCATCATCATCATCATCATCAGGTCTTTATTAGTCTCCACTGCAGGGCAGGAGCACGACCCTCTCTGTACAGCCAGAGCAGTCAGAGGATTTGGCCTACACTCTCCACGCTGGCCAGACGGGTTGGAGAGGTCTCTTTGATGTTTATAAGCTTTGTTTAGCTTGAGTTTCCTAAGTCGCCTTTTACGACATCCACGGGAAGATTTGGAGTGGTCCTATTCTTCTCCGCCGGGAACATTGATACGTATTACGTTATGTATGAACCTAATTATAGTAACTATACTAATATTTGTACGTTTCTAAATTAAATACTTAATTATTTACTTAGGTGGCGTCTATTACTTATGTGATGTGATTTTTCAACAAGCCACAACCGGTTGGTGTCTGTCATCTTCACTAATTTATACTATGTAATACAATAAAGAGGAAAAATTTGATCGTTTCTTTGAATGGAATAGGTTTCGAAACTAGAGGACCGATTTCCAAAATCCTTTTACTTATAGAAAGCTTATTTATCTGCGGGTAACATAGGCTATAATACGCGGACCACGTCGCGGGGAAATTGCTAGTACGTTATTTATTACCTACTAAAATGTCTTACATCATGCGTTAATCTCATTCAAAGATTACCCTGTGCTCTGTAGTAAAAAAATCCATGTCTGGGGCATGTAATTAATTGAGCTTGGTATTCACTCACAGATATAGATAAACTAGCTGTTAATAAGTAAGCGCCCGCGTAATACATAGCCTATGTCCTTCTCAGTACCATAACCTATGTGTATGCAAAATTTCATGATGATCGGTTCAGTAGATTGGGCGTGAAAGCGTAACAAACAAATAAACAAACTCAGTTTCTCATTTATATTATTAGTTAGGATAAGCAAATCTTTGAAGAGAAAAGTTCTTTAGCGGCGCTGTGCACTTTTTATGATCGGGAAAAAATGTTAAACTCACGACAGGTCACGTGACCGATAGATTCGTCAGATTGAAAATTCGTAAGATGGCGCAGGGCGGCAGGGCGCTTGCGCGAATATGCGAGTAATTCCTCACGTGTGCGTGTGTATTAAATTTTAAGTGATAGTTAGTTTTCACTTCTGCCGGGACTCCCGGAGTGCAACATGTGGAAATGAAATGAATAGTTTTTATTCAAATTTTGGATCTCATGTATCGCTTTTTGAACGTCATTTATCTTTCTTGTTATATTTTATTTATTTTTTTGCAAAATCGAAAACTACTAGCGTTTCGGAAAGACCACTGCTGAGAAGAATACGCCGAAAGAAACTCAGTTCAGTGGTTTTTTTTATGTCTGTGTTGCTTTTACAATTTCACCGAATGGTTACAATAATGTGAAATACTTACATTAATTATGCAACGATCACTATCTGAAATAGATTACGACGCACAGTTCAGTAAACCTAACCTAAAAATAACAGACTTCGGCCGAACTGGCGCGTTTGCGGAAATAATTATCACTCACGGTACGCTGAATGGAGTCTGTGTTCAATGGGAAAATAAGAAAATGAGCTCATTCGGTTTTCTTGGAAAATGGACTAAATAATTTAAGATATTTTTAACAAAAAACAAAAACCGACTTCAAATCTATCAATTTATTTAAATAAGCGTAAGAACAAAATTTAATAAAGTGTAAACCGAACAGCATACTTGTAAAAAATTTTTTGGTTTTTGTGTATTTTTCCAAAAAGCGCTCGTCATATTTCGCTAAAAATTTAATGGGACCATCTGTAAAGTATTACCTATCGAACAAATAAAGAATTTCTTAAATCGGTCCAAGCGTCTTCGAGAAATCGGAGAACATACATAAAAAAATAAAGATTATGACGAATTGAGAACCT
The DNA here is from genome assembly GCA_963082605.1 of Rhodophaea formosa. NCBI lineage: Eukaryota > Metazoa > Arthropoda > Insecta > Lepidoptera > Pyralidae > Rhodophaea > Rhodophaea formosa. The sequence continues at coordinate 12,316,284 of OY720226.1, forward strand.
CCTCCTTTTCTTGAAGTCTGTTATAAACGTGAATGAGGACGGAGATTTTCTGATGAACTTATTTTAAAATTAGCAATATCCCCGAGACTACGATAGCGTGCATTATAGCTTATGTTACCCGCATATAAAGTAGGTACTTATAGGTGAAAGAATTTTGAAAATTGGTTCAGTAGTTTCGAAACCTATTCAATGCAAACAAATAACCAAATCTTTAGTATAGAAGACGTCAGACTTGTGCGAAAGTATAACCAAGAAGGGATCGGTCATTACCTATCTTTGAAGGCCTATTGTGAATGTCACTATTTTTACTATATTTTTGAAAGTTTTTATGTACATGCAGTATGTTAGCGAAAATATATTGAGACGCAACAGTTAAAATTCCAATTTCTTTGAATAACTCTCTCAGCGAGTCCCTAGCCCCAAGTTTATAGATAGATCGAATAGCACGCTTTTGCAGAACGAATATGGTGTTGATGTCTGCTCCCTTTCCCCAAAGTAATAACCCGTAAGACATTATGCTGTGGAAGTAGCTGAAATAAACAAGGCGTGCTGTTTCAACATCTGTTAGTTGTCTTATTCTCCAAACAGCGTAGGCTGCGGAGCTAAGCTGAGCTAAAGCCCTTCAGGCGAGTAGGCGACCAAAACTGTTGATAAGAGTTTCTTTCGGCGTTTCTTCATTGCAGTGGTCGGTTCCGAAACGCTAGTAGTCTGTAGCTTTTGAACAATTAATACATACATATATCTAATGAGATAATTTTAAATATGATATGACGTGAAAAAGTGCCTGCAAAGCTTATTCCTTTTTCGTAGCTGCAAAGGCCTATTTTCTGAATAAACGTTTTGAATTTTAAATTTTATTTGCTTAGTTTTGACAACTACAATGTTCCACGTTTTGATGGTTACTTCAACGCATTGCGGCTTTCGTATGATTGACTATTTTTAGTTAGATATAAACCGTAATGGATGTTGAAGTGACCATCAAAACGTCGTTCACCGTCTTTGTCAAAAGTTAGAAAAAAGGGCTTTTGGTTTTGAACATTGCTTAATCTTTTTATATAGGTATCAGGTCTTTTTTAGTCTCTGCTGCAGGAGCACAACCAGCAGGCCTATTTGCTAACTTTTGACAGCTACGGTGTACATCATTTTCATGGTAACTTCTATATTCATTACGGCTTCGGTATGAATGGCTATTTTTATTTAAGATATGAAAACCGTAATGGATACTAAAGTGACAATCAAATCGTTGTACACCGAGTTAGCAAATCGGCCTGCAGAGCTGTACTACCAAAGTCATATTTTAGCCAAAGCAGTCTTAGGACTTAGCCTACACTCTCCACGCTGGCCAGAAGAATTGGATGGAGAATCTTTTTAAACAGTAGAAGCAATTTTAGTAAATGATAGCATCGATGAGACTCGTAGAAGAAATTTATCTAGCCTAGCACCTCTGTCTCTTCCATGGCATGGAGCACGCAGGAAAATTGCTCGTCCCAACTATCCTAACTAATATTATAAATGCGGAAGAGAGTTTGTATATTTGTTTGTTTATTACGCTTTCACGCTGTATCTACGGACTGGGGACTGCGCCCGAACTTTTACTTAACATGCAAAAGCACTAATAATGCACACGCCCACTAGGCCATCGGGCTCCTCAAATCACCCGGTAAACCTCATTCAAAGATTATCCTCTCAGTTGTTTGTAAAACCATTCACGTCTGGGCCATATACTGAGGGACTGTCCTGAGGATTTTTACTGATTGCTCATCAGTTCATTATATGGAAAATATAAATGCATACAAAATTTAACCACATGGTAGGTATTGCGTGATTGGAACAATAAATAAAAATAATGACGGGGAAGACCGGAGGCAGCCAAAGCTTAAAATAATTGTTGTTATTCATCATCAGGTCATTTTTAGTCTCCACTGCAGGAGCACAACCCTCTTTGTACTACCAGAGCAGTCATAGAATTTGGCCTACATTCTCCACGCTGGCCAGACGGGTTGGAGAGGTGTCTTTGATGTTTATAAGCTAGCTTTGTTTAGCTTGTGTTTCCTAAGTCGCTTTTACGACATCCACGGAAGATTTGGAGTGGTCGTATTCTACTCTGCCGGGAACCACACGGCAAGGCTCATTGTAAATAAATATTTATACGCTGAGTATATATATAAATATTTTGTTTTGATAAAGCAAATGTATTTTTTTGTTTCAATAACGTCCAATCCAAACCATCAATTAAAGTCCTGCCTGCTTGACGCTATTGTGACGATAATGATTGCGATACATTATTTTATTGTTTGCTCTTTGTAAACAAATCTTTTATCTATTAGGTATTTATTACGTAAATAACGTAAAATATTTGTTATTCTTTTCATCAGTATTTTATTGGCCAGTAAAATTACCACGTCCTAGGAATTTTATATTTGGCTTTTATGTGGGCTTTTACCTCCTTTAAACTAGGATTTCGTTGTAGTTGTTAGTAAGCTGCAATTTGCCCTTCTGAACGAGAATGCTCAATCTGGTACACAGATGGCTCCAAGACCATTCATGGAACAGGTGCGGGCATTTTCTCCAAGAATAAACAACTGTTTCAGAGCATGGGCCAGTTTGCAACCGTATTTCAAGCGGAAACATATGCAGTAACTGTCTGTGCTAAAATGAATCTAGAGAAAGGGTTAAAAAATCACCATATCTATATTCTAAGTGACAGCCAGGCCACTCTCATGGCACTTAACTCCGACAGAATCGATTCTAGATTGGTCTTGGACGGTGTGAATGCCTTAAATCAACTGGGTAGGCACAACAGTCTGAGACTGATCTGGGTGCCCGGTCACGTCGGGGTTGAGGGCAATGAGTCGGCCGATGAGCTGGCTAGGAAAGGGTCAGATACGCCATACATTGGACCGGAACCTTTCTTAGGCCTATCATACAGCGTAATAACAACTGCAATAAATGCATATGTCGTCAGCAGACACCAAGCCGAATGGAGTAATCTGAGTGGACACGTACACTCCAAGGAGACACTTGGTATCGACAACGCCAGATGGCACAAAAGGTTCTGTAAATTTAACAGAAAACAGACAAGATTTCTAATGGGAGCCCTGACCGGACACTTCGAAAATAACAGTCATCTCTTCAAATTGAAAATTGTCGGAAGCCCTCTATGTAGGGCATGTGAGGAATCAGAGGAGACGATGAGACACATCTTGTGCTACTGCGACTCTTTGGCTGGTAAGCGTTTGGACCTTTTCGGATCGGCGTATCCTGATCTAGAGGACTACAGGCACTACGCACCAGGTGATATCCTGAAGCTTATGCAGTCCTTCTTCGGGAATCACCGTGTGAGTGAGTAAGGCATGGGGTAAGTACAAAATAACCCAAAGGTTAGACGTGCTTCCGATTTATAATCGGCCCCAATGAAGATAAGATAAGAAGAAGAAGAAGCTGCAATTTTTGCTTCAACTACTTATTTATCACTTTCTCTCTCAGAGCGATATAAAATTTAAGCTTTGCGATATAAAAGTACAACAAAACTTATTAGACTTAAAGCAAATGAAGTTAAAAATGAACCGAGTAATTCCACAACTCGTCCTACATGCCTACGGTCCATTTGGGACAAATTGCAGAAAATAAAAATTACCAAGTGCGATTTCGCACACGAATTCTTCTGGCTATTAGGAGTAGACAAAGGCTCATCTGCTGGTCTGCCCTCTGTGCCCTATCACCTGTACAAGAGAAATCCTAAAGGATGGTACAGCTCAAGCCCAAGAAGTAGCCAAATTCTACATCATCAGGTCTTTTAAGTCTTCACTGCATGAGCACGACTCTCTCTGTACTGTACTACTAGATACTAGAGCCATGTTAGGCAGAGCAGTCAGAGGATTTGGCCTACACTCTTTACGCTCTGGCAAGACGGGTTTAAGATTCTTTTTAGCCAATTCTACACGAATGTTATATAAATGAGAATCACTAACACGACGAATGTTGCGAATATATGCTCTTTGGACACGACAAGCAGAAGCCTACTAGATGTGTTTAAATATTCCTGCCATGTTATGCATGAGAAACACGACAAGTGTTTATGGGATTTCCTAAAATTAACACATTCTTTTTTTTTAAATAAAATTATTTTAATACGGTTTTATCGGGTTTATTACATTATTTATACACCTAACGTTTCGAGCACTTTACAGTGTTCGTGGTCGCAGGTAGACTAAGTTGACATTTGTCTAGTATTTTATAAGAACTGCAAAATCTACCGCCTAAAATATTTATTGATAACGTTCCGGATGTACGCAGTATTGGCTCACGGTGTCTGAAGGTCTTGCAGTCTTCTGCTTAGCTTGAGATTTGATTTAATTGATGACTGGATCCCAAGCTGGTGGTAACTGCCAACCATCCTCTCTATTGAAATTAGGATGTTTTTTTTCAGATTGCGACATAGAAAAGTCTGTATCAGCCTGTGTGACCTCGATCACACCGTTAGTGTCCTCTATTACACAGTAACTGCGCAGTATGCGGAGTATGCCTAGCTTGGTTCGCTTTTGTTATTATATACTTATCAATCATTATCTGGATCATGTTGTTTGTTTGTCAATTTTCAGCTTTTTTTTCTTCTTTGTGTATATTAGTGTTCATCACTCGCCCGACACTCACCCATCTAGAAATGTTGACTGAAGCGTGCTTTGTAGCATTGGCCGCAATTTTTTTTTAAACCTATGATTGGCCCCCTTTTGCAAATTGACTGAGGAGCCCGATGGTCCAGTGGGTGAGAGCTCTATGAGCGCTAACGTATGTTAAGCAACCTCTGGTGCAGTCCCTACTTGGATGGGTGACCGCAAGTGGCATAAAAATATCTCGAGCTCCTCTGTGCTTCGGAAGGCACGTTAAGCCGTTGGTCCCGGCTGTCATCGTTGATGGCAGTCGTTAAGCTATGTCAGATGCCTTAAGGCAGCTTGAAAAATCTGACACCAGTGTTGGCCACTTACACATACGAAAAACAAACAAACACCCATCCAAGTGGGGACTGCGCCTGAGATTGCTTAACATGCGGAAACGCTAATAATGCTCACGCCCATTAGGCCATCGAACGGCTTAGAAATTGTCATACAAGTATTAACTTATTTTGGTTCGATGTTTTAACCCTAGTTTTAAGTTCTGGGTCGGAGTTTGAAATTAGAAGTGTTTTAACTAACTACGCGCAAGAAAGAAAACTTCACATCGTCGTTTCCAATGTATGCGATTTTTATATACCTAGCACTTGCTCCTGTGTACTTACATAGGTATAGGTACACATACCACAAACGTCATATCATACCACAAACAATTTGATCCAGCATGATTGATCTGATAACAAAGCGAGGAAGTAAAAGTGCGCAGTTACGTTGCAGTAAAAATTTTCCTATATTTCTATATTTATACGAATATTATGAAAAGGAAATATTTAGTTTTGTTTTTTTTTTGTTTGCATTGAATAGGCTCCGAAAGTGCTAAACCGATTTTCAAAATTTTCACCTTAGAAAGCTTTTTTATCTGCGGATAACATAGCGCGCAAACGCTATAGTAGGTAACCGTGTGGTTCCCGGCAGAGTAGAATAGGACCACTCCAAGTCTTCCCGTGGATGTCGTAGAAGGCGACTTAGGAAACACTAGCTAAACAAAGCTTACAAACATCAAAAATACCTCTCCAACCCGCCTGGCCAGCGTGGAGAGTGTAGGACAAATCCTCTGACTACTATGGCTAATATATTGCTGTGGTAGTACAGAGAGGGTCGTGCTCCTGCAGTGGAGACTAAAAAAGACCTGATGGATGATGGATGGATGGATGCTATAGTAGGTACTAGAAAGGTGTCACAAAAGATCAGCGGCGTGATACATACATACTATCACGTCTTGCGTAACCCTTGCGGGGTAGACAGAACCCAAGTTCATAAGACCCAAAGGCCACATTTAGTATCGTTGTGGGCGTTAAGGTGGAAAGCAGAATCCAAATAGTGATGGGTTGCTAGCCGCATCGCCTATTGATGTGATACCTCAGATTTTGGCCCAATCCTTTGACCGGATTTACGGTCTGCGTGGCAAGAAAAGCAGCTGGTATATTGTATGTATTTTTCATTTCTCCCAAACCAGCATGGAAGAATGCGGCGTGATGTCAGTTGCATTACTGCCTGCTGAGTGGCCTCTTTTTGGCGCCTCACTCTTTAGAATATATATTATGTACAACTAAATGGTATGTATTTTTCTTTTGTGTGTGGCTCCAAATAAAGTTTTTTCTTCAAATTTCCCACGACTTCGTCTGATAACACCCGCAGAATTAACTGCGCTGTTTTACCTTATTTCTTTACGTTGTCAACTTGTCACATATCAGTCATACGTGAATCTGCAATGCTGTGTGAGTTTTTTTTTTAAATATTGTTTTACGGCCCTGGATACAAGTCCTTTTGAGCCTTTCTTCATTTATTCGCCAGTTGGCGAGTTAGGCACTGCGCGCACGGGTGACTTTTGTCGCCGTGACTTTTTTGTTTCCGTCACCCTGTCCATGGAGATGTATGGAGATGCGCGCACGAAGCGACGTGACAGTGACGTGACTTTTTTGTCCGTCGACCAGCGAACAAGCCGGTGACAAAACTTTTACGATAGACATTTTATGTAATAGACGTGCACGCACGGGTGTCAAAATTGTTACTCTACGTGGAAAAAACTTTGTTACAAAAAATTTTACCGACTTAAAAAAGCGACTATACTTGAAACCAAAAAATAAACTGAATCATTTATTTATTTCAACGGACAAGAATGAGCGATTTTTAATTAAATCAGAAACTTTACTCTGTAAACAACCTATCTACCAGAGACAATATATTTATTTATTCATTTAATATATTTAATGTATTTCCTACCTAATATTTCCTGATCTATTTGAAGTCTCTGCCAAGCCAAAAATAATCAGAACATTATTATTTACATACTATCAACAGGTCTGTAAATTCTAAAAGCCACGTTTAGCGTGTTGGTTAGCTAATTTGTAGAGAACGGAATCAATATAGGGACGGGTTGCTAGCCGCATCGCGTATTGACATGATTCCTAACGACTATATTGGAAGTTTAGAAGATTAGGGAATAGGGATTCTTCTAAACTTCCAACATTCATTAGAAAATACTTGAAAATTTTATTTCCATGTTCTTGAGTTTTATGAAACATAGTATAGAACTCACAGTGAAAAGTTCTATACTATGTTGACCGACTTACATAGTGATTTTTTATTTTTATTTTTACAAAATTGGTGACCTGTACTAACTTTATGTTAACTATTGTTATTGTACTGTACCATTTGTAAATCACTGAATAAAGATTTTTCTATTCTATTCTAACCTGTCTCTCCAAAAAGTGGGTACCCAGCATTCTTTTTTACGTTTCTTTGGCAAGAGATGAGTTTGCAGACATCGACCGTCTGTTCGAAATCCATGCCGACAAATGACTAAAGAGAATTCAAATACCACGTAATGACTCTTTGATAACTAAAAAGTTTTTTCATGGTTTACCATAGTTTTGTCACTGTCGCCTACCGTGCGCGCACTTCGCTTGGGAGACATTACGGAGACACGACGAAGACGTGACGAACACTTTTTTGTCACCGTGACAAAAGTCACCGGTGCGCGCAGTACCTTATTCTTGATTGTTGTCAACGAAATGATGGTGTAATTCATTTCGTTGTTTTCGTTGGTATCTATGTCAATATCATTTTATTATTACCACGTGGCTGTGTAATAATAATAATAATAATATAATAACCTGTCTGTAAACACGAATTTTGGAAATTTTTCAGGTTGAAAAGTCATAGAATATTTTTTATACATTTGTTCTCCTATAATAATTTGATTGCTTGTTTGTTTATTAGGCAGCCCTTCTATAATAATAAGTATAATGTGTTATACTTATAAATCTTCAACTGCATTAAAATCCCTTGAGTATTTTAAAAGATCTAAGTGAACAGACAGCGGAATACTATATAAGGATATAGCTATGTGGTAGAATAGACCCACTCCAAGTCTTCCCGTAGATGTCGTAGAAGGCGACTTATGAAACACAAGCTTAAGAAAGCTTATTAACATCAAAGAGACTTCTCCAACCCGTCTGGCCAGTGTGGAAAATGTAGGTCAATGCCTCTTACTTCTCTGGCTACCTAAATATTCCTCTGGTAGTACAGAGAGGGTCGTGCTCCTGCAATGGAGACTATAAAAACCCGATGATGATGATGAAAGATATAGAGGATAAACTCAAAAGCTACTGAACGGATCATAAAAAATATTTTCCCTTTAGAACGCTCTCAAACAGGACTATTATTTACGCGAATAAGAAACCTTTCTAAATGACTACTTATATTGTCTTATCAATGTCAGTACCATCCCATTTTCCTTTACGTCGTTTTTATTCACGTTTATATTTACCGTATAATGTACGCAAAACTGATGAATTTCACCACACAACATACTGCGCAATTTCGCCTCGTTTCGGCTGTTATCACTTATCAATCATTGTTGGGCTAGTGACGCTGTGGCCTAGAAGATATTTAGGCGTACATTGATGGGTGTGTCCGAAAATATGTACTTACTACAGACAGATGTATTGGAAATGTTCAGCTACGTATTTTTGACTAAATACATAGGTATACTGTATTCTGCTTTGAACAATAAGTAATAAAATTAATAACTTTATCCTAATCCTAACTAATATTATAAATGCGAAAGTGAGTTTGTTTGTTTGTTACGCTTAAATGCCTTATCTACTGAACCGATCGTCAAGAAATTTTGCATACACATAGGTAAGGGAACTGAGAAGCCGTGGGTAAGATAATTTAAATTTGATTTGACGTTATGAAAGGTCTGCAATGGCCAATTTTCTGAATATTCGTTTAGATTTCGGACGCAATACGAGTGTATAACCTGAAATGAGGAGCTATTTCGCTCCAAAGACTTGATCGAATCCTAACTTCCTAACTAATATTATAAATGCGAAAGTGAGTTTGTTTGTTTGTTTGTTTGTTACGCTTTCCCGCCGTATCTACTGAACCGATCATCATGAAATTTTGCATACACATAGGTTAGGGTACTGAGAAGGACATAGGCTACATATCACGCGGGCGAAGCCGCGGGTAACAGCTGGTGCTCTATAAATAAAATTTGAGCTTTTTCTTGCTAGGTTCCAAAGCTAGGCAAAAGTCTCCCCTTCTTCTTAGATTATTTAGGACTTGTTATATTTTATTATATACTAGCTGTTACCCGCGGCTTTGCCAGCGTAATTTATAGCCTATGTCCTTCTCGGTATCCTAACCTATGTGTATGCAAAATTTCTTGATGATTGGTTCAGTAGATACGGCGTGAAAGCGTAACAAACAAACAAACTCACTTTCGCATTTATAATATTAGTTGGGATTGGGATTATTAAGATATAAAGGGTTATAAACTTTAGCTTGTTGACATATTATTTAATTTTGTTATTCTTTGTTCTGTTGTTCTTTGTTATTCTTTGTTTCTGTATACAATTATATTGTTTGTTTCACGATGTATTTACTGTTATTTTCCTTTTGTTCTTCTATTAAATCTATTAAAATTAAGGATTCCCGGTAAATTGCATTAAAATCTTATTTGTTTTAAATTAATTATCATTTAGCATGTAAATAGCAATTTAGTTGGAATTGTATACTTCCTCTTATACCCTTTTACGATTTTTAGGGTTCCGTACAAAAATTGAAAAACGGAACCCTTATAGGATCACTCGTGCGTCTGTCTGTCCGTCCGTCCGTCTGTCACAGCCGATTTTCTCCGAATCTACTGAACCAAATTAGATGAAATTTGGTAAGATGGTATAATCCTATGACCCAAACACGGATGTGCAAAGTAAATAAAGATTTTTTTGGAAATAAGGGTCATTTTCAGGGGCCCAATAACCAAATTTAAAAAAAAGTTTTGCAAACCTTACTGTGTCATATATCAAATGAAAGGGCTCATTATTAGGATCTCAAAAATATTTTTTTTTGTTCGGGTAAAATCAATACTTTTGATTTTATTCACGAAAGAAGGCAAAAATTGACCATTCCCCCCCCCCCCCCCCTGATCTCCGAAACTACTGGGCCGAAAATTTTGAAAAAATTACAAAGTATAGTTTATTCCTTGAAGATTACAGGAAAAATAATAAGAATTCTATCACTTGTAAATAAAGTGGTAAACTCACAGGGAAATAGTTCACTAAAACACCACTAGATAGCGCTAGTCAATTGAATAAAACATTTTTGCACATTGTGTGTGTGTTCACGAAGCATATTGTACGGAACCCTCATTGTGCGAGTTTGACTCACACTTGGCCGGTTTTTTCAAAAGTAGTTTAACTGTCAAATTGGCAGCATAAAAAAAACTGATTTTGTTCGGGCTGAAATGATGACGTCCATTATGGAACATACTTTAAGCAAAATGCTATCCAATTTGAACTGCTTATTTTTATATGTCTAGTTATTAAAGAATCATGAAATGAACTTTTTATTTAAAAATTTAATACCTACTGTAGCGTGTCCGCTAAAATAGATATTACAGTTTATAGGGACATATACGACTCTTTTTGAACCGACTTCAAAAAAGGAGGAGGTTTCTCCAATACTTTTTCAATATGTGCTTGCGGATAACTTCGTTGTTTCTGAACCGATTTTTATGATTCTTTTTTTACCCTTTCCAGATAATGCTGAAAGACCTGGCCTCGCTGATAATCAAGCATACGGTCCCCACGCGTCGGCACCTCACTCCAGAGCTGGTCCTCCGTCTGGTGACTCCGTCATGCCCGTTGTGGAAGGCTAAGGAAGAAGATATCCCTTTTAAAGACCCTTTCTGGGCTTTCTATTGGCCTGGGGGACAGGCCACAGCCAGGTAACTGTTAGTGTGTGTAATCGTCACTCCAGAGCTGGTCCTTCCACCTGGGGAATCTGTCATGCTCGTTGTGGAAAGTGAAGGAAGAAAAGGTCTCTTTCAAAGACCCTTTCTGGGCTTTCAATCGGCCTGGGGGACTGGCTACAGCCAGGTAAATGTATATGATAGTGTGTGAGCACCTCCAGCCACCAGGTCAATATTTGTTTATTAATTAGTTCGTGTATTTGGGCTCCTCACTAGTCCTCACTCACGTAAAAATTTTAAAAGTTAGGTGTTAATGACTGTGAATGCATGTATATGTAACTCTAGAATTGATTAGTCACAGTAGCATGTTTGTCACAAATATGAAGATTTAAAATAAATTCAAGATTATCGTAACGTAAGTGCATCCCATGGCATGATCACGAACATGACGTTTAGCTATTTCAGACAGGAAAAAGCAAGCTCTTAGAAAAATATGTAAACTTATTCAGTTTATAATAATAATTAATGTTCAACGTAATCCACGCTCGAAGACCAGTTGAGGAAACAACAAACAGCACGTGCTATGCTCGTGCTAGGTTCCACGCGGCTTGAGGAAAACGAAACTTGTGGGGATATGTGACTTAAAATCCCTTGACGTTTGACTTGTAGCAATAAAGATAAATTAATCTAAGACTCCCTGCTGCATATGGGTCTCCCCAAAAGATTTCCATCATTGTTTGTCGGTTCCGATGCTGCTATCCATCTAAACCTTTTTTTAAGTGACGGAAAGCAAAGCCCAAAGCAGGACCTAAGTTTGTTGGACTGGGGAAACGGAACAAAGGTGTTTAGGATGCTCCTTGCTCGGATGGATTAGGGTAGGGATGAGAAAACAGCAGCTTGGGAGGCCGGGCGCGCATACCTATGGTTGCCAACTTTTATTTAAGAGAAAAACAGTATATTTAGGCATGATTTTTTAAAACATAACAGATTGTCTGTTTCATTGATTGGCAGGGGGCTACGCCCCGTTGCTTCTGCTTAGCATTGAATATGTCACGTGTTTTTCAAAAATATCACATTGTCTGTTTCCTTTGAACTATATTTTTTCAATCTAGTCGCCATCATTGTCTCCACCCGGGCACGTATTATATATATATTACTCATCATACCTTCTTCATGAATCACTCAACATATTGGTGAAAACAGACAGATACCTAATTCCGAAGCAAACATTTTGTCATGGGGTTAAGAATTAGCCTCTGTAAATCATTTTTAAAACCTCAACTCCTTGTATACCAAAACCCTTTATTAATTAATTTTTAAAATTTGAACAAATACTTTTCTTAAAACCGCATTTTAATCGGTTCAGCCAAACACGAGATAATCGCCGTCAAACATAGATAAAACTATATTTTTCTTATTTTTATACAAATTTTTCCTTAATGAAAGAGATACCATGTACTCTTAATATACCCTGGTCCCTGGATTTTTAAATGGTTGTGAAAGTTTGTATTGCCTGAGTGTGCGTGTTTATGAATGTGTGCAATTTTAGTCAACACAAAGGTCACTCACATCTGTATTTTTGGCACTCACACTCGCATCGAATACCAATCGTTTCAAAATGTTATTAAACATTGTGCAATATAATGGTTGTGTAATAATTACCTTCCTGTATCACTTTTTCCCGACCGAGTTGTATAAGATAGGAATTGTCGATGTCGAGGCAAAAACAAGACTATAGGCATTATTTGAGTCTACATGTACCACCCTAGATTAGGATTACCATATCTCAGGAATTGTCCGGATTTTACGAATCTCGAAAATACAGCATGTATATTGACCCTCAACATACCTTTAATGGGGTGACTCAGCCCGTCAATATGAACTACTTTTCCTATGGGATCAAGGCCTCAAAATATCCGATATTTATACAAAAGTGTTCAGCCGCCACATACATACAATTAGAAGCAATTAGCATGGGAAAGTAATTTAAGTAATATCTCACTTTGGTAACAATTGCAGGATCAAAAACAACAAGTGGCCCACGGTCCAGCAGTGTACATACCGAAAATGACAGGAAAATGAATTTAAAAAAAATACCTTAAAGGGAAAATTCTCAAATTACAACAAAATCTATGGATTGAATCAGGCCTTTTATCCGGACTTTTGATCTTTACATCTGGTAACCCTACCCTTATACATAGACAACATTGCTTCCCATCAGGCAAGAATTAGCAAGAGTAAATTGAAACGTAAAAAATGGCTAAGTCTTTCATAAAATGGACGTGTTTTATCAAAACAAGCTTAGTTTACTTATTTACCGACAGATTTGAGAAGATTTCTCGCAAAAGACCCCCCTGCAAAACGAAAACATGCAGATACCTCTAATCCATAGAGCAGAGAATGTGACTATCACTCGTGCACCACATTTCGTGCTCTGTGGTCTAAAAAAGACAAAAGAAAAAAAAATAGTCTAACAGAAATTTGACCTGCTGATCGCTGAATGGTAGGTTGTACGAGTGGTCCACTTTTATTTCCTTTAAATTTTAGTTAAAATTCTAGTACCTAAGCCATTTCGCATAATAATTTACACATCACATCAGCTGATCTTTGACTAGGTACTCGCTAGACGACGTCATGTCAAGCCTTTATCTTTATTTCAAAGATTAAAAAACCGGCCAAGTGTGAGTCAAACTCGCGCAATGAGGGTTCCGTACAATATGCTTCGTGAACACACACACAATGGGCAAAAAAAATTTTCATCTAATTTGGTTCAGTAGATTCGGAGAAAATCGGCTGTGACAGACGGACGGACGGACAGACATACGCACGAGTGATCCTATAAGGGTTCCGTTTTTCAATTTTTGTACGGAACCCTAAAAACGGGTAAATTTTTCAATGCTTGCGTGCGTGATGGACAGCTGCTTTGTGTTAGTAGCACACGCGTCCTGTCAATTAATGCCATCAAAATTCGTTATTGGTAAACATAGATTTAAAAGAAAATCGTCTTTCTGATTGGTAGCTACGAGTATGTGTTTGCACCATAGGGTTGGGTTGGACACAAAATTTTTCTATGCTTTTAGGCTAATATAGTCCATTTAGGCTTTAAATAATCTAAGCAGCTGACGTGTCATTTTGTTGTAAGTTTATTTTAAGAATATCTTCCGTACGTATATTTTCCTTCTGCAGCTAAGTAAATATTAATTAATTTCAGTAAAAGTACATCCGTAAGCCAAGGCAGGCCGATGTAATAGTAGCGTTTTTCCCCACAGTAAATAACCTGAAACCTTCACCGCCATATTGCAATGCTTCGATGATTTGCCTTCACAGCAACAAGTCCGGTTTTATCAATGAAAGTACGATACTATTTTGCGTAAAAATATCTTCATTCTAATATCAACCTAAACGCTTTATAAATAAGCTTGAAATTCCCGTGAGTTTGATATTTCATTTACTGCGTTTTAGTATTGAAGCATTACGGAAATATGAAATTATTCTCGACCTTAAGTCGAACGTAATAAGGTTTACAATATTGAGCTTAGTGTTATGCCTGTGTGAGTCTGAGTCATAGTAGGGGTTTTCTCGGTATTATTCATAGTCCGGAACACCTGCCGATTACGAAAAATAAATAGAGATATTAATCTACATATGATTTCTTTTGTTGTATTTAAAATGGTAGTGTATTAAGCTTCTGGGAACCATATGCACGTAAGTACTTACGTGTTGGAAATTTTTGAGTTCAATTTGGCTAGATTTTTTATATGGTGTGCTTTTCCTTATTATATCCAAATATTTTTACCCAACTGCAAAAATTGTCTATTGTGTATCGAGTTCATGTATTTATATTAGTGCGTATTGTGAGTTTCTTTGTTCCACTATAACTTCTTAATTCCTCAACGAATTTGAAACTTATGGTATCGTTTAAATACTTAAGCCTGACGAACTCAGCAAACTATTTCTTCCCTGCTTACTGAGTGTTGCATAGGCTTAATTTTGGATGCTAAGGTAGAACAGCTTCTTTGTTTTTTTGAAAAAAAAGGCTTGTTCTATATTTGGAACTTTAAATTTGTAGGTAGGACCTAGAAAAGGGTAACAATTAATCAAGATACTTACATTACAATTCGGTATTGCTAGGTACTAGAATGAGCAGTGAAGAGTTTATTATATTGTCTTTTTTGCAACACCGTTTATGTATTTTCTACCCTAACCCCACCGCCCACATCCTAATTGTGACACATAAAAACCCAATTATTTACTCTTCACGCTTTATCTACTGAACCAATCTTCTTGACATTTGGCATACACATAGGTTAGGGTACTGAGAAGGGCATAGGGTACCTTTCATCCCGAAAAAAAAGTACTGTTCCCGTGGGATTTGCAACAAACAACTTGGCAAATTTATACGGCTTAATTATACGCGAGCGAAGCCGAAGTTATTCATAATTCTCACATTGACCTATTTTTAACTAAAAAATTCAGATACTAAAACCTAGAAACAACTATGAATATTCCCTTCAAAGTCGCACACAAACACTCCACGGAATTCCAATCCTTTGACGAGAGAGAGCACACTTTTCACCAGTGCGAGCAAGATAGAGTGAAGTTGTAGCGAAGAAAGAGAAAGCTGTTAAAAGTATTGGAATAGAAAGAGATGAAGGGTGTGAGTCATTTTGAAGGAATTTCAGGAATGTGTTGCGATGAGTCATATACATAAGAACTGATAGATGATAACGGGAAATATTCCTAAAAAAATATATTTATATTGGAATAAAAATAAAAAAATTTAATGTTTTAAATTTTATGTTACTGCGTCAATTAATTATATAAATTATTGGTAAAGACTAGACATTCATATTTAGTAAAAAAGTGAGAGGCCCTTGTCCCTCAAACCATAAAAATCAGCCCGTCAAATTTTTGACATTTTCATACAAATTGCCGGGCCTGCCGAGCCCTTTTGTATGGAAATGCCGATTTTTCTTACACCTTGTAATACCTATAATACAAGATGTAAGAAAAATCGACACTGTCCGGGGCGAAGGGAAAGTACCTATAAAAAAAACCGGCCAAGTGTGAGTCAAACTCACGCAATGAGGGTTCCGTACAATATGCTTCGTAAACACACACACAATGTGCAAAAAATGTTTTATTCAATTGACTAGCGCCATCTAGTGGTGTATTTCCCTAGATGAACTTATTATTGTGAGTTTTCCACTTAATTTTCAAGTGATAGAATTCTTATTATTTTTCCTGTAATCTTCAAGGAATGAACTACATTTTGTAATTTTTTCAAAATTTTCGGCCCAGTAGTTTCGGAGATCAGGGGGGGGGAATGGTCAATATTTGCCTTCTTTCGTGAATAAAATCAAAAGTATTGATTTTACCCGAACAAAAAAAAATATTTTTGAGATCCTCATAATGAGCCCTTTCATTTGATATATGACACAGTAAGGTTTGCAAAACTTTCTTTTAAAATTTTGTAATTGGGCCCCTCAAAATGACCCTTATTTCAAAAAAATCTTTATTTACTTTGCACATTCGTGTTTGGGTCATACGAGTAGGATTATACTATCTTCCCAAATTTCATCCAATTTGGTTCAGTAGATTCGGAAAAAATCGGCTGTGACAGACGGACGGACGGACAGACAGACGCACGAGTGATCCTATAAGGGTTCCGTTTTTCAATTTTTGTACGGAACCCTAAAAATACATTGATTTTAAAATTAGAATCCTAAAATAATCCATATGTATGTAAGTCTAATTCATGTTCAAATAGTGTTGTTTGCCCAATATACCTTGCTAATAAAAAAAAATTAAACAACATGAATTGATTATTTCATAGTAATTATATCACTATTATTTAATAATGAAATCACCAATTTTTACAATTTTGTTTACAAACAATGATGACGATGAAATGGCAGAGCCGGCTGATGATTCAACCGTTCATATTACCTCGCACACGACAAACGCATAGGCTATTTGTATTTATGTAATGACTATCTTTGACGACGTCCGCGGCGCAGCGTCATCAAGCCGGCCTGCGACACGGATGGTCCCGGGTTCGATTCCTTGTCAGGTCAAGATGAAAAATGATCTTTTTCAGATTGACCTGGATATTGGATGTTCATAATAATAAAATAAAATATACTTAGTATCGTTGAGTAAGTATCCCATAACACAACTCTCGAACTTATTTTGGGCTAGCTCAATCTGTGTGATTTGTCCTTATATATTTATTTTTATCTACCTGGAAAATAGTACAGGAATGGTCTTACAAGCAAGGATGCTAAAGACCGTGCGAAGTGGAGAAGAAAAAGCCTGGAAAGCGGACCCCGGGCTCCGAAGCACCCCGGCTGAGGATGCAACTGGGATAATGCTCAGATGAGAGAGACAGACAATAATAATACAGGAAAAATGCTGGGTCACTTAGGTATTAACACTATTTAAAATAATAGTTGAACGGAAAACAGGGGGGAACGAAGGATAGGAAACCAAGGAACAGGGTACTCGAGAAAATTAAAAATAAATAAAATATGGAAATCTAGATATCACCACACTGACAAGAGCATGGCTCTTCAGGGGAATTAAGGGGATGCATGAATTTAACGGGGTCCAACGCTACCCCCATTTAAAATAAATTATTGGAAAGAAAATGGAAACATCATGTCATCAGAGTGTCGTGTGGTTCCCGGCAGAGTAGAATAGGACCACACCAAGTCTTCCGTGGATGTCGTAAGGCGACTTAGGAAACACAAGCTAAACAAAACTTATAAAAATCATAGAGACCTCTCCAACCCGTCTGGCCAGCGTGGAGAGTGTAGGCCAAATCCTCTGACTGCTCTGGCTAAAATATGGCTCTGGTAGTACAGAGGGTCGTGCTCCTGCGCTGGAGACTAAAAGGACCTGATGATGATGATAATGATGGTGGAAACATCATTTAAAATTTTGTTCTGCGTGGCCCTAGCCCTCTTATACTATAGTTGTTATAGATTAATATAGAGACGGGTTGTACATACATACATATTGTCACGTCTTTTTCCCTAGCGGGGTAGACAGAGCTCAGCCCAAAGCCACGTTTATTATGGTGGTGGGCGTGGAGATGGACGGGTTGATTCTCTCATAAAAAGGTGTTCGACCCCATGAGTCAAGTGTTTACTATAAGCGCTTGCGACATTATCATAATAGGTTTGTGTGTTTGTTTATGTTACACAATTTTCATCGGAAGTGACAGTCATCGATCTCATACAAACAAGGTGTATGACCTGTATGAGAGTGGGTTCAACAAGTTCAACTGTTGATCGCTGTTGATCAACATACTTGATCGTGATATGAAGGTAGGATTAAAGTTATTACAAAATCCATTTCATTTTTAATTAAAGCTCAAGCCGGTGACTTTGTCATATTAATGACATTATCAGATGTTATGTATGTTAAGTTTTGTTCAACAGACCTATATTATATTGTCTTTGTTCAACAGTAAAAAAAAAATCAATATGAACCATGTACTGGGACGAAATTACTGATATTGATTGATTAAATGTGGATTAAATAATTTAACCTTAATCTTCGTTAGTAAAAGATCTTTTCGTCTTTAATCCAAAAAAAAGAAAATAAACTGACTAATCTATTTTCATACTCATTCATTACACTAGGCACAGTAGCGACGCCAATCATTTTATTCCTAATACTTTACAAATAGAAAGAATTCAAGAATGTAAATCATTAAGCACTAGTAAATAACTTGAAGTATTTTTGGAATCATGTTTTAAGATTATGAGAATCAGCCATTAAGAGAAAACGCGATTACCACCAAAAACGGCCGTTTTTGGTGGTACCTAATCTGATTCTCATCATTCTCACTGATTCTGATAATATTAAACATGATTCCAAAAATACTTCAGGTTATTTACTAGTGCTTAATGATTTACATTCTTGAATTTCTTTCTATTTGTAAAGTATTAGGAATAAAATGATTGGCGTCGCTACTGTGTCTAGTGTGCGGCCTTAAAGAGAAAATATTTGATTGTTTGTTTACATTAAATAGACTCCGAAACTACTGGACTGATTTTCAAAATTCTTTCACTTAATGAAAGCTAATTAATTTACAGGTTATATAGGCTTTAATGTACGGGAATGAAGTCGAAGGAAAATTGGTAGTGACTACATAAAAAAGAACCATAAATCTATGTCTCTATATGAATAATTGAAATCCTAGTCTTAATTAACTCGAATTGTAGCCGCAAAATTGACCATATGAATCCATTTTGGCAACTCAAGGTATTCTGAAATAAGAAGAGCACCGCATTTTTTCCATTTCTCTTTTTTTACTGTACGTTGTCCATTCTTATTGTCACGGCTTAAGAATTCAAATAATGTACAATATGGCGTAGTTTACCATGTCTCCAATACTTTACCATTTCTTTGAATTCGAGTGGTATGACTCACTCACCGTGTCCTGTAGCTGAAACACGGCCTCTTGACTTGAATGAGTCATACGACGAATTGCTATGATGCGTGTAGCTTACTTACTTGCTGATATCGTAATTTATAATATTAAAAAGAAAAATTCGCAGTCGGAAAAAAATCTGAACGGATTATGATGAAGATGATACTTGCTTGCACTGTTCTCTAAGTTAGACAATACCTAGTCTAAGTTAAAAATAAGTAATAATATTAAAACTTACGCGAGATAAATTCATTATGAAAACACGAGTCGGCGGATCCGACGTAATAAAACGTGAGTAAAGCCGTGTTTTCATAATTAAAAATAAGTGTTTTAATCTTACTTATCCGATTTTTTAGCAGACATTCAGCATTGGTCCCATAGAAAAAGTTGTTCAATTTGACGGGCTGAAGAGGTTGTAAATTCTTACGCGGTAAATGAGCACAGTTGGTTTTGTGTCTGGGGTTAGACGATTCCAACCCATTTGAAATAAATCGTTTGAAGAAAACGGAGAAATCATTTGAAATTTTTTTCTGCCAGGCTTTTCAAACTACTTTATGAACAAATAAAAGAAGGTTTTCTTAGCGTTTTTGTCAAAAAAGGCCACCTTGTGGCATAAACGCTAACGTTTCACGTTCACACTTGAAACTGTAAACAGTGGAACATGATTTAAATAATGGTCGCAGGTCGCAGGTAGTCGACCTGCGACCACGAACACAAGTGCTCGAAACGTTAGGTGTATAAATAATGTAATAAACGCGATAAAAACCGTATTAAAATAATTTTATTTAAATGTGTAACAATCGCGAAAACATAAGAAAACAGTGGAACATGAAATAGTTTGAAGCGTTATCTAGGGCTTTGAAGAACAAAATTTTAAGTAATATCTCTGTTTTCTTTCAAATGTTTTATTTCAAATTTGCAGCCCTCCCCGGCTGCGCCCAGGCATGTATTATACCTATAAACCTGTTGAATCAACTATCTATTAGTGGGAACTACATGAAAATATGTGCAGTAGTTTCTGAGTTTATCGCGAACAGACAGACGGACCCGGCGGAGGACTTTGTTTTATAATTGTATTGTGCGGATGTGGTCATCACGAGACCCCCAAAAATTCCCGTAAAGGTTAAAGTGGACAATTACATCTGTTTGATACGTACTCCCGCACTTCCATCGACCTTGTGTGACTCATCCCGTGATCCTGAAACAGCTGAACCTTTCTCCCGGGTCGCCGGGTCACGCACCGGGTGGGGGAGGGGGTGGCGTGAGTCATCCTGTTTTCATTTCCTATGCGTATTCCCGTTATCCTAATTCGCTGAAACAGTGAGTCATAGTTAGGCTTCGAATTGGTTATCCTTGCAAATCACGTCTTCATTATTTACGGGAGAGACAAAGCTGGAGGGTGGAATATTCCGTGCATAAGGTCGTTATGTAACTGTATTTTTTTTTTCATTAATTGCAATTGTTAACCGCCCAACAGTTTGTTCGTTCAAGAAATAAGGGTTTTTTTTAAATGTTTATTCACCAGATTGCAGCACTGAATCGTAGGGTCCACAGGGTTGCTTGCTTTGAATATTTTACAAATAGCAACGTCTTTTTGACACATGGTTGACCAATAACAGCGCCGACTCGATTGTTTTGTTTTTCGTATGTGTAAGTGGCCAACACTGGTGTCAGATTTTTCAAACTGCCTTAAGGCATCTGACATAGCTTAACGACTGCCATTAACGATGACAGCCGGGACCAACGGCTTAACGTGCCTTCCGAAGCACCGAGGAGCTCGAGATATTTTTATTATTTTTTATGCCACTTGCGGTCACCCATCCAAGTAGGAACTGCACCAAGGGTTGCTTAACAAACGTAAGCGCTCATAGAGCTCACACCCACTGGACCACCGGGCTCCTCAGACGCCGACTAATGACATCAGAATGTAAAGTAAATGGTAGGTATATGACTAAAATTGACGTTACTGTAAACACGTGCAAGTTTGTATCTAGATTGAAATTAAGCGAACAATTACTAAAAAATGTATAGAGAAAAGTTACAATTCCCATAACAGATTAAAATCAGTAAAAAAACACAGCAATATTAAAATACATAGATTCACTGTTTTCTCTGCATCCCAAGAACAAATAAACTTTTAATTTTCGACGAATTAACTAAATACAGTATTCCCTGTATCCGACAGTAAGCGCAATTCTTGAAACTGAAGCAATAAACTGAATTTTAGTACACTAATAAACATAAACTGCTTTCAGTCTGCAAAATTTAACCATTTCGTGGAAAGTGGCTGGATTGCTGGAAACGCCGAGATGGGGATGAAACTCCCACATGTTCGCGGAAAAATGATATTATTCGGAAAATACAGAATTTATTCTCTCTCGATGCTGAGGGTAGTTCTCGGAACGCTAGATTTGTATACTGATTAAGATTTTTGAGATATATTCTTTAAAGCACTTTGTTTTAGCCCCTAGTACGATTATTAATTCTGTGCCATAACCTGAGGCCATAACATAAATTGGTCGGTCGGGATATCTCTCATTAAATTAAGAATTTTTACGCGGGCTGGATTCGAATTTGCGTCTTAGTCTTTGTACGACTAACGCCTTACCTAGACCACCGCGTTTAGGTAAGGCGTTAGACGTACAATACTTAACAAGGACATGTCAGAATAGCATTGTAATTGCGGAAAAATACCAAATAAAATAGATCTCTTCGTATTCGTAGACGTTATTGATTTTGTTTCTCATTAACGTTTTTTGTTGTTGATACCTGAAAGATGTGGGTACTGTAAACAAGCTTTTAAACTTTACAAGTCTCTTTTACATACCTTTGAATACCCAGGGTTTTTTGGTATCGTTAACATGAGTGGACCGATAAATAGTACCACAGCATGTGGTTCCAAAGTCCCAACCCTCTGGTTTATTTGGCTAATTGCGTCACAATTTTGTATCTACCATATTATGACAAAACGAAATAGAAGCACTATTCAGGACATATAGCAAAATTCATCATCATCATCAGGTCTTTCTAGTCTCCACTGCAGGAGCACGACCCTCTCTGTACTACCAGTGCCATATAAGTACTAGCCTGAGTAGTCAGAGGATTTGGCCTACACTCTCCACGCTGGCCAGACGGGTTGGAGAGGTCTCTTTGATATTAAAAAGCTTTGTTTAGCTGGTGTTTCCTTAGTCGCCTTTTACGACATCCACGGGATGACTTGGAGTGGTCCTATTCTACTCTGCCGGGAACCACACGGATTAAAGCAAAATTATTACAATACTTTTGGCATAATATTATGATCATATCTCAATTTTAACAAGTTTAGGCTAACGATGAAGCATACCTTGTCCTTGCTCCATATTTTGGTCCAATATTTTTGTAATAAGAGTATTTATGACTTATTATATTGTCGTGGACCATAAGCGCATATTTATATTCCTTAGTTGTGTGTATTTGTATAGCATGGGCAACTTTATAATTAATGAGATTATTATTACAAACATTATTTCCAACTTATTTACTGGTGTGGTATTACATATTTATTTAGTTTGTGATACAAGTTACCATATATACACAGACCTACCGCCATCTAGTATTGTCAAATGCCATTATGGTGCTGCGTGTTATATTGCTGATTCTAAAAAGCACACGCACTCTTTATCGAATAGTGTCTTCAGAATGGTAAAGATACTGTTAATTTTTTTTTAATAGGACTAAATATTTTATCAGTGCACATCAATTGCAATAACTATCAAAAGAATAGCTATAGCTACACCGTACATTGTAGTATCTGTATTTTTTCGTATATGGTAAGAAGCTCGTTTCATATAGCACCATCTATATCTTTCTTCAGGTAATATTTTATAAAAAGTGAATGCTTTTTAGAATTAGCAAAATAACATTACCTAGCACATTGTAGTACTAATAGATGACGGTAGATCTGCCAATATTGTAATCTTTCACATTAAATAGGTATTATTTTCGTTTTATAGGATTTAATCAAGGCAAATCGAGAAAACAACTGTAAGATAGCGATGAATATCCAAAAAATAATTCCAGTTATTATTATGATTCACAGGTACATACTTGACAATGGAGGATTCATCAAAAATAGAATAATTTTAGACGTTGGCTGTGGATGTGGAGCTAGTTCTATTGCAGCGGCTAAAATGCAAGCAAAACACGTTATTGGAAATGATATAGATCCTTGTAAGTAAACAAATAAAATTATAAAATGAATCAAAAGTTGGAGATGCCGGGGATCGAACCCGGGGCCTTTCACATGCAAAGCGAACGCTCTACCACTGAGCTACATCCCCTGATAACTGGCGAGTTAAAAGAAGCGTTTTATTTCAGATGCAGTCGCAGCAACGCAAATAAATTCAGAATTAAATAATGTTACCATAGAAACAAGCATGAACAA
Source organism: Rhodophaea formosa (assembly GCA_963082605.1). Taxonomy (NCBI): domain Eukaryota; kingdom Metazoa; phylum Arthropoda; class Insecta; order Lepidoptera; family Pyralidae; genus Rhodophaea; species Rhodophaea formosa. The sequence continues at coordinate 12,340,022 of OY720226.1, forward strand.
CTTTATTGGCGCGAAGTGTGAAAAATTTGATACTATTTTGATCGGCGACATGTTTTATGATGAAGAATTCGCTAATATGTTGTTTGAATGGCTAATAAGTTTGGTTGCAAATGGTAAAACTGTAAGTAACAATATTTTCTACTATGGAATGTTGTTTGTTTTTAAATAAAACAACAAACAACTATTGAATATACGTAGACAAGTACCAATGGCAATTGATTGATACCTATCCTGAACAAGGCTCGCGATCAGTTGTCTGAATATAATATAATAGACACCTACCTACAAAGCTGAGCTACAAAGGCAAATACCTAAATGTCACACAGAATTCCATGTCAAAGCGTTATGTGTAGGTAAATCGTAATAACTATCCATAAAAATATCCACTTCTTGGCGCTATGGTTGTTAGGAATGTTTTATCAACATTGGTTTAGCCAAAGACAATATAGGTTCAGCCAATTGGAGATTGGAGGGCTCCATTAGGGTTGTCAACCGTACTTTATTATCTCATATATAGTATTGTACCTACTATATTTTGGGACTCCGTACTATATTATACTGTTGAAGAAATATACAGTACGCGAAAATACTATATTTTAGTACAATAGATCAATGTCTATATTTTGCAACACTAAAACTTTTCCCTTGCGGAGTAGACAGAACCAAACTCCACGTTTAGCATGTTGGTGGGCTTGTAGGTGAGAACGGATGATGATGAATATAGTGTCCATCTTGTTCCTATAGGTATATGTTTTTGTTTCCAGGTGCTAATTGGCGACCCTGGTCGGCATGGTTTGACGGAGAGGCGAAGGCAACACATCACGCTGTTGGCGAAGTATCCATTGCCGGAAGACAGCTGTATGGAAAATCACGGGTTTACGGAGACCACGTTATGGCAACTGAATTAATTATAGATTTAGCACTAAACAATTTTTACTTTTTTTTATTTAGCACTAGCAGCTAGTCTTCCCCGGCTGCGCATGGGCATGAATTATACCTTTAAACCTTCCTCATGAATCACTATCTATTGGTGAAAACCACATGAAAATTCGTGCAGTAGTTTTTGAGTTTATCGCGAACGGATAATTTTGATATTAATGATATTTTATTAGATGACAACGATGACAATAAAACTTCTGAAACCTGCATTACAGAGTTGTTTATAGATCAGCACCAAGTCCAAAAAGTCCTAAAAAATCTAGATACCACTAAAAGTGCGGGGTTAGATGGCATAGATTCTTATTTTCTAAAAAATACAGCTGAGGCCATTGATAACCCACTTTGTATTCTTTTCAACAAATGTTTGCAAGAAGGAGTGTTTCCTAAAATCTGGAAAATGGCGAGAATACATCCTGTTTTTAAAGCTGGGTCTAGAAAAGATGTTGAGAATTTTAGGCCTATATCCATACTACCTTTTATCTCGAGGGTTTACGAAAGTCTTGTTCACGATGCTGTTTATTCCTGTATGCAAGGGAACATCTCCGAACATCAGCATGGATTCGTAAGGCACCGTTCTACTGTTACTAATATGCTTGTATACACGACATTTTTATTTAAAACTTTAGACGCAAATATACAGGTGGACAGTGCTTACACCGACTTTCGTAAGGCCTTCGACAGGGTAGATCATAAAATCCTACTTGAAAAAATTGCCTACAATGGAATCAGAGGCAACCTCTGGCGTTGGTTCAAGTCATATATAATGAACAGAACTCAAAAAGTAGTCATTAATGCATATGAATCTGAGTGTATAAATGTAACTTCTGGGGTACCTCAAGGGTCCATTTTAGGGCCATTATTATTTGTTCTTTTCATTAATGACATTGGAGACTGCTTTAAACATTGTAATTTTCTTCTATATGCTGATGACTTGAAAATCTACAGTGCTATAAAAGATAACAATGATCATGTCAATTTCCAGGATGATTTAAATCGGTTTTCGTTGTACTGCTCTAAAAATAAACTAGAACTGAGCTTGAATAAATGTAAAATTATCACTTTTACGAAGAAAAGGCACATTAGTCATTTTGCGTACTCCATATGTGGTTCCGTTATTGAAAGAGATACCAACGTCAGGGACCTCGGAATTACTCTCGATTCTAAGCTCCATTTAGATATGCATATTGAATCTATACTTAATAAAGCTTTCAGGATGTATGGCTTTGTCATGCGGTCGTCTGTACTATTCAAACAACCGTCTACATATCTGAACCTGTATAAATCTCTCGTAAGGTCTCAGCTTGAACACGCAGTTGTAATATGGAACCCGTTTTATCAGAAGTATGTGGATGAATTAGAGATGGTTCAAAAAAAATTCTTGCGATGTATGCAGTTTAGATGTGGCAAAGGACGTTTATCTTATAATGACCTCCTCAAGGAGTATAAACTGTTAGACTTGAAGTCAAGACGAACACAGCTAGAAGCGATGTTGTTGTATGATATTCTCCATAATCGATATGACTGTATAGAAATTATTAATGAAATATTTATAAAAGTCCCCACGAAAACCAATACGCGGTCGTCTCGTTGTTTGGATCTATTCTGGACTAACACAAGTCGCACTAACGCTGGAAACAGATGCCCGTTGACTCGAATGGTTAAGTCACACAACAAATCGTTTCAACACCTTGACATATATAATTTAAAATATGCCTCCTATAAAAAAGGTAGGTATATTCGAAACTTTGTACAAATTAATTGACGAAAAAATGTAGTACCTATAGCAGCTTTAGTATAATTAGTAACCTAGTTATGACGCTCGAACTTACTACTTCTACTTTATGAGTATTATTGTTGTGTACATCCATCTAAATATTAATATTAAGCAAATCAATTCTCCTAATGATCTCATTTATACTTTATCTTGTATGTATTCTGTCTGGATTCTTGCTTTCCACAACCTGTAAAAACTATTAAACTCAAATTGTGACCATCATCGCTGAGTCCATAGTAATACTCAATTAGGTTTTAATTTTTCTTTATTGTATCGCTACTGTGAACTTGTTTGTGGTCCATGTTAATAATAATAAAAAAAAAAAAAAAACAGACAGACGCAGCGGAGGACTTTGTTTTGTAATATGTAGTGATATTATAAAATAAATACTGTATTTACTGCAGTGCCGGCGTTAGCAGCGCCCCGGGTGAGATCTCTGTGGGTGGCCAACTGGCCAATCACACCGCTGGCAAAACGCATCACGCTACTTTGCAAACTAATTTTGAGATTCGCACCCTAGACCCTGCGCTCTGGGTGGTCGTCCAGCCGCGCATCACCCTACTCCTATACTTGTCTTTCTCTTTTGAATGACATGCAGTTTTTGTCAGACTTTGCCACATGTGGCTAAAAATACTACCTATACTCTCAGAGTATGACTGTCTCGTTCTTTGCTTTCGTTAGTTATACCATTTATACTCTAAGGTTATACCTAAGTAATGGCCTGGGTGAACAAAATGGACTAAAAGCGTAATTTGTTCACCAAAGCAAAGGCAATATAATACTAACGTAATAGACTGCCCACCTCATACAAAAATATTGGACCAAATTAAGGTTGCGAAAAGCAGGCGAACATATGGCGCAGGAGAGTTGCTTGCTACTCGATACTAGATGGCGGTAATCTGCGTTAGCCTTTAACTTACTAAATATACGGTGTCATTTTAAAATATTATGCCTAAAATATTGTTTTGATTTTTAATAAGATATATTTTGTGAATCATGTTTTTATATTCTCATAATACGGTAGATACAATGTTGTGTAGTTTCGAGTGGCGCCATCTATGCGAGTCTCATGACCAAAGCATGTGGTCTCAACGCCTTAATCGTACGATTTGTTCAACACATATAGTTACTACAGCTTCATTGGTTGCTACAGCTCCAAGGATAGAGTTCGAACTGCTATGGTTTTTCCGAGAGAGACTACAGTATTGATTTCTTCAAAAAAGGCGTGGCAAGATTTCTTCAAGGTCAACAACGCGCAAGTGCCTGGCCCTTGGTGTTGCAGGCGTCCTTAGACCGCTTTCCGTAGACTAAGGACCGTAGGTAGGCCGTATGCCTCTTTGCCAACTGTTGTATAAAAACACGGAGCAAGAGACATCCTGGCTCTTACCGAGAGACTAGTAGTCCGCCCCGTTCGCCCGTGGTTGGTACAAAGCCATCAACGGTGAAAGAAATTTTGAAATCGGTTTAGTTAGTTCCTGATATAGCTCCTTCAACCATACAAGCAAGCAAATTCTTCAGCTTTGTAATATTAGTATAGATTATCGAGAGAAGAACAATAAAAGAAAGCAATAAAACTAAAATATTTTAATTAATAATCCAAATACAACAAAGTATCAAAATGTTTCTTAAAATAATTTCGTTGTACAAAAAGTAGTTTGAGTTTTATTACAAAAAATATTAACTAATCCGAGATGTTACCAACTACACAACTGTTTATATTATTACAAATATTTACATAACTACTAAGTTATTGTAATATCTTACAATACATTAAATTAATTCAGGTAATTAACTTAAAACTAACTTGAATTTCAATGAGACTTTAGAAATTAAAATGCCGTTTTAGTTAAAGCGCCATCTATTGACGCGTGGTGGAACTTTTTCGTAATCAACAAGCACGCAAGAATCTACAGTTCTACAATGTAAATTTTATAATTATCAATTTTACAACTGATAGTTGTGCATAGTGTTGGCGTAAATGCCGTGTTTTGATCGCGCAGTCCTTCCAGAGTAGTGGGAATAGGTGTCCATGTCCATGGGGGCGTGTGGATGCATTATGAGAACAGGTTGTAGGGCCAGAGATTTTCGGGAGCCGGACACAGATGTCGCGTCTGTCACGTACGCGTTGTTCACCTCACCTGGAAATAGATATTTTTAACTTTTAAATAATTCAAATTAACTTGACTGATACCTACAACCTATTAATTTATCTATCGTGAACAAGCAAGACACCTTGTTTAGATAGTAACACAGCAAGATTGCAAGATCAAGCACCAAGAAAATGTGCTTGGCAAAATGTGTTCTTGTTGAATTAAAATAGGTAACTTGGATGTTTATCTATATAAGTATATATAATAAAATATAGTATCGTTGAGTTAGTATCCTGCGACACAAGTTCACAACTTACTGTGGGGCTAGCTCAATTTGTGTGATATGTCCCTATATATTTATTTATTATTTATTTATTATTATTAGATATCACAAAAAGAAGGGCAGCTGGAATGCTTGGCAAAACAAGATACCTAGGTATCAATTTATGCATCTAATACATGCCCACTCTCTTGTAAAAACTACTGAGAGTCTTGGTTTAATTTACAAATATTAACACCGAAAATGGAAACGTGACCATGTGAATCACACAAAATTTAGACCAAGAAGAATATAATTCTTGGGGATATCAATCAAAGCTCGGTCTCTGGATCGAGTCTGTCAATCCTTAAGTCGATATAATATTCTACCTTAAAAAGTCTGGCCAGGTAGGAGATGTAGGCCAAATCCTCTGACTGCTCTGGCTATTATATGGCTCTGGTAGTACAGAGAGGGTTGTACTCTTTCAGTGGAGACTAAAATAGAACTTGTGATGATAACAACACAGGTAGTAATATAATATTGTATAATAATAAGATTATAATTGATAACTTCGTGCTAATTGGATGATGAAAGTAAGCCCAAGTTAAGTAAAGGTGCTAAACGAATGTTTATCTAATCACCCATGTCTAGTCATTCTGAAAGTATGTCAGTCGTTACCATATTCATGAGTAGACACACGCAAAACTAGTTTTGTCGTTACCGCAGGGCCGCCTCGAGCCGTTATAATTCGTAAAATATGATAATTTTATAGATATGCGGACATTCCTGCACTTCCTCGGCAATTAAATAAATATTCTTCTCTTTCGTGTACAGTTGGCCACATAGAAATGAATACTATCCTTCATACAATTGGTACTACTGCATGAGTAGTATTGTTAGTATACTTTTCAATGTGGTACCTATGTTAGGTAGTAATGACGTGACCCACACCTAAGTATTATTGATATTCCGCGGTACTAATAATAAATAGCTATATAACCCCCTTATGTCGGAAATTAGTGTTCGACTCCATGCAATAACCTCCATGCAATAACCCAGCAGAAATCCACCTATATTTCAATTCTAAATCTTTTAAAATGCAAAAGTTCCCCCTCTGGCCAAGACCTGTTCAAGGGCAATGGTATTTTCAGGACCGAGGATCTGTCTGGAGATCGTCATTAGATCAACTTCTTCAAAGGACCTCTACGTGTTGGATCTTTAGAACAACGCAAGGCTCTCAAAGGTCCAGGCTAAAACCCGTGAACTCCAAAGAGATACAAATAATAAATTTGAACGCACAAATCGTACAGACAAAGCTAGCCTAAAGGTAAGTTCGAGACTTGTGTTATAGAATAGTAACTCAACCATAGTATATTTAAAAGCAAATAAACATCCAAGACCCAGGTCAATCAATAATAAAAGAAAGTAAGAGTCAACTAGTAGACAACAATTTATGACGGGTTGATATAACGTAGAACCTGCCAAAAATTATATTATAGCAAAATGAGGCCTCCGTCAATTCTAAAATTTCTTGCTCAAAAGCAGTCTCAAACAAAACATCCACAATACATACGTAAGTATTCATATTGTCTTTAACAATACACAATACTACAAATGGTAAAGTAAATGCTAAAAAAGTAAAGGCTTTTTTGCGGATACATATCAACTGGAATGCGTTAAAAGAACATTTCGTGACTCGACAAAGACAAATAAAGAATCTACCGATCGTGATGATATGTCTGCACATCATCCGATGGTATCTCAAGCGAGCAACAGCCAGGGTTGGCATGATTAAAACAAGTGATTTTTAAACACATGTTTAAGACAGTTTCAATTAAAATCGTGTTTTATATTACGTGTTTAAAAACACGTTTAAAAACAAGTTTTAAACAATGTATTAAACATTAAGAAAAAAAAATTCAAAATTAATTTTCATAGTAAATAAAATTAAATAATAATTCAGGATTCTGAAAAGATTATGAAATGTTAGAGAGAAACTCAAGAAAGGCACTCCTATTTATAAAGAATAAAATTCATAGGTGATTCCCCGCCAGTGAAGTCCCGCTAGTAAAGTCCCCAAGTTGGCCCAAAGTAATTCCCCTGTGGGTATTTCCCTAAATACAAAGCGCTTTTGCGGCTATTCCCCTAATATAAAGGGGCTTCCCCCGATTAACAAATTTAAAACATACAGAGCGAAAGTACTGACTGATTAGAGATAGGCACGCATGACAACATAAAATAAACTTTTATCCATTGATAGATTTTTGTATATATTGATTATTACGCATTTGAAAGCATTTAGTCTAGAAATGAATAATTAAAGGCCTAATTGATGATTAAATTAACGGCAAAACCGAAAATAAAAAAAAAATAAAAATTTACAAAGAAAACACTTATTTAAAACAAATTGAACTGTTTGTTTTATAAAATTTAAAAAAAACTGCTTTTTTTTCCAACCCTGGCAAATAGCCAAACAATTAACTATAGATACGCTAGTATTATGTCTTTAACAATACACAATGCTGACGTATTCTCTAATACAAATTGTAAAGTAAATGCTCATAAGTATGCTTTTGGCGGATATGCATTTAATGGAATGCTGGAATGCGTTAAAAGAACATTTTCGTGACTTGACAAAGACAAACAAAGATATCTACCGATCGTGATGATATCTGCACATCTGATGGTATCTCAAGCGAGCAATAACCAAACAATTAACTTTCCATGTTTAATCCAGTCACTCGCTTTCAGTACACTCGAAACTGGGTCGTTCCGGCGTGGTCAGAGCCACCGGGGTGGAACCTGGCACTTGTTATGTAACGTTACGTGCTTATGACTTTGTTAATGAATATGTTGTGTTATGGAGTTATTACGGTTGCACATTTTAAGACATCATTTTGGCGACTATCGTTGAAAGAGTTATAATCGTTACAATCGTTGAAACTAGATAGACTTAGCCTAAAAGCGTACAAAAAAATGTCTATGATGCAAACACATAGCCACGATTTAATCGATTTTGATGGCATTAATTGACAAAGGCTGTCCATCACGCACAAAATCATTGAACAATTGGCCAGTTTGTCATTCAATCATTGAAATAAGGGCATGACGCCGTCTAGAGAGTATATAAGTTAAAGTAAATATTCGATCTTGCAGCTCAGTGTTTTGGTGATCCCCAAGTGAAATCGGTTATTTATTTTCTATCCGACTGTTTACAAACTTTTGCCATAACTATAATATGGAGTTCAGACTGACAGTTTAAAAATGGTAGCAACTTGGTCTACACTAGAAAAACTGGCTTGATGTTGCCAAAGTTGTCAACACTAGATAGTGTAAGCGAAGCGTGAGATGCACATTCACCAGGTATTTCCGAATCGATTAGACATTGGAGCTCTCAAAAACCGAGTCTGTCTTTTTAGAGGGCCAGCAATGCTCTTGACACACCAAGTGGTCAATTTACCAAATGGTCTGATGGTAATGGCCTGATTAACTACATGGCATGTTTTCTTTTGGATTGGCTGATGATATTTACCTTTGTACAATGAAGGCGGTGGGTATCCACTGTCAGGCTGCAGACGCACGTGCCTGGTGGCTAGGATGAAGGCCAATGCCGCCAGCACGATGCCGTCGAGACAGCCGATCACGGCGAGGAGATACGCCCAGCGGATGTGACAGCGACCTGGAATTGAGAGCAGCATAACATTATCACTAAGTACATAAACAATTAGCACTAAGTTATAGTAAAAAACAAAGTCGCTTCGCGCTGTCTTAGAGGTGAGGTCTAAAATAAAAACACAACGGATTTTGATGCGGTTTTTTCAATAGATAGTAATTTTTAGAGGTAGATTTATATTCATTTGATTTCCTAACATAGTGATCCGACAAAGAAAGAAAGTTCAAGATGCTGGAAAACGTATTATGGAACTAAAGTGGAGTTGGGCAGGACACCTGGCAAGGCGAGGTGATGATAGGTGGAGTAGGGTTTTGACAGAATAGTGGCCAATAGATGGCAGGCGAAGCGTAGGTCGTCCGAGAGCTAGGTGGATTGATGTTGTGAGGAAAAACGCAGGTCGAAACTGGCTACGTAAGGCACAAGATCGAAATGGATGGCATGCATTGAGAGAGGCCTATACCCAGCAGTGGGATGCAGAAGGCTGTTGATGATGAGATTTATATCTAGTTAAAGTACATAAAAGGAATGAGATGCATTCAGTTATCATGTCTTTATCCTTTGCTGGGTATAGACAAAGCCGAAGGTCGTAAAACCCAAGAAATGAGATAGTGTGGAGATTTTCACGTGTACCTAGGATCAAAGCGCGATAGCTCATTGGTGAAGCACTGGTCGTGCCAATTCGCCTCCGAATTTTTCTCCACATGTTATTTCTTAATTGAATAAGAGTAAATCATGAATCATATGGTCAGGGATGCCATGCTCAACTACCTGTCCGGTGGTTGCAGGTATGGCATCGGGTACGAGCGCCCAGCCTTCCGAACTGCTACTTTCTGATCCCCAATCCATCTGAGCAAGTAGCATCCCAAATACCTTTATCTCATTTCCCTATCCCAATAAACTTCTCCCGCGTTTAAAAAACCAAAATAATAAATAATAAACCCGTTTGCCAAGCGTGGTGAGTATATGGGAAAACTCCCCGATGATGGAAATAGTTGGGGAGACGCCTATAGTTATGTCCAGCCGTGGGGATCTTGCGGCGGTAAGCGCTATGGCAAACTTAGTTCCAAAGTTTGATGGCTGTAGGTGCACTGCTTTTTAACTTAACTATTATTGTTAAAGCTATTGACTGAGCTCGTCAAATATAAGAAGACATGGTCTTACCGATATGGTACTGGTCTGCCGTGGGTCCGCAAGTCTCCTGCACCGAGGTCTCGCTCCAGGCCGCCGGGTACACCGCCACTCCCGCCACTAGGCACACGGCTGGAACAGAGGAAATATTCATCAGTTAATGTTTTCTATTTTAACCCCAAGAAGGTTGCGCCGTGTGGTTCTCGGCGGCAGAATAAAATAGGACCACTCAGTCTTGCCGGTGATGTCATAGAAGATGACTTAGGACACACAAGCTAAACAAAGCTTATAAACATCAGAGAGACCGCTACCCCGTCTGGTCAGCGTGAAGAGTTCACCAAATCCTCTGACAGCTCTGGCCAATACTTATATGGCTCTGGAAGAACAGAGAGGGTTGTGCTCCTACAATGGATATTAGACGAAATAAGACCTGATGATGATGAAACGCACGCTTTACCATTTATAACAATAAATAAAACTTGTGTCTCGCTCAAAGCAAAGACATATAATATTGTCTTTGCTTAAAGTCAGCAGTATTAAAAAAAATATTACTCCGAAGAAAGTATTGTATTATTCTAGCTTAGGTGTCGAGCAATAAATTGAAACAATATATATTTCTTCGAAGAAAGTTTCCTTTTCAATAACAGCCTCTTACACAAATGAGTTCGAGTTCTTACAAATGATTCTCTATTTCCAATTTTTGTTCCACTCTCCATTATGTAAAGCGATTGAGAGCAATTACGGTCATGCTCGAGTCGTCTCTCAGAAAGCCTTCATAATTACAATTTCACCGACTTCGCTAATGAAGGGAAACGTCCGATGTTCCGGTGGTTGGTAAAATTGTAATACAATTGGTGTTAAAATAATAACAACGAAATGAAGACGCTACCTAAACCTGGATATAATTAAATTCATAAGGAATCTTGTTTTCTGTAAAAAAAGAAAAATTTCCCTTCCTACACCTTTCGACCCTAGGTGTTCAGTCAGTACTCTATGGAGCTACTTTCTCTTCCCAATCCATCCGACCAACGACGACGACGAGCTCCGTGGCGCAGCGGTCAACACGCTGGCTTGCGACACGGATGGTCCCGGGTTCGATCCCCGGTCAGGTCAAGATGGAAAATGATCTTTTTCGGATTGACATGGGTCTTGGATGTTTATCTATTATATGTATTTGTAATAAAATATAGTATCGTTAAGTTAGTATCCCATAACACAAGTCTCGAACTTACTTTGGGGCTAGCTCAATCTTTGTGATTTGTCCGTACATATTTATTTATTTATTTAAATAGCATCTCAAAAACATTTATTCTATTTCCCCGGTTGAAAATGGTTTCGATGGCAGCAACGCATGGACAGCAACGTAAGTACCAAGATGAGTCAAACAAAACTGTGTTCACCAACACGTCTGCCAAGCGTGGCAAACCTCCACGATGAAAATCCTTGGGGGAGGTCTATATCCAGCAGTGGACTTCTTGTGGTTATGATGATATCGTATCACAGCAAACAACATCAAAAAAAATATATAACAAGAAAGATAAATGACGTTCAAAAAGCGATACATGAGATCCAAAATTTGAATAAAAACTATTCATTTCATTTCATTTCAGCCTAAGGGAGTAAGCAGCTAGGAAATTGCTCAGAAACTAAAAATATTCTCTTCTCTTTTGGCAACTTGCAAAAACTACGATGCTGCAGAAAAACATTGTCATCTCGAAAAAGGCACCAATCTTGACCAACGAAATAGGAGACTTGAACATATGGCTGGCGCTAATGTAGGGCTTAAGGGCGCGCATTCAATCTACGGCGAAATTTCAGTTTTTTGGTGTTTTAGACCGCCTTATTTACGCGTAAATTAACCAAATAAAATAAAATTATTCGTGATTATATAAAGATCAACTCTTTTTTTAGTGCACTGCAACGTAAAATTACCGTTTATTGGTGTTCACTTTTATTACTATGAGGTTTTCGTAACGCCGAATTGCAAAAATGCCGGTTAAAGCTCACATTGAAATATGAAATAAAAATTAAATCATGTTAATGTAACTAATTTAATATTTTTAGAACGCAGATTATATTGTCTTTTAGTGCACCTCAGAGGAAAATATGATAAATTATTTATCTATATACTGATAAAAATTCGTTAAAAAATGTCATAATTTACGTTTTATAGTGCTGCTTTTCCACGATAAATACTTATTTTTTTCTTTGATATTCTATTTATTACTAATAAACATACTGTTTGCAAGCAGATCTAATTTTTAATTTAATTAATATCCGATGTTTATAATTTTATATGAATTTTTTAAAATCGCCTATAAAACCAAGCGCCCGTGTAGTGACAATTTAGTTCGCGCCAAGCCTTCCTGACGGGTGGACGTATCGCTCGTCGCTCGCCAGTCGACGTCTACAAGGTCATCGATCTACTGTATGTAGACACGTATAGTGCGACCCGAGCGGGTTGATCGTTTACTAAGTATTAATACTTTTCGATTGTTTTGAGTAACTATTATGTGTCCATTTTGACTCGCATAAAAATCTTATTCATATTATTTTTTTATATTATTAGGATGTAAAATTGTATGAAAACAAAATTCGGACTACTGGTAATAGGAGTTAAAAAAATATGTGAGACAAGGCAGGCCCTTATTATGTACAAGGTGACATTAAAACAGGTGAAATTTTCTAGGGCATCGTTTTCGTAGTTTTTGGGGGTGCTCTAATGGATATGACGACATTTTCTTAATCCAAGATGGCGGATGTTAAATGCTATGAAATTTTTGATATGGCTATCGTTAATGAGGTTTTTCGGGGTGCAAATGATGATATGACGTCTATTTTGCAATCAAAGATGGCGGATGTCAAATGGAATGAAATTTTTGATATGGGTATCGTTTTCGAGGTTTTTGGGGGTGCATATAATGAATATGACGTCTTTTTCCGAATCTAAGATGGCGGATGTCAAATGTCATGAAATTTTTGATATGGGTATCGTTTGTGAAGGCTTTGGGGGTGCTCATAATGGATATGATGTCATTTTTGGAATCCAAGATGGCGGATGTCTAATATTATTAAACTTTTGATATAGCTATCGTTTTCGAGGCTTGTTGTTTTTAATGTCATCCTATATACAAAAGACACGAAAGCAATTTACACAGAAATTTGAAAAAAAAAACTGGTAAAATTTAATTATGTTTCAGTAATGGAAAAGAAACGCAAGAAATACAGTTGAAATTCGTAGATAATCAATCGCCCGCGTGAATTTTGGTTAAATTGTGAAATAAAATGTAGCCTATGTTACTCACCGAATTCTTCACTACCAATATCTAGTACGAGTATGAAGTTTCATCTGATTAGTTCAGTTTGTTTTTGCTTGAAAGACGAACAAACACAACTACTAGGGGCAGGAGCTTGTGTGTGTATCTGTCTGATCATAGCTCCCAAATCGACAAAAGATTTAGATTTATTTTTATTTTGTCTGAAGGTGAATAACTATCGGGACTATAAAAGGGCTTAATATTTAAATGGAAAAATAAAAAAGATAGAAATGATTAATACAAGCTTTACAATAATAATATACACTTATTATTTCTTTTAGGAAGTATATGATGCACTTATATCCGATGTAGAAAAATCAAATGGAGGGGAACAAATAAGTACCCTGGAAAAAACGAATAGTATTGAAGAGCATGATTTGGTTTATAACTACTAGGATTATAAGTACATTGCAAATATCCCAAGCTTTACTAATAGAATTGATAGTTTATTTTATTTCATTACAATTAGAGCCAGCAAAACCAACATAAAAGAAACCGGCTATTAATTTAAAAAAATATTCAAATTGTTGAATTATTTTATCCCTACTATTTATTCTACACTTTAATTTTTAGGTCTTATATTATATGTATAATTTGTACCTTATCTATACATATAATAAAACAGTAAAAATATTTTGTCTGTACATTTAGTATTTTTGACTGAAATAGATAGAGGGACACTAAAAAAGAACAATAGAAAGGAAAAATGTTTTTTTAGAATTTCTAAGCTGTCTGCCTGTCTGTCTGTATGTATGATCACGTTTATCTCCGGAAATATTGGGACGGATTAGAATGAAACTTTTTTTGCTATATAGCTACTAAACCTGGGCAACATAAAAGGTGAAAATGATTTCAAAAAATGGAACACCTGATGCAGCATCATAATGGTCCTGCTGAACTATAAGAATATATATAAATGACGCCTTAGCAAAAGTTATTCAACCTGAGGAGCATTCTTTGTTGAGATGTTTAAATTGAAGATTTGGAACACCTGACGCAGAACCATTATAGTCTAGGTAATAAATACGAAATATAAAAATGACGCCTTAGCAAAAGTTATTCAACTTGATGAGCATTTTTTGTTGAGGTATTTAAATTGAAGATTTAGAACATCTGATACAGAACCATGTCAAATTTTATATCGTCAATTTTACAGAGTCACTCTCCACTGGGATATAGTGCATAAAGTAAGATTAGCTTATATTACTGGTGACCGCCCAGCGGTCCCGGGCCACTCGCAACTAGGATATGCCTTTTGGCAACGTAGCTTTTAGCCCATACGGCAAAACATGAGAGTTTGCTTTCTCTCTAAGCCTTGCACACTTAGGCAACACAAAAAGCCGAAGTCCGTCTCTCTCGAAGGCCCTTTGGATATGTGCGCTTTTTAAGTTGCAGCATGACAGCAGGTCAAATTTACAGATTACGCTTATGTATCGACTTTAGTTCATATTAAGGTATATTAATTCACCGGAGTTATAAAGTCCACGTGAACGAAGTCGCGGGCATCAGCTAGTATCTTATAACATTCATATTTATACAAGTATTGAAATAATGAGTAATTTTAAAATTAATTACGAGTGTCAAGATTACTTTTCCGACTACACTCAATCTAGCGCTAACACACACAATGACATCCTGTATAGTTTTACGTCTGTGTGAGTTAATATCGACTCCCGCTCATAGTTTGACTTGCACAAATTTGGCTGCTCGCTCTAATGATTATTAATTGTAAGAAAGCCTTCATAATTACAATTTCACCGACTTCGCTAATTAAGGGAAGCGTCCGATGTTCTGGTGGTTGGTAAAATATTATTACAATAGCAACGAAAATAAGTCTCAACCTAAACTTGGACGAAGAATATTAATTATTATACAATACGCGAAACCTGGATAAAGTTGAATTCATACTAATCACAGAACACAGGTAAGGTATTTAGTATCTGTGATACTAATTATACCCTACCTATGTGCTATTTTTGCACCACATATATCTTCGTAAAATTAAGGGCAAAGGGACATCTTAAAGATGTTAAGTAATCTTGCCTTCGACTCACCCAAAAACAAAAGCTTTATTTTTTATTTTTATTTTAGCAAAAGATTGTAATTGATACTTTCACTTATAAATTTCACTTACACATTAACCATAACAATCATCAAAAAATCTCCAGTAAGTCATTGCTTCAGCTTGATTTTCTTATTTGTTTTATGATTTACAATAATTTTATTACAGAACGGTCATACCGCTAGTCACACCAAAGCAGTAAAGGCAGGCGATGAATGTCTTTCCGGTAGTAATTTGCTAAGTTTACGTCTTCCGTCTAGAGAAGTTATTTCGCAATTTATACGAGAAATCCGGTCGTCGTGAGAATTATTCTCATTCGCGCTCATTGGTCACCACATATTATCAAATCTTTATCCCTTGCGGGGTTAACAGAGCCCAATGTAATTCAAACCCAAAGGCCACTTTAGCGTGTTGATGGAAAGCAGAATCAAAAAAAAAAAAAAGTAGCCGCATCGCCTATAACGTGATTCATTAGATTTTCGCCCAATCCCTTGACTGGTTTTCACGGTCTGCGGGGGGTAGAAAAGCCACTTGTATATTCTATGTTTTTCTTTTTCTCCGTAACCAGACCAGCATGGAACAATTTTTTTATATACATATTTATTCCAGTTGCCCCAAAAACGGGGACAATATTGTGGGGGTATGGGACAAAACTTCTTTCTTTACCTTTGTACGTAAAGGCAATACCACCACTTGCGACCCCCACTCGTGGCGAATTGAACTTTGAGCACAGAATTAATCAATAGCTTTGAGACAGTTGAGAGAAGATGAAAGTATCAGATACAGTATCTCACGGGCTTTATGGAGGCTACGGTTAGCGTGGTGTTGGGCATGTCGGTTAAAAAAGGAAATAAAATATTACAGGCAGAATCATAAGGTAGTTAAAGTAGGTCATTATGTCGCCACTTATTGGCCGACCGTAAAATTTCCGAAAGGTCTTTTCGCCGATGATAAAATTTCCAAATTTTTGTTTCACTTCATTACTTAGGTTGTTGTTCGCTTGTTCATGTGCTGGTCTAAGTGTAACCATAACCAACTTACCTTCCATTACCAATTTGCGTATCCAAACCAATCGCTTTCGCAACAAGCATTGAACAAATATTCGGAGAATTTGTCATCGAAAACCCCTTCCGGACATTTTACGGTCGGCCAAATAATGGCGGAATAATTACACTTAGCTAACTTTTAGAACCATTTTTGATTATTGCATTTGTACAGATTACATTATCAATGCGTACTACCCGTTTTCACGCATTAGTCTAGTTAACTAGCGTTAGCCATAGTGGAGTATAGTGACTTTTTGAAATTTAGCTTGCCAGAGCGCGTGCCTCCGGAAGAGACATCTTCCTGTAGGATTATAAAATCTATGCGTTAGCTACAACCAAGTACTTACAAACAATGATAAAAGCAATTTGCCAAGTTCACGCCTTCAATCCGTTCGGCGTGAGAAGAACTTTTATGTAATAGAGATAGTTGCATCAATGTGTGGTTACTATCCTAGTACATCAAGATGCGGTTACAGCTCGGAAATCTTCACACTTCACTTCGCTTCCAGCTTAGCAATGGGTCTCCCGCTTGCCTAGATGAGACGTGTTGACAGCTATAAGGACCCATCGTTCTCACCGCGAAAGGTACCTAACTGACATTCCCTATGAGCCTTCCTCCTAAGAATCGGGGTACAAAAGCTGCAAGCACTTAGACCACACTTGTTGAAAGGCAAAAAGACCATTCCAAGAACAATGTTCGCGCTGCGTATCCTTGGTGCGGCGAACAATAGTATGCACTAAACACACCTGTTCTCCGTGGCTGTTCTGAATGAAAGCTTATTATGAACCATATCAGGATTGTAATAGAGATCAAATTAGCGTAATAGGAATATTGTTTGCTGGACAATGAGGCGTTCCCACAACGTCTTTTTTTTTCTTCAAATTTATGTGGTCTTTTAAGATGCTGTTTGTGCGTGTGCGTTTACCACAGATGTTCGAAGCATTTTTTTCATGTCGGCGTGTACAGCGATGGTTAGAAGGTACACGTAATCCTTTTTTTCTAGGTATTTTTAGTCCCGCCTGTCCTGTTTGCGTTATAATATGTTATAACTTATAATCTACATGAGCCCCAGAGTCCACAAAATGTTCAAATACGAGTAAATACAAAACGAGATTAAGTTTTTAAGGGATTATATTAACGGACACTTAGTTACATGAATAATCATGGCCCAGTGCTGCCCTATTCGAAAAAAAAATATTTAAAGGAAATTGACTTATTTTGACATACACACAGAGCGGTCAGAACTGATAATTCCCCCTTTTTGCGTCAGGGGTTAAAAACAAAATAGAAATTACTCTAAATACCAAAACTTTTTATACCTCCAATATCAGCTTGATAACATCTTAGAGCCATAAGGAAAGAGAAGACAGAACATCTGATAATATTTCATAATATATTTGTGGCGACCTCTACACTCGCCACAAGAACTAACACGAAGACCCAACTGTGAATATGGCGAGACAGCAAATAAAGACTTCTCACAAGATGGCGCTGCACAATCCTGAAACGCGCAAACAAAGTTTCTTCGATTTGCGACATGAATAAGACCTCCGACAGAACGTACCGTCGGAACCGTACGGTTCCCTGGGCGCACACCTTGCCCAACGAGAAGATCTTCCCTTTGTGGCGGTCGAGCATACCACCTCGCTCCCGCTACATATTAATCCATAATGTGCGACATACATACACAGTTCGTTCGACGCAAGCATTAAATAAATATAAATATATACGGGCAAATCACACAGATTGAGCTAGCCCCAAAGTAAGTTCTAATGAAAGACTTGTGTTATGGGATACTAATTCAACGATACTATATTTTATAACAAATACATATATATAGATAAACATCCAAGACCCAGGTCAATCTGAAAAAGATCGTTTTCCATTTTGACCTGACCGGGGATCGAACCCGGGACCATCCGTGTCGCAGGCAGGCGTGATGACCGCTGCGCCACGGAGCTCGCCAAAGCACGTTGAAAAGCATTGAAAGTGGACAAGACAAGAACAGATGTTTTTGTAGCGCTTTCACTAATTTCTTGCGGTCTCCAATACTGACAAGTTTGCAAATAAGTCTATTGCTATTCAATATTTATTTATTTCTTCGGAAAACTTACAGCTATACGTTACATTTTAAAATATTGATAGTTAATATCTATAAGCCATTAACAAGTTTTCACAGATAGTTGAAAAACATTTTTTTTACATGTATAACCGCGACTTGGTGTGGAAGTAACAAAATGTAGTTATATTATAATCTTAAGAAACTAAAAAGAAAAAGAAACCAAAACGAACGAGTTAGTTAGTAACCGTAATCCTAACTAATATTATAAATGTTAAAGTGAGTTTGTTTGTTTGTTACGCTTTCACGCTTAATCTACTGAACCGATCATTATGGAATTTTGCATTTACATACGTTAGGGCACTGAGAAGGACATAGACTATAAATCATGCGGGCGAAGCCGCGGGTAATAGCTAGTATAATATAAGAGGAAGCCGTGTTTTCCGTTTGGTTTCCGGCAAAGTACAAATCTTCCCGTGGGTGTAGTAGAAGGCGACTTAGGAAACACAGGCCAAACAAAGCTAAGAAACATCAAGGAGACCTCTCCAACCTGTCTGGCCAGCGTGGAGATTGTAGGCCAAATCTCTGACTGCTCTGGCGAATATATGACTTTGGCAGTACAGAGAGGGTCGTATCGTGCTCCTGCAGTAGAGACTAACAAAGACAGAATGAATAAAGACCTGATGATGATGATAAGAGGAAGAGGCGCCGCACCTTTCCGGTGGAAAGGTCAAAAAATTACCCCTCTCGCCCATTGGAAGACCCCCCCCCCTTTCCGCGCCCCAAAGTTTACAGGATGACTGGCGGGCTTAGTCGATAGGTAGGATCTTTCTTAACGTTCACATTTCTACAATTTTTGTTTCGATACCATTCTCATCATCATCAAAGCATCATTATGATCATCAGGTGTATCATTTGTACTACCAGTTGTACTTTTCGGTAGTACTTCTGACACGGAGCGGTCTTTTTTAGGCTTCACTGCAAGAGCACTACTCTCCCTCTCTGTACTATCAGAGCATATAATCCCGTGTTAGAGAGGTCTCGTTGATGTTTATAAGCTTTGTTTAGCTTGTGTTTCCTAAGTCGCCTTCTACGACATCCACGGGAAGATTTGGAGTGGTTCTATCCTACTCTGCCGGGAACCACACGGCTAACCAATCTGTTCAGGAGCTAATGTAATAGCTATGCCCATTCCGCTCTTATGATACGACCCGTGAAAGGAAAACTGGCATGCGTAACATTCCTTCATTTAATCTCACAGACTCCCTTACATCAGATAACTATGTAACCAACTTAAGGGCCCAAACAAACGAAGTAAAAGCAGTGGACAATGATGCTATCATTATGAAAGTACACCTGATAATTGTTGGGAAATTGTAGTAATTACGCACTGTCTGTTTGTCTGCAGTTATGTCACGGTCTCGCTGCCCGTGTGTGAACTGGTACGGTGGCCTGCACATCACCCGCAACGCTTTTCTTGGTTTACCAGTGTTGGCCACGTACACACACGAAAAACAAACAAGCAGTGGTCGGCAAGTATTTTCAAGTGAGGTCCGGAAATATTTGTAAAAATTTCCAAAGCTGAGTTTTTTAAATTGACAGGAATAATTTCCAAATAAGCTGGTTAGTTCAAAATGTAACACAACGGTCTTGAGCTAGTTTTCTTTTTATTGTTTGTTTGGTGATGGAGAACGAAAACATTTTTGTAAAATATGATTGTCATTTATGTGTGTTTAAGCCAAGTTGGATTAAACGCTTATTTATTGAAATAAAAACTTGAATAATCCTCGCCACCTTGCTTAGCACGGAGTATTATACAAAGTGTAAGGGACATACCCGTAATAAATCGAACCACGGACTAAACTAGATCACTTTAGAATAGTGAAATTAAAATAACTGCCAAAAAACCAAAGAAAATTCGATATTCCCATACAAATCGCCCGGCGGCGGCTGCACACTTTTGTATGGAAATGCCGAAATTTATTTTTATTTTTGGCTGTTATTTTAATTTCATTATGCTATAATGGTCTAGCATAGACCGTGGTTCGATTAATTACGGGTACGTCCCCTCCATTTTGTATTGTCTTTGGCACGGACTATAGTTTGACGACATAGGCTCTGTTAAGCCCTGGGATAAAGAAAGACGCTAGAATGTATTCCTAATATCCGATTACCTCGAGTGTATGCAAATTTAGTTTTTATTTAGATTATAAATACCATGTACAATACAATAAACCGAACCGGTTACAAAACTAATTTGAAAATAATTACTCTACATATTTTCTATTGTTCCAAAACATGGGAAGGTAAACGGTTTTAATAACTTTAGAAAGCTACAAGGCTTTTGCGTATTCGAATTATTGTTTTATGTCTATACATATTTTTTGCCAACATTTATCTTGAGGTGTTTACTGTACAACCCTTTCTTTTAAGGTTAACTGAAAACCCAACAACTTCAAGTAAACTCGATTTTTTTTATTTCAAAGCAGGTTTCTTGGTGATGGTTCCTAACATGTTTAATCAAAATTGGTTCAGCCGTTAACAAGATGGAGGGATTATGGTCGTTTTTATTTAAGTAATGAAATGGTGTTCGTTTAGTTAATTTTATTGGTTTGGTTGGCCTTTATTAACTGAGTCACCCAAGATGAGTTTTGAATCGGCCCAATTTTTAAAATGATGACTTTGTACATTAAGTACTTATATAAATAATCAGGCCAACCAAACCCTTCGTAGATAATAGGAATCACCTAAAACTTACAATTCCTAAAACCTAGAACCACTCTCACAAGATCAAAACTACCTTTTAATTGATGCAAACATTAATTAGCATACTTATCACACTCTAATACAACACTTTAACTTGTAGGCCGCCATATTAAGGCTCTGCACGTACAAAACGTACGGCGATACAGACAAACATACATTACAGTACGGTCAACTACGTGACGCTATGCCGTGCTCAGTCACGTTTCTATTTGTGGCAATCAAACTGTAGTTGCTGATCATCGTGTAGATATACTATATTGACTATAGACATGAAAAAAAATAAAACAAGATGCAATATTTAAATAATTTATCATATTTTTTACGAAAACCAAAAACCGACTTCAACCCTATCAATTTGTTTGAATAAGCATGAGAATAAAAATGGAAATAAGTGTAAACCGAACGGCATTAAAAATATTTTTTAGTTATTGTGTATTTAAAAAAAAAACGCTCGACACGTTTCGATTAAAATTTAATGGGACCACCTATCGAACAAAAAAAGAATTTTTTAAATCGGTCCAGAGGTGTTCAAGAAATCAGGGAACATACATAAAAAAAAGACCCGACGAATTGAATACCTCCTCCTTTTTGAAGTCGGTTAAAAATGTAAAAAAATAAAAAAAAACGGATTTTATTTTTGACAGTTTGCCGCCATATTGATTTTTGCTGAAGTTACATAGTGTAAGTAGTGATTATATGCTCTCTGGTGTTACTTACATAGCCTTTGACACTCCGGGGTCTTTGATTCGAATCTAATGACACACCTCACACTTAAAAATTGGGGAGCTAATTAGTATTGGGAGAAAATTGGGTAACGGCAACAAGTAGACGTTTGAAATATACACAAAATATTAAGTTGTGTATGCACTTTAAAAATAAATAATAAAATCAAAATTAAAATAATATTTAAGGAGGCTCCTATACAACAAAAGTATTAAATTGCCGTTTTTGCTTGATTGTTCAATGTTGTATAGATAATGGTACAGAAGCCTTTGTGCGCGAGTTCGACTCGCACTTCGCCGATTTTATTTTAAAACACATAAGTAACTAAGGATACTTGGGTTTTTAAGACCAACCTAACGATAATCTTTTGAAATACACAAAATTATAAACTTTTGAAATACATACAGCCATTTGGGGATGCAAAAATATCTAAATAAGTTTACAAATATATAAAGATACTTACGCGCGAAACACATAATCCTTCTTAGGCAGTCTGGTAAAAAAGCTTGAAATGAAATGAAATTAAACTAACAGCCATTATTCCAAAACGATTGCAATGGAAAAAAGAAATAAAACTACCACAAATATCTTGCAGAAAACAAATAAGTAAGCCAAAGAACAACAGCAGTTACCAAATCATCAAATAAGTAATCAACAACAACTTGGAGTACTTTCGAAGACATAATGACCGACAATCAAAGTTATTGACGATTCGAATTACATAATTATAAAGTAGGTCGGATGGCCCAATAATATTTAATAAGTACATCCAACAATGAAGATTTTAAGATAACTCTATACATTTGAATGTGAGAAGTGATAGTATCAAAATAAAGACAAAGATGGTATTATGTAATTCGGTTGGATAATTTGGCATTTTTTTCGACGTATATTATAAGGCGGAAATTATGTATTATGGTTATGTTATGAGTTGTATCATTTATAAAACATGTGAATTATGTTTTATAATGTGTATTAATTATGTAAGATGTAAACAGTAGGCAGTAGCATATATTGATAAGAGATATTTTAATAGCATGCCATCTTACAATTATGTCCGTTTTTCTATATGTGTTATTTTTCCATGCTGGTCTGGGAAAGAAAAAAGAATAAAACTGTTGTGTCTCATCCCAGGCAGACCGTAAAAGTTTAGGGAATGGCGAAAATCTAAGGAATCATGCCAATAGGTCATCATCGACTATCAATCATTTACGAGGAGCCCGATGACCCAGTGGGCGTGAGCATAATAAACGCTTCCGCATGTTAAGCAACCCCGGACGCAGTCCCCACTTGGATGGGTGACCGCAAGTGGCATAAAAAAGAGGCAGGCACGTTAGGCCGTTGATCGCGGTTATCATCACTGATGGCAGTCGTTAAGCTATGGCAGATGCCTTTAGGCAGCTTGAAAAATCTGACACCAGTGTTGGCCACTTACACATAGGAAAAGCAAAACAAAACAAAACATTCACTACTTTGATATCAGGCCTTTGGATCTTACAGCCTTGGGCTCTGTCTACTGTCTACCCCGTAATCCCTTACGTGTGTTAATAAGAGACTTGCTACTGAATTTTATTAAACCATGTTAGTCGTCCTATTCCATAAAAAAAAAAAATAGTCGAATTTCTGAGTTCAACCCTACGGTTCACCCCTAGGTTGACCCTTAACAAGACGGATTAAATTATATTTTTTCACTTTTAATTAACCATGTCACAAGATTTCAAACATTCTAAAAACAGAAAATCAAGAATAACAACAATTTAGAATTAGCCTGCAGCAAACTCCTCGGGAGTTGGCATGTGTGCGCGTACTCTTGCAAGCCTGTCTTTGTCAATATTCAGACACTTCCTCTTGCTAGCGATTTCCTTCTCCAAGTCTCCTCTGTACTTCATCAGTTCCGACCTGATCGCTTCCGCAGACCTCATTTTCCCATTGAAAGAATCCATAGTTTCCTTCAAAAACTTGGCTTCTGCCATCAAAGCGTACTGAGCTTCGTCTCTGCTATTTTCAACGTTCGGTCTATCATAGTTTCTAGCGTGAAGTCTTGACATGTTCATTTTTGTTCTTTCTTTTAATTTTCTTAGCTCCTCGTTGAGATAATCAATTGTTTTTTCAATATCTGCAATAGTTTTCAAATTGTCTTTCAAAGTCTCTTCTAGCTTGTCACATAACTCTTCTGTAGCTGAAACAGTATCGGCTAACGCTGCGTTGGTCCTGTCTGCTTGTATCTTCAAATCCTGACTGCCTTTTACTATTTTCGTCATCAAATCACCTCGCAAATCTGCAGATTTTTGTCTAACTTCTTCACAATTTTTTATACTCTCAGCACAGAAATGTAACCAATATTCCAACGACGATGCATTCTCAGGCCACCTTGCCACACCTGGATGGTTTAATATCAAGGTAGATTGCGGAGTTAGACTTAAGCAAAGCTTGTCCACTTTTAATGCCACAAGTTTGTCGTTCCAATCTTGTTCAATCGCTGACTTTGCTGCTCTGTTATTAGCCATTTGCGATTCCACTTTAAGTAAAGTTTCATTAAAAACTCTCCTTATTTCACCAACGATTGACATTTCCGTTATCAATTCTTGCTCAGCATCGTCTCTTACTAAATCTGGCTCGTATCTGTGAGTGCGCAGTTCTAAACATTCTCTGGATATCGCTTCAGGTAAATTTAGAATCCTGCAAGCACTTTTGAGTCGAGTTCTGTCTTGATCCAGCATTTCTATTTCATCATCCATGCCGCGTAAAGTCTTTTCTACTGCTTTTTTCCAATTACTCAAATCATTGACATGTTTCTTCAAATTTTTATTGGAGTCGTCCTGTTTGTTATCTAAATTTTGATTTGCAACTTTGACATCTCTCCTAATGTTTGTGGCACATTCTTTCGCTTTGTCTGTAGCTCTAGGGGTTAACACGAATTCATTATGTTTCCTCCATTCTCCGGTAGAGTATCTGGTTATGGAGTACTTGTCTACTACTGGTCGGACACCAGTCATTCCAGCTTGTGGCGTCCAGTCGACATGTCCTGGAGCCCATGGGCCAATGGGGCCCATTCCAAGGATATCACCGCTTGTACTGTCAGTTGGCTGAGGGAGGTATCTTGGTGGTGCCCCAGGTGGGTAAACTTTTGGTTCTGGAGGTTTAATATTACCTGGGACATATGGAGACGCGTGGGGGTTTTCTGGGCCCCTCGACATCCCGGCTTGCAGGTACACCTTCGGCTGTTTTACTCCAGCGTTTACAGGGCATATTTCCGGACAGGTTTGCGGATTACCAGCCATTGTAACTGTAATTTAAGCTATATTTTCTACGGTAAAAATATAAATAATAATAAAACCATTCCCCACATCCCCAATAAGAGATTTAGAATGACAATGACAGTTTGATTTACTTTTTCAGTGACTTTCGTGATATATCTCAAGGGCTACAAAACTCTTTTTTAAATCATTAATAAAACTTTTTAGTACATAGGATTTATATGCTGGGTTATCACAGCGCATTGAAATTGTTAATGATCACCAAGAAGTTACGCTTATAAGCCGAGCCTTACAAAGTAATTTCGTAGAAATAGGGTCAAAAGCTTTATGTAAGCAAATCCTGTCAGAGCAAGGCGATTCAGCAAAAAGACAACACGATCGGTACTTAGGTTACTTCACACAAAAGGTCACAGCATTGTTATCTACCCGTGGGAGCCTGAAATCATAAATTACCAACAATGCAGAGATACAAGTTCATAGGCAATACATTGGGATGTGAGCGGCGGTCATGAAGATTTGCAGAATTGGTTTACCCCCAGGTGGCGGCACAGTGTCGTGAGGTTGAGCTGTTAAAATCCACCAATCATTAAATTAAACATGATTGGTGGATTTTGACAACAGCTGTCAAAAAATATACCTCTTATTATATCTACCTCCTCTTATAAATGGGAAAACATCCACACGGGTTGGATTTAACTAACAGTATTTGGTCTAGGCCATCACTAGGCCACCACGCTTCGATCCTACACGTGAAATGTCTCCACTATTTCCCCGTCACCTGACGAGCTCCGTGGCGCAGCGGTCATCACGCCTGCCTGCGACACGGATGGTCCCGGGTTCGATCCCCGGTCAGGTCAAGATGGAAAACGATCTTTTTCAGATTGACCTGGGCCTTGGATGTTTATCTATATATGTATTTGTTATAAAATATAGTATCGTTGAGTTAGTATCCCATAACACAAGTCTTTCATTAGAACTTACTTTGGGGCTAGCTCAATCTGTGTGATTTGTCCGTATATATTTATTTATTATATTTATTTATAGGTATACCTACCTACTAAACTACCATCACAAGTGTGGTATTTGATTCAACTCATTAACAATGAAGTTAAAAATCAATTAAAGCCATATAATATATCAATCTTAATTTATAATGGCATGTCTTGAAATGTGATTTGTGTTAAGCCGTCGGAGCCGTATTCGGTTCCCTGGGCGCACACCTTGCTCAGCGGGAAGATCTTCCTTTTGTGGCGGTCGAGCATACCACCTCGCTCCCGCTTCACACTGGTGTGACCTCTACAATGCTACGTTAGCACGTGGTCCCAACTCCTTAATCGTACTATTTGTTCTCACAGTCTCACATAGATGGCGCCACTCGTTGCTACACAAATTGTATCTTCCGTATTATGAGAATATAAAAGCATTATTCACAAAATATATCTTATTAAAAATTTGGACAATTTTTAGGCATAATATTTCAAAATTACACCCTAGTTTTAGTAAGTTTAGGCTAACTCAGATTACCGCCATATAGGTATGTAGTATCGAGTGTAAAGCAACTTTCCTGCACCATACATTCGCCACCCTCATTTGGTCCAATATTTTTGTATGAGGTTCGCAGTCTATTATAATACGAATAAGTTAGTATTATATTGTCTTTGGTAATACGAAAACTATCTGATTGTTTTCTGCACATCTTTATTTTGTGCCCGACTCATTGAAGTCAAATAACTGGTGGTACAGTTTGGTGGGAGCGTCTGCTACTATTGTTTTGGAAACCGTTCGTTTCTGATCGGAAGATAATATTGGTATTATCTTGTTATAAGTATGTACCAGCGAGGTACATCATCAATGTTCATTACGATGCGTGCACGGCACACCACATGCATATGCTTCGTAATGATGAACTTGACGTTTTTTCTGTCGATTGTTTGGAGAAGATCCAACCAAACACTTAGAATTGCAATGATTTAGGCAATTAAAAAAAACACTATTTATAAATATAGTATAGTAAAGTAATAGGTAGGTATAACTATGACTTTGACACAGTAAGAAACCCGTCTTAGGAAATTTTTGATAAACAATATTTTTTATCAGACAGAAGATTATACGCTTCGAATCGAGCTGAGTGCCACAGACCTCACGATAGTTCAGTTAGACTCGACTTGACAGCAAACTCTCAATGGACAACAGATATAAAAAGTAGCAAAATATTTTTTTTTTACATCTGTACAATGGACCTGAGCGATTAGGTCTTTTACGCCAATTACGCCTTGATGAAATTTTTCCAGTGGTCAAGGGTGTTATTCTCAACTGCCTGTCCGGTGGTTGCAGGTTGGCATCGGGCACGCGCACCCAACTGCACTGCTATTTTCTCATCTCTCTCAATCTATCCGAGCAAGTAGTGTGCATTTCCCCAGCGGAAAAGTGTTGAATAATAAATGTTGAATATACTAGATTGTTAGTTCAAAGCTGCCTTCGAATGTTTATCGATGAATGAAATTCGTGTATTCAGTAATTTTTGAGAAATTCCTCAAAAACATATTACGCCAGAGAAACGTTTCCCTGACGGAATTTTGTCAGGAATCCAAAATTCAATTCGTAGAGCAATTAGTTAATCATAAGAGATAAATGTTTATGCATAAATGGAATTTGTGTGTCATAGCTAGGCCTCCGAAGTTATTCAAAATGCCGCTGGGGAAATGTTCGGCCTTTTGCTGAATCTCATAAACGGTTTGGAATACGGTCTTGGATTTTTACACACACATTGCTATTAATTTGTTTATAACGCCTATAAAAACAGAATCCAAAAAAAACACAGCCACTTATGATTAAAAAATATATACATAAAAGTAGGTATTTTGGTTCTAGTAGCTGAACTAAAGGACCTAATGGAAAGGAAAGCATCTCAAATAGGTACTTTTATCCCGTTTCCCCAGTATAACAAACTAATACCCTTCGCTCGCTTTGAAAACTGTTTCGATGGGCAGGAGCGTCGGAACCGATTTAAGCAAGCCAAGTGCGCTCACCAACCTGGTTGAACATAATGGAAATCTTTGGGGCAGGTCTGTGTCCAGCTATGGACTTTTTCGAGCTGGGATCGTGATGATGATAATAAAATTTTTCCAAACACTGAATCGGCAAAATGAAGTCTATGAATAAGAAATTGCGCCCAAAATTTTGATACCTACGAATTTTTGCCAAAACTTAAATGGAAACGTGGGCTCCGTCGTCAATAATAATTATCCAAAATACATATGAGTAGGTATGTCAGTAAACTCGCGGTCAATTAATACGATAACTTCTACTGGTTTTCGGTTTCTGTGGCCGAAATCGTTAGACTAAAATAATTGATTTCAAGTTATCTTATATAAAAATAAATGAAATTGTAAATAGCAGTAATAATCAATGATCATAATATACAAAATATAATAATATGCAATAACCATTTACAATACCAAATAAATGCAATGAGAAACGAAGTAACAGCGGTCTATTGGTAGTATTTAGATTATCATCGATTACTTCTTGTAATGTCTGTTAAATTGCACAACAAGGAAGATGAGACAATGTGAGTGAAAGGCAGAGCAAATGTAGTATTTCATCGAGATTTCTTGTCTTTATCGCACCATACAATGAAAGGTAACAGAAGGATAACGTCTGCCACTGAGACTGATACGATTCCGTGTAAAAATTTTAAGCTAGCAATTTACGTTTTTCGCAAACAGAGATTTCTGAGATTCTGGATTTAATATTGAATATAGTAATTTTTTTTGCTGAATATTCAAGAATTTTATTTATAAGAATATTATTTGTTTTAATTTGGCAGAAAGCGAAAGAGTGCATGTCATGGGATTATATTTTACGGAAGTAAGTTAGAGCCACCAAAGTGGTAAACACCTTTTTCAAACTACTTGAATGTACATGTCAAGAACTTTCATCATAATGACTACCGCGGCTAGGTGTATTAAGTTTACGAGATACGAATTTCATTTCTCATACAAGATTTCCTTATGATGTTTAATTTTAATGTGTCGAAGGCAGGATCCCAGGATCAATGCGGAACTTGCACACAATTTTTTTCATTGTCCAATGAAAAGAGCTCTCAAAAATAGAAATAACAATGAAAAAATCATCTTGATAACCCAAAAACTCTTTGAGATATAAGGGTTTGAAAATTCCAAATTTTCGTCTCGGTCTAAACGTTCCTAAGAAAAACAACTGACTAGTGACGTCACTCCTTTAGCAATTTGTATGCGTGTTGTGAGGACTTTGTTTCTCAGCTATGTTAAATATTGCGTTTAGGGAAATGGCTTCATAACAAAAATTACTATAAATTTAAAGAGCTATTTCATAATATGAATAAGGTTTTTGAAATTTTCATATTTTTGAAACTGACTTTTCTAACCAATCTTAACTAAAGTTAATGTATCGATATTGGACTGAAAGTATCCTTTACAGATTTTTCCAGCTAGATGCATATATAATCAGAAATAGTTGTCAAAATCTTCTTGCAAGTTCCCCATTAGTTGTTGATGAATTAAACTTGCCATAACATATGCTCTTAACCTGTATTTTCATATGCACATAAACTCAACAATAAAAACTTTATTGGTTGGATAGGATTGTAAGAGCAATGAATTTGTACTTAGGTACACATATTTTTTTTATGTCTCCACTTCACAGGAGCACGACCCTCTCTATACTGCCAGAGCTATATTAGCCAGAGCGCTCAGAGGATTTTGCCTACACTCTCCACGCTGGCCAGACGAGTTGGAGAGGTATCTTGATGTTTATAAGCTTTGTTTAGCTTGTGTTTCTTAAGTCACCTTCTGCGACATCCACGGGAAATCTTGGAGCGATTTCCACCAAAAAAGATCTGATGATGATACATATTTTCAGTTTCTTTTTAACGTATTCCTCTGCATTATTAAAGTGCTCTATATCTGTAGCTCTCGTTAATTTGTGGGCACAAATACATACAATGCAATTCCACTTGTAGTCATTATGTCGGATAGGATCGTTAGAGCCTGCGACAATGTAAGATTCTATCTCTGTAATGAATTTGTATCAGTACTGGGCTACAATTTCATTAGCGTGTAAGTACAATGGCTCATTAGCTATTATAGTCTTGGAACCGTTAGCGTTTCCAACCCGTCTGGCCAGCGTGGAGAGTGTAGGCCAAAACCTCTGACTGCTCTAGCTAATATATGGCTTTGGTGGTCAGAGAGGGTCGTGCTCCTGCAGTGGAGACTAAAAAAGACCTGATGAAGAATAAGAAGAACCGTTACCACGTATTTGGATAGTCTTTCTCGATTCAGCTTCTGTATTTAGATGTCGATACAATACATACCACATTGGTTGTCTGTGAACAGTAAGTTTGCTTAATAGTTACTATTAGAAATATAAAGTCTTTAAAACATACAATTATTATGACGTTTAAAGGTTAATTGTTTTAACACTAACATTTTTAACCAAATTGTTAGGCCAGCCGAACCTAAACCTACCTAAGACCATTTTTATATGAAAATGTAGTTTTTTTTGTGTTTCCTATCAGCATCGGTCCCATTCATTATGATAAGCTAATTTAATGATTTAAGGGACAACGGTTTCTGTATATAAAGTTTAAATAGTTACTTTTTTTTTAAAGTGTTTACATCTTAGGTAGACCTTCTACCTCATACAATACTTAATTAAAATTCTAAAAACATTCTAAAAGTAATGTTATGAAAAAAAAATATTTATAGAAACTACAGTTTATTACTGTCAAATTTGTAAAATACCAAAGTAATTCATCAAAATCGAAATAATTTTATCGAATTTAGTATCCAGCCAGCTCCGAAGCAGAAGGATAGTGAGACCTAACCATCCCGCATCTATCCCGATCAATATTTAAAGTCTTCCTCTTCGAAGCTATGTCCCTCTCCAATGCAATCCTCTTATTCAGTAAATCGTTCCTTACTCTCTCCGCATTATGCAACTGCCCAAGTAGTGACGACACCGTTTCGTGAATTTTCTTCACCTCTTCTATTAATCCTAGATGAGGCTGATCTCTCACACTCTCTCCATGAGGCCTCCAATTATTCCTATTATCAAGTCGAGTCTGCGCCAATTTCATAGCATTATCCATTTTTCTGATAGATTCGTGTAAGTTATCTATCAATGCTTCCATATCAGCTATTTTCTGCAATGTACTTCTTAAAGTCTCTTCCAATTTAGTGCACAGTTCTTGAGTTATAGCGACAGTTTCAGCTAAAGCTATATCCGTTTTATCAGCTTGATTTCTGAGTTTCCTTCCTCCGTTGACCAAGATAGCATTGAGACTGCCCCGAAGATCTTCGGAGTTTTGTCGCGCAGCCTCACAGTTTTGTACATTTTCTCTACAGAAAAACTCCCAATATTCTAGAGGAGCCGAAAAATCACCAAATCTAGTAGATCCAGGACGAAACATAATTGTACTAGATTTTGTATTGAGACTTATATTCGTAGCTTCAGTATTATAAGCTAATGTTTTATCACACCAGTCGTACTCAATCCTGTGTTTTGCTGCTTTATTGATAGCCATTTGTTCTTCAATTTTTTCCAAAGTAGTCTTCAGCGTTGCTCGTACTTCACTGACTAAGTTCATTTCTTTGATCAATTCCTGCTCTGCTAAATCGGCAACTAAGTCAGGTACGAACCGATTAGACCGAAGATCTAGACATTCTTTGGAAATAGATTCAGGTAACATAAGTACTCGTGAAGCCCCTTTTAGCCTCATTCTTTCTAATTCAAGTAACTCTACCTCCTGAGTTATTTCCCTACAAGCTTTCTCAACTTCGACTTTCCACCTGAAGATATCTCTTGCTTTTTGTTTCAATCTTTTGTTATTTTCGCTTTGTTGTTTATCAACATTTCCAAAAGCTTGCATAATAGCTGTCTTAGCATTGTAGTCTACGATATTAGATTCTGTTATTATCTCTGGATTTAATACTTCTTCATTATGTGTTCTCCATTCATTCAAGGAGTATCTACTAATGGAATATTTGTTGACTTCTGGTCTTGTGCCTGTCATGTCACCAAGAGGAGTCCAGTCTACTTTGCCATCAGCTCCAGGGCGGAGATTAGGTAAGTATTCTTCACCTGATGGTGGAGGTCTCATTGTTTCTGGGGGATTTTCTACTGAAGCCGCTGGAGTTGCTTGTGCTTCGGCTGGTGGAGCTGCCTTTGCCTCTTGGGCTTCTTTGATTTCCTCCTTGGCCTGTTCAGGAGATTTTTCAGCTTTCTTGAATGCTCCGATATCGGTACATATTTTGGGGCATTTGTCATCTTCGGGGAAAGTAGTTAGGACTTCCATGTTTGTAAATTACTTAGAAAAATGTTTCATTTAATTAAAAAAATGTTTAATATATAAAAATGCAAATCAAGGCGTTTGATATGGTTGTCAATTTAAACAAAAAACGTCACTGTCAATCAGAAATATCGTAAAAAGTTTTAACCCTAAAGTCCGAATCCACGAAACTTCGAGCAACATGGCTCTGTACGGACGGAAGCGATAAATATATTGAATAATAAATGTTAAAACACAATAATTGTAAAGCATGGTAAGATTTGTATTGTTTTTATCTCTACCGACATAGAGGCAAATTTAATGCCCATTAATGATAACACATTTATACTTGTTATATAAATTACTATCAGTTTGCCCGCGACTTCATCTGCCGCCTATGTCACCCGCAGATAAATTAGCTTTCTATACGTGAAAGATTATTGAAAATCGGTCCTGTAGCCTCGGAGCCTATTAACCATCTTATCACCTGAGCAAACCATCAGTCACGATTGTCACATGTTCTCTCTTCCCGGGAAAATAAATGGTTGAAGCAACACTGTCGTCCTGCTCCAAGATATCCAAGAAATCCTGCGACCTGGAGCGCCGTATTCTTCACTTTCATCTTTATAGTATAAGTTTAAATTATAGAGCGATAAAAGGCCTCAATTATAGTTAGGAGACACGGCGACAATCTACACATGTCCGGCTACTTTCTAATCGGGGACTTACTCGATCGCTCTCGTTTGACATCCTGCACTGCGGGTTTTCTTATAAATTCTACTTGATTGCAAAAATCTAACGCGCTTTCGCATAACAAAAATAGGAGCGCTATAACTGCTGTAAGTTTCACCGCTGTGAGTGTGTGAGACTAGCGCCACCCAGAAATTAATTATTTTAATCCTAAAACATATCAAATTAAAAAAATCTTATAGCTTAATGCCGTAGTGAGTGTAGTATACTTGATATTACTTTTCATAGATACTATAATTTAAGGGAGAATCGCTCATTACCGCCAAAAGTGACCACGTTTGACGGTAATAGTAGTAATACTAATAATAATAAAATATTTATTTCCGACATAATCCATGTAACGAGTAGTTCTCTTAATTCATCAAAATAGTCAAAACTTGTACTAAGAATACTTAGTACAAGTAATTTACGAGGGTATTCAGCTATTAGATTATTAAAATTTGATATGTTTTAGGATTTAAATAAAGACCTGATGATGGTGGATGAGTTTTCATAGAGATAGTACCTAGTACTTTACTCTTATGATAGTATTATATCGTCTTTGCTATAGATAAAAATACGTCTTTCTGGGTCTTGCTTGCTATTACGAAGTTACGAAGACCCATCAAGATGGTTACGATAGCCTCTTAATTTTTTTAAATCGGCAATTTCGTTACAGTTCACTGTACGCAGCCACTCAATGAGTCGTTTTGAAATCAATCACTTTTTCAATGGTTCCGAATGCAAATGGCCGCTTCACGTTTCGCGCGAATCTGGAAAAA
Organism: Rhodophaea formosa; assembly: GCA_963082605.1. Lineage (NCBI taxonomy): Eukaryota > Metazoa > Arthropoda > Insecta > Lepidoptera > Pyralidae > Rhodophaea > Rhodophaea formosa. The sequence continues at coordinate 12,373,936 of OY720226.1, forward strand.
ACTGGCCGGAACTAGAAACGGCAAATTTGAAATTAATGATTGCCATCATTTTGTAATTTTGGGTCGGTTTGTAAGCGATTTAAAATGTTAATAAAATTCTTTGTATGTCCAAACGTATCTTAGTTTGTGATGAACATTTACCTATTCAATTTTGACGAAAAATAGGATGTTCTCAAGTCGACGCGTAGTAAGTATGTATTTTTAGGGTTCCGTAGTAAACTAGGAACCCTTATAGTTTCGCCATGTCTGTCTGTCTGTCTGTCTGTCTGTCTGTCTGTCTGTCTGTCTGTCCGTCCGCGGTTTTATTCAGAGACTATAAGTACTAGAAAGCTGTAATTTGGTATAAGTATGTATATTAATCATGGCAAAAAAGTCGTAGAAAAAAATCTTGAAAAAAAATTTTTTTTTTGTGTAGCACCCATACAAGTACAATTGGGGAGTAATTTTTTTTTCTCTACTTACCCATCGTGTGGGGTATCGTTAAAAAGGTTTTTGAAAAATATTGTGAGGCTGAGAACACCAATTTTCGATTTAGGGATCCGTTTCCGAAATATTTGGTTTTAAAGTGCAAATTTTTGTTAGAGGTACGTGTCCCCCCCCTCTATCTGCTAAACGGTTATATATAGATACGTGAAAAAAATTACAGCAGTAGTATATATACTGAAATTGAAAGGAAAACTATCAGAGCTGGGTACTAAGTACAAACTAAAAAGTTATAGGCAACCAACTTATAAAATGTACTGGAAAATGTAAAATTTCATACAATCTTTATTGTTAGATGTTTTTGGTCGTTAAAATGTGAGGTGCGAGTGTAAACAGTGTGAACTCAAAGTTGTCATTCGCAACTACGGAACCCTATACTGCGCGTGGCCCGACACGCACTTGGCCGGTTTTTTTTTATATATGACCATTCACAATTTTTTATAGAGTTGTCCGCAAGATAGGTATATTTTTTTATTGGAAACTAGCTTTTACCGCGGCTTCCTTCGAGTATAATTTTGTCTGATAAATTTGCCGAGTAGTTTATCGCAAATCCCACGAAAACAGTACTTTTAACCGGGATGAAAGGTCCTACGTCCTTCTCAGTAGGTACCCTAACCTGTGTGCATGGCAAATTTGAAGAAGAGACAGACTAGGTCTACAGCTCAACAGGGGTTGCTCAAAATTTTTAATTTAACTTGGTTTTGACTGCATCAGAAGAAACTATTTTCTGATCATCATCATCATCATCATCATCAGGTCTTTCTAGTCTCCACTGCAGGAGCACGACCCTCTCTGTACTACCGGAGCCATATACTAGCATGAGTAGTCAGAGGATTTGGCCTACACTCTCCACGCTGGCCAGACGGGTTGGAGAGGTCTCTTTGATGTTTATTTATTTTTATTTATTTATTTATTTATTTGATACTCACTTAAATCTATCTTTACAGCTTTCACCAACATGATAGACAAGCAATTAATATATAATATCAATTATCCATAAGACAAAACACATAATGCAACTCTTGTGAATTCGTTCAGAGAACTAGTAAAAATATCAATTCTCTCCACTTGGTTAAGCGTGCGCAGCGCCCGCGTTAGCGGCGCGTTATGCAATAGCTCAGTGCGAGAGCTGGGAACTACGAGTAATGGAGATCGTCGGCGGCGCCCTATGAATCCTTTTGGAATACATAAACTCACCAAACCAAGCAAATACGGATTATCCAATTTTCCGCGAATCAACTTAAATATATAGGAGGCCAAGGCTAGGTCTCTCCGCACGCCCAATTCGGTGTATCCGACCATACCGAGAACGAATAAGCCCGGATACATCAAAGGGTATAACGGGTAGACACCGTAAAGCCTCATGTATAAGTATCTGGTGAATTTATTCTGTATCCGCTCCAGCATGAGCCTATATTTAGCCTCATGTGGAGCCCAAACGACTGCGTTAGATTCCAGGTGGCTTCGTACCAGGGCGTTATACAACGTCATAATGGCTTTAATACTTGTGAATCCATGTACCCTACGAAGTATAAACCCTAGGTTTCTGAACGCCTTTTTCATGATACCAGCGATATGTTTTTTAAAAGAAAGGTCCGTGGTAAAATTTACGCCTAAATCTTTCACCTCCGTAACTCTTTTCATGACCACGTCTTCTACCCTATATTCGTAATGTATCGATTTATGTCTCTTTGTAAACGAAATCGTAAGACATTTCGACTTATTAAATTCTAGTCCATTTTCCTGTGCCCATTCAACAACTCTGTTAATATCTGCCTGCATTCGCTCACAATCAGCGGGAGTGTTAATTTTTATAGACAATTTTAGGTCGTCCGCATACAAAAGACATCGGGAATGCTTTATGACTTCGGGTAAATCATTGATTAATAGGATGAATTGCAGTGGGCCAAGATTACTTCCTTGACTCACCCCAGATCGTACCAAATATGATGCCGAACGGCATCCATCATATTCTACATACTGCTGTCTATCACGCATGTAGCTGGCCATAAAATTTAACAAATGCAGTGTGCAGCCGACTCCAGCCATCTTACCTAAGAGCACATCATTATTTACGACATCGAAGGCTCTGCGATAATCAAAATACGAGACGTCCACTTGTCCTCCTTCGTCAACTGCTGGTACAACATGAGCCACATGGTTGAGCAGGTTGCTCGTGGTGCCACGTCCCGGTCTGAACCCATGCTGTTCGTCACAGAGCTGAGATTTCACCTGATCGTAAATGCTCTTTTGCATAGCAGAATCGAAAACTTTGGCTGGAGTAGACAACACTGCCACTGGTCTGAACTGGTCCACTCTCCGGCACGATCCTCCTTTTGGGACCGGGACTACGCGGGTCAGCTTCCATGCATCTGGAAAAGTGGCCGATTGCAGGCATCTATTAAATATGTGCAGCAATGGCTCCGCCAAAACGGCCCGACAGTCCTTAATCACGAACGCAGGGATTCCATCTGGGCCAGCCGACCGCTTTGGTTTGAGTCTTAACAACGCCTCTTCGACTTCCCGCAATTGCAGCTCACCCAAATGAACACGCGCCGATTCATTCACGCCGGCCGCCTTAGACATCGCCGCACTAACATTTAATTCCGGTTGAATTGGGCTATAAACTGATTGAAAATAGTCAGCAAATTCCTTACAACATTGTTCTCCGGTTAATTCTATTTCATCTTTTAAAATGATATGTGAACATTTTTGAGCTTTTTTAGAGTTTATATAGTTCCAAAAGGATTTTGGGTCTTCCATTAATCTATTTTGAATACGGTCACGATATTGTGATTCTGCTATTTTTATCATATTTTTTACGCGAGCCCTATATTTGGCAAATTCGTCGTAATCATCCGGTGACTTAGTTTGTTTAAATTTCTTATGAAATGAGGCTTTAATTCTTATGTTTCGAATTAACTCAGAGGTGTACCATTCGGGGTAGTTATACTTCGAACATTGCCCTCGCCTTTTAATGGGAACACAGTCATTAAAAACCTTCGATAAAAGTTCATAAAATAAGTTTACAATTGATTCAACATCATTTAAACTGTACATTGGAGTCCAATCTATGGCCGCTATTCTTGAATATAGTAATGAAAAGTTCGCCTTCGAAAAATTCCAATGTACGGGCGCATAAAGTGTGCCATCATTCCTCGTAGTCGTAGGTAGTGGTTGAGCATCCGCGCCCGGTGACGATACCGCGCCGCGTCGCGCCCCGCCCCGCAAACCGATAGCTATCTCGAGAGGGGGGTGTTGAACATCCACCGGAACCAAAGGCTCCCTCGCGAGGCATACGTCCACCATTCCATCATTTAACGATGTTAATACAAGGTCTAATTGACGATCGATACTATTAGGTACTCTGTTATTCTGAACGAATTCACAATAAGTAATAAAATATTCATAATAATTAGTAATACAGTCCTTACACGAATATAAATTAAAATCTCCTAAAACAATAACTTCGTTAAATTTAAGACAAAAAATTTCTATAATTTTAAATAGTAACATATATTCATCATTGTTGCCGTGCGGCGGAATGTAAACTACGCAACACAAACACAAGTATCTACCGCGCAAATATACCTGCGCGCAAGCAATCTCGAACGTGCGCTCCTCGATGTTAACGTCGTCCGGCATCGGCACGCTGCGCAGCTCGAATCTCGGTGTGGCCACAAGAAGTGCGCCGCCCTGCTTCCGTCCGTCCGTTCTATCGCAACGTACCATTTTATAACCTGGAGGGGCCAATTCCGCATCGTAGATTGAATTATTGCAACCACTCTCGGTTATTGCGAAAATGTCGGCATTCGAAGATGCTATTCCAGCATAGAATTTATCTAGTTTTGTTCTTAGGCCTCTTACATTCTGGTAATAAATATCAATATTAATACGATGTTTTAAGTGAGTTATTGTGTGATCGACGAAAAAATATCCATTCACTAAATTCAACATTTATAGGCCAAATATCAGGATTACACAATTTTTCATAGAACTCTAGAGTTACTCCGATTTTAAAAGAAGCATAGTCTCTTTCCGTTTTGGGTGTGACTTTCTCTACTTCGACGGATACCTCTTGGCCACAAATCTTCTTCACGTACTGCTCCATACTTTCTTTAGTCGTTTCTTTTTTTAAACGCCATACGTGCAGATATTTCTTTTTTTCAGTACCCTGGATTTCGGATACACACAAACTTCCTCCCTTTTTGACTTCAGTGTTAGGATATCTGCTCTTCCTTTTTGTCCCTTGCACCCAACTATCTTCTTTTTGAGCCACTACACTCTTATTTTCCTCCTCTAAATGAATCTTAGGAGCCAACACCGAGGCGACCTTTTTGCTGGACTTCGTTACTTCACTTTTACCCGCAGGTTTCGTGGCCACGCACTTATTTTTTGTAGCTTCAACCACCGTACAATCGTTTTGTAATAAAACTTCCGCGAATGTTATCGGTTGTTTTGGGTCCTCCAACGACGAAGATCTTTTCTCTTCTACAGAATGCTCAGCTAAGCAGGCTTCTAGGTATTCATTTCTGGCCTTCAGTGACTTAACAAGGTTTTCTAGTAGATCTACTTTGCCAGATTTTTCTTGAGCTACCTTCAGTAGTTTTCTTATTTCTTGCGATTCGATTTCGGATTTGAACAACTGATCTTGAAGTTGTAAATAAGCGGTTATCTGGGCATCAAAACGCAAGTTCATCTCGGCTCTCAACTCGCGTATCTCCTCTAACACGCTCACCTCATGATATGTGATCGATGTATCCGCCGGCTTGACACGACTCCCGCGCTCAGCATTCACGTAGCTCGGTGTAGTAAGATTTTTATTAAACCCACTAACGCTGCTTCTTACGGGTGTGTCCGAATTAATCCGTTTCGGGTTGCTGCAGACACACTCAGGACACGCCCAATTGTTCTTATATTCCTGCGTTATTTCTTCGTACGCTTCCTTGGTTAGTCCTAAACACTTAAGATGATATTGTTTCTTACACTTCTCCATGCTACACTCCATATAAAATATATCTTGAATTAATTTATCACAACCATTACACTTGTTCTTCATTTTTAAAGTCCGAAATTTATTCCGATAACAACAAACACGTCCTTCTCTTGTGCGCGCGGAGCCACGTACGTTATATGTACGTATGTTAATAAGCTTTGTTTAGCTTGTGTTGCCTTAGTCGCCTTTTACAACATTCACAGGATGACTTGGAGTGGTTGGAGTGGTCCTATTCTACTCTGCCGGGAACCACACGGTGATTTTCTGATACAAGTCAAAAAAAGCCTTCATGAAGTTCAAACACATTTTTTTTTATGATAAAGTATAGAACGGTTTTTAATGATATAGGACGGCAAACGAGCAAGCAGGTCACCTGATGGTAAGTGATCACCCCTGGATAAGGTTGTGGATATAAGAACAATAAATGTTGTGTAGCAATTATAAAATATCGTGCGAAAACAACGAAAAGACCAAATAACATGTTACGTTAACGTTATTTGTGATATCTCTCATTATGTCACACCACTTTTACTTTTTATTGCATTTTTGCTGCGTGCAGAATTCGTTAATCGTTTTAATGCGGAGGTTGTAAAAGTATAATTTTTACAAGTCATCAGATATAAAGTAAATTATTCAAGACAAAACTCAATAGAAAACAACAACACAAGAATTTTTGGTCGGTTTAGTAGTGTAGTTAAAACTCAAATCCATTTTGTGTTTTTAAAATTTCAATTCACTTTTCATAAACGTGGCCCAGGGCAAAGACAATATATATCTATATTGTCTTTGCCCAGGGTTAAATTTAATTTTGATGAAACAAATACCCAATCCACTTTTCATAAATTTGTTCATTAAAGCAGTGGGTAACACGCCAGTTTGTGACAGTGACCGAGGGCTTTGGATTCGATCCCCGGCCAGGTCATAATGGAAAACGATCTTTTCTAGATGAGCCTGAGACTTGGATGATTATCTATATTTATTTAATTTAATTCAATAAATAATAATTCAATAATAATTCCGATATAATTTCTGAGTTCGACAAAAGAAATATTTTAACAAAATTCCATCAAATTTCATCTGACATATCAGTCACAAATAAGGATTCTTTATATCTCCTTGGTGCCCCATTGCTAGATGCCAGCGTTAAACCTCTTTTGGAAAGAAAATTAGATCATTTTATTTCGACAACCTCCAGATTGGATATTTTAAATTGTCATGTAGCTTATACAATCTTAAAATACTGCCTATTTGTACCAAAATTTACATACATTCTGCGTTCAAGTCCAATCTGGAAACATTTGGATCTTTTAAAAAGAATCGATGCCTGTCTTCACACCGTCTTGGAAAAAATTTTGAACCTCCGCTTTGACGAAAACGCCTGGACTCAATTGACTCTTCCAATAAAAGACGGCGGTATAGGCATCAGAAAAATTTCTAGTGTGGCTCTTCCCGCTTTCCTTTCCTCTGCCTATAGCGTGCAGGATTTGTGTAAAAAAATTCTAAAATCAAATGACGCATTTTCGATTGATTTAATGGCAGAGGCAAAGGAAACTTGGTCAGCCTTCTGTCCCGAAGAGAGTGTACCAGTGGAAACAAAGATACAAAAACTCTGGGACACTTCTTTGGTACAGAAGGTTGTCAAGGTTTTGGCTCAAAATTGTAACAGTGACGTAGACCGCGCTCGGCTCCTTGCTGTTTCTGAGAAGGAATCCAGCCACTGGCTTCACGCCATCCCGTCATACAACGTCGGCACATTGCTGGATAACAATAGCTTTAGGACTGCAGTCGGTCTCCGGCTGGGTACACCAGTTTGCTCACCACACACTTGCCCGTGTGGCAGTGACGTGGACCAGTTTGGACGTCACGGTTTACATTGTCACCTCAGCGCAGGTAGACTTTCGCGACACGGCACTATTAATGACATAATAAGAAGGGCTCTTGCCACCATTCACATTCCATGCACCCTTGAACCTCGGGGTGTGGTTCGTGATGATGGTAAGAGACCTGATGGAATGTCGCTGATCCCTTGGGAACGCGGCAGGGCGCTGGTGTGGGACGCTACATGTGTTGACACACTGGCGCCTTCCCATCTCAGGGGATCAGTTGCCAAAGCCGGGTCAGCTGCTGAAGGCGCTGAGGTCGCCAAGCGGCGCAAATATGCCTGCTTGAATGCAGATTACATATTTGTACCGTTTGGCGTGGAAACATTTGGACCGTGGGGTCCTAGTGCGAGAGCTTTCTATAAAGAGATTGCCCCTCGCCTGATCGCCGTCGCTCGTGACAAGAGGGCTGGCTGTTTTTTCGCGCAAAGGATAAGCGTCGCAATCCAGCGTGGAAATGCAGCCAGCGTCCTTGCCAACATGCCACATGGGCATGAATTTTTAGATTTATAAGTTTTTTTTTTTTTATGTTAAAAGTAGTTTAGTGTATTAGTTTTATTTATTGATAGTATAAGATTTTTTTTATTTATCACATGTTAAACCATTATTATTTTCTTATTCAATAACAATTTTTACATTGTATAAGCATCTATTATATTATAACAATATTAAACAAAGTTGAGCTAGTATCCTACGACACAAGATCGTAACTTACTGTGGGTCTAACTTAAATAACTTATCCAAGTCAACACTAAATATATATATAGATAAATAAAATATTTATATACCTATCTTCATACATAAAACAATAACTCATTACATGGATTAGTTGGCCGACATAGTTGGATAAAAAACCAACCAAGTTTGTGTGACCATTTGCAGTGTAGTGTTCCGTAGTTGCACGTTATTTAATAGGTTGGACGACTATCTCTGATATGTAAACCCTTCCTGTGACAGTTTTGCTTTTAATTTCGTTATGTATACTGCCCATTATCGTCATTATAATTAAGGGACTAAGCTACCGATCTAGCTACCTGAGGAATATTATCTGTTATGACCAGACCAAGGTTATTTACGTGGACTATTAAAATTGCATTACCGCACTCCAACCAAGGTTTGAACCCTTTAAGGGGTGATTTAGGTCGTCATATTTTCTTACGGTTTTTTCGGTTCTCATAGGTATCGAATATTGTCCGTTGTATATTTCTTTCTTCTTCTTCTCATCAGGTCTTTCCAGTCTCCACTGCAGGAGCTCGACCCTCTCTGCACTACCAAAGCCATATATTAGCTTGAGTAGTCAGAGGATTTGGCCTACACTTTCCACGCTTGCCAAACGGGTTGGAGAGGTCTCTTTGATGTTGATAAGCTTTGTTTAGCTTGTTTCCTAAGTCGCCTTCTACGACATCACCGGGAAGACTTGAAGTGGTCATATTCTGCTCTGCCGGGAACCACACGGCATAAACGGAGACGAGCTCCGTGGCGCAGCGGTCAACACGCCGGCCTGTGACACGGATGGTCCCGGGTTCGATCCCCGGTCAGGTCAAGATGAAAAATGATCTTTTTCAGATTGACCTGGGTCTTGGATGTTTATCTATATATGTATTTGTTATAAAATATAGTATCGTTGAGTTAGTATCCCATAACACAAGTCTTATTTAAGAACTTACTTTGGGGCTAGCTCAATCTGTGTGATTTGTCCGTATATATTTATATATATTTATATATGGAAATGTATTTTTTTTTTGTATAGCATAGGAATATACAACGGCCTTTGACTATATACTCTCACGGCTAGCCACGGCCGTAGCTGGGGGGGGTAGGGGGGGCATTGTGGGTCAATGCCCTACCTTGAAATCACAATGCCCTACCTTAAATACCAAAAACTAAGATAAATGATTATCATAAAATTGTTCTTCATTGAACGTCAAACTATGAGTTTGACGTAAAAAAATTGTAGCGATAGGTATTGTAAGGTAAAAGGAAAGAAAGGTCCAGGGAGACCAAGGAAAAGTTTTGTTGACCAATTAAAGAAGAAGGCTGGTGTCATGTCGTATCAAGAACTCAAGTCTAAAGCAGAAGCATGTGGTCTCAACGCCTTAATCGTACGATTTGTTCTCAGAGACTCGCATAGATGGCGCCAGTCTAAACTACACAACATTGTATCTACCATATTATGAGAATATAAAACCATGATTCACAAAATATATCTTATTAAAAATCAAAACAATATTTTAAGCATAATATTTTAAAATAACACCGTATATTTAGTAAGTAAAAGGCTAACGCAGATTACCGCCATCTAGTATCGAGAAGCAAGCAACTCTCCTGCATCATACATTCGCCTGCTTTTCGCAATATTAATTTGGTCCAATATTTTTGTATGAGGTGGGCAGTCTATTACGTTAGTATTATATTGTCTTTGGCAGAAGATAGAGAAGTTTGGCGAATACTCCATCGACAAGAGCTATAAAGAAGAAGAAGAAGGTATTGTGATTGATTTGGAAACCTGTGCTTCGAGGGCAGATCAATTATGATATTTTTTTAATTCCGCCCAACCTGTGACCAATGAAGCCCTACCTCAAACTCGACTCCAGCTACAGCCCTGCGGCCTGCGGCTAACGTTTGGCATGAGAACCGAAAGAAACAGCTTCATAAGGTTTCTAATTAACACACATAACATAGTCTTTATTCAACATCATTCAGTTTTTCCGGTCACATAGCGGTTCGTGAACTCTGATGAGGTCATTTGGCTTCTGCAAGCACCCGGTAGTATGTGAGGATATGGTATTTTTTTTAAATAGATAATTAATGTGTTCTTGGACTACACTTCTCATAGGTAGATGGCGTTAGCCTCAATTTGCTAAAACTGAGAAATAATAATACTATGTATAATATAATATAGTAGGTACCTAAAGCTGAAGAGATTGTTCATTTGGTTGAAAGCGCTTACCTCAGGAACTACTGGACCGATTTCAAAAATTCTATCATCGTTAGGTTACGTTAACCCGCTGTGACTGTAGAATATGCTATTATAGCTATACGTGCGAAACTGCAAAAGCCGAAAATATTGTAGATAAATTTTTAGTGGTTAAAATATGTCATGAAACCTATGGCGCCATTTATGTGCAGTTGTAAGTACAAATCATACGGTACAGGACCACATGAAAAAAAAAATACTTTGACCGTCCGAAAACAAGAGTGCTGAATCAGCAAACGTAATGAATGATACTCGTACTAAAGAATTTCTTATAAATGCAACGTCAGAGGTATTATAATGTAATGGTACCAATGGTTGGTTACGCGAAACTGGAGTGAAATAAATATCGGCTTTTCTCTGAATTTTATACAACACATATGCGGTTTGTCATAGTGCTTTCGAAATATTTCGGAATACCGGAATATTTTACCGGGAAAAGATGTAAATAATTTAAATTATTTATTTTTTTCAAGACTAAAAATTTTGTTAATTTGGATATTAAATAAATACATTTAATTTGTAAAAAAGTACTTAGGTGACAAGTGACTGCAATTAGGTGAGGTAAACAGGAAAATGCTGTACGTGCGTTCGTCAGAATAGGCAATTTCGTTTGTTTAGGACCAAAGTTGTTTGCAATCCATCTTATTATAAAACGAGGACTAACTTTAGTACCTAGTTTAAACCAATATCCGCCCACAACAAACCAATAGTGACAGTTGACCGAATGTCAAAGTCATAAGTGTTGACTTATTTTGGCCGGATATTGGTTTAAACGGTACTAAAGTTAGTCCTCGATTTATAATAAGACCGAATATGTCTATTAATCCATTTATAAACTTAAAAAATGTAATCAAAATCTTTACACTTTAGCAATTCAATGCAATTCAAAGAAATCAAATGAAATTTAATTTAATTTCATGAAATTCAAGTGAAATTTCATTATTTTGATTTAAAAAGTGTATATTTTAACAAAAAGACGCATAAATATTTTTAATATTTTTTTAAGTAGGTATCTAATTTTTAGGTAACCTTCTCTATTATACGAGTATCTTAATGTGTTCAATATGTAAAGATGCGAACTAAAAGAGAATTCTGTGTTGTGTACTTACAAAGTACTGGTAAGAATTCAGTTCACTAGCTAAAAACAAGAAACTATGCGTGCTAGTATCACGTTACGCACATGTTACCTTCGGAAAAAGATCACCTTTCGTGTATCGTGACACAAGTTAATGCAGTCAGCGAAACAATTGGATTACATAACGAGTAATGTGCTCCACAATGGTTGTGTTGTAGTAAATCGTAGTAATCTAGCTTTGATATTCATTCAGTACCTATCTAACGTCAAGTATACATTTTTAGGAAACCTCCTCTACCTTACGAGTATATAATTTGTTGATACGTGTATACTACTTAATATTTACTAACAGCTTTTGCTGTTAGTCGTGTGATTCCTGGCAAAGTAGAGACGAACGACTCCAAGTCTTTCCGTGGGTATCGTAGAAGGCGACTTAGGAAACACAAGCTAATCAAAGCTAATAAACATCAAAGAGACCTCTCCAACCCGTCTAGCCAGCGTAGAGACTTGAGTGTGGGCCAAAATCTTCTGACTGCTCTAGCTGTAGGCTAAGGCAGGTTGTACAGAGAGGGTCGTGCTCCTGCAGTGGAAGGAGACTAGAAAAGACCAGATGATGATGAATTACAGTTTCCGAAAAGAACGTATCTGTGATAATTTGATGGCTGTTAACAGGTTACAGTAGTCATTTAGACACTAGAGCACAATATATAGAACCATATCTTTTTACTTTATTTGATTAGAGTTAGCTACTCTTTTAATAACAATAGATTATGATAAAATAATGCGATCTTTACACTAGAATAAAATAATAAGTACCGAACAGAAATCTTGGAGAAAATAATGTTTATTGTCCGTCAATAACGAAATTGCTATAAATACCGAGGTTCAGTTAACTTTCGTTAGAAAACCGACATTAGTGCGTCTATCTCTGACCGGTCGAGTTTTCACTGGCTGGAGAAAATTATAGTGTTTAGAAATAAGTTTCTTTTGGAATAAATTGTAGGTTGAAAGCGTTTCTTAGCTCATATGTAATATTATTGTAATTTGTGTATGTATATGCCATTATGGTATTACTTATGCAGAAAAGATATATTTAATTCTTCTCCTTCGTGTCTTCACCCTGGGGGGTTGGCAAACTTCACTTAAACCACTTTTAGATGGGGAAAACGTTACATGACTCTTCGAATGTAATTTTTCCCCAATTACTGAATTAGGTATTAGAGTTCATTGCATTAACATCAGAATTAGCACAGGAAAAACAAAGCCCACCCAGCACCTTTCAGCTTTGAATAATACTAAACTAATAAAAGAACTCGTGTCTTCTTAGAAACGTTTATTAAATACTAGCTGTTTATCTGCGACTTCGTCTACGTAAAAGTAAAATTTATCTGCGGGTGACATACCGCAGATAAATTAGCTTTCAACCGTTCCAGAAGTTTTGGAGCCTATACAACACAAACAAACAATCAAATCTTTTCTCTTCATAATATAAGTAAAGACTTCCTAGGTAGCAATTCTACAGATACCCGTGCGAAGCAGAGTTGTGGTGTCACAATAACAGAAACAACAGAATGTTAGGTTCCAAAGGTGCGTGAGATAATACCATCTTTATTACACGCTCACGCCCGCAACGTCCGGAAGGCATGCATCATGCATGACGGTATAGCAAAAAACTTCTAAGAAAAGAAGATTATAAGGAATCATCTGCTGCAGCATCCTTAGCAAACTCTATAACGAATGCATTCATCGTAAACGACGTACGAAAACAAAAGGTTATGGAGACATTTACATATACTAGAGAGAACTAGCTGGAACCTAAAAAGGTGACAAATGGATGGTGTATTAGTGGAGGCAAAAATCAAGGGTTGGAGTGGAAGAACTAAACTAACACTAAACAAGTAGCAAATTAATAATAAATAATAAATAAATATATACGGACAAATCACACAGATTGAGCTAGTCCCAAAGTAAGTTCGAGACTTGTGTTATGGCATACTAACTCAACGATACTATATTTTATAATAGATTACTTATATAGATAAACATCCAAGACCCAGGTCAATCTGAAAAAGATCATTTTCCATGTTGACCTGTCCGGGGATCGAACCCGGGACCTCCGTGTCGCAGGCAGGCGTGTTGACCGCTGCGCCACGGAGCTCGACTTCTGCCAAGGATCATAACATAATATCCCGGCTAATTCATGCATACCTTCATATAAAAACAGATAGATTGTGTTTGTATGTTAACTTTTGCCTTACCAATTATGATGTATTATACATATTGCCTTACGCTTATGATAATTATTAGATTTTTAATGGCCAGAGAGGCACTATTATGTTAATCAATGTCCGAGGTTGACCTTACGGATCGTGGTTCAGTAGTTAGAAAAGCGGTGCGAAAAGGAAAAGTGAGAGAAAGCAACAAAGATGCAGTGCTAATATTTCTACCGGTACTTTATTGAATTACCGATTTTCTCAACATCTTAGGGCTGTTAACTTAGGGCAATGGTATGCGTAGGTATATTTATGAAAACAAAACGCTGGGAAAACTCCTGACGATTTGGATTCGAATTTCTACTTAACGGGTTAAACATGGAATTTGGGTCTAACGGCAGTATGGCCTCTCTACCCCATAAACGAGAAACTTTTCATTTTTGTGGCAAAATATGAAGACAAAGATTGCAATACCAAAGGCCTCATTTAACAAGATGCAGTAATTTCTTTTTATATCTGCTTAGATATGCTTCTATAGAAAATTGAAATAAATAGGCTAGTTTTAACGCTTATTATATATTTATTTAACGCTTATTACCTACATATTTACTGACCGAGCGTCAAAGGTTGGAAATATAAAGGCCTCTTTTAGCAATATAGATGAAGAAAGTTCTTGTTATACCTTGCTTAGATATGCTACGATAGAAAACGAAATAAATAGGCTTATTATATAATAAGCGTTGAATCAAGCCCATTTATGTCGTTTAACACTTATTACCTACCTACATATTTCTTGCTTCTTGGGGTAAAATTTCAGAAATGCCTGTCCAGCTGGTTCTCCTTCAAAATTCTTATTTTTCAACCTATTTTCGGGATATTTTATGAACAGCTTCGAAAATTACATGGACTTATTTGTCAATGATGGATTTTATTTTCAAAACGCGCATTATTTTCATACATAAGACTCGTGAATTCTTTAGCTCACAGAGCCATTAGTTTAAACTATCCTCAGGTTCTATGTTCACATTAAAATTTCCGTGTGCCTAACGAGAAAAACAACATTTTTGACGTTTCATAAGATCTAGACGCAGTTTGGAGGTATGAAAGATGCTATAAAACATACCTATCCTATTTCCTGCAACTGAGCAGCGTCTTTCGCACCTGTGCATGCCTGCGTAAAAGCGGATATCTGGCACCTGCCGATTTTATAGGTCCCTATTGGACATTTTTCTAGTTACAATTTATAGAGCTTTGTATCTTAGATTTCGCTATAAAAATTACTACGTGATCTTAAACGACTTCCACCATGCAAACTTCAATTGAAATGGTTCTTGCATATTACAGAATAAAATATAGGTATAGTTAACATTTTGCAAAAGTTTTTTTTTTTTATGGTTTGCCTTACACTAATCCTTTATTATGCTTGCCCCATCTGCTACGGCATTGGTTCTTTTGTTTTGGTCCTGTTTCAGTTTTAGCCGCAAACCAGACGGCGACCGGTCACCTAATACACCTGTGGATAACTACGTTAAGCGGATATCTTGCACCTGCATATACTTTTGCCCTATTGCATTCGTCAGAGCCGCGTTTACCTGGAGAATAATAGAACAACCGTCCAGGCCGACTGGGAAGTGGGGCCAGCGTCGGTCAAGGCATTTGCCAGTCAGGTCCCATCCCCAACCTAAGCTGGCCTCCTACGGGCCTGGCTGTGTGGGAAGGTTTTGCCGCAAGCCAGGTGGTAAGAACAGTACGGACCTGCGCAGACTATGATCCAGCTGCTGCGACCTAAATGACTATTTAGACCAGATAGAAAAATTCGAAAAATGGTTGAACTGGAATCTAGTTTTGGGAATTTCAGAACGGTGACTCTGCTTACTTGTACGCGTATGTGATTCGGTATTTTTTTTTGTATATTTAATAGGTACGTAAGTGACGCGTTTTATTGATACTTTGACCCTAGGCTTGTCAGCTCTTCAGGCCTTTCTGACCCAGTCCGATCCTACCTGAATAGCGTAGGTATTGTGTGTGTTCAGAGATGAGATAGAAGTTAGCGCCAGCACCATTGCTCTCACTTTCCAACTTGTATGAAGGGGCATTGAGAATTGTGTTTAGTGCTCTTTTTTTCTTAAAGATTTGGCATGGGCATCCTATAATATTATTGCGAAAATAACTGATAAAACAAACCGATTTTTTTGCTACTTTCAATCTTCTATAAAATTTTATGTTGTAATGCCTGGGACTAATTTTTTCAAATGGGTTGGTATACGCCACATTATTCGGCACTGTATCTGGCTGGTTGTACCTAATAGCTTTATGCAGCTTCGGACTCGTTTAAGCAAGGTCGACATTTACCTGTAGCTTTCGCTCCACCGATTGGCCTTTGTAAGGTCCTTTGTTTACTACCTACAAACTATTGAAAGTGCATTAGCGATCGCAAAGCAACTTAATACTTAGTTAGGTACCTACTTCATCGGAATGCAAAAATTACGTCATATCTTCATCTGATAGGTATGTAATGTACTTACCTATTTATAAATGTGTAATCATCAATAAGTGCCCGTGGATAAATTGGTAATTAAACTCTGATTATACCTAGGTAGGTACATATTTTTTTGGGTGTTATGTACACGATAGTGTATCTTTGATAATAAATTCTCCTCTCACAGGTCTACTGAACTGAAAGGGATTCCAGTAGTGCCTTTGTAGAATTTTTTGTTGTAAATATTTTTTCTTATACATAGCCTTATATAGTTGTTGTGTACCTACAAAATCTTTTAAATAAATAAATATAGATTAAGTAGAAAGAGAAAAAAAAACAGAGTAGGTATGCGTCTATTCTATTTTCTAGTTCAGGGTTCATAATTTTGTTTACCAAAATTTTATTTCAGATTCCGGTAATTATCGGGAGTAAGCGTAGTTGTAGGAATATGTATGTAGGTAGGTACATTAATAAACCTCATTCCCAGTCACATCAGTTTACCAAATAGGTAAAAAGCTACCTATTAAAACATTCTGTGATATTTGCAAAAATCTGGATTTTAGAAACCGTCTTGCAGGCAAGAAGTTGTGTCATCATGCTACTTAGGTACTTATGGATAAATCATAAACTGCCCGAATTATGCCCATTATTGGAGAAAACTAAGTTTTTCTGCAATTTCATAACTGCTGAGTTCCAAGATTTATTCGACAAGTTCCAATTTTTCCGTGATTGGAGCTTTGCGTGGTTACAGCAGCTTCGAGACGTCAATGCTTATAATTATCATTTCTTCTAAAAGAAAAAAGTAGCACACTCACCAGATAAAAGCTGCAGCCAGCCGCAGATGTGGAACACGGTCGTTGATTGACAAAAGAAGAACAGCAACATTGCACATATTGTAAACAGAGCCAGGGCGACCGCTATACCCACTAAAACAGTCGCGATCTTAAACACCAGCCCGTTAATAGACAAAAAGTCATCCAATCTTCCCTTACAGTCTTCCAAGGCATCTTCAGCTCGACAAACTTGCCATAAACCAAACTTCCTCGGGTATTCGGTTTCTAAATCCCCAATCCACTCAGGAGTAACAAACGCAACAACGGCGATTATCGCGTAGCAAATGGTAAATATCGCCCAAAGAACACCAATAGCTTTCGAATTTCGAACGTAATTCGTCGCGTACAAATGTGACGAATCCACGTACTCGATTTTTGAACCCATCTTGTTGATATCCGGTTGTTTTTGTACTTTTTCGATCACTTTTCACTTCACTAGATGTCAATAACACATTTTTTGGGAACTGTTGGTACATTTGCTATAAACCACGCGAGAGAATTGTCCCATTCATGTCTTGAAGGAAAAGTATTGTTGCCAAAGTACTCGAGGACACGAGAAACACGACACAAACGACTCAACACAACCTCTCGCCGCGCGCCATTCGGTTGAGTGAGGAGAGGAGGGGATAAGTAATGAAGCCACAAGTTTGACCTATTGCCTTGCCTCAGCCTTTTCTGGGAAAGATTTTCTCCGTTAAATACCACGAAGAACCGGAAATAAGCCCAGAAGAATATTGATTACGTGGTTACTTCATTTTGTAATGAAGTAACAGATTACACGGTACTTATAAATGAAATATAGTAAGTTTATGAAATTGACGGAAAACTAAGTAATGTTTTCGCTAACTTAATTTTCTCCTAGCGACATCTAGTTACCGGAATGTAATTTCAATTTTCCGATAAATTACCGACATCTAGTGAACATTTACGAGATTCTTACTGAAATGGTACAGCACTAGTCCAGTTTTGTTTGCATGTTGCATTGACTGCTTTTAGCAGTCAGTCATGCATTCCTAGTTTCCTTTCCTATATGGATGTATGAATTTTCCAGAGAGAATCCAAATGCCTCGGAAACCAAGACACCTATTATACGTGTATTATACCTATTATCTAATTGAAGACGTAAAAATGTTTTGTTTGCTGAATACAAGGAGCATATAATCCATATTTCGTTTTTCATATTGTTTCAGATAATTTTTAAATTTTGCCTTACAGAAATAGTATACCATAAAGAAAAATACTAAGGTTACGTTAGTATTATATTGTCTTTGCTAAGGTATAATCCAACTAATTAAGACGTCATTATTTCTTTTCTCTGAAATATCATTAAGACTACCTTTTACTTTAGACGTATTACTCTGTGTTGACAACAAAACGTCAGATCTCTAAATGTCAAAATAATACTTGAAGACTTGAGTGGTGATCAGTGTTTTTGCATATTTGCGCTTTGCGCGAATAATTCAGTAAATAAAGCGATATGAACATGATAAATGTGTCCCTTTTACTTATTATACTTTACTAAGATAATAGTGTTTCAATGGTATTTGTGTTTCTTAAAACGTAAACATGTCGGCGAAAGATAAGTGGGTACACCGGTTTTCTGTGGACGAAACATCGAGGCACCAAAATGGATTTACTATTTACAAAATTACTTCAGTTGTAAGTAGAAAAATACATCTATCCTTCAACATTTATTACCAAAATACGTTTACAGTGTAAGTGAAAAATTAGAATGAGAGTATGTATGAAAAGTACAATATTGGCGTATCGTACTTTCACACAATTGTCTTGTAAGTAGGTCGAAATTAATTTAATGTTCAACATTAGGTATTTACACATGAGAACACCTGTGTGTTTCACGTCGCAGAACATTCTTGAAATGTAAAAAATGTTTCTCTTTAGATTGGCTGTTCAACAGATTTTTAATTAATAAAAGTAATAACAATAGCCTAAAAAGAATTTATCGATTAAAATATAAGTTAAAGTTTATTAAAAATGTTATCTGCAACCATCATGTTTTTGGGTTAAATGTACCTATGTAAGAATAATGAGTCATATTTACATCTTCTTGCACAACAAGTTAGTCCTTGTCAAAGGCATAAAATAATAAATATACCTATATTACGGACAAATAACACAGATTGAGCTAGCCCCAAAGTATGTTCGAAACTTGTGTAATTGGATACTAACTCAACAATACAATATTTTATTTTGGACCATTCCAGCGAAGATTTCACCTCAGGCAAAAAAATTAAAATCAATAATTTGTTATTTATTTTTTCAGTATAATAAAGCCAACTAACTAGCTTATCATAAAACAGCAACAGCTTTTTAATATTGTACTGGATTTTATTTTTTTCATGGTATTGAAAGCAGCTGTATCAAAGCTTAGACAGCTTTGATACAGCTGCTTTGAATGATATTTTTGCTTCATTTTAGCAACACTTTTTTGTGCATTTTTTATGTGTTAAAACTTTATTAGAAAAGTCAAAATGCAATTCCTGAAATTTACATCGGTGGTAATTAATTTTAATATAATATTTATGGTGAAAAGTTATCAATGCATAAAGCAGTGCATTAGAGATGTCCCAACCGTCACGGCTAAACATGTGTTTGCTTATCTTAAACTTTAAATGTAGGACTGCTTGTTTACCGGCTTTGTGAAAGTAACAATCATACTTGGGTCATTTTATTAGCATTGTAACTACGCATCAAAAACAAAAGTGCGTGGAAATATTGCTACTGAAAGGGATGTCCCGCCCGTCACAGTGACGGGTGGGACAAAAGTTAAAGTGCATGGATTCAAGGTTTTTTTACGTTAATTTATGTATTTATTTATTAAGAACTGATGTTTTTTATTATTTTGTTTTATACAGTGTACATTTTAATTCTCATTATGTTTTGCGTACTTATTAAAATGGATTTTTCGTATTTTTATTGTATATACGTAATTCGTCAGTTTGGTTTTAAGGCTTATCTGGATTTAGTTTCCTTGCTTTTTAGCGCATGAACAAGAATACTGCAGAATATAGATAAAGTCCAGAGAAAAATTGAAAGGAAAATTAAAAATAGGAAGAGTTTTAGTGAAAGAAAGGGTAAGAAATGCCGAGAAACGGATAATAGGAAAGAATTGTAAGTCAAGTTGAATAAAATATTAAAAAAAAATATTTAAAATTGATGAAGATGTGGTGTCGTACATAAAAACCCTCAAATTATGAATGTTCTGCCTGATCCCGTTATGAAGACAAGTGGCGATTGGTTGTTGTACGAATTTTCCAATGCTGTTGATTTTACAGAAAAATAGTCTGTTTTTCCATTATATTTTTTCAAATGTTAAATTTTTCATTGTTTTAAATATATTTTAATTGAAAGAATGTAATTAATAGGCATAATAAGTATTTTATCCACATACAATTGTGTCTCGTCCCACCTCTCACAAAATGCTGTCCCATCTGTCACAACATAAAAATATTTTTTATAAATTCTAATTACAATAATAATAGTAATAAAGTTCTTAATTGTATTAAGGTATTCTAGATGCATCACATACAAAAAATTCTCTTAACAAAATGTTTCTAGTTTGTCTTGATTTTAATGATAAAGCTCTCTACTCAGATGGGTGGGTGACTTTCATGTCCCACCCGTCACTTTTGGAAAATTGGATTTTTTGGCATAAAGACATCAATATTTTTTTTTATTTTGTAAGTTTTATATTCATTAACTATCTGGCTACAGATGTGGTAATTTTGAATAGTCATTTTGTTAATACTAAATGAGATATTACTACTTTTAGAAGCAAAAATTAGTCACAATGTCCCACCCGTCACTTTGGAATGCCCCTTTTACTGATTAACTTCTAATCATTATAATTATTATTATATGATAGCATGTAGAACCAATGGCCGGGGACAGAAAGGAGACTACATTCACGCAAAGAAGAAAGTGTGATGCATTGGAGCCCAGCAGGCCTATTTACTAACTTTGACAACTACGGTGTACAACATTTCGATGGTCACATCATGAAGACCCCGATGGCCCTTTAATAATAAAAATCAATCATACAAAAGCCTAAATGGATATTGAAGTGACCATCAAAGCATCAAAACTACACTGTAGTTGTCAAAAGTTAGCAAATAGGCCTGCTGGTCCAATATTATGACAGCATCCTGTAACCTGATTTGGCGAAAGTTTTACGACTGGCTGACACGAAGTCTTAAGCATGTTATTAAATTACTTTCTTATTTATTTATTTTTTTTACTTTACTGAAGACTTAACAGAATGATATGAAAAGACAAAAAAAGAAGTTATGTCAACCTGCACATCATGGTACAAAATTTGAACAAATAATGGATTGTTGAATGTAGTGTAGAGCAATCCATTGTCACATTTGGCAAACTCAGGCTGGTTTTACAGTCACGCTTACCCTTAGAGCATTAAACCAACGCCTGTTAGTGGCGTCTCCGGTTGGTTTAATGCTCTAAGCGCTTACCGCCTGCGCGGATGGTAAGCGCGGCCCATAAGCACGAGAATGACCCGCTCGAAACTATAAAACGAGTTTGTGACCTCGCGGTTAGCCGCCTCATCGTTTTGGCGGCGACGGTACGCATACGCGCGTCCGATCGGCGTAACTATGTAACAAGGGACGCTGTAAATCCTCGCCAGCGCGCGGTTAAAAGCGCGACGTAAATACCGTCAGCGCGGGTGATCCGATGACTATGTAACGATCCCTTGACACTCATAGCTCGTAGCTCGCGACGCCTACCAACCGTGCTGGCGAACGCGTCACTATAACTACTTTAGTATGTCTTGAAGATAGATCAATCAAGACTATGTCCCTCATGATGAGGCTGTTATCAACACACGTGTACTACTGAAGCTTCGAAAAAATTAACACCAGTCTCTCAGTCTTTAACTTTTTCCACAGTTGTTCCAACTGGACTCTCCGGAAGCTGGGACAGTGGTGTCAGTGTGGAAGCGTTACAGCGACGTGCAGCGACTCCACAAAAGCATGAAGATGCTCCACGCTGGGCTTCATCTTAGAGGAACCATCCCGGTGCTCAGTACCAGTAGCTATTTCAAGAGATTTCAGCAGCAGGTTAGTATTTTTTTTTTGGGTTCCTTAGCCGAATGGCATCAAACAGATACCAAGACTCACGAGTCTTAGGGTTTTATATGATCAATCAGTGTGGAAGCTTTACAGCGACTGCACAAAAGCATGAAGATGCACGCTGGGCGACATTTTAGAGGAACTTCCGGTGCACAGTACCAGTAGCTACTTTAAGAGATTTCAGCAGCAGGTTAGAATAACTAGGAACCCTTAGAAACCCTTTTTAAAAATGTTTTTTTTTTTGGGTAGCTCCCGTACAAGTAAAGTGGGGGTGTAATTTTTTTTTTCTCTATTTACCCATCGTGTGGGGTATCGTTAAAAAGGTCTTTGAAAAATATTGTGAGGTTGAGAACACCATTTTTCGATTTAGGGATCCGTTTCCAAAATATTTGGTTGCAAATTTTTGTTAGAGGTAAGTGTCCCCCCCCCCCCCCCCTAAATCTGCTAAACGGTTATATATGGATACGTGAAAAAAATTACGGCAATAGTATATATACTGAAGTTGAAAGGAAAACTATCAGAGCTTAGTAGCGTAAGTGCAAACTAAAAAGTTATAGGCAACCAACTTATAAAATGTACTGAAAAATGTAAAATTTCATACAATTTTCATTGTCAGATGTTTTTGGTCGTTAAACTGTGAGGTGCGAGTGTGAACAGTGAGAACTCGGAAGTTGTCATTCGCAACTACGGAACCCTACACTGCGCGTGGACCGACACGCACTTGGCCGGTTTTTTTTAATAATGTACGGTTGGTTTATGAGATATAACTCCAAGCCAGGAAACACTACACCTATATGTATGCCTGGAATAACTCATAATCTGATGGTACATTGGACGCAAGTTTAACTGTGACTTATGCTGACACAAATTTTGAAACTGCTGCTTCAGAAAAACGTATTATATTTAAATAAAAAAAAATGTTAGTGAAGTCATTTGTTTAAAAATTGGTCTTACAACAGGTATGCATTCCCTTGTGAAAAATAATCAAAATAATTGAGGCTCTGAGTATGTTTTATTTGAGTATATTGAAGTGGGATCATTCAAAAATTTTCCACGACATTTCATACAAAGAAGAGTTGCGTTGCAAATAAACACAGGGGCGTTACTTCTACATTTAACAGATACGTGAGGAACAATAACAAGCATTTTCGATTATTAAATTTTAAATATTGCGTTTTATTTTTTTTATGCTAGAGTCCATGCCACCGGATGAGACCCGTAGAAATCTACTATTATCTATAATTTTACGAACTATGTCTTTACTCCCCGCTCTATTTCACACTAAGCATTTTATAACCAATTTGTTTCAGGTGGTAGAAGAAAGAGCAAAATGCATCAAGGCACTGCTGGAACTCATTGCGGAACATCAACTACTGTTCACCAGCACAGACTTCGTCAACTTCTTGCAGGTAAGTCAAAAGTCAAAGTCAATCATTTTATTCATCATAAGATATTTCAATATCATTTAGTGAACGTTAATTTTTTTCATAATTACAATTAGTTTACAAAAATATATTATTGTTGACGTCAATAATTTACTTACGGCTAAGTTTACACCGCTTCCAAGGCGGAGAGCAGAAGAAGCGGCAACAAACTGCACAGCGCATTTTGTCCAAATGACGTCAACTTACTTTCTACGACATACCTATTTAAAATCACTTAAGTGGACTAGAGCTTACATTGTCATGTCATGAATTAAGATTGAATCTATATATATAAAACAAAGACGGGTTTGTTACAACACTTATAACTCGAGATCTGCTGAACCAATTTTCATGGTTATTGATTTGTTGGATTTGTCTCCGCCCCGAATAGCAGAATACATCTTAAAAACAATGAAAACTCGATATGTGTAATGAATACTTAATCATTGACTGTTAGGCGGTACGAAGTTGGCCGGGTCAGCTAGTTAGTAATAAATGTCAAATCATAATTATAGAGGAAATGAATCATTGATTAAATGTTAATTTAATTTAATATCAAGTCAAAAAAATGATAGTACAAAATGTACCAAAACATGACATTACATATACTTACAACACATTATGAGGTAACGGCGCCAAGCTCTGGCCAGATATGTTTGTCATCAGTCCAAAGAATCTCCCCCTCCCCCTGATGAAGGATTACATACATCCTCCAAAGGGATACGTGAACCTCGCAAACTTAACAGGACCCCACCCACATTTGGCGCCCGTAGGCTACGCCTGATTCGCCTTAGGAGCCGTCTCCACAAGCGAAAGAGTCACGGCGATTTTATCTGTTTATATTTCTATACAGCCTCTAAGAACGTATCAGGGTGATCCGTCGAGTGGTAGTGCGAGCTACAGTCAATCGTATCGCCTATAGAAGAGGATATATGGTAGAAGCGCGGATTCGTCTCAATTCTCTCGCTCGTGGACACGGCACCTTAGAGTAGAGATAATCCACCACTAACCCCATCAAAAACATTTATGTTAAGGATGAGAGCCATGGTCAATATTTTTGAGTTAACATGGATGTCTATGCCTAGACAAGCCGACTAGCCAGACTAGCCTGTTTATTTATAAAATGTTTCGTAAAAGACTATTTTATCGGACAGATCGAATTTTATCGGATGAAGAAGTTTCAAAATGCACGGTTTTGCCAATGAGTTTTGTGACACCAGTCAGGTCCCCCAATAATCATCTCCAATGTTGCGCTCTTAGGTACTTAATCGCCATTCGAGAACTACATCCATCAGATATGAGCGCCCCGCCCGCTGCCACTTCAAAGCTGTATTTTGCGTGGCAAAATATTCCTCAATCAGATGAGTGCCCCGCCCACTGCCACTTCAAAGCTAGATATTTGCGTGACGAAACATTCTCTCTTTTTAGACCGGCTACCCCGCCCCCGAAGGCACAGGCGGGGTCATCAACGCGATCAGGTCGTCGCTACACCTGCCCATCGAGGAGACGCCGCCGCTGGAGTACCAGACCGATGATGATGACTCGAGAAGTCCTACGCATTCTGGTAATCATCTTTATTATCATCAGTTTCATGACCGAATGCTATATCTTCTATAAATAAAAGACAAACCTGTGTGATTCACTGACTTATCGCACAGACGAAGCTACTGTATCTAGAATCTAGAAATTTAGGTACAGGGTTTACTTCCATGATAATGCAGTAGTCTGATATCAATCACCCATATCCTTAATAGAATTCCATTTTACTTATATACCTATTAATAATTTCCTCGTATTTATCTACGCAGCCGTTTTGTTTTCCTTAAATTAACATTAATATGTATATATGTATTATTTTCCTTATAGGAAAGTTTTATCAACTTACAAGTAATAATTGAGTAATGAAATTCATGTATTGCTATCCATGTACATATATATTCACTGCTAAACCTAGCAACACTACGCAAAATCACGCTAAACGCTAACCACAAACTCTATGCTTTCAGCACGCCCCCCACAACCCAGCAACCTTATAGACGACAGCCCACAAACAGACGAAATAGACTCCATATCCCGCATACCTATCTACGAGGCCGCTGACGTAGAAATTCGAAAATCCCCAAAAATTTCCCGCGCAGATAGCTACGAATCTATAAACTCCTTGGACAGCATCAGCAGCGACCTCTTTGATGAACTAAACAAACTGGCCATCGAGAAAACGAAACCGCTTGTAAAAAACAAAACAGTGTTGCCCGACTTAATAAACTTCGACGCGCCGTCGACTTCGAAATTCGAAGACTACCACACTATGCCTAAAGGCCCAGACTCGGATACAACATCGTTGAGTTCCATTTATGAAACTGACTCGAGGCGAAGTAGTTCGCGAGTGTCGCTGTATAGCAAACGGAGTGTTCTGTCTCTCTCTAACGTAGAGAGTAAGACGAAGACGGAAGATAGTTATGTGTTCGAGGCTGGCTATATGCTGAATTTAGCGGCCAGGTGTGAAGAAATGGGTGATTATCAAAGGGCCTTCGAGTGCTACAAGTCTGGTATTGAGAAGATGCTGATTGGTGTACAAAGTAAGTACCTAACGTAAACTATTTTTATGGACTTACCTTTTTTTATAGTTTTGCTTGCCAGTCGCAAAATGTGCTCGTTTTTCAGAAACGGCAAAATGTTTTAAAATTCAATGTATTATTTTGCCCGACTACGGCGAAGCAAAAAGGAAGATTATATATTTCGCTGCTTAGATAATATATGCATATATCGATCAAACCGTTTCTTTTTTTAAATTAATGCAATTTATTTAGAGTGCATATCCATTAGTTACGTAATTATGTGTCAGTCTAAATTGGTGCACATTATGATATGGGTAACTACCTAACTACATTAATTAGTTTTGCAATTATCTTAAGAGTCGCCTGGAAGCGCATGTCTCCATACAAACGGAAAAAGGGAATTGGGGCAATATTTGATAATTTTGGAGTAAAATTAATCATTTAATTGATTAATCTCATTATAATCTACGTACGTTCCTGTGCAGCTTGGTTATAATATCAATGGTTTGAGAATTACAAGCCTTTTCAAATTTGTATGGAAATCTTGAGAGGCGTTTAATTCTCAAACAATTGATAATTTAACCAAACTGTATAAGAACGTACGTAGATTATAATAAGATTAATTGATTGCATGCTTAATTTTGCCCTAAAATAATCAAATATTGCCACAATTCCCTTTTCCGTTTGTATGGAGACATGCGAATCCAGGCGACTCTTAATGTAGCCTACTTCAAAGTTAGTTCTATTAAAATAGACATTGATTCAACAAAGTAATTATTTAATGGCGTAAAGACGCCGCTTCACTTCATGTTTGTTTGTGTTTGTGTGTGTGTGTGTGTGTGTGTGTGTAAGTGACCAACACTTGTGTCAGATTTTCACCTTTTTGCCTCATCATGAGGTCTTTTTTAGTCTCTATTGCAGGAGCACGAATCTTTCTGTACTACCAGAGCTATATATCAGCTCGAGCAGTCAGAGAAATTAGCCTACACTCTCCACGCTGGCCAGGCGTGTTAGAGAGGTCTTTTTGGCGTTTATATTATAAGCTTTGTTTAGTTTGTTTTTCCTAAGGCAGCTTCTACGACATCCACGGGAAGCCGGGAACCAAGCAAAATATAAACATATATAATTACAATTTTTCAAATCAAATCTATGGTAACCAACACCAGATTACAATACAACTACATTATCTATTATCTTAGATTAAGGGGGGCTCACTAGGCACAGTAGCGACGCCAATCATTTTATTCCTAATACTTTAGAAATAGAAAGAAATTCAAGAATGTAAATCATATAAGCACTAGTAAATAACTTGAAGTATTTTTGGAATCATGTTTTAATATTAAGAGAATCAGTCATTTAGAGAAAACGTGATTAATCGCGGCAATCTGAGTCTCATTATTCTCACTGATTCTGATAATATTAAACATGATTCCAAAAATACCCCTCTTTACTTGTATGGCGGCTAAAAATATTTTTTTTCGAGATTGTTTCTACCACTATTTTGGCATGATTAATATACATACCCATACCAAATTACAGCTTTCTAGCTTTCTAATACTTATATTCTCGCGGACAGACAGACATGGCGAAACTATAAGGGTTCCTTGTTTACTACGGAACCCTGAAAATGGGCTGTAATAGCACTGGACTGGGGACCCTGTAAAAGAATGCGTACATGTATTGTACATATATCTCAACATTTCTATACTTGACGAGCACCGTGGCGCAGCGGTCAACGTGTCGGCCTGTGACACGGATGGTCCCGGGTTCGATCCCCGGTCAGGTCAAGATGGAAAACGATATTTTTCAGATTGACCTAAATCTTGGATGTTTATCTATATATGTATTTGTTATAAAATATGGTATCATTGAGTTAGTATCCCATAACACAAGTCTTACTTAAGAACTTACTTTTGGGCTAGCTCAATTTGATTTTTTGTCCGTATTTTTTTTTATTCTATACAATATTGAGAGCCTTATAATTCTCAAACCCATGATATTTTAACCAAGCTGTATTGGAACGTACGTAGATTATAAGGTGATTAATTGATGGATTGCTTAGTTAACCAATATTGCCACTATTCCCTGTTTTCCATTTATACGTTTAGGCTGACAATGCCTGGTGTCATACAGTGTCCAATGTTTTAAAAGAGTCCAGTGTCCTATAACGTCCAGTCTCATAATGTTGAGTGGCTTAGAAAGTCTAGTATAATTGAAAAAAGTACATCAGCAATCAGGTAGGTATATTCACTATGTTTGTTTGCATATTTACTTATCGGAAACAACTGTACTTACCATGTACATATTCACACATTTCTATGTAACCGATAACAAGGGTTAGTCATCGTATTGTTCGAGGCTCTTTGAGTGTAATCTGCAATCTGATTTCATTAAAACGTTTGTTTTATTTATTTTATACTTACTGACTCTTTAACCAAAACATTATAACATATTGTCACGTCTTTATCCCTAATGGTGTAGACACAGCCGAAGGTCTTAAGGATGCGCTAGTCCGGAACTCGAACTCGTCGACGCACGTGGCTAATTTGCGTGCTATTTCGCTGAGAAAGGGATAGACTCGGTTTTGAACAGTGCGGAACTATTTACACTGATTTATAAGCACATCGGAACAACAGTCTAGTGTGTGCCAACACAAATATTGTAGAAAATCTAAATCTTCGTCGTCTAAAAATTCTAACAAAATCTAACTCTTGTGTTGGCCAATTACACACACGAAAAACGAATAAAAAACTAATATGTAAGGTGCTTGATACTACAATGCTACTGTATGCGTATGTAGGTTTGTAAATGGCACAATCGAATTGGCACACTAAGCCGTTGATCCCACCTGTCGAGATTAGAATCACCCTGTTAGTTCTCACGGTTTATTGCAACAGCGATAACATCGATATCTTTCGGTCGGCAAACCTAGTGTTTAATCAACCAGTCGATGTACCAGTCAACGCATTAGTTTAGTCGATTATTATTATTCTGTAAAAATGTAACGTGTCAACAAAATTTTCTGTTCTTGTTTGATTATTTAATGCATACAGAAATTAAATGTGTGTGAGATTGTTGACGTATATCCCTTTTATATACACTTAACGTTTCGAACGCTAAAAGTTGTATAAAATTAATTTTATTTAAATGTGTTACAATCGCGAAAACATTCTGTTAAATATAGCTTTTACTAAAAGGGTTGTATGTGTTAAATATTTTGTTGTTTACACGCATACAGAAATCAAATGTGTGGAAGATAGTTAACGTATGTCCTCTCGACCTAGTAAAGTTTAATTTATTTATTTACACCATACGCATCGTGTCTGACGACAACAAGCTTATCGATTACTTTCGGTCGGCAAACCTAGTGTTTACTCAACCAGTGGGTGGACCAGTCGGCGCGCCAGTGGAAAATCGAAAGTGGAATATAAAGATTGTTTGTTACTCTGTGAAACATAGATCTCCTGTACTTGTGTTTTATTTGATGCATACAGAAATTAAATGTGTGGGAGAATGTTAACGCATGTTGCCTCGCCCTAATGAAGTTTAATTGCTCCATTAACACTATTAATTATTATTACATTATTATTTTCGGTGGGTAAACCTAGTATTTTGTTTACTTAACCAGTCGGTAGACCAGTTGGCGCGCTTGTGAAATATCGAAATATTGTTAGTTGATCATAAACATGGATGTCCTGTATTTGTGTGATCATTTGATGCACAGAGGGATTAAATGTGTGGGAGATAGCAAACGTAAGTCTAATACAGGGTTATTTTAAAAACAACAATAACTTCTTAGTTTCAGATTCAGAATCCCTAACAGAATATAGACCCGCAAGAAAGAAGGTGAAAATCGGAGAAAACAAATTTAGACTTCCCATAGAAACTCGACCGGCTGATCGTTGAATTTGTATGGGAGGTCCAGTTTTTTTTTCTCCGATTTTCGCTTTTTTCTTGTGCTATATTATATGTTAGGGATTCTGATTACGATATTAAGAGGTTATTGATGTTTTTAAAATAACCCCTTATATTAAATCGACGCGCGTCGGAGTGAATGTTACATACGAAGGCAACTTTTAAATTACATATATATTTGTAAATAAACAAGCAGGCTCTTTTTTGATTAAAACTAACGTGAGATGTTAACATTATTAATATGTAAAATACGGGTCACTCACGTTGATGGACACCCCGGATGAGGTTGAAACATGTCGGCCTGTAGCTGACTTCATACGTGAGTGACCCGTATTTTACATATTAATAATGCAGGCTCTGTCGCGCCATTCAAATATGTAATGTATCAACAATGTATAAGGTTAAAATTCCTTTGTTTCATGTAACATGCGCTCCAACGCGCCGGTCGGTAAGCGGTATTATAGTCGTTGGATTTAGTTATTTACACAAGCATACAGTTAAGTGGAAGGAAAGGAATCAATGATTTTTGACGATCTCCGTGTCGCAGCGGTCAACACGCCAGACACGGATAGTCCCGACTTCGATCCCCGGTCAGGTCAAGATGAAAAACGATCTTTTTCAGATTGACCTAGGTCTTGGATGTTTATCTTTACATATATGTATTTGTTATAAAATATAGTATCGTTGATTTAGTATCCCATACACACACAAGTCTCGAACTTACTTTGGGGCTAGCTCAATCAGTGTGATTTGTCCGTATATATTTATTTATTTTTATTATATATATATATAATTCCTGTACCGTAATGGGTAGGACCTACCCTACTTTCCTAGGTATACAAATAAAAATAGTTACGAAATACATATAAAACTAGTTTGAAACTTCGGTTACGTACACGGTGTATTATATAGGTACATTATGTCACTTCGACCGAGCCTGTATATGTACATTAAAGCCTACATTGTATGGGCTGGGTCACACCGGAGTAGGTATCCATAAAGCCAGTTATTCGGCAGTGTATACCATCACTATATAGCCTAGACTACTTATATATTTTTTTGCCTTACTGTTATACATTATATGTATATATTTTTTTATGTGAACGATCATCATCATCATCATCATCATCTCAGCCGTAAGAAGTTTACTGCTGGACATAGGTCTTTCCCAACGATTTTTACCATTGGGGGGTTTTGCCATACTCACCACGGTGTTCAAACGGGTTGGTGAGCGCAGTTTGTTTGGCTTATATAGGTTCCGAAGCTTCTGCTCATCAAAACCGTTTTTATGTATGTTTGTTTAATTGTATTTATTTGTTTTTATTTATATATATTTTTAATTATCAGGTCATTTTGTTTTCACATTTATCTGTTCTGCGCCAAGGCCAACTATTATGTACTCTGTCCATCTACCCTAAGGCTGGCTGGAAGAGAAATCCGCCTTTGTTTCAACTTTTTTTTTTAAATTACCTTGTTTTTTATTGGTGCAATAAAGTATATTCTATTCTAGGCGGGGACCCAAGCTTAGTGTTAAGGGGCCTCCACATTTTGAATCCAGCATTGGTGCGAACCTTGTTTGAGACATAAGTGACATAACCTAATGAGTCAGTAAAAAAAGAAGAATAAAAATAAAAAGGCCTTCTTAATTTTAGGAAATTTAATTTTTATGGCAATAACAAAATCACTACATAACACGAACTCTTTTTTTTTCAGACGACACGGACCCACAGAGACGGGCGCTGATAAAAGAGAAAACAAATAAGTATTTGTCGTACGCGGAGACTATTTACAAGAACCACATATGCGACGCGGAACAGAGTGTAAGTGTAGGAGACATTGACTCTCGAAACATAGTATCGAGACCACATGTTATCTAGATACTACGAATGTTTGCAATGTTATTCGTCATTTTTATTCATATACTTATACAACGTGTCAATGGAAAAGCGCAAAACCTGAAATTAGTTTGTTCAGAATCGCGAGGACAATCGATTCCACGATAAAAAATAGGCGTCAAATTAAGTAAAAAAATATATTTACGCCTTGTTTGATCATTCATTACATATGGTGGCAACATCGCCCTAGATGAGATGTAATGACCATAGAATTCTTAATTTTGCGATC
Organism: Rhodophaea formosa; assembly: GCA_963082605.1. Taxonomy (NCBI): domain Eukaryota; kingdom Metazoa; phylum Arthropoda; class Insecta; order Lepidoptera; family Pyralidae; genus Rhodophaea; species Rhodophaea formosa. The sequence goes on from OY720226.1 coordinate 12,406,001, forward strand.
AACACAAGAAAACATAAAATCTAATATCTTCATTAATTAGCGGCAAAAATTAAAAAAAAACTCAATTCTTTTTTCATTCACTTCCTCCATTGGGATCTCCTTTTAAGCAAATTAATTCCTTGTGTTAAGTAACATAATCCCTCTTCTATATCATTATCATCAAATTGTACAAGTAGGTCCATTGGATTAATTTATAAAAATACTACTCTAACTTTTTAATTAAATTAAATAATTTATATATGTAATTCTTTGATGATATTTAAACATAATTTGGGGAGTCTAAGTTGTTGCGCTTTTTCAATAACACGTTGTACGTAATGTCCTTGATTGATACCTACATAGTAAAATCTTTATATATTTTGTCTCTCTCTCGCAGCTATTGCCAGAGCGAGAGGACAACGCACGTCCGCTTCACTGCCCGATACCAACATCGATGCTGAAGAGGCCATACGAGGACCTCGCGTTATACAGAGTGCTGGCCATCCTGGGCTCCAGCATGATGCTCGTGCTACACAAGACTGAGCAGACTTGTTACGCCATGAAGGTAAGTCTTTAGATGTTTTGTCTCTCTCTTACAGCTATTGCTAGAGCGAGAGGACAGTACTATACCGATCTTGATGCTGAACAGTCCGAACGGAGTCCTCGCGTTATACAGAGTTCTGGCCATTCTGGGCTCGAGCATGATGCTCGTGCTACACAAGACTGAGCAGACATGTTACGCCATGAGGGAAAGTAATTTTCAGTTATTCTCACATATAAACATATTATCACGTCCTTTTTCCTTGCGGGGTAGACAGAGTCGTCTATAATACCTAAAGGCCAATACCTAAAGGCCACGTTAAAAATGATGGCGAGCTTAAAGATAGAGGACGGAAACAAAATAGTGATGGGCTTCTAGCTGCATCGTCTATTGACATGATTCCTCACGCTGATTCCCTTGATCGGCTTTTAGAAAGAGAAGCAGCTGGTACATTATACGTTTTTAGGGTTCCGTAGTAAACTAGGAACCCTTATAGTTTCGCCATGTCTGTCTGTCTGTCCGTCCGCGGTTTTACTCAGAGAATATAAGTACTAGAAAGCTGAACTTTGGTATGGGTATGTATATTAATCTTGGCAAAAAAGTGGTAGAAAAAAACTTTTTTAGGGTAGCGTTAAAAAGGTCTTTAAAAAATATTGTGAAGTTGAGAACACCATTTTTCGATTAAGGGATCCGTTTCCGAAATATTTGGTTTTAAAGTGAAAATTTTTGTTAGAGGTAAGTGTCCCCCCCCACTCTATCTGCTAAACGCTTATATATGGATACGTGAAAAAAATTACAGCAGTAGTATATATACTGAAGTTGAAAGGAAAACTATCAGAGCTGAGTATTAAGTGCAAACTAAAAAGTTATAGGCAACCAACTTATAAAATGTACCGGAAAATGTATAATTTCATACAATTTTCATAGTTAGATTTTTTTGGTCGTTAAACTGTGAGGTGCGAGTGTGAACAGTGTGAACTCAAAGTTGTCATTCGCAACTACGGAACCCTACACTGCGCGTGGCCCGACACGCACTTGGCCGGTTTTTTTATTTAAGATCACTTATTCTTGTCATCATTATCATGTTCTGGTTTTTTTTAGCCTCAACTGCAGAAGCACAACCTTATCAATCTGTACTACCAGAGCCATATATTAGCCAGAGCAATCAGAAGATTTCGCACTACATTCTCCACGCTGGCTAGACGGGTTGCTAAGGTCTCTTTGATGTTTATAAGCTTTATTTAGCTTGTGTTTCCTCAGTCGCCTTCCACGAAATTCACGGGAAGCCTTTCCTATTCTACTCTGCCGAGAACCACACAGCCTTATTATTTACTTTTTTGTACCTATACAAAATGTTTTACATAATTTTTTTATACATTTCCAGGTGATCCAAAAAATACCAAATAACCTAACAGAATTCGACGAGTACTTTCTCCAACGGACGAACGAAACGCGGCAACCAGTGCTGCCAACCGTCATACCCTACATGGTGCCTCTCCACGCGTACATCGAGACTGCCAACCTAATATTCTTAATCCTCTCCTACGCACCTGGCGAGAAACTATTCGACTACATCAGAAACTATGCGAAATCTATCCCGAACACTCCAGCGCGGGAATTAAATTTAGAAAATGTCTTTCCTAAACCTAAAATAGAAAATATAGAAGCTAACATAGATAATAATAACGAAAGTATTGAAGTAAAGACTGATTGTATGGATAATGTTGAGATTTCTGTGAACGAATTGGTGGTGAATTCTCAGAAACTGTTGAAGAATGTTGATAGGGTGTTGAGTGAGACGGTGGTGAGTTCGGGGGTGAAGAGTGAAAGGGAGGAGAAGGTGTTGGATAATCGGAGGGTGGAGACACCGGTTATGAATAGGGTAAGTTTATACTGTATTTTTTCAAGATTCAAACGTTAATTAAAGCATGAATTATGATGCCGTGTGAATCCCGGTTGAGTAGAATAGGATGACTATAAGTCTTCCCGTGGATGTCGTAGAAGGCAGCTTAGGAAACACAAGCTAAACAAAACATCAAAGAGACCTCTCCCATCAACCCAGCGTGGAGAGTGTAGGCCATATCCTCTGGCGACTATTATGTGGCCCTGGTAGTACAGAGGGGGTCGTGCTCCTGCAGTGGAGATTAAAAAATGATTATTAATTAATAATGAATTTTGCGGGAGCCCTATTTGTTATAAATCATATAAGAAAACGGAGAGGTCACTCAAAATGTTGTTCTTGGAAGCTGTTAAGAAACCTTCAAACAATTTTGTGAACTACTATTTATAATTTAAAGTGTGAACGTGAAGTATTTCTTAGTGCTGTTGCTGATAGGTTGCCTTAGTATTTATTAAAATGGTAAAGCTTTTAACACTTAACAAAAAAAAAATATTTTTCAGTTATCGCCCCGCCCAATGGATGTACTGCCCCCTTCGGCTGTGTGTAAATGGGGTGCGGAGTTACTAACAGCCTTAGAAAGCCTACACAACAGTGGAGTTATTTGCAGGTAATATTCTTACGTACTTAATGTTTTGTTTTTCGTATGTGTAAGTGGCCAACACTGGTGTCAGATTTTTCAAGCTGCCTTAAGGCATCTGACATAGCTTAACGACTGCCATCAACGATGACAGCCGGGACCAACGGCTTAACGTGCCTTCCGAAGCACGGAGGAGCTCGAGATATAATTATGCCACTTGCGGTCACCCATCCAAGTAGGGACTGCACCAGGGGTTGCTTAACATATGTAAGCGCTCATAGAGCTCACATCCACTGGACCATCGGGCTCCTCAGTACGTACTTAATACCAATCTTCCTTAAAAGACGCATGTTTGAGCAGTGTGTTCTACCTGTCATGACCTATGGCGCTGAGACCTGCCCCCTTATTTACTAACTCGGATGACAGGTGTCGATGCCTATCAATCTAAAATTTTCTGTTACAATGCGGGTTTTGTTTGCTCTAATTTTTTATTTGGAAAACAAAAACCGCATTGTAATAGCAAATCCTAGATTGATAGGCATCGACACCTGTCATCTGTGTTAGTAAATAGGGGCTGGACACTCACAAAAAAGCTTATGCGAAAACTTCAGGTGGCACAGCGAGCGATGGAGCCAGCAATGCTCGGATTATCGTTTGTAGACCGAATCCGCAACACAGCTATTAGGAAACGCACTGGAGTAACAGACATCGCACTAGTAGTAGCCAGGCTCAAGTGGAGATGGGCTGGGCACATGAGCAGGAGAGAAGATGGCCGCTGGGCGCGTAGGATTGCGGAATGGAGGCCCAGACGTGGATGGAGAAAAGTCGGGAAACCACCAGTGCGCTGGGCCGCCCGATTTCTCAAAAATATTGGGCAAGACTTGGATGCGCACAGCGCAAGACCGGGTCAAATGGAAAAACCATGAAGAGGCCTATACCCAACAATGGGTGAACACAGGCTGAGAAAGAATATTCTTACGATTTATGAAATCGAGGGGAATTTTCGGGGGTGCGAGTATTGCGTTTGATATTTTTTCGTTAAGTACTTATTTAAAAGCACTACAATAAATTAACTGGAGTTGATCTAATGATGGAGCCGGAGGACAATCGATGAGACTCTTCAACAATTTCCAGCAGTTCCCTTGTGTTTGGGCTTCATTAATTTGTATTGATGAGAACTTTATCTGCCCTGGCTCTGGTAGAACAGAGAGGGTCGTGCCCCTGCAGTGGAGACTAAAAAAGCTCTGTTGATGATGATGATGAGAACTTCACACCTAGATGGGTTATGTCTGTCATTGTCTGATGTTGAAGACGAGAACACTTAAATAAATAATAAATCAATATATACGGACAAATCACACAGATTGAGCTAGCCCCAAAGTAAGTTCTTATGAGTTCTTATGAGATACTAACTCAACGATACTATATTTTATAACAAATACATATATAGATAAACATCCAAGACCCAGGTTATAGGTACGATTTACAGTAGCTACCTTCTTTACTATTTAGTTTAATTATTAAAACCGGTTTAATTTTAATTTTTTGGTCAAAAATTATCACAATTTTTAATATTTTGATACATATTTTCAATAAATTTTAAGGGAAAATACGCACAAATAAGTATAACTTTTTCATTTCTATTCCAGAGATCTCAACCCATCAAACATCTTGCTCGGCGACCGAGGCCAGATCATCCTGACATACTTCATATCCTACCCCGGCCCAGACGTGACTCTGTCGAAACTGAACGCCGTGAATATGTACATGGCGCCAGAGCTGTATGTGAACACGTTCGCGGACGAGCGAGGCGACGACAGACTGTGCGACTACTGGAGCTTTGGGGTGGTCATGTACGAGTTACTATGCGGAGTGGTGCGTATTTATAATATTTCATACATATTTTACTTTTTTAGTAAAATCTTCCATGCTGGTTTGGGTGAAAAAAAACGTAGAATATACCTAACAGCTGTTTTTCTTAACCGACCGCTGCAGAGAAGAAATGCCGAAAGAAACTCTTTTCAACAGTATAGGTCGCCTACTCGCCTGAAGGGCTTTGTGTGATTAATGATTATATTATATTTCTTTCTTTTTTACTTTTCTTTTTTTTTCATCTGTTTTCATTTTACAATATCATTATAGGTACATTCATTATTTTTGGAACATGTTTATGTTTACGATCGAGTGAGCAAATTACAAAAACAGCAGAACATGAAGTAGTCTCAAAGAGGCCGACCAGGCCAGTCCCCACTGGCAGCACCCGTTCACGAGTTGACGTATGGGTCAGCCATCGTTAAGCTCAACCATATTAGAGGGAACTCAACGACCCGACACATAACGCCACCACCAGTTTGAACAATATCTATGACCAAATAATACAAGCTTTATAATTCTATTTAAAGTCATCAATCATCAACATTCTCCATGCTGGTTTGGGAGACAACAAAAAACATAGTATGTACCAGCTGCTTTTGTTCCCGCGCAGATCGTAAAAGCCGATCGAGGGAATGGGCGTCAGGATTCACGACATTAGGCGATGCGGCTAGCAACCCATCACTATTTTTATTCCGTTCTCACCTACAAGCCCACCAACATGCTAAACGTGACCTTAAGGTTTTACAGACCTGGGTTCTGTCTATTCTGCAAGGGAGAAGAACGTGATAGTAAGTATAATCATCAATATTGATTTTGCAGCCGCTGTCCTATTACCACAAGAGCGTATTCACGAGCCACACCATTCTGCAGCTGCCTGATGGACTATCGGTTGAAGTGGAGTCTCTACTCACGCAGGTATGCAATGGAAAGGCAGGGCATTAATTCATTTTTAATTTTTTTTGATCCCGGCTTCAATCCCCGGTCAGCCGTATTCACTAACTTGGATGACAGGTGTCGCCTGCCGATGCCTATCAATCTAGGATTTACTGTTATAATGCGGGTTTTGCTTGCTCGAATTTTTTATTTGGAATACAAAAACCGCATTGTAACAGCAAATCCTTGATTGATAGGCATCGGCACCTGTCATCCGAGTTGGTCAATAGGCGGGCAGGTCGAGCTGGAAAATGATCTTTTTTAGATTGACCTGGGTCTTGGATGTTTATCTATATAAATATCTATTATAAACAATAGTAACGTTGAGTTAGTATCCTATAACACAAGTCTCGAACTTACTTTGGGACTAGCTCAATCTGTGTGATTTGTTCGTATATATTTATTTAGAGGCATTCTTAGGCATCATCATCAGGTCCTTATTAGTCTCCACTGCGGGAGCACGACTGCCTTTGTACTACCAGAGCTCTTTATTAGCCGAGCAGTCAGCGGATTTGGCCTACACTCTTCAAGCTGGCCAGACGGGTTGAAGAGGTCTCTTTTATGTTTACGAGCTTTGTCTTGTGTTTCCTAAGTCGCCTTCTACGACATCCACGGGAAGACTTGGAGTGTTCCTTTTCTACTCTGCAGGGAACCACACGGTACCCTTAGGCATAAACACACACAGAAATGGCGTATGGTGAAGATACGGTGCAGGCGTGGGACTCTGTGATAGGATTTTAAACCTTCATTTCATACTTATAACAAACAATATCGCAAGAAATTGACGCATCTGCCCGCACGTAGCATCTTGCGGGAACGTTTTTTCGCAATGCTGGTCGTTTTGAGTATGACAATCAGGCCTAAAATTCTATCACAGTACTCCATGTCTGCGCCGTGTAGTTTTACGTAAACTAAACGTGTTAGATTTACGTCTTACAAATCGTTTTATCCTTGATCGTATTTATTTACGTTATTAAATTACGTAATAAATAACAGCCCTAAATCCTGCGTGTAACGTTTTTCAATATCTTACTTCTTAATTGTATAAGACTAATATCAAAATAGTATTGTGAATGCCTAAAAACACCTGTAAAAGTAATTTTGTAATAACTTTCTTATTTTTTTCTTCTCTTTACAGCTTCTAACCTACGAGCCTTCCGAGCGACTCGGCGCCGGCAAAGATGGCATCGAAGAGATAAAGAAACACCCTTACTTCAGACACATCGATTGGCAGGAGGTGTACGATAGCTGGATCGTGCCAGACTGATCTTTAAAACTAGCGTTGTAAGGTTCATTATTATTTGCAGTAACATTACCGCTACCTTTTAAGGGTTCCGTAGTAAACTAGGAACCCTTATAGTTTCGCCATGTCTGTCTGTCTGTCTGTCCGTCCGCGGTTTTACTCAGAGACTATAAGTACTAGAAAGCTGTAATTTGGTATGGGTATGTATATTTATCATGGCAAAAAAGTGGTAGAAAAAAATCTTGAAAAAATTTTTTTTCTTGGGTAGCTCCCATACAAGTGGAGGAGTAATTTTTTTTCTCTATTTACCCATCATGTTGGGTATCGTGAAAAAGTTATTCGAAAAATATTGTGAGATTGAGATCACCATTTTTCGATTTAGGGATCCGTTTCCGAAATATTTGGTTTAAAAGTGCAAATTTTTGTTAGAGGTACGTGTCCCCCCCTCTATCTGCTAAACGGTTATATATGGATTCTTCTTCTTATTTAAGAGCTTTATAGCTCTTGTCGATGGAGTATGCGCCAAACTTCTCTATCTTCTGCTTTAGACTTTAGTTCTTGATACGACATGACACCAGCCTTCTTCTTTAGTTGGTCAACAAAACTTTTCCTTGGTCTCCCTGGACCTTTCTTTCCTTTTACCTTACCCTCCAGTATGTTTTTAAAGAAGGCATCATGTCGTATCAAGTGACCAATCATCCTACCCCTCCTATTCTCTATTTCGTTTATCAGTCTTCTTTTCTCTCCTACAATATATACAATATATGGATACGTGAAAAAAATTACAGCAGTAGTATATATACTAAAGTTGAAAGGAAAACTATCAGAGCTGGGTACTAAGTGCAAACCATGTGCAAACTAAAAAGTTATAGGCAACCAACTTATAAAATGTACTGGAAAAAGAAAAATCTTCATTGTTAGATGTTTTTGATCGTTAAACTGTGAGGTGCGAGTGTAAACAGTGTGAACTCAAAGTTGTCATTCGCAACTACGGAACCCTACACTGCGCGTGACCAGACACGCACTTGGCCGGTTTTCAATGAATTCATCGGAACGTAGGCCTTATAACCGTCAAATAATGATTATCAAAAAAGTAATCAAGATCCCTTTGCTTCCACTTTGTTTCTTATTTTGACGTCGATGAAGGAAAGAACGGAATCTCGGAGAGTACAGACATTATTGTAGATATGCAATTATATGATGTAGAAAAAACCTGGAAGTATTGAAAAACCAAAAAAAAACGGAATGAAAAAGAATATGGCTACTTATTATTATATACCTGGGTGCCTTTATTCATTATTATAATAAAATTGAATAGTTTAGGTCTGAAATTCATAAATCATTTTGTAATCCATGTTTGAAAGAAGTACATCTTGGAATAATATGGAGGTTTTAAAGTGATATTTTAAAAAGAAAAAGTTTACTTAGATAGATGGCGTTAATAATGTCAATATAATGCATGGAAGTATTTGCATTTTATAATTCCGTGATAGTGTCAAATGAGGCCTTAGAAAAATAAAGTCACGGTGAAATTTTATCGTCCATGTCGATGATAAAAGTCTATTGTGACTTTATTTTACTAAGCCCTTTTTTGACACGTCAAGCATTAACGCCATCTACTGACATAAATCTGTAGGTTTGTGGTGGAAAGTCAAAGGGTGCAGTTTGGGTCTACCTTGGACGATTTTGCAAATTGATTTTGGTGGACTTTATTATATGAAATTGGTGTAGTTTGGTGTTATAAATGCTCGTGCTCATGGAACAATTTGTGAAATAGTTAAAGTGGACTGTTATATGGACTCGTTTAGACTTGTCATCATAACCTCCCGACCATGATGCATCAAAGAACATACGCCATCTTTGATGCTACTTGTTACAACTTTACCGTACAACACCGATACTTAGTATCTCAATTTACTGGACATTGGCAGAATCACTGAAATCTCGGTGGAAGCCATTTTATAAAACAGAAGAAGAAGAAGATAAATCGGTACTATTTTTATTAATGTCACTTTGAAAATCCCCTCATTACAACTGAAATGAAATGAAGATAAATAGTAACATATAAATAAAAAATCTGCTGTTTGTGAGGAGATATACGCTTCCATGGCACTATTTAAATAACGTTTCGGCCAGTAAGAGGTTTTACTAGTTTCATACTCACAATCGTATCTAGATAAAACGAAATAATCCCCGTTGAGTATAGTACCTATAGAGCTTAAATACCACTAGTGAGACACTCTAGTTGTAAGCATAATTATAAGAGTAGCTTAGTTCATAGTGCTTTTAAGATTTTTGTGCAGTTAAGTAGACGCGAGAGAGTCAACCGTAAGTAGTAAACGATTCAATCTATGGTAAACTCGATGGCTCGTAATAGTTAACTATTTTCTTACTCGATAAAAAACGAAGGTCAGTTTTGTAACTGATACCACAGAAAATGTTCTTATGAACACAAGCTGGTATTCGTTTATATTTAACCTTGAGTCATTTTCGATTACGGGATTCGACAACTTTTATATCATACGTTGTAAGTATATATAAACTAATAACCGTAAACTACTGTCGTAAATGAAATGTACAAACTCATGGTTGAGGCTCAAATGAACTGAAAATAACGTTGTTGTGTTGAATTCAAATGACGAGCTCCGTGGCGCAGCGGTCAACACGCCTGCCTGCGACACGGATGGTCCCGGGTTCGATCCCCGGTCAGGTCAAGATGGAAAATGATCTTTTTCAGATTGACCTGGGTCTTGGATGTTTATCTATATAAGTATCTATTATAAAATATAGTATCGTTGAGTTAGTATCCCATAACACAAGTCTCGAACTTACTTTGGGGCTAGCTCAATCTGTGTGATTTGTCCGTAAATATTTATTTATTCAAATGAATGCGCCTTTCCACTATCCGACCAATAATAAACTCGGAAAGCATCTTTCTATAACTTTTGTCTAATAAACTAAACCTCAATAACTTTTGCTACCAAGCAAAATTACAGTTTTTGACGGAGAAACTGTTCATAAAAAGAAATATGTTTTTTAATATGCAGCAGTGAAAACACTGCCTCTTCTTTTAAAGCTACGTCCATGACAAGTTTCATGCTTTCATCTTGATAGAACCGTATTTCAAAATTCGACCCGTAATGTAAGGCGTTAGTTTCACAAGGAGTACGGCAAAGGCGTGACGCAGACGTAGGACACTATGATAGGATTCTAACCCTTTTTGTCATACTCAAAAAGGAGCAGCATCACAAGAAATAACTTAGTCCCTAGTTACCGCAAGATGCCACGAGCGGCCAAAAAATATTTTTACGCGATACTGGTCGTTTTTAGGGTGCATATAAAGCTTAAAATTCTATCACAGTGTAATTGTTTACCGTGTCTGCATAATTCTCTCCTAAAGGTCTTTACACACATTTAAATAAAATTATTTTAATACGGTTTTTATCGCGTTTATTACATTATTTATACACCTAACGTTTCGAGCACTTTACAGTGTTCGTGGTCGCAGGTAGACTAAGTTGACATTTGTCTAGTATTTTATAAGAACTGCAAAATCTACCGCCTAAAATATTTATTGATAACGGTCCGGATGTACGCAGTATTGGCTCACGGTGTCTGAAGGTCTTGCAGTCTTCTGCTTAGCTTGAGATTTGATTAAATTGATGACTGGATCCCAAGCTGGTGGTAACTGCCAACCATCCTCTCTATTGAAATTAGGATGTTTTTTAATTACAATAGCCTCACGAAGCATTCTTGGAATGTTATAGATTAAGAGCTAGCGAACCATCTGACTAACCCGTTTCCCACAAAGCTAGAATTTTTTTAAATGATATTTTATTATCTGCTAATTATAAAAGTACCGGTGTGGCAGGTATATCGCGGTTGCGTCATCATCCCTTAAATTTTTGAAAATGCAAAAAATTTTTTTTTCGTAACCTTCTGCCACAAGGCTACAATTTTAATATGTTATAATTTAAGTATGTTTAAGTCTAAAAAAAAATCGCCAACCTCTTTTGAGGGTTGCAAGTGTGTGCCAGACGACAGCAAAGTTGTCATTGGGACGGTAATTCATAACCTGCTGCCACAAGGCTACAATTTTGAGGGAACATTCTTTCAATTGTTTAAAAAATATATGTAAACAGCCAGACCATTCTAGCGGTTGCAAGTACCTGCCAGACGACTATATAATAGTCATATCGCTCGACGGGAGTGCGCGCGCAACAGACGTGTAAGAGTTAGAAAGTTAGTAAGAAACAATACATTATTACAATACAATATTGTAGTGTTCGACGGCCTCCGTGGGGCAGTGGTTAATCTGCGGCAGGGGTGGACCCTGGTTCGATCTCCGGCCAGCCGGCCTATTTACTAACTAGGATGACAGGTGTCGATGCCTATCAATCAAGAATTTACTGTTACAATGCGGTTTTTGTATTTCAAATAAAAATGTTCGAGCAAGCAAAACCCGCATTGTAATAGTAAATTCTAGATTGATAGGCATCGACACCTGTCATCCGAGTTAGTAAATAGGGGGGCAGGTCATGATGGAAAACGATCTTTTTCAAATTGTCCTGGGTTGTGGATATTTATCTTTATGAGTATCTATTATAAAATATAATATCGTTGAGTTAGTAACCTACTAGTTCACAAATACCCTGAGTCCCCACTCAGGGTATTTGTGAACTAGTAGGTTAGTTAGGCAGCTAGCCCCCTAGCTCAATCTATGTCATAATTTGTCCCTATAATTACACACTACCGCCCGCAGCTTCACCCGCGTGGATCTCGTTTTTCGCGACCTTATTTATGTCCTTATGTTTCAAAGAATCTCCATGCCACATTTTAGGCCAGCCATTTCAGCTTGAAAAGGTAACAAATGGTAGACACAGTTACTATCGAATTTCCTTATATATTATAAGTATGGATTAAGTTTTCGGCGTAGTTAAGAGTCGTTCACGCGGGAGAAACTATGGGGCTATGTTACGATAGTACCTACATAGTACCTAATAAGTGTTTTAACAGTGACAAGGTACATATTATTACGTATTTTAATCGTTTTTTAGGAGCCCTGATATCAACATTTCAGAGAAATCAGAATACGTACATATGAAAAAGATCGTTTTCCATTATGACCTGGCCGGAGATCGAACCAGGGTCCACCCCTGCCGCAGATTAACCACTGCCCCATGGAGGCCGTCGAACACTACAATAGATGTATTGTTTCTTTCTAAATTTCTAACTCATACACGTCTGTTGCGCGCGCACTCCCGTCGAGCGACATGACTATTATATAGTCGTCTGGCAGGTACTTGCAACCGCTAGAATGGTCTGGCTGTTTACATATATTTTTTAAACAATTGAAAGAATGTTCTCTCAAAATTGTAGCCTTGTGGCAGCAGGTTATGAATTAACGTCCCAATGACAACTTTGCTATCGTCTGGCACACACTTGCAACCCTCAAAAGAGGTTGGCGATTTTTTTTTACACTTAAACATACTTAAATTATAACATATTAAAATTGTAGCCTTGTGGCAGAAAGTTATGAATTACCGTCCCAATGACAACTTTGCTATCGTCTGGCACGCACTTGCAACCCTCAAAATAGGTTGGCAATTTTTTTTTACACTTAAGCATACTTAAATTATATCATATTAAAATTTTAGCCTTGTGGGAAACGGGTTAGTCAGGTGGTTCACGAGCTCTCCCACGTCGTCTGGCAGGTACTTGCAACCGCTAGAATGGTCTGGCTGTTTACATATATTTTTTAAACAATTGAAAGAATGTTCCCTCAAAATTGTAGCCTTGTGGCAGCAGGTTATGAATTACCGTCCCAATGACAACTTTGCTGTCGTCTGGCACACACTTGCAACCCTCAAAAGAGGTTGGCGATTTTTTTTTAGACTTAAACATACTTAAATTATAACATATTAAAATTGTAGCCTTGTGGCAGAAGGTTACGAAAAAAAAATTTTTTGCATTTTCAAAAATTTAAGGGATGATGACGCAACCGCGATATACCTGCCAGACCGGTACTTTTATAATTAGCAGATAATAAAATATAATTTAAAAAATTTCTAGCTTTGTGGGAAACGGGTTAGTCAGATGGTTCACGAGCTCTCCCACTATTAGGTGTATAAATAATGTAATAAACGCGATAAAAACCGTATTAAAATAATTTTATTTAAATTTCTACTTATTGTATTAATTAGTGACTGATGTTACATATAAATGGAGTATTTAATGGTTAAAGACTGACCGATGAAGGATTGACTCAGTTTCTGTGACAGTTTCGGTTTCCGTAGAAAATCGGCCGAACATTCGGCCCCGCCAAAACTCACGTGTTCGGGTGCTCCCACACAACAGTTATATAACGTTATATTATATAACAATGTACGATAACATTCTATAACACCATTCAATATTAAGAATGTTATTGTGTTACACATTGTTATATAACGTTATATAACTGCTGTGTGGGAGCACCATTCGGTCTAAAAAAATCGTGAGACGCGCGTTTGTCAGCCCAATCTAGTAATAGTTAGGTTTATACTTTGTGATATAAGTGTTGACTTGCTGATTTGTAGGGTTCCGTATCCAAAGAGTAAAAACGGGACCCTATTCACGAAACTTCACTGTCCGTCCCTCTATCTGTCACATTGTATCTCATGAACCGCGATAGCTAGAGAGTTGAAATTTTTTTACAGATGATATACTTTATATATCATATCTGTTGCCGCTATAATAACAAATACTAAAAACAGAATAAAATAAATATTAATTCCCAAACAACAAACGTGATTTTTTTGCTCGATAATCTAATGTTGTATTGATGATGGTACGGAACCCTTTGTGCGGATGTCCGACTCGGACTTGCCCGATTTTTATTTTATTAATTTTTTTAATTCTCTGTAAAATATTGTGGATTTGAGACATAATTATATTTCCTTTCGGATTCGGACTGACCGAAACTGAGGACTCCAACAGAAGTTATGTTTTTGGTTTCAGAAGAATTTCCTTTTTCAGTCAGTCTCTAAAAATTGTATGTATAAAATTTTTTTTTAGTAGGTATATAACATTTTAATGAATTCTTTTAAATTAAGTTAGTAAGCGTGTATTTATTTTCTATATTAATATTAGCAATTTATGTATCGGTGTTTGTCTAGTCGATAAAACTTACTTAAAGCTTAAAAGTATTATTGTTTAGTATTAAGAAACATATTACAGTAAGTACAAAATTGTTTGAAGTTCAAAAAATTAGGGGAGAATGTTGCAGAGATATTTTTATTTTTTTTGGTTATTGAATCGAACCGGATGGTTATGTTGTTACCAAAGACATAATACTGACAAAATGGTAAGTATCGAGTTCTCACTCGCAAAAATTTATTTTGTCTATATTTTATTTCAAATATTTTATTTCCAATGGGGACAGCAGCCCATTCTAACAAGTTTCAACTAAAGTAGTAAGTAGGGTAATTCAATTACCGGTGTTACTACTACCCGTGTTACTACCGACATGTGGTCTCAACGCCTTAATCGTACGATTTGTTCTCAGAGACTCGCATAGATGGCGCCACTCGAAACTACACAACATTGTATCTACCGTATTATGAAATAAAAACATGATTCACAAAATATATCTTATTAAAAATCAAAACAATATTTTAGGCATAATATTTTAAAAAGACACCGTATATTTAGTAAGTTAAAGGCTAACGCAGATTACCGCCACCTAGTATCGAGTAGCAAGCAACTCTCCTGCGCCATACATTCGCCTGCTTTTCGCAACCTTAATTTGGTCCAATATTTTTGTATGAGGTGGGCAGTCTATTACGTTAGTATTACATATATTGTCTTTGCTACCGGTGTTACTACTAGCAAAGACAATATAATACTAAAATATTGTTTTGATTTTTAATAAGATATATTTTGTGAATCATTTCACGTTCAACTTGTCACGTTAAACTTACGTTGCGTACAATAAAATAAAAATATCTTTGTAAAAATAAGAATGATCTCAAGTTCGGCTATTATTCCAAAAATGTTAGATGTTCCTTGTTTGAAAATGTGTCTGAAAATTTAATTGTTTTTGTGTACTGTATTATTGTGTATTAGATTATGTATTATACAAGAATAAATGCAATTTTGAAACTGGATTTAATTTTTCGCTTTCGTACTACGAAAGATACACAGCCGCCGTAATTTTTTTATATTTAGGTTTTTATTTTAAATATAATCGATCGTCTGTCGTCCGTATGTCACACAATCTGTGGTGCCAGCGCACAGACAAAAGTAATGGTATTGCAAAAAGCCAACATCACGTGGTGTTCCCAGGCGGTCACCCATCCAAGTACTGACCACGCCCAACGTTGCTTGACTTCGGTGATCGGACGAGAACCGGTGTTTTCAACGTGGTATGGACGTTGGCGATGTAAGTAGTGAAAAAGATGATCATATTCTAGTGTTCATTATTACAATATAAATGAACAATACGGTAGTTGCCTAATGTTAAGATTATATAAAATTTGTTTCTAATGAGACTAATTTCTATCTAAAAACACTATAAAGAACACTTTTAATTTGATATCGATCGATTCGTTAAGTGTTCTTAAAGCTTCTCGGACCATTTCCTTTTTTTAAAGTATGAATATCTTTAATTACAATTATACTGTATTTTAGTCTGCAAAATTTATAGCAACTTTTATTATGAAACCATTACCATAAACGAAATATTTCGTATAGCTACCAAACAAAGTTCTTACGCCACCCATACAAAATACAAGCTTGTGACGTCACATATATGTAGGCATTTCAACGGCGGGTTTTCACGTCTAAAACTTTACGTCTAAAAACATGTGTCTTTAAAACTTTTATAACTGAAAGAGTTTTTTGTTCAGAAATGTATTTCTGTCACTATTGTGTTTATTTTTGGCAGGTCTTTACCTAGCAACATGAAAAAAATTTTAGTCAACATGCCCATTGTTTATATTTGTTGCTTTGCATGTAATTTGGGATCATCTACTTTATTCGATTAGCTAAAAATGAGTTAAAAAATATTGATTTCGTAATTTAAAGTATTTTGTCCTTGTCGATAATCTCACAATACTACATTATAAAGAAGAAAGATTTGATTGTGTGTTTGAATGCATAGGCTCGGCAACAATGGGACCGTTTTACAAAATGCTTACACCGGCCGCGAGTGACAAGGGCTTTGGCTCAAATTATATTCTTCTTCTTCTTTCTACAGCTCACAACATCCACTGCAGGATATAAGCCTCCTCCAATGCACTCCAGCCATTCCGGTCTTTTGCCATTCTTCTCCACGTTGGACCCGCAACCTTGGCGATGTCATCGCTCCAACGAGCCAGCGGTTTTCCTCGGTTTCTGTATCCCGTCCTAGGTCTCCAGTCTAGCAACTTTTGGCCCCATCTTCCATCCTCCCTACGGCTTATGTGACCTGCCCATTTCCACTTAAGTGAGGTTACTCTATGTGCTATGTCCGTCACCATTGTGCGTCTCCTGATTTCAGTGTTCCTAATATAATCTCTAAGTGACACACCCAGCATGGCTCGTTCCATAGCTCGCTGTGCCACTTTGAGTTTGTTCATAACCTCTACAGTTAGGGTCCAGGTCTCACAGCCGTACGTCATCACGGGGAGTATACATTGGTCAAACACCCTCCGTTTTAGGCACATTGGCAGTTTTCCCTTCAGGACATATAAAATATATCAAATTATATTATAAAAGGCAAACCTTCAATCACTGATTTATGTATCAACGGGCCAACGCACAGCCGAAACTAGGTACTGTTCTGTACTAGGTACCTAGAAACTTCAAGTAGATACAGGGGTACCTGTAATCGGTGTAAGTGAGCACTAAAGACAATATAATATTATATTGTCTTTGGTAAGCACTAAGAAATGATTTTTAGTTTTTTTTTTAAGGAATTCTACCTCTAAAGAGAACCTAACCCCTAGACCGAAATCCACCTGGTGGTCCAATATCCGTGTGGTTCCCGGCAGAGTAGAATAGGTCCACTTCAAGTCTTCCCGTGGATGTCGTAGAAGGCGACTTAGGAAACACAAGCTAAACAAAGCTTATGAACATCAAAGAGACCTCTTCAACCCGTCTGGCCAGCGTGGAGAGTGTGGACCAAATCCTCTGACTGCTTTGCTAATACATATATAGCTCTGGTAGTACAGAGAGAGTTGTGCTCCTGCAGTGGAGACTAAGAGACCTGGTGAAGGTCCAATATCAGGAAAGAATTGCGAAACTCGACATCGCGCATTAGACTACTAAAAATCGACCGAGTGGTGGATAGGGGCGCAATTTAACAAGGAGGCCCGACCCCGCGTAGGTGGTGGGACATGGGAAGGAGGAAGAAGAACCCCGAAGTTTTCGGCGAATGAAGTCGCGGAAAATTGCCAGTTTTAAATAAAGATTATTTCGATTCTGATAACCGCATCCTATCAATATCATAGATATGAAAACCGATAGCAAACAAAAAACAACGCACGCGTCTCATACAAATTGGCGCCAGGAAGTCACGTCTGACTGTTGACGGAACCACCGTACGTGAGTGACAGTAAATTTCAATCGCTTCGATTAATTCACACTTTTGTCACAGAATGTTGATGGTTTTTGATCAAAGACAACAAAATAAAAAATATTAAGCCAGCTATATGGCTACAGGCCTGTTGACCAAAGAGCCCGTAAGCTAATAACGCCTGTAGCACACAGCCGCGAATGCGGAACGGAAGCGTTCCGGAACGAAACATTGGCGAAACTGCGAATCGCTATTGTATGATTCCGTTTCGGTTTCGTTCCGCTTGCGGTGTGAGACGCACGAAACAAAATCATACTAGACAGCGTTTCGCGGTTTCGCCAATGTTCCGTTCCGGAACGCTTCCGTTCCGCATTTGTGGCTGAGTGCTTTAGGCGTACAACGACGTGATCTCAAATCAAAAATTACAATCCATAAAGTCGCTGGCCTATCGGTTTTTTATAGGTAGTATCCATTTTGGCGAGTGTGCGAGACGCTCCTTGAGCTAGTAACCCCTCAACATTCCTCCATCAGGACTACGAGACGCAGAGAGAAATTTCACCCTTTTTTCGATGAAAGACCAAAGAGTCGTACTAAACGCTTCGACAGTTCCTTTTTGGTTCGAGTAGCTAAGGTGTGGAATGAACTGCCTGCGTCTATATTCCCAGACAAGTAAGTCCCGGGACATTCAAAAGTAGAATAAATGGGTACCTAGCTCTTTGATAGGCATGTAACTTCCTCGTCTACTATCATTTACCATCAGGTGAGATGCGAGACAAATATCGAATTCAATCCCAACTATTATAATATATGCAAAAGTGAGTTTGTTTGTTTGTTTATTACCTCTTCATGCTTTATCTACTGAACCAATCTTCCTAAAATTAGGCATACACGTTGATACATATTTATCAAGAAAAACTTGTCTTTATTTAGAAAAAGAGATGTTAGTAGATTTAACTGTAGATATCCTAACAGGTTGATGTTGCCTAATATTAGAACACAAATTTATGCAAGAAACTGTTATGCAATGGGTGCTAAAAATTTTAATAAGCTTCCTGAGGATATGAAAGCACTGACATTAAATACATTTATGGTAAGTGAAAAAATGTTTTTATTTTGTAAATGAGTATTTGAAATGAAAAGGGTTCACACTGTATTATTATCATAATTGTATTTTTCTTATTATCATTATTATATAATTTTATCATGACATTAACATAATTGGACTCAAAATGGGATTAGCTTCTGCAATGTATTTAATTATATATATTTGCATGCTGGAAACAGTTAAATGTGTGATAGGTACTTATGGCTAAAGATCGTACTATGCTACCACATTTATGGCAAATAAATGAACTTTGACTTTGATAACGTTACGGATAAAGACATAGGCTATACATCACGCGGGTGAAGCCGCGGGCAACAGCTAATACTTTATAAAATAAAACCGGCCAAGTGTGAGTCAAACTCGCGCAATGAGGGTTCCGTACAATATGCTTTGTGTACACACACACACAATGTGCAAAAATGTTTTATTCAATTGACTAGCGCTATCTAGTGGTGTTTTAGTGAACTATTTCCCTAGATGAACTTATTATAGTGAGTTTACCACTTTATTTTCTAGTGATAGAATTCTTATTATTTTTCCTGTAATCTTCAAGGAATGAACTACTTACATTTTGTAATTTTTTCAAAATTTTCGGCTCAGTAGTTTCGGAGATCAGGGGGGGGGGGGGGGGGGGAATGGTCAATTTTTGCCTTCTTTCGTGAATAAAATCAAAAGTATTGATTTTACCCGAACAAAAAAAAATATTTTTGAGATCCTAATAATGAGCCCTTTCATTTGATATATAACACAGTAAGGTTTGCAAAACTTTTTTTTTAAATTTTGTAATTGGGCCCCTGAAAATGACCCTTATTTCAAAAAAATCTTTATTTACTATGGACATCCGTGTTTGGGTCATAGGATTACACCATCTTACCAAATTTCACCTAATTTGGTTCAGTAGATTCGGAGAAAATCGGCTGTGACAGACGGACGGACGGACAGACAGACGCACGAGTGATCCTATAAGGGTTTCGTTTTTCAATTTTTGTACGGAACCCTAAAAAGCAGCATTTTACATCTAAATATGTCTTCACTTTCAGATTTTGCCATGCGTCAGCGCATCTTCGCCCGACAGACGCAGGCTTGCTCCAAATTCATCTGTTTATATGTTCATTTGTTCCACTCTATATCACAAATGAGCTGGGTTGTTTGCTATGTATGCCATCTCGAGTCAGAAATAAACATAGGTATAAATTTGCATTCATTTAGGAAATTTCATCGTCTTGTTCAAATGATGGTGAATCTAGACTGAAGATTTTGTTTGTTTGATTGAACGCGCTTATCTCAGAAACTGATTTAAAAAAAATTTCACCGTTGCATAGGTTAGTTTCCCCTTGTTATCTTCAAGTGCCATCGGCTAGGTATATGCCACAGGCAAAGACAATATAATACTCACAGAACAATATTACCTAATAATACTAACGTAATAGACTGCCCACCTCATACAAAAATATTGGACCAAATTAAGGTTGCGAAAAGCAGGCGAATGTATGGCGCAGGAGAGTTGCTTGCTACTCGATAGTAGATGGCGGAAATCTGCGTTAGCCTTTAACTTACTAAATATACGGATTCATTTTAAAATGTTATGCCTAAAATATTGTTTTGATTTTTAGATATATTTTGTGAATCATGTTTTTGTATTCTCATAATATGGTAGATACAATGTTGTGTAGTTTCGAGTGGCGCCATCTATGCGAGTCTCTGAAAACAAATCGTACGTTGAGACCACATGCACAGAACAGGCATAGTCATAGTCAACTTAGTTCTTAGGAAGGTACCACAGAACACAGAAAGACATGAAGGTACTATACTAACCTTTCCGTCTAAAATATGTTAACCACGTAAATCCGAGCCGAGAGTCAGTTGTTAATACATAAGGAAAATATTTCGGTTTTCAAGGTGGCATACGTATCGAGGTCTAGGTAAAATCTTGAAATGTAATTTACACTTTTGCATAGTTATTAGCTTTCCGCGTCCATAACTTAGGTAATACAGTACTTATTATACAAAATATTTCTTCAATATACCTATTCCGCTATAATTTACGCGTAAATTATAGCCTATGTCACCCGCAAATCAATTAGCTTTCTATAGGCTTTCTATAAATGAAAGAAGTTTGAAAATTAGTTCAGAAGAATCGGAATTTTTGCTAGAAATTCGAATAAAAGGAAAAGTTATTCACATGCACGGGCTGAGTCGCCCCTTTAAGGATCAGTTAGGGTTTTATTAACATATTTTAAAGTATTGCATTCATAGTACCAATGTATTATATTCAAAATGCACGCCGTGGGTTCCCGGCAGAGTAGAATAGGACCACTCCAACTCTTGCCGTGGATGTCGTAGAAGGCGACTTAGGGAAAACAAGCTAAACAAAGCTTATACACATCAAAGAGTCCTCTCTAACACGTCTGGCCAGCGTGGAGACTGTAGGCCAAGTCCTCTGACTACTCTAGCTTTTATATGGCTCTGGTACTGGTAATACAGACAGGGTCGTGTTCCTGAAGTGGAGACTTACGGGGACTTGATGATGATATTAAAAAAAAATCAGGCCTCGCCAACTCTGGCAAAGACAAGGGGTAAACACTACCCAGGGCTGGTGCCTTGTTTTTGAAACCAACCAAACTCTGAAAGGGACCGAAAGGGTCATATTACCAAAACTGTTAAAAAACCATACTTCAAAAATTACATAATACCTACCCAAGACAATATAATACTAACGGACATGTGCGGACTTGCTTTAGTTATTAATCTGAGGTACGGACATTATTGCTCCTTTTTAGGGTTCCGTAGTAAACTAGGAACCCTTATAGTTTCGCCATGTCTGTCTGTCTGTCTGTCTGTCTGTCCGTCCGCGGTTTTACTCAGAGACTATAAGTACTAGAAAGCTGTAATTTTGTATGAGTATGTATATTAATCATGGCAAAAAAGTCGTAGAAAAAAATCTTGAAAAAAAATTTTTTTTTGGGTAGCTCCCATACAAGTAAAGTGGGGGAGTAATTTTTTTTTCTCTACTTACCCATCGTGTGGGGTATCGTTAAAAAGGTTTTTGAAAAATATTGTGAGGTTGAGAACACAATTTTTCGATTTAGGGATCCGTTTCCGAAATATTTGGTTTTAAAGTGAAAATTTTTGTTAGAGGTACGTGTCCCCCCCCCTCTATCTGCTAAACGGTTATATATGGATACGTGAAAAAAATTACAGCAGTAGTATATATACTGAAGTTGATAGGAAAACTATCAGAGCTGGGTACTAAGTGCAAACTAAAAAGTTATAGGCAACCAACTTATAAGATGTACTGGAAAATGTAAAATTTTATACAATCTTTATTGTTAGATGTTTTTGGTCGTTAAACTGTGAGGTGCGAGTGTAAACAGTGTGAACTCAAAGTTGTCATTCGCAACTACGGAACCCTATACTGCGCGTGGCCCGACACTCACTTGGCCGGTTTTTTATAACTTACTTCTACTCATCAACAGATGTCGCTACTGTGACCATACTTTACCGCCAGGCCAGCAAAAAATTGCAACTTCGTTGCAACCACTTGCTGGTTTGTGAGAAGCTTACATCACTTGATAAAATACCAATCAAGATTCTGAGCGAGCTTTCAATGCATGCCTCAGTCACATACCAACTGAGGCCACCGCATTTCTTTTAAGGTGAACAACTCCGTATTAAACCCATCAATCCAATTTCAACACTATATCATTCGCAATAAGGAATAAAATCAAGTTTCTTTAATACCATTCGTTGTATTGTTGGCTAAACAAAAATCTGTCTTACTACACGCAGAAATAAACTCAATTATCTGTGACAATTTCATACAGTCTTCTAAAAGCTATTTCAATCCATAAAACTAAGTTTTATTGCCATTATGCTTAAGGTCTGAAATTAATCAGCTTGTGATCAAGTTGAATTATAACCCGATTTAACGAAAAGTATCAATAATCTAGCTTATTATTACAAATAAGATGACCATCTGAATTTGATAGCGTTATAAACCGATCTTGGAGAATGCAAGACGCCTATTGGCCCAAGACAGTCGTTGCCTCGACGAACGAAGGCGCGGTCGTCCCGCGCACGCGTATTTCTTAGTGAATGTTCGAATTTTAAGTTTGAAAAAAGAACTTTTTGAGTGAGTGTGTTTGTGTGAATAAAAACTATCCATAGACAAGTAATTTAATACTTTTTAAAGGTATTTTTATGTGAGTTTTATTAGGTTTGTGTAAGAACGAAAGGAATTTCTTAACACGTAAACTGGTTTCCCATCGGTTGTTTATTATGGATTTTGTAACTGGCATATTATTATAATCTATTGGATTTCACGTATGCGAGTGAATTGACTGTATAAAATACCTCTTATTGGATTCCAAGTGGAAAGGTAAGTCTTTAAAACTAGCTACAATCTTGTCCTGTTAATCAAGTTATTCTGGATTACTTTGTTGAGTGTAAAGCATTGAATTTAATATGGAATTGTTTACTGCACTGTTTGCACCTTCGTCGTTTTAAGATACTAGTAGCAATTTCCCGCAACTTCGTCCGCGTAAATTATAGCCTATGTCACCTGCAGATATATTAGCTATAGGTATAAAGGTGAGAGAGTTTAAAAAAATTGGTCTATCATCGGAGCCTATATTCAATGCAAATATTAAATCTTTCCGCTTTATACCTAATTGTAGAATAAAGATGTTATTTATAAAGCATTATTCTTACCTTCCTTCAAGGAGTGGTGATGGTGGTCAACGCGCCTGACCTTCATCTGAAAGAAACAAATCATCATCAGGTCCTTCTTAGTCTCCACTGCAGGAGCACAACCCTCTCTGTACTATCAGAACCATATAGGTAGATATTAAAGCCAGAGCAGTCAGACGATTTGGCCTACACTCTCACGCTGGCTAGAAGCGTTGGAGTGGTCTCTTTGAGCTTTGTTTAGCTGTTTTTCCTAACCACTCCAAGTCACTCATACTCCAAGCCTCCCCAAGTCTTCCCGTGGATGTCGTAGACTTGGAGTGGTCCCATTCCACTCTGCCGGGAACAACACGGCTAAAGTTAGGTGTATCCCATAACTGAATTTGTGTAATAAGTATCATTAAGAATAGGTAGGTACCTACTTACTTTGCTACAATGCACCACGAAGGTCAAATTAGACTGATTTATCTTTCCGTTGAACGCTTCGAGCAACACGGCCTCCGTACCGGACGGAGGGAGTGGGCAAAGCGACAATTTACTATGACAATTTTTCTGGCGTTTTTTGCGGGGGGAAATGTGCACACAAGTTTAGTTCCGCACACCTACATACAAAACTTAAACTGTCACTTGATAGTAATTATGACATTGTCACAAAAAATGACATAAAAAGAAAAAATAATTTGTGTACAGATGAGTCACACACAACTAACACATAGACATGCATATGCCTAATTTTGGCTTGTACCTTGACAGAGGGGAATGCAGCGTATGGCTACTCCCTTCCGTGTTGCTCGAAGGTTGAACGTAACGAATATTTTGTTGTTTATTTTTAAAGGTTTGCAAAAAAAGTAAAACTAATTTAATTTTCTAGGGTGACAACGACTTCGGGCCAACCCGGACAAAATTTCATGAATAAAATTACCAATCATAGTAAATTCGAAATTCAAACTTTAAAAAAAAAAATTTTTTCTTGAAGGTTTATTTCGCAACACAAGAAGTGTTGTGTAAAATTATATCAACCACAAACTACGAAGAAGATACTATTACTAGTATCAGACGACCCACTGCCTTATGTTTTCTCTAGGCAATAAAGATCATAGACAAATAAGGGAGTGAGGGTGAAAATGAAAAAAATGCCATACAATACATTTGAGTTTCTATAGGGGGCCACAAATTCAAACTCAATTGACGTGTGTTCTATGTCCTAAAATCCGTAAAGGCAGTTTATCGGCAGCATTTTGAGTAAGGAAGAGCATTGTATCTATTAGTTTTTGACAAAAACGCAAGTGTAAGAGCGGATTTAAAACGCGTTGATATCGTTTGTATGAAGGATATTATACCTAGTCGTATTCGATTAGTGTTACGGAGTCTAACAGACATTTACTTTTAAGAACGTTATTATTCCTAAATTCCTAACATGGTACAGGCTGGTCTGGAAGAAAATTAAAAACGTATAGTAAGTAGCACAAACTATGAAGAAGATACTATTACTAATATCAGACGACCCACTGCCTTATGTTTTCTCTAGGCAATAAAGATCATAGACAAATAAGGGAGTGAGGGTGAAAATGAAAATAATCCCATACAATTACGTTTGAGTTTCTATTGGGGGCCACAAATTCAAACTCAATTGACGTGTGTTCTATGCCCTAAAATCCGTAAAGGCAGTTTATCGGCAGTGGTAAGTAGTTACCACCTCTATTCCCACGCATATTGTAGATTGGTCAAGCAATGCAAAGACAATATAATACTTACGTATTCAAGGGAATTGCTGAATAATTAGTTAATCGAACATTTGCTACGGATTTTAAAGAATTTTCAAAAGGCGATGTGGCTAGCAATCCATCGCTACTTATTTTTAATACCGTTTATATATACATATTATACGGCATACACGAGAAACCTGACCTTTGGGCTTAGGGCTTGAACTCAGTTTAGACTGCAAGATATAAGCACGGTATGTAAGTATTTATGTGTGTAACGTGCTTGTAAAGTTGCCAAAATTTCAAGCTGTATGTTCATTCATATGCTTTTTTTATACGGTTGAATTACTTCGCCTTTGAGTAACTACGAGTAGGGACTCTAGGAACTACCTACTCAAAGGTAGGTAGGTACCTACCCACGACGTCAAATAGAATAGGCTCCCGTGGGAAGCGAAAGCATATAACGCTCACATTCACATATGTGCCTATACGCGTTCTCATTGATACGCGTACTTTGCCATATAGGTAGTTAGGTACTTATATCACAAAATATGTTAACTAATCGTATCAAAATCTTACTACTGATATTGTAATAAATTATATTACGTAAACATGCGTCTAAGGTGTAAAACATATGCAACTTGTATTTCATTTTAATGATTCGAAGATACTAAAATGTAGCGTCGACAAAAAACCTCTGTGAAAAAATCACGTAATAAACTCATTAAAATAATCGAGTGTGAATCGCAAATCGCTGTCTATGTTTATAGCAAAGCGTATCTAAGTACCTATGCTGTTACATCAGCAAGCAGCGATGCGTTGGAGAATCTGCGATTCCTAGATAATTATTTGCTGGAGGTGACATCACCTTTTCATCATCATCTTTGTTTGATTAAAGTAAACGAGCAATGTTTTGACCACTCAGTATGTTGAGGACGATCCATAATATATAACGTCAAACGTTAAGGGGATGGGAGGCGGGAATGAAGTGTGACAGAGTGTGACAAAAGGAGGAGGGGGTCATAACTTTTGTGACGTAAAAACCACGTTCGTAACCAATTTTTTTTATGAAAAAGTGATTTTTTTCGCTGTTTCTTATAACCAGGTATGAAAGAACATATTATTTTTTCCATTATTGTAATTTTTCGTAACTAGTTATGAAATAAAAAGCAGATCACTATTTCCTTTCTTAGCTTAAACATCACAGCGGTGTGGGGGCAAAAAATATGACTGGTTGTGACAAGAACGGGGGAGGAGACTGACTAAAAAACATGAAATAAGTGTGACGTAATTTATTGATGTACCCTAAGTAATTATCTTCCACAATCTAGAATTCTAGTCAAAGAATCAATTAAAGTACTAATTACGTACCCTACTGGCTCTTATAAAAGGTAGAGCAAGGTAGAGTTTATTGTGTTCTATTTAACTTTCAGTATCTGTATTTGTATTTGTATTTCAACACTTCTAAGAAGAAGAAATTGCACAACACATATTTTATTCAACAATTTAATTTCATTATTATCTTATAGCTACTTATTTTAAATTAAAAAAATATCTATTTATATTATCTGTATTTTTTTAAATAATATTATAAGTTCATGTATAACTTGTGACTCTTTGATTTCGTTCGTTCCTTGTTTTTCCTATACTTAGCTTTACTAGCATTCTGCTTTTGAAAAGCCCTCATTACCCTTTTATACAAGATATAGTAATTGTAGTCTGTTTATAACTTATTTATCTCATTTCTGATCAACCTCAGAGAGAATCAAGATTCTCGGCAGCGTTCTATGTTTCTCGTAAACCTTCATCCCAATGACATTGATTTGATAAACACATCACATAACATACAAACTATTATGAACGTATGACTAATGCATCTTGCATTGACATCGCCACCTGCGCTAATATTGAGGGCAAATATACTACTTTATACTGTTACTTTATAGAGTTATATCCTTGACATTGAAAATGTAGGTGGTTAAGTGAGTCACAGCGATACAAACAGAAGTTTTTTGTTGATTTTTATCTAAATGTCACACGAAAAATAAAACATGGAGATTAAGACCGAGTTTTCTGTGCTGGTGAACAGATTAACGATAGAATGGTAACATACAACACAACTAAGTATGACTGTCGTTACTTTGACATACGTACAACATTGTATTACTCAGTGGTTCAGTTAATCACTATCACTACATATTATAAAACTTAGTCGTCCGCCGCGTCTGTTCGCGATAGACTTAAAAAGTACTCTATGGATATTCATACAGTTTTACCAATAGATAGAGCGATTCAAAAGGTAGGTTTATTAGTATCTATAATACATGCGAGGAGGGCTGATAGATAAACATAAAATAAATACTAAAGAGTACGCTACATCATTAATATTCATACGAACGTCTGTCCATTTAGTTATAAATTCTGATCTCGAAAATACGGAACCAATTTGGATGCAGTTTTTACGACTAAATCTGCATATCTTATGGTTTTGGTATATAAATATGCCGCCCGTGCGATGCCAAGGTGGATCGCTTCGCTAGTTGGTTATAATTTTTTTATTTTATAACATCTTTTTCCTGTAACTCCGTTCTCGTGTGTAATAATAGTACTAAATAGCTTACACCGCGGATACAGAAATGCAAAGAAATAAACTAGTTAGCTTGAACTTCATGCAAAAGAAATCGCTTCATTATTTACAATCGATCCCACCTAGTTTAATAATTTCTGTTCACTAAAGAATAATGAAAACTCAGTTTTTGTAACATTAAACTTAAGACATATTTAGTTACTAAGATTTAAAACTGGAGTGCTATTATCAGATAACTGACTTAATTATTACGTACGATTTTAATTTGGAAAACCATGTTGTACGTCAATCGATAGTACCACGAACAACATGTTTAGTAAAATCGCATGCTGAAACAGTTTTCTGTGACATAAAGTCTCTTTTAGACATAGTCAAACCAGTTGTAAAACAAGTTACATAAGTCACGCACGTCGGAGTGTTAAAGCAAACAACTACTTGTAAAGTGCAATTAGTAAAAGTAAATAGGAATTGACGTAACGACGCCACCGACGGACGCATGCGGTTTTTAATCAACATGTCCCTGTTTTCAGGGAACTTGTGGACACATTGGTAACGTAACAGACGGAATAGGTTTGATTCTAGAAAGATTCTAAGGCTGATTGGAATTAAGGATTTAATTATTTTTAATTAAAATTACCCTTATAAGACGACCTGATAAGGGTCGCAGGAAGGCGCTGGATGCAGGCCGCTTCCAACCGGTCGTATTGGAAGTCCTTGGGGGAGGCCTATGTCCAGCTATGGACTTCTTGCGGCTGAAATGATGATGATGATGAATTAAAATTTCAAGGTATTAAAACGGTAACGAACGTATTTGTAGATACACATATATATTGTTATTTTGTTTAAATCATTCTTTTGAAGGGTATTTGTAGGATTGTATCCGAGATTTATAAAAAATAACTATTAACATTAGCAACTTTGTAAATAAAAGGTAATAGTGAATATGTCACATAAACTGAATATTTATATAATTTAGTACTTAATCGCATTGACATCCCATCCTTTTCGTAGGAAACCTTATTAAAGATTTTTAATCTTTATAATTTAAAACTACTTACTTACAAATTATAGTACTTTAAGGATTTTTCATCCTTCATCTTACACACAGTCAATTTTATACTCATATATGAATCTAAGATATACTTTTTCAAGGTCTGTTAATAATCATACTTATCTGATTCTGGCATATTAAATTGGTCAGAATAACTATTAAATATCATTTTTATTTCGTTAAAAAGAAATAAAATAACAGAGTTGGCCTCTTTTTACAAGACATCAATATCCTTAAGATATTTTGTATTTTTTTCTCAGAAATTTCGTTATTTCGCATGCCTCGCCCATGACTTTCTTGTTAACTTATGTATGTGTTTCGGCAAAGTTAAACAGCTTTCTCTTACGCAACGCGCTTTTTATGTAAATTGTCTTATACAAGCGACCAAGGGTCGCTCCACCTGCTAGTTTCATAACGAATGGGTTTCATTTTAACTTTTATGAAGGTCTAATTTTATCTTTTTATGTGAAAGAAGACATTATCCTAAGAAACTAATTTCAATCTTGATCAATAAAGTTTTTCATTCATAAATTAGAAGTTTAAATTTTCTCCAAATGTCTTCATTTTTGTTGCCTCTTTTTATTTATATTTTTTTAATAAAGGAGAAACATAATATCATGTATAATGTCTAATATTATTAAGAAAAATAATATTTATCGTAATTCGTATGAAAAGTCTATATTAAGGACAAAATCAGAGAATCAAAATTTATTTCTTGTGTATCTCACTTATCCTTTGTTTATAAAATCTGTAATATCGAATCAGCTAGCTAAAGAAAAAAATAGCATAGCGCATTGTTGAGAAGACGGTTGAATGGCACCTTAAAGTTGTCAATGAGCAATAAACTGAATGTCAGTCTTTTGTTAAATTGATTGCGAGTAAACACGTTGTTATTTTCTATTGTTTCTCATTAACCATCATACAGAGTGGTGTAAAGTAAACAAGATATCGAACAATAACAGTCCACAGATAAACCCGCATTCAAGATCTATATTATTTCAGTATTTTGGGTTTGATGTATCTTTCTTTCTTTAATTATGGCTTCCACCGAGATTTCAGTAATTCTGCCAATGTCCAGTGTAATGAGTTAATGAGATACTAAGTATCGGTGTTGTACGGTATGTGGCATCAAATATCGTATGTTCTTTGGCAGCCTCCTGGGAGCTTCTGGTGACAAATCTATACGAGTCCATTTAACAGTCTACTTTAACTATTTCACAAATTGTTCTCGAGCACGAGCATTTATAACACCAAACTACACCAATTTCAAGTCCACTTGATTAAATTTGCAAAATTGTATAAGGCAAACGACAACTGCACCCCTTGACTTCCCACCAAAACTCCTGATTTATCAATATTGTCGTGGATGATGCTAGTTCTGGTAGAAGCTTTTACATTGCTCTAATCAGACCACAGAAGCATAGCATATATTAGACTAGCAGCCCGCCCAGGCTTTGCCTGAGGTATATACCTAGCCTATTGCACCCAGGGATAACGTAACTAACCAACGGTGAAAGACTTTTTGAAATCAGTCTGGTCTGATCCGTTCGACCAAACAAACGAACTCTTCAACTTTATAATATTAGTAAGACTAATTTCATCATCATCGTCAGGTCTTTTTAGTCTCCACTGCAGGAGCACGACCCTCTCTACCAGAGACATACCTATACAGGATGGAATCGAATTCGTTAGCATACGGAAAAAAAATTACACGTAAAAACATTTCTTGCGTCAATATTAAACCGCTGGTTGTGTATCGGTCTAAAATCACTTGTTTTGCGTAAATTTCACCGACCGATTGATTTAATACTGTTTAAATGAATTAATTTTTCGGTGTTTTTGGAAATTCAGTCCTGTTTTAATTTTTGGTATTTATCTAAAGTAATAGCCTCTAATCTACTCAGGCTGGTATGTGGCTCTAGTAGTGCAAAGAGGGTCGTGCTCCTGCAGTGGAGACTGGAAGGACCTGATGATGATGATGATGAATAGCCTCTTTCGAAGCGTTTGAGGTAGTTATTGAGTTTTTCTTAAATTTGAAAAATGTGTAATTTTTATTTACTCGAAAGTAGTCTTAAATTACTTTCAATCATGGGTATAGTCTATATTTAAAAGGATGCCAATGAATTAAAAAACACACTGTATAAGACAGAGCAGTCAGAGGATTTCGCCTTCACACTCCACACTGACCAGACGGGAGAGGTCTCTTTCATGTTTGTAAGTTTAGCTTGTGTTTCCTATGTCGCCATCTACGACATCCACGGGTATACTTGGAGTGGTCCTGTATACTCTCTGCCAAGAACCACACGGCTAAGCTAGTTTAACGGGCAACATGTAATGATGACAGCTGGGATCAACGGCTTAACGTTAGGTCATTAACTCGGAGACCGCCGATAGCGAAGAGAGACAGTCATTAAAGAATCGATTGCCATTGATCATCTAACAGAAAAAATCGGCAAGGTGCGAGTCGGACTCACGCACGATGGGTTCAGGGGAACATTAGACTTTTGAGTAAAAAACGAAAAACAAAAATTTGTTGTATGGGAAATAAATATTAATTTTATTTTGATTAAATAATTTATTTTTAAAGTGAATAGGTATACAACTTAATATTCTGTAATTAGTTCAAGACTCTACTTGTTGTCGTCAAAAATATGAAAAAATTCTCGTTTGTTGTTTGGGAGTCCCCTTTAAACATTTATTTTATTTTTAATGTATGTTGTTATAGCGCCAACAGAAGAACATCTTCTGTGAATTTTTTTACAGTCTTGCTATCACGGTTTATGAGATACAGCCTAGTGACAGACAGACAGACATCGATGTCTTAGTAATAGGGTCCCGTTTTTACCCTTTGGGTACGAAATTAAAAAACAACCAATAGGTATCAAAATATACCTATCAGTTGTTTTATTTCAGTTTCATTCCGTACGTTTTAAGGTATTAACGGTTAAATATATTAAACTGTTAATAACTTAATAAAAAACAACCAAAATCATGAGCACAAGGTCTTGCAGCCTCCACACCCAACGCCGCCGAGATAAAATCTCGTAGTGCTGTAAGGTGTATTGGTTAAGGTGTATTGGCCAATCTGTAATAATATTCAACTTGTATTTCGATACTGACATTGGTTGATGTAGTTCCGTATATTTGTAGATTTTTAAAGGATATTTTATGAATAATTAAATTAACCTTGTATTTACTGAATATGTTACTTTGCAGAAATTATTTTTTGATGTCTAGGAAATTCTTTGTAACGAAATCTTCTCTTCTTGACTTTACATATACGTATGTGCTAGCAATTTCCCGCAGTTGAGATTTAAAAAAACCGGCCAAGTGTGAGTCAAACTCGCGCAATGAGGGTTCCGTACAATATGCTTCGTGAACACACACACAATGTGCAAAAAATGTTTTATTCAATTGACCAGCGCCATCTAGTGGTGTTTTAGTGAACTATTTCCCTAGATGAACTTATTATTGTGAGTTTACTACTTAATTTTCAAGTGATAGAATTCTTATTATTTTTCCTGTAATCTTCAGGGAATGAACTATATTTTGTAATTTTTTCAAAATTTTCGGCCCAGTAGTTTCGGAGATCAGGGGGGGGGATGGTCAATTTTTGCCTTCTTTCGTGAATAAAATCAAAAGTATTGATTTTACCCGAACAAAAAAAAATATTTTTGAGATCCTCATAATGAGCCCTTTCATTTGATATATGACACAGTAAGGTTTGCAAAACTTTCTTTTAAAATTTTGTAATTGGGCCCCCCAAAATAACCCTTATTTCAAAAAAATCTTTATTTACTTTGCACATCCGTGTTTGGGTCAGAGGATTACACTATCTTACCAAATTTCACCTAATTTGGTTCAGTAGATTCGGAGAAAATCGGCTGTGACAGACGGACGGACGGACAGACAGACGCTCGAGTGATCCTATAAGGGTTCCGTTTTTCAACTTTTGTACGGAACCCTAAAAAGACCTGATGATGATGAAACAGGATTAAATATTTAAAAATATTGATACACATCGATGTTCCTCTCTTGTTATAAAAACTCCAAAGTCAGAACCTTGGTATCTTGTTACAATAACATTACTCGTCATTGTTACCATTCCGGAAGCTTTGCCTGGGAGAAACAAGAGATGTGGGAACTATCGGCAATTAAACAATGTGTATTTACTGTTGTAATTCAATGCAGGCTTGCTACACAGCGCATACGCTATTTTAGGCGTGGTTCACACCCACTGAGGAATTCGCAAATCGCAACGTTTTGTATGTTGAAATTTCGAATGACATTATGAGGCTTACATCAGCGAACCTAGCGCCATCTGTATTTTTATTGTACTCCTAAATAAGATCAAGTCGAAAAATATGAAATTTTGCATACACATAAATTAGGGTACTGCGAAGGCTATATATCACGCGGGTGAAACCGCAGGTAACAGCTAGTGATAAAATAAATTGAATGGAGGGCAGCGATAATCAGCTGACCCAACGTTTACGCTTACGCTTGTCTTACTTTGACTATAGTCAGCCTTGAATAATGAACAAAACGAAATTTAATTATTTTTTATCCTTTTGTAGTGTTTGTAGTTATCTCTCTCTCATTTGCGAAATTTATATTTGCCTCTTGTTCCCTTATAACTAATCTATTTCATCTTATGCTTTAACCCATCTTACCAAAAAGGGTACTTCATGTTTATCGCGCGTCGCGTAGTCGCGTAAATATGTCCATTCTTAGTCGCGCAAATGGTTTTACCAATTTTGTTATGCGAGATGTCAGTATATTGATATTCTTCCCCGTAGTGTCATAGGCTATGTGACGACTGTAAAAATCAATATGATATCATCAATCAGTCATTGCCATCTCTCTTAATAAAATGGACGACCAGTAACAAACGATGAATATTAAATTTATTTGTCGGTGGATAATTCGCCAAGTTTCTAATATTATCTACGTAATCGTCCGCCGTATAATTAAGTGTGCTTTTCAAACGCGTTTAAGTTATAATTCCTCAATAAAATATTGCACATAAAATTTAATTAATTTCGAAACGGTTTTTCCATAAATATCCGTTAATTGCTTGTTGCGTGGTCACCCTAGTGATTGAAGTAATTAAATAAAAGCGTACGTGTACTACACAAGCACCGCCATTTACCTGTCCAAAGCTCTTTTTGTTTGCTTGATTTTTTTGATTGAGCTTATGAAAGCAGCATTATATGTATATTAAAATGGCCGCGATTGCCGATTATGGCTGAAATATACACGGGTTGCAATTGAAATTCTATAAAGCAATATTATACTCGTACAGGTGTCAAGGTCCACTAATATTTGCAAATTAATGAACGTATCGAAACCATTAGGAAATGGCTAAAATTAAGTGAGTAATTTATAAATTGATTTATTGTCCTATATCGTGTAGTGCCGGCAGAGTAGAATAGGACCACTCCAAGTTCCCCGTGGATGTCGTAGAAGGTGACTTAGGAAACACAAGCTAATCAAAGCTTAAAAACATCAGAGAGACCTCTCCAACCCGTCTAGCCGCGTGGAGAGTGTAGACCAAATCCTCTGACTGCTCTGGCTAATATACATACATATGGCTCTGGTAGTATAATAATTTGAGTGCGTTTAAAGTATCTTGCTCGATGGAAAATACCGACGAGGTCTAGGGTGGTGGTACACGCAAACTCAAATAATACCGTTTCACTCTTGCCTTGAAAATCGTACGAGTCGAGAAATAGTGACGAGGGGAGGGAATTCCGTTCCTTCGCAGTGCGCATAATGAAAGAGGAGGCGATGTAATGAGCAGGAATATCCACCATACGTGGTTGGAATACCTACCTACCCACGCCTGTGGGTTACGAAGATGTTATGGCGTTCCAGTTAATTAAAACACCACTTTCCCAAGGCCGCAGCTTTAAAAATCAATGTAAAAATATGTCACAATTTATCAGTAGGGTATCTAGTGCAGCAAAAAATATACAATACTTACTATATGGTATACTTATTATGTGGCTATAGTGCAGTGAACAATAAGATGTTACACGTATCCCTCATTCATTTGGCAAATTCTAGAAGCCACAATAGAATCTGGTGCAGTTAGCAAACGCCAGTAGATCTCGTATAGATAACAGGCGTGAGAGACGGCGCAGTTTCTCAGGTTTATGTGGCAATTACATGGGAGTTTTCCGGGTTTTCTTCGCAAGCTCACGTCGACAATGGTAACGGTGGGCATTACTGATTATTGCCAACCATGGATTTGTGAATAATCAGGATTTGGTGACGCAAATACCAATGGATGCAAACGTGTCGCGCGATACAACTCACGTAAAATTTGGCATTAATTGTGCATGCAATTTTTCTAAATTTTGCCCTGTTTGAAATTCAAACTCAATCAATTAATCAAATATTTATTGCTTTCCATAATATTACAGATCATAAATACAAATTGTGGATAGTAAGTAACATTCTACAGTCAATTTGTCTTTGCTACGGTGTAATATTATGGGCCTTATAGGCACCGCAATATGAGAGGTAGAGGGCTAATTTTAACAATATTTCCTTTAAACAACTTACTAATTCATAATTTATGATTTTATTTATTTTAATTGAATATCCGTTCTAATTAGATAATGTTAATTTTTACTTATATTTTGATTTTATATTTTAGCTTTGTTTATCCTGTAGGTATTCACTAACACTGTAATAACATTTCTCTAAAAGTAGTATTTTTCTCTATTTCAAGTCACAGCTAGAATTCCACTGCTGGCATATAGTATGTACATTACATATAAGCCTCTTTCAAGAATTTCCATCATTGGGGAGAGTTTTGCGCACCAGTCTTGGCAAGCGGGTTAATTGCAGAATGTTTGGCTTATATCGGTCCGACGGTAATGTCCGCAAAAACGTTAAGGGAGGTAAGGATAGGAGTTTTTTGGGCTGGGAGAATAAGATAAAGGTAATTGGAATGCTACTTGCTCGGATTAATTGATGAGAAAGAGCCGCTCGGGAGGGACGCCGGGTGCGCGTACCCGATGCCATACTTGCAACCACCGATCAGGCAGCTAAGAATGACACCGCTGACCCAGCTCTATGCTAGATTTTTTTTTGTTTGTTTGACCGCATACTATAGCCATGTGGTCTCAACGCCTTAATCGTACGATTTGTTCTCAGAGACTCGCATAGATGGCGCCACTCGAAACTACACAACATTGTATCTACTGTATTATGAGAATATAAAAACATGATTCACAAAATATATCTTATTAAAATTCAAAGCAATATTTTAGGGATAATATTTTAAAATTACACCCTATATTATGTAAGTTAAAGGCTAACGCAGATTACCACCATCTAGTATCGAGTAGCAAGCAACTCTCCTGCGCCATACATTCTCCTGCTTTTCGCAACCTTAATTTGGTCCAATATTTTTGTATGAGATGGGGAGTCTATTACGTTAGTATTATATTGTCTTTGCTATAACGAACCTGATAGAAAGAAGTCACCGTCGCCCATGGACATCGGCAACACCAGAGGTGGTGCTGACGCGTTGAAGACTCTTACGATAGTCAATTGATATCAAATTCATATATTCCAAACATAAATACACAGCTTTATAAATAGCAAAACGCGACATAAAATATAAAATCATTTAATTAGTTTCGTACAACCGATCTCAAGGATGTTTGGACCGCCTATCGTCATCCCAAATTGAGAAACCGGTCGCATATTTTTGTTAAGTGTTAACCGTGACATAAAAACTATTCCTAATATTCTATACGGTATATGTACTTCTATGTAGTATACTTGATATATTCGGCTGATTTGGCGAAGTTCTCACTTCGCCGAAGTTGCCACTTGGCAACTTCTGCTTCGAGTTGAGAAGTGGACTTTGTAAGCGTTTATACAAGTTAAGCAACTCCCGACACTTGACAGTCGTTAAGCTATAACCACAGAATTAAATAATAGTACTAACTTATATAATAATAGTGCTATAACTCTAAAGTAATGCAATGCCAGTAATGCTATGGCAGCTTAAAAAAATACCATCACTTATGCACACAAAAAGCAAGCAAAAAGGGTGTTGCTCATACATAAACTAACTACGATAGAAATAAAATTGGAAATATTTATTTGTTGTGGAAGATCTTATTAAGCCCAGGTCAGTCGGTATCAGAGTAAATAAATAGATGGACCAATTGAGATAATGTAAAAGCAATTTAAGCAACAATTATTTTTTGCAATGCAATTGTATGCAGACAGATGTTCATACCTAACTAGTTAACCTACCTAGTTTGAAGGGTTATATAACGGCTCACAGAAAAATAATTAAGTGATATCTCCGTTTACTTTCAAATGATTTATTTAAAATGGGGGCAGTACTGGATCCCGTTAAATCCGTGTATCTTCTGGTATGTATATCCTGTGCGAAGACTACCAGCTTCCATTTTTTTTTATTTCCTCTGCTCTCACTTTCAAATTCACTTTCAGTAAACAGCAGGATATCGGTACGTATCGTCTCAATGAGAAAAGCAAGACAACTTCCCTTGCATCCATGGCCATTAAGTAAGAATGTAAATAGTTGATGTGTTGGTCTAAGTACTTTAAATCCTCAGCAAATTGTCGTCATTAAGAGGCTTACATCAGCGAAACTAGCGACACCCGTAATTAAATACCCGTAATAAAATTAAATTAAATATATACGGGCAAATCGCACAGATTCAGCTAGCCCCAAAGTAAGTTCTTAAATAAAACTTGTGTTATGGCGTTAGTACTATTATTAATTCTGTGGTTATGGGATACTAACTCATCGATACTATATTTTATCACAAATACATATATACATAGATAAACATTCAAGGCCCAGGTCAATCTGAAAAAGATCATTTCCATCTTAATTTTATTCTTGTTCTCTTAAATAGGATCAATTTCAAAAATCTATGTCAGTACTTTGGTGGTAAATTACTTGTAGTATTTTTAGTATAACTTTTCACGATATCGAAATATCAAAATTAAGAGGTTTTGGCGGTAACGAGTAGTTCACTTAATTTTCATCAATATCATAATTTCAAAAGAGCTTTTGGTGGTAATGAGTATTTCTCTTACCAAAATGCAAAATAATGAGAAGTTATACCAAAAACACTACAAGTAATTTGCTACTTCGGTAATGACGTAAGTACATTTTTTTTCAATTTGATCTTATATTCTTTTACTTCTAAAGTAAAAGAAATAAAATGAGGGTTGGCGCTAGTTGGCTAGTCTAAGCCCCTTAAGTAAGAATTTAAGTAGTTAATGTGTTGGTCTGAGAACTTAAATCCTCAGCAAACTGTCGTCATTAAATGAGATTAGCAAACATCATTAAAGGTCCTGTTCTGCTCCTGCGTAATGGGCCGGACGCCTGAGCGGCATTTTTTAAATAGATAAGCCTGCATTTACCTTAATAAATCAGACTATATGCATTTGTTTTTCATCACATTTGTAAAGACCTGATGAATATTTTGACGCTTGTACAGATTAACACTGTCCTGCCAAACAGTAAAAGTGTTCGCGTAACAGTTGGTGTTTGTATGTGTGTTATTTTTTTATCATAGTTTTCACTTTTTGGAAGAAAATGGAAATATCCGGATATATTCCGATAGTTTGTCACCCTAAACAGGCAGGATAGGACACAATCTTCGAAATACATTTGTAAATGATGACATTTTTTTTAAATCTATGGTGAATTCATTTGCTTATAATTTAAATTGTTCAGTTCGTTTAAAACGGATTTAAGTACCTTATTTAGACGAGAAAATTGAGAAATCAACTGAAAATAAAAATTTACTACCGTATAACTTTATTTAGTACCAACCATTTGACTATTAAATGAATAGTTGTTGTTATAGAAGTCGCTGGAAATAGCTAAGTATTATCGAATACGGATTACTCATATACAAAGTCAGTCAACGGCCGAAATGTTTCCCTCTGTTATTCTAAACCAAATAAGAAACCCCCCTTCCAAAGGTCTTGTTTGTCCTCTTCAAGGCGAAGGTGAATCGAGCGAGACGCTCTTGCTCGTAATCGAAGCAAGAATCGTTCTTGCTCGTAGAAATTGCCAGCCTCTTACCATTACCTCGACGAGAATAAGATTCATCTCTCCGTATCAATCCTTTCTAATTTCTTCTTATCCAAGGTAAAGTCATAGGGCGTGAAGAATAAAAACAATCGATGAAACAGATCTCATTGTGCAATCCATTTAGAGCCATTGTATTGGCGTTTCGGTCATTTCGCACGACTGCAAAATAACGAATTTATGGAGATAGAGGCGGACGTTATCACATAGGTACAAGGCAATCAAAAAGCTTCATCATTAAATCTTTTTTAGTCTCCACTGCAGGATGAACCTCTCTGTACTACCAGAGCCAAATGTTAGACAGAGCAATAAAAGGATTTGGCCCACACTCTCCAAGCTGGCCAGAAGGGTTGGAAAAGTCTCTTTGATGTTTATAAGCTTTGTTTAGCTTTTGTTTCCTAAGTTGCTTTCTACGTCATCCACGGGAAGACTTGTAGACGTCCTATTCTATTCTGCTGGGAACCCACATTCAAAAACTGGAAGCGCTTTTTGTAAAAATAGAATAGACGTGCCTTCTTCTTCTTCTTCTTATTTAAGAGCTTTATAGCTCTTGTCGATGGAGTATGTCTTGTCGAGCCGTAAAAGGAAAATTGTTAGGTACAATAATTTTCACGTAGCAACTCAATTTGAAAATTTGCCCGAATAAAATTGTTAATAAAATAATCTTTTCAAGTCTTTTGTTATTTTGTGATTTTTTGTGAAAACATTGTCGTATGAATTAGATTGGGACCACGTGATACTACACCTTCTACCGGGTATTGGCGAACATAGCATGGCGGTTTTGACAAAACGCTACCATGACAAGACACAATAATACTTGAAATGAAATAGCATTTATTGTACCACACACACACACACACACACAAAATCGGAATAAAAAGAACAATCAGAGTATACAATTATTCATTGTGCACTACAATAATAGGTGTGCGGCTCAGTGTCACACTAAAGTGTCCAGCTCTTATTTTTAGCACACTTCTATAACCTCTTTATTTATTAGTTAGTAGTCTAGTAACAATGGCGTTTGTTTGAACTTGATTGGAGATCTCGCGAAGATTATTGGCCTTAGAGGTAACTCATAACGAGAATGGAATCTGGTCTATTATTTATTTTGATGGCTCTATGTTTACGTTGCAGAAACACCGGATCTTGGATATTTTATGGTATTACTGTTGATTGTTCTGTTAACTTAAACTCCTTCTTCTAGGCCTTTCCTAACGCGATTTTCTGCTATGAGAGGTTAAGAGTCCCACGTAAAGCCGCAATCCCATACAAACGTAGTTTCGTTTTAGTTTTACAACAGTTAAGCCAATCTCAACTAAATTTCGTACATACGACCGGATAAGGCATATTGATGTTTATACATATTTGTATGGGATTGCGCCTTTACGTGAGACTCTTAAGAGTCCCACGTAAAGCCGCAATCCCATACAAACGTAGTTTGGTTTTAGTTTTACAACTGTTAAGCCAATCTCAACCAAATTTCGTACATACGACCGGATAAGGCATATTGATGTTTATAATCAGATTTCAATTTTAAAAACAATACCTATATAAAATTACAGCGAGTACAAGTTTTCGATACGAAACTTCAACTCGCTGTATTTTTGTAGAGTAAGAGTAAGTAAAGATAGTGTTTGGAGACTATTATACATGGATGATCACTTCATTAGTGAACATAAATATCCATTTTCTTACGAAATTATCCTTTCTCTCATAAGTGTATAGAAGTGCAAGCCATTCAAAAATTCCAAAAGTTGTAATTTTTTTGTGTTCCTCTTTTTCTTCTTTTTTTGTATCTATATATGTATTTGTTATAAAATATAGTATCATTGAGTTAGTATCCCATAACACAAGTCTTATTTAAGAACTTACTTTGGGGCTAGCTCAATCTGTGTGATTTGTCCGTATATATTTATTTATTATTTATTTGTGTACCTCTTTTTCTTAATAAATTTGTCATCAACTAACTATTACTCGCGGCTTCGCCCGCGTGATACATGGCCTATGTCCTTCTCAGTACCCTTACCTATGTGTATGCAACATTTCATGATGATCGGTTCAGAAGATAGGGCGTGAAAGCGTAACAAACAAATTCACTTTTGCATTTATAATATTAGTTAAGATAAGGATTTATTTCTGCCCGTATGGATTTTGAGAAAATTAACAATTCATAATTTACCAAATTTTTATAATACTAAATAGTTACCTACTGAATTCACTGATTCATATTTTTTAAACTGTATTATTTTATTCCAACATATTTTTATGTAAATGTCAATATTAACAAAAAAGAACCTGCTCAATTAACAACAAGGTTGTTTTCTCGAATATGTAATTATAGAAAATATCAAGGCAAATAATCACGTACAGTTCGTTTTCATATTTCTTGTTATTGTACGTATGATTTAACTTTCTCGTTGTATGTGCTCGGATAAAAAAGTAAAATAGCTACAAAAGAGTCACTTCACAAAATATTAGCTCGTTCAACTATAATTATGCTTGCTATAAATGAAAAACAATGTAGCGTCAGTACTAAAATATATTTTCTTTGCCTTCCTATTTTCTTTGTATTCGCCGTGTGGTTCCCGGCAGAGTAGAATAGGACCACTCCAAGTCTTCCCGTCGACGTCGTAGAAGGTGAGTTAGGGAACATAAGCTAAATAAAGCTTCAAAAAGACCTCTCCAACCCATCTGGCCAGTGTGGAAAGTGTAGGCCATATCCTCTGACTGCCCAGGCTAATACGGCTCTGGTAGTACAGAGAGGGTCGTGTCGTGCGCCTATAATGGAGACCAAAAAACACCTGATGTTGTTGTTTTCCTATAGAAAGCTTGATAACTTGATTGCTAACTTTATTAATAAAGCAGGCGCGGAATATATTTTTTACATTTATATTCATTGAAGAAGTTACTCGGTACTCATCATTTCGTGTAGGTGACACGGTCAGTCGACCATGCACACCCTGGTGTCAGAGTTCTGCGGAACCGCCTCTCGGCCTCTGACGTGGTTCCTTTAACGACTACCAGATGGCAGCCGGGACCACCGGCTTAACGTGCCTTCCGAAGCACGGAATCATCTTTCTTGTCAGACAATCAGGTGATTCATGCCTGCAATGTCCTAACCAAACTGGAAACAACTTAACAAAGTACGCTTCCCGTGGGAATCGAACCCACGACCCCCGGGTCAACAAGGCGAACGCCTTAACCACTGGACCACGGAGGCAGTTCCTCTAAACTAAACTCGGTACTGTAGACAGATGAAAAGAATTTTTAATTAGTTTAAAAAACTAAAAAACACGCTTTTAGCACGCTACCTTAGGTATGTATGTGCAAAATTTCTTCCTAATCGAAGACCGGGAAACGGTTCAAATTAAGATTCCAAGATTTTCTTGCATACAAGTGAAGCTAATAAAAGCGTGATAAAAAATAGATTTGTCGAAAAACCAACTTCAATCAATATCTCTTCAAAATCCAAGAGACCCCGAACAAGCTGAAAAAGTACCTTTAAAGAAATAATACCTTTTTCGGGTTAATGATACACTGAATACCTACTGATATTCGACCTTTACTTCAGTGTTTTTGAGCCAGAAGTTAGCTTCTTATCGTATTTGACGAGCTCCGTGGCGCAGCGGTCAACACGCCGGCCTGCGACACGGATGGTCCCGGGTTCGATCCCCGGTCAGGTCAAGATGGAAAATGATCTTTTTCAGATTGACCTGGGTCTTGGATGTTTATCTATTTATGTATTTGTTATAAAATATAGTATCGTTGAGTTAGTATCCCATAACACAAGTCTAGAACTTACTTTGGGGCTAGCTCAATCTGTGTGATTTGTCCGTATATATTTATTTATTTATTATTTATTTATTAAAACAGAAATCAATGGATTCTTGTTAATAAGCATGAATAATTGAATGAATTTATACATTCAAGCTATCCTTCTCTCTCCTAATTATGTTGTGTACGTGGTATATCTTGTCCGTTATGTAATTAAACCGACTGATTACAGGAAACGCCAGCTCATAAACATAGTGCATGTTGATGTGACATATTATGTGAATTTTCCTGTCATAGTTTTGTTTACCGGACTGCTTTATATAACAAACAATATTATATCTTACTAACTTACTATTTACTATAAAAACGGTTAACATAACCGATTATGATGTATATTATAAGCATTGCAAAAT
This sequence comes from Rhodophaea formosa, assembly GCA_963082605.1. NCBI lineage: Eukaryota > Metazoa > Arthropoda > Insecta > Lepidoptera > Pyralidae > Rhodophaea > Rhodophaea formosa. The sequence goes on from OY720226.1 coordinate 12,449,013, forward strand.
CTCACCAACGATACAAAGAGTTTTTATTCGGCGTGGTAGGTACAGAGAGCTCAGAATACAATTATCTGGAATCCTGCTGAGGTACAGAATTTATTTGAATATACGTAGTTTATTGAAATAAACTTGAATAACAGCTTTTCTAGCATTTGGAATACATTTTCAGCAATCTTGTTTTTTATAAAAGAAATAAAAATACCTAAGCAAAGGGAGATGGATTGTGTCCAGAAGAATATGAACAACCGAGGAGCGACAAAGGTTATGGTAGACAGAACAAAATGGGGAGAACACTAACAAAGGAATAAGAAATTCTATTACCAACACGCGTGGAATATTTTCGCTCTTAACTTCTTTCGTTATTTAATTATCTAAACATTTAATTTTATAGGTGTTTTTATGCAATCTAATTTATAATATTATGCTTTCATAATATCTATAGTAAAAAATTCTCCTCCTGCACGCGTGGAATATTTCCACCACATCTTATTTCTTAATTTAAGAGGCGCCTGGACGTGCATGTCTCCATACAAAGGGAAAAAGGGAATTATGGCAATATTTGATAATTTTGGGCTAAAATTAAGCACTTAACCAATTAATCTCATTATAATCTACGTACGTTCCTATACAGCTTGGTTAAAATACCAATGGTTTGAGAATTACAAGCCTTTTCAAATTTGTATGGAAATCTTGAGACGCGTATAATTCTCAAACTATTGATAATTTAACCAAACTGTATAGGAACGTACGTAGATTATAATGAGATTAATTTTACTCCAAAATTATCAAATATTGCCTCAATTCCCTTTTTCTGTTTGTATGGAGACATGCGTCCAGGCGACTCTTAATAATCTATAATAACTTGTTTACCAAAAAAGGAAACATGTTCATCTGCCTGAGTAACAAGTGTAAACTCCACACTAGAGAGTTAGTGTGACCAGGCGGCCGTCTACGGCGGCCGTGGATGTTCGGATACGGAGTGGTTAGTGAAGTTACCTGTTCTCCGCATGTAGGGTTGTCCGTTGGATGTTGAAATAATTTATCGAGTACTAGCAATTTTACCGCGACTTCCTCCGCGTAAATTAAAGCCTACGTCACCCGCAGATAAATTAGCTTTCCATTTGTAAAAGTTTTTTTAATCTGTCCTGCTAATAAATAAATAAATATATTATTATACGGACAAATCACATAGATTAAGCTAGCTCCAAAGTAAGCTCTTAAGTAAGACTTGTGTTATGGGATACTAAATCAACGATACTATATTTTATAACAAATACATATATAGATAAACATCCAAGACCCAGGTCAATCTGAAAAAGATAATTTTTCATCTTGACCTGACCGGGGATTGAACCCGGGACAATCCGTGTCACAAGCCGGCGTGTTGACCGCTGCGCCACGGAGCTCGTCGTAGAGTAGTTCAGGAGCATATTCAATGCAAACAAACAATCAAATCTTTTCTCTTTATAATATTAGTATATAATATAATAACCTAGATAACTACAAGGAACTAGCAGGAAAGACTAGCATTTCACGAACAAAACTTACCGCGAGGTCTAACTAAATCGCCAAATCGTACAAACTTGCAGTTATGTACGAGTCTTAGGAATTTCTATTGACTCGCACAATTCACAGGCCTAGGCCTGCCTCCCTCGCAACAGCCCTACATACCATAGGCTTGCGTCACTCGCGCTAGTCACTCACTCGCATGCCGGCTGAGAAAAAACGGCCAAGTGGGAAACGGTCTTTATCAATGAGTGGTTCGATTTTCGAACGATTATTTTACGTAACATTCTAGTATTTTCATTTCATTCTAGGTTACTTACATGTGCTTTTTTTTAAATCTATGCTTTTATGTATCGTATTATAGAGGAATGTAAATTTTTTTCGAAATTTCCCGCATTAATCTCGTAAAAAAATTAGTTTATATTGCCGGGCTGAGTACAGGGTTTCATTAAAATATTGTATACGTGCTGATTTTTTTATTATTAGCCTATAGTGTCCCAATGCTAGGCAAAGGCCTCCCCTCTAGTCCGCCACAGCTCTTTATCCTTGGCGATGATTTGCCAATTTTTATCATGTGCCGTCGTCTGCCTATCTTGTTCTTGGGTGTCCACGTTTCCGACGCCAGTCCAAAGGAGCCATTCTGTTGTTTTTCGCCCATCTTTCCGGGTGCATCCTACAGACATGGCCCGCGCTGCGCCGCGCGAATTTATTCAAATATTTAAAGATCGGTATCAGAATGCCTAAGAATCATTTCATTTCATTTCAAATCATTTCATTTATTCATCAACAAAATTTGCATCATACAAAGAATGCTGGAGCCCTGTGCTAAGTTAAAAACTTGTGTTACAGGAGCTCCACTCTTTACACATGTTACATTTTTACATTAATAATCTTACTAAGTTATTCGCTCTTTATATAAACTTCCACATGTATATGTGGATGCACATAGCACATTAAAAATAAAAATAAAATACCATTAAAACTAAGAAAACGAAGAAAAAGTACATTTATTTAATGCTAGTATTACGTGTGTACATTTATATATTTATTGTTTGGTGTACGTGTGTGTGTGTGGTAATTATATGAGTTTGCATGATTATAATAAAAAAAAATGATGTAAAGGTACATAAAATACTTAAATTAATTTAGTCTGTCTAGAAGCGATTCAGTGTTGTCGTAGTCAAGGGTCTTAAGCCAGGTAGTGACAGCGTTTTTGCATTCCTTAAGATTCATTGGGTAAATAGTAAGTTTCCTGTTTATCTTGTTATACAGGTAGCGTGACAAAATGGCATATTGTCTGCTTGCAAAAACAGTGTTGTTAGCAATATTCCTGAAAACTAAATCATTTCTTCTTCTATTAAGTACAGCATTGTCCAGGGAAAGCCCTTTGTGTTGATAAAGGATGACTCTGAGTATATAGATTTGTCTTACTGTCAAAAGATTGCTTAATTTGTACAACTCATACGTAGGGAACTGATAGGGTTTGAAAAATATCACTTTTAGAAGTAATCGCTGAGCCCTCTCCAACTCAATTAGTTTGGTTTTGCAAGCACCACCCCACGACGTAATACAATAATTGATAACTGATTGAGCCAGCGCTAAGTAGATGGTGATTAGCAGATCCGGTGGGGCAACATCGCGAAGTTGACGGAAGATGTATATAAGTTTACGGACTCTCGTTGTAAGTTGGTCAATATGTTTGGACCAGTTTAGCTTAGAGTCAATTGTTACGCCAAGATATTTCACACTGTCTTCCCTTGTGATACTAGGGCAATAGCAAATCATCCTAAAGTAGTTGGATGTGTCACACGAATGTAGTTTAATTTCAAAATCCTTTGGTGGCATGGAAGAATTAATAATACCGAAAGTAATATATTTTGTTTTTCCTATATTTAACATTAACAGATTTTGATGTAACCATTTGGTAACAATGTTGAGTCCAGATTCTGTACACTCTTTTACCTCTTTCCATGTCTTGCCATAAAACACTAATGCTGTATCATCTGCATATGAAAAAATATTGCAGTTTTCTAAAGTAAGCGCGCAGAGGTCATTTATATATATAAGAAATAAGGTAGGTCCAAGGACGCTACCTTGTGGTACGCCATAGTCAATGGATGTGTCACTACTTTGGTGGCATCCAATTTTGACTTTCTGTGAACGATCGACCAAGAAGTCCTTAAAGATATCAAGAGGCAGGCCCCTAACTCCGTAGCGTTCCAATTTTTCAAAGAGTATGGGAATAGAAACTGTATCAAAGGCCTTAGAGAGATCTAAAAATACTCCAATACATTTCTCTTTCTGATCGAGGTGTTTTACAATTTCACTTGTAAGGGAAAGAACAGCATCTTCTGTAGATTTACCTTTTCTAAAACCAAACTGATGATCCGATAAAATTATATTGCGGCTTAAATAATTAACAAGCCTATTGTTCAGTAGCTTTTCAAAAATTTTTGAAAGCGGTGAAAGTACGGAGATAGGTCTGTAGTTACCGATATCATATTTGTTCCCACTTTTATAGATTGGATGAACAATGGCTCTTTTAAAAGCTTTTGGAAAGACACCACGTGCAAAACATAGATTATAGATATGCGTTAGTATGGGCACGATTAAGTTTCCAGCAATTTTAAGAAATTTTGTTGTAATATTGTCCCAACCGGTTGAGTTTGAGTTTTTTAAACTCCTAAGAAGCGAATCAACCTCGTATATATCTGTATCAAGTAGAACAAAGGAGTTAGGTTGGGAAGAAATTTGTGCAGATTTTGAGTTCGAAGTATGTGTTTTTGTAGAGTTTATGATATCATTTGCTAAACTTTTTCCTATGCTGGCAAAATAGTCATTAATATGAGTTAGTGATTCCGGAATAGTGGGCTTAAGATTAAGGAGTTCTGGGTTTGGTGTTTTAGATGTATTAGTATTTGATATGTTTTTTATGCAATTCCATAGAGATTTAGTGCTAACATAAGATTTTGCTAGCTCTTGACGATGGTATTCAATTTTTAGTTTTTTTAACAAATTGTTACAGTAATTTCTGTACCGTCGATATGTTGTAGCAAGAATGATATCATCAGGATTTCTCTTTGATTCTCGATGCAAGTGATCCCGATTACGAATACATTTTAATAAGCCTGTAGTGATCCATGGCTGTTTAACTCTTTTTCTGTTTGGTATTTTTATGTTATTCGTGTTTGCCTTGATTATATGGGTAACGATTTCGACAAATTTGTTAACCGCTTCTTTAGGGTCAGATTCATTTTGTATAGTATGTAGTTCCGAGTTTTTTAAGTCTGTAATTGCATTAGAATAATCTAGCACGTGTCTGTATATTTTCTGGTTATTGTATGTTGTCTTGTGATTCAGATTAAAAAGGATAGTTTTGTGATCAGTAAGTGTTGTATCGAGAACAGCTATGTTGGTTTCATATGCAGTCCTGAGCATGACATGGTCAAGACAGGTTTTACCGCGAGTGGGGAATGTATGCCCGGGGAGAATACCGTGTAAGGCTAATATATTTAAGTATGAGCAATAATAATCGCTACTACTTTCCGGAAGTATGTCAATATTAATATCACCGGTGATATATATATTAACATCAGTACCTAAGGAAGTAACAATTTGGTCTAAGGACTCAATGAACGGATTCGCGTTTAAAGTAGAAGGAGATCTATAAATACCAAGAAAAATATTGTTATCTATCCGTAGTTGGAGGCAAGATGCATCATTTAAAATAATTTCGTCAACTGTGAAACTAATCCCATTCTTTATGTACATAACAACTCCATCACATTTGTTTAAAACATTTTTGGTTAGATAAGATGTATAGTTAGTAATTATTGGCAGATTTTTTTTTGACGAGAGTTGGCATTCAGTTAAAATAAGAATATCGCATTCAAGCGAAGTCAAGGATAATATAGCTTGTAGTCCATCCATATTTTTATACACACTTCTGATATTTTGACAAACTATGCTAGTGCCAATATTTGGGTTCCGCAAGAAATCTATACAATTTTCAGCTTTACATGCTACTGATTTGCAGGGCTGAATTGGTCAATATCCGAACTTATATAAATATTATCGAATTATGAAAAATAATAAAATAATTGACTCTATGCTGACTAATAATATGTAATGGAGCCAATAAAAAATTGGGCATAATATATAAGCAACTGTACTAAAAAAATGGATTTTAGAAATTAAGTATATGGTGTTTGTGTAATAAGTAAGGGTATAATGTAGTGTATATTGTGTTTGGTACGTTAATTCAATTTTTAAACACACGTTAACAAAGTAAATAAAGAAATATGGACTTAAGTTTAAGTAAGAGGATATAAAAATCGTACGAAATAATCTAATTAATAGCTTAAAATACACGGCAATAGACAAATGTACCTCGAGGGACTTACAGGCAAAATATAGTCATTGCTTTGACTGAGGGAGTTTCTTCAGATCCTCATCCGACTCGATGCGTATTATAGGAAGACCTTCAGTTTTACGCAAGTACACCTTCCCTCTTGCGGTCCAGCAGAATGAATACCCATTATCACGGGCAAAGTGACGAGCTCTGGAGAAGAGTCCTTGTGCCTTATACGTCAGAGTTTCGGACACGTACACAGGCCTGGCTGGCTGCGTAATATTAAGGTGCCCCATGTGTAGTTTGTCCCCTTTTGCCCGACACCTGTTAAACTGCTTTACTGCCTGGAGGATTTTATCTCTTTTTAAAACGCTGCAGAAATCAACAATAATGGTCTTCATACTATCTTTATTGTTAATTCGGTAGACGTCTTTAATTTCAGGATCCTGTAGGTCAATTTTTACTGTAGCTGCCAGATTTTTTACAACCTTCACGATTGCTTCCTTAGTTTCATGACCCTGGTCATCTTTTAGGTTAGGGACATTTCGTATTTCTAAACCACTAGATTTGAACTTTCTTTCGCATTCCTCTAACTTTTGTTCCAGCAACTGAATGTGTTTTTTGTCCTCTTCTCTTTCCTCTTTCAAGATTTTGAGTTCCTCTATGGTCCTGTCATATTTATCGGAGAGAAATTTTATGCTTGCGATTAAATCGTTATTATTTGAATCATTCTGTTTCTTAATTTCGGAGAAGCGGTATTCTAGTTTGTCGGAAATGTTATTAAATTGGTCCATTATCTCTTGTCTAAGTTCAACAATGTCATTGTCAACCTCGCGCCTTCGTTTCGCCCGTCCGCCGATATTTGCGTATATTGCGGGGATAATATTATCGGCATTCAACGGAGTTGGAGTGCTTGGAGGAGTGCGGCGGAGAGACATGATGTTAGTAACTTACTGTATGCTGAATTTTTAGGTGTCGTAAGAAGAGAAGAACGTATTGGTCTCGTATCGTTCGGAGGTTGGTGCAGAGTTGCGTCACACCGTAGCGAACGTTGAGATTCGTAGCACACTGTGTTGTAGTTCCGTAGCTCGGTCTACGCAGCGGTGTAGGCGATATACGTGTGAGGAATGAATACACGTGAGCGTTATTGAAATTTTGAAATATACCTTTTCTATCCAGCAAAGGTTAAGTGCGGTCAGTGTTCTAGGTTGCGCTTTTTGCTGGTGTCAGCTGCCACTCGATGATTTGTAGAATAGAATTTTAATTTGCGAATTTTGATGTTTTTGGTAAAATCCAAAATTGCACCGAAAGGAAGTACTGATAATGATCACTTTTGTATACTTGGACAAAATAAAAAATGTGGTAAGTGAGTAACACGTCTGTCTATTTTGATGTCTTGGACGAAAGAGGAAGTGTCTATATCTATTAGCCGGAATGCCTAATAGAATCTATATACCGCGGGAAAATAGGCGCAAAATTAAAAAAAACTAAGTCATACAAATTCACCAATTAGCTGATCAAATCATTAAAGTCAGGGACTGAATTCAAAATTACTTGTTATTTTACCTATAACTGCTTCCGTGGCCCAGTGGTTAAGGCGTTTGCCTTGTTGACCCGGGGGTCGATTCCCACGGGAAGCATACTTTGCTAAGTTGTTTCCAGTTTGGTTAGGACATTGCAGGCATGAATCACCTGATTGTCTGATAAGAAAGATGATTCCGTGCTTCGGAAGGCACGTTAAGCCGTTGGTCCCGGCTGCCCTGCCATCTGGTAGTCGTTAAAGGAACCACGTCAGAGGCCGAGAGGCGATTCCGACGAACTCTGACACCAGGGTGTGCATGGTCGACTGACCGTGTCACGGTGTCACCTACACGAAATGATGATGAGGACCTATTACTGTCCTGTGTTAGTTTTAATAGGCAGATGACCGTGTTTCACCATGCACAAGGTTTCTTGTTTTACATGGGGAACCCTAAAACTGGCGAAGAGAACTGCTCACTAACCGACTGAGTAAATGACGGTGTTGTAAGCTAATAACCCTAATAGCCGAGAAATATTTGTCGTGTGTTTATTGCCATTGCTCAATACTCGCGAAAGAGGCTGTATATATCGCAAAAAAACTTTTTGTTAGAAATAAATTCTATATTTGTATGAATCACTACATATTATAAAACAAAGTCCTCCGCCGCGTCTGTCTGTCTGTCTGTCTGTCTGTCTGTTCGCGATAAACTCAAAAACTACTCCACGGATTTTCATACGGTTTTCACCAATAGATAGAGTGATTCACGAGGAAGGTTTTAAGGTATAATACATGCCCGGGCGCAGCCGGGTAGGGCTGCTAGTACTAAATAAATTATGATAAAAAAATAGAATTTAGGCCATGGCTGGATGATTGATTACAGTATGTTACTAAAACTCTGTCCGTTGCTTAAACGGGCGACCCAGCCCGTACACATGAACAACTTTTCCAGTGGCGTAACTATACCATCCGGGGCCCGTGGCAAATTCTTTTGACAGGGCCCTATCAGTAAAAATCGTCACACGTAGGTAATAAACTCCCGAGATTTTCAGCGTACTCAATTACACGTTGTATATGACCTACTAATGGCCATAGGCTTCCTTTCTTAAGCGAGAGGGAATGGTCTATACGTGGGGGCCCACGCTAGTGTAACGATCAACTTGAAATTGTATTATGGCCTTTGGTTGCCTCACTTTGGATTTTAAGCGGACTTATAAAGATATATTTTTCAAATAAAATACTCAGGTACAATGTAAAAAAATATTGTCGAGCTCCGTGGCGCAGCGGTCAACACGCCGGCCTGTGACATGGATGGTCCCGGGTTCGATCCCCGGTCAGGTCAAGATGAAAAATGATGTTTTTCAGATTGAACTGGGCCTTGGATGTTTATCTATATATGTATTTGTTATAAAATATAGAATCGTTGAGTTCTTCTTCTTCTTTTCGAGTCAAAATGGCTATAATTTAAACTAGTCTTGACCAAAATTTGGCCACCTCAATGGCACGATCGTTTGCCTCAGACAGATCCTCCACAGTACAAGAAGTGGGGCAATTGGGGCAACTCATCACATGGGCCATCGTTTGGACAACGCCACATCCGCACAAAATCGATCGTTGAGTTAGTATCCCATAACACAAGTCTTTCTTATGAACTTACTTTGGGGCTGGCTGGCTCAATCTGTGTGATTTGTCCGTATATATTTTATTTATATTTTTGAGCTCGCGGCCTCTTGGGCCGGGACCCTCTTGGGTCGGGGGTCCGTGGCATTTTGCCAGCCCTGCCACCCTATTGTTACGCCACTGTACTTTTCCTATGGGAATAATGCTGGAAATTGGTAAAAAGTCATTCCAATATGAAAAATTTCAACCGGACGGGCAATTTGTATGAAAATGACGAGTTTTTGAATTTCAGCATCTGTCCTACAACTAAAATTTCTTTCAATTGACGGGCTCAATCAAAATAATAGTAGTAGCGTAGCTTAGAAAACATAAGTAAACAGACACCGGTTTAAAATTTTAAATTTTGCGTGTTCAGTACTTTCTATTTTCACCAACCGTACGTTTCGCGAATTCCAAAATGCGTATTCTATGACTTGTCGATTCGTCAACATCCTACTATTCCTCTTATCGAATCGAAATAGCTTCATTCTATTAGATATCTTTTGAGTATTTGGCCACGCTGATTGCCCTGTCGTTGGCCTCATTAAGGTCCTGTACAGTGCAAGTAATGGGGCACTTAGAGCACGACAGAAGGCGAGAATATCCTACTAAAACTTATCTTCTTCCACCCATCGGTTGATGGTTATCTATACTCACAATCACAATATAATAAATGGGAAAGTGAGTTTATTTGTCGCCCTATCTACTGAACCAATCATGATGGTGTCCAACGCTGCGCTTGCCGGTACGTGGTCATCGTTTATACCTTTCTGCCATCGACTATCGGTTCTTCGCGCTATGTGCTATTACAAACAGCCTATGGTATCTAATTGTTACAAATGTCGTTTCTAAATAATAATTATTATTGGTCGCTGCAATTAACTTAAAGCCCTGTTAGCCACATATCAATTACAATGATAAATGACAGTAATTACAGACGAATCTGTTTTAATTTGCGCAACGTATCACTTGAGAATTTGGATTACGCCAGCCCTATGGAACGGAACGAAATTTGATGCCGCAATTACATGAGCTTAGAGACTATTGTAGTATATAGCTTCTCTTAAAAAAATGTCATTGCGAGGATATTTCACATTTTTGACATTTACGTTGTAAGCTGAAAAAAACAATACTTAACCGCTTTCAAAAGTCAAGCATAATGAAGACGTAGGTATTAAATGGCTTATTCTTGGAGGCTCTCCGACATTAAGGTTTGAACTGCCCTTCGAGAGATGGCGAGTCACTAAAAAGCTCAAGCGCTTGGGCAATAATTGCGTTCTGCAATAACTACAATCCTACATGCGTTAATTGATTTTCTTCCCTGTCCACACCACACTTAAATGTGTGGAAATAAAGGGTCAAATTTCTGTTATGTTGGATTACGTACGCCGGAAGACCCGTACCTCTACCATGAGTTTTGTCAAACTATACTCGCTAGCGACTGTAGTAAACAAATTGTATGGAATTTTGAACAGCGCCCCTAGCGGATAGTCAAGGCACTAAAATACGTACCATGAGTCGCATAGTAAACGTGAACTTAACTACGATAGTAACGTTTACGCAACTACACTACACACACTGTAGTTAACTATCAGTTAACTACAGTTTCGGTACCATGAGTTACTTTTTTGACAGTTGCTATCGTAATTTACTATAACTACAGTAGTTACGTGAGTCACCTAACATTTTCAACGTGAGATCGTATAGTTTCGTTGAGTTTGCAATTACTTTGTTTGTATTTCTATAATTTGAAGGCATTTTGATAATTTAGCTTCATGGCGGGGGCTGTCGGCCTATAATGATCATTTCGTATCTTCCAACGAATGGCGTACACGACGAAATAGGGGCTAAAGTATAAAGATTTTGTGAAAACTATAGGAAAGTGGGTGTAAACAGGCGGATTGATATAAAACTGTGTACAAGCAAGTTAAAGTTTGAAAATCATCCTGGGGTCGGGTTTTTCGGTTGTGTGTGCCTTGTGGGAGTGAATATAGAAGATTGTGATCCAAGAACTATTTCGGTTGTGTGTGCCTTGTGGGAGTGAATAGAGAAGATTGTGATCCAAGAACTACTATATGTGTTTTAATTGAAATAAATAAAAACCTCACTGTTTTTTTTTTTATTATAATAAGTCCAGTCATCATTTATTTGCTCATTCTCTTTGTATGCCTTCAGTCTTTGAAGAAGACCCATCCAACAGAAGATGCAAACTTACACACAAGACTTGTAAAGATGGTAGGTAACTATACTAATGGACACAAATGCCCATACCATTCCATGTTTATTACTTAAATTCAACACAGGAAGATTTTATATATGTATAGGTATATGTTATTATACAATCAGTCCACCCCGGCTTCGTCCGAGGTATATACCTAGCCTATGGCACTCATGGATAACATTACCTATCATATATAATACAAAGTACTCTGCAGTCCTTATGTACAGTGAAAGAATTTTTTAAATCAGTCCAGTAGTTCCTGAGATCAACGCTCTCAACCAAACAAACAAACTCTTCCGGTTTATAATTTATGTAGGTATAGCATGTCATGCTTTGGGTCTCTAAATCTGGCTGCATGTCTCTTTCTCTCCCCTGAATGCTTATCTAGTTTCACCCTCAGCCGAGATGAATTGGAGCACGGGATTGGATTTCCAGTTTATGACTAACATACGGGTAAATAGAGATTGTGGTACTTGTTATATTTAATTAAATTAAGTAAATAAAACTAGGCATCTTATTATATACTAACATATTATTTAGGATAAGAATAACATTCACTCCTTAATCATCATAAATTGCTCGCTCCTTTTCAACTTTGTTTATCTTACACTAACAGTCTTCGGAGAAGGCCCACCAACTCTGTTATCCCGGAGGAAAGGCTTTTGACAAATAGTGTAGATAGTTGGTGATTGGCATGGTTTGCTGGTTTCCCAATACTTTTTATTTTTGATATTCATTTCTAGTAGCCTGCTTGACTAGCTCGAAGTCATACCTCTGGCTCATGTCAACATGTCTGAAACATAAGTAATACCTAGTTATTTTAACAATTTAATATAATATGCAAACCATACAGTACAACGCATAAAATCTTACAAGCGTTTCTATGAAATATTTTAACATTTTGATGACTATGAAAACCACAAATGTCCCATCTTCAGAGAAAGTCGACACAACTGTAACATCGCTGACGATCTTACAATACGTCTACTTTAATCCACGCATCGCAATAATAATTAGTAAACAACATTCTTCATTTAACTTACCTTGTCCTTTTTCAAAGTCTTGTTATCATCATGGATACCAATGAATCAAGTATACGACTTTCACATCAAACGAAGACGTATTTCGTCGCATTTTGTTTAGATAAAAGCTTCTTCTGCGCAATATACTAAATAATCTCCATACAAAAATAAAACATGAAGTAAACAAAATCAAATAAATAATTTTTCTTTCGAAACAAAATAACACTGCAAAGTTATGAATACGAATAAAGTTTTACAATAGATATAGTTGTGATAGCTTTTTAATTTTTCCGTATTATACCCTGGCAATGACAATCAACATTTTAAAATTTCATAAACGCTTCAGGAAGATAGGTTTTTGGCTTAATCGACAGGTTTTTTTTTTTATTTGACAATCTAGGTTAGTTACGCACTATTCGTTTACCAGAGTGAGAGTAGTGTACTCGATAGCGTTTGTCGTTACGTTAAATTTAACTCATGGTACCTATTTAACGCAAACTATGGAGTATGCGTTTTCACCGTTACTACTGTAGTTACGTTTTGATAGTTTACTACACAAACTCATGGTAGAGGTACCGAAAGCACTTTCCTTCGATAATAAACTTGGAACTGCACTTTGCAAGATAGTTAGTCACTAAATAGCTAAGTTGTTGTAAAGAAACCATTGAGCGCTTGGGCAATAATTGCGTTCTGCAATAACTACGATCCTACATGCGTTAATTGATTTTCTTCCCTGTCCACACCACACTTAAATGTGTGGAAATAAAGGGTCAAATTTCTGTTATGTTGGCTTACGTACGCCGGAAGACCCGAAAGCACTTTCCTTCGATAATAAACTTGGAACTGCACTTTGCAAGATAGTTAGTCACTAAATAGCTAAGTTGTTGTAAAGAAACCATTGAGCGCTTGGGAAATAATTGCGTTCTGCAATAACTACAATCCTACATGCGTTAATTGATTTTCCTCGCTGTCCACACCATACCCCACTAAGTGGTGTGGAAATAAGGCAGATTGTTTGTATGTGGGCCGGCGTACCCGGAAGTAGACCGGAGAGTAGCTTTTCCCGGAGGAGTCCATGGATACCAGTTTCTGCTAAGACAGTAACTATCAGTCAACGCCGGGCAAATGTCTGAAATAGATGAAATATGCAGTCATCATTATTATCAGGTCTTTCTTAGTCTCCACTTCAGGGGCACGACGCTATATGTACCACCAGAGCAGTGAGAGGATTTGGCCTACACTCTTCACGCTGGCCGGACGGGTTGTAGAGTTGTCTCTGATTTCGTTAAGCCTTGTTTAGCCTGTGTTCCTAAGTCGCCTTCTATGACATTCACGGGAAGACTTGGAGTGGTCCTATTTTTCGATTTGCAGGCCCAACCCACAGTCGCCAGCCAGAGTTTTATACTTATCACTACCACTGAAGAGCGGCATAATCGTACGATTCGCTTTTATTGCTTTCCAAAAGGGCCCTAAACTTGTGTGCCCAAGGGCCCCAGCATAGTTTAAGACGGCCCTTAGCGCAGCTTTTGTTGAAATAAGTGTGCAAATATAAGTTAGATTGTCTATCTACCTATATTTGTGGAATGGTGTCGCGTTGGACTAGTTTTTACAGAGGTTTCATATTAGACCTACGGCAGCCTTTCTTTCACTTTAATCTACCGGTGCAACTTCGATCAGGGTGTCTGTTGCCAACCATAATTCCACCTCTTTTGTCAAAGGTGTGTTTTTTGTCAACAAAGTTACGGCACATCAAAGATTTTTATTTGAATTAAACATATCGGGATATTTATCATGATTACTGTGGTTTTTTGAGTGTTTAATATTTCGATCCCGTTATATGGTTCATGATCATTCAATAATCACGAAGGAAAGTATTTAATACAAAAGCCTCAACAGCGCGTTTGTTTTTTGTTTTTCGTGTGTGTCAAGCTTCGAGCAACACGGAAACGGAGGCCGTGTTGCTCGAAGGTGTCAAGCTATGCCTAGAGGCATCTAGGTATGGGAGTCGGGGATCCTCAAGTACGGTTATTTCTTACAATAAGTTTTAAGTATGATAGGAAATTGTTAGTTTGTATGTCTAATGGCATAGACCATTACTTAAAATACATATATGTATTGCACCTTGTATTACCTATGTCTGACAAAATAAATGAATATGAATATTAAGTACTAGCAATATTCCCGTATAGTATCGGAGTTTTCGGACCCTATTCAATGCAAACAAACAATCAAATCTAGCCTCTTTATAATATTGTAGATTAATAATAGCAATTAATAAGCCACGATTACATACGGATGTGTTTACATACATGTAAAAACACCCAGGGATCATCGTGACTCGTGACTGACTCCAAGGTCTCCTGACGATCGCCAGGGGCTTCTAATCGCTATGCATTGCAATCCGAGCTGTAGGTACCTACTTTGGTACCATTACATTTATTTAATAGTTAATCAAGGATCTTCTGGTAATGGACTGAGTTGAAAATAACGTTTCCTTCAGTCGAAACTGCGAATCTTTAATTGTTTCTATTGACTGTTTTATATGTCTTTTCAAAAGTTTAGTACTTTTATTTGAGTAGGTATATACCTACCTACTCTCTAGATGCCGTCATGCCATTATTTCAATGATTAAAAAACTGGCCCATTTTTCAATGCTTGTGTGCGTGACAGCTCTGTGTTAGCACAGGCAAAGACAATATAATACTAACGTAACAGACTGCCCACCTCATACAAAAATATTGGACCAAATTAATGTTGCGAAAAGCAAGCGAATGTATGGCGCAGGAGAGTTGCTTGCTACTCGATACTAGATGGCGGTAATCTGCGTTAGCCTTAAACTTACTAAATATACAGTGTCATTTTAAAATATTATGCCTAAAATATTGTTTTGATTTTTATTCAGATATATATTTGTGAATCATGTTTTTATATTCTCATAATACGGTAGATACAATGTTGTGTAGTTTCGAGCGCCATCTATGCGTGTCTCTGAGAACAAATCGTACGATTAGGGCGTTGAGACCACATGGCACAGGCGTCCTGTCAATTAATGCCATCAAAATCCGTCAAATTGGTAGCTATGTCTTTGCATGATAGACTTTGGATTGGACATTGGACACATTTTTTTTTACGCTTTTAGGCTAATGTCTATCTAGGCTTCATATAATCTAAAGTACTAATATTAATTCTGTGGAAGTTGACAATCAAAAGTTAACGAATAACCCCGCTGGATACCCGCGCAAAAGGAATCTACATTACCATTATTTTTTGTAAGACGTAGATTTTAACCCAGGTGGTCTACCGTCCGATGGAATATTCGTGCCAATTACATACATGATAGCTTTGAACCTTATAAGGCGTAGTCATTAAAGCCAACCTTGTATCACATACGTACTTAGGCATATCATACGTACGAGCTTAGAAGATCAACTTGGCTACAAGTAAATTTTAATGGAAATGTCACAATTATATGGAAACACAAGCTAAATAAAGCTTATAAACATCAAATCAACCTCTCCAACCCGTCTGGCCAGCGTGGAGAGTGTAGGCCACATCCTCTGCCTGTTCTAGCTATAAATAATATGGCTCTGGCAGTACACAGAGGGTCGTGCTCCAGCAGTGGAGACTAAAAAAGACCTGATGAAGATGAAGAAGATATGGAACCAAAGGCTGGTAGAGATGTCCAATGACCAGAGGGCTGGCAATTTCTTTGCACAAAGAATAAGTATTGCCATACAACGTGGCAATGCTGCCAGCCTTCTGGGCAGGGCAGTGATTTGCGGAACATGTTTTATTATTTGTTTATAGCTTACATTATTATTTTTTATCTTTAGTTAGTTTAAGTTTCAAGTTAAGTTTAAGTTAGTAACATTCGCAAATGTAAAGTAACCATAGAGGAAAAAAAACGGGAACATGTCACCCTTACTTTTGTAGGGAGGTATAAGCCATAGAATTAATAAAAGCAGTATGACGCAGAGTGGGCATTACAAAAAATATACTTGGTCATACATAGGTATAATAATTGTATAATTTAGTACTCCGTAGAGCTTTTTTGAAGAAAAATATATTCAAAAATGACATTAAGGTTCCTTAAACTATTTTTTCTCAAAGTCAATCGTTTTAATGATAGATACTTCTATGTGTGTGTGTGTGTGTCCGTCCTTCCCCTTCAAATATTTAAAATAAGAGATTAATAAATCTAAAAGAATCTGCTGCATGATTTTAATGAATACTTTCAACTAAAATAGTCAACAGTTTTTAAGAATAAGCCCATTTTCATAAACCGCAAAATATATCATTGACATTCAAACAAACACTATGAAAAACAAAGTAATTTTTTTCTGGCGAAAAATAATGGTGTTTTTTTGCAAATCTATGCTGGCTAGCTAGCTACTACGGAACCCTTGATTTAATCGCCAAGTCGCAATTGGCCGGTTTATTAAAGTGAACCCCTCAGTTAACGGAAACGGAACATCTTTTTAACGCTAACCACCATGATCATCATCATTTAAGTTGCGTTTAAGCAAACGTTCGGCCGTTGACCGTGACAGCATCCAGTACCGCAGTACCGCTACACAATTCGGGGTAATGGGTTACGAAACGTTGAAGACCACAGAGAAGGGGTCAGACGCAATTTTTTTTAAATCTATAGTACTACTTAAAAACGGGTGATCAATAGGAAACGTATGATTTTTGTATAGAAAAATCACTCGATTTGTAAAGTCACGCTTTCAAAAATAGTACCCCAGGGAATGTGACTACTGCTATACAATGCAGGGCTACATTCAGGGTAATAGGTTACGAAACGTTAAAGACCACAGAGCAGGGGTACTGTTTTTGAACGCGTGACCACCACTTGTCTTTTTCGAATGATTTTGTAGGGAAAAACCGGCCTTTTGTATAATCGTAAAGCCTGGGGTTTGACTAACTATATCCTCTCTAGCAATATTTCAATGCTTGTGTGCGTGACAGCTTTGTGTAAGCACACACGTCTGATAATTAATGCCATCAAAATTCGTCAAATTGGTAGCTACGGTATTGGTATTTCTCTGACTACTCAGGCTAGTGTATGGCTGTCGTGCTCCTGCAGTGGAGACTAGAAAGACCTGATGATGATGATGATGATGGTAGCTACGCGTTTGCATGACAGACTATGAGTTGGACGCAATTTTGTTCTACGCTAGGCTAATAGAGTCTATCTAGGCTAAATATGATCTAAGACCCCAGGGAGACTGTCGCTCGCGCGCTTTTAGAGACGCATTTCATACAAAACAAGCGAGTCAGGGGGCGGTACCGTTTATTGTGGTTATGGGTTTGTAGAAATGCAAAAATCTGCTATTCTCTACTAACTTGTGATATAGGATAGGCACGTCAGAATTTTGTTTATTCACCTTTTTACTGTAATTATGATACCATATCACAGCACATTGGGGCATTGTTACGTTTATTTCAGCACGAACTGACCTTTGTCTGACAAGCCAGGCGCAGGCGGACACAGGGTATTTTTTAAAATATTATTACAAGCATAGGGTATTATTACAAGTTCTGACTCTAGTTGGGCGTAAACATAAATATACAATGGTTGCTTGATTTCTGAAAATTCAGGCTTCTAGTTTTATCCACAACGAAGTTATAGGGGGTTGAAAATGGCCTGAAGTGCTTCGAGAAAAGAATAGTATGGCCGTACGGCTTTTTTGCTCGACTTGGCGGGGGCACTGCCGTGCCCCCCGAGCATTTCAATGTAGCTCGCACTACATTGAAATACCTTGCTCTGTGGGCGCAAGTGAC
Source organism: Rhodophaea formosa (assembly GCA_963082605.1). Lineage (NCBI taxonomy): Eukaryota > Metazoa > Arthropoda > Insecta > Lepidoptera > Pyralidae > Rhodophaea > Rhodophaea formosa. The sequence continues at coordinate 12,467,072 of OY720226.1, forward strand.
ATTCCGTGCTCTATGTTAAAGACTTTGATTATAATAAAATCTAGATAGACTCTTAGCCTAAAAGTGTAGAAAAAACTAGTGTCCATTCAAGCCATAGCCGGTCGCGCACACACACAGCTACCAATGTGACGGATTTTGAGGGCATACATTGACAGGACGCGTGTGATAACACAAAGCTATCACGCCCAGTGTTTTAATAATTGAAATACATGATGGTGTCTAGAGAGTATAAAGTCAAGTTAAAGACATAATGAGATAGTTGACGACAGACACGGCATTTGGATTTATGAAAGGTAACGGGTTTTTCGGTTCTGAAAGATGTAAGTGTCATTTTGCAAATTTTGGGATTGGGTTTTGTTTTGGGCAATGATGTGAGTGACATTTTAAATTTAAATTTTGATTGATTATTATGGCGTTTTTGCAAAAATCGACTTAAGACTTTTTTAAATTAATAATAATTATATTTACTAAGAGAATATAGGATGTGGTGTCTGTGGAATTGTAAAATAGCTCAAAAGTAAAAAAAGATGTTATAGAATGTTAGAATTATTTTTCAATGCTTTACCTAAACCTGCTCTTCTTTATAATAACTCAATATATGTTCTTTTGCAGGTACAAAAAGCATTCGTGGCAGTAAGTGTTATAATAATAAATGGTTTGATCTACATAATAATCGTTGATAAAAATTCAAGTAAGCCCCCTTCACGAAAATCCCTCCTTCCCATCTTGTTTTTGATAAAACATGTCTAAGAAAAGAACAATGGCCAAGAAACCTGCATACAGATTAATAAAAACGGTACATATCGGTTCACCTATTTAAAAGTCCGGTACCTCAGACACACTCACACAAAGAAGTCAAACTTGAAAGACCACTCTTTTTGCGTCGGGGGTTAATAAAAATGGCATAGTCTAAACCAAGTCTAAACCTATAACAATAATCTATTGAGCAATGCAACTTCGCCCCGCAACTTACTTACAATAACTTACACCTGTCAGATAGATAATGAGTATCATTGCCGTAATCAACTAAGTGTACAGGTAGTATGGTATGGCCAGTACTTAAGTTACATAGCCCACAATCACGGCGCATACTTTAGTGTGCGTGACCTTGCATGATCTAAGCGATGATGGCACTTCGCAAAAACTGAGCTTAGCAGATAAGTGTTGCGCACACTTTAGATTTATTATAATTATTGGTCGGAAAAATACTCTTAATTCAGGGGTTGCATTTTTAAAAAAAGAAAACCCTGGCAAAATGTTGGCATATACCAGTTCAATATCTTACTCGTAGGTCTCAATATGTAAATGTTCTAACCTTAAATCGTGTCGAGTGCGTGTTTTACGAACTGGGCAGGTCATCTGGATGGATTAGTGGTAGATGGAAAAGGAGGTGATCGTTCAGAAATAAGATGGGTCGATGACATAGCTAAAATTGTGGGACGTTAACCTGGATGATGACTCGGGAACGAAGTGGGTGGTGAAAATGAAACGATGCCTTTTGCTTAGGGGCGACAGAAATTCTGAGATTATGATAATGGTTTTAAAATGTTAGTATTAAATATTATGTGAAGGGTAAAGATCTTATTAAAACAAAATTTGAGGCAAAATCAGTAGGAAAAAAGTGCAGAATAGGAGTTGTGGCGTCTTTTCAATAAAGATATAAACCTAGTCGGTATTGATTTCAAGTACCAAAATGTTAGGAACTTCACTGAAACCCAATCACTTTAATTGGGGCATGAATCTGAGATGAATCATGACAAAACCATGCGATCAAAGTTTTCTTTTTAAACAGTAACTTAACGCAAGTGTGCGGCCTTCTCTTCTAAAAACTTTTTGTAATTTGCCATCAACTATTTTTTGCGGGATATGTACGGGTATTAATCGCTGGTATAATTTACGGAAAATAAACAACAAAAACTGACCCATTAATCTCCTCGTCTGAACGCTTCAACTGTATTGTATTGGTTCGTGCACGCACATATGTTAGTTCCCGACTGCATAAAAGAATGTACCTAAATATTTTTACGGTCTCTGCATATATACATGGCGAAATTTTGATCGTTCCGGACCATTAAAGGGGTGATTCAGCCTGACAATATAAACAACTTTTCCTATGGCACAAATGCTGTAAACTCGAAAAAAAATTCGACATTCCTATACAAATTGCCCGAGCGGCTGAACACTTTTGTATGAAAATGTCGAAATAAAATTTGAGTTTCCAGCATTGATCCCATAGGAAAAATGGTTCATATCGACGGGCTGAATCACCCCTTTAAGGGTCCAGAACGATCAAAATTTCGCCATGTATAATGTACAGTCCGAATCAAACTTTATGGCGACTCGGAACATCGCGCAAGTCGATGCGCAGTACACAATACCTAGGTTCAGCGAGGCGCGCGCGGAGAGGCGGAGCGGGGCGCGTACTGCGCAGCTCGCAGCTAACATCCGAGCCGCCATATAAAGTTTGATACGGACTGTAATTTATAAAAATGAATTTATTGCGAACGAAATATCCTGATGAATTTTTAGTGCTTCAAAATTTATTTATTTATCCGTCACAAAAAGTTATACGGGCTCTGATAAAGTTATGAACCGCTCATAATATAAACTTGTTACAAAACTTAAATATTTGAAATTTGAAAAAAAAAAATGACAATATTCCAAAGAGCATTTAGTTCTCTTCAAAATAAAAAATAAATAAATGCTGTTTTTACTTTTATTTATTTGTTACTCTATTGTAATGTATATGGGAATTGGATTGTTGGTGTGAGGTGTTTTGCATTGCATAACTATAGGTTCTGTAAGTCTCATAGAGCTGTTAGAAATATATAATAAAGAAAGTTTTAACATGAATATTAAAATCTTTCTTTGTTATTAAGACTGTTAAAATGTACACAAAAAATATAATTGGCCTCCGGTACACGCGTCGAGTAAACGGTAGAGTAGACCAGTAGACGGTAGAGTAGATAGAAGAGTAAACGGTAGAGTACCTATTATCTTACTATTAGTAGCATAGTAGTACTATTCTCTAATGAATCAATGCGAAAAAGTGATTCATGATTCCATGTGGATTTCTAGTTAGAGTATGTCTTTTTATAAAAAGCCGTTTACAGTCGGCGGCCTGACTGACACCAACACTTCTTGGTTAGTTACGGTACTGCAGAAAATACAACCCATTGTTTAATTTATTTTATCTGATCTGATTTAGTAAGAAAAAGAAATAAAACGATGGGTGGCGCTAGATGGCTCATGTACCAACTGCAACAAAGAGGCCACCATAATAAAATATAAATTCATTATCATCATTACATTACATACAGCCGTTTAAATTACGTCCACTGCTGGACACAGGTCTCCCCCAAGAGGTAAGCACAGTTCGTTTGGCTTTCATCGGTTCGAAGTTCATCGAAGCAGTTTTTAAGCGAGGGCAGGGTAGAAGTTTGTTGGACTGGAGGAACAGGGTAAAGGTATTTGAGATGCAACTTGTTTGGTTGCATTGGGGATGAGTTTGTGGCAGCTCGGGAGTCCTGGCGCTCGTATCCGATGCCATTACCCGCAGCCACCGGACAGGCGGTTGAGGATGACACACCTGACCACCTTACAAAATTTACGCTCTTATAAAAGCGGTCCCGGGGCTCCGAATACCACAGCTAAGAATACAACCGGGAACACTCGTGCGAGAGAAAGTATGAAGGGCTTACTCACAACTTTCTCTATTTCTACAATAATTGCTCCCCAAATACTACACAAATGATCATGCGATTACTATTATGAGTTATTACGTCATTAACATAATGGTGTAGGCGTCAAAACGCTTTATAATCATGCGTAATACGTGAACAAAAAACATCGTTGGGCATAATTGTGCGAAATTATATAGCGTCTCTGTTTTCCCATTCGTTATGCCGAAAACGGCGATCTGAATTTGGGCCACTAATCAATAACTACGGTTCTTAATAAGTAACAGTGGTGGTGAGAAATATCTGGATTCTTCTCCTTTTTTTTCGACGTCGGCTTTTAATTTTGAAACCGTATTTACGAGTATGCTATGCAAAAGGATCTATAGAGTGCCTATAAGGCATAGTAGCACACAAGGCTTTACTAGCATTTATGCGCCCTACATAACCTGTCACCTGTGTTGACAACTTACACACAAGAAAAGCAAGCAAACCGGACTTTTAATAGCAAAAACAACTAAATTCAAGTCGTAATCTTGCCTTCTTATTTCTCAACGAACGCTTACTCAACCAATTACTAGGAATGTATGTTTTAAACATTTTTTTGTACCAAAATATCCTGTTAGTTTTTGCAATAGGTAGAAATAAATTCTAGAACGGTGACTAAAACTGATGGAACTAAATACCGTTGGCTACCAACAAGGAGCTGACCAAAAGTGACTGAACCCAAAATGGAAATGCATTGGGTTCAGCCAATTTCGGTCTAGTCGATTCCATATATCTATTTATTGATTGTCAATAATGTTCATTTATATTTTATTTAAAAGTTTTTTTACGCCGTACGTGTAAAGAATAATGTGATAAATGGGATAAAACCGTTTATAAGAACTTAAGTTTTTATTCTCCTCATTACTATAGATAGAGTACTAAGTATTTTCTTTATATGTATTTAGGTTCAAGCATGGTGTAACAAAGATACAAATTATACAAAACATATTTTGCTATTGCCAATTCTCGCCTATTTCTCCTCAATGTGTGTATATTTCTTGAAATTCTTTATTAGCTTTTCAAATATGAAATTCTATTTGGCGGATTCTTATAAATGCTGCGTATATACCAGGAAGTAAGCATATCTCCCCAAAAATAACTTAGTTAACTTTATCTTAATTTTATAATTTAATTATATAATTAGTTATCACTTTATTAGCTGTACGTAACTACACTACAAATAAACATAATTCCAGCTAGGTTTTGAATTAACTTTTTTTTCGAGATCTATCAAGCAAACGTATCGGCCGAGCAGTATGGGTGTGGATCGTTTAACACGGTATAATTAAGTGAAAGTGAGTTACGTGAGATATACGAGCGAGACGTGAGAAGTAATAGGAATGTAGCATAGGTCTGGCCCGTGGGTACGCCCGCTGTGCGTAGGCCAAAAATCTATAGTGTACCTACCCTGATCCATGTTAAATTATAGTATCTAAGTCAGATCTAAGTTCTAGCTGTTTTAGCTTCGCACGCGTGATATACCTATACCTAAGTCTGTCTTTCTCCGTAGCATTATCAACGTGTATTCCAAATTCCAAACAAGAAGATTGGTTCAGTATTTCGGTAACAAAGAAAAAACATACAATTTCACTTTCGCATTTATAATATTATTTGGGTAGGATTGGGATGGTTGTATGTATTGTACTGTACCTAGTAAATTATGTACAAGGAATAAAAAAATTGTGATGTATAAAGAAAAGAATAGTGCGATTTGTGTGTGAGAGTGAGAGATATTTATTTTTCGCGTTTCTACGTACCTATAACATTTCCTCAAACGTGTTATTCAATATTATAGACGAGTAATACAGATGAAAAAAAAATAATATCGGTCGTTTCTATTCAAATTATGCAATCTACGTGAAAAATAACCTGTAAATGATGCTTCTGCATTAATAGGTGACCTATTTCGGCCTGTTTCTCACCAGCCTCGGTAGCGCAGTAGGCAGCGCGTAAGTCTCATAATCTTAAGGTCGTGAGTTCGATCCTCACCCGGGGCAGATCCTTTTTGACAAATTTTTAATCTTTTTATTTTAGATATAAATTGTTATTCAATATCCGTATTTTCACGAATCAAGTTTCAAGGTTTTGACCTGTTTTGTACCTGTCGAATGCGCCATGGGCGTTTATTTCGAAATTAAGCGTATGCAAATCTGGTCTTCTAAACAATGAAATCTACTTGATATACCAGTCAGCCCACATTTCGCAGTGGAATCTACGATTGTCTTCGACTGTAAATAGTAATGGGACTAAATACCACCTTGACAGATTTCTATGTGACATTGCGTAATTTTATGGAAATGACAGCGCCATCTATTGAGTAATAGCTGACCTATAGTGGTTCTTAAGATAATATTTTTTTGTTTTTACTAAAACAAGATATCATAATTTATTTAACTAATTAGGTACTTAATATTAATATATTACTTATTATTTTCAAGCGACAATTACTGGTTAAAAATCTTGAATTACGACCAACGTTGTCACATTTTTAAATTACTACATTGAATAACTGTGTTTTATTTTTGTTTCAGATAATTTCACCATGAGATTATAAGTAAGTTCTTATCATAAAATAGAATTTGTATAAAAATAATTAAGTAAGTACTTACTAGGTAAGTAAAAGGCTGCCTAGGAAAAAAACTTAGTAAGTTCACCTATTAAATTTATCTTATTGTCTTTGTCTTAGGCCATCATAATCATAGTGAATTGTTGTGATACAATCGTATTTAGTAATTTATACCATTAAGTTTACTCAGAAAGATTTCGATCTAATTGTTATGTATATTCGGGCTATTATTGCATGTGCTTTTTCAGTTAAGTGATTCAAAATTATTGCCAAGTCGGTCAAACAATGAAGGTGTTATGTAAACTTTGTAAACGGTAAGGTCAGTTTAAGGCCGTATGTATGCAGGTTTTATTTACTTTGCTGTCCGTTACATAATTAAAAAAATATATCATAGGTAGCCAAAAAATTATACTTTGAATTATAATGAAGTTTTGTTAAAATGATGTTAAGTTTGAGAGAATTTAGAGAGAACAGAGACTTCAAGCAAATAAACAGATTTTGATATACCACCAGAGCTATATCAAAGACAATATTTATTTATTATTGCAAAAAAATGTACCTACTACTATTTAAATTTCTACGACTATTTTCGACTGTCGAAATATCTCTTTAAAAAAAAAATCATTAACTACAGAAGGATAACTGTAACATCGATCAGGAAAAGTTACGTTTAGTAAAAAGTTTTTATTCCTTTAATGAAAAAGCAACTTCATCGATAAAATAAGATAAAAAAATTATCTCTCGTTAACGACTGTGAAAATAATCAAACTTCAAGTACGTGTCTTACCCGAATCTAATTATCACATTTAACGCCACATTATTGAGCCTAGCACCACGTACCAGGTATTTGTATGCAGTTTTTGTCACGCCCGTCAATGCCGAGTGACGTAGAAGTCGAAAACGCGCATTTTTCTTTGAATCTGGACGTGATCTATCTAGCTCCGCGGGTGGCGGATAGCGGAAAATTTTAATTGGTTTAATTTATTTTATAATAAATATTTTACAATTCATTCAAGAGGATTAGATAAGCGAAACCAGCGGCATCAATCGTTTTATTTCTTTTACTTTTAAATTGGATCAAATTGAAAAAATATAATTCAGCAACTCACTAGGCACACTATAGCGACGCCAATATTTTTTATCCTAATACTTTAAAAATAGAAAGAATTTGAGAATGTAAATCATATAAGCCTTAGTAAAACCTGAAGTATTTTTGGAATCATGTTGAAATAATAAGAGAATCAGTCATTAAGGCGCTTTTATAGTAACACTAGCGCCTCCCAGTTATTAAATTCTTTAAATCCTAAATTATATTGTATTTTAAAAATCTACCAAGTACAAAACTAGTTAATTACTTGTTGTATTTTTTTATTTATTACAAGTAATTTAATAGTGCCATATTTACAGAGAAAAACAGGTTAATGCCAAAAGTGGCCACTTTTGGCGTTAACCTGAACGTTTTTCTCTTAATTTATTATACGAATATTAGTGAAAATGAACACCAAATATACTACAAGTAATTAATTGTTAGATGTTAAAAAATTTCGGATAAAAAGAATTAATTGCTGGGTGGCGCTAGTGTTACTATAAGAGCGCCAAGAGAATTACTGATTAACGCCAAAAACGGCCGTTTTAGGCGGTGATTCACATAATGATTAAACATGATTCCAAACATACTTCAGGTTATATTTACTAATGCTCATATGATTTACATTCTTGAATTTCTTACGATTTATAAAGTATTAAGAAAAAAATTATTGGCCTCGCTAGTGTGCCTAGTGTGGGCCCTACTGGTATAACTTTTCCTCAAAATCGACATTCAACTACTTATAATTCTCTTGAATGCTAAATAATAAAAAGTTATATCAAAAATAATACAAATAGTTTATTAGCGAAGTAGTGATTATTTTTTTATTTATTTTGATTACGCTAGTTTCGCTCATAAATATTTTATGAAGTAAATTAAACCAATTGAATTATTCCGCTATCTAATTTAAAACCTAAGTAGGTTATTATTATTGTTAATCTAAAAACGCAAATTTTAGTGTTACCTCCTCAGTTTTTTTTATAAAATTTAAAGTTATTGTACTTACTTCCACGCCTACACAAATTCAAAGCCATTTGAAATAGTTGATCTACTTTCTAGACCTAAAAATTGATTAATATTCATTTCCGACTAGTTAGTTTCATCATCATCATCATCAGGTCTCCACTGCAGGAGCACGACCCTCTCTGTAATACCAGAGCCATATATAAGCTTGAGTAGTCAGAGGATTTGGCCTACACTCTCCACGCTGGCCAGACCTGTTGGAGAGGTCTCTATGATGTTTATAAGCATTGTTTAGCTTGTTTTTCCTTAGTCGCTTTTTACGACATCCACGGGATGACTTGGAGTAGTCCTATTCTACTCTGCCGGGAACCACACGGCACGGCTAGTTAGTTTATTATAGTGAAAATTAAGATTTTTTAACTCATGCATGCCACATCCAAATATTTAGCTTTTTACGACAAAACTTTCTACGGTAAAAAAATATTCAGTAGGTATCGTGATTTTGGCGAAGCAATATATTTAAATTTTTATATTACAGTTACATATTATATTATAATAACATAATAACTATGAAACTTATTAAAAAATGGGTGAAGGTTTGTCGCTAGAACGAGTTAAAGCCAAATTAACTCATCTTACCAGTTTGCGAATTGCGAAAGGACTTGTCCTACAAACCATTTGTCAATATATCTTTAACCGACCTTGAAGATAGTAGGCTATGTATGTCGTATGTGGGCTGGTAATCACCTACTTAGCGTGATGAAAGCGTAACAGCATCTTATTAGCTTTTGAGAAAGTCCGTTAAAAATCATAGTTTTGGTTTTTAGACCGTAAGATAGTAATTTTGGTCTCTTTTTAGGGCGCATACTTAATGAATGAAAGTTATGTTGGGTAAAGTCGGTGAAAAACCAATATAAACAAGTTAATAATTTAAAAAACAAAAAACCCGCCTGCATGGATAACTACAATTATTTTATATTTCACCTACCTAAGAACACTCGGGCTACTAAGACAAATCTAACGATACCTCAAATGTGAAAATCCATTCAACGGTTCTAGAGATACAAGGTAATAAAGAATATTACATACATACAAGATACGCGCTAAACACATAACCCTCCTGGCAGTCGGGTAATAAACAGTAAAAATAAACATTTGTTAGAGGTACATCGACGGTCATGGACGTATTACACGTCCATAACCGTCGCTGACCAACTTTTCCTATAGGACTATGATAGGACTAATGCTGGACACTTGAAAAAAATTACATTTCCATAAAAAAATACTAAGCCGCGCGGTCAATTTCTATGGGAATATAATTTTTTACGTGTTTCCAGATGGTACCATAGGAAAAGTTGTTTATATCGACGGCCTGCAGGCCTATTTGCTAACCGAGTTAGCAAATCGGCCTGCTGAATCACCTATAAAGTGATCAAAACCACCATTTAAGTATATGTACAGGCAGCTGTGTCGTGCAGGTCGTGCTCCTATAGTGGAGGGAGACCAAAAACACCTGATCATGATAGGTACCTACAACTCCGTCACACTTACAACACCTATCAAACCTTTCTACCCATTCAAATGTTAGTTGTAGGTACCTTTAAGCAGTCTACACACTCGCAGATAGACCCTTCAAAACCCATGAATGGAGCCAAGGTGGCGTTGCCACATGAAACACGTGGGATCCGTGATGACTCGCCGATTTCTATGCATGAACTATGACACGTATTTGTTACGCAATTTTTTATTTTGTGTGTGGATTGAATAATGAATTACTCGGTTTTGTATGATTTGACAGCTAGATATGCGTGTGTGTCGTGCGTGTAAAATCGGATATTCCAGTGCATTTACCTAAACTTCGAGGAAGTACGTAACATAGAGATGATAATACCACCTCTAAAATACTAACTAAACGCAGCCTACTATACTAACATACATGTGACACTTCATTATTGTTCATCCTTGGCTGTCCACACATTTTGTTTTACAGCTTTGCCCTAAATTTGGATAGTGTGTCTCACATCACAAGTCACAACACAATTGATTTTCCGATTATGAGTGATTGTGCTCGCAGTTTCAATCTGACATAATAAATTCAAAGGATTATTTACAGTACATAACAATTTAAGATATTTTTACCAAAAAACTAAAACCGACTTCAACCCTATCAATTTATTTATATAAGCGTAAGAATAAAATTTAAAAAATTGTAAACCGAACGGCATACTTGTAAAATTTTTTTTGGTTTATGTGTATTTTTTCATAAAGCGCTCGTCATAGGTATTTCGGTAAAAATTGAATGGGACCATCCGTAAAGTATTACCTATCGAACAAAAAAAGAATATCTAAAATCGGTCCAGGCGTCTTCGAGAAATCGGGGAACATACATAAAAAAAATAGATTATGTTATGACGAATTGAGAACCTCCTCCTTTTTTTGAAGTCGGTTAAAAAAATTGACGTTTCTATCGATGTGTGCGTACTATTGTAATAAGATTTAGGGGCGACATCTAGCAGATTTATTACAAACAAACTACATACTGCATTTATAAAAAAACCTTTTGAAACTCGAATTTTGAAGAAATTTTCTCTCATTTCCCAAACACATAAAGCATACACACTTTTGCCATTTAATTGTATGTTTTAACAAACAAACGGTGTCATCCTTTTCGCATTTCTCCGCGTAAGGTTGCGTCAGTTGGAAAGTTCGTGGCGTCCGGCGATTCAGACGATTTACACATACAAAAGAGAAATGGTTGCCTATAATTCGAAACCAATAATATAATCGACAGGGGTTCATCCTCATATCTTTTACGCAAACCTCATACCTTTGAAAGAAATTTATTTATATTAACTAGTTGTTACCCGCGGCTTCACCCGCGTTATTAGCCTTTGTCCTTCTCAGTACCCTAACCTATGTGTATGTAAATTTTTATGATGATTGGTTCAGTAGGTACGGCATGAAAGCGTAAAAAATAAAGAAACAAACTCACTTTCGCATTTATAATATTAGTTAGGATTAGATGTCACTTTGCCGTGTGGTTCCCGGCAGAGAAGAATAGGACCACTCCAAATCTTCCCGTGGATGTCGTAAAAGGCGACTTAGGAAACTCAAGCTTAACAAAGCTTATAAACATCAAAGAGACCTCTCCAACCCGTCTGGCCAGCGTGGAGAATGTAGGCCAAATCCTCTGACTGCTCTGGCAGTACAGAGAGGGTCGTGCTCCTGCAGTGGAGACTAATAAAGACCTGATGATGATGAGGATGAGGATGTCACTAACAATTTTGCATGCCGTGTAGTTCCCGGCAGAGTAGACTCAATGACCACTTTGGAGTGGTCATTCAGTCTACTCTGTATCTCCCGTGGCTGTCGTCTGTGGACATATTGATACAGTGGAGGAGCTCGATGGCCCAGTGGGCGTAAGCACTGGAAGCGCTTACGTAAGTAAAGCAACCCCGGGCGCAGTCCTCACTTAGATGGGTGACATGAAAATATTTCGAGCTCTTCCGTGCTTCGGAAGGCACCGTAAGCCGTTGGTCCCGGCTGTCATCATTGACGGCAGTCGTTAAACTATGTCAGATGCCTTGAGGCAGCTTGACAAATCAGTATTGGCCACTTACACACACGAAAAACAAATAACAAACAAGTGAACAATTTGGTAAAGTGGTCATTTTGTGACAAAAGGCTTCAAGGCCTCACTGCTTTCAACTTCAGTTTACACTATGCCAGTAGATTTTGTCCGTGCTAGAGTGATTATTTTGAGTTTTAACGATATTATAGGACTCCGCCGAAGCGAAGTCATCAAAAATAAGAAAGACTCATTTGAGTGTTCCCCTCCACGGAAATCTTTAGTAAAAGGCGAAAGATTTATGCGTTTTGAAGGGAAACCAGAGATAACTTTGACTGAGTCAAGGAGCGCACCCAACCAAATGCGTAAAAACATCGATAGCGCGATGCAGGAATTCTAATTTTGAAACAACGCCATCTAGTGGCGCTTATTATAAACTCACATTAGGATATCAAACAGCTCAAAGAAAATATATACCTACCTGCCACAGAACCATAACTTAATTATTATTCTAAGATACTGTCTTCAACGTAAAGGAATTGATGTTGACAAAATGTGTCAGTAAATTAATAAAAAAAAGGGTTATCTCTCTAATAACTTTTATTTCATCAATTTTGTCCTATCTTGATTTTGAATAACCTTTCTACCTATTCTTTTGTTGGAATGTAAACTAACAAGTACATTTTTATTTTATTTTTAGGGTTCCGTACAAAAATTGAAAAACCCTTATAGGATCACTCGTGCGTCTGTCTGTCCGTCCGTCCGTCTGTCACAGCCGATTTTCTCCGAATCTACAAAACCAAATTAGGTGAAATTTGATAAGATGGTGAAATCCTATGACCCAAACACGGATGTGCAAAGTAAATAAAGATTTTTTTGAAATAAAGGTCATTTTCTGGGGCACAATTACAAAATTTTAAAAGAAAGTTTTGCAAACCTTACTTTTGTGTCATATATCAAATAAAAGCGCTCATTATGAGGATCTCAAAAATATTTTTTTTTGTTCGGGTAAAATCAATACTTTTGATTTTATTCACGAAAGAAGGAAAAAATTGACCATCCCCTGATCTCCGAAACTACTAGGCCGAAAATTTTGAAAAATTACAAAATGAAGTTCATTTCTTGAAGATTACAGGAAAAATAATAAGAATTCTATTACTTGAAAATAAAGTGGTAAACTCACTATAATAAGTTCATCTAGGGAAATAATTCACTAAAACACCACTAGATAGCGCTAGTCAATTAAACAAAACATTTTTGCACATTATGTGTGTGTTCACGAAGCACATTGTACGGAACCCTCATTGCGCGAGTTTGACTCACACTTGGCCGGTTTTTATTTTATTTCTTAAATTTCAATGTGACTTAACCTCACTCTTTCTAATACTTCCGTACTAGTTGGTGTTAAAATATATATACTTACTAATCACACAAATTGAGTTAGCCCCAAAGTAAGTTCGAGACTTGTGCTATGGGATACTTACTAACTCAATGATATGAATGTTTGAGAAACCATTAAACCTGTTTATTATGTTATGACAATATAATTTGTAAATAGTAAGAGACAAAGTACATACAAGGTAGACGCAATGATTATAAAGTCAATAAACGCCAAGACGAAAGGTCTACCGAAGGTCGATGCGAACAAATACACCATTAACTCTTTCCCAGCCATTCCCTCATAGGTCATTGCTACTCTCATTCAATTATCAACCTTATTACTTATGCAATACGGGCGGTGCCTAATGACGGAAGCAATGCACTTCCTTTTTTTCCGCATTATCTCAACTTAGTTGAAAATCAACTTTATTTACATCCTAACAAAGTTAAAAATCGAATTTAAACGTTGTCACTATTGAGATAGAATTTTATAATATCTATTGATTGTTCAATTTTCAATTCTATCTCATTGTTATAAAGGTTATATATAATATAACATACGCAAGATAAAGTTTGCAGAGTACTGTGAAGTGCTGGCGACTCGAATCGCTTCGCCACGATCGTTTCAAGCCATTGACTAGATTTAACACTATTTTCACTGTTTCATGGTTGCGTCGATCTACAAATTGATGTTACTCTGTGACAAATTTTAGCACATAGTTATTTAGGTAAAACAATAAACGATTTTCATATTCTGACTTCCTTCCCATGTGTGTCTTGGCCTTTTTTTTTGGTGTTTGCTAGGAAGTATTATATTTTAATTCACAATTTTACAACGTTTCCGAGTAACTGATAATTATGTTTTATGGAAAAGACGGCTTAATTGTAATTAATAAATGATCTTATCACTTGAAAAACTTAAAATAAAAATCTTTCTGTTTTAAATAGGGTGCGAAACAAAGCGTCCTGTGAAACGACCAATTAAAACGGCTATATTTCCTTCAACACACTTATCATTTAAAACGAAATGTCCTAAATTAGATGATGCTGCAATGTAAATTCTGATTGTAAACCTTACACACTCGAGAAATAATAATAATTATTGCTAAAAAATAAAAGCTCCATTCGAAAAGAACATTTTTGAGCACAATGTTTTAGTAATTGTAACTTATGTCGTTAAAATTACCTAAACAGGTGTTACATGCCTTGACATCCCATTAATCATTCAATATGACATAACGTCCTTGAAACACTAATTATTAATTACTTTACTGCTTGACTTGTTGCATAATGTTTTAACTATGAATGAAGAAGATTTTTCTCATGACTTGCCCACTATGCACCTAATATAGAGGGGATAGCTATTGATATTGAGGACAACAAGTATTAGTCAAATATTGACCCCTTATGTCGTTGTTGAAACTGGCTTTGAAACTGGTTAGATGAGTTACTAATAATTTTGGTTTCACCCATTCTCACTAGATGGCGCTGTTTCAAAACAAGAATTCCTACATCGCGCTATCGTTGTTTTTTCGCATTTGGTTGGGTGCGCTCCTTGGCTCATTCGTAGTTATCTCTGGTTTCCCTTCAAAACGCATAAATCTTTCGCCTTTTACTAAAGATTTCCGTGGAGGGGAACACTCAAATGAGTCTTTCATATTTTTGATGGCTTCACTTCGGTGGAGTCTTATAATATATATCTTGTATAAATTCATTCATATAGCACATAATTATCTACTTTGCCAGAAAGTATGAACAGGACGGGAGTGACAAAGGCTATGGTGGATGACAGATCAAGGTGGAAAGAACTGACATACTGTGCCGACCCCACATAAAAAAGTGGGATAAGGTAAAGGAAGAAGAAGATATCTACTCTGCCAGATATAGGAAGTTTTTGTTTGACTCAAGTATCAATAATGAGGTATGCATGACTGAGGAAAGAGGTGGGACATAAAGAGATCTGTGTTTAAAGAACGCATATTTCAGTGGTTTGTATGAAGTAACGAGTTCATGGTTTATAACATTTAAACGTTGCCTGTGTGCGCAAGGCTTTTGGAGAGACAGCAAGGTCTCATATGCCTGATGAGCCGCGATTTGCATGCATAGCCTGAAGGGCCGAACTGAGAAATTATGCATTTGGAGAGCAACTCTCATGTTTTGCCGTATGGGCCGAAAGCTACGTTGTCAGAAGGGCCTATCCTGGGTGCAAGTCACCCGGGGCCGCCGGGCGGTTACCAGTAATCGGAGCTAAGCCTATGCCCGCTGGTCCATTGAACTCCAGAGTAAAAGCGTAAGTGACAAAAACTATTCAAGACCACCGTTGCGTAAACTTTTTTACCCTTTGCGCTCGATCTAACAGAACAATGGTTCCACCGTGACCGAATTAGATAATTCCATTAATTTTGTAATTTTCGCGCTGTAAGTTATCTGTATCAACTCAAAGAAAACGAAAATTAGTTGGAACGCGATATATTCAGTAGTTTTTGAGAAATAGCACATTTTTATGAATCGCTAATAAAACTTTGTCATTTATACAAAAATCTATGAAAAACAAAGTATATCATTAAAACTAACGTGAGATAAAGACATTTATTATATATATATATATATAAAAACGGGTCACTCCCGTGCTATTTGTCCTGGCTCCAGCCCCCGTAGCATGGCTCCCGCGACGCCGTTTATATCGCGCGATAAACTGTCTACTTCTCGCTCTTCAGTATTGCGAAAAACAAGATGGTGACAGTCGATAAACGTTGTCGCGCGTGCCATGCTACGGGGGCTGACGAGTCCGAAACTATAGTCGGCACTCCCGACAAATAGCACGTGAGTGACTCGTTGATATATATATATATAATGTCTTTATCTCACGTTAGTTTTAATATTTAATACTTATATAAAAACAAAGTAGTTTTTGCTGACAAAAATGATAGTGGTATGTTAACTAATCTTTGCTTCCTTATTGCTACTACAGAAAACTCCTTGGTAAATTTTTAGAATTAGAAAATTCCGTAAGTTTTGTAATGTTGTCGCAGTCACATGGCGAAATAATATTTGAGGGCCACTTGCCCCAGGGGACTAACATCGAAACACGAAAAAAACCATTGGCTTCCCATAGAAACTCGACCAGCTGATGTTCACGGGAAGTCTATTTTTTTCGTGTTTCGAAGACAGTGAAAACTGAAAATGAAAATCTTTCTCCCCTTGACGAAAGTTTTTCATTATCATGGGCTAATCATGTCCTTAAATATTATTCAGTCTAAGTAGGTAAGTAACATACCTAATTTTAAATTGGTTCATCTCTTAATTTAACATTCAATTTAAATTTAACATTCAAAACGAGCTCCGTGGCGCAGCGGTCAACACGCCTGCCTGCGACACGGATGGTCCCGGGTTCGATCCCCGGTCAGGTCAAGATGAAAAATGATCTTTTTCAGATTGACTTGGGTCTTGGATGTTTATGTATATATGTATCTATTATAAAATATAGTATCGTTGAGTTAGTATCCCATAACACAAGTCTCGAACTTACCTTAGGGCTAGCTCAATTTGTGTGATTTGTCCGTATATATTTATTTATTATTTATTAAACGACTTATAAAAGTTCGAAAAACCCATTACAGATAATTAACACATGCAAAGACCGAACGCATTCAATCTTGAAAATAGAACTTCCAGTTTACCATAGACAATTTTTTTTATTTCTCACGGTAACTGGCACGTAAACTACTATTGTGTAACTTTGCTGGTCACACACCCGAGGGCATTGCTTTAAAAATGTAATTAAATCTATATAGATACCAAGCAACATAGATTGGTTACGTGAAGACAAATCGATGGATTTTGCAACTGATTGATTGACTAGTGATGTGCGACTATGGTTTTTGTTACATAATGCACTTTTATTGTTTTAGTTGTGCTAGCGGCCAACAGTAGGGATGCTACCATAGCTATCAAGTAGTAACAACAGTGAAGCACGAAGAGCCCAAGATATTAGGTATCATCAGCATCAGTCTCCACTGCAGGAGCACGACCCTCTCTGTACTACCAGAGCCATATACTAGCCTATTGTAGGCGTAAAAAAATATATGTCTGTCATAGTGTTAAGCTAGGTACTTAAATAAAGTTATATAAGATGTTATGTATGAGATGCTATGGTAATTAGCAATAACATTTTAATACCGCGAAATCTTTTGTTATTGTCTTTAGATATTTATTATTGAACGAATGACTTTCTATATTGGCATGTCTCTATCATATTTAGCTTTTTAATCTGTGTCTGTCTGTACATATATTCAGTGCTTTGAAGCTTTTTGTTTTTTGAGCTAATTGCATCCTTACCTTCTTCCCACTTTTCAAGGCTTTCCTTATTCTTGATTGTGAACTCATTGGCGCATGTATTGCCTGGCAATGTTAAGCTAGTAACTAATCCTGTTACTTATTATTAATATATTATTATACTATACAGAGTGGAATCGAATTCGTTAGCATACGCAAAAAAAAATTACTCGTAAAAACATTTCTCACGTAAAGAAATTCAGTCCTGTTTTAATTTTGGGTTTTTATCTAAAGTAATAGCCTCATTCAAAGCTTTTGAGGTAGTTAGTGAGTTTTGGGGGAACACTAAGCACAGTAGCGACGCCAATCATTTTATTCCTAATACTTTACAAAAAGAAAGGAATTCAAGAATATAAACAATACAAGCCTTAGTAAATAACCTGAAGTATTTTTTGAATCATGTTTATTACTATCGGAATCAGTGAGAATTATGAGAATCTGATTACCGCCAAAAACGGCCGTTTTTGGCGGTTATCACTTTTTCTCTCAATGACTGATTCTCATAATATCAAAACATGATTCCAAAAATACTTCAGGTTATTTACTAAGACTTGTATTGTTTATATTCTTGAATTTCTTTCTATTTGTAAAGTATTAGGAATAAAATGATTGGCGTCGCTACTGTGCCTAGTGTTCCCCCTTTACTCGATAGTAGTCTTAAATCACTTTCAATCATGGGTATAGTCTATATTTAAAAGGATGCCAATGAATTAAAAAACACCTGTATAAGCCTTATTTATTACACTACAGTCACGTGTCTGAATAAATGATTGATTGATTACGCTTGGCAGACGGGTCGGTGAGCGCCGTTTTATTTATTTTATTTTTTTGTACGACGCATCTCTGCCTGGTCTTGCTAATATATGGCTGGCCTGGTCTGGTAGTACAGAGAGGGTCATGCTCCTGTAGTGGAGACTAATAAAGACCTGATAATGATTGATAGCGCCGTGTGGTTCCCGGCAGAGTAGAATAGGACCACTCCAAGTCATCTCGTGGATGTCGTAAAAAGCGACTAAGGAAAAACAAGCTAAACAAAGCTTCTAAACATAAAGAGACCTCTCCAACCCGTCTGGCCATCGTGGAGAGTGTAGGCCAAATCCTCTGACTACTCAAGCTAATATATGGCTCTAGTAGTACAGAGAGGGTCGTGCTCCTGCAGTGGAGACTAGAAAGACCTGATGATGATGATGATGATGACGCAAAAAGGCCGCCTCCCTGTTTCGGCGAGTGCGGGACAGCAACAACAGCATCCTAAGGATGTTAGCCTCTCGCCCCGACTATTCTACAATGAGGCACTGTATGTTAGTGTCCTTAGGCGGTCGGATATGAAACGTGAATGTGGTTTTATTATTTATGATGATGATATAAGTAAATTCAATATAATTATACTAATATAGGTTTAAGTCAAATTGTTACTAACATCATATGGGAAACTGAAATAAATGAATAAATTGAATTGTTTGTTTGTTTTTCGTATGTGTAAGTGGCCAACACTGGTGTCAGATTTTTCAAGCTGCCTTAAGGCATCTGACATAGCTTAACGACTGCCATCAACGATGACAGCCGGGACCAACGGCTTAACGTGCCTTCCGAAGCACGGAGGAGCTCGAGATATTTTTATGCCACTTGCGGTCACCCATCCAAGTAAGGACTGCACCAGGGGTTGCTTAACATACGTAAGCGCTCACAGAGCTCACACCCACTGGACCACCGGGCTCCTAATTGAATGGATGTATCATAAATTTAGCTGTCTTAAATTACAAGTTGTACGGCAATTAATTAATTATGTGCTCCACGTGAACGAAGCCGAGAAGCCCAAGAGCTATGCGTAAAATCTTGATGGAATCAGATAAAACCTCGGCGTGCGATGACATCCGACGTAACGTTTTCTAACTTTTACGTCGAAGTAGAAAGTGAGCTATCATTTTGTTTGCTTTTTCTCGGTGATAGCGGAAATCTATTAAACGTTACTTTGTCACGTGCACATGCTAAATAAATATAATTTTGTTTTCAGATAAGGTAAATACAGAGTGAATTTCAAAAATCTGAGATAGAAAACTAAAAAAAACTTGGTCTTTCTTACTATAGAAATTTGACATTATGATCGGTGACTTTGTATTACGTCTTATTTTATTTCCTTTTTTACTCTTTTTCTTGCAATTCTGCATGGGTATTCTGATTCCGAAATTTCAATAAGTATAGCAAAATTATGGTATAAGTGAGGAAAGCTGACCTGAGGATTGTTCAATGTTCAATAATGTGTGAATATCAGACAGAATCTAATGGCGAAATAATCTATCATTTGTGACAAAAATATCAATTAAATCGTCTGAAATATCAATTAAATCATCCGTACAGCCCCTTGAACATATGTGTGTGTGTGTGCACTTCATTGGAATTCGCTATTAGACAGTTGTAGCAATAAAATATGAAATATATTTTTTATGGTAGCTTATAACTAAACAATTATCATCCAATATGTTTTTTGCATTAAAACAATTTATTAATATTTAATTTTTGGAATATTAATCTCAGTTTTTTTTATCTGTGGTCTACAAGTGGCGGCCATGATTAATCTTCGTATGACGTCATAATTCAATAAACAAAACGTCATAGACAACGTGATCAACGTCAAGTGCTCGTCAAGTCGTTTGTTCTCATACATATGTCTCCATATTGGTTCTATACAATGTTTTGAGCCTCCTTGGTTCTATATTTTGCTGAGAAAAAGTGGAGAAAATCGCTCTACTATTTCGATTTATGCTATAAAAAGAGTTTCACGAAATGGAGTCAGGCTACATTAAAGCGGATAGTGCAGCCCAGAGGCCATTCGTTTATGATCGCTAAAATATTTAAACAAACATACATACAGACAGCGGAATGCGATTTTGTTTTATGCTATATTTTGGTGATAGTGATTAGTGATGATTTTAAGAAGTTAGGTTAGGTGTAATTTATTTTTGTAAATTCGAACATATTGATTTCTTCTAAATACTTACATCAAAGTGATCCGCACAAAAGAATATCACAGACTTATCAGATGGAAACTGTGGGTCTCGGCCTTGGCGTGGCAGGACTGGACTTATAAACATGTACAAACAATTTCTTGGGACATTTAACTGTCGTACTTCTAAGCATAGGCACCGCACACGTTTTGTAACTTGTCATTTTCACAATTCCAGTTAAATCTGTTTAATTAACACCTCAAAACAGTTAAAGCGCCATATTAGCCGTGCTTTGTTTATTGAGTTGTGACGTCATAACATGGAAATGTCACGTGACACAGTGTTTGAGCGCGAATTTCGAACCAAAGGATAAAAAAATCATGATATCTTATCAAATAAAGCTTTTTCGAAAAAATATAATTGTAGGGGGGTTTAAAATAAGTCTATAGATATTATAAAATATATTTCAGAAAATTGTCAAGTAGCGAATTATTAAGGCCCCACACTAGGCACACTAGAGACGCCAATAATTTTATTCCTAATACTTTACAAATAGAAAGAAATTCGAGAATGTAAATCATATAAGCCTTGTAAATAACCTGAAGTATTTTTGGACTCATTTTTTAATATAAAAATAATTAGTCATTAAGAGAATTACTGATTACCGCCAAAAATGGATGCAAATTTCTGTTAGAGGTAAGTGTCCCTACACTTACCTCTAACAGAAATTTGCATCCATATATAACCGTTTAGCAGATAGAGGGGGGCCTCTATCTGCTAAACGGTTATATATGGATATGTGAAAAAAATTACAGCAATAGTACATATAAGGAAAGAGCTAAGTACTAAAACTAACTTATTAAAATATAGCACTTTTTCATAAACCGCAAAAATAACTTTTTCATTCATACAAACACATGAAAAACAAAGTTATCTTTGCTGGCGAAAAATAGCTGTTGGCTAATCTAAGCTTGTTTCTACGGAACCTTTCATGGGCGAGCCCAACTCACACTTGGCGAATTTTTTTATTTAAAATAACCCATATGTTTGAATCCCAGCCGTGTTAAACCTACTAAGATTTGTCAGATAGTAAGAAAGTATGTGTTTTTTCAAGAGTAATTTCGTTTTAGAAGCTGATATGTCTAGCTTCTTAAACAAAACAAGAACAAGAAAAATATAATAAATAATCTCAATAGGTTAGTGTGAGTAAAATGAAAGTGGTTTTATTTTTACTGTCATTAACTTGCAAAACAGTGATTTATCCGGTACAACGTCTTAATTAACCTCGATGTAAGAATTTTAATGAAATACAACAGTAAGAGAGACTAGCTTCTGGACACGACTTTGTGCGTGCGACTTTGTGCGTAAGCGTGTTTTTGTTATATCTTGGTATTTTGAAATTCAGCGATAGACCTATTTTACGCTTGATAATGTTTCGAAAAATAATGGACATTATATATTATACCCTATTCCTCTCTCCAATTTTTGACATGGAAAGAAAGAGACAAAACATATTTTTAATAAAATGGGTTTAATAAACGTTTGTTAATTTTTATGAATTAGGGTGAAAGAGTATAGACATAGGGTAGTAGGTAAAGGCATGTTGTGGTGCAGATCTACTATTTCATTCATACATACATACTATCACGTCTTTATCCCTTGCGGGGTAGACAGAACCCAAGGTCATAAAACCTACAGGCCACGTTTAGCATCGTAGTTGGGCGTAAAGGTGGAAAATGGAATCAAAATAGTGATGGGTTGCTAGCCGCATCGCCTATCAATGTGATTCCTTAGATTTTTGCCCAATCCCTTGACCGGCTTTTACGGTCTGCGCGGGAATAAAAGCAGCTGGTTTATTCTATGTTTTTTCTTTTCTCCCAAACCAGCATGGAAGATATTTCATTATCTGCCATAAACGCACTATCCACTTGCCACTCGACTCGCTTATTTGGTACTATCTAGCCAGTAATTAATCGTTCCAGCCGAGCAAAACCAGCAAACAGTTATGTCAGATGACACTTTCGACTGTGATCGATGTTACATGAGTTGCAGAATCTATGATTATCGACAAATCTATCATAATCGACGTTTATCGCTTTGGTCACACTATAGCTCCGTTAAAAGAGTTGTTTATTTTTTCTTTGGATAATATTATCTACGTGCCAGCCATTCATCTGTATTAACCACTCGGTTTTCCACACATATTCTGTTATAAATTACCGCCGTTTTTTTGTCCATTCTTTTGTCGGGCAGCAAGCACACACAATTGACAACATGTACTTTACCGGAAGTGGTACTTTTTATATATGCAATCGAAGGTGCCTTGTATGTACATACTTCCATATTTTTTTAAACAAGAATTTATTTTTTTAAAAATAGGCCACAAACGTAGGATTTATAAACAAATATCTGTGCCTCTTTCCCTGTCACTGTCAATCTGACGTAAAATAATGACGTTGACAGGACTTTGATAGTCTGAGTTGCCAGATTTGGGAAAATTTGATAGGATTAGGATAAAAGGACTATACAAAAACCTCTTCAAAAGTCACCACTGCAACCATTGTTTACTTGCTTGACAGCCATACATTCGGATAATGCTTGACCTAGTGTAAATAACAGAATTTTTAGGGTTCCGTAGTAAAAAGGAACCCATATAGTTTCGCTGAAATTTGGTGTGGGTATGTATATTAATCATGCCAAAAAAGTGGTAGAAAAAAGTCTTGAAAAAAATTTTTTTTTAGTGTAGTGTATACAAGTAAAGTGGGGGAGTAATTTTTTTTTCTCTATTTACCTATCGTGTAGGGTATCGTTAAATAGGTCTTTAAAAAATTTTGTGAGGTTGAGGACACCACTTTTCGATTTAGGGATTCGTTTCCGAAATATTTGGTGGCAAATTTTTGTTAGATGTACGTGTCCCCCCCTCTATCTGCTAAACGGTAATATATGGATACGTGAAAAAAATTACAGCAGTAGTATATATACTGAAGTTGAAAGGAAAACTATCAGAGCTGAGTACTAACTACAAACTCAAAAGTTGTAGGCAACCAACTTATAAAATGTACTCGAAAATGTAAAATTTCATACAATTTTGATTGTTTGATGTTTTTGGTCGGTAAACTGTGAGGTGTGAGTGTGAACAGTGTGAACTCAAAGTTGTCATTCGCAAACTACGGAACCTTACACTGCGCGTGGCCCGACACGCACTTGGCCGGTTTTTCATAATAAATATTTTTTAAATTTATCTATGAACAAAACCACAGCATAATGAAACAATTCTAAAAATATATATATTTGACCTGTGTACTGACTGTACCAAGAGTTGATAAGGTTTAAAATCCATATGAAAAAATAATGGGACGAGTTACAGAATGAAAATATTGAAAATTTTGATTTTCTGTAATTCGTCCTGAATGGGCTGTAGGCAGGTGGGACGAGTTATACTCCCTTATGAGGTATGAGGATGCCATCAGACTAACAAACTTCTTTTCTTTCTGTTTTATAAAATGGCTTCCACCGAGATTTCAGTGATTCTGCCAATTAAATTGAGATACTAAGTATCGGTGTTGTACGGTAAAGTTGTAATAAGTAGCATCAAAGATGGCGTATGTTCTTTGATGCCTCGTGGTCGGGAGGTTATGGTGACAAGTCTATACGAGTCCATATAACAGTCCACTTTAACTATTTCACAAATTGTTCCATGAGCACGAGCATTTTTATAACACCAAACTCGACAATTTCATATTATAAAGTCCACCAAAATCAATTTGCAAAATCGTCCAAGGTAGACCCCAACTGCACCCCATGACTTCCCACCACAAACTCCAACAAACTTCGATTTTGCATGAAAAAAACTTTGATTTTGTCCCTAATTGCTACACAACATTGTATCTTCCGTATTATGATAATATAAAAACATTATTCACAAAATATATCTTATAAATACTTAGAACAATATTTTGGGCTTTTTATTTTAAAATTACACCTCAGTTTTAGTAAGTTTTATTGTCTTTGGCCACTCGATACTAGATGGCAGTAGTCTACACCGCCATACTTGGCCACATATACGACTCCTTTCCAATATTTTGTATGAGGTGGGCAGTCTATATGTTAGTATTATATTGTCTTTGGCAGCGGTAAAGCTTCTATCAAAAAACGTCGATTTTCTGTGACAGTGTGGCGGCAATAGTAAATTTCACACACACACACACCCGGGATCTGCACGGGGAGCATGGCTAGCGCGACAACGGTTTTATGCTACTTTTTTGTCGCACTTCCCGCGTTACCTATCGTTGCGAGCATGGGTTTACTCCACGGGTATAAATATTGAAATCGACCTGTCATTTTATCGTACGCCGCGATTCGTATCTAAAGTGCGAGCATGGCTACAAGATGGCTGCCGTATTTTGAAGACAAATTGTCTACTTTTGACAGTTCTTTGGTTTAAATTTATCGGCGATTTCCAAGACCCAGATAAAAATTAAATTGAATAAAATAATCGTTTTTAGCGAATAAATTACTAAAGCACGAGGCTAACTATCAAGAACTTAGTCTTGGACAAACACAAGAACTAAAGATTCTGGATAAAAGCATTTTTTTTTAGCAAAATATTAATATAATTTCATCAATCAACACAATTTTTCCAGGTTCATCATCAGCTGTGATACTTCTTGTTGTTAGTCTGCTTGTATGATAGCATTCATAGATATCAGAATATTGTGATAGCATTCATGCTGTAATAAATTTTGGCAAAGTTTTTACAGCCGGCCGCCTGCCTGGTGTCCCCTCCTTACTTTCGTCATTTCGTTCTTCTTCAGTAGTTAAAGTGTAAAAGGGCAACAAACCGACAAACTCACTTTTGATTTTAGCGTGTGTAAGTGGCCAACAGTGTTAAATATTGAAGTTGCCTAAAGGTATCTAACGTAGCTTAACGACTACCATCAATAATTGATGGTAGTCGTTAAGCTAGCTGAAGAAGAACGAAATGACGAAAGAAAGGAGGGGACACTAGGCAGGCGGCCGGCTGTAAAAACTTTGCCAAATTTTATTACAGCATGAATGCTATCATACAAGCAGACTCTAACAACATGAAGTATCACAGCTGAGGATGAACCTGGAAAAATTGTGTTGCTTGATGAAATTTTGCTCAAAAAAAAATGCTTTTATCCACGAATCTTTAGTTCTTGTGTTTGTTCGAGACTAAGTTCTTGATAGTTAGCCTCGTGCTTTGGTTCCGGCTATCAAGCCGGAACCAACGGCTTAACTGGCCTTCCGAGGTATCGAGGAGTTCGAGATATTTTATGCCGCTTACGGTCACCCATCCCCATGGGGACTGCGCTCAGGGTTGCTTAACGTGCGTAAACGCTGATAATGCTTACGCTCCCTTGGCCGTCACCCATCGGGTCTCTATCAGAATCGCCTCAAGTTAGGATAACGTAGTAAGCTGGAGAATTATTTATTTGGTAGGTATGTGATTTCTCTATTACTATAAGTATTAAAAGAACTCATTAACTCAACATATTTTTATTTTTAATGACATGCACAGCATTCAATCTTTTATATTACATAAACAAATCTTGAGGTACATTTAGACATAACCACAAATCATTTAAAACTTCTTGTGCGGGCTTGGCTCAGCTGATTTTCTATAAATAAAGATGTTTTGCTCGAGTTACACTACTAGCATCAGGTACTGCTGGTCCAATAGCAGCAGTCCATGGAGGAGACTTGCAACTCTGAAAATATAAAATAAATTAAAATAATATAATAATAAATATCATTCAGTCATACAATACATAAAGATTAAGGAAAATACCTATTTTTAGCCTGCTACTCCAACTGCATGTGGAACCTATTGTGCAGTATGTGCAGTTTTAAGCATACAAGCGCTATCAGTATTTTTGCAGTAGTCCACTGCAAGACGTAGGCCTCCTCCAAGGATTTCCGTCATTAGGATGGTTTTGCAATACCCACCATACATGGCAAATGGGTTAGTGAGCCCAGACTGTTTGGCTTGTATCAGTTACAACATCATCATCAGTCTTTCTTAGTCTCCACTGCAGAAGCACGACCATCTCTGTACAACTAGAGCCATATTAGCCAGAGCACTCTTTGATGCTTATGTAAGCTTTATTTAAGTGGTCCAATTCTACTCTGCTGAGATCCACATATTAGTTACAGTGCTGCTACCCATTGATACCGTTTTTCAAGCGAGGGAAGGGTAGTTAGTTTGACTGGGCAAACATGATACAAGATTTAGTATGCTTTTTGTTCGGATAAGTTGGGTTTGATTCGACATAACCGCAAGCACCGGACAGGCAATTGAAGATGACACCCCTGATTTTAACCTAACAGTCTTCTGTCTCACTTAAACCCTAGTATGTACTTACATTAATGCCAGTTTAGGTTTCCTTGGAATTAGATCGGAAGGCTTATTCTTTTCCATGATGCTGAGCTGAACATCATGCAACAGCAACTTTTGTGCTAACTTGGGACGAACTAGTATTGCCAGTTTTCTCCCCGGCCCAGTGAACCAAGCTCCCTTTCCTCAAGATTTTTTTCTTGAAATTTCGCCATGTCTGGAAGAAAACATTTACAATCCATATAATAACATAATATACAAACCGGCATTAGCCTTAAAAAATTATGCTATAGGTTATTTTTTACTTTGTAAAAAACTGATTCACTGTAAACATTATACCTAATTGAGATTAAAAAAAATTGTCTTTTAGTATTTAATCTCAAGTCAAGGAATTGAATCTAGGTACTGTTTACTTTGACAAGTTACGATATCATAAAAAATACGAGTAAATGTACCTATGCATTATTTTACTTACAGTTTCCATTGATCGACGAGCTCCGTGGCGCAGCGGTCAACACGCCAGCCTGCGACACGGGGGTCCCGGGTTCGATCCCCGGTCAGGTCATGATGGAAAACGATCTTTTTCAGAATGACCTGGGTCTTGGATGTTTATCTATATAAGTATATGTTATAAAATATAGTATCGTTGAGTTAGTATCCTGCGACACAAGTTCACAACTTACTGTGGGGCTAGCTCAATTTGTGTGATATGTCCGTATATATTTATTTATTTATTTATTTATTTATCTTAAAGTTTTGTCAGGTGGTCGTGTAGTATGGTCTTGACTTCCACCCTAAAGTTGCCTTTTTGAATGCCCAATAGGCCTGTTAATTCACAGTTAGTGAAAATTTCACGGGCTCTCATCCAATAATTCACATTGTTACTTCTTACACTGAAACACTTTTATCTACGAAGTATTGGCATTTGATTGATACACGAAATACTCTTCACTTAAATTCCACATTATAATTCTTCTGTTTTATAAGCAGATTTACTCATTTTCTTATAAAAACTCTGTAAAATCTTCGAACGTAAATATATGTTTTGAAAATATTTTGACAAGTAATGGGCAAAATCATAGACAATAAGAGAGATGAACGTCAAAAATTTAAAGAAAAATGGACAGCACTATTTACCGATTCGGTGTTGTCATATGTAAATACTTTTTATTCAAGATTATGGCAATGCCAATTTAACACGTAGTTTAAAATTTATCCACGGGACAAATTGTATCGCACTGTCAACCCATGCTCGCTACTTAGATAAAAACGGCGACCATTTAAATTAGTAACGCCCCGCGATAGGTAACTATCGCGCAAGCCATGCTACGGGCGCTGAAGTTGTAAATAGAGGAGATAGTTTATTTTATGGTCAGGGGAGCCGGTGGCACCAATATAAGAGGTTAGGCAGGCGGTGGCATTCTTTTGAGCAATATATTTAGTTGCCTTTAAAAACTATATCAATAGGAAGAAACAGAGTAGTCCTTTTCTCCTCCTCGTGTAACTCGCACTTTTATTTATTTAAAAAAGATCTATCAGTGTAGGTACCTAGGCATGAGAACTGCGCGAGTAATAGGCTAGATTCTCATTACGAAAATCCCAGATGGTTGCGCTTCGATAAGAACCCCTAGTTGTGCCGATACGCACATGATTAAAAACCACAGTAATTAGTGCTACTCGCTGATAGATGGCGTTGCGTCACACGCATTTAATGTGTGCTAATTATTATATTGACACTGGAATTTATGTCAGAAATCAGGATAATATAAAATATGATAAGTATACAAATACTCATTAGCATGAATTTCTGAATAAATATAACAAAGACTGTATCTCAAAAGGCAGCTATATGCGCTTGTCATGGATATGTGGCCTCAAGTTTAAAATATGGCATATTACATTGGGGACATGCTAGTAATGTGCACTTACTACCACTTTTCAGAATACAGAAAAATTTATAAGGGCAATGTTTGGTGGAACACAAAGAGATAGCTGTATTCCTTATTTTAAGAAACTTAATTTATTAACAATGTATTCCTTATATATTTTAGAGTCTTGTATTTGTGTGAAGGACGACATTGACAAATTTAAAAAAAAAGGAAGTAAATATCCCAGAACTGTAAAAAAAAAATGTACTTATACAGCCTGAACAGAGTTCTTGCCTGGCCTCATATGGTAGAACAGTATACATTTTAGGCCCAAAATTATATAATCATTTACCAGAAAATTTAAAAGATCTGTGTAAAAAACAATTTAAAAATAAACTTAAAAAAATATTATTAGAAAAGTGCTACTATAGTATTGATGAATATCTATCGGATAAGATAATTTTTAATTTTTATGTGGCTAATTATGGCTCTGATAGTACAGAGAGGGTCTTGCTCCTGCAGTGGAGACGAAATAAGACCTGATGATGATGATGATGATGATGAAGATAATTTTTTAATAATGTAATTGAATGAACTATATATAATTTTTTTTTTATTTTATTTTCATTCATCTAATATTATAAATCTTGACATTCAATTTAATTTATCATCTAATAATTCAAGATGAGTCAAATTTACACACATGTCAAATGTGTGTAAATTTGACTCATCTTGAATTAATAATAGAAAAATTTTATTTTTGTAAATAACTAATCTAAATTGCATGCTTGATCAAACATTTAAAACAATTTTTTTTTCTCAAAGTATGTACTGTTAGGAACAAATATAATTTTTTGCACACCTATCTAAGGTAAAATGTATTGGTACTATAATTTTTGTTGACATCGTATGTATTTACCTACATTTATGCAAATAAAGAATTTTGAATTTACCTACTTGCAGCTACAGAGGAGTTGATGTCTTTCCTGTGTTCTGTCTGTGCGTTGTACGGTATAAATAATGTTTTAAGTTTTATTATTTTTTATGTAAATAGTTAAATAGTGTAATAATTTTAATTGCCTGTATTCAAGTTGTTATTTTTTATGGTATATATATTTATTTGTTTAACTAAATTTACATACAATATAAAAATACATATGATAAATATTATTCTAACTATCAACTAATTATTTTTATAACATAAATTACTAACTAAACTAAAAATTATCCTGTATTTTAAATTTAAATCTGAGTTTTTTTATATTTTTCAATTTCAAGAAAAGCAAAATTGGTATTCCGATACCGGGAATCGAACCCGAGCCTCCTGGGTGAGAGCCAGGTATCCTAGCCACTAGACCATATCGGATCTTGTGCAGATAACTGAAATTATACTTCTATTTTCATAAAGCTTATAATGTTCTAATTACGAAGTTGTCTGACGGATAATCAAATCTATAAATAATAATAGTGGTGACAACCCACTGTAATTAAATTATATTGTAAATCCCGCACATCATTATGACCAGTAAGAATCCTGTGTATTTGTGTCTGTTTGTCTATCAATCATAATTGCAACGTCTTTTATGTTCAGCAACAAATACTTCTATCGCTTTGTCCGTAAACGTTATGGTTTTTCAACAGTTTCGTTGAAAAGATGACATTCTCAACAGCAAGTAGCAGCAATTAGATTTGGCAACAATAGTACCATTAATTGAGTACGCCATAAAACGCTATGGGAAAACGAGCCTCGGCATTGCAATATCTCTTCAAAAAGCATGAGAACGGATTTGTCAATCATCTTGGTAGTAGTATACCTACGTTAGAACTTACCTACGTTTACGTTAGTATTAGGTATATTGACTTAGGCTTTGGCAAAGACAATATAATACTAAATGTGGTCCCAAGCCCAACGCCTTAATCGTACGATTTGTTCTCAGAGACTCGCATAGATGGCGCTACTCATTGCTACACAACATTGTATCTTCCGTATTATGAGAATATAAAAGCATTATTCACAAAATATATCTTATTAAAAATCAGAACAATATTTTAGGCATAATATTTTAAAATAAAAACCCTATATTTAGTAAGTTAGGCTAACGTAGATTACCGCCATCTAGTATCGAGTAGCAAGCAACACTCCTGCGCCATACATTGGCCTGCTTTTCGCAACCTTAATTTGGTCCAATATTTTTGTATGAGGTGGGCAGTCTATTACGTTAGTATTATTATATTGGCTTTGGTCAAAGACAATATAATACCTACCAATATAGTATAGTTTACGCATATATTTTACAGTAGGTATGTTTGTTCGTTACATGGCGTCTGGCTCGATATATATATATATATATATATTTATTTAATAAATTTCTTAATGGAGATTCCGGTTAACTACTTACATGTAATTAATATTATATACCTACCTAATCCGTTAAACAAAATACTCCAATAATCTTTACGTAAAACAGTCTGGTTAATTACACCCACACGGAGGTAACTCAGGAAGTCAGGACCGGAAGGACCGATTTTATTTTATTTATTTATTGAAATTGCTCTGACTGAACCCGAATTGCAGAAATAAATATAAAAACAATGTGCGAAAGCAAATTCTGTGTTTGGTTTGGTTCAAAATGTCGAAAAGCCAACATCACGTAGTGTTCCCAGGCGGTCACCCATCCAAGTACTGACTACGCCCAACGTTGCTTTACTTCGGTGATCGGACGAGAACCGGTGTTTTCAACTTTAATATTATTGATTGATTGATGATTATTGAGGGTTTGTTTTTTCTCTATAGTTTTTAATTTTTACTCGACACCCAACCATAAAGAAAGTTATGTATTTTGCGTGTACATTTCATTTTACTCATGTTTTTATCCATTCCTGTATGAATAACTAACGCCTAAAGTAGACAGTAATTTTTTAACTCAATAGCCAATATAATGGTCTTGACAAGACAAACTCTTTGCTTTATGACGAATTAGCATCTGATTGGCCCGTCACGCACGTTTTCTAAACCAGTTTGAACGTACCTTCAAATTGGAGTTAATGCGGACGCCCTTACAGTTATGTAATAAAGATTTGAAGGCTGATTCTGAATTGAAACTTCATATGAAACTTTTAGACACGTCAGAGATGTGTAAAGAAATTTTAAGTAAATTTGAGAGTAAATATTGACATAGAAATTATAATTCTATTGAGTTTTTGGGTGGGAAGTCAAGAGGTTCAGTTCAATTGGACCAGTGCAGTTGGGGTCTAAATTTGTAGGTTTCTCTTTAAAGTGCACATTCGCAGAATGACCGAAATCTCTAAAAAGAGTAATCTGCATTTGAAACTCTAAAAGTAGGTAGTATTTTGAGATCATTTTACAAGAAAGGAAAACAAAAAAAAAGGGGCACTGTTGTTCAAAACTGTAATTTTTTTTAATGCCAGAGGACGGCAAACGAGCATGCGGGTCACCTGATGGTAAGTGATCACCGCTCCCCATGGACTAATGTAACACCAGGGGTATGACAAGAGCGTTCCCGGCCTTTTGTTTTTCCCTCCCCATAGAGGAGGGGGGATGGGCCTCCGGCTCTCTCACTCACCGAACGAAGCATAGAAGCTGTAAAACTACTACTCAAACGTCGATTTTCTGTGAGAGTGTTGAGTGTGGTACTTCCCCGGACGAGCCTGCCCATTCATCCTACCAGCTGAAGTGATTTTCGCCGGTAGCGTGGATAAGATTATTTTCAGCTCATTGCACAAACCCGCAGAAATGATGATGACATGATAATGTAGTGAAGTGCTAAGTGAGTTCACTTACAGAATAATCCCACAGCTCGTATTTGCTTTGAAACCTCTTTACATAACAATGGTATTTGGACACCGTCATGTCTTGTTGAAACTGTTTTGGAAGTTACAGATGGTAATTGTTTATACTGAAGATCTGTTTGATATTTATAATTTAACTACATTATTCAATACACACACGACAATGGATAGAATGATGTTATAGTCGGCCTATTTGCTAACTTCAACTACGGTGTTCAAAACTTCAAAGTCCGTTACGGCTTTAGTATGATTAATTAGCAGCTGTATAATTAAGTCTTGAGGCTCAACTTCATTTATTGAAAATTCTCGAAAGACATATAAATGGCAAAATTAATGTTGTTTATGATGTTATTTATTATTACTTACATGACGAAATAACTATTTTCTACGTTTCCGCCAAAATCTATTGAAAAAGGGTTGAGAATATTGAAAAATGTGTTGTGGTAGAGCCACGCTACCAGCAAAATTCACTTTTGCTAGTAGGATGAATGGGCCGGCTCGTCCGGGGAAGTACCACAATCTTCCAGAAAATCGACGTTCGAGTAGTAGCTTTACCGCTTCTATGCTTCGTTCGGTGAGTGAGAGAGCCGGAGGCCCATCGCCCATACCCCTCTGGGGAGGGAAAAATAAAGGCCGGCAACGCTCTTGTAACACCCGGAGTTTTGTTCATGGGCAGCGGTGTTACCTTACCATCAGGTGACCCGCTTGCTCGTTTGCGGTCCTATGACATAAAAAGAAATTAAAACCCAATGAAATGTTTTAAAGCCATCATAAGACTTGTCCTATTGTAACTGCGGTTCCGAGATTTCATCCACTAAAGCAAAGGATGAAAGAAGTTTTGAAGATGAAAATGCTGAAATGGATTGTGGTGTCAGTGGTGTAACGCAAAAAGACAAGATTAGGACTAAGTTTCATTTTTCATTTATATTTAAAAGAGGAAATGTGAAAGTGGCACGCTATAAAAGAAAAGTTGAGAGGTAATAGGTTAGGCTGGTATGGACATGTTAAGGGAAGGGAAGAAAGCCATATAACCAGGCAGGTTCTGAAAATGCAAGTTAAGGGACATTGAAACAGAAAGAAACGCTGGATGGAATGTGTATAGGAGGATATGGATTACAGACTAATTTACTGGAGATAGAACAAGACAGAAAAACTAAGACCCCCACCATGACCTCACATATTAGTGGGAACATAGTATAAAATCATTGGTCTGAGTTAGATTATTTAAAATACAAAAACTCATATTATACAGAAGTTATTGACATATTCTGTAACAGAGAAGACTAATAAAATAACACTTCTCAAACCGAAGGAACCGCTAAAGTGACCACAGCAGGTGGCATTGCTTTCTCTCGAATTCCTGGCCTCTGATGACGTCCCGCCCACTCGGACAATGTCTGCAATGAGAAATATGACAGATTCAAATGAGTTTTAGATTTACAACATTGTATGTAAATTGCTTGAATCCGCTTTGTAGGCCGACGTGATAGGAAATTGAAAATTCTTGTGTTTGTGTAGGTATATTATTCTATTTCCAAGACATTTTATTACGTATAAACTGCTAACGTCATACAAAAATATTGGACCAAGTCAAGGGTAGGTAGGCTGTGTGGTTCTCGGTAGAGTAGAAAAGGATCACTCAAAGTCTTCCCGTGGATGTTGTAAAAGGCGACTTAGGAAACAAAGCTATTAAATATCAAAGATCTGGCCAGCGTGGAGAGTGTAGTCCAAATCCTCTGACTTCTCTATATGGCTCGTATATGGCTCTGGTAGCACAAAAAGGGTCGTACTCAAGACCTAATGAAGAAGATCTACCCTATCGTCATAAACGACGGTACTGCAAAGTTTTTTTGCTCTCGTCCCTAAATGGCGTTAATTCGCGTTAGCTAAACTTGCTGAAACCTAAGACTACGATAGCAGGTGTTCCTAACCGCTACATCGTACGATTTTTTTCTTGCAGTTGCATATGATAACAAAGTTGAAATAGCGGTCTTCGATTTAACAATATTTGGAATGTGTTCCCTATTATATTACAGATTGTTATATTAAAACCTCCAAGTCGTAGTCTATATTTTGTCACTATTGCTTACATTTGTTCCTGTTGAACTAATAGGTTCCAAAGTGTTGTACACAATTTATCAAAAAAGAATTATGTTGACATTTTCAAAGGTTAGAAAATGTACAATCCATGTTACTCGAGATTATAATCTAACTCTAAACTATACATCAATGTTTGATTACTCTTTGTCTGATTTATTTTTGTTCTGCTGTTCTTATGCAAGCGTAGTTTATTGTTGAGTTACGGCATTATGGCTTACTCTATTAAATTATCTCGAACACAATCTTTCCGGTGTGCCTGTGAATTACTATTTTGTAGAAAAAAGTGTGAATAGATTGAAGATTACTAGAATAGGAAGTGTAATAATGAAATTGCCGACTTGCTTTCATTGTTTTAATTTAGACTTACATGTTTACAAAAAGGTCATAAAGTTTTATGTGTCATTCTATTCTTTTTTATGACTTCAACTGAAGTTTCAGTGATTCTGCCAATTTTTTATCCAGCTTATAGAGGTACAATGTAGCGGTGTTGTCCAGTTTGCAGAGATACAAAGTATTGTTGTTGTACGGTATCAGGTTGACAAGTAACAATCAAGGTGGCGTTGGTCCTTTGATTGCTTCATGGGAGCTTCTGGTGATAAATATTCTTCTTCTTCTGTTTTATGTTATGGCTTCCACCGATTTTTCAGTGATTCTGCCAATGTCCAGTATAATGAGATACTAAGTATCGGTGTTGTACGGTAAAGTTTTTCCAAGTAGCATCAAAGATGGCGTATGTTCTTTGATGCATCGTGGGAGTTTCTGGCGGCAAATCTATACGAGTCCATTTATCGTCCACTTTAACTATTTCACAAATTGTTCATGAGCATGAGGTATAACTACACCAATTTCATATTATAAAGACCACTAAAAACAATTTGCAAAATTGTCTACGGCAAACATCAACTGTACCCCTTGACTTTCCACCACAAAAACCCACATCGGTGATAAATCTATACGAGAACAAAATGACAGCTGTTGTATAGACTCGTATTTAAGCAATCAAAGAACCTGCTCCATCTTCTAAACTGTTACTTGTTAACACCTTGTTAATTAAGTATACATCGTTCGACACCGATACTTTATATCTGTTTTTTCTTTCAAATGATTTATTTTAAATGGGGGCAGCACTGGACCCTAGTAAATTCATGTATCGTCTAATCTAAAGTACTTATTTCACACATTTCTAGTTGTGGTAGAGCCACGCTACCGGCGAAAATCACTTTTGCTGGTAGCATGAATGGGCCGGCTCGTCCGGGGAAGTACCACACTCCCACAGAAAATCGACGTTTGAGTAGTAGTTTTACAGCTTCTATGCTTCGTTCGGTCAGTGAGAGCGCCGGAGGCCCATCCCCCCTCCCCTCTGGGGAGGGAAAAACAAAAGGCCGGCAACGCTTTTGTCATACCCCTGGTGTTACATTAGTCCATGGGCAGCGGTGATCACTTACCATCAGGTAACCCGCTTGCTCGTTTGCCGTCCTATGACATAAAAAAAAAAAAAACATTGTTCATGTGCAGGACCATTTATAACACCAAACTACCCCAGTTTTATATGATAAAGTCCATTAAGAGTCGCCTGGAAGCGCATGTCTCCATACAAACGGAAAAAGGGGCAATATTTGATAATTTTGGAGTAAAATTAAGCATTAAATGAATTAATCTCATTATAATCTACGTACGTTCCTATACAGCTTGGTTAAAATACCAATGGTTTGAGAATTACAAGCCTTTCCAAATTTGTATGGAAATCTTGACAGGCGTATAATTCTCAAACATTTGATAATTTAACCAAACTGTATAGGAACGTACTTACGATACGAACGTAATTTTGCCCCAAAATTATCAAATATTGCCACAATTCCCTTTTTCCGTTTGTATGGAGACAAGCGCTTCCAGGCGACTCTTAAAATCAATTTGTAAAATCATGTTAGGCAAAACACAACTGAACTCCTTGACTTCTAACAAAAATCTCACAAACTAATCATAAAAATTAAAAATGTATGCCACCGTATAAGTATCCTATCTAATTTCTTAAAATAACTGTCAAAGCTACATAAGTAGCTTCCGAACGGAAAGTGAAAACAAAAGTTATAAAATAACAAGAGACGTTCATTGTTGCGGAGAAAGTTACGTCCGCAGAGTGTGACGGACACACAGACAGCCTATTATTGTGATAGCTAACATACTAATATATCTTTACTATGCCATCAAAGGAGAATATACTTTAAATTTAAGTTGTAAAGGTGTAAAATTGCTTGTGTTGAATGATATGATCATTTGAGTTTAAGAGCAAGTGATTTCTTTTAAATTGACACATTGTACACCTGTTGTTTTTATAGCGTTAATGGTGATCGCTCTAATTATATTGTTTTTAATGATATCATTATATTTCTTGTTACTTGCGTACAGGAATTTGAAAGTGTGTCGCAGAACGTCACTTTTGCAAATAGTCATAGAGTCACTGAGACTACTTCATGTTTCGTTGTTTTTGTAATTTGCTCACTCGATCGTAAACATAAACATGTTCCAAAAATAATGAATGGATAATGATATTGTAAAATGAAAACAGTTGAAAAAAAAAGAAAAGTAAAAAAGAAAGAAATTAATATAATCATACAAAGCCCTTCAGGCGAGTAGGCGACCTATACTGTTGAAAAGAGTTTCTTTCGGCGTTTCTTCTCTACAGTGGTCGGTTCCGAAATGCTAGTAGCCTGTAGCTTTTGAACAATAATTAGTAAATGCATAATACTTAAGTAAGATAATTTTAAATGAGATTTAACGTAAAAATTTGCCTGCAAGGGCCTATTTTCTAAATAAACGTTTTAAATCTTGAATCAGGGCCAAAATTGGCAACTTTAGCGTTGTAATTCTGTTATTAATTCTGTGAGTTTAGTAAAGCAACTCCGGACGCAGTCCCTACTTGGATGGATGACCGCAAGTGGCATATAAAAATACCTCAAGCTCCGTGCTTCGGAAGGCACGTTCAGCCATTGTTTTCGGCTGTCATCATTGATGTTAGATGCCTTTAAGCAGCAAAAATCTGATACCAGTATTGGCCTAAGTGGCCACATACACGAAAAAAACCGGCCAAGTGTGAGTCAAACTCGCGCAATGAGGGTTCCGTACAATATGCTTCGTGAACACACACACAATGTGCAAAAAATGTTTTATTCAATTGACTAGCGCCATCTAGTGGTGTTTTAGTGAACTATTTCCCTAGATGAACTTATTATTGTGAGTTTACCACTTAATTTTCAAGTGATAGAATTCTTATTATTTTTCCTGTAATCTTCAAGGAATGAACTATATGTTGTAATTTTTTCAAAATTTTCGGCTCAGTAGTTTCGGAGATCAGGGGGGGGGGGGGGGGGGGGGAGGAATGGTCAATTTTTGCCTTCTTTCGTGAATAAAATCAAAAGTATTGATTTTACCCGAACAAAAAAAAATATTTTTGAGATCCTCATAATGAGCCCTTTCATTTGATATATGACAGAGTAAGGTTTGCAAAACTTTTTTTTTTAATTTTGTAATTGGGCCCCTCAAAATGACCCTTATTTCAAAAAAATCTTTATTTACTTTGCACATCCGTGTTTGGGTCATAGGATTACACTATCTTACCAAATTTCATCTAATTTGGTTCAGTAGATTCGGAAAAAATCGGCTGTGACCGACGGACGGACGGACAGACAGACGCTCGAGTGATCCTATAAGGGTTCCGTTTTTCAACTTTTGTACGGAACCCTAAAAACAAACTACCTAGTTATTTTGATTCCGTTTTCGATTTTTACTCCCTCGTACATGTTAATAATTTATATTTAGTTTAAAAAACCAAAAAAACACGCTTTTTGCACGCTTGTTATGTATTTTCATCAGAACTCAGAGCGTGTGCAAAATTTCAACCTAATCGAAGACCGGGAAGTGGGTCAAATTAGGATTCCAAGATTTTCTTACATACAAGTGAAGCTAATAAAAGTCTATATAAGTTTTTAGGGTTCTTACGCTCGGTCTACCCTTCTGTGGTCTACCCCGTCATCATCATTTCGTGTAGGTGACACGGTCAGTCGACCATGCACACCCTAGTGTCAGAGTTCTTCGGAACCGCCTCTCGGCCTCTGACGTGGTTCCTTTAACGACTACCAGATGGCAACCGGGACCAACGGCTTAACCGTGCCTTCCGAAGCACGGAATCTTATCAGACAATCAGGTGATTCATGCCTGCAATGTCCTAACCAAACTGAAAACAACTTAACAAAGTAAGTATGGTCTACCCCGTAAGAGATATAGACGTGATAATATGTTGAATTCAATTTAGTAATTTGCAGAACTGTTGTTGAGATCCAATTCAGGTGATCTCGTTGTCTACAGGGTGTCATTATCTAAGAAAATTGGATCAATTTTGTCGCGGCTTGCAATGATAGTGTTGTGAAAACTTTCTAAGAAAGTAAGTTGTTTATGTAAGACATGGTTTTAAAATAAGATAATAGGTTTGTGTTTAGAACGATACAGTTGGCAGTTATTTTTACTGAAATAGAGAAAAATTATGGAAATTTTATCAAATTTACTATATAAATGCAAGGTTTTACTATTTTATTTGATACAAGATAGAAAAAAGTAAAAAAGATGATTTTTAGGGGTCCGTACAAAAAATGAAAAACTGAACCCTTATAGGATCACTCGTGCGTCTGTCTGTCCGTCCGTCCGTCTGTCACAGTCGATTTTCTCCGAATCTACTGATTCAAATTAAATGAAATTTGGTAAGATGGTGTAAACCTATGACCCAAACACGGATGTGCAAAGTAAATATATATATTTTTTTAAATAAGGGTCTGTTTAGGGGGTCCAAATAGAAAATGATAAAAAAAAGTTTCATCAATACTTTTGATTTTATTCACGAAAGAAGACAAAATTTAACCATTCCCCCCCCCCCCCCTGATCTCCGAAACTACTGGGTCTAAAATTTCGAAAAAATTACAATATGTTACATTTCTTGAAGATTACAGGAAAAATAATAAGAATTCTTTCAGTTGAAAATAAAGTGGTAAACTCACTATAATAAGTTCACCTAGGGAAATAGTTCACTAAAACACCACTATATAGCGCTAGTCATTTGAATAAAACAATTTTGCACATTGTGTGTGTGTTCACGAAGCATATTGTACGGAACCCTCATTGCGCGAGTTTGACTCACACTTGGCTGGTTTTTATTATTATTTTTAAAGACATCCATAAAATTTAGGGTTCTAAAAATTTGACATGTGTGACAATCTGTGAAAAGAACGGGGTGTGGGGAAGAACTAAAATTCGTGTGATGTAATTAATTTAGGGGCCATAAAAGGATGGTTAATGTGTACTAATGTTCTATCTTTGTTTGTATTTATATTTTTTATTTCTTTGTTACAGGTTCCTGAGCCACGGCGTAGCAAACAACTGTAAAATGTTAAGATAACACTCAAATAAATAAAACAAAAAGAACAAACTGACATGACATTGACGTAGAAAATTGTGATGAAGAGCCAAGACTTTTAACTGAGTGGTAGTGAAGTGAAGTGAGAAATTTTCAAGATGGCTTTAATAAAGGTGACACTAAGTTGTGCTGTGTTGAGTGTAGTGTTAGTGTGTGTGCATGGACATGTCGCCTTGACCTACCCTCCAGCGAGGAGGTTCGATTTAGACTTTCTAGACAATTCGAGGACAAAACCACCATGTGGGATGCCCAAAGGTAATAAATTATATTTCCTTCTTCCTTCTTTTAAATTATGTCTTCCACCGAGATTTCAGTGATTCTGCCAATGTCCAGTTTAATGAGATACTAAGTATCGGTGTTGTACGGTAAAGTTTGTAACATGTGGCATCAAAGACGG
Organism: Rhodophaea formosa; assembly: GCA_963082605.1. Taxonomy (NCBI): domain Eukaryota; kingdom Metazoa; phylum Arthropoda; class Insecta; order Lepidoptera; family Pyralidae; genus Rhodophaea; species Rhodophaea formosa. The sequence goes on from OY720226.1 coordinate 12,507,635, forward strand.
CGTATGATCTTTGGTAGCCTCGTAGGAGCTTCTGGTGACATATAACAGTCTACTTTAACTATTTCACAAATTGTTCATGAGCACGAGCATTTATAACACCAAACAACACCAATTTTGTATTATAAAGTCCACTAAAATCAATTTTCAAAATCGTCTAAGGCAAAGCAAACCCCATCTCATCCCTTGACTTCCCACTAAAAACTCCATTCTATTTCTTTTGGATCGATGTGAAATTCAAATCATGTCGGTTACAATGGTGAAGCTTGGTAGTGTTGAGGCATAAACCAATCTACAGAGTCACAGGCCAATAATATTCTTTGCCTGTGACCTATTCTTTTTTACGATAGCCCGGCAAATCTGGAACCGCTGTCGCCAAACTACACATACAAACGTGTTTTTTTAATAGAAAATTAACAAATACAAATATCTTTATTGTGGTACACAGGTATAAAAGAACAAGAACGTCAAGTATAAAATAACTGCGAGGTACCGTAAATTGATCAATTGGTTAAGGCGCTCTTATAGTAACACTAGCGCCACCCAGCAATTAAATTCTTTAACTCCAAACAATTTACTAGTGCCATATTTAAAGAGCAAAATCGATAAACGCCGAAAGTGGCCTCTTTTGGCGTTAACCTATTTTTCTTTTAATTTGTCAAACGAATATTAGTGAAAATGAATACCAAAATACTACATACGTCATTTACTACTTATGTACTTGTTACACTTTTAAAATTCGATATAATTTAGGATTAAAATAATTAATTGCTGGGTGGCGCTAGTGTTACTATAAGAGCGCCTTAAAATTTAGTGCGTTAAGGCGCTCTTATAGTAACACTAGCGCCACCCAGCAATTAAATTCCTTAAATCATAAATTGTATCGAATTTTAAAAATCTAACAAGTACATAACTACTAAATTACCTATAGAATTTTTTGTATATTACAAGTAATATACTAGTTACGTAATTGTTAGATTTTTAAAATTCGATATAATTTAGGATTACACGAATCAATTGCTGGGTGGCGCTAGTGTTACTATAGGAGCGCCTTAAGTAATACATACATTTCAACTGCCATTTATGATTTTCTGAAAGGTGATTAATTAACTCGAAAATTTATCAATTTACGAGTCTTGTTATTTTCCGGTGACATATACATACACTAGACACCGAAGTAAAGGCATGAGCCTTTACTTCAATGATTGAAAAAACAGGGCAATTTTTCAAGGCTTGTGTGCGTGACAGCTTTGTCAATATGCCCTCAAAATCCGTCAAATTGGTAGCTGTGTGTCTGCACGACCAAAGACAATATATGTAATACTAACGTAATAGACTGCCCACCTCATACAAAAATATTGGACCAAATTAAGCAGGCGCATTGGCGCAGGAGAGTTGCTTGCTACTCGATACTAGATGGCGGTAATCTGCGTTAGCCTTTAACTTACTAAATATACGGTGTCATTTTAAAATATTATGCCTAAAATATTGTTTTGATTTTTAGTAAGATATATTTTATGAATCATGTTTTTATATTCTCATAATACGGTAGTTACAATGTTCTGTAGTTTCGAGTGGCGCCATCTATGCGAGTCTCTGAGAACAAATCGTACGATTACGGCGTTGAGACCACATCACGACCGACTATGAGTTGGACACTAGTTTTTTCTACGCTTTTAGGCTTTGATTGGCTACTAGAGCTAGAGTCTATTTAGACTTTATATAGTCTAAGTATATACTAGTGTTGCTTAGATTACATAAAGCCTAAATAGACTAGACGCCCGATAGACCTGTGTCATACTTAGGTGTCACAGGTCTATCGGGCGGGCAACGATTTGTTGCACCAAATAATAAATAAATAATAAATATATACGGACAAATCACACAGATTGAGCTAGCCCCAAAGTAAGTTCTAATGAAAGACTTGTGTTATGGGATACTAACTCAACGATACTATATTTTATAACAAATACATACATAGATAAACATCCAAGACCCAAATCAATCTGAAAATGATCGTTTTCCATCTTGACCTGACCGGGGATCGAACCCGGGACCATCCGTGTCGCAGGCAGGCGTGATGACCACTGCGCCACGGAGCTCGTCAAAGTTTTAGAATAACACAAAGAAACGCGTAAAAATTGGATGGCACTGGCCAATTTATTTTCATTTTTGTCTGCTTCTGGAATGAATTTGCGCTATATATATTCTAAAGATTATATATATAAGTTAACTACCTATTCGTGCGTCAATACACAGCACGTTTTATAACATATTATTTTAATGAGAGGAAGCGACATATGTATTTTGCACGTGAATGGCAATTGGCCATGAAACATTATGTTATTTAAATTTTATAACTGCACATGTCAAAACAACTGAATAGTCTTTGTTTGTCTCGTAGGAAGCAGTTAATTTGTAGGCTATAGTAATAAATTTATATACACAGCCATATTTTATGTAAATTACTCGAAACAGACTTTTAACTTCGTTTCAGATTATAAATGAAATCAAACATTTGTTTCTACCCTGTGAGAAGTTTAAAAAAAATATTTCAAAGATTAAAGTTTAATACGCTTTTAATTTTTTTAAGTCCTGATTATTAGGGTTCCGTACCCAGAGAGTAAAAACGGGACCCTATACTATAACTTTTTCAGATTGACCTGGGTCTTGGATGTTTATCTATATATGTATCTCTTATAAAATGAAGTATCGTTGAGTTAGTATCCCATAACACAAGTCTCGAACTTACTTTGGGCCTAGCTCAATCTGTGTTATTTGTCCGTATATATTTATTTAACTGAGACTTTCTAAAGGTAAAAGAATTTTGAAGAACGGTCCAGTAGTTTCGGAGCCTACTGCAAACAACAAAAAAAACAATCAAATCATACATAAGTATAGATATATATTTTCTAGCTAATGTATTCTCACGAAGTAGATACCACTGGTAGCACCTGCTTCAAACTTGAAGAAACCAAACAGGCCCAGGCAGCCATAGATTATATAAAGCCTAGATAGACTCTTAGCCTAAAAGCGTAGAAAAAACTAGTGTCCAACCCATGGTCTGTCGCGCACACAAACAGCTATTAATTTTACGGATTTCGAGCCCGATGACCTAGTGGGCACGAGCATTATTAACGCTTGCGCATGTTAAGCAACACCGGGCGCAGTCCCCACTTGGATGGGTGACCGCAAGTGGCATAAAACTATCTCAAGCTCCTCCGTGCTTCGGAAGGCACGTTAAGCCGTTGGTCCCGGCTGTCGTCATTGATGGAGTCGTTAAGCTATGTCAGATGCCTTTAGGCAGCTTGAAAAATCTGACACCAGTGTTGGCCACTTACACACACGAAAAACAAACAAAATTGATAGAACGCCTGTGATAAGATAACACAAAGCTGTCCACGCACACTAGCATTGAAAAATTGGCCATTTTTTTAATCATTGAAATAAAGGCATGACGGCATGACGGTGTCTAGAGAGTATATAGTCATGTGGTCTCAACGCCTTAATCGTACGATTTGTTCTCAGAGACTCGCATAGATGGCGCCACTCGAAACTACACAACATTGTATCTACCGTATTATGAGAATATAAAAACATGATTCACAAAATATATCTTATGCAAAAATAAAACAATATTTTAGGCATAATATTTTAAAATGACACCGCATATTTAGTAAGTTAATGGCTAACGCAGATTACCGCCATCTAGTATCGAGTAGCAAGCAACTCTCCTGCGCCATACATTCGCCTGCTTTTCGCAACCTTAATTTGGTCCAATATTTTTGTATGAGTTGGGCAGTCTATTACGTTAGTACCTATTATATTGTCTTTGGTATTATATTGTCCTTGATATAGTCAAAGGCGGCTTAGGTAAAAATAGACGCACGCAAGTATTGCAATCTGTTTACATTCTAGACTTCAGCTCGGCCTCGAAGCCTAGGTCATTGCCCTCTGAGTCACCTGCAGCGATGGTTTGAGGTAGGTCAGGTACACGATCTAATGTTTTGGCGTATTATTAGCAAGCATTTTATACTTCGTGAAAGTGTGTTGAATCCAAAGTTAGTTTCTACATAACTTCAATAATATTATAAATAGCAATATTCGCGCGACTTTGCCTGCGTAATTTAAAGCCTATGTTATGTTGACGTCAATAATTTACTTATACCTAAGACGAGATTACTAACGTCATAGACTGCCAACCTCATACAAAAATATTGAACTAAATTAAGGTGGCGAAAAGCAGGCAAATGTATGGCGCTGCAGAGTTGATTGCCACTCGATACTGGTTGGCGGTAATCTGCGTTAGCCTATATTTACTAAAACTAGGGTGTAATTTTGAAATATTTGCCGAAAATATTTTTCTAATTATTAATAAGATATATTACTAATACTTTTATTCTCATAATACGGAAGATGCAATGTTGTGTGGCAACGAGTAGCGCCATCTATATGAGTCTGTGAGAACAAAGGGACCATTTGCTTAGGGCCGCTTTCAAAGCGGAGTGCAGAAGTAGTGGCAACAAACCCTACACCCACAGGGCAATTTCTCCAAATGACCGTCATATTACAATTTACGACAGTCCTACTTGGAACTAAATATGTGGACTTGAGCTTATACATTGTCATGTAATTAAATTGAATACCTATGTTATGTCAAATAATTAAATTTTCAAATATTTTTTGTAAAACAGCAGCAGTAAATCACAGCAGAAATAGGGCGAAGGCTGCGTTTTAGTTCTGGTTGCTTGTGCGGCGACATTTAGTTGTCAGGCTAGAGAGCGATAATCTATCTAAGACTTCTCTGTAAACCTTTTTAATGCTCTAAGCTGTAAACTGACGTAAACGAGCCGTACGTAACAAATTCGGAAGAACAAAGGGAGCTTATTAACACCGCTGCGCTTACCTTACACCTAAACTCTGCACCGTGAAGACGCCGTCCACATCACGTGACACTCTTCTTCTTCCTCACCTTATCCCACTTTATGTAGGGTCGGGACAGCATGTAAACTTCTTCCATTTTGCTCTATCTCGAGCCATCTCCTTCGTTACCTTCTTTTTCCCATATCCTCCTTCACACACCCCATCCATCTTTTCTTTGGCCTACTTCTATTCTGGTTTCCAGTAACTTTCATGTTCAGTACTTTTCTGGTAATATGGTTATCTTCCCTCCGCATAACGTGGCCGTCCACGTCACGTGACACGATTGCTTTAAATGTCTGTTTCTTGGAGTAGGGCACGTCTATTTCCGTTTATAGAAGTCTTTGCAATCTCTTAGCTTGAAGATGGATGACGCAAAATGGCTGGTGCTGATGTATCAAATCGATAAATCAAATTAAGATTAGAGCATTAGCAGAAATAGTTCCGTTTTCTTAGTGCTATAGGTGTGTTATGCTGCATTTCAAATTGTATTTGAAGAAAATCGATTCTCTACATTTTTTATCTGCAACGTGTTCTCTGGGACTAGGGTTGCCAGATGTTTAAAGTGAATAGCCGGACATCATCATCATTTCGTGTCGGTGACACGGTCAGTCGACCATGCACATCCTGGTGTCAGAGTTCTTCGGAACCGCCTCTCGGCCTCTGACGTGGTTCCTTTAAAGACTACCAGATGGCAGCCGGGACAAATGGCTTAACGCGCCTTCCGAAGCACGGAATCATCTTTCTTATTAGACAATCAGGTGATTCACGCCTGCAATGACCTAACCAAACTGGAATGCTTCCCGTGGGAATCGAACCCACGACCTCCGGGTCAACAAGGCAAACGGACCACGGAGCCGGACAGAGCAGCCAGTTTAGCCTAACATTTGGGTAATGAAACCCAGATTCCCCTTATATTTAAGCCGCAGTATATGACACGACTTATACTACGACTGCTCTGACTAATATATTGACTCTGGTAGTACAGACAGAGAGGGTCGTGCTCCTACAGTGGAGACATAAAAAAAAGACCTGATGATAACGATGATATAACACGAACTACATATAGTTAGTACACGAAATTTATAATGTAAATTAGGTAGGGGTTTGTTACCATGAGATCATTAATTATATGAATCTTCATATAAATGGTCAAATTTAAAAAGCCTAACCAAAGCCGGACAGGCCGGAATCCGACAAGCAACCAAAAAGCCTAACTCTGTCCGGTTTTATGCGGAAGTCTGGCAACCCTATCTGGGACGAAATCTGTACATTTTTTGCATAATTGTGCAACTTCGAGAGGGAAACCAACCGTAAATCACTTAATTGCACACTGCAAGACTGCAGCGGTGGCCCTAGGGTTGCTATCCTTCTGAATTCAGCCAGACTACGATGCCACCTATGTGATAAATGTGATGATGTTTTGTAGCTACAAAACACTATCACAGATTTCGCCTATGAAAATCTTTTCAATGAAGAACAACAGCTTTTGCAAAAAAACTATTCCAACCAACGTGTTTACGTGTCACTTACATTACTCACTTACAATTCATGTCATACATAAGACACAAACATAATAAAAACTTATGTTTCCCATATTCTAAATTTTTCGGTCAAATATACGGGTAGGTTTAGGCATGTCTTAACCTTATGTATGAGCAAGTGTGAGGTAATAATCCGTACAAGAACGTTACAAAAACAATTCTTTATTTTAAATTGGTAGGAATTAAAACAGTTATTTTTTCATAATTTAACAGCCCTATTTACACCATAGCAACTGCATTGCCTGAGCTTTGGGAGGAATTTAAAAAAAGACAGTTGTTTTTTCGAAACGTAAAAGACCAATTAGTCACCATTACAACTGCATTGCCTTAGCATTGGCAAAGACAATATAAGATACTTATATTATATTGTCTTCGGCATTGGTAGGAATTTAAAAAATAACAGTTCTTTTTTCTTTTAAAATAACAGCCTTATTTACACCACTGCAACTTCATTGCCTGTGCTTTGAGAGGAATTAAAAAAAACAGTTATTTTTTCATAATTTTACAGCCCTATAAACCCTACTACAATTACATAGCCCGAGCTATGGTAGGAATAAAAAAACAGTTCTTTTTTCAAAACTTAAATAAGGCTGGTTTACACCATTGCAAGTATTGCAAACTGTATTACCTGAGCTCTATTAGGAATTAAAAAAAATCTGTTCTTTTTTTCAAAACTTACCAGCCCTATTTACACCATTGCAACTGCTGCATCAGTGTGATTGCCAGAGCTACCTGACCCACAAGTTCACAACACACCAAATTACGTTACTTGACTCATTCGAAATCACCAGATTGCTTGAATGAGATGGGATGCTACAATCGTTTTTGTGCACAAATTACCGACTATTTGAGGTAAATGGACGTCTTGAAATTGCCACTGTTATTAAATGATATAATGAAATGTACGAGTATAAGCCTGTGAATTTGATGAATAAGTAATTTTTTTATTTAAGTTTTTAGTTTTAGATTAATTTTTTATATGTATTTAATATGTTATTATATGTAGATGCCGCCGTGTGGTGCCCGGCAGAGTTGAATAGGACCACTCCAAGTCATCCCGTGGATGTCGTAAAAGGCGACTAAGGAAATACAAGCTAAACAAAGCTTATTAACATCAAAGAGACCTCTCCAACCCGTCTGGCCAGCGTGGAGAGTGTAGGCCAAATCCTCTGACTACTCAGGCTAGTATATGGCTCTGGTAGTACAGAGAGGGTCGTGCTCCTGCAGTGGAGACTAGAAAGACCTGATGATGATGATTTAATATGTTATTAGTTTATTCTAGTTAAATTAATATGTATATTACCATCAATTATATAAGCCTGTGAATTGAGATTTAAATGTTTAAATTTAATTTTTCGAGTACGTGCTTTGTTTGCAACGCGCTGCTAATAAAGAAATCATCATCATCATCAGCAGGCCTATTTGCTAACTTTTGACAACTACGGTGTACATCATTTTCATGGTAACTTCAATATTCATTACGGCTACGGCTTCGGTATGAATGACAATTTTTATTTAAGATATAAAAACGGTAATGGATGCTAAAGTGACAATTAAATCGTTGTACACCGAGTTAGCAAATCGGCCTACGTCTTTTTAAGTCTCCACTGCAGGGGCACGACCAAAGAATATGTATTCTCATAGAAGGAGCTTCGAAGAAACAAAACGTACACGGTCGTAGACAATAGAGTTTTTACTAGGGATGCGACAGTCATGTAATAGATGCCGATATCGATTCTAGTCTTTTTGTCTATGGTGTAATACAGTCAGCTTATGATATGATGCCTGACAAAAATAATCAATTAATTAATATCTACATGATAATTACGCACGCGGAGTAACACGAAACGTAGAACAGTCAAAATATAAATGGAGAAGAATGACAATGAAAAGTTGGATATTGCTATATATTCTGTAGTAAATAGTTAATACTTAGTTATCTCACAGTCATCATCGCCGTCATCAGTTCTTTTTTAATCTCCACTGCAGATCTACTACCAGAGAGGGACGGGCGTCCCTCTCTGTACTATGAGAGCCATATATTTTATATTGCCAGAACAGTCAGAGGATTTATCCTACTTTCTCCACACTGGCCAGACGGGTTGGAAAGGTATCTTTGATGCTTAAGCTTTGTTTAGCTTGTATTTTCTAAGACGCCTTCTACTACATCCACGGAAAGACTTGGAGTGCACCTATTCTATTCTGCTGGGAACCCCACGGCGGTATTTATAAATCTCACAGTGATATCCTACAATAGCGCACTTATTATCTTGGTTTCATACAAAATTTGAGTTTCAAGACGCAATTTTTAGGGTTCCGTACAAAAGTTGAAAAACGGAACCCTTATAGGATCACTCGAGCGTCTGTCTGTCCGTCCGTCCGTCTGTCACAGCCGATTTTCTCCGAATCTACTGAACCAAATTAGATGAAATTTGGTAAGATAGTGTAATCCTATGATCCAAACACGGATGTGCAAAGTAAATAAAGATTTTTTTGAAATAAGGGTCATTTTGAGGGGCCCAATTACAAAATTAAAAAAAAAAAGTTTTGCAAACTTTACTGTGTCATATATCAAATGAAAGGGCTCATTATGAGGATCTCAAAAATATTTTTTTTGTTCGGGTAAAATCAATACTTTTGATTTTATTCACGAAAGAAGGCAAAAATTGACCATTCCCCCCCCCCCCCTGATCTCCGAAACTACTGAGCCGAAAATTTTGAAAAAATTACAAAATATAGTTCATTCCTTGAAGATTACAGGAAAAATAATAAGAATTCTATCACTTGAAAATTAAGTGGTAAACTCACAATAATAAGTTGATCTAGGGAAATAGTTCACTCAAACACCACTAGATGGCGCTAGTCAATTGAATATAAGATTTTTTGCACATTGTGCGTGTGTTCACGAAGCATATTGTACGGAACCCTCATTGCGCGAGTTTGACTCACACTTGGCCGGTTTTTTTTACTTTTTATCATCATCATCATCAGGTCTTTTTAGTCTCCACTGCAGAAGCACGACTCTCTCTGTACAACCAGAGCCATATATTAGCAAGAGCAGTCAGAGGATTTGGCCTTCACTCTCCACGCTGTACGCTTACCTTTTGTATTTCACCGTAATTACGTGACTCACAAACCTCATGTTGTGAGTTACGTATTCTCGATAAAGTATTACTAACAAATACCAATAAAAAAAACTTCTTACAGTCCTTTGACAAAGTGAACTATTGCAGAAGAAATTGACAGCTACCTGCTTGGATATCGGTAATGTCACGCTAGCTAAGAAAAAAAATCAATATAGAAATAATACAACGTATTTATTCAGGTAAAAAAAAACTCTATGCGCCAAATTTTATCCAAATTAATCATATAGTTTCAACGAGATTAAGTAACAAACATACAAAACTTTGCTTTTATAATACAATGTGGGATTAAATAATACAACAATAATATTTTAAATATAATTTATTCGAATTCAAAATATTTAATTTCAGGTTTTGAGTTCCAATCGCAATAAGTATAACAACGGTGAAAATATATTTATTGATTGACTTCCAATTCCCATGTCACAGATTTGCTATAATAAACTTCACTATATAATGTATGTTATCCCGCAGATGTTGTGTATTCTATTTAAGCCCGTGCCGTGCCCGTGCGTATTCAACAATAATTATACTGTCATCTGTCAAATATCTGGAACAAACACTGTGATACTTTTTCCACTCTCAATTGCAACGTCGATCCATTTTTGCCTTGATGTCCGTGGGAAATCTGTAATCAATCAAATCCAGTCGTAAACAACAACGATTTAAAAATGAACACATAAATATAACTACTAAACCAATTATGATGAAACTTAAATCGTTCCTTAAGTTGGACAATACCTAGTTCAAGATTTTTTGCAAACTGATTTATGATTTTTAAGATATGTGCGGAAGAACATATAATCATACAAGTATACATACTCTAATGAAATTGTGTACACATGTTTAGAAGCTGTAAAAGACTAACATATTCACAAACTGGGTAATATTACTTATTACATGCCGAATTGATGACATTCTTTTTTTTTAAGTCGGTTAAAAAATAAAGCATAACCACAAAATACCGACAGACAAGGAAAAAAAAATTGCATACCATAATACTTTACAACGTTCTGAAGGCCTAAAACGGCAAAACCGTCCGATTGTCGGATGGAAAAATCGGACGTGTATACCCAACTTGGTCGTAAAATATCGATAATCTATAAAGTCGATACAAATTTCACAACACTAGTGTAAAAATTTAAATTTTAATCTTTGTACAGCAATATTTCAGTTTTATTGCTTTAAAATAGCCAAAAAACATTTGATATAGACACATCCTTAGATTTTACAGTAATATAATAAAAGACATCAATGTCAATCACTGGAAAATCGTGTATAAATACATGAAACGTGACCTACCGGTGAAACCTTGTGTTTTCGGAGTTGATATCTTTACCAGCATAGCGTGATTCCCATTGCACCGTAGTCCAGGACATTGTCTATTTAATAAAGTTTCTGGTTTACACTTTCACACTGCGTAAGTATCTTTAATGCCCAGCGAAAATGTAATTTTATCACTGCACCTCCAACTCAGACGAGTCAACATTTTATACGAACGATTTAAGATGAACATAGTAATTGACAATTACCCTTTCAAAACTGTGTTTTCAAATTGGTCGCATAAAGATATCAAGATATCAAAAGTGACATTTCTCAAGTGTATAATTAGCACTTATTGATAAACCTATATTTGTCTCTTTTTGATATACTATAAAAAGAAAGAGACGAATATATAGCTGAGAACTAGGCGGTCTCTATTCTATTTAATACTCTAAGGGCACGACCCTCTCTGTACTATCAGAGAATAGCCAGAGCTAATGTTAGTACATTTTATTGTCTTTGCAGCAAAGAAGTTACAGACATATTTTTTTTAACGCAAGCGACTAGCGACGCCAATCATTTTATTCCTAATACTTTACAAATAGAAAGAAATTCAAGAATGTAAATCATATAAGCACTAGTAAATAACTTGAAGTATTTTTGGAATCATGTTTTAATATTATGAGAATCAGTCATTATGAGAAAACGTGATTACCGCCAAAAAAGGCCGTTTTTGGCGGTAAACTGATTCTCATAATTGTCACTGATATGATTCCAAAAATACTTCAAGTTATTTACTAGTGCTTATATGATTTACATTCTTGAATTTCTTTCTATTTGAAAAGTATTAGGAATAAAATGAATGGCGTCGTTACTGTGCCTTATAAAAATTATAAAGGGAAGAGGTGTGGTTCCCTGCAGAGTAGAATAGGACCACTCCAAGTCTTCCCGTGGATGTCGTAGAAGGCGACTTAGGAAACCCAAGCTATACAAGCTTATAAACATCAAAGAGACCTCTCCAACCCGTCTGGCCAGCGTGGAGAGTATAGGCCAAATTCTCTGACTGCTCAGGCTAATACTTAATATGGCTCTGATGGTACAGAGAGGGTCGTGCTCCTGCAGTGGAGACTATAAAAGACCTGATGATGAAGATGATGAAAGGGAAGAGGAAATATTATATGTGTTCAATACAAATAAACAAACAATCAAATTTTGATTGTTTGTTTATTTGTATTGAACAGGCTTCGAAAGTATTGGCCCGATTTTCACAATTCTTTAACCCATATATAGCTAATTTATCTGCTGCTAACATAGGCTACAATTTACGCGAACAAAGTCGCGGGAAAATTGCTAGCTATTTAATAAAAATGTCATATAGAAAACCTTGTGTAATTTCGACTCTACCGATCAAGCAGTCGTGGCCGAGTGGTTAAGGCGTCTGACTCGAAATCAGATTCCCTCTGGGAGCGTAGGTTCGAATCCTACCGGCTGCGAATCCTTTTGCTCTTGTTTTTTAGAAGCTAGTGAATTTTTATTTCTGACTAGGTTTTACTTTTCCTCCATGTTGGTTAGGGAGAAAGAAAATGGTGAGATGTACCAGCTGCTCCACTTCCAGCCCAGACCGTAGAAGCCTGTCGAGGGCACGAGAGAAAAAAATAAATGTAATCATATCAATAAACGATGCAGCTAGCAACTAAACCCAACTGAACACTATTTTGATTCCGTTTTATAAAATGACCTTTGGGTCCTGAGGTCTTTGTCAAGTCTTTGTCTACCCCAAAATGAAAAGACCAAAAGATATGATAGAATGTATGTCTGTAAATTGTTGCATGCAGCCGTGCCTCACATTATTATTTACTAGCAATCCCCGCGACTTCATCCGCGTAATTTATAGCCTATGTCATCCGGAGATAGATTAGCTTTCTTTAGGTGAAAGAAATTTGAAAATCGTTCCAGTTGTTTTGGAGCCTATTCGATGCAAACAAACAATCTCTTCCCTTCAGCACACGGACGTAGCCAGGTTTTAATTTCGGGGAGGGAACAGGAAAATAAAATGGATAAAAAGACCGTAATATTCACGCATGTATTCATTATGTGCGTTCGTTTACAGCTTGGTTAAAATATTAATGATTTGAGAATTATATTATACTAGCTGTTACCCGCGGCTTTGCCCGCGTGATATAGCCTATGTCCTTCTCAGTACCTATGTGTATGCAAAATTTCATGATGATCGGTTCAGTAAATACGGCGTGAAAGCGTAACAAACAAATAAATAAACAAACAAACAAACTCACTTTTGCATTTATAATATTAGTTAGGATTAGGATTAATAATTAGAACTAGGTACCTATATTTTTGGCTTAATATTTTTGAATTACACCCTAGTTTAAATAAGTTCAGGCTAACGCAGATTACCACCATCTCGTATCGAGTGGCGACCAACTCTGCAGCGCCATACTTTTGCCAATTTTACCTACTTTTGCCACCTTAATTTGGTCCAATATTTTTCTTTGAGGATGGCAGTCTATTACGTTAGTAAGTATTAAGTATATTGTCTGCTAAAGATATGGAACAAACTCTTTGCCATGGTCATGTGGTCTCAACGCCTTAATCTTACGATTTGTTCTCAGAGACTCGCATAGATGGCGCCACTCGAAACTACACTATTGTATCTACCGTATTATGAGAATATAAAAACATGATTCACAAAATATATCTTATTAAAAATCAAAACAATATTTTAGGCATAATATTTTAAAATGACACCGTATATTTAGTAAGTTAAAGGCTAATGCAGATTACCGCCATCTAGTATCGAGTAGCAAGCAACTCTCCTGCGCCATACATTCGCCTGCTTTTCGCAACCCCATTTGGTCCAATATTTTTATATGAGGTGGGCGTCTATTACGTTAGTATTATATTGTCTTCAGGGTAGACAAGGCAACAAAATTATTCCTCGGAGCGCACCTTTTAGTTGCTTCTTTGAATCTTCACGATAGCAATTTAACCTATAGCGCACCTATCTTTAACTTTTTAATTGAGCTGAGAACTTGTCGGGTCCTACTCACCCAGCTAGTTAGAGTAGGCCCAACATGAATATGAATGAAGGTGTTAATGCTCAGCGGAGAGAGAGAACACAACACAACTCAGATAACGGATTTTAATAAGTTTCACACAGGCGTTACACAGTTAGTAGTAGTGAATACAATTAGTAAAATAATATTTATTATAGGCGAGTGCCTGTAAGCTAGGGTCGAGAGATCACGACCAAGGAATTGAATGGAATGAAATGAGTGATGAGGAAGGACTGCGAAGAAGATTTGAAAATGGAATTTAAAATGAATTTCGAAATAAAAGTGGACAGGATGATGATGATTGGGAAATGAGGTGAAAAGCAAGATGCAGCATGAAGGTTATCATGCGCATCGTTACAAACTAACTGAAACTTTATTTTTTTGAACGTGGGTGCCCTTCGCGAAATAAAATTTTAAATTGTTATCGTGAGCGCAACTAAAAGGTGCGCTCCGAGGAATAATTTTGTTACGCTTCATAAGGTGCGCTTCAAAATGGTTGCGCTACGAGGAATACCTCAAAAAATCGAACTCCTGCCACTTTGCAATGCCACGCCCCATCAGCTGTGGAAGTACTGGTCAGTGATTCGGTTTTCACCACCCTTGGCTGCGTAAGCACTGATCAGTATCAAAGACAATATAATACTTACGTAATAGACTGCCTACCTCATACAAAAATATTGGACCACATTAAGGTGGCGAAAAGTAGGCGCCATACATCCTATGGCGCAGGAGAGTTGCTTGCTGATACTAGATGGCGGTAATCTGCGTTGGCCTAAACTTACTAAATGTAGAGTGTTATTGTAAAATATTATGCCTAAAATATTGTTCTGATTTTTAATAAGACATATATTTTGTGAATAATATTTTTATTTTCTCATAATACGGTAGATATAATGTTGTGTAGTTACGAGTGGCGCCATCTATGCGAGTCTCTGAGAACAAATCTTACGATTAAGGTGTTGGGACCACATGTCAGTACTTACGGAAATTGTCTACGTAACAGGCAGCGAATATTTAAAAAGATTATCTTAAGGCCCTTTATAGATTTAAAAACTTCCTACCTATTAATACTAAAATTTTACTAGTTCAGACTCTAATTTTTCCTATAATTGATTATGCAGATGTCTGCTACTGTGAGACAGACTGGCTAATAATTGCCTGCGTTTTATTTTCGGTCTTCGTAAATTTGACCACATCTCCTCTTTTCGTTACCAGCTTGGTTGGCTACCTGTTCCTCTTCGTCGGAAATCTAGAATTTTATCATTGCTCTATACTTTACTTCATGACCCTTTCTCTCCGGATTACCTTAAATCAAAATTCAATTTTCTCAGTTCTACACACTCTCGATCTCTTCGCTCCTCCAATAGCCTTATCCTTGCTACTCCTTCTCACCATTCTAGCTTTCTTTCCAACTCATTCCAGGTGCAGGCTGTACGGCTGTGGAACGCTCTTCCCGAATCCATTAGAAGGGCTCCCAACAGATTCGCGTTTAAGGAGGCAATCCACAAATATTTCCTTGAAAATTCTTCTTAAACCTTTAAATTCTTGGAAATCATCCCTTTAGCTTGTATTCTAATCTTATTTATATGTATTTTTGTGTATTTTAACTATATAAATATGTATAATATATGTTTGTTAGTTTATCTTTTTTATATATTTTATTTGTGTATATATACATGTAATTATCTTTTTATATAAGTAATTTAATTTATCTCTTAAAATTCATCGCACCACCCTATTTATGTATCTCGGATTGGTCTCAAGGTATGACTGGCAGAGAATGCCTTATGGCATTAAGTCCACCTATTTGTACATATTTCTGTGCAATAAAGTTTAAATAAATAAATAAATAAAAAAGAATCAATCTCAATCATGCTTTGTTATTATTATACTTCAAACACCGAGAGTCAAAGACAAGACAATATAATTCTATTATAATTTCGTGAATACGAAGCACTTAAAGCTTTTTGTTTTTTTTTAAACTCTCTTTTTTATTACAAATTTCGAATTTTTAGATTTCTGCCACCAGTTTACGGGTTCGGCAAGGTTCGGCGTTAAACGAAACCAAGAGGTCATGTCTTTTTTTGCTGCTCTTTTTATACTATGTAGTAAGTATTACCAGTCTTAGGCCTGCTGGAGAGTTCTCCGGTATGAAATGATTATATATAAGTAATGTCCTCATGTAGACCTTGATAAGGATGGGAATTCGAAAGGGTGTATTTTATTTTAATGAAGGCTCTTTACGTTTATGACGTCTATGACGGAATGCGAATTACTGTCACGAACAATATCAATTGAAGTAGTCTGAAGCCTTTTGGGTCAATGATCTAATTCTGAAGCATATGTAGGTAGGTCAAGTTGTATTGACAAGTACAGTGGGCCACATAGCCCATACTATTGGTACTATTATACGAGTATTACTGGTGGTTTACATTTATACGTGGCACATTGTACCCATGATTAAACCATGTTGTAAATGATTGCTGTTTATGTAATGAACATAAAATCTTTATCACCCAATTTTTGCAATCGAGTATAGCACGCTATCGCTCTGTAGCAACTGATATGTACTATCGACACCTACGTCACTTGACCGTGTGGCCTAATGGATAAGGCGTCGGACTTCGGATCCGAAGATTGCAGGTTCGAGTCCTGTCACGGTCGCAATTAATAATATTGTTTTGCATAGATTGTGTATTGTTTTCGCAACTTTTTTAGTATATTTAATGTCCAATATTGATGAATTTATAAACTTTGAGTAAGCAATATACTTAAATGTTACATAGATTATTTTGTTTTTGGTTTAGGGTGAGAAATAATGTGTTTTATATTATATGTGTGTGTATGTGTTTTAGTGTAGTTTCAAGGCTAATAAAAAAAAAAATTTTATTTCTGTTTTATTTGACTTGGGTGCGTAAGTATAATTTAATTGTGAACAGTTTTGATTCAAGATGAAAAGGGCACGTTTTAAATTTTTTATCTATGGTTTTATAATGTTTCGCACTTGAATGATACATGAGGTACAATTGAAATTAATGCGCATGAAATCATCATTAAGTATATATTTTTAAACGAAAATTACTAGAAGTGAAAGAATAATCATAAATATTCATAGATTTCATCTCCATATTTATAAATATTGTAATAAATTAGTATAATAGTGTTTTGCACTCTATAAATAATAATTGTTGATTTGATGGACAGACAAACATACATTTTAATAACGTATTTTATCCCAAGTTTATAGCTCTACCGTGGCTCTACCACTGAGGAAAATAAATACTTTGCATCATTTCTAGTACCTATATAATATCGTAGCATTGTTTTATAAACAGTAGCATGTAAGTGTTTACATTTATTCGAAATAGGTTCTTGCTTATTTCTACCAAAGACAATATAATGTTTCTACTCTACTCCGCCAAAGACAATATATTATACTGTGCAGTATGAAACCATAGTATGTAGTTGTAATACTTAGTTTTTTCCCCTCTGTCAAAAACAATACTGGCTGCTACTTTTTTGGCATACCTATCCATACCAAATTTGTCCTTATAGTCTCTGAGAAAACCGCGGACGGACAGACAGACAGACATGGCGAAACTATAAGGGTTCCTAGTTTACTACGGAACCCTAAAAAGGTAAAAATCGAAAAATAAAATCAGACAGAAATTCGCCTAGCTGATCGGCTACTTTGTATGGGAGATCTAAAAATCGGCCAAGTGCGAGTCGAGCTCACGTACGAAGGGTTCCATACTATTATCTATTACTTATAATATTGGACTACTTATAGCTAAAACGGCATTATTTCGATGTATTATTCTGTTTTTAGTATTTGTTGTATATTGTATATAGCGGCAAATGAGAAAATTTCAACTGTCTAGTTATCACAGTTATATTATGAGATACAGCCTGTTGACGGACGGACGGACAGACATATCGACATCGAAGTCTTTACCCTTTGGGTAAGCTACCTTAAAAATCAACGTGTTCTGTAGTTACGTATTTTGAAAATATATTTCTACAGAATATACAATTTTCTGTAGTAGTTACCCATCTCTTTTCAAAAGTTAAACATAATATAATAATATATATAAGTACATCACTTATACATATTATAAAACAAAGTCCCCCGCCGCGTCTGTCTGTCTGTTCGCGATAAACTCCAAAACTACCGAACCGATTTTCATGCGGTTTTCTCCAATGGATAGCGTGGTTCTCGTGGTTTAGTATATAGTTAGTTAAGTTTTTGTATACATTTTTGTATATACAAACGATATTTGTAGGAGGTGTCGTAAAAAAATGAGCCGTTTGGTAGTTTTCAACGAAAACGCTGTCTAAACCCTTTGAGATATAACAAAACAATGTATGGTGGAATTGTGTATCTTATTTAGGCCTCCAGAAAAGTCCGCGATGGCATATGTCTATATATTACTATATTCATTTTAATACTTTAAAAAATGGGCAATTATCAAAGATCACGCGCAGGCCAAACCCTTAGAGCTAGAAATTTGAAATTTGGCTCACGTATTTCTCTTATGACGTAAGCATCCACTAAGGAAGGATTTTTCAAAAGTCATCCCCTAAGGGAGTGAAATAGAGGATTAAAGTTTATATGAAACTTTTTATTCCTTGGACATATTTGTATGAAATTTCGTGTGAATTGAGAATGGCAAAAATAATGAGTAACACTTTTAATAGTTTCCCGAAATTAAACCTCTAATAAGGGGGTAAATCGGGGTATGTCTAGTTTACCGCTTTGTAGCGTCATATTTTATAATCCCCGCATTCCAAACCTGAAGTCACCGCGGACGAAGTTGCGGGTAACTGCTAGTATATAATAAGTGCTTATACAAGCTTAAAAATCTGACACCAGTGTTGGCCACTAACACGAAAAACAACAACAAGCTTAAAGGAATAAAATGTTAATATTTTTATTTTTCTATCGTGAGCGCAACTTAATGGTGCGCTTCGAGGAATAATTAAGGTGCGCTTCAAAATGGTTGCGCGAGGAATACCTCCGAGCTACGGATCTCACTCTTGTTTGTTTTTGCCAAGCGTCTTATTCGCTTCTCTGATTAGATATTTTGTGTCAAACGAGGTTTTAACACAAAAACCAACACATCACAATTTTTGATTGCAGTCTTAACTTCTTTTTGCAAAAAATCAAAAAGCTCCAAAGTAGTTTTTGTAATGTTACAACCTTCATATTGGTTTTTACTGACTTTACATAGCATATTTCCGGGTAAAGGTAGACTTCGGAAGCAAGCGTCTATAGCGTCAGTGGCGCCGCGTCTGTGACGCCGCGACCGAGCGACAGATTGTTGTTTAATACAAATGTATGAAATTTTAGTGAACATCATTCGAGCATAGCGATTAGCGACACTGACGTGGCGCCACTGTCGGCTGTGAAAGAATACGAATCTAATGAAACCTCACACTTCAAATTCAGTCAAGCTTTCTAGACTACAGGAGGCACCAATGCAATAGACATACTTACTATATGCGCGAAAAATGTTACCCTCCTTCTGTGTGGGTCAATCTCGTAGTAGTTTTGGGTAAAAACTCAACACAACTTCATAATTGCTCCAATTGGCATAAATAACGCGAATCTATTCTCATAACAACCACAACAGTAAAATGAGAAGTCAATATAGCTACATTCCATAAATAAAAAGTTATCTAATACGGTTTCGAAAACGAGGGAAATAGGTAATTATGCATGTGAATTGTGCTGTATGATGTAACTAGGTATTTGTTTGCGGTAATAAAATAAGAAATGCCCAAAACGCGTTCTCACGTACACAATGAAGTCACGTTACAGTGGCTGCTTGCGACATCTGTCGTGGAGTTACGTAACTAGGTAATGTGCCGGGTCAGGTCAAAGTTCAGCTACTCGATGACAGATGGCAGTGTGCATATTTATGTAAATTATTTCTTGATATTTTTTTGTATATTTTGATTTTATTATTCAATATTTGTGTTTGTTTGTTTCAGGAACATTAAAAACATCGTTTTTAGCAGGATCAGCATTCACAGTACATTGGCATTTGGCATACGCGCATCGGGTAAGGAATTTTTAAAGGTCTTGAAATGCAAACCAGCGCCCTCTATCAGCTTTAGCCGGCTCAAAGAGAGTTATTTAAATTGGTAAAAGCTGATTTAGGAACCGTTGAATTTGAAATTAGCGTTGAACTTGGTATTCTCATGAAAGCCCTGAAATTACCCATAACATGTGGTCTCAACGCCTTAATCGTACGATTTGTTCTCAGAGACTCGCATAGATGGCGCCACTTGAAACTACACAACATTGTATCTACCGTATTATGAGAATATAAAAACATGATTCACAAAATATATTCGCCATACATTCGCCTGCTTTTCGCAACCTTAATTTGGTCCAATATTTCGTAGCAGGTGGGCAGTCTAATACGTTAGTATTATATTGTCTTTGCCCAAGAAGTCAAGGGCGCAGCCAGGAATATTTTCTGGGGGTTCAATTCACAATTCCAGTCAGATAAGGACAAGAGTTTCACTTATTTTCTTTCTGTTATTTTATTAATATATTTAAACAACTCTGATTTCTGTGTTCTGTGACTCTGATAATATGATTTGCTTCTAAGTATGTACTGTGATGGATTTTCCACCGTGCCCTCATCCCTTAATAATCTGCCCTTGCACGAAGTCAATCAATAGGTAATGGGCGAAATCTTGGGGATCCTCAGAAGTATTGAATGCTCTAGCAGCTTTGTTGGAATTCTACCAGTCAACTTGTTTATTTACTTCGCCTCCTTCAAATTAATAAATACTTAGTACCTACCTACTAACTAACATAAGTACAGTACGGAAACTCGCAGAGTCCCTCGAAATATTGCATCCCCGTACCTCTCCTCCGGGCTAAGGAGTCTTTAAGAGGGCCCTAAACGCGCGTGTCTCAATACAAACTGACAAAGGGAATTGTGGCAATATTTAAAAATTTTGTATAAATTAATGTCATTATAATATATGCACGTAGGTACGTTCCTATACAGTTTGTTGAGAGGCTTATAATTCCCAAACCAATGATAATTTACCGAGCCTGAATTATAGGAACGTACGTAGATTTTAATCAGATTAATTGATTAAATGCTTAATTTTACACAAAAATTATCTAATATTGCCACAATTCCCTTTGTCCGTTTGTATGGAGACATGCGTGTTCAGGGCTCTCTTAAGATTCCGGAAAATAGGATTAGCTGCTACTTATAATGTCTTTGCTGCTATTGTTCTCAGTCGCACGTTACGCGCCCTCTCATACGCAGGGACTTACTTGAATTAATTCTGCGCTGACGAACGTGATAGTAAACTCACACACAGACGTATGCACGAATGTAAAGTTTTTTGTAGTAGTTCATGTTTTAAACCATAAATATAATTCCGCTTGTATGAAGTGCCATGCCATGCCATGCCCACCTGTGGCACCGTCTAAGAGCACTCGCTAATCACGCTCGCAATCTTGTTGTTGCTCTCTTGCTATAATTATTGGCTGGTCTTTAGCCTCTCTTTATTCCATATGGCCAAAGACAATATAATACTAACGTAATATACTGCCCACCTCATACAAAAATACTGATCTAATTAAGGTGGCGAAAAGTAGCCGAATGTATGGAGCAGGAGAGTTGCTTGCTACTCGATACTAGATGGCGGTAATCTGCGTTAGCCTAGACTTACTGAATATATGGTTGTAAGTTGTAATTTTAAAGTATTATGCCTAAAATATTGTTCTGATTTTTATTAAGATATATTTTGTGAATAATGTTTTTAGGGTTCCGTACAAAAGTTGAAAAACGGAACCCTTATAGGATCACTCGAGCGTCTGTCTGTCCGTCCGTCCGTCTGTCACAGCCGATTTTCTCCGAATCTACTGAACCAAATTATGTGAAATTTGGTAAGATAGTGTAATCCTATGACCCAAACACGGATGTGCAAAATAAATAAAGATTTTTTTGAAATAAGTGTCATTTTCAGGGGCCCAATTACAAAATTAAAAAAAAAAGTTTTGCAAACCTTACTGTGTCATATATCAAATGAAAGGGCTCATTATGAGGATCTCAAAAATATTTTTTTTTGTTCGGGTAAAATCAATACTTTTGATTTTATTCACGAAAGAAGGCAAAATTTGACCATTCCCCCCCCCCTGATCTCCGAAACTAATGGGCCGAAAATTTTGAAAAAAATACAAAATATAGTTCATTCCTTGAAGATTACAGCAAAAATAATAAGAATTCTATCACTTGAAAATTAAGTGGTACACTCACTATAATAAGTTCATCTAGGGAAATAGTTCACTAAAACACCACTAGATGGCGCTAGTCAATTGAATAAAACATTTTTTGCACATTGTGTGTGTGTTCACGAAGCATATTGTACGGAACCCTCATTGCGCGAGTTTGACTCACACTTGGCCGGTTTTTATATTCTCATAATAGGTAGATACAATGTTTTGTAGCTACGAGTGGCACCATCTATGCGAGTCTCTGAGAACAAATCCTACAATTAAGGCGTTTGGAACACATGATATAGTTAATACTGTCAATGCAGCAATTTAGTGATGTAAATCTGTCTGTGTCCAGGGCGGGTTCAGCCTGAGGATCCTGGATGAGTTGGAGCGGCCAGTGCTGGACTTGACGCCGAGGGCTGGAGGCTCGGAGTTCGTGAGGGATGATGTCACGTAAGTAACACGCTATTTAGAATAGAATAAAATAGAAAAATCTTTATTCAGAGATTTCCAAATGCTACAGTACAACAATAGTGAAGCAATTTAGCAAAAAATTAAAAATTGATTTCCATTCAGCATACATTTCACTACATAGTATAAAATGAAGTCGCTTCCCGTTGTCTGTCTGTCCCTATGTATGCTTAGATCAAAGTAAACACCAACATATTTTGTTGCTGATAGTGATTCAAGCGGAAGCGTCCGGGCATTACCACTATCACCAAAGGCAAAATCGAAAAACTACTAGCGTTTCGTGGTCATTACGAAACGCTAGTAGGTTTTCGATTTTGCATATTAAAAATTAAAAATAATATGAAAGTAAAAAATATGACGTTCAAAAAGAGATACAATTATCCAATTTTGAATAAAAATCTTTGACTTTGACTTAGACAATATAATACTAACGTACTAAGTATCACTATCACTTATATATTAATATTATAAAACAAAGTCCTTCGCTGCGTCTGTCTGTCTATCTGTTCGCGATATACACAAAAGCCTCCGCACGGATTTACATGTGGTTTTCACCAATAGATAGAGCGATTCTTGAGGTTCGTTTATAGGCATACTTAATTCATAAAGATAAAATAGGGTTTTTATAATAATATGGAACATTAAATTGCCCAATTACGCAGATTTTAAAGATATTTTAAAGTCTGTTATACGCCTGTTATGATGTTGTAAAGATATACCATATTCCATGTATCTGATATTTTTGCCTCCATTTCCAGGGCACAGAAGTACGAAGTCCGTCTCCCAACGGACTTCACCTGTGAGAACTGCACCTTGCAGCTGCAGAGAGAAGCTGGCGAATGGGGGGCCAACTACCGGTTTTGGTCTTGTGCTGACATCGACATATTGCCACGTAAGTTTCCTCTCGTTCATCATCATCAGGTCTTTTTTAGTCTCCACTGCAGGAGCATGACCCTCTCTGTACTACCAGAGACATATATTGGCTAGAGCAGTCAGAGGATTTTGCTTACATTGTCCACGATGGCCAGTCGGGCTGGAGAGGTCTTTTTGTTTATGAACTTTGTTTAGCTTGAGTTTCCTTAGTCGCCTTCTTCGAAATCCACGGTAAGGTTGGAGTGGTTCAATCCTATCCTGCCGGCAACCACGCGGCATGGAACCACACGGCATGCCATGGAAGTAATAGGTATATAAATGCTGAAGCTAATCTTGCTTATTTGTTACATAATATTTTAAAAACTTAAAAGCAAATAAAGGTTAGTAACAAAATGATTTATATTTAAATACCTATTTACAATTTATTTATTTTTTAAGTTGATGCCAGCCAGGTAAAGAGGTATTATTACCAATCGATATTTATTTACGCTAAAGGTTCTTTAAAAATATAAATGAGATACGCATAGTTCACGAATATTTTACTAGACAGAAAAGAATATCAATAATATAAGGTGACATATTTTCAAAAATATAATTTTAAAATTAAGAATTTAAATCTAAAGAGTTTGCAATAGGTATGAATTTAGTAAACAAGCTTGGTTTATTTCCATAAAAAAATTATGGGACCACCTCTGAAGGACCTATCAAATAAAAATGAGAACAATAAAAATTAACATACGTTAGTATTATATTGTCTTTGACATAACTGACCGTGTAATGCGCATACATAAACAACATGCAGCAGAATTGAGAACCTCCACTTGTTTGAAGTCAGTTCAAAATTTAAACTTGATTTTACCCACCCGGAATTAACTAGTAAAACATACGCATTACTTTATAATTAGCCTACAGCTCCAAATAATTTCCTCTCTGCACAAACCGCATTCCTACGATTGTTTATCCAAATACCACAATTAAATATACATCTTATTATACTATTTACAAAGGCATTTATACCAATCTCACAAATGATTGAAAAGGACGATGGCAATCTTAAATAAGGCGTTGTAGTATCAGACGCGCCACCCAGCAATTAATTCTTTAAATCCTAAACCATATCAAGTTTAAAAAATCTAATAGCTGAAATGAAATAAAATTTATTTGACCATTTAAAGTTTACACGGTTGGCCCCACACTAGGCAACACGCCTGTCTTGAATGCCCTAGTAAATTACTTGTAGTAATCTTGGTACAAGTTTTCACTATTTTTAATTTGATGAATTAAGAGAACTATTCATTACAGGATTATGATATCTGTGAAAAGTAATACCAAGAATAATACGAGTAATTTATTAGGGCATTCAGTCATCAGTTTTTCAAATTTGATATGATTTAGATTAAAAGAATTAATTGCTGGGTGGCTGACAATATATGGTCGTAGGGTCGTGACAATGTAGAGTCGTGCTCCTGCAGTGGAGACTAAAAAAGACCTTATGATGAATAGGTACTTCAATAGCCTAATAAGGTATTATGACTTGTTCATCATCATCATTATCATCAGGTCTTTCTAGTCTCCACTGCAGCACGACCCTCTCTGTACTACCAGAGCCATATACTAGCCTGAGTAGTCATAGGATTTGGCCTACACTCTCCACGCTGGCCAGACGGGTTGGAGAGGTCTCTTTGATGGTAATAAGCTTTGTTGAGCTTGTATTTCCTTAGTCGCCTTTTACGACATCCACGGGATGACTTGGAGTAGTCCTATTCTACTCTGCCGGGCACCACACGGCATAGTTCTTATGACTTGTTCATTACTGTCCATTTCGGATCCTCAAGGCACTAGCCGCCCTTGGTTGATTGACCGACCATAGATTATAATCATCTTTGACCATGGTCAATATTGACAGCATTTAAATAATCCTGCATAAAATTAACATGGTGCTATTTCCCCAAGCAGTGAAAGTTGTAGCAACATTGTCAACCTTGAATAAATTACAATAAGCTTCATTCTTCCTTGGCCAATATTTGTTATTCAAATTAGCTGTCCCTTTCAAACGATAATGAGCTACCGGTTCGGAAGGACGTGGCTTAGAAAAGCTGAAGAGAAACTTATTTGTCGTTTACAAGACACATTGCAATTACTCATTTTAATAGAGAGGAGCCCGATGGTCCAGTGGGTGTGAGCTCTATGAGCGCTTACGTATGTTAAGCAACCCCTGGTGCAGTCCCTACTTGGATGGGTGACCGCAAGTGGCATAAAAATATCTCGAGCTCCTCCGTGCTTCGGAAGGCACGTTAAGCCGTTGGTCCCGGCTGTCATCGTTGATGGCAGTCGTTAAGCTATGTCAGATGCCTTATAAAGCAGCTTGAAAAATCTGACACCAGTGTTGGCCACTTACACATACGAAAAACAAACAAAAAAATAGAGAGGATGGTTGGTAGTTACTGTCATCAATTGAATTAAATCTCACGCAAAGCAGATTACAAGACCTTCAAATCTATGTACGTTTCTATACAGCTTGGCCTCTCAAAATTTCCATAAAAATTTTAATTTTACTCCAAAACTATCAAATATTACCACAATTCCTTATTTCCGTTTGCATGGAGACATGCGCGTTCAGGGCCCTCTTAAGTATCTAAGACTGTGATAGAATCTCCATGCCTTGGCAATTCATGTCCAGGTGGGAATTTTTCAGTGGTACAAAAATGAGGAAGGCACCCTTCACTAATGTAAGTTTATGTTTCATTTCAGGCAAAGACTACCACGAGACCTGTTCAGGCCACGGCTTCCACATCCTCGGCCGCTGCAAATGCAACAAGATGTACTCCGGCCCCCGGTGCCAGTTCAGCGACGAATGTATCGAGGATACTGACTGTGGTCTACGAGGGAAGTGTGTTGATGTGAACGCTACTGAAGCTCCCAGCAAAATGTGCTACTGCCCACATGGTTTTTACGGCAAAGGATGTAACAAAAGTGAGTTTTTATAAGTAAATTTTATTTTATACGAAAACGGTGTATCACAAAGGTATTCCTCATTAAATTACCTTTTAATAGAGCCTATATTGATCCGTCTACAACGAGTAGTTCTCGAGATATGGAGCGTCAAAGTTGACTAAAAATCTACACCAACCAGTAAGTACACTCGATTCTATTGGAGAAAATGCAACAAGATGTACTCCGGTCCCCGGTGCCAGTTCAGCGACGAATATATCGAGGATGCTGACTGTGGTCTACGAGGGAAGTGTGTTGATGTGAACGCTGCTGAAGCTCCCAGCAAAATGTGCTACTGCCCACATGGTTTTTACGACAAAGGGTGTAACAAAAGTGAGTTTTTATATATTTTCATTTTATGCAAAAACGGTGTATTACATAGTTATTCCTCATTAAATTATCTAATAATAGAGCCTAGATTCGTCCGTCTATGACGAATAGTTTTGGAGATATGGAGCATCAAAGCTGAATAAAAATGTACACCAACACGTAAGTACAGTCAAGATCTTCAGTTTTAAGCAGTTCTTTTGGGGAAAATGCAACAGAATGTAGGTGTTCCGGCCCACATGCCAGTTCAATGATGAATTTATCGAGGATACTGACTGTGATCTACGAGGGAAGTGCGTTGATGTGAACGCTACTGAAGCACCAAGCAAGATGTGTTATAGACCCATGGATTCTATGGAAAAGACTGTAATAAGAGTAAGTGTTTTTTAGTAAAGTGTCTAATTTTAGACAAAAACGGTGTATTGCAAAGTTATTCCTTATTAAATTACCTATTAATAGATCCTACATTCGTCTGTCTGCGATGGATAGTTTTTGAGATATGAAGCGTCATAGTTGAATAAAAATCTACACTAGTAATTACAGTTGTGATCTTTAGTTATAAACGGTTATTTTGGAGAAAAAGCAACAAAATGTAGGTGTTCCGGCCCACCATGCTATTTTAGTTTCTACGATGGATAGTGACCAAGATATGTAGCGTTGGCCAACAGGTAAGTACACTAAGAACGTCAGAAAAATCGGTTCTTTTGAACAAAAAATGTAACTATGTATTTTGGCCCGCGATGCCAGTTCAGCGATAAATGTGTCGAGGCAAAGACAACAAATGTGATCTTTGCTGAAAGAGTGAGTTGTTGTGAAAGCTACTAAAGCCAGAAAGATGTGCTACTGTCCTCATGGGCTCTGAGCCATTCAGTTTGTCAATATGAACAACTTTTCCTAAGAGACTAATGCTGGAAACTTAGAAAATTTCGTCATTTCATTAAACTTGTCCAGCCCGCACTTTTATTTGCACTTTTTTATTTATTAAACCATATTTTTTTTATTTCAGAGGCGCCATGGAAAGACAAGAACATCAACTTGGGCCTGTACAGCAAGAAGGAGCTCTCCAAGCAGTTCAGGTTGTACTGGCGGATCCTCAAAGAGGAGGCGGAGGTCGAAGTGGTGATGGTGGTCAACGGCACCACTTACGCTGGTGAGATATCTTTTTTTACCTATAGACTGTCGATGTTATGTCCTACTGCTGGGCAAAGGCTTTCCCCTTATTTTTGCATTATTTGTTTATTGCCATTACTACCTAACCATGCAAAAACTAGTCGAGATCAGCTCTCTACCTCCTTCTTGTCCTACCTCTACCTCGACGGCCCTCAGGTAAAAGGTAGCCAACTTACCCACCTTTCTGGCCTTATACGACTGTCGTATGAGTAATCTATACTTCTATACTGTACGGTTTACCTACATTGACCTACATCGATTGTGCGCGGGGGCACCGTCAGCATATTGACGCGGGGCCCGAAATTAATTTTATTTCGGGCGCGGCGTCAATATGCTGACGGTGCCCCCGCGCACAATCGATGTAGGTCAATGTCGGTAAACCGTTCATATACAAATAAATAAAGTTGAAGATTTTATTTCTTTGGTTGTACGCGCTAATCACAGGAACTATTGGATCGATTTCAAAAATTTGTTCACCGTTGGATAGGTACGTTATCCCTTAGTGCCATAGGCTATGCACTACGGGCAAAGCCGGAGCGGACCGCTAGTTTATACTTATATTAGAAAACTGAAGTACTTTTTTTAATATATACGGACAAATCACACAGATTAAGTTAGCCCCAAAGTTCGAAACTTGTGTTTGTTTGGTTCAACGTGCTAATTTCAGGAACTACAAGACTGGTTTCAAAGTTTTTTCATCTTTGGAGAGCTACCGTTATCGCCGAATGCCATAGGTACATATCTGTATTACAACATACCACGGGCGAAGTCGGGGCGCTAGTCGTTTTATACTTAGGTCAGCCAACTAGCGCAACCCATCATTTTAATTCTTTGAATGAATGAATGAATGTCATTTACTCCTTAGAACATGGTGGTTTGATAACAATCATGATGTTACATGTTTATAGTGAACACATAATCTGCTAATCTGCCATAACTGACGTAGGAAATTTTATAGAATTGAATTATTTTAATGATTTTACTTTTAATATTTAATAAATAAAGTAAAACAAGTAATTTACTACCGAAGTACTGACGTAGATTTTATATCTTATTAAGGAGTACAAGGAATAAACTTATGGGTAGTCTCCCTAAAAAAATATCAGCCTTAATCAATTTTTTTTCGGTTGTAAACACTGTCAAGGTGAAAAATAAGGTTAGGTGACATGGCCCTCTTACTATTTATGTTCATATCACTGGCATTGTATATTATTTACATTCATAAAATCTTAAATAAAAAAGAATATTTTTTGTTTTAGCTGTCGGTTGGAGACCCAGTGGCCTGACGAAGGAATGCAAGAACTTCCCTGTGCTCGGACCATCTACTGAACACAAACGTGAGTAGTACTCACATTAATTTAAAATGTCTTCCACCCTGTTTTGGGGGAAAAGAAAAAACATAGAATATACCAGCTGCTTTTCTTTCCCGCGCAGACCGTAAAAGCCGGTCAAGGGATTGGGCGAAAATCTAAGGAATCACATTGATAGGCGATGCGGCTAGCAACCTATCACTACTTTGATTCCGCTTTCCACCTTTACGCCCACTACGATGCTAAACGTGGCCTGTAGGTTTTATGACCTTGGGCTCTGTCCACCCCGCAAGGGATAAAGACGTGATAGTATGTATGTATGTTAAGTACTTTTATTGCTTTCGTCTAAACTGATTTTGTTTTAGCAGTGAACTCTTTTTTCAATACTAACAAGTTAAAACCTTACAATTACTACTTCATCATCAGATCTTTTTAAGTCTCCACTGCAGGAGCATGACCCTCTGTACTTCCAGAGCCATACATTAGCCAGAGCAGTCAGAGGATTTGGCCTACACTCTCCACGCTGGCCGGACCGGTTGGAGAGGTTTCTTTGGTGTTTATAAGCTTCGTTTATCTTGTGTTTCCTTAGTCGCCTTCTACGACATCCACGGGAAGATTCGGAGTGGTCCTATTCCTACTCTGCCGGGAATCATACGGAATTACTACATAAAACATAAATATAAATCAAATCACCGACAAAAAAGCTTTATAAATAGATTTTTTTTTCTAAGTCGCCACATTGAAAAATTGCACCCAAAATGCTGGCAGCATTACTGATATAATAGTAAATTTAATACACTATTCGTTTTAGTATTGTACACTATCCTTGTAAGATTATTTACAATTTGAGAGTTTATTTAATGCCTAAAATCGCAATAATTCAAGCCACCTCCCGAACCCACCCACTCAAAATGCCTCATACAAAAAAAAAAACTGAGAAATTAGAAGCTCCTCCTTTTTGAGGTCAGATGAAGGAAACATTTGAATAGAGTTCACATAATAAATCATCATCATCATCATCATCAGGTCTTGTTTACTCTCCACTACAGGAGCACGACCCTCTCTGACTATAGAGCCCTATAAGCCGGAACAGTCAGAGGATTTGGCCTACACTCTCCACGCTGGCCAGACGGGTTGGAAAGGTCTCTTTGATGTTTAAAAGCTTTGTTTAGCTTGTGTTCCCTAAGTCGCCTTTTACAACATCCACGTGAAGACTTGGAGTGGTCCTATTCTACTCTGCCGGGAACCACACGGCTAGGCTTACGGCATTATAAATACAGAAAACTAAAAATTAATCTTCATGAAGTCTACTTCAATAAGTCTGTTTTAATTCATTTTACAGCAAGCACATCGAAACCCGAACCTTTGCCTGAGCCAGAACCGAAAGCGGAACCGGAACCGAAGGCTGAACCAGAACCGGCGCCAGAACCCAAACCGGAACCGGAACCCGAGCCGAATGCAGAACCAGAACCGGCGCCGGAACCCAAACCGGAACCGGAACCCGAGCCGAATGCAGAACCAGAACCTACCGCTGAACCCAAGGTATCTTCCTTTTTCTTTTCATATTTGTCAGTAATTGCATGTCTCCAATTTAAATATATAAATATATAGGTACGGACTAATCACACAGATTGAGCTAGCCCCAAAGTAAGTTCGAGACTTGTGTTATGAGATACTAACTCAACGATACTATATTTTATGATAGATACTTATATAGATAAACATCAAAGACCCAGGTCAATCTGAAACGATCATTTCCCATCTTGACCTGACCGGGGATCGAACCCGGGACCATTCGTGTCGCAGGCGGGCGTGTTGACCGCTGCGCCACTGAGCTCGTCAAAGTCATGTAAAGATATCTGACACAGCTATTATATTCCTAGTCGAGGCTATTTTATTACACGGCAGTTGATATCTACCATTTGATGAAAATAGCCTGGAATAAAAGTTCGAAGAGCCAGTAGCTGAACTCAGTTCTGAGCCAGAACCTATAGCTAAACTCAAGGTATCTTCCTTTTTCTTTTCGTGTTTGTCAGTGATCTGTGCATACATGTCGCCGATATGGTTGTCATACGGATATCTTCAGGTCTTTTTAGTCTCCACTGCAGGAGCACCACACTCTTTGTACCAGAGCCATATATTAGCCGGAGCAGTCAGAGGATTTCGTCTACACTTTTCACTTGTCACGTCACGTTTGAGAGGTCCGTTGATGTTTATTTGCTTTGTTTACCTTATGTTCCTACGAAATCCACCGGAAGACTTGGAGTGAACCACACACCTGCCGGGAACCACACGGCTATACCGATATCTCAAATAGCTAGTTTATTCCTAGTCCTGGTTATTTTCATTGCACGGCAATCGATAACTACCATCTAACGAAAAAAACCTTACTAAAAGTACGGAGTGCTCCAAATATTTTGTGTGTAGTCAAGCTATAACCAATCTCATGTGATGATGTATGCCCGCCCAACGAGCTATTCTTTAGACAACCTCTATGCTTCACTGGTATCGGAAGTGCCTTTTGATCGCAAGATCCTGGGTAAGATTCCCGGCCAAGTTAAGACGGAAAACGGCATTTTTCAGTGTAAAATTGGTGCCCAAATTAAAGATGAGATATTATGTGTATGATCGTTTATTTCGTACAGAGTTATTGTCTCAGAGAGCTTGTGAAAAGTAAAGAGATTTTACGGATGCCTACGTACATATTTATATACTGTGATTAAGCGCCACCTTACTAATTTATTCGGAACTAAATTAGTAATAGCAAAGTATCTATGAATAGAGTTGAAGGTTCTTGGCGCTTAACTCTAGTTTACAGCGAGCCATATAGACGGCGTTGTTAACATTCGGATTGACCGAACAGGTATAAAAAGATAATAT
This sequence comes from Rhodophaea formosa, assembly GCA_963082605.1. Classification (NCBI taxonomy): domain Eukaryota; kingdom Metazoa; phylum Arthropoda; class Insecta; order Lepidoptera; family Pyralidae; genus Rhodophaea; species Rhodophaea formosa. The sequence goes on from OY720226.1 coordinate 12,539,852, forward strand.
TATCCAAAATAAAGTTTAGAAATAATTTGAGGCTATGTAGCTGAATGTGCATAGGCATAAAATTATGGAATTAACGAGCTACAAAGAGCTATGTTAATGCGAGATGAAAACTAATTTCCAAATACATAATTATATCGTCATTAACATACAGTTAGTTAATTTATGTTTATATTATTCCAGGCTGAACCCGAGCCTACAGCGGAACCAAAACCAGAACCAACAACGCAAGCACCAGAGAACGACAGTAGGAACAAGAGAGTGGCGATGCACTCGCTGGACGGAATAGACTTCAAGAATTTAGGAAATGACGTCACTGTGAAGACTAGCATTTCTTACAAAGTCTCTAGTTCTAAGGGTAAGTCAACATGTTAAAAAATTTTGGGAACGAAACTTATTTATATTTAAAAAGATTTTATCAGAAGATGTAATTCTAAAGTTATCTGCCTTCACATATCTTTTCATAAAGACGAATGATAGTGTTTCCATGTGGAGGTTGAGATTGGCATAAAACTTTATGACTTTAGTCTGGTGACGTCCGGGATTATGTTAGTTGCCACAAGCTACACCAGTGTTCGTCTGTTTAATTTTAACTAAGAAAGCCGTGTAATAAGTAAAACTACAAATGTTTTCTCAAAGGTAAAAAAAAAACAGTAGGTACAATAACAAATAATTTGTCGACAAAAGATTTTTCAGAAGAATCAAGTTTAAGTATTCCGTAAACTAGGCAACTTTAAATCGACATCTTTGCATAGTACGAATGCATTCCTAAAACAATAATTCCATTTTTAAATCATTTTATTTCACAGGACGACGAAGACGCGCTGCCAACGATTCCGAGAGTAAGTATACACTTATAATGCACTCATAATAAAATTAAATAAAGCACACATTTAACAAAGAAATGCTAAAACACACCCTATCACGCACACGCAGCACACAACACAAAAACAGTAAAAACTAACGGCAATTTGTAATATACACCTAATATCCCGTTTGAGGAGTTATTTGTCTTTTAAGAACACAAAATGGAGACATGCCTAGGTTAATCATCATTGTAAAATAAATCTGAAATCTGTAAACTATTACTGAAAATAATAATATACAGGAATTTTATAAAATTTCGATACTTACAGTCCTACAGAAATTGTCTTGGTAGCGACTAGTTTTTTTTAGCAAAAAGGGTGTTTTATGTTTTTTTTTTATTTCAATTTTACTTAAATGTCTTGTTTTGAAAAAGAAAGACAAAAGTAAATTTACCTGCAAAAAAAATTGCTTGCAAAATACTTGCTTGGACGAAGGCTCCGTCTTGTATTCAAAAAATTAGAAGATAATGTTTACAAGCCTTGGCAGTATATCAATAAAAGCAAATAACACCTTAGAATGGGTTAAATGTATATAATATTGCATGGATACGTTATTTTTGCAGATGTGGAAACTTCGACCACAGTTGTTGTCCATGAACATAACGATAGTCCTACTCCAGAACCTTTCCTTCCACCTGATATAAATCTTGATACCTTACAACCCAAGTCTGAACCAGTATCAAGCACTACACCTAAGCCTAGACCAAAATTCTCGCCCAAACCAAAGTTCACACCAAAGTTTAAGCAACTACGTTTCAATTCCACAACCACGACTAAAACTCTTCCAGAAACTACTCCAGAACCTATATCTGAGCCAGAACCTACTCCGGAACCGAAATCGGAACCAGAACCAACTCCTGAACCTAAGTCGGAACCAGAACCCAACACAGAACCCGAACCTACTGCAGAACCTAAATCAGAGCCCGAACCTTCCCCAGAGCCTAAATCTGAGCCCGAACCGACTCCAGAACCCAAATCTGAACCAGAGCCATCCCCAGAACCTAAATCCGAACCAGAACCCAGTCCTGAACCTAAAGCCGAGCCAGAACCTAGTCCAGAACCAACATCAGAGCCAGAACCAACTGCTGAACCTAAAGCTGAGCCCGAACCCTCTCCTGAACCTAAATCTTTACCTGAACCCACACCTGAACCTAAATCTGAACCAGAACCCAGCCCAGAACCAAAATCGGAACCAGAGCCCAGTCCAGAACCTAAATCCGAACCCGAACCTACGCCAGAACCTAATTCCGTTCCTGAACCCGAGCCAGAACCGAAATCCGAACCAGAACCAACCCCCGAACCCAAACCAGAACCTTCCCCTAAACCCGCCGCAGAACCCGAGACATTGCTAGTGAAGGGACTTACAGAAGAAGCAGGTAACGCACTACGCTTCGCACGATATTTGTGTTTAAAAAGTATTTTCACTGGAATATTATTAATTATAATATTTAATAATGTATTGAGTTGGTGAAATATGAGTAACAGGGTAATATCGTGAGACTGCGATTTTAGTATGTTTTTTTTGGGGTCAAGAGCTGCCACATTTGATTGAAATAAATTATGCTAAAGAAATCGGAGTCATCATTTAAAATTTTGTTTCGTGAGGCTCTAGATAATTCATTCTCTGACATCAGGGTGTGCATGGTCGACTGACCGTGTCACCTACTCGAAATGATGATGATGATTGAACTATAGTATTTTATGAATCACTGTTTGAAACTCAATGTGAAAAAATAAAGCTTTACTTGCTAAAAAAGCTCTAACCGCCACCGCAAATGCTAAGTTTAAAGGGTTATCTCTAGGGCCTTGCAGAGCAAAATTTTGAATGATCTATCTCTATTCTCTGAAATCCACATTTAAAAAAATATATGTCAGCATCATCAGTTCTCTTTTGGTCTCCTCTGCAGAAGCATGACCCTCTCTGTACAACCAGGGCCATATATTAGTCAGAGCAGTCAGAGGATTATTACAGTTTCCACAGTTAAAAAACCGGCCAAGTGCGTGTCGGGCCACGCGCAGTGTAGGGTTCCGTAGTTGCGAATGACAACTTTGAGTTCACACTATTCACAATCGCACCTTACAGTTTAGCGACCAAAAACATCTAACAATGAAAATAGTATGAAATTTTACAGTTTATAAGTTGGTTGCCTATAACTTTTTAGTTTGTACTTAGTACTCAGCTCTGATAGTTTTCCTTTAAACTTCAGTATATATACTACTGCTGTAATTTTTTTCACGTATCTATATATAACCGTTTAGCAGATAGAGGGGGGGGACACTTACCTCTAACAAAAATTCGCACTTTAAAACCAAATATTTCGGAAACGGATCCCTAAATCGGAAAATGGTGTTCTCAACCTCATAATATTTTTGAAAGACCTATTTAACGATACCCCACACGATGGGTAAATAGAGAAAAAAAAAATTACTCCCCCAATTTACTTGTATGGGAGCTACCCTGAAAAAAAATTTTTTTCATGTTTTTATTCTACCACTTTTTTGCCATGATTAATATACATATCCATACCAAATTACAGCTTTCTAGTACTTATAGTCTCTGCGTAAAACCGCGGACGGACAGACAGACAGACAGACAGACAGACAGACGGACAGACAGACAGACAGACAGACAGACATGGCGAAACTATAAGGGTTCCTTGTTTACTACGGAACCCTAAAAATTTATGTATCTCTTATTTATTTTTTAACCCAATGTTTTTTTATCCAGTGAAAGTATTTTTTTTTGTAAAGCAATCAGCACATTGACTAGACTGGTGTTGGTATTTATTAATGTACTTATTTATGTTTATATTAATGTATGTGTGTAGAAAATTCTGAATTTGATTGCTATAACTGTCAAACCTAGCAATAATCAAAAACCCTGTATAAGGTATTAAAATTCATTATTAAACATAAACATTAATTATAAACTTAGTTTGTTTCATACAAAGCCTTAAAGACCTTAAAAGTATTCTACGTACAATACTTTTAAGGTCAAACCTTATTTTTTGACGTCCAATGCTAGTCCCCATTTGATCTTTTTTAAGAATAACTGAATAATCCTTTCCTCTTAAACGTATTGGTGGTATTATAAGTTCGGTGATTTGCTTTACCCTTCAAATAATTATATGAACTAATGTTTGCAGTTCAAAGTGAAAACGTGAAGATTTTATTACTTTTTTTTCCAAAAACTGCCGCTTCCGGCGATTACGTTTAGTAAAGCTAGAGGGGTGGGCCTACTTTTTAAACTTTGAATTTAAATTTTACCAGCAGCCTTCCACGGCTGCGTCCAGGCATATATCATACTTATGAACCTTCTTTATAAATCACTCTATCTATTGGTGAAAATCGCATAAAAATCCGTGCTGTAGTTTTTATTGTAAACAGATAGACAGACGCGGCGGAGGACTTTGTTCTACGATATGTACCTATGATATGATAGTAATGTAGTGATAAATATTTTAAACGATTTTTCAAGGGCTTCACGTTATATAAAATTTCAAATAAGATCCGTTTTTTAACCCTTTATCTGTTGTGTTGTTGTTGTTTTATGATTTCAACCATTTTCATATTTTAGTTCTTTCATGTATTCTTTTCATACATATCTTTAGGTATAATCATCCATTTGCCATATTAATTAGGTACCATTTGTTCAGTTTTGAAAATCATTTATACTCATTATTACTTCGTATAACTTTATTTCTATCATTCTTATCTTGTTTACTGCTTACGGTACATTCTTGAATGTATCTGCTTGCATAATGCGACTTGCACTGACTGATTTTCTCTTTCTTTCCTTCATCCTCAATTCCTAATTCCTCCTTCTCCTTTGATTCTGTTTTTAATTCTTATTTTGTCTTTTTTAACAGGTTTCTTTCTTTCTTTTGTTTTCTTTCTTGATGTTTTTGTTTGTTTCTTGTTTTTAGTTCTGGCATGTGTTTTTTAATATTTCTCATTCTTTAACTTTCTTTTAATATTTATTTTAGGTGTGGTTCAGACTGTAAATAGGTGACTAATTAATATAATAACTCATTCTTTATATTTCCTTAATCTTTTTAACGATCTTTCAGACATCATTTTGAACAATAGGGTATATATTTATTCTTCTTTGTATTCATCCCCGGAGTCATAGGTTATGTGTCGTCAGCAAAATCAAAAATGGCGGATGTAAACTGCTAAAAACGGCAGTCAGAACTTTTAACCATATGGAATGTTTGCAGGTTACTTCCCGGCCCACGAGTACGTTCCTAAATTCGATTTCAACCCTATGGATTGCACTGATATCGTTATTGGAACAGCCAGAGGGAACTACCATAGAGTCCTTGATTACTATACCAGAGATAGGTAAGTTCTGACCATGGATATATATGGACAAGTTATATACCTTCGTGATTCTGACAAATTTGAAGTTGCCACACTGGTGAATTATTGTTGTACACGAAAGTAGGTACATATATCTCCATGTTGTTGCAGCAATTCACGAAGCAGAGCGGGATATACTTTTAAGTGTATTATACGTGGCGAATAAACAACTTTTCATAAGGGACTAATGTTAGAAACTCGAAAAAAATCTGTATATTCAGCCGCCCGTTCCATTTGTAAGGGAATGTAACTTTTTTTGACTTTTCAGCATTGATCCCATAGGATAAGTTGTTCATATCGCCGTTCTTTAATGGTCGAAAGTTATCATTAGTAATCTTTCGCCGTGTGTGCACTGTAGTGCGAGCAAGTAAGATGAAAAGCGCACATAGCTGGCAATCAATTCTTCATCAAAATAAATGTAATATGTAGGCTTACCAAGTGAAATATTAATCGTTTTGGACCCCTAAGGAGGAAAAACCAAATAGAATTCCCAGCTTTGGATCCAAAGGCAAAGCTGTTCATATTGACGGGCTGAATCACCCCTTGACCACTGTGCCACGGAGGTCCGATGGTTTAGAAGATTATTATTTTTATGAAGTGTACTTTTAAGATTCAAAACGTTTATTCAGAAAATAGACCCTTGCAGGCACTTTTTCACGTCAATTCACATTTATAATTATCTTATTAAGTATTATGCATTTTTGCCGTCTATAGTTTCGGGCTCATCAGGAGTCCATTTTCAAGGCGAGTTCGGGATGCGCGACGCCGAAGTTTCCCGGGCCCTTACTGCATTTTACTAATTACCTGTTGTGCAAAAGCTAAGGACTACTAGCGTTTCGGAATCGACCACTGCGGAGAAACTACTCTAGAACGTCACAATATTTTCTTCGTCAGATCAACACCTCGCGTGGATACCTTCTGGGGCGGTCATGACGATATCACTGCAGCTTCGGGATACGAAGAGAACGGAGTCACCACCATCATGTTTAGGAAGAAGATTAAGGTAAGTTTCGTGTCATAATAGTCGATAGCCCGTTTCAGTGTCCATTGTTAAGAATTTAGGCAAAAACAAATTGCACCATTTCGGGAGGAATTGTCCAGTAATTGCTCATATAAATTGATAATTAAAAATAGTATTTCATTAAATAAGTACTCACATAGATATTAAGATTGCTTACCAATTATGAGACTTTGTTTCTTGAGAATAAATAAATAATTCAATCACGATGTTCCTGGTGCTTCTACCATGGAAACCCATTAAAATTCAGGGCCCAGAACCTGAGTGTAAACTATGTATGTCAATAGGCGATGAGCAAACAGTTTCATTTTCAACTTACATACAAACATATTATCACGCCTCTTTTCCATAGAAGGTAGGCAGAGACTATGGATCTCAACTTGCATTACATTACCTATATACTCGTACCTACCATCTCCTTCAAGTTTGAATTTTGGTCTTACATACTTAGAGCCAAAAGACCATAAAGTATTATTTTCTTCCCCAGGCCAAAGAACCAACAGACCACTCGCTGGTCGACGACCTCATGCACGTCATCTGGGCGCGAGGTCAGGAGCCCGGCAAATACGTGCACTCCCCTCCATCAGGGCTGGAGAAGGGCACGGCCGCTGTGGCTGACTTCTATAGACAAGACGAGCTGAAGTATCACGGTCATGGCAGCCAGAGAGGCGTGACCAGGATAAACTTCTTTGGTAAGGGATCTGTTTTTTTTTTATGCCATAAGATGGCAAATGAGGAAGTCGATGGTAAGTGATCACCGCTGCCCATGGACAACTGCAAAGCCAGGCAGGACGAGCTGAAGTACTACGGGCATGGCAGCCAGAGAGGCGTGACCAGGATAAACTTCTTTGGTAAGTAATCCGTTTTTTAGGGTTCCGTAGTAAACAAGGAACCCTTATAGTTTCGCCATGTCTGTCTGTCTGTCTGTCTGTCTGTCTGTCTGTCCGTCCGCGGTTTTACGCAGAGACTATAAGTACTAGAAAGTTGTAATTTGGTATGGGTATGTATATTAATCATGGCAAGAAAGTGGTAGAATTAAATCTTGAAAAAAAAATTTTTTTAGGGTAGCTCCCATACAAGTAAAGTGGGGGAGTAATTTTTTTTCTCTATTTACCCATCGTGTGGGGTATCGTTCAATAGGTCTTTCAAAAATATTGTGAGGTTGAGAACACCATTTTTCGATTTAGGGATCCGTTTCCGAAATATTTGGTTTTAAAGTGCAAATTTTCGTTAGAGGTAAGTGTCCCCCCCCTCTATCTGCTAAACGGTTATATATAGACACGTGAAAAAAATTACAGCAGTAGTATATATACTGAAGTTGAAAGGAAAACTATCAGAGCTGAATACTAAGTACAAACTAAAAAGTTATAGGCAACCAACTTATAAACTGTAAAATTTCATACAATTTTCATTGTTAGATGTTTTTGGTCGTTAAACTAAAAGGTGCGAGTGTGAATAGTGTGAACTCAAAGTTGTCATTCCTAACTACGGAACCCTACACTGCGCGTGGCCCGACACGCACTTGGCCGGTTTTTATTTATGTCATAGGATGGCAAACGAGTAAGCAGGTCGATGGTAAGTGATCACCGCTGCTCATGGACAACTGCAACACCAGGGGTATTGGCAGGACAAGATGAAGTACCACGGACATGGTAGCCAGAGAGGACCATGATAAACTTCTTTGGTAAGTGATCCGTTTTTTTATGTCATGGGATGGCAAACGAGTAAGCAGGTCGATGGTAAGTGATCACCGCTGCGCATGGACAACTGCAACACCAGGGGTGTAACAAGAGCGTTGCCGGCCTTGGGCCTCCGACTCTCTCACCCACTGAACGAAGAATTTAAAAGTCGATTTTCTGTGAAAGTGTGGTACTATCCTATTTCAAACGATTAGAAGTTAAATTTCTAAAAATCCTTTCTAGTGCACACGTACATTAAAAAAGAAACACTGTACCAGATTGCAGGTTCCTAAAAACAGTAGATTCGGTTGTGCGTTGTAAGTCAGAGAGTCAGGTTCGCCTTTTATATACCGTAGATCAGATGATAGAGAGACTAGCTAATGCCCACGGCTTCGCTCGCGTTAGTGCCGATTCCATCCATCCATCCATCATCAGGTCTTTCTAGTCTCCACTGCAGGAGCACGACCCTCTCTGTACTACCAGAGCCATATACTTGCCTGAGTAGTCAGAGGATTTGGCCTACACTCTCGATTTGCCGATTCCACAGAAACAAATTTTCTTCGGTATGATAGGTAGCCTATGTCCTTCTCCGTACTCCAGACAAAGTGTATGCAAAATTTCATGATGGTCGGTTGGTAAATTGAGCTAGCTCTTCAGTAAGTTGTGAACTTGTGTCGCAGGATACTAACTCAAAGATACTATATTTTATAATATATACTTATATCAAATCAAACATACAAGACCCAGGTCAATCTGATAAAGATCCCATTCTGACCTGACCGGGAATCGAACCCGGGACCTCCGTGTCGCAGGCTGGCGCGGTGACCACTGCGCTAAGGTGCTCGTCAATATAACTTTCAAATTTATGATATTAGTTGGGATTAGAGAATCAGTATTAATGCATTTTATTTCCTATTACAGAAGAAGAAAAATCCTCCATATCGGGCGGCATCCTCCCCCTGGAAGACAAGTGCGGCGGGCACTGGAAGTACCCCACAGACTGCAGCCCCAGCAACAACACGTGCGACTACTACGCCTCCTGGGAATACCTTGGACAGAAGAGGGGGAAGGATTCCGTCAGGTTCACTATTAAAACCAAGCAGAGCAAGTTCTGGACTGGGATCGGGTTTAGCAAGGATAAGAAGATGGTGAGTTATAACTATTTTTATAGCTAATCTGTATCATTATCAAGTCTTTCTTAGTCTCCACTGCAGGAGCACGACCCTCTCTGTACTACCAGAGCCATATTTTAGTCAGAGCAGTCAGAGGATTTGGCCTACACTCTCCACGCGGCCAATGATGATGATAGTCTGTATTTTAAGTAGTTTCTTGTCATATCCTTGGCAAGAAAAGGGGAAGAATTCTGTCTGGTTCATGATTAAGACTAAATGATGCAAGTTCTGCATTAGGATTCGATTTGGCATGGTGAGTGTCATAGGGTTACAAATAGTTTTCTGTTTTGTGGGTGATAAAAAAGGGGGAAGGTGATATGTACACATTTAACCACTTTCAAATCAAACAAAAAATTACTGCAACTATTCAATTCAGTTATGAAAGCAAACGCAAACTTGTGGTAAACTCACCTCATATGTTTCTCTCTTTTCAGTCCCAAACTGACGCGATCATAGGCTGGGTTGACTCCCGTTCGGGCCGGCCTTTCATCATGGACACATGGGTGAGCGGGTACTCCGCCCCGCGGGTAGACCAGAGACAAGACGTCACTAAGGAAACCGGCAGTATGGTCGATGGAGTTACCACCCTCAGCTTTGTGAGGAAAAGGAATACTGGGGATCAGAAGGTGAGTTTTACTTTTGGCTGTAGATACGAAGGGTTCTCTGGACTTGCGGTGTACACGATGATCTTTGAACTTGAGGCTTTGTGTTTGATTCTCCGTCCGTTGGCGAGTTTGATTGAGTGCTGTCGATGGACAATAGTTTTGTGAGTAAGAAAAACAATGGTGATAAGGAATGTTTTCACATCGAGGCTTCATGCTGGAAAATCTTTAAATATTATTTTCTGGCAATGAAGTGGCAGAATTAAAGAAGAAGCATTGAGTTTTATATGTTCGATTCTTGGTCGGTGCATAATAAGCTCAAGATTGAGTGTAGAGTGATAAAGACTCACACCTGTAGCACATAGCTGCGAGTGCGAAACGGAGGCGTTCCGGAATGAAACATTGGCGAATCCGCGATATGCTGTCTATTATGATTTAGGTAGTTTGATGCGTCTCAAGCCCGCTCCGCACACTCTCGGCAAAACTACACAAGAATAGGCGAATACGAGAGTGTGGAGGCGAATACGAGAGTATTCGGCAAGTCTCAGCTATATTCGTGTAGTCTCCATGGTGGCGGTATTTCGTCTTTTTTAAACTATTTTCCTCGTTGTAAGAAGTATAATACGCTACAAGACATAATGCTATAAGGCCGCAGCAGTTTCAACGTCCATCTTCAACGTCCTCAAATAGACAACTGCGCTAAGCGAGATGTAGAGAGCAGTTCTCGATCTCGTCTTGTTTCGGCGAATACCGGGAACCAAACCTCTCGACGAGAGTGTGGAGCGGGTATTAAACCGCAAGCGAAACATGATTATACATTTTACTAGACGACGTTTCGCGATTTCGGTAATGTTTCGTTCCGAAACGCTTCCATTTCGCATTTGCGGCTGAGTGCTACAGGCGTTAAGGACGTTCGTGACGGAATAATGAAAGATTGGATGTAGAATACCTTTTATTTTGTGTCAAAGTGCAGTTGCCCGTTAGCGGCGGTGATCGCTTACCATCAGGCGACTCGGTTGGTCGCTCGCCGTCCTATGTAAAAATAAATAAAAAATATGCTAAACGTAGGACAACATTTTAAGATATTTGTTAACGTCCTAAAATTGTACAAAAATGGATGTTTGTGAATGTCTGGGATTAATAATGTTTGACATCTAATGTTTAATAGTTTATAATTACACTAGTGAATGCCTTTTTATTTCGCAGGATCTAGCATTCACGGACACAGACTGTTTGTACATGATGTTTGTGACGCATGGCGGGAACTTTGACGCCGTCAATAAGCGGACCAGTAAGCATCAGCAAGTACCCATCGTCACTGAAGAAAAAGTTTGCATCAAGCCGTGTGGGCCAGGTTAGTAGTAGTTAATTGTCTTAGAGTTCATCCTCAGCTGCGGAAGCACTGAACAGTGCCCACCCATGTTGACTTAAAAAAAATATAAATTGAAAAATGTCTTAAAACGCTTTGTATTGCGTATATTTTATTTCAAATTTGGTAGTTTCCACCAACTAAAAGCAGTCAGCGATTTTCGGGAATAACAACCAAGGAGTTGAGCGATTATGTTCAGTGTATAGATTTGAGGCACTGTAATAATTGGGGCGCTACTAAAACGGAAAAAATATACGACGATTTTTTTTTGGAAATGTTATAGAGTATGGGAGAGGAATTTTTCTATACGGAGAGGGTTTTGCATTTCATCTCATGACTCGTCCTAAATAATATTCAGCCGTGTTCAGATTTAAAAATTCGGTAGCCATTTATATATTCATTAACATAAATAAAACAAATTTCTATCCCACAGAACCGCCCGAAGATGAAGTGACTACCGAAAAGACCCTCCCAGGGGAATCAGCATACACCATGTTTATCCGCATCACCGGCCTGGCTGAGAGCTTCAAGCCACCGGCACCGGGCAGCAAGGAGTATGAAGAACTCAGTCAACAAGTCACTGACAGCTTGGCCAGGGAGCTTAAGAGGAATAAGGGATACCATGGATTGCTGGTCAATGGGTTCATGCAGTGAGTATTCCTGGTGTTTCTCATTATTCATTGGTATGAAGGAAGTCTCAGTTAACAAGTCACGGACAGCTTGGCTGAAAAGCTCAAGAGCAATAAAGGATACCATGGATTGCTGGTCAATGGGTTCATGCAGTGAGTATACCTCGTGTTTCTCATATTCAAGGAGTAGCAAGGAGTATGAGTAATTCAGTCAACAAGTCACGAACAGTTTTGCCAGGGAGCTTAAGAGGAATAAGGGATACCATGGATTGCTGGTCAATGGTTCCTGCAGCAAGTAAACAAATTCATCATACAAAGCTGGTCATTCATACAAATTCTATGAAAAACAGATTATTTTTGCTGCCAAAATGCTGATATTTTAGCTATAGGTATATAGGTAATCGGTACTACTATGGAACCCTACATGGGCGACATGTAGGGTTCCATAGTAGTAAGCAAAAAGAAAGATATCCATAAACGTACCGACTCGCACTTGGCCACTTTTTTCCTGGTTCTTAAATGAAACCAATAAGTATTAAAACATTTACCTCCTCATACAGAGGATACAAAGTTTTAGCAACAAAGTGGGTGTAACGGGGGTCTGTGCCCCCTTCAACAGCAATATTTCCTAAACCCTAATGTAAAAGACCATGTACGTAGAATGCTTTCATTTTATGTTGACAAATGTCTTTGATATTTGCAGAAACGAGACGAGCGCCATCATCGCCGAACTGACTCTGAAGTCGATCGACTCTAACCTCATCGAAGGCTCGAGCGCGCGTTCCCTGGACTCTGCTGTCACATCTACCAACGAGACGAAGGGAGAAGATGATATGGAGAAATGGGAACGGGTGGTACGGGACACCCTGGCCCAAGGGAAAGTGGGAAACCTTAACGTGGACCCTGAATTCCTGGTGTTTGAACCTCAGAGCTGTGAGTTTATTTCATCTTACTAAGAATAGGATCTTCTTACTCTATCTTTATCAATGAGATAAGGAGATATAAAAATAGTAGACAAGTAGGTGCGGGTAGTGCGAGACACTCTTGCACAAGGGAAAGTTGGGAACCTTAACGTGGACCCGGAATTCCTGATGTTTGAAACTCAGAGCTGTAAGATTATTTCCTCTTACTACTCAGAATAGATCTGTCTTTATCTTTATCAATGAGACGAAGCGAGAAGATGATAAAGAGAAATGGGAGCGGGTGGTACGAGGCGCTCTGGCACAAGGGAAAGTTGGGAACCTTTATGTGGATTCAGAATTCCTGGTGTTTGAACCTCAGAGCTGTGAGTTTATTTCGTATTACTGCACAGAACATCATCATCAGGTCTTTTTTAGTCTCCACCGCAGGAGCACGAACCTCACAGTACTGCTAGAGCCATATATTAGCCAGAGCAGTCAGAGGATTTCGAGGCCAGCCAGACGGGTTGAAGAGGTATAGATCTGGCTTTATCTTTATAAAGTGGAACCGGAATTCGTGGTGCTTGTACTTCAGAGCTGTCAGTTTATTTCATTTTACTGCTCAGAACTGGAATAGATCTTTCTTTATCAATGAGATGAAGGGAGAGGGACAATGGTCGAAGGGAAAGTTGGCAATTTTAACATGGACCCATATTTCTCGGTGTTCTAGCCTTAGAGCTGTGTATACTTCATAATAATATTCTTTAGATAGTGGTTGGATCTTCTATCTCAAACAACACCGACAAGACGAAGGGAGAGGGCGATATGAAACAGTTTTGCAGGACAAGAAATATCAACGTGGATCATAAATTCTTGGTTTATGAACCAACCAAATTAAAATAATAAATAAATACGGAGAAATCACATAGATTGAGCTAGCCCCAAAGTAAGTTATTATGTAATGTAATGTATGACTTGTGCTATGGAATACTAACTCAACGATACTTTATTTTATAACAAAAACATACAATAGATAAACATTCAAGAACATTTTTCATCTTGACCTGACCGGGGATCGAACCCAGGACCGTCCGTGTCATAGCCGCGTGTTGACAGCTGCGCCACGGAGCTCGTCGAATTCTTGGTTTATGAGCTGCAGTTATCTGTACTAACAAGGCTACCTCCGAATATTCAAAATAATAATAAATAAATAAATAAATATATAGGGACATATCACACAAATTGAGCTAGCCCCACAGTAAGTTGTGAACTTGTGTCGTGGGATACTAACTCAACGATACTATATTTTATAATATATACTTATATAGATAAACATCCAAGTCCCAGGTCAATCTGAAAAAGATCATTTTCCATCTTGACCTGACCGGGGATCGAACCCGGGACCTCCGTGTCGCAGGCTGGCGTGTTGACCACTGCGCCACGGAGCTCGACCGTCCGTACCGTCGAAATAACGTCGCCTTCGACGGATCGACATGGAACAAGTGGGGCAGTTATCGTCCGCCATTTTTTTGACTTCATATAGCCTATGGCACTCCGGGGAAGAATACGAATGTAATGACAGTTCACATTGGAAATCGGTCAAGCCGTTTAGGCTACAGGAAGGAACAACATACGCGTGAAGAACATTACCATTTTTTGCGTTGGTCAGTCGGGTAAAAATGGGAGAAGAATTTTTTTGTATACTTAATGCAATCCATTGATTTCTGATTACTCATTCTCTAACTACTTGCCTTCCAGTGCTATCAAACCGCCCTGAAGAAGACGAAGAAGGCAACGCGCGCACGTTCTTCGGGTTAGCGGAGACCAAGCTGTACGTGGTCGTGGGGTGTGTGGCGGCCCTTATACTTGTGGCTGTACTTCAGGCCGGCTGCACGCTTTACAGGAGCCGGTCCGGTGGGAACAAGGCTAAGGTATGCAATCATACATACTTACTGTCACGTCTATTTCCCTTGCGGGGTAGACAGAGCCCAGGTCTATAAAACCTAAAGGCCACGCTTAGCATGTTGGTGGGCCTGTAGATGGAATACGGAATCAAAACAGACATTGGTTGCTAGCCGCATCGCCTATTGACATGATTCCTTACGCCCATTCTGTCGTTCGGCTTTTACGACCTGCGCGCGAAGAGAGGCAGCTGGTGCATTCTATATTTCTTCTTTTCTCCCATACTATCATCAGGTCTTTTTAGTCTCTATTGCAGGAGCACGACCCTCTCTGTACTACCAGAGCCATATATTAGCCAGAGCAGTCAGAGGATTTGGCCCACACTCTTCACGCTGGCCGGCGGGTTGGGGTCTCTGTGATATTTATAAGTTTCGTTTAGCTTGTGTTTCCTAAGTCGTATTCTACGACATCCATGGGAATACCCTTAAGGTACGTTATGAACATGTTTTTAAGCTATTCAATCAAAGACAGACCAAGGAGGACTACAGCTTAGTGAGCCACTACTTTTATTATTTGTTGCTAAAGCGGCAATAATAAATAAATATATAGGGACATATCACACAAATTGAGCTAGCCCCACAGTAAGTTGTGAACTTCTTCTTCTGTTTTATATTATGGCTTCCACCGAAATTTCAGTGATTCTGCCAATGTCCAGTATAATGAGTTACTAAGTATCGGTGTTGTACGGTAAAGTTTTTCCAAGTAGCATCAAAGATGGCGTATGTTCTTTGACGCCTCGTGGCAGCTTGGGGCGGCAAATCTATACGAGTCCATTTATCAGTCCACTTTAACTATTTCACAAATTGTTCATGAGCACGAGCATTTATAACACCAAACTACACCAATTTCATTTTATAAAGTCCACTAAAATCAATTTGCAAAATTGTCCAAGGCAAACTTCAACTGTACCCCTTGACTTCCCACCACAAACTCCCAAGTTGTGAACTTGTGTCGCAGGATACTAACTCAACGATACTATATCTAAATATATAAAACTCAAAGGTGACTGACTGACTGACATAGTGATCTATCAACGCACAGCCCAAACCACTGGACGGGTCGGGCTGAAATTTGGCATGCAGGTAGATGTTATGACGTAGGCATCCGCTAAGAAAGGATTTTGATCAATTCTACTTCTTAACGCGAGCGAAGCCGCGGGCAAAAGCTAGTTTTATAATACATACTCATATAGATAAACATCCAAGACCCAGGTCAATATGAAAAAGATCTTTTTCCATAGATATATACAGTCCAAATAATACTTGTTGGTGGCTTGCATATTAGTTGCGAACAGCGTAGAACAGCCCCCCCTCCCCGCGCGCGTTTCGCTGAACCTTATATTGTGTACTGTGCATCGACTCGCGCGTTGTTCCGAACCCTAATAAAGTTTGAGTCGGACTGTATGCTTTAACATTTCAACCTTTTTTACCTATTACCTACGGTTACACACAGCCTGGACAGACAGCGTAGTCTTAGTAGTAGAGTCCCATTTTTACAGTACGGGTATGAAACCCTAAAAGATACGCTATAGCATCCAGATTTTGAAGTTATTAACTACTTACAGTGGGTAATAGTACATTATGATACAAGTACCGTAAGCTGGATATTATAGTCGAGGTGTTTATAGGCACGAGGCGAAGCCGAGTGCTTATAATAAACCGACGACTATAATAGACAGCTTACCGTACGAGTATCATACGACGTTTTTCAATACATTTGTGATTACCTTAAACTAAAACAAGATTGAAGTTCAGCAAATTTATAAAAGTTAGGAACTAAAGCAGTTTGTAAAAATACATTCATAATAATCGGGTACATTTACTCAGGTTTATTTTCTCCAAAAATACATTGATTTCTCCTTTTCGAATTTGGTTAAAAAATCACATCTCACAAATCAGATAAAAGTTTTCATGCTGAACTTGAAACTCTTTACTCGGATTCTATGAAAATGTTTAAATTTTGCGTCTGTGGCATTGGGCTATTGAGCGGTTGTGATTGGTGTAAAGTAAAAAGCACTAGTGCTGTAAAATACATCATTACGATACAGATTTCGATGTCATAAGAACCGTATTATTAGCAAATGTATTGAAAAAATCTGTTCATACAGTTCATCATCATTTCGTATGGCAGGTTACCTACTGCAAGAATCCTATACGTCTAGTTTTAAATTCTTCAGCTATTCTACAGCTTTCGGCGTCAAAGAGTGAAGTTCACTCAGTCCTCCGGGGAAACGATGAAATGGGCACTCTTCGGCAATATGTCGCAGAGTTTGGTCTGCTGCCCCACAGTCGCACCTTGGAGAATCCCTAAGTCCCCATTTGTGTAGATGGTGGTTGGACCGTCCGTATCCTGTCCGGAATCGGTTTAATTTGACCCAAACGGCTCGTTGAGCATCAAAACCGGCTGGTTTCTGGATCGGGTCCAGGATTATCTCCTTTTGCGCAAGCTCGCAGGCCTCCCAGGATGAGCGCCAAGATGTTTCGACACTAAACGGAGTTTTAAGTCTGTCATCCGTCCAGATTGGCGATCTCGATGAAAGACGTTGAGGTGGTAGATCGTTTAGTGTCTCCTGGATTGGCATATCTTTCCGTTGGCATTTTTGCCATTCAAATATTGCAGCCTTACACCTGCGTATCTCGGATGGGGGGATATTTGCTAACGTTGGTAGCCATGGGATTGGGGTTGGTTTAAGTTAATCGTCAGCTAAGTTTGATGAATGTTGTCTAATGTCTAGGTATGTAAATGAAAGAATCGGATATCGTACCAAACGTATATTTCGTTAATATACGATTATATTAGAGAGATAGATAGAGTTAGAGATAGAGTTCGATAATATTAATTTTATTATCTAGGTCTCTCATGCGTCATCTGTCATTAAAATCTAATTGTCTCTTTCACTCGAGGTAATTCGTCAATCGTTCTGTTTCTCTCACACACAATACGTTTCATTCAACACAACATATTTATTAACCTTACATATTTCCAGGACCAACTCATCCCCAACGCAGCATGGAAGGACTACTCCTCATCTAACACGAACTACGCGTTCGAGCCGTTCGAGAACGAGGAGAAGTTCGGCGGCACGGCCTCCACCGCCGCGCTGCGCTCGCGGCCGCCCTCCGCCCGGCCCCCTGGGCCCCCGCCGCCCCGGCCCCACAGCGCGCACAGAGGGACCCCTAAGGTAAGCCGTCTTGCGTTCTTAACGATCCTGATGACCCCATTGACATCGTCCAAGCCCAGTCCGGTCCCTCTCCGGCTCCGAGCAGCCAGAGGAATCCCACCCTCCAACCCCGTCGCACTCGCCACCGGAACAGAGTGCGTAGAGTAGGACGAGCTCCGGTTACTGGTGACCGCCCGGCGGTCCCGGGTGACTTGCACCCAGGATAGGTCCTTCGGACACCGTAGCTTTCGACCATGGTAAAACATATAGTTGCTGCTCTCTAAAGGCTTTGCCATTGTTTCTCAGTTCGACCCTTCAGGCCATGCATGCAAGAGTTTGCTGTCTCTCCAAGCCTTGCGCACCCAGGCAACGCCCATGCCGAGGCTCGTCCCTCCTGGGAACCCTTTGGTGATGTTTGCCTTACAGGTTGAGGGCACTCTGCTCTCACCTCAAAAAGTCCGGTGAAGTAGCGAAAGCTCACTAGGAGCTAGCTACACAGTCCTTTAAAAAAACTGAATAAAGAATATGCATAAAAAATATGTGTTATCTAACCAGTTTATCGATAAATATTTAAAAGTAGAGGACTAACAGTGAAAACGGGATAAAAATTGGTTGAAAACGAACGAGAAAAAACAATTTTTGAGATATTTCTAACTCACTCGCAAGCACGCTAGTTTCTATGACAAATGTATAGATGATATGGACTTTGACGTCACCAATTCAAACTTCACATATTCGTCGCTGTTTAGTATATGTTATAAATTCTTATTTGTTGCCTTTGGTTCCTCAATAAGGATTACTTACTAACTTCCTACGGCGCTACAACCCTTTATGGGTCTTGGCCTCTTCCACAAGTTTCTTCCACCTGTCACGCTCCTTTGCCTTTTTCTTCCAGTTTCTATATTTTCCCATCTTCTTAAGGTCTTCTTCAACGCAATCCATCCATCTCTTCCTTGGTCTGCCTATAGGTCGTTTCTGCTGCGGCGTCCATTTCGGCATAACTTTGGGAGCCCTGTTATCCGGCATACGCTCCAGGTGACCGTCCCATCTCAGCCGTTGCGACTAATAGAACCTGACTATGGTTTCTTTAGACAGAAGTGCGTCGAGTTCATGGGTCATTCGGAGGCGGTATGTGCCACCCGGTTCTCTCACAGGACCCGCAATTGTACGTAGCACTTTTCTCTCGAAAGAGGCTAGTTTTCCTTCGTCTTTCTGAGTCAGAGTCCAGGTCTCACAGGCATAAGTCACAACTGGTCTAACTATGGTGCGGTATATAACTAGCTTCGACCTAGTGCTAAGTAGCTTGGAGCCGAGTAGCATTTTGCAGGCATAAATGCATTTATGTCCTGCTTGTATCCTTGCCTTAATTTCAGTGTCGGTTTATTTTGGGCAGTTAGTACTGACCCCAGATACTTGAACAGATACTTGAACTTTATAAGGATTATATTAAGCAAATAAATATATATAAATATAAATAAATAAATATATAGGGACATATCACACAAATTGAGCTAGCCCCACAGTAAGTTGTGAACTTGTGTCGCAGGATACTAACTCAACGATACTATATTTTATAATATATACTTATATAAATAAACATCCAAGACCCAGGTCAATATGAAAAAGATCTTTTTCCATCTTGACCTGACCGGGGATCGAACCCGGGACCCCCGTGTCGCAGGCTAGCGTGTTGACCGCTGCGCCACGGAGCCAAATAAAAAATCATATTCCCTATTGTCGTTTATGGTTGATGACTTATGATATACCTACGCTAAGACTAGTTATTGCTCTGAGGCTAAGACACTGCGCGCACGGGTGACTTTTGTCACGGTGACAAAAAAGTGTTTGTCACGTCTTCCCATCGACAAACAAAAAAGTCACGTCGTTGTTACGTCGCTTCGTGGGCGCGCCTCCATACATCTCCATGGACAGGGTGATGGAAACAAAAAAGTCACTGTGACAAAAGTCACCCGTGCGCGCAGTGCCTAAGGGTAAGGTTGCCAGATGGGATGCCCAAAACTTCAAAAACTTTGGAAAAATTGGATATTATTTTATTTCAAAAGCTTTATTCTTCTTTAAAAGGTAAAACGCAGCTTGGATGGACTTAATGCTCAAAGAATTTCCACCCATTTTATTATCTCTCGGTCAGTAAATGAGAAACTGATAATGTATAAGGGGTACAGTCCGGAATAACTGTTATAATCCAACTTTTGAAAATACTGGGTGTTAGTATGAACACTTTTTTCCTTCAAATGATCAACCAGTCCGTAAAAATTTGTAAATTTTCCTAAAGCACCAATGATGGAAAAATCGTATTTTTCATACAAATTGCCAAATAGTTTTTTTTAAAGATTCCTCTCTGTACTTACTACCAGAGCCATACATATATTAGCCAAAACAGTCAGAGGTTTGAGTCGACAGAGACTACACTCTCCACGCTCGCCAGATGGGTTGGAGAGGGCTCTTTGATGTTTATAAGCTTTGTTTAGCCTGTGTTTCCTAAATTGCTTTTCACGTCAACCACGGGAAGACTTGGAGTGGTCCTATTCTACTCTGCCGAGACTCACACGGCAACGGCTTTATTAAAATAAACTTAATATACTTACCTAAATACTGTTTCAATTCCAGCCTTCAGCAAACGGCCACAAAATGGCCGCCAACGGAAACAAATTGCCACCAAACGGCACCAATGGCCGCAGCACGCCAAAACACAGCAACCCACAACAGCAGTACTACCACGAGACTCGCTCGCTGCAGAGGCCCAGGGGCGGGGGAGGAGGGGGAGGACAGTACGGGTAAGAATCAACCTTATTGCTTAGCGTTAAAGTTCATATACCTTTAAAGATTACCCAAGCACACCGACTACAAGACCAGTGGTATACCACAAAACCCGCTCACTGCAGAGGCTCATGGGCAGTGGGGAGGACAGTACGGGTAAGAATCAACCTTATAACGTAGCGTTAAAGTTCATATTCCTTTGAAGAAGGTATTGACCAAGAACCACCGAACCACTTACACGAAATGATGATGATGATGATAATTCCTTATAAAAAAAGAAGTCGAGCGAATCATTTGGTAAAGTCGTATGAAAGTCGTCGGAAGGAAGTTATTGCTCAGGCAAAGTGCACTTTACTACTATAATATTAAGATTCAAATTCCTAACTACCGCATGGCCAGATCTGGCAAAAATGTGCTCAAGCGGATAAGATATAATTAAAGATATTTTTAACAAAAAACTAAAACCGACTTCAACCCTATCAATTTTTTTTAATAATCATAAAAAAAATGGAAATAAGTGTAATCGAACGTCATATTTGTGTATTTTTTCAAAAAGCGCTCCACACATTTCGATAAAAATTTAATGGGACTATCTGTGAAGTATTACCTATCGAACAAAAAAAGAATTTCTTAAATCGGTCCAGGCGTCTTCGAGAAATCGGGGAACATACATAAAAAAAACATTACGACAAACTGAGAACCTCCTCCATTTTTTGAAGTCGGTTAAAAATCCAACACGAACAAATTTAACGAAGATAGTCAAAAACAAGAAATTTTTATTCGGTTCATCAAATATTTCTCAAATCATTTAAAATTAAACTTTCAACATAAAGAGGAAAACTAAAATACCATTGTGTTTCTTTATTGTAGACTTGCTGTTACCCGCGGCTTCGCCCGCGTAAAATATAGCCTATGTCCTTTTCGGTACCCTCACCTATGTGTATGCCAAATTTCATGATGATCGGTTCAGTAGATACGGCATAAAAGCGTAACAAATAAACAAACAAACTCACTTTCGCATTTATAATATTAGTTAGGAAGTTAGGATTAGGATAAACTCAAATATTAGGCTACGGTAATTGCTTTCTATTAGGTGGGCCGTATGACTGTTTGCCTGCTTAGTTGTATAAAAAAAATCACATTTTAAAATCTTTCCCCTTTCTTTTCATTTTCAGCGAGTAACATAGGCTATAATATAACTTACGTCAATGAAACGCGGGAAACAACTAATTACAAAAAAAAAGTAAATTAGAAACATAACATAAATGATTTATTCAAAAATAAAATAAAATCCATTCAGGCACAAACATAAATTCATTATCAATGGAGCTCCCCCACCCACCCACTTCACCCTACTGGTAAGGGGTGAACTCAAGGGTTGAAAGGCTCTATTGAAAGGGATGCACAATTTCGCGCCTCAGTCCATGAGACCGTGTGGCCTAATGGATAAGGCGTCGGACTTCGGATCCGAAGATTGCAGGTTCGAGTCCTGTCACGGTCGAATGATCCTTTTTGATTTTTTTTTCTCATTATGATTATTATATAGTTATTATGTAAATAAAATGTTATTCATTTGCATATTATTGAATGAAAAAGTTAAAATAAATATTTTGCTCAATTTCCACAAGTTGTAATTTATTACATTTTTCGTTTCTTTATTGCTTTATAATTAGAATATTATGTTTATAATTTTTATTACCTATTTATCATTTTATTAAAAGTACCTATTATAGCAATTTATTTTTTTATCAATGATTCTATTGTGTCAACCTCGACATCCTTTTTAGATAAATTCTGTTTTCTTTCATGAGTTGGTATTATGTAGTTTGTTATCTGAAATTTAATATACATCGTAAATAGTTGTTTTATATAATTTGTTTTTTGGTATGATTTGAAAATATTCAGAAGTATTTTTTTAAGAAAGGGATTGTTATCTTAATAAAGAAGAGTTTCATCGGTTTTTTGAAAAATAATGAGAATGTATCAAAATTAATTTATGAGATACATTGGAGTCCTGTGCACTAATTTATCTGCCTGTGTAGACTAGGAACAAGAACAGACGATTAAGCATTTCTCAGAACAGTTCATGTGTATAATATAGCGTATAAATTGAATCTCGACATTCCAAAGGGGGTGACTTACTCCGTATTTTGTATTATAATGATGTATGTTGTTATATATTAATATTTTTGAGATTCCAGTATTGGTTTTATAGCAAAAGTTCTTCATATTCGCGGTCAAGGGCCAATTTCCACGCTGCATAAACCTTGGCTTAGATTAGGTGGGGTGCTACTTAAGGCCCCACACAAGGCACACTAGTGACGCCAATAATTTTATTCATAATACTTTACAAATAGAAAAAAAATCAAGAATGTAAATCATATAAGCCTTAGTAAATAACCTGAAGTATTTTTGGAAACACGTTTAAATATCATTGATTTAAGTCATTAAGAGAACTACTGATTACCGCCAAAAACGGGCGTTTTTGGCGGCACAACATTGTATCTTCCGTATTATGAGAATATAAAAGCATTATCACAAAATATATCTTATTAATAACTAGAACAATATTTTTGGCATAATATTTTAAAGTAACACCCTAGTTTTAAGTAAGTTTAGGCTAACGCAGACTACCGCCATCTACAATCGAGTGGCAAGCAACTCTGCAGCGCCATATATTCGCCTACTTTTCGCCACCTTAATTTGGTCCAATATTTCTCTATGGGGTTGGCATTTTTTTTTGAAAGGACTATTTAGTTAGCTTAGAATGAGCTTTCGCTACTTCACTGGCTTTTTTGAGGTGAGAGCAGAGTGCCCTCAACCTGTAATGCAAACATCACCAATGGGGTTGGCAGCTTTACCCGTGGTATGGCACTAACTACCCTCCCTTTGTTGCAGCTACGCGGGCCGCCCCGAGCGCGCGGCCTACTCGCTGCCGCGCGGCGTGCGCGAGCGCGACGCGGCGCTGTCGCCGCACCCCGACTTCTACTTCATGCCGTCGCAGAGGAAATACGAAGGTGAAGTGGTTAGGGTCTACGTCAACTATAGGGACAGGGACTTACGTGATTAGTATAATCTTAGATCCAACCCATAGTCACTCGCGCACACACACATCAACCAATTTGACGGATTTTGAGGGCATAAATTGACAGGACGCGTGTGATAACACAAAGCTGATTGGTACTTTTTCTGTGGGATGTGAATAGGCATCAGGATACATATGTTAATAGTATTTATTGACCTACACAGCGAAGTTTCATGCCTTCTTAGCGACAATACGAAAGTGAAGTGGTTAGGGTATATGTCAACTATAGGTACAGGGACATACGCGACTAGAAATATACTAGTTATGTCATGTATCAGTGTTACGAGTATTTTTATGGGATTTTAATAGGCTTCAGGTAACATGTCAGTAGTATTTATTGACACTAATGTTTCATGCCTTCACAGCTGAAATACGAAGGTGAAGTGGTTAGGGTCTACGTCAACTATAGGGACAGGGATTTACGTGATTAATATAATGTATTGGTACAATTTTTTAATGGATGTGAATAGGTGTCAGGTATTTATAGACACCGATTTAATTTCCCACATTATGCCTTCGCAGCGGAAATACGAAGGTGAAGTGGTTAGGGTCTATGTCAACTATAGGGACAGGGACTTGCGCGACTAGAAATATTCTCTTAATATAATGTATCTGTGCTATTTTTATGGGATGTGAATAGACGTCAGATAACTGGTTAATAGTATTTATTGACACTTCTACTTCATGCCGTCGCAACGACAATACGAAGGTAATGGTTAAGGTCTATGTCAACTATAGGGATAGGGCTTTACGTGATGAGTTTAATATAATGTATTGGTACTTTTCTATGGGATGTGAATAGACGTTAGACACCGAAGTTTAATTTTCCTCTTCATGCCTTCACAACGGAAATATGGAGGTAGGGGTAAGTTTGTTTGTAAGGTGAAATGGTTATGTCAACTATAGAAACGGGGACTTACGCGACAAGAATATTATTAATAATATTTTTTTTTTTTTTCTTTTTTTTTTATGTCATAGGACGGCAAACGAGCAAGCGGGTCACCTGATGGTAAGTGATCACCGCTGCCCATGGACTAATGTAACACCAGGGGTATGACAAAAGCGTTGCCGGCCTTTTATTTTTCCCTCCCCAGAGGGGAGGGGGGATGGGCCTCCGGCGCTCTCACTCACCGAACGAAGCATAGAAGCTGTAAAACTACTACTCAAACGTCGATTTTCTGTGGGAGTGTGGTACTTCCCCGGACGAGCCGGCCCATTCATGCTACCAGCAAAAGTGATTTTCGCCGGTAGCGTGGCTCTACCATGGCATATAATGGCATATAATGTGTCAGTGCTATTAGAAAGATATTGGCTGACCATTTTTAAATGGGAATGACAACTTCCAGCTTAGTTTTCTAGTATCACCCCATTAAGGATTAAATGAACCTAGTTTCGGTACTTTTTGAAAGGGTGCTGTATACTTTAAAGAAGCACGCTTTTATACTAAACGCCAATTAACAATTATTAATTAGATTGGCCTGGGTCTTGGACGTTTATCTTAAGTATCTATTATAAAATATATAGTATCGTAGACTAAGTACCTTATGACCAGTGGCGGCTCGTGACTTCAAGGAGTGGTGGTTCACCTGCTTACCTACTGTCTTTTAAAAGCAAAACGACCTATTGAAATGCCGTACGTTCGTCAATTATTTGTAGTCGACTGCCCCTATGCACCTACCTACTTAATAATATTTGTACATACATAATCAGTTACTCTAGGTACATTTCTTGTTAATATTAATGCATGTTGTAAAACCATTTCTGTATAAAAAGTATCAGGTACTTATGTAAATGCAGTGAAATATCTCATCATCTTGACTTACCACTGGTTTAGTGAGAGGAGCTGCGTGCTAATGAATATTCTAATATTTAGGTACTTAACTAATTCAGGTTGAAAAGCACGAGAAGATGGTTTCAAAAAACAGATTAGGCGGCATACCGCCTAAATAAGCCATAGCCTATTTTCTTTTTTAGTTCTTGTTCAAATAATCCCATTAACAACACACATTGAAGCCACTTTAAAACCACTACACTTTGAAGCACACACAAAGTAGAAAACCATAACTATGAAAAATTATTGGGTAATTTCGCCCGCGTTATCTATCACACCGTGTCACAGGTGCGAAATAAAACAAACAAACTGATTTGAGTAAGGTCAAGGACACGCCTTCGCAACAAAAATCTTCAACGAGCGAGCGAGACACCCCGGCCGATGCCGCCCGAGCGAGCCCGTTCGGGAGTATTCGGGACTCGTGCGCCGACCCGATTTTTCAATTTTTCTCATACATTGAGTACGGATCATCTTCCGTTTCACCTGCCGGAGCATTTCTGTCTCATTCCATATAGTTTCTATGGAGACGCTTCGTGCGCACTTTGAAAGCGCTCGCCCAATTTTTGGTTTAGCTAAAATGAGTCTTAAATTTTAGGTTATAAAGATCAAGCTTGTTTGAAAATATTTTCTTCTTCAGTGTGTAATTAAAGTTACATACTTTTGGATAAAAAAAAATTGTGTCGAAAAAAAAATTGGGAAATACATATAAATCTGGTAGTGCAGTGCACGAGTGCACTGAAGGAGCGGCCGCCACTGCTTATGACACAAGTTCATAGTTAGGCTAGCTCAATTTGGGATTTGTCGATATTAATATTTAACACGTCAATCTCGTGAAATTTATTGAAATGTTTATATTAGCCAGTTTCCGACAAATTAACCTATTAAGGCGCTCTTATAGTAACACTAGCGCCACTCAGCAAATAATTCTTTTAATCCTAAATTATATCGAATTTTAAAAATCTAAAAAGTACATAACTAGTAAATTACTTGTAGTATTTTTGTATTCATTTTCACTAATATTAGCTTGATAAATCAAGAGGAAAAACCGATTTTTCTCTTTAAATATGGCACTAATAAATTACTTGTGATAAATAATAAATACTACAACTAATTTACTAGTTTTGCACTAGTTAGATTTTTAAAATTCGATATAATTTAGGATTTAAAGAATGTAATAGCTTGATGGCGCTGGGGTAACTATAAGAGAGCTTTAAGTTTAAAAACTAAAACAAAAAGAATTTATATTGGTAAAGTTAGCAAAATACTTTAAAATATTTTGTTAAAGGAACAAATATTAGTTTTATATATTTTTAAAACAAAAGGTCAAATACTTTAGATCAAAATTCTTATGCACTAATTACTTGCATAAAAGGCTAAAAATAAATATATTCATATTTTTGATCGTTTGGAAGATTTGTTTGCAACTTCCATACTTCTTTCCATACTTGATGAATCAAGGCAATAAGTGTATTGGCGCGCAATATTAGAATAATTAGGCAATGAGAGTGACAGCGTAAAAATTGACCCTCGAAATTAGATATTATTATGCCGTGTGGTTCCCGGCAATGCCGTGTGGTTCCCGGCAGAGTAGAATAGGACCACTCCAAGTCTTCCCGTGGATGTCGTAAAAGGCGACTTAGGAAACACAAGCTAAACAAAGCTTACAAACATCAAAAAGACCTCTCCAACCCCTCTGGCCAGCGTGGAGAGTGTAGGCCAAATCCTCTGACTACTATGGCTAATATATTGCTGTGGTAGTACAGAGAGGGTCGTGCTCCTGCAGTGGAGACTAAAAAAGACCTGATGGATGGATGGATGGATTAGAATAATTCGGCAATGAGAGTAACAGCGTAAAAATTGACCCTCGAAATTAGATATTATTAATATCTAAGTGACTCGAACCGGCAATATGAACAGTTTTTACTATGGGGCCAATACTGGGAACGTATTTCTTTTAACTTTCCTATACTAATTTCCCGGGCGGAATATGAATGTTGGTTAATGTTGGAATATAATAGGAAAGGAAATGTTGTTCATATTGACGGGCTGCGACAACCCTTTAAGGGTATGTCGAGGGTCAGGTTTACACGCTGTATAGATGTTGTTTCAAAGGTGATATTGATATGCCAGTGCTAAGTAAAAGAAGGTCCAAAGCTTTAATTTTACTGTGCAATAATTAGATATTCGCTATTTATTTTTTGTATGTGCCAATAGAAAAACTGTAAAAAGGTTCAGAATTTAGTGAATTTATTATAAGTTAAGGCTATTATAAGGTATTTTGGGGTACAAAAGTTGCTGGGTTTATAGTTTGTAGGTTTGAATATTTTTATTTTATTTATGTACAGAATGTTCAATCAAATATTGTGCAACTTTTATGAAATTATAGAATCTTATACTTTTTAAGCGACTTTCTGTAAGAGTCGAATCGCAAAAGTTCCTAAGTTGGACAATACTTATTCCAACTGAAGAAACAGTGCAAGTTTCATCAAATTCAGTTCAGTAGTAGTTTATGAAGTAGGTTTATTATTTTATTTCAATTTACTTATTTTATCCAAATTCGAATAATGTAAAAAAGACTAACGGCTTTTCAAATCAAATCAAACAAAATTTTGTTTAAACGTTCTGTACACATAATTATTGTAGATGGCTTAGTTAAATAATATAGAATAAATATATCTCACAGCCATTTTTCTTCCGATGCATTTTCAAAAGCATTTTATCCAATCTATAGATACTAAATGCCACTAGCAAGACAATACGGAAACTTTTATGAAATAATTTTTTTAGAGTGCCACCACGGTTTAAAATATATTTTTTCTATTATTTAGGTTCCTACAGGTCATTGCCCTAATTGCTTGGCTAACTGGCGTCTACTATAGCATTTTAGGAAACAAATGTTAAATATTTTTATTTTTTAAGTATAATGTTCTAACAGAATAGTCATGTGATAAAAAAAAAGAGAAATGGCTGTTGTATTAATGTGACACAAAGCATGATTTGCTTGTTAAACTGCTCGCTTGAATTCGCTTCATTGCACAACGCTTTTGTAGTTAGATTTGGTTTGGACAAGCTTTGATTTCTAGTGAAATACTCAATAATCCTAATTGGTACTTTAAGACCACCATATTACAACAGAGGTTTTGCTTATACGTTTTATTATTTTAAAATATGCATCAATGCATTAATCTTCTTGACTTTTTGTCGTAACTTCCTAAAATGGTAGTACTATATATTTTTTAAAATAGTGATATTTTTAAAAATGCAGAAATCAATACGAAGTTCAATGGAGATCGTTATTTTTTTCTTGTATTTTTTTGTAAAATGGTGGTAAGTGTATGAATGTTATTGCAATATTGGTAACTTTATTCGAAAAACAAAATATTCAGAATAAAATGTTAAAAAAAGGTGAAATTACTGATAACGCTTTAATATATGAAGAAATAAGTAATTTCATAAATTAAGTTTATGTAATCTGTTTTATAATGTTATTAGCAAATAAATTCAATTATTATTTTAACAAAATAACACAATTAAATATTAACATTATATTGAGTGCATTCCTAATTGGCTTTAATTAAGGGCAAATTTAGGCACATTATAAAAAACTGGTAAGATTTTTTTTCAGCTTTTTACATTTTAAAATTTCTTTTTTACAGATTTTTGACGGAGACACCGAAGAATTTAAATTTCATTAATTTAGTTACCAGATCAAATATTTCTTAGCACCGAACGAATGTACCTTTTAAGATATATTTCACAATATGTATTTATTATTTCTCCAAACCAGATCTAGTCTCGTGTCACAGTTTTAAAATAAGTTATTTTCACATATTAATAATGTAATATTAACTAAAAATCTTTTTATTAATAATGTAAATATATTTAGATATATTCTTCGCTGTATATTGCACAAATATAGCATATTTAATGTAATTTTATAATAAAGTATAAAATATATTTTAATTGCGGCATTAGACATAAAAATGTAAATAATAATTCTAATTTGTGATACAAGTAGCGCCATCTATTTTAATCTTGCGTCACTAACATCACAACGAAATCACCACAATAAGAACAGAAATGGAAGGGTTTAAAAAATATTTTTAATTTACTATAAGTATTTTTTCTGTAAAAAAGTTAAATACATATTATGTTCTGATATAAAACAGTTAAAACCAGAAAGATTGTATTGTTAAATTTATCTTTAGTGTTACTTACAAACAATTGTTTTATTTTTAGCGTGTATTGTAATGTATCTTTCATAAGTTATCAACAATATAATGTTGAATGAATAATTAACACTAAATTGTGATTTTCAAGTTAAGTTTGGATAGATTTGAGTTTAAAACAGAAATTATTATTTTAAGTATACTCAATAATTGGATACAAATTACTCTTTTAATTTAAATTTGTTTTTGTCGGGTTAACAAACAACGAAATAAATGTAATAGCAATACCTAGTTGTAAGTATTTACCGAACCTAAGACTATGACAAAATAAAAATTATTTTTTATATATCGCCTTGTTTTATTTCGTTAATTTCCACCCATTTCAGACACTTAAATTCTATTTACTTAGGTACGTAAAACTGTACAGAGACTATTGTATATATATTTACTTTGCTGTTTAGTCGCATTAATATTCAGCTGTATAATGTGTGTCATTTAAAAGTGCCTGAAAAGGTAAAAAGGGAATTCCGTGTAAGTCTGTGTGTCACATCAAGTCGTTTTTAGGGTTTCGTAGCCGAATGTATCATGTTCATATGTCACAGCCATTTTATTCCGAAAAATTGAGACTACACAGGTGAAACTTGGTACGTACTAACCAAGTTTCAACTATAAAAATCTTAAGGGTCCCCCGTAAAGCCGCAATCCCATACAAACGTAGTTTCGTTTTAGTTTTACAACAGTTAAGCCAATCTCAACCAAATTTCGTACATACGACCGGATTAGGCATATTGATGTTTATAATTAGATTTCAATTTTAAAAACAATACCTATAAAAAATTACAGTGAGTTGAAGTTTCGTATCGAAAACTTGTACTCGCTGTAATTTTGTATAGGTATTGTTTTTAAAATTGAAATCTGATTATAAACATCAATATGCCTTATCCGGTCGTATGTACGAAATTTGGTTGAGATTGGCTTAACTGTTGTAAAACTGAAACGAAACTTTGTTTGTATAGGATTGCGGCTTTACGTGGGACTCTTAAAGCAGTTACATCTACCTAGTAGGTAACTGCTTTAAGCTACATCTACCTAGTAGGTAGATGTAACAAAAACAAAAAATAAATAAACAAGGAGGGCTCATCTTACCATAAATGGAACAGAAACTAAAAAAAAAAATTGATAAAACCTATACATGCGGGATGTCTATTCTCTTCTTCGGTCTTAACAAATGACGTTGGGGTTCCTAAAAATATATGCTGTAGATCTTAATAATTACTTACTACGAAAATTGGTTTGAACGGGATATAGTCAGCGATTTTTAAGATATAGCACATTTCCATTCGGTCTGTACGAGTAGAATGTAATTATGTATTTGCAAAATGATAAATAGTTATTGAATGGTTAGATTAATTTAAATATCGTAATTTGTATTATTTATTTGGTCTATTTTTATAATATCATGAGAAAAATAGTTCTCTTTTTTAAGAAATAATAATTAAATATAGCAATATGATTTATACGCTCATACTTATTTTACTAAACTAATTAAAATACAATAACAATTCCAGGACACAATCCCTTAATAATAACATGTTATTTATAATTTACATTAAGAATATAATTACATTAAATATAATATCCCTGTAATAATATAATGCATTTTAATATACTTATAATTAAAATATTGTTATATACCACCCGTTTTACATTTGATAAAACTCTAATATTATTTACAATACCCAATTTATAATAATTATTTTAGCCGTTAATAATTTTTCAACTACAAATTAGAACGTACTCCTTTTACTTGCTTGCTTCTGTACTTCCACGCTTCCTGAAATATGAGTTATTTTTTAAATATACTTGTTTTGTTTTATAAAATTTAATATTTAAAAAAAAGGACGTTTAAGCTTTTTTTTCATACGATGCTATGAAAGCCAATAAATATTATTATAAGTATTTTGTAAGAATTTAAAAACAACAACGTAGCAATGACTATGTTTTTCAGTTATAATGTAAGTCCTTCCTTAATTATATAGACTGATGCACTTTAACACTAAAAGAATTTAAATTCATTCTCAAACACACATCGTTGTTAACTGGACAAATAACTAGCGAGACAAAAAGCAGCATGAAATTTAAGAAATTTATGAAGTCTTTTCATTAATAATTCATTAATTGGAATCATCTTTCCCATCTTAGCGTTTTCCCGGTTGCACCTACAAATACACGTGTAGATCGAAGCGCGGTAGCTCATTTGGAAAAGCAGTGGTCGTACAAATACCAAAGTCGCTGGTTCGAATCCAGCTCTCCTGGATTTTTTCGTACTATCTTATTTCTTTAAAAAGAGTATGTAAGAATAGCATTATAAAATAGATATTTTTATTCGTGTACTTTACTCGCTGCCTAACAAAATTTCGCGCCTTTCCGCGCGACGCCTCAACGTGTATTGCGTCTGTACAGCGCGTGCCGAATCTCTGAAGCTACCGATAGCGTTTTCGGCCTTGTCAAAGCGCGCATGCCATTTGAATGGTCCGACTATTTAGACATTAAATATAACCATAACGACTCGAAAAGACTTTCGAGTCGTTATTTATTTATTTATTCATTTATGTACACAGAAAAACATGTAAAGACAAATACATACAGAAAATGTGTACAAGGGAACTACTTATTCCTAAAGAATTTTTTTCCAGTAGCCCCGAGAGTGGAGTTATGGTTATATTTATTTATAAGATAAGATTATATTAATTTTAAACAACAGGTGGCCACGGTGACTTTGTCGTTTGCTTCATTTAGGTCTTAAAATACAGACTATACAACGTGGAAGGGACATACCCGTAACAAATCGAACCACGGTCTATACTAGATCGTTATAGTATAATGAAATTAAAATAACAGCCAAAATACAAAAATAAATTTCGGCATTTCCATACAAAAATATGCAGCCGCCCGGGCGATTTGTATGGGAATGCCGAATTTTTTTTTGTTTTATTGACTGATATTTTAATTTTATTGTATTTAAGTGATCTAGTATAGCCCGTGGCTCGGTTTATTACGGGTATGTCCCTTCCACTTTATATAGTTAGTCTTTGGTAGTACTCACAGCGAAGGAGATTTCGAACCCACGTCTCTTGGCCTCTTGCACGACCTCCCTGGCCAAGGCGTCCTGCAGCGTGCCGGCCACGTCGATGTAGTGGCAGTCACTGCTCGCGAAGTGGCACGTCATGGATTTGCGGTAATTCTGATATTATAAATTGAAGTTGATACGTCAATAAGTCAAATAAAAAAATATTTTCCCGGTCACTTCCATGCTGGTTTAGGAGAAAAGGATAAACAAAGAATGTACCAGCTGCCTTTATTCCCGCGCAGACCGTAAAAGCCGGTCAAGGGATTGGGGGAAAATCTAAGGAATTACTTTATACCATACGGCTAGCAACCCATCACTATTTTGATTCTGCTATCCACCTTAACACCCACTAACACGTTAAACGTGGCCTCCGACTTCATTACCTTGGGGTCTGTTTATCCCGCAAAGGATTAAGACGTGCTAATATGTGTGTAAGTAATTTTCCCGGTCTCCTTCTCAGCTGTGATGCATTGAAACCACAGAACATTTGTTGTTCTGTGTTTGAAACCTTGGGTTCGCTTTTAAGGTGCGTTCCTATTGAAGCGGGGCCGAGAAAAGATGTGTTGAGAATTGAAAGAAATCGGCCAAGTGCGTGTCGATCTCGCGCATCAAGGGTTCCGTACCATTATCTATCAGACTATCCAGCAAAAAAAAGCTTGATGCATGGGACCCCCATTAAATATTTATTTTGATTTAATTACCAAATATTACCAATCACGTTGCTCAAAATTCACATCTCAACTCGACTTCAGCGGAAACAGAATAAGCGGAGCTGAGAAAAATTATATGTAAAAATTTTCTCAAAAAATGTGCCATTTAGTTGTCGGCAGTCCAAGTCTTCCCGTGGATGTCGTAGAAGGCGACTTAGGAAAAACCAGCTAAGCAAAGCTTATAAACATCAAAGTGACCTCTCCAACCCGTCTGGCTAGCGTGGGGAGTTTAAGCCAAATCCTCTGACTGCTCTGGCTAATATAGGCTCTGGTAGTACAGAGAGGGTAGTGCTCCTGCAGTGGAGACTAACATAGACCTGATGATGATGATGAATGTCTTTAATCATGGTTGTTACCTTAGACACGTTGGCCCCAGAACCGTGGACAAGCAGCGGATGGAAGAAAACAGTGTCCCCGGGTGACATTTCGAGTTGCGCCCGCTTTTCCACGGGGGCTAGCACGTCTTCGTTTATGATGCCGTGGTACAATCTCTTCGAGCCCTGTGAAGTTTTTTTAAATATAAAAAAGGTCTTTACCGCGTCTTCTTTTGTTTAAATGATAGCCTATGTTACCTGCTTATTATGTAAAAAGAAGTAATTCAAGTGAAACTCATAATCACAAATTACAATTGAGAATTAGCACCATTTTAAAAATTACATTTGTTTTATTGGAAAATTAAATATTTATTTTATTCTGTTTTTAGTATTTGTTGCTATAGCGGCAACAGATATACATCATCTGCGAAAATTTCAACTGTTTAGCTAACTCGTCGAAAGCCCTCTATGTAGGACAACGAGACACATTTTGTGTTGCTATGTCGCGTTAGCTGTTTACCTCACTACGCACCAGGTGATATTTTGAAGATAATGCAGTCCTTCTTCAAGAATCACCGTGTAACTGAGTAAGGTATGGGGGTACAAAAATACCCAAAGATAAGACGTGCTTCCGGATTCAATCGAACACATTGAAGGTAACATAAGATTAGTATACTTACGAGCCGTGTGGTTCCCGGCAGAGTAGAATAGGATCACTCAAAGTCTTCCCGTGGATGTCGTAGAAGGCGACTCAGGAAACAAGCTAACCAAAGCCTATAAACATCAAAGAGACCCCACCAATGCGTCTGGCCAGCGTGGAGAGTGTAGGCCAGATCGTCTGACTGCTCCGGCTAATATATAGCTTTGGTAGTATAGAGAGGGTCGTGCTCCTGCAGTGGAGACTAATAAAGACCTGATGATGATGTACCTAAAAAATATATACATGGCGAAATTTTGATCGTTCTGGACCCTTAAAGGGGTGATTCAGCCCGTCGATATGAACCATTTTTCCTATGGGACCAATGCTGGAAACTCAAATTTTATTTTGACATTTTCATACAAAAGTGTTCAGTCAGGCAGCGCAGGCAATTTGTATAGGAATGTCGAATTTTTTTTCGAGTTTACAGCATTTGTCCCATAGGAAAAGTCCGGAACGATCAAAATTTCACCATGTATGTATAAGGTATACTTACGCCACCAGATCTATGTTCATACAGCGTGGCATTTCTATGCGACGGTAGAGTAGAGTAGGACCACTCCAAGTCTTCCCGTGGATGTCGTAGAAAGCGACTCAGGAAACAAGCTAACCAAAGCCTATAATCATCAAAGAAACCTCGCCAATCCGTCTGGCCAGCGTGGAGAGTGTAGGCCAGATCGTCTGACTGCTCTGGCTAGTATATGGCTCTGGTAGTACAGAGAGGGTCGTGCTCCTGCAGTGGAGACTAAGAAAGACCTGATGATGATGATGATACTTACGCCACCAGATCCATGTTCATACAGCGTGGCATTTCTATGCGACCCCGGTATGACGTACAGACAGCCGTTCTCAAAGTCCACGTGGTCTATAGCCGTCCAAGCCGCTATGATCTTGTCGGCCGGTCGGAACGGGAAGTAGTACAGGTCCTATGAAAATAAAACAAGTAGTATATTATATTTTTATCAAAATAATTAGCATACCGCCCCGGCTTTGGCCGTGGTACATACCTAGCTTGTGGCACTCAGAGAAAACAATACCAATCCAATAGTGAAATAATTTTTGAAATCAGACCAGTAGTTCTCAGCTTTATGATTTCTTGACCGCGTAGATTATTCATGCCATCTATATGTCTATCGTGTAAATACTATCGATAGTGCTTTTTGAGCAATACCAAAGACAATATAATACTAACGTAATACACTGCCCACCTCATACAAAAATATTGACCAAATTAAGGTTGCGAAAGGCAGGCGAATGTATGGCGCAGGAGAGTTGCTTGCTACTCGATACTAGACGGCGGTAATCTGCATTAGCCTTTAACTTACTAAACATACGGTATCATTTTAAAATATTATGCCTAAAATATTGTTTTGATTTTTAATAAGATATATTTTGTGAATTATGTTTTTTATTCTCATAATACGGTAGATACAATGTTGTGTAGTTTCGAGAGGCGCCATCTATGCGAGTCTCTGAGAACAAATCGTACGATTATGGCGTTGAGGCCACATGGCAATACTATCGTATAGTTAATACTATCGATGAAGCTCGTTTTGCGTCTGATACTATCGATAGTATTGTAAAAAATGACAGAAATAATCAATAACTATAGAAAGGATGGATAGTTTCGTATTATCGATAGTCAGAGATCTTTTAATTCGTCTTGACTATCGATAGACTATAGATAGTTGACTATCGAATGACTATCTACTGGACTGTCGATAAATTATCCATAATGTACTATCGATAAAATTACCTGATGCGGTGGGTGTCTGTTCGTGCCGGGCGGTTTGTTAATCACCATACTGTTGACAGCCGTGATGTTGTCTCCAATGGATTGCAATAACACGTGAGAATGCAATCGATAGACTATCGATCGTATCACCACCATGCGCCTTGACTACCAATAGTCCATCGATAGTTTATCGATAGTGGACTATCAATAACCATCACTGGTATTATTGTGAAATGGTGGTTAATTTGTGTGATTTGTCCTTTTTATGTAGTGTGTGAATCGCCGATATGGCTCTGGTAGTACAGAGAGGGTCATGCTCCTGCAGTGGAGACTAAAAAAACCGGATGAAGATGATATTATATAAAGATACCTGATGCGGCGGATGTCTGTCCATGCCTGAGCGGTTTGTTAATCACCATACTGTTGGATTCGATCGATAATTGACTATCGATATCGATTATCTATAGTGGATAGTCGATAGATTATCTATGATGGAATATCGATAGTATTACCTGATGCGGCGGATGTCTGTCCGTGCCGGGCGGTTTGTTAATCACCATACTGTTGACTGCCGTGATGTTGTCTCCAATGAATTGGGACAACACATGCAGGAGGCGAGGGTGTTCGACGTACGTGCCAAAAACTTCGTCGAAGAGAATGTCGTTTATCTGAAAAAAGTAGATACATACATAATATTATTAAACAGTGATAGGTTGCTAGCCGCATCGGCTATTTTTTATTTTATTTATTGGCACACAAAACAGTCTTACAACTATTCATTATACAATAAACTGATCAATGGAATCGATGACTGGTTGCAAAACCAAGAACACAGTGCACACAGCATGCTAAACTTTTTTGTTGACAATATGAACATACTTAATACAAGGGTATTGATGAGATTCCTTAGATTTTCACCGATGCAAAGCAACAATATCGACAGATACAAAGACAATATAATACTTACGTATAGACTGCCCACCTCATACAAAAATATTGGACCAAATTAAGGTGGCGAAATGGAGTCGTATGTGTGGTCAAGTATGGCGGTGCAGACTACCGCCATCTAGTATCGAGTGGCTGATTTAATCTGCGTTAGCCTAAACCTTACTAAAACTGAGGTGTTATTTTAAAATAAAAAGCCATAAATATTGTTCGAATTATTTGTAAGATATATTTTGAATAATGTTTTTATATTCTCATAATACGGAAGATACAATTAGTAGCGCCCTCTATGCGAGTCTCTGAGAATAAATCGTACGATTAATGCGTTGGGACCACATGACAGATATATGATAAGTAAGCAGATTGAACATGTGAGGTTTATGGCATATGAGAATCATCATCATCAGGTCTATATTATTCTCCACTGCAGGAGCACGAACGACCCTCTCTGAACTACCTACCTAGGTCATAATTAGCTAGAGCAGTCAGAGGATTTGGCCTACACTGTCCACACTGGCCAGAGGGGTGGGAGAGATCTCTCTGATGTTTCTAAGCTTTGTTTAGCTTGTGTTTCCTAAGTCCCCTCTACGACACCCACAGGAAGACTTGGAGTGTTCCTATTCTACTCTACCGGGAGCCACACGGCTTTAGGACATACATAAATACATAATATCCCGTTTTTATCCCTTGCGGCTTAGACTGAGCCCAAAGTCATGAAACCTAAAGTGCACGTTTAGCGTGTTAGTGGGCGTAAAGGTGAATAGCGGAATCAAAATGGTGATGGGTTGCTAGCCGCATCGCTGCTCGACGTCCGTCCCAAAAAACTTCGTCGAAGAGAATGTCATTACATAAAAAAAAAGGAGTACATACAGTCATACATACACACATATACCGCTGTGTGGTTTCCGGCAGAGTAGAATAGGACTACTCAAAGTCTTCCCGTGGATGTCGTACAAGGCGACTTAGGAATCACAAGCTGAACAAAGCTTATAAACATCAAAGAGACCTCTCCAACCCGTCTGGCCAGCGTGGAGAGTGTAGGCCAAATTCCCTGAATGCCCTGACTAATATATGGCTCTGGTAGTACAGAGAGGGTCGTGCTCCTGCAGTGGAGACTAACAAAGACCTGTTGATGATGATGATGATACATATTGCGACCTTAGGAATACGAACGTGATGTACCTGCAGGAAGTGTTTAAATTGTACTCCCCCTTTTGTAAAAAATAAAAACAATTAACAATAAAATTAACGAAAAATTCATAAACTGTAACAACAATAAAATAACAAAAATGTAAAAACTGTAGCGAATGCAAATATGCATAGTGCACGTGCTGAAAAACGCTGTGTAGGCAAATATTTCTGCGCGGCAAATTATGCGTTTATGCATTGACATTGACCCTGTGAATCGTTTTTTTTTTCCTTATACATAGTTGGTAGATATTGCAAACTTCTTATATCTCTTAATATACATTTTGTCAATATGGTCTTGATGCGCAGTCTGAGCTTCTCGTATAGATACGTTTTCACTTGCCAGTTGTTTCAATCCCAGTGAGTCGGGAGATAATTTCTGCTCGCTCGTAGTCTTTTGTGAGACTGTAGAGAGCGATGTCGACTAGCGCCGGTGGAAGTCCTGCCGAAGTGCTCCGCTGAAGAGTGGCCACTCTTTAAAAATTTCTAAGCGTGAGCTCGGCGGCTGTGCCGGACGTTATAATTGTCGAAAATAAACATTGTGGGTGCTCTGCTCAGGACCAGGAGCTCGGTGCGTCGGCTGCTGTGGCCCTGGAGTATGACCCGTTTGCTGGCTTGCTCTTGAGACTGCTTGCTGTGAACCATTTGCTGCATCTTGAGAGAAGTAATTTTCAGTTAAAGTAGTGCTTCTGTGATCGCCATTTTACTTTAATGTTTTCCTGTCAATATGTTGATCGCTGTTCCATCTTAAAGTTGTTCGCTCTTTTGCTTGCAGGCTTCAAAGTTATCAATTTATTGTCCTTGTTTGCCATGAAATCTATACCACTGTGTAAGTCGGTAGCAATTAGGCATTAGAACTTAATGATATCACGAAATGCGGTGCAAGATTCTTTGTTGCCAAATAAATTCTTCTTCAAATAATAGGCAAATATTTATATTCTTTCTCATTACGCCTTTTTTAACAACATACGGCCATCGGCGGCCTTGCGATCTTGACCTCGTTCAATTATTTGTTGTAGTTGCACTTTCGTTCGTTGTTGATTCCATGTGAAGTGATGCGATTTGTGACGTCAAATGCGTCATCATATAGATATCAGCTGTTCACGTTGCGTAATTGTTTCTATTGTATTTAATAATTTCGTTGATCCTCTGTGACATCATTTTCTTTATAATTCTGCCGCTCGCGATGAATTTTTCTTCTGTGCATGCGCTTTCTTATTTTTCTTGAAGTTGACGGCTACAGCTTGCGGTTGCGCTGATATTTCCCGGATTTTTCTTTGCCTCGTGGTTGCCTGGTAGTTCCTGTGCCTCCTGTTTTATGAGTTTATGACCGTTCAGCTATGGTGCAGGATTCGATCAATGAATCGTGTGAGCCGGTGTTGATTCCTTTTTTCAGCGTGGTTGGAGCCATTTTTGATGGTACTTGTTGTCCTTGTGGTTCTGGTTACTGCCGGAGTGCCTCTTGCATTTTCAAACCGGTGAGACCCGCTTGTGGGAAGCCGGTGAAAATGTGCACGTTGATTTATTCGTTCTTCAGGCTTGCGTCGTCTGGGTCTTCGGTTGAGGCGCGTATCCATCACGTCGGACTACATCACGTCGGGGTCACCAATTATGGCGAGTGCGTAAATTAAACCATTGAGATCGATACCAGGATAAGTGATGATTTATTAGAAATGCTACTCGTAACTTATATACTAAGGAAATATACATAGGTATCGCATTGGTAGGGGAGATCGCTGATTTAGGAATACGTGTATATTCTTACGTGATGTACGTGTCTTGCTAAGTTAACAATATTTAAACACTTCCTGCAGGTACATCACGTTCGTATTCCTAAGGTCGCAATAATACACACATAATATCACGCCTTCATCTCTTGCAGGAGCCTGGGTCAAGTCCTCCAAATCCAAACCAGCCAAGGTCATGAAATCTAAAAGCCGCGTTTGGCGTGACATATACAAACAATAAATATATACGAACAAATCACTCAGATTGAGCTAGCCCCAAAGCATGTGGTCTCAACGCCTTAATCGTACGATTTGTTCTCAGAGACTCGCATAGATGGCGCCACTCGAAACTACACAACATTGCATTTACCATATTATGAGAATATAAAAACATTATTCACAAAATATATCTTATAAAAAATCAAAACAATATTTTAGGCATAATATTTTAAAATGACACCGTATATTTAATAAGGTAAAGGCTAACGCAGAGTACCGCCATCTAGTATGGAGTAGCAAGCAACTCTCCTGCGCCATACATTCGCTTGCTTTTCGCAACCTTAATTTGGTCCAATATTTTTGTATGAGGTGGACAGTCTATTACGTTAGTATTATATTGTCTTTGCCCAAAGTAAGTTCTGAAGTAAGACTTGTGTTATGGGATACTAACTCAAGGACACTATATTTATAACAAATACATATATAGATAAACATCCAAGACCCAGGTCAATTTGAAAAAGATCATTTTTCATCTTGACCTGACCGGGGATCGAACCTGGGACCATCCGTGTCACAGGTCGGCGTGTGGTCAACACCTGCGCCACGGAGCTCGTCAAAAAATACTAAACGCGGCCTTTGGGTTTTATGACCTTAGGCTCTGTCCACCCCGCAAGATATAAAGATGTGATAATATGTATGTACGTTCGAGCTCCGTGGCGCAGCGGTCAACACGCCTGCCTGCGACACGGAGGTCCCGGGTTCGATCCCCGGTCAGGTCAAGATTGAAAATGATCTTTTTCAGATTGACCTGGGTCTTGGATGTTTATCTATATAATAAGTATCTATTATAAAATATAGTATCGTTGAGGTAGTATCCCATAACACAAGTCTTACTTAAGAACTTACTTTGGGGCTGGCTCAATCTGTGTGATTTGTCCGTATATATTTAATTTTATTTGTACGTACACAATGTAGAGTTTACGTTCTCATCGATGCACACTACTACAATAAAAGACCTGATGATGATGATGTTTGTTTGTTGTTTTTCGTATGTGTAAGTGGCCAACACTGGTGTCAGATTTTTCAAGCTCCCTTAAGGCATCCTGCCATCAACGATGACAGCCGGGACCACCGGCTTAACGTGCCTTCCGAAGCACGGAGGAGCTCGAGATATTTTTATGCCACTTGCGGTCACCCATCCAAGTAGGGACTGCACCAGGGGTTGCTTAACATACGTAAGCGCTCATAGAGCTCACAGCCACTGGACCATCGGGCTCCTCAATGATGATGATGACTGCAATAAATGACACTGCAGTCGTCATCATAAAATGCAAGTACTGACAAGAAATCAATCAGGGGCTATCTAATCTAAGCTAATCTGTATCTATTAATATCTACACATAATAATTTATGAAATTATCTACAAAAAATATTAAAAAGTGATTTGGTTTGTTTACTTGCACAATTTGTTATGTACTTGCAGAAGTTAAGTCTGAAATACAATACGCGTGATCGACTATACACAACTGTTCAAAAAGGAGTGTATTGTATTCAGGGTCATGTATGGTATTTCCATGTAAGTACGTATGTGAAATAATCTGTTCCACCATAACTTTTGAATGGTTGAACTAATTTTGAGATGTTAGGGCGTCGCTTGCTTTTTTGGAAAGAGATTAGTATTTTATTATCTGTGAAAAAAGGGATTATTGGAGAGTTGATCCAGAACCCCCAATAATACCCTACTTTGTTTATCTTTGAAGTTACTGAATCAATTCTTTTTTAATTAATCCCCCCCAGAGTTCCTCCGGCTCCCTCACTCACCGAACGAATCATAGAAGCGGTAAAGCTTCTTCTCAAACATCGATTTTCTGTGAGAGTGTGGTACTTCCCCGGCCGAGCCGGCCCATTCTACTAGCAAAAGTGAATTTCGCCGGTAGCATGGTTCTACCACAACTTACAACTATACATTCATCATCATAATCAGGTCGTTTTAAGTGTCCACTGCAGGAGCACGACCCTCTCTGTACAAACAGAGCCATATAATAGCCAGAGCAGTCAGAGGATTTGGCCTACATTCTACACGCTAGCTAGATAATTAAATAAATAAATAATAATCTTTATAATATTAATATAATAATAATCTTTATTCAACAAAAAGCTTTTACAAAAACTCTGTAGTTGATTGGAGCCTCCTTTTAAGCGATGCGCCTGTGCCAGGAGACCCCGCTCTTCCATACCATAGTTATTGTTACAAACGTTTGAACACACTAAACACTAAAATAATTATGCTAGAAAATCCTCATGAAATTTGTATGTCTGTCAAGTGTGTATGTTGTTCTTGTATGTCAGTCGGTATGGACAAATCACACTGATTGAACTAGCCCCAAAGTAAGTTCTTAAGTAACACTTGTGTTATGGCATATTAACTCAACAATACTATATTTTGTAACAAATACTTATATAGATAAACATCCAAGACCCAGGTCAATCTGAAAAAGATATTTCTTTATCTTGACCTGACCGGGGATCGAACCCGGGAACATCCGTGTCACAGGCCGGCGTGTTGACCGCTGCGCCACGGAGCTCGTCAAAAAGGACTTGGCTAGAAAGGTTGGAGAGGTCTCTCTGATGTTTATAAGCTTTGTTTAGCTTGTGTTTCCTAAGTCCCTTCTACGACATCCACAGGAGACTTGGAGTAGTCCTATTCTACTCTGCCGAGAACCACACGACATAGAATAATCCCAGATCAAATTAAATATTATTTTACCTTATTGACATAGTCTTCTGGTTTTCTCTGCTTATCGACGAGTGACGGTTCCTTCACAATCGTCATGGGACCTTTCTCCACAAGCCCGTTACATACTTGAATGAAGCGCTTTCTGAAATCATCATCATCAGGTCTTTTTAGTCTCCACTGCAGGAGCATGACCCTATCTGTACAACCAGAGCCATATGTACATTGACGTGCTCCGTGGCGCAGCGTTCATCACGCCGGCCTGCGACACGGATGGTTCCGGGTTCGATCCCCGGTCAGGTCAAGATGGAAAAATGATCTTTTTCAGATAGACCTGGGTCTTGGATCTTTTTTTATATATGTATTTGTTATAAAATATAGTATCGTTGAGTTAGTATCCCATAACACAAGTCTCGAACTTACTTTGGGGCTAGCTCAATCTGTGTAATTTGTCCAAAAAAAAAAAAAAAAAATTAGCTGGAGCAGTCAGAGTATTTGGAGGGCCATTCATCAACCTAGCCCAAATATAAACAGATTTTAACCTAAAGTTCAGGTTTATCTACCCCTGAGTGTACGTAATGTAACAAAAGGTTAACAAAATAAAATAATACATGCACTTAAGGGGGCACACTAGGCATAGTAGCGACGCCAATCATTTTATTCCTAATACTTTACAAATACAAAGAAATCCAAGAATGTAAATCATATAAGCATTAGTAAATAACTTAAAGTATTTTGGGAATCATGTTTTAATATTATGAGAATCTGTCATTCAGAGAAAACGTGATTACCGCCAAAAACGGCCGTTTTTGGCGGTAATCTGATTCTCATAATTCTCACTGATTCTGATAAATATTAAACATGATTCCAAAAATACTTCAGGTTATTTACTAGAGCTTATATGATTTACATTCTTGAATTTCTGTCTATTTGTAAAGTATTAGGAATAAAATGATTGGCGTCGGTACTATACCTAGTGTGCCCCCTTAATGTCTGATATTGAGAACAATAGGCTGTCAATCATATCAAATGACAATAAATAAAAATAAAACTTGTTGTAAGATATCATGTGTATTTATTTTTTCTTCAATTGCGCGATTTTCAAACCAAAAAAACGACGTCTAGTGTGATATCGATTCGCCGTTGCCATTCTGTCAGACATTTTTATTATGATCCTTAATTGTCTAGGATACATAGGACTTACGTATTAATTGAAAAAGTTCTAAAAAATTTTAGGTACAAAAAAAAACCTGTGATATTGGGAGAGGGGGGGTTAGTCTCACCACGTATCACGAAGGGGGAGGCGGGGTTCAAAATGCTAAAAAGCTCACGTGATTAATGGACAGTTATTGTTGACCTTATGTTAATTCTGTGCTATTGAGGATGCAACTGGGGAGGCCTATGTCCAGCAGTGGACAAGTATAGGCTGATGATGATGATTGACTATGCACATACTTATAGTTGTAGAGAGATGCAAAGTCTATCAGCTCTTTGAT
This sequence comes from Rhodophaea formosa, assembly GCA_963082605.1. Lineage (NCBI taxonomy): Eukaryota > Metazoa > Arthropoda > Insecta > Lepidoptera > Pyralidae > Rhodophaea > Rhodophaea formosa. The sequence goes on from OY720226.1 coordinate 12,584,325, forward strand.
GACCAGGTAGCCATTGTCATTGTAGAACTGCAACTGCTCTTTAGACACCTCATATGTCATGGGCAACTCGGCAAATACGCTGAAAACAAACATTTTATTTCATAACTCTTAATATTTATCAATGCAGAAGACCAAGAAATGGATGTCTTCTGTTCACACACAATGGGCCCGAATAGGCGGCCTAGGTGTGGAAAATAGCCCACGGTAGCAGTAAGTATTTATCAAAGATCTTGGAGTAAAAAAATCAAGTATGACAATCAATAAGTATTCAAAGAAACCTAAACGACTGAATCTTGAATCTTGTGCTGACATTCCATTTAGTTTTTAAATATGGGCAAATTCACAAATATACATCGTCATCATCATCAGGTCTTTGATAGTCTCCACTGCAGGAGCATGACCCTCTCTGTACAACCAGAGCCACATATTAGCCAGAGCAGTCAGAGATACCAAAACTAGCTGAAAATCAGCACTGTGGCTCCCAACTATCAGCATAAACATATAAAGTCTTCAATATGTGGAACCTAGTATTTTAAAGATTTATACTTTCTTTTATATATATGTTTGTCTGTAAGGTAAATATTTATGGGCCTATATAATATTTTACTTGTTGCCTGAAATAAATGATTGGATTGATTGATAAAAAAAAAATATTGTTTTCTGATGATATTTTTTTTGCTAAACAACTAGTATTCTTTCTTTCTTGGTTAGGATTAACAGAAGTCCAGAGTTCATATAATAAGGAACAAGTCTACTATCTTCATTAGTAAAGATAAGCCCAAATTATTAGGTAATATTTGTGGATAACGAATTAACAATAGCATTTAGATAAGTCAATATTTAGTACTTACTGTTTAGGTATTACTCTCACCGATCCTGCTAGATGAGAGCACGAGAAATTCATGTTTCAACAAAAAACTAATAACATAAAAATAATAAATTACAGTCAATAATATTATGAAATTGGAACGAAACTTGTATGCGTGCGCGTACGCCACTCAGTGTATTACATTATCACTAATCATATCGTGACGCATGAAGAGTATTTATTCACTAGAATCCAACAGAGTTATTATGAGACGTTAGTAATGAGAATAATTTGTACTTTAGAATTACTTTGCTATTATTTTTCTCGTGTGAGTGAACTTTGTAACTTCTATTGTGCTGTTTGTTGACAATTGAGAACTATTTTCCCGTTTTTACTTTACGTCAATTGACATTGATTAATGTCACAAGGAAATTGTGTTTCTTTTGTAGGGAACGATTGCAAAAAGAATAATTTTTTAGGGTGTTTTGCTCAGTATGTTACCACACCACGCAGTCCTATTGATAATGAAGCTAAATTTTATATGTCTATAAATAAGATTTTATGGTGGTTGATTGATTACTTATTTAACTATGTACCTACATACTTCTTGGCAATAGTCATCTCCGGTCTGTATGATATCTCCCTAACAATATATTACAAGTACTATATTCAAGGCGTGATTTGGTTTCGCTGGCAAAAAGCGACCAGCAGGCCTATTTGTTAATTATTGAAAGCTAAGGTACTATACAATGCACAGATATTAGAAAAAAAAATTTTCATGTCTGTGGTACATTTTTGATGGTCATTTTGGCATCCATTACGGCTTACCTATCTTAAATAAAAAAAACCGGCCAAGTGTGAGTCAAACTCGCGCAATGAGGGTTCCGTACAATATGCTTCGTGAACACACACACAATGTGCAAAAATATGTTTTATTCAATTGACTAGCGCCATCTAGTGGTGTTTTAGTGAACTATTTTCCTAGATGAACTTATTATAGTGATTTTACCTCTTAATTTTCAAGTTATAGAATTCTTATTATTTTTCCTGTAATCTTCAAGGAATGAACTATATTTTGTAATTTTTTCAAAATTTTCGGCCCAGTAGTTTCGGAGATCAGGGGGGGGAATGGTCAATTTTTGCCTTCTTTCGTGAATAAAATCAAAAGTATAGATTTTACCCGAACACAAAAAAATATTTTTGTGATCCTCATAATGAGCTCTTTCATTTGATATATGACACAGTAAGGTTTGCAAAACTTTTTTTTTAAATTTTGTAATTGGGCCCCTGAAAATGACCCTTATTCCAAAAAAATCTTTATTTACTTTGCACATCCGTGTTTGGGTCATAGGATTACACCATCTTACCAAATTTCACCTAAATTGGTTCAGTAGATTCGGAGAAAATCGGCTGTGACAGACGGACGGACGGACAGACAGACGCCCGAGTGATCCTATAAGGGTTCCGTTTTTCATTTTTGTACGGAACCCTAAAAAGAATGACATGAAAGCCGCAGTGGATGTTTTTTTGACAGCGTTTTGAAGTCACCATCAGAAAGTTGTACACCACGTACTCCATTGGAGTTGTTAAATCAAAACTTAGCAAATAGGCCTGCAGGTCGTGGCGGGAATGGCGGAACCCGTGGGTAACCTATGGTACAACCGAAGACGCAGGCGCAGTTTTGCTGTGGTATCAAACAAGAGTCGAGCAAGTCTCATTTTGGGTTTTTATTAGATTAGGCCCGAACTGCACTGCAGGTATCAGGATAGTCGTGTCGTGCGTGGTTCCCGGCAGAGTAGAATAGGACCACTCCAAGTCATTCCGTGGATGTCGTAAAAGGCGACTAAGGAAACACAAGCTAAACAAAGCTTATTAATATCGAAGAGACCTCTCCAACCCGTCTGGCCAGCGTGGAGAGTGTAGGCCAAATCCTCTGTCTACTCAGGCTAGTATGTGGCTCTGCTAGTACAGAGAGGGTCGTGCTGCTGCAGTGGAGACTAGAAAGACCTGATGATGATGATGACCAATGAATACTCATTCATTAGTTCACTAACTTGCTCACACTTGGCGGAAGGAGGTTTTCCACTTTGGATATAAGTTTAATAAAGAACTATCACCGGCTTGGTCAAAGTCAAAATACCAGTTAGGTACATTCCTGGATTGAAAAAAAAAAGTTATTTCTAATAGTTGTTGACTATACGTTGAGTCTTAAAACAGATGCTATGCCGTTTAGTATTTTTTACTTGACAAACGTGCATTGAGTGCCGTGTGGTTCCTGGCAGAGTAGAATAGGACCACTCCAAGTCTTCCCGTGGATGTCGTAAAAGGCGACTTAGGAAACACAAGCTAAACAAAGCTTAAGCTATTAGCTAACATCAAGATACCTCTCCAACCCGTCTAGCCAGCGTGGAGAGTGTAGGCTAAATCCTCTGACTGTTCGGGCTAATAAATGGTTAGGATAGTCAGAGAGAGTCGTGCTCCTGCAGTGGAGACTAAAAAATACCTGATGATGAAACGTGCATTTTAGGTGGATAGGATAAACTGCACCTATCTAACCTTGCCTTTGTTAGTAAAATAGTAAAACATATTTAGCACAAATATAAGGAGCTTTATTTATTTACAGCTTGGCATAATCTGAGAGCACTTACAAGTATATTATAACTTAACAACCTGGTGTTCTGCACATAAAAATTATATTCAGAGTGATTGTGATATTAATTTAAAATCCCTTCCACACTGGTTCAGGCTTGGAATATGCTCCAACAAACAGTGGCAGCTCCTTCTCTGTATTGACAATCATGAAGAAAAATGGCCTATTGGCCACGAAAGACTCGTCCAGGGACCTCCAACCCAACTCAGCTTCCGTGACACTTGCTGCTTCGGTCCCTTCTTCAGTCACTTCTATCTTAGCTTTCTGTATGAAGTTATTCACAAACACTTCGACTCCTAGATCGAACTTGGCACTATAATCAAATATGCTCCTCAATCCCATATCTGTTAGCAACTCTTTCAGATTATCCAAATCTGAAGAAATTTCAAATGTTGGTATTTGCACGTCCAATGTACGAGGACCATCCATTTCGAATTTCCTAAAAACTGTAGCAATACTCGCATCCTTTATTTTATAAATCATCGACGATAGAAGAACTCCAGAATATGGCAAGAAAATCAGCATAGAATACTCTTTAGTTTGGCCATAAGGAAGCTGCAATACTGTTGCCTGAAGTTGATCAATGTTTGAATAGTTAAATTGTTCATGCAAGAACATTAACTTCACTCTTCCTATAACAGCTCCTAACTCGTTGTGAAAATCAGCTGTATCTGTATTAACGGAAGAAAATGCTTTCGTCCACGATCCTTTGAAGTATAAAGAGTCAAGTAAGATCAAGTTAGTGTCGAAGAAATCTGTAGGAGTAACAATTTCGTTTATATTACCGTGTGTGCTCTGACTCACGAATTCGTTTATAGTCATTGCTGTTCTTGCACTATCATCGAAGTTTAGTTTTAAAACTTGACACATATTAGTTTGATTCAGATTCGAAAGGAAAGTGGCAGTAATGAACGGAGTGAACGATTCGTCTATGACCACTAAAGGCGACCGTTTAACAGTGACATCATCTTCTGAATTCATAGCATCATTGATAACTTCCCAGTACTTCTGGTTAAAACATCTGTGAGGGTGTAGTTTCAGCACTTTCTTCAGTTCAAACAAAGTTTCCTCTAAAGCACCGGTAGATAAAGCCGAAAGCAGTATCCATTGCGAGATGGGTGAAGACACGAAATGGTTTTCTTTATCCTGAGCCAGTCTTGTAGCTAAAGCCATTGTGAATTGATACACCGGTCTTTTCACTTGAACTTTTGCTATTGGTAGCGTACATTGTCCTGATATTGAAGGGAGAACTGCACTTATTAGTAATGTAATACGAAACAGCGCCATATTGTCACAAGAGCGAGGGATCCACTAGAGAGATATGAAGATGACAGAAAAATGTAAGGCCTTATCGTGTGACCTCTCGATAAACGCAGAGGTTGACTTTGGCATGAATGGTCGATATAATATTGAAAATGCCTTTATTTTAGAGATGACATAAGTATTGTTATCAGTGTGCAACTTGCGTAAACACATTTGGCCTAAATCACGATTTTAATTATGTAAGTTGCAGTTTCGAATGTCTTTGCTTTAATATTTGATCAGGCGTTTCGAACGAAACAGGTCGGACTTCGAATCTAAACTGATACAGCAAGGCCTAGGAAAATATTTTATTACGAGATATATTATATATTTTCTCCCGTCTGGTCAGCGTTAAGAATGTAGGCCAAATCCTCTGACTGTCCTGGCTAATATATGGCTCTGGTAGTACAGGGTCATGACTCAGCTCCTGCAGTGGAGACTAAAAAAGTCCTGATGATGATGATATTACCTAATATGGGGTCTCACCGCGATTACTTTTGAGATTTGTCAAATAATTTGCCAACATTGTAGCTGCCATCTTATTTTTTAACTCCAGTTTTTTTATGCTTGATTAATTAAAGTCCGTAGTGATATTAACTGTGTTTGCTACCGCGAAAGCTAAACATCGAATAAGTAACTGAGGATGTACCCGTAAAACCATCTTTTTCGTTGAAATGCAAATACTAGAAAGGTTATAGGTTTCCAAGTAAACGCGTTACCTAGTAGGTAAGTCATCATCATTTCGAGTAGGTGACACGGTCAGTCGACCATGCACACCCTGAGTTCTTCGGAACCGCCTCTCGGTCTCTGACGTGGTTCCTTTAACGACTCCCAGATGGCAGCCGGGACCAACGGCTTAACGTGCCTTCCGAAGCACGGAATCATCTTTCTTATCAGACAATCAGGTGATTCATGCCTACAATGTCCTAACCAAACTGGAAACAACTTAATTAAGTATGCTTCCCGTGAGAATCCAACCCACGACCCCCGGGTCAGTAAAGCAAACGCCTTAACCACTGGACCACAGGGGCAGCTGCGTGGTTCCCGGCAGAGAAGAATAGGATCACTCCAAATCTTTCGGCGGATGTCGTAGAAGGCGACTTAGGAAACAATAGCTAAACAAGACTTATAAACATCAAACAGACCTCTCCAACCTGTCTGGCCAGCGTGGAAAGTGTAGGCCAAATCCTCTGACTGCTTTGGCTAGTAATGGCTTTGGCAGTAGGTACTTGCTTGGGTCTTGCTCCTGCAGTGGAGACTAATTTACTTGTTTGGCGTTTCTTCTTTTGTTAGGTTTTGAGAAAGGCATATGGTACCTACGGAACACACCGAGTACAAATCCGATCCGCACCTTGCCGGTTATTATTTTATATGTAAATGTAGGGGGGCACACTAGACACAGTAGCGACGCCAATCATTTTATTCCTAATACTTTAGAAAATAGAAAGAAACCGCCAAAAACGGCCCTTTTTGGCGGTAATCTGATTCTCATAATTCTCACTTATTCTGATAATATCAAACCTGATTCAAAAAATACTTCTGGTTATTTACTAAGGCTTATATGATTTACATTCTTGAATTTCTTTCTATTTGTAAAGTATTAGGAATAAAATGATTGGCGTCGCTACTGTGCCTAGTGTGCGGTATCTAATCAAGCTATCGCAACTATCACGACTGGTCTAGTATTTAATAGACTTGATAATTTCGTGATCGGCCAAGTACCGCTACGGGGTCGTTGTCCCCGCTATGATAATGTGGACACGTCAGGTCAGGACTAAGAATATCTTTGTTCCTTCTACTAATACATACTTAGATTATACTAGCAGTTCGCCCCGGCCTCGGGCGTGGTATATTATAATTTTTCTCTACTAAAATAAATAAAAATAAATAAATATATAGGGACATATCACACAAATTGAGCTAGCCCCACAGTAAGTTGTGAACTTGTGTCGCAGGATACTAACTCAACGATACTATATTTTATAATATATACTTATATAAATAAACATCCAAGACCCAGGTTAATATGAAAAAGATCTTTTTCCATCTTGACCTGACCGGGGATCGAACCCGGGACCCTCGTGTCGCAGGCTAGCGTGTTGACCGCTGCGCCACGGAGCTCGACAAAAGAAAGAAAGAAATATTTTATTTGCGTTTGAATATAATGGCCACGTTTAGCATTCCTAAGATTTGCGCCCAATCCCTCGGCCTGTTTCTACAGCCCGCGCGGGAAGAGAAGCAGCTGGTAGGTACATTCTATGTTTTTTCTTCTCTCCCAGTCTAGCATGGAAGAGATTTCTACTGATAGAATAGTATTTTATGCAACGGTTTTATAATAGGGGACTTAAAAGGTGAGTGGCGCGGGTAGCGATATGAGCGACCGAAGCGGGCAAATTTCGCCCTAATTATAAAGCGTTGCATACAATATTTTGTATACGACTTTAAAAAAAATGCATAACTAGTAAAACTACCTAGTAAATATTCTGATATCTATGAGTAAAACATAAATTTTGAGTTTGACAACTAACTCGCGGGAAACGTAAACATGACAAAATTTTGAGTATGGCTCAGAGAATAGATTTAAAAAAACAAAAATTTTGCTCAGAGCAATAACTTTAGTTTTTGAATTAATTAATTATTTAGTGAAATCCTGCAAAAATACTGACAAACACATCCCGACCTGTTACTTTTCAGATGTAAGTAAGGCAAAGTACGTTTTATTTAAAAAAAATAAATGTATTTATACGCCATTTTAAATGTCAAAATCCTTAGTAAGTTACAGAAGATAGTACGAATAGTGATGCCCCCCCCTCTCTTTGATTCTCCTTCACTTTATAACTAACGCAGTTAAAATAATGACCTCAAACTGACAGATAAAAGTACAGGAGAAGAAAAATATTATGTTAGTAGGTCATTCACGTGTTGTCAAGATTGCCGACTGTACACTGTACTGTAAAAACACATTATTGTTAATTGAAGACATTCTAAAACGTTACATCAATCAAAACTGTGATTTTAAGGGGTACTCCACTCATGAATACGTACAATTTTTCTGCGGAAGGATCAAAAATATGCTTTTAAGTCCATTATAAATAAAAGACAGTGCCCAGTGTAGGTAAATTTATTTATTTTAGATTCCTTTTATTTATTTATTGTTCTTTGTTCAAAGCCTTGTTTACGAGTGTCAAAAACACATGGGTAAAATAAAATTAGGAATTGACAACTGTAATGTCAAATTCATCTGTGTTATCTGTGTATCAATAGTATCAGTGTTGAAACTCAAAAAATGACAGGGTTCAGCTTTCATTGATTTGTGGTGGGAAGTCAAGGGGTACAGTTGAAGTTTGCCTTGTACATTTTTGCAAATTGATTTTAGTGGACTTTATAATATGAAATTGGTGTAGTTTGGTGTTACAAATGCTCGTGCTCATGAACAATTTGTGAAATAGTTTAAGTGGACTGATAAATGGACTCGTATAGATTTGCCGCCAGATCTTTGATGCTACTTAGAAAAAATTTACCGTACAACACCGATACTTACCCCCTTATTCATAAAAATTAACAAATGCTAATTAAACCTATGTTAGTTAAAATATGTTTTGTCTTTATCACACACTCTTATGTTTGCCATTGAAAGAACGAGACAAAACATATTTTAACTAAAATAGGTTTAATAAGCGATTGTTATTTTTTATGAATAAGGGGGTTAGTATCTCATTATACTGGACATTGGCAGAATTACTGAAATTTCGGTGAAAGCCATAATATAAAACAGAAGAAGAAGAAGAAGCTTTCATTAGCCAGATTACTAATTTGCAAATATTTCGGAAATGATCCCTTAATCGAAAAATGGTGTTCTCAACCTCACAATATTTTTTAAAGACCTATTTAACAATACCCAACACGATGGGATTGTATAGAAAAAAATAATATTAAATATTACTCCCTCTTTACTTATAAGGGAGCTAACCTAAAAAAAAATTTCAAGATTTTTTCTACCACTTTTTTGGCATGATTAATATACATTCCCATACCAAATAACAGCTTTCTAGTACTTATAGTCTCTGGGTAAAACCGCAGACGGACAGACCGACATGGCGAAACTATAAGGGTTCCTTGTTTACTACGGGACCCTAAAAAGGTGAAAATCGAAAAATAAATTCAGACTTCTTATAGAAATTCGCCCAGCTGATCGGCGACATTTGTATGGGAGGTATAAATTTTTTTACGTTTTATTCCTTATTTTTCTTACAATGGTCCCGAGATTACAATATAGTTCATAGGTACAAAATCACCTGTACAAGAACAACTTTTACTAAGTGTTTTAACGCAATTTATTGTAAATATACTGTTGGTGTGCCTTTTCCAAATAAATAAATAAATGACAGCCGAGAACAACGGCTTAACGTGCTTTCTGAAGCACGAAGTCGAGATGTTACCAGTAATGTCCATATAAAGTCAACGATAATTTCACAAAATGGCAGCCATAGCGATCGCCGAGACACCGTTATCTTAACAAGAAGAGCTTCGAGCTTAATTATATGCTCATTAAAAGCTGTTCAAAGCATGATGGCCAAAAAAACCTATGTTTTCATATTCGTCCGTGCTAGAAGAACATATTATCGGCCTAGTGCAAGAATCATTAAGTGACCAATGCAACAAGTCGAGTGATCAATTAATTAGTTTTAGTAATATTCAATGTCCTATTATTAGCATAAGTTATGTAGTCTTGACAATGAAAACAACTGTTTTTTTAAGCTTAATATCTTTATTTGTAAAATCAAACGAGTAACATAACAAATAAGAAAAGCAATTATAAATGGAGTTAATGACTTCTAGTCATTTAAATATGGTCAAGTTTTGAATTAAATATTTCTTAAACAAATACAAATCAGTGTTATTTCTCATAGAAAAGAAACAAAAAACAAATAATCAGCATTATTTGCGTACCTAGTTCTAAATAGTAACCAAAAATTAACTCTTATTCTAACAACATTATAATAATCTAAAGCAAAGACAATATAATAGTAACGTTAAAGACAATTGTCATCTTTTGGAAAACATAGATGCCACCCTTAAGAACGCATTGGAAACCTCGAGGGAAATTCTTGGATTCAAGGCTCAATTTGGTGTCATCGGAATAAGAAAAATTACTTGTGCAGCACTCTCCGGCTTTTCTTTCTTCGGTTCACAGTGTGTCTTTGTGAACTAGAATATTGAAATTGCCTTCTATTGAGATACACTGTGCAAAGGACGCAATTGAAGCTTGGAAGACTTTTTGTCCCAATGAAAACATCCTGGAGGCACCAACTCGTCAAAAACTTTGGGATGATCTACTAGTACAAAGAGCTCGTGATATTCTGGTTCAAAACTCTATCAGTGATTCAGACCGCTCAAGGCTTGTAGCAGTATCAGAACGCGAATCTGGTCGTTGGCTACACGCTCTTCCATCAGTAAATCTAGGAACACTCTTCGACAATGGCAGTTACCGGATGGCTATCGGTCTTTAAGGTTAGCTGCTGCCATTGTCGAACATCATCAGTGTCCATGTGTCAGCGACGTTGACGGCTCCCTCAATGATACTATCAAGAGGGCGCTTGCCACCATTAATATCCCTAGTGTGTTAGAACCTCCGGGGATAGCACGCGATGATGAGCGTCCCGACGGCTTAACACTAGTCCCCTGGAAGTGAGGGAGGGCCCTCGTGTGGGATACTACTTGTGTCGACACGATGGCCCCTTCTCGTCTGGGGGGGGGACAGTCCTAAGAGCTGGGGCCGCGGAGGAGGCTGCAGAAGACGCCAAGCGGCGCAAGTATGCCTCACTTTCTATTGACTACATATTTGTTCCGTTTGGCGTTGAAACTTTTGGTCCATGGGGCTCTGGTACAAAAAAGTTTTTCAAACTTTTAGCGCCTCAGCTTGTCGACGCTGCAGGTGACGGAAAGGCTGGCTCTCACATATAGCCAAAGGCTCTCACCTCGGACAAAGTGCAATCGCCATCCAACGAGGTTATGCAGCCAGCGTTCTAGGCACCATGCCACATGGAGAACATTTATTATAAGATTTTTAATTTTGTACAAATAAGCCAGTACTTTTGATATTTTATTATATATTTTTTTTACTTTCAAGTTTAGTTGTATATTTTGAATAAGTAATTTTTAAAGTATAATTAAATAAAAGATAGTGCAGATAGTGACTTTTTATGAAACATTCCGAAGTATTTAATTAATTTATCTTAACGATTTTTGTTCTTACGAAATATGGTGTTTTAATACCTTTCTTGCGGAAAAAACAAAATGATTTTTGTGTCAGTATTACTTCTCAATTCGTAATTATCGATTATATTGCTTAGTATCGGCTCGTTCACGAGTACGCGCGTCAGGCGCACGCGGCAGAGGTAGGCGCCTGTCCAAACTATAAAAGCTAGCAATTAGTGAGTTTTTGTATTATATTGATGAGAATCAAGGCGACTTCTTAGCTGTTATTAAATGATTTTTTGTAGTTAATGGGTTCTTGCACTAAGCCGACGATATCTATTATATATATAAAAGTGAAAATCACTCACTCATCACGAAATCTCAAAAACTACTTGGCCAATGAAGATGAAATTTAGCAGAAAGGTCGATTGTGACTAGGATACGTCCGCTAAGAAAGGATTTTTGGAAATCCATCCCTAAAGGGGTGAAAAAGGGGTTGGCAGTTTGTATAAAACTTCGTAATTTTTAAAGTGCGATTCATGAAATTTTTGTGTATCTTAGTAGTAAGTAATAATAATAATAATAATACTTTATTAATCTAAATGAGTACCAAAATACAGAAATCCTTAAAAACTACAGTTACGACAATCTACTTTCATTTCACTATGGACCCTGCACTAAGCGAAGCTTGTATCGCAGGGGTCCAATTTACATCACATTTACACTTACATCATCGGCTCTAATAATACAATTTTTACAATGGAGTGTCAGAGGGCTGCAACTGTGTGGTGTATAGGATGCATGTAAGTGGGTGAGTGCTAGTGGACATTTCATGGTAAAATGGCTTCGGTTTGTGAGTAGTCCAGCGTCCTCAACCATTCCTCGATAGCATGCCTAGCTCCAGGCCTGGTACATCTCATCATATTGGGGATAGCGCGACAGGCCTGATTATAAACATGTGTAAAGATGAAGGGTGGAAGACGCTGTGCAAAAGCTGTATAAACAAATGAGACCTTTAGTCTAGGTACTCTCCTTTTTATGAGCTCGTCGTAATCGCTTGAATTAAGTACAGATTTATGCAATGAAATAGAAGCTCTCAGAATGAATAACTGTCTAACTCTCAAAACGTTACATTCTCTATACAGAAGATCAGTGCTGAATCTATATGGTTTATTAAGCATGACCTTAAGGACTGCGCGCTGAGCTCGTTCTAGAGTAAGCATTGAGGATTTTGCCGCACCGCCCCATGCTCTAATACAGTATATGAGATTCGATTGACAGATTGATTTGTATACCAGGATAAGAGTGTTACGATCTGCACACTGTCGAAGTATTTTCATGATGTGAATCACTTTACGAGTTCGATTAGCGAGGTAGGTTACGTGTGCTTTAAAGGACAACTTCTCATCAATTACAACACCAAGGTATCTCAGATTTGACGCACGCGAAATACTGTCGCAATCACAGTAGATTGAGATATTACTTCGTGATAGACACTTAGTATTATGTAATTTTATAATTTTGTTCATGGGAGGTTGTGAAGCTAGAGTCTTATGGAAAGCAAGGTACTGGGTCTTTGTGATGTTTAAGGTCAGGAGATTTCTGGTCAACCAGTGATTTATCTTAACCATTCCCTTTTCCGCGTTTTCGTAAACTTGCGCCCATGATTTACCACGAAATAAAATAACTGTATCATCTGCATAGCAAACGACCTCTCCATTATCCAGGCACACGTCAAATATATCGCCAATGTAGAGAATGAAAAGGGTTGGTCCGAGAATACTGCCTTGGGGGACGCCATAATCTATTGAAGTAGCATCGCTAAAATTATTATCTAATTTGAGCATTTGTTGTCTACTTGTAAGGTAACTCTTGAACCATTCCTTAGCTATGCCACGAATCCCAAAATTTTCAAGCTTTTCAATTAGTATTTTGACGGAAATTGTAAAAAGTAGAAAATAATAATGCATTTATAACATTTTGACAATTCCATCCCCATTGGGGTGAAATAGGGGTTGCAAGTGTGTATGAATCTTCGTCATTTTTGAAGTTAGGCACAAAAAAATTTAGATTTACTTTTTTGTTTAATAAAAAATAATACTGCCATTATTGAATTAAAAAAAAATTGCACCCCTAAAAGTGTAAAAAAGAGGTTGAAAGTTTGTATGAAACTTCTTAATTTTTAAACTGAGAGAGATGAAATTTTAATTTTAAGCCCTTGGAATATAAAAAACAAAATCCGATATTTGAATTTCTAAAATTTTACCGCTAGGGTTGAAAAGAAAGATTTATGCGTTTTGAAGGGAAACCAGAGATGCCGTGTCCAACGCGTCTGGTCAGCGTGGAGAGTGTAGGCCAAATCCTCTGGCTACTCTGTATATTGCTGTGGTACTACAGAGAGGGTCGTGCTTCTGCAGTGGAGACTAAAAAAGACCTGATGGATGGATGGTGAAAAGAAGGGGATGGAATTAAATGTTCAACTTCGTGGGGTCTGGAAGTGAACGACATGAAATTTTAGATTTACGTCCTGGATAAGTAAAAAGAAGCAATGCTGGATTAGTAATGCATGTAAAACGGAACCTTTTTATTCCGAAACTTTTGAGACTACACAGTTGAAACTTAGTAAGTACATGTATTCTGTGGACTGACTTACGATTTATATACAAAAAAATTAAGGGAAATGAAATGCATGCAAGGAAATGAAACGAATTGACGGAATGGAAATTAATTTTTTTTCTTCAAACCTATACCTGCGTGGTTTCTATAGATAGGTCTTTAAAAAAGACACTGCGATTCCTAAAACCATTTTTTGATTCTCAAAGCCAAAATAGACTGAAAGATAGGCACCGCTAAAGTGTAACCCTCTAAGTTTTAAGATAAGAGAGAAAAACAAAATAGTAAGTATATGCTTGGAGAAGCGAGCGTGTAAATAGCTCGCTTGTTGAAAGATTTTTGGCGGTTTGATTCTGACCACAACCTGGATCAGGTCTATTATTGGGGAAGGAGATGGCAACTCAACGGACTCAAATATCGCTTACCTCGTGACGAATCGTGGGCTACTCCTTTCTCCTATGGGGTGCAACAGCAGCAGCAATCGCAACCAGCTGCGATGTAAACTCGCGCTTGTACTTGAGCTCGATTTTTCGGCGCGCGTGCGGCTTTTTTGACAGCGCGGTCGCAGTGACCTCCGAATCAGAACTAAATGCCGAAGAATGTATGAGATCTCTTTCGGCGGCACGGTGTTTCCCATTCCGCTCTTGCCCTTAGTCGCTGAACGAGACTGCGATATCAAGCCGTCTCGTTGCCTCACCAGAGAAATGACAAATGACAGGGATGGAATATCAGAGGCATTTATGGCCTCAACAATGCTGCTCATTTCAATAAACATTTTCAACGAAAATTGGAGTTTTTAAGATTTGTCATTTTCACCGACACTATGAAAAAAAGGAAAGCTATCTTTGCTGGCGAAAAATTATAGAGGTTTTATCTAAGCTTGCTTCTACGGAACTCTTCATGGGCGAACCCGACTCGCACTTGGCCATTTTTTTTAAATTGCACCCCACCATAGACGTAAAGTGGCCGTGGCTCCACACTCCTTAAAGTGGCAGTGGGCGGGGCACGCAGCGCATAGAAACTATTAGGCAGAAAGTCAGTGGATCAGCGCAGCGTCGGAAACCCACCAACCACCACGTGGTCGGATGACCTGGCCAAGGTCGCAGGGAAACGCGGGATGCAAGCCGCGCATTTTGGAAATCCTTAGGAGAGGAGAAGTCCACTGCTGGACATGAGTCCAACAGTGGACTTCTTGGAAAAATTATAGGACTAGGTAGATATTTTTTCATCGGAATCGGTTTAGTCGTTTTTGAGATATTTTTTACCCAAACCAGCATGGAAGTATAAATAGATATTTTATTGTTCTTTTTTATTATGATTTCGACGAAAGCAAGCTTGGTTGCTTATCATTAAATTTGTTACTTCTAAATCCGGTCATGCTTTTTGGAAAGTATATGAAATGTCAAATCTCGATACAGTAAATATAACGAAAATAATAATTTAACGAAAAACACAAAATAGCCCACAAAACCTAGGTACCTAGGTAAAAATTATACAATGTATACGTTTGCAATTAAAAACAACATTTACGCATTGTTTGAACGCAACTCCATCTAGTATTTCTTCATGCTGCACAATATTATCGATGAAATGATATTCCATGTTCTTTTCTATGCTGGGAACTGCCACAGCCACAGGGCAGGCAAAATAGTACTCAACTTAAAATATAAATGTTGTTGTTGGTATTGCAGCACCATTGCTGTGTCCAATGTAACAAAGATTTGACAGGAGTTTGTGGTGGGAAGTTAAGGGGTGCAGTTGGGGTCTACCTTGGACGATTTTGCAAATTGATTTTGGTGGACTTCATAATATGAAATTGGTGTAGTTTGGTGTTATAAATGCTCGTGCTCATGGAACAATTTGTGAAATAGTTAAAGTGGACTGTTATATGGACTCGTATAGACTATTGTCACCTTAACCTTGACCACGAGACATCAAAGAACATACGCCATCTTTGATGCTACTTGTTACAACTTTACCGTACAACACCGATACTTAGTATCTCAATTTACTGGACATTGGCAGAATCACTGAAATGTCGGTGGAAGCCATTTTATAAAACAGAAGAAGTTTTTTTTTTAAGTATTGTTTTACGGCCCTGGATACAAGTCCTTTAGAGCCTTTCTTCATTTATTTCGCGAGTTATTCTTCTTTGTTGTCAACGAAATGATGGTGTAAGTAATTCATTTCGTTGTTTTCACGGAGCCCCTGGCGACAACTCTTCGCGAATCCACTGGTTTCATCATTGACGACGCAGCAAGGCGGACAACCACCAGCCCGCTATGTAAATCTCACTACAGCCGCACAATGACAGTCTATTTTAGTTATTCTACACATTGTTCTTAAATATGGGCATTTATAACACAAAATGACACCAATTTCACATTATAAAGTCCACTAGAATCAATTTGCGAAACAATCCAAAACAGACACCGTGTAGTCCGCAAAAATTCCCGCCAAGAACTCCGAAGAAGAAGAAGAAAGATTTGACAGTGTCATCGTTCAGTGAAAACTTTTTTCAATTTTTTGTTGTAACAAACCTTGCACAAAGTTTTTGCAAAAAAAAAAAAAAATGTTCATGTCTTTGATTATAAATGCGAAAGTACCACCCTAGACCTCATCCTTGCTTCCCATCAGCATGTGGTCCTATAGATTGCGCCACTCGTTGGTATATGTCGCAGGGATTTTGTCAAAAACGTGACATTATAGTTTCTCTAGTGAAATTATAATTACACTGATTATTGTCAATAACGTCTGGTTCGTATAATTTCACGGGCTCTTTTCAGAGTTATTGTAATTTCACTGGGCCGCAATAGTGATATTATAATAAATCTAGGTTTATTATGAGTTGCGTTTGTGGTGGGAGCCCTACGTGTTCTGATTGGTCAATTTGTTATTAATTTATTATTCTATTTGTTATGTCATTTAAATTACTTGCTCAATTATGTAACTTACCAACTTTTTTAAGTAACCTATTTTGACAAAAAGTACATAATTATTATTCATTTATTTTTATTAATTAAGCTTTATTCAAATCCAAAAATTGATGCTAGTGACTAAAATGTTACTACCAGTATTACGTACTATTAAGCTTATAGTTATTAAAGTTATGATTTGATTAGTAAGCGTTATAACTTTTTCAGCATATTTTAAAGTATAGATAGAACTATAAAAAGAGACAAGTTAAATTAAAAAAAATCTTTTCTAAAATATGTTTTTATATTTCCTAAGTCTATGTTTAGTACTTGTCGGTCAGGTGGTAACGAATGCGGACCAATCAGCGATCGCTCTGAAAATCTAACGGCTCTCATAAACCAGTGTTTTTGTCTAAATATCACTACCTTACAATGTCACTGCATCGGTCTAGTGAAATTATAATGGTACTGAAACTAGCCCGTTAAATTTTAAGTAATACAAACGATTGACAATAATCTGTGTAATTATAATGTCACTAGTGAAATTATAATATCATGACTTTTATAATATCCCTGCAACATATACAACATTACAAATCTACCATATTATGAGAATTTAAAAATATTATTCACAAAATATATCTTTTCATCATAAAATCAGAACAATATTATAAGCATATTTTAAAATGACAACCAATTTATAGTAAGTTTAGGCTAACGTAGATTACCGCCATCTACTATCGAGTGGAAAGCAACTCTGCAGCGCCATACATTCGCCTACCATGGTCCAATATTTTTGTATGAGGTTGGCAGTCCATTACGTTTTTTTTTTGCTATGGCTTTCACGCATAACGTATTTAGCCAGTATCAAGTAAGAAGTTTCCCGTGCCTTTGCGAGTTTGTTCTATGGAGCCCCTGGCGACAATCCTTCACGAATCCACTGGTTTAATCATAGCCAACGCAGCAAGGCGGACAAACACCAGCCCGCTATGTAAATCTCACAACAGCTGCACCATGACTATTTATTTTAGTTATCCCACACATTGTTCTTGAACATGGGCCTTTATAACACTGAATTACACCGATTTAACATTATAAAGCCCACTAGAAACAATTTGCACAACAATCTAAAACAAACACCGTGTAGTCCGCTAAAATTCCCGCCAAGAACTCCGTCTATTACGTTAGTACACAGCTCAGATTTATAGTTCTGTGGTACACAGACATGAATTTTTTTTTCTAATATCTATGCGTTAGTATGACTCAATCTAAGGATCACAGAACTGGCAGGATAGAGGTCGAACGCACTCAAATTATTAATAAAAAAATGGTTAGCAATATGACCTGTGAATATGACATAATGTGACAAATTAATAATAAAAAAAATTTGGTTAGCACGTGTCACGGCAAATGAAACACTTTAAGTTTTAGAAAAATATCAGCTTATTGTTAGTAAAATTATTGTCAAGGAGAGTGCCGGCAACAGACGCAGAGCAGGCGGATACTGCTGCCTTAGTAAAAGGTTTCCGTTCATGTTCTTTACGGAACCCCAAAGAAAGCGTTTGCCTATAGTACGTATAGTAGCGGCCTAGAGCGCCTGCGTCTACCAACAGAGCTCCGGCGAATCCTCAGGGCGAATCTCGTGCGGTCACGACCCATGTACTGGTAAAATGTCGCTAAGAATCTGACGCGCGAAAAAAACTACGACAACAAAATTGCACGGATTATCAGTGAAAAATAACAAAAATGTGGTTCAAAACAGTGCTACTGTTGACTTTCATATTTGTTTTCCAATGCAAACAAGTCTCATCACACTCATCAAGGATCATACGTCGCAGTAAAACCAAAACTTTGAAGGAGTTAAAACAATCGATTAACAAATTTTCAGTGGAGTTATTAGATATAGTCATTCAAGATAAGAAAGGGGACGATTTCGTATTCTCTCCATTGGTGATATGGCTGCAACTGATGTCTTTAGCCGAAGGGGCAAGGAAGATGACTTTAAAAGAAATAGAGGCAATAACAAAATATTCCACTGTACTATGTTCGAAGAGAAAATGGAAGCGAATCATCAACAAAATGAATTCAGACCTTAGCGATAATCTTGAATTGCGAAATATTATAATCATAGACAGGCTTCTAGATGTTAAATATAAATTTATGAATCGTGTCCAAAAATTACAAGGTGTCGATGTTTTATTGTACAACTTTAATAATATCGATAAAGTTGCGAATGAAACGAATAATTTTATAAAAAGTGAAACTGGCGGGAAGATTTCGAAAATTGTTTCTCCTAAATATTTCGATTCTGCGTTCTTAGTGAGTGTGGGAGCAGTGTACTATAAAAGTGCTTGGAAATCCGCCTTTCAAAGGCAGTATACATCAGTGAAGGATTTTTATAACTTTCATGGTGTAAAAATTGGGGAAGTGAACATGATGAAACAAACAGGATACTTCAATGTGACATATATCCCAATTCTTAAGTCGAAGGTGCTAGAGTTACCTTGCTCGAATGAGAGAATATCTATGTTAATATTTATGCCTAAGCAGTACAGATATTTAATGAATTTGTTTTACTTTATACGAAAGGTGCAACTACAGTCAGGCTTTACAATGTTCAAAATCACCGGTGCACAGTACGTAAATTTGGAATTACCTAGATTCAAAATAGATTTTGAGTTTGATAACATACCCGAGTTGATTTTTCATTTTGGTGTTAGTAGAATGTTTAATCCAGAACTGGCAAATTTTTTAGATATTAGTGCTCACACTATTTTCACATCTATGATGACTCAAACTTCTAGTGTAAAGGTTACTGAAGAAGGCGTTGAAGAAGGATCCATACTTGCCGAGAATCTCATAAACAATAAAAATAGTAGTTTTGCAAATTTCATTGTGAATAAACCCTTTGTTTATATGTTAGTTGATAGAAAGATAAATGTAATACTGTTCGCAGGGTTATATAGTAAACCCTCGGTGTACGATTGAGACAATGTAGTGTACTTAGGCTCTTGAAATGTTATTGTACAGGCGTTACAAATATGTACCTACGTCCGGTTATCACACTGATAACATTATTTAAGATTGAAACATTGATTTCGCTACGATCGTATATTCGTAGATGAATTCAGCAGTCTTAGAGATTTAATGCCTATTTTAACTTTAATTACTAGGTAGCTTTTAAATTACTAACTACTTAATGTTTTCGTCGATGAAAAATGCGAATAGAAAAAAAGGAAATACTAGATTCATCATCATCATCATCATCATCATCACCAGGTCTTTTTTAGTCTCCACTGCAGGAGCACGACTCTCTCTGACCATCATAACCATTTATTAGCGTGAACAGTCAGAAGATTTGGCCTACACTCTCCACGCTGGCCAGACGGGTTGGAGAGGTCTCTTTGATGTTTTTAAGCTTTGTTTAGCTTGAGTTTCCTAAGTCGCCTTTTACGACATCCACGGGAAGATTTAGAGTGGTCCTATTCTTCTCTGCCGGGAACCACACGGCAATAAAATAAAATTTAATTTTAATAAAAGACATATCAAGATTGTTTACACGTTGTAAGTAGCTAAACAAATGGACTATAGATCTATAAAAATATATGCATGTAGTAAAAAAATGGAATGATATATTTTTTACAAGCAGCACCTATTTATAGGGCTTGAAACTAAACCTCCAGTCTATATTTTAATCTTGGAATCAGGAATAGGAATAAAATACAAAATAAGCAAATTAATTAAAAACATCTCTCACAGGAATTGAACTAAAACTAAAATACATTCAGTTATCTTTCCGGTATTAAAATATTGCCAGGCAGGAGGCTCGAAATCAACTATTATACAAAATGGTAAATCTGTATGAAAATGTAGTTGAATCCCAACTTATTTTCTTTACATAATAGTTTATAAAAACAATAATTTTTAGTATTTATTTTTATTTTACTAAGATATTGTCATTAATTATCTATATTTAGAAATTGATGCATAATGATAGGATAGTCATGAATATTAGACTATAATAAAATATTTTATACACGTATTTTGTTTGATTTATAAACTCCCCGGCTGCGCCCGGACATGTATTATACCTATAATGCTTCCTCCTAAAGCACTCTATCTATTGGTGAAAACCACTTGAAAATCCGTGCATTTTGAGTTTATCGCAAACTGACAGACGATGCAAAGGGCTTTCTTTGTAATAATAAATAATTTGTAGTGATTTACCATAGCCAAAATTCCCCGGGTTATATATATTCTTAGACTGAGCATGCCTCTTAAATATTATGTTTCGCCATTTTGTGACATTCTGTCAAAGACAATAATATAATACCATGTGGTCTCAACGCCTTAATCTATTAATCTGAGCCTTTATCGTACGATTTGTTTTTAGAGACTCGCATAGATGGCGCCACTCGAAACTCGCCACTCTACCGTATTATGATTATAAAAACATGATTCACAAAATATATCTTATTAAAAATCAAAACAATATTTTAGGCGTAATATTTTAAAATGACTCCGTATATTTAGTAAGTTAAAGGCTAACGCAAATTACCGCCATCTAGTATCGACTACCAAGCAAATCTCCTGCGCCATACATTCGCCTGCTTTTCGCAACCTTAATTTGGTCCAATATTTTTGTATGAGGCGGGCAGTCTATTACGTTAGTATTATATTATATATAGTATTGTAGGTGAATGTATCGTGCAGGTCAGGGTTGTCATACTCAACTGCCTGTCCGGTGGTTGCATGCATGACATCGGGGGGTACGCGTGCCCGGCCTCTCCGAGCTGCTACTTTCCTATTCCCAATTCTTCCGAGCAAGTAGCATCCCTTATCCCTCTATCCCGCCCTACAGTCCTATAAACTCCTACCCCTCCCTTGCTTAAAAACGGTTTCAATGTGCAGCAGCATCGGAACCAAGATAAGCCAAACAAACTGCGCTCACCAACCCGTCTGCCAAGCGTGGTGAGTATGGCAAAACCCTCCTCAATGATTGTTGATATACCAAGGTCCCCAGTCCCCGGCAGTCCCGCTATTTCTGACTCCGGTCGCGGTCATGGTAAGGGGCGGTCAGGGCAGGGGATGCTAAAAATCTCAGGACGAGATGCGGCTACTACCCCCAACGAAGACTGGCCCTGGTAACACACAATATTCGCACAATGAGGCTAGACGAGAAGGTCGAGGAAGTGGAAGACGAAATGAGTAGGTTACCTTAAGGGGTTGTCTTAAGTCCGAAGAGAGGGAGAGGGCACGAAGACCCTTAAGTCTGGTAACCTAATCTATCACCTGGCCGTCCACAAGTCCCTCATCAACAACGTCATAACCATCAAAAGTGTTTCCTGTAGGGCAATATACCTGATGCTCAGAGTATCTAAAAGATACTCGCTGAAGGTAATACAGGTATACATAGATATGCTGACCGGGGAACACTCAGATGAAGAGGTGGAAGTGGTGTATGAGCACATTAGTAGGGCCATACACACTTTCGAAACCTATTTTACGGTTGTTATGGGGGACTTCAACGCAATTCTTGGTAAGTGGAGCGATGGAGAGTCCAGAGTGGGACAATTTGGATATGGAGCCCGGAATGGTATAGGTAGGATGGGACATAGGTTGGTTGATTTTCTGGAGGATGAGGGACTCTTTGCGATGAATTCTTTCTTTAAGAAGCCGCCTCACAGAAAATGGACCTGGATGCGCCCCAGCAGAAGGGGCCAATCCCCTGTCAAAAACGAGAGACTTCATATTGTTGACGAAGAGGGAAATATGCAACGATGTCTCTGTGATCAATAAGATTAAAATCGGTAGTGATCACCGAATCGTAAGAGGCATCATGCATATCAATCTCAGACGAGAAAGGACTCGCTTGATGAAGTCTACGCTCCGACCATCACCGGCCCATATCCAAAATGTCGAAGGTTTTCAACTGGAACTCTTAAATCGATTCGATTGCCTGAAGGATTGTGTCTTGGACGAGTTAAACGATGGGTTTGTAGACACTGTCCAGGCAGTTGGATCAAAGTTATTCAGGTCCCGCCCCAAAAAATCTCTCCCCAGACCCTGAACTTGATGGCCACGTGACGATCCATGCTGCTAAAGACCTCCGAAGTCGCGGACGTACATCGGCAGCTCAATAGACGAATCCAGAAACCCTTGCGACAGGACATTCGTTCCTTTAATACCGAGCGTATTAAGGAGACGATAGAGCAAAACAAACGCTCCAAAGTGTCCGATTGACTAAGCTGAGGAAGGAGGACGGCGGCGTAGTTTCGACGAAGGCCGAGGTGTTGGGAGAGATCTAGAGGTCCGTAGCCAAATCCATTGTAAGTTTGGCCAAAGATCCTAGGGCCAAACTAACCCGGTACTATACCGAAGACATCCCGGATATCCTGTACGCCTGTACGAGATTAGGATTGACCTCAAGCAGCTCAAACTGTTCTTCAATAAGGGCGATAATACGCTACTCTAGAACTACAGCACCCCATCACGCTCTTGAGCCACGTCTATAAGCTGTTTTCGAGGGTGATCACGAATCGTCTCACGAACAGGCTCGATGCCTTCCAGCCTCCCGAACAAGACAGTTTCCGAAAAGGCTACAGTACCATAGACCACATCCATACGCTGCGGCAGGTTATACAACCAAAGACCAAGGAGTATAATCGGCCACTATGCTTAGCGTTTGTGGACTATGAGAAAGCCTTCGATTCGATCGTAACATGGGCCGTGCTTCGGTCTCTTCAGCGATGCCGTATCGACCATCGGTACGGTATATTGAAGTGTTGAAGTGCTTGTACAGCAACGCCACAATGTCGGTCCGAGTACAAGAGCAAAATACGAGGGCTATTCCACTGCAGAGAGGTGTAAGACATGGAGATGTCATATCCCCAAAACTGTTCACCGCTGCAATGGAGGACGCCTTCAAGCTCCTGAAATAGGATGGACTTGCCATCAACATCAACGGCGAGTATATCACTCACCTTCGATTTGCTGATGACATTATCGTCATGGCGGAGTCGCTGGAGGATCTAAGTATCATGCTCAGTGACCTCAATGAAGTTTTCCAACAAGTGGGCCTTAAAATGAACATGGACAAGACGAAAATTATGTCGAATGTCCATGTTGCGCCTTCACCAGTGATTGTTGGAAACTTCACCCTTGAACCTGTAGAGCAGTACATTTACATGGGTCAATTGATCGAGGTCAGCAGCTCCAGTTTCCACTCCAGCTCCAGGCCACTTCCAACCGGTCGTATTGGAAATCTTTGGAGGAGGCCTATGTCAAGCAGTGGAATTATTGCGGCTGAAATGAATGAATGTATGGCGCAGGAGAGTTGCTTGCTACTCGATACTAGATGGCGGTAATCTGCGTTAGCCTAAACTT
Source organism: Rhodophaea formosa (assembly GCA_963082605.1). Classification (NCBI taxonomy): domain Eukaryota; kingdom Metazoa; phylum Arthropoda; class Insecta; order Lepidoptera; family Pyralidae; genus Rhodophaea; species Rhodophaea formosa. The sequence goes on from OY720226.1 coordinate 12,608,197, forward strand.
ACTTAATATAGGGTGTCATATTAAAATAGTACGCCTAAAATATTGTTCAGATTTTTTATAAGATATATTTTGTGAATAATGTTTTTATATTCTCATAATATGGTATATACAATGTTGTGTAGCAATTAGTAGCGCCCTCTATTCGAGTCTCTGAGAACAAATCGTACGATTAAGGCGTTGGGACCACATGGAGTAGGTAACTCCCTTTCTTATATATATATAAATATATATACGGACAAATCACACAGATTGAGCTAGCCCCAAAGTAAGTTCGAGACTTGTGTTATGGGATACTAACTCAACGATACTATTGTTTATAATAGATACTTATATAAACATCCAAGACCCAGGTCAATCTGAAAAAGATCATTTTCCATCTTGACCTGACCGGGGATCGAACCCGGGACCATCCGTGTCGCAGAGCGGCGTGTTGACCGCTGCGCCACGGAGGTCGTCACTCTGCTGCTCTTCGTTATGCTGAATCAGCAACTACAAACTTAGTCATGTGGTCCCAACGCCTTAATCGTACGATTTGTTCTCAGAGACTCGCATAGAGGGCGCTACTAATTGCTACACAACATTGTATCTCCCGTATTATGAGAATATAAAAACATTATTCACAAAATATATCTTATAAATAAAAACCATATTTTTGGCTTTTTATTTTAAAATTACACCTCCGTTTTAGTAAGTTTTAGGCTAACGCAGATTAAATTAGCCACTCGATACTAGATGGCGGTAGTCTGCACCGCCATACTTGGCCACACATACGACTCCTTTTCGCCACCTTAATTTAGTCCAATATTTTTGTATGAGGTGGGCAGTCTATATGTTAGTATTATATTGTTTTTGACTTAGTCTAATAAATGTTTCGATTTTGACTCATTTATGGTCTAATTACATTTCGATTACTCGTATCCCTCACTGAGATACAAGTGCAAATTTGAAATTACTCACTACTAATTCATATATTAGTGGCATCCCGCCAAGGTTTCTGCATGGCGATTCAGTGTTACTCATAGATACCTAGTCATTCTTATTCGTAGAAACATAGATACGTTTCAAGGTTGTATCAAAGACAATATAACACTAACGTACCTAATTAGACTGTCAACCTAACAAAAATATTGGCCCAAATTAAGGTGGCGAAAAATAGGCTATTGTATGCCACTGCAGAGTTGCTTTCCACTCGATACTAGATGGCGGTAATCTGCGTTAGCCTTTTTTTAACGTGGAGAATCCCTTCGGATACCGCACGGGCTACGGGAAGCCACGTGCGGTTATGTGGGGTGGCTACTAAACTCCACGGTGTCTCATTCAATTTTATAGGTGGAATAGTATCCGGGCATTTCCTTAGTTTTAGGAAACGTATTAGGAATAAACTTATTGGTGTCGCTAATTAGCCTAGTGCGGGCCCTTTTAAACCCAAACCCTCAATAAACGGTACCACCCCCTGACACGCGTGTTTCGTATGAAATGTCTTGATTTGGCGTCTCTGCAAGATTATTTTAGAAACATCTATAACCCTTTAATCTATAACAGAATAGAGACCCGCAAGAAAAAAGGTGAAAATCGGAGGAGGAACAAATTTAGACTTCCCATAGAAACTCGACCAGCTGATCGGTAAATTTTTACAGGTGGTCCACCTGTAAAAATTTGCCGATCAGCTGGTTCTAAATTTGTTTAAGTCTTAAGTTTTTTTCTTCTCCGATTTGCGTCTTTTTACTGTGAGGGATTCTGATTTTGAAACTAAGAGCATGTGGTCCCAACGCCTTAATCGTAAGATTATTCTCAGAGACTCGCATAGAGGGCGCTACTAATTGCTACACAACACTATATCTTCCGTATTATGAGAATATAAAAGCATTATTCACAAAATATATCTTATAAATAATTAGAACAATATTTTTATATTTTTATTTTAAAATTACACCTCAGTTTTAGTAAGCTAAAACTTACTAAATCTGAGGGGTAATTTTAAAATAAAACGTAATAGACTGTCCACCTCATACAAAAATATTGGACCAAAAGGTTGCGAAAAGCAGGCGAATGTATTGCGCAAGAGAATTGCTTGCTACTCGATACTAGATGGCGGTAATCTGCGTTAGCCTTTAACTTATTAATATACGGTGTCATTTTAAAATATTATGCCTAAAATATTGTTTTGATTTTATATATTTTGTGAATCATGTTTTTATATTCTCATAATATGGTAGATACAATGTTGTGTAGTTTCGAGTGGTTTCCATCTATGCGAGTCTCTGAGAACAAATCGTACGATTAAGGCGTTGAGACCCCATGGCCATACCTACAAAAAGGTTTCTCAGTTTTAGCAAAGACAAAGACAATATAATACTAAGTTTGAGTAAGTTTAGGCTAACGCTTGGTAACGCCATCTAATGTCGAGTGGAAAAAAGCACATTAAAAAAATAGCGCCATCTAGTGTTGAGTGGAAAAAAGCACACTAATAAAAAAAAAGGTTTTAAAGAAAAATAGTAATGATGTTTACAATCAATTTGTCCTCATCCTATTGACCAATTGGATGCCCTCATTCGTAAAATAAGGAATAAGCATTTTTGTATACAGTTATTGTGTCAATATTTTAATACTCGTAAAATCCTTTCAACAAATTGTTCAATATACATTAACATAAATTATGCCTCATAATCATAATTTTGCTCAATTCCGAATGATAATGGTCTCTAATAGGATTTTTGAGTTATATCTCTACTAGCTGTTGCCCGCGGCTTCATCCGCGTGATATATAGCATATGCCCTTCTCCGTAGAATAATCAACGTGGATGAAAAATTTCAAGATGAATGGTTCCGTAGCTAAAGCCGTGAAAGCGTAACAAACAAATATACAAACTCAGTTTCGCATTTATAATATTAGTTGGTATTTTTGGTTCGGGGAGCAGGAGAGAATTGGAGCCTATTGAGGATTTTTAAAAATAAAAACAACATCTGCTTAAAATACTTAGTATATATAAAGTAGAAACATAAACCTTGTTTATTTGAGTATCTGATAATGACTCTTTGAATCTTCTAAAGATATGACTTTTGGGAAAACAAAACAAAATACAGAAAAAGTAATTCGCTCTGATTACCTCTCGCTCCAATTTCTGTAAACTGGTCTAATATTGATGCTGATTAGTTGTTGTCTGTTGTTTTTCGTATGTGTAAGTGTTCAACATTATTGCCAGATTTTTCATGCTAATTTAAAACACCTTAACTGACCGATTTAGTTTGTTTAGCAAACCAAAAAATGTTTACTTCATCTTTCGACGTTCGCCAATCTGTTTTTATTAGTTTATTTAGATACAAAACATCTGTAGCATTAAATGCTAGATATTTTTCCACCAATTCCTAGACGAAACACATCTGGAATGGTGCTTGTGGAACACACAAAATTCTACAGTAGTCTAGGAATCTGGTTAGTGTTAAAAGTTCGATGTTTCGTGAACTATAACTTATATTGTCTTTGACTATAATGAATAGATACTGTTGAATTGGTTTTAACTGGCTCTTGAAAGAAAGAAATAAACAAATACTTCTGATAAAATAAACAAAATTCCTTTTAATTTTTTCTCGTAATAAATAAATATCTTATCTTTAATTGGGGCCGATTATAAATCGGAAGCACGTCTAACCTTTGGGTTATTTTGTACTTACCCCATGCCTTACTCACTCACACGGTGATTCCCGAAGAAGGACTGCATGAGCTTCAGGATATCACCTGGTGCGTAGTGCCTGTAGTCGTCTAGGATACGCCAATCCTAAAAGGTCTAAACGCTTACCAGCCAAAGAGTCACAGTAGAACAAGATGTGTCTCATTGTCTCCTCCGATTCCTTACATACCCTATATAGAGGGTTTTCGACAATTTTCAATTTGAAGAGATGAAAATATATAAAGGATATTAACTAAAAATTCTGAACATATCCTTTACCTCGTAGATAACATTTAATTACACAGGCCGGGATCGGACCCGGGACCTTGCGATGGCACTTGTAGTAGCACCACAGAATTAATATTAGTACTATGGTAGCACTACACCCTACGTGTACCATTTAGTATTTTGGAGAGTAAGACCGTGGGCGTTACTTTGACCAAAGAACTACCTTACGTCATCGTTGCTTCCATCAGGCAAGACAGACGTCAAACGCATTAAAATTGTTCATAAAAAAATTGGTTAGCATGTAACACGGCAAGTGAAACACATTTAATCTGTGCTTTTAATTTTAGAAAAGTTAGTTAAATTATTCTCAAGGAGACTATCAAGCAGGCGGATACTACTGCCTTAGTAAAAGGTTTCCGTTCATGTTCTTTACGGAACCCCAAAGAAAGCGTCTGCCTAGTAGTATGTATAGTAGCGGCCTAGAGCGCACGCGTCTCGTCTACCAACAGAGCTCCGGCGAATCTCGTGCGGGCGCGACCCATTTGCTGGTAAAATGCCGCTACGAATCTGACGCGCGAAAAAACTACGACGACAAACTTATTGCACGGATTATCAGTGAAAGATAACGAAAATGTGGTTCAGAATAGTGCTGCTGTTGACTTTCGTATCAGTTTTCCAATGCAAACAAGTCTCATCACAGTCATCAAGCATCAATCGTTGCAGTGATACCAAAACTTTGAAGGTGTTAAAACGATCGACTTACGAATTTTCTGTGCAGTTATTGGAAAGAGTCATTCAAGATACAAAATGGGACGATTTCGTTTTCTCTCCATTGGCGACATGGCTGCAACTGACGTCTCTAGCCGAAGGTGCAAGGAAGAAGACTTTAAAACAAATAGAGGCAGTAACAAAACATTCCAAGTTGCTATGTTTGAAGAGGAAATGGAAGAGACTTATCAACAAAATGAATTCAGATCTAAGCGTTGATCTCGAATTGCGAAATATTATAATCATAGACAAGCTTCTAGATGTTAAATATAAATTTTTGAAACATGTCGAAAAATTACAAGATGTCGATGTTTTATTGTACAACTTTAATAATATCGATAAAGTTGCGAATGAAACGAATAATTTTATAAAAAGTGAAACTGGCGGGAAGATTACGAAAATTGTTTCTCCTGAATATTTCGATTCTACGTACTTAGTGAGTGTGGGAGCAGTGTACTATAAAAGTGCTTGGAAATCCGCCTTTCAAAGGCAGTATACATCAGTGAAGGATTTTTATAACTTTCATGGTGTAAAAATTGGGGAAGTGAACATGATGAAACAAACAGGATACTTCAATGTGACATATATCCCAATTATTAAGTCGAAGGTGTTAGAGTTACCTTGTTCGAATGAGAGAATATCTATGTTAATATTTATGCCTAAGCAGTACAGATATTTAATGAATTTGTTTTACTTACTACGTAAGTTACAACTACAGTCAATCTTTACAATGTTCAAAACCACCGGTGCACAGTACGTAAATTTGGAATTACCTAGATTCAAAATAGATTTTGAGTTTGATAACATACCTGAGTTGATTTTTGATATGGGTGCTAAAAGAATGTTTAATCCAGAACTGGCTGATTTTCAAGGTATTAGTGATTACACTATTATCACATCTATGATGACTCAAACTTCTAGTGTAAAGGTTACTGAAGAAGGCGTTGAAGGAAGATCCATAATTGCCGAGAATCTCATAAACGATAATGATAGTAGTTCTGCAAATTTCATTGTAAATAAACCATTTGTTTATATGTTAGTTGATAGAAAGATAGATGTGATACTGTTCGCAGGGTTATATAGTAAGCCCTCAGTGTACGATTGAGACAATGCAGTGTACTTAGGCTCTTGAAATGTTATTGTACTACAGGCGTTACAAATATGTACGTCCGATTATCTCACTGACAAAACTATGCTTTCGCTACGATCATATATTCTTAGATCGAATTTAGCACTCTTGGAGGCTTTCATGCCAATTTTAACTTTAATTCTTTAATTACTAGGTAGCTTTTAAATTACTAACTACTTAATGTATTCGTCGATGAAAAAAAGAAAATACTAGATTATCAGCCTTTTTAAATCTTTTCATCAAAAGTTATTGTTTACTCGTAAAAAAATATAGAGTTTTACAAAACATGTTGTCTTGTTTTTGAAAAGCTTTTCTAAGTAAACCCCATGTTATCAAAATAAGTCAACCAAAGGCTCCTTTTGCTGCTCGCGCAATATTTGAATGACCGTTGAGAAATAATAGTATTTGACATAACACAGAAAAGAAAGGCTTGAAAAGCATTTAATAAGATGCAACAACTTTTGAAATGCAATGTATGATGGATGGATGTATATCTTCTAGTCATTAAAAAGTGAAAGTGTACAAAATCGATTTATTATTTATTTCTTAATATGTACCCAATCATGGATGTGTTCTTTATAATTGTAGAATTTATAAAACCATTAGAATTACTTACAGAAAATAATGTGCAAAAGAAAAAGGCAGATACGTATAATGCCATACATTGTAACTTACACATACATACAATGTAATATAAAGTGATTTAAACATTATTCAATACAGTGGAAAAAATTGTTTATCATTTACGAATAATTTAAGCAATGTGTAAGTACATTTATTATCTTATTAATAAACATAATGAATTTTAGTTTGAGGTACTATAGTTCACAAAATCTAAATATTAAAATTATGAATCGTTAATTTGTCCCGCGATTTTTGTTAAATCATAAATTGTTACTATTTATATGATGTGACACTTATCCACTGTAATTGGAAGAAATCAAACGAAATGTTTTATTAATTGTCTTTATTAAAATGTAACAATACTTATTAACAATTTCATATTATGACTAGTATCACAATAACAGCCTCGTTTATTTTACTAAATGGCATTTTAAAAATAATAATTCGATAACCTGTTGTAAGGTTTTAACACTTTTATTGACATTTGGACACAATAGAAATTACAATGATTGTCAGTTCTACAAAAAATTGTCCTTGAAAGTGTTAACTTAAAGATATACAATTCTAAGGCACTTATTCTAATTTACGTCTAGTAAAATCATAAGTATTTTAAGGCTCGGACAAAAATTTAACAAAAATATTCGATATGTATAATTACTTGTACATTGTTTTAATAATGATCAAATATAAAGGTATTATTAAAGAGATATGTTATAATCTATACAAATATATAAAGAATTTCAAAAACTACATTTTGTAATAATTGTCTTTACTAAATGGTTTTTAAATAGCATTACAATGCTCGGTATATTATTAAAATTTAAAATATGTGATGATAAAGAACACACTTAGGGCGCAGACCCGAGTCGTGGGTTCGAATCCTACCTGTGGCGAATTATTTTTCATCACATATTTTAAATTTTTATAATCTTTACATTGACAATATACTTGTGATATGTTCTTAAGTAATAGAAGTATTATGCTAAAACCCATATATGTACTATTCAAAACAAAATACAGCTCATCAAGATGTTACATTTATTTTTATGTCGAAAATATGCAATTCTACAGGTTCGTTAAAAGTATATCCATATATTTAAAAAAATAGAATGATATATTTTTTACTACCTAGTACCACCTATTTATACAGTTTCACACTAAACCTCCAGTCAATATTAAAATCTGCGAATCAGGAATAACAATAAAATACAAAAAATGCAGAGAAAATAGAAACAAAAAACAAAACTTATTAAAAAATAGACGTCCCATAATTTTTTTTACTAAAACTAAAATACATTCAATGATCTTGATTCCGGTATTAAAATACTGCCAGGAGGCTCAATATCAATAAGTATACAAATTATGATAAATCCGTATGAAAAAGTAGTTGAATCCTTACTTATTTTCATTTTAAATGATTTATACAATTTAATTTTATTATACAAGGATAATTCACATACATTACATAACGTTATTTATTATAAAACCAATAATTCTCGTGGGATAATTGAAGCACATATAAATGTATGCTTTTTAACTAAAGTCACTATTTTATTCTGATTACTAGACACCGTAAAATGGACACATAATGACAGGACAGTCGTGAATATTAAACGATAATAAAAATATTTTATACACGCATTTTGTTTTATTTATAAACTAACAGTTTAATTGATTCAAGCTTTGTTTAGTTTATGTTTCCTAAGTCGCCTTCAACGACATCCACGGGATGAGTTGGAGTGGTCCTATTCTACTCTCCCGGGAACCACACAGCGGCGGTGTAGATTCACGTAAGTATTATAGAAAGAAAAGAAAGAAAGAAAATCTTTATTCGACAAAATACATATCTAACAACAAATGAATCATTAGCAATTCTAAGCAAATTAAAAATAAAAATTGACGAAAAGGTGGCCAGCTCAGCTTTATGCTGCTAGCGGGCTGCTACAGCGCTGATTTTCAGCTGGTGCCATGAAGACGTGGGTTAGGTGACTTAATTATTATCATATTATTTAAATTACTTTTTTTACAATTTGCAATACATATAATATTATTATTTTTCTAACATATTTTTTATTAATTTCGGAGAATACAGACAAGAGAATAAAAAGTAAACAAGTATTGTTTATACCGGATCCTGTACATACAATATTATCTTTGATATTGTATGTACAGCATCCGGTACTTGAGAAAGTTGTCTAGTAACTCACATTTAATGCTTTCAAGTAGGTTCTAAGGCATTCACTTAAACATGCGTCGCAAGAAGATACCTTTCTAGAATGTGAAGCAGCATTCTGAATATTTCTGAAAGCATAACTAACTGCCGTGCTCTTTGATTTAAATAATAAATACGACGTAGAAGGGACATCAACGTAATAAATCGAACCACGGTCTATACTAGATCATTATTGTATAATCAAATTAAAATAACAGCCAAAAAACAAAAATTAATGTCGGCATTTTCATACGAAAGTGTGCAGCCGCCCGAGCGATTTGTATGAGAACGTCGAATTTTTTTCGGTTTTTTGACTTTTATTTTTATTCCTTTGAACAAAAGGGTCTAGTCTAGCCCGTGGTTCGATTTGTTACGGGTATGTCCCTTCCGCTTTGTATATACGGGAAAATCACACAAAAGACCTGGGAGAAGGTGGCTTGATAATTTGGACGCACATAATAAAGATTGGCGGACTGTAGCCCCTGACAGGAGCCTATGGATGCAAAAAGGAAAGGCCGTTTCCCAGCACTGGGACAAACAAACAGGCTGAGGAAAAAACCACACAGATTGAGCTAGCCCCAAAGTAAGTTCGAGACGTGTGTTATGGGATACTAGCTCAACGATACTATATTCTATTACAAATACATAAAGATACACATACAAGACCCAGGTCAATCTGAAAAAATATTTTTAGTCTTGCTTGACCTGACCAGGGATCGTATATCCGTGTCGTTGACAGCTGCGCTACGGAGCTCGTCTATTTAAATTATTTTGTGTTTCATCATCATCAGGTCTTTGTTTGTCTCCACTGCAGGAGCTCCACCCTCTCTGTACTACCAGATGTATTTATTAAATCAAAACATTATACACAAGCCGTTTTGCTTGATTATGGTTTCAGAGAATTTAGACATAATAGTTATTAAAATATACAGTTTGGTTTCGAACCCCTTAGCAATATTTTTAATCGAAATCAAAATCCCTTATACAATGGGTTGGCTTCGATTTGTCCTAAGACCTGTATTTACTGTAATACCTACAAATGTAATGTGTTGGCAAATAAAGTTTATTATTATTATTAATAAAAAAAAAATCACGGTAATACTTAAACTAAAATATGTACCTTCTTCCCATAGAAATTTGAAAATCTGCTCGGTGATTTTGTAAGGGAGATCCGTATTTTTAGGTTTTGTTTTTTCTTGCTGGGGCTTATAGCTTAACTAAAAGTGGTAATTGAGTTTCTTTATTATTTAGTTTTTTTTTAAATTTTTTAGTTATTGACACGGACGAAACCACGGATAAAGACTTATGTTTTTATGAATTCGCACTTCCTCATTAGTTGATAACTCACGTAGAAATGTGAAGGTCGAATGTTTTTATTTTTAATAAAATTAAATAGTGGCCAGACACGATATGACATACTTTAAAATATTCATTATTAAATTAATTCATTATTACTACATGAGAAAAAAAAGAGGAGGCAATTTAAATTAATGTCCGATTTTGAATAAATTTAATTAAAATTTTAGTTATAAGGCTCAATTAAACAGTATTTACATTTAATTTGGAACTTAATGTTTTTTTTAAATATTTAATCTAACCGCTCGACTTTGTGGCATTTTAGCTAAATATTTTACCAGTTATAACCTACAGTACATGTGGAAATTTACTATATTAATAAATACTAATACTAATTTTAAAAAGTGAAAAATGTGGTTGTTATAGATAGAAGCAAAAACTACTGTACCGGTTTTAAATAAAAAGCTACATTATTATCGGGTTATATATAACTAGCCGTTACCCGAGGCTTCGCCCGTGTAATATATAGCCTAGGTCCTTCTCGGTACCCTAACCTATGTGTATGCAAATTTTCATGATGATCGGTTCAGTAGATACGGCGTGAAAGCGTAACAAATAAACAAACTCACTTTCGCATTTATAATATAAGTTAGGATTAGGATAGGATTAGGATTAAGATAGGAAGTTAGGATTTACGCGGATAAAGTCACGGTATAAGAGGTAGTATAGTGTATTTCTATTACTCATAGTACGCAATATGAATAGCAATAGTTCTTTATGTCGTCAATTCAATTTCTAAACTTGTATAGTCCGAATCAGACTTTATGAGCTCGGAACATCGCGCGAGTCGATGCGCAGTACACAATATTAGGTTCAGCGGGGCGCGCGCGGGGAGGCGGGGCACGTATTGCGCAGCTCGCAGCTAATATTCGAGTCGCCATAAAATTTGATTCGTACTGTACCTTTATGTAATATTTATTGAGCGTAAACTATAATAAAAAATGTTCATACTTATCTAAGAACGTAAAATCGCAATAAAAATATATTATTAAAAGATAACAACCTTTAATAGTAACTTTAATTTAAGCTAATAAAAAAGTGAGGACATTTTTTATCCATTAAAATAGTTTTAAATGGTCATAATAGAAAATGGGTGTAGTTTTGCTTTTACGACAGTTTAAATAACTAAAAAAAATTCAACGATTTTATTGTCTTATGAATGACTTATGAGTAAGGTCAGAACTATAATTATTTTCTAAATAAGGAAGCAATTAAACATTTACTCCTAATATGTACATTAATTCCAAATATACATTACAATGGCCTGTTTTGTTTATCTTAACATCATCTTAATGTTAAAATTGTATACTTGGTCACATTAATGTATTAATACCAGAGCTGTGCCCGCGAGTTTGAATCATGTTTGAATAACAAGAGAATCAGTGATTACCGCCAAAAACGGCCGTTTTAGGCGGTAATCAATAGTTCTCATAAAGACTGATTCATATAACTAATTTCTTTCTATTTGTAAAGTATTAGGAATAAAATTATTGGCGACGCTAGTGTGCCTAGTGTGAATTTTGGCTATTAAGCATTTATTTTGCGTGAAATATAATATATCTATGTAGTCTATTTATGTATGTGTCACTGTTTTTTATTTATGTAATTTGGTATGTAAGTTTATTTATATAGAATTTAGTAATTAATTTGGACACAAGTTTGTTTTATTACCTAAGTAAGCTTTTACATTGAATTGGCACTTACTTCTTATAATTTCATTCTCGGCATCACCAGTTGGTTGACGGGTAGATAAGGCCTTAGGCTTTAAGTCCGCCAATTACATGTACTTACTATGTAATGAAGTTTTTAAATAAATAAACAGTAAAGCATTTGCTGAAATAATCCACGAATAGACACACAGAACTTTTACTTACATTTTATAATTTTATCGCAAGCAGGTTAGGGCTGAGCTTAACGAGCAAAAAACTTTTACGAAAAAAAATCTTGTGTCAGTCTCGAACCATAGACAAATACCTGTCAAATTGAAGTACAAGTATTTGCCCGCGCTGAGAATCGAACCTGTTGCAGACTAGCCATGGAAGCCGATTATGGCACAGCCCCAATGTTATCTTTTAAGGGTGCTCCTTGGCATTTCGACTAATGGTCAACGATAAAGCACAATACCAAAAAAAAAACATATATTTTAGAATCGTTTTTAATCATTACTTGCTGAGAAGGACTTTTTTCTAAAGTTCATAGTTTTTTTAGAAAAAAAAGTACCGCGTACGTCGATTTTATTTCAAATGTTCATAAACTACGTAACTCTTTGTCTTAGAGTCACGGAATTTTTATGTTCAATACAATACCAATCAAGCTACAAACGCTCTCGAGAAATTTTTATTTTACAGATTATTCTTCTTTTTAATATTAAGTTTATGTTATTTAGTATTTTGAAAGCGCGCGGGCGACGGAAGGCAGTCGACCGCTGACTTTCTGACGGGGAACTAAGGTTCAAAACTCGGCCCATATCCTGAAGGTCATTAGCGCATGTACAAGCCTTAATCATTAAAGTGTACGTACCGCACATGTATGTAGATGAATTTGAATCTTCATAACATCTGGCTTTGACCAACGGAACATATATAGTATACCTAATAGTTTAAATTAAGTGAAGTCAATAAATTTGTAGGGTTCCGTAATTCAATTCTTCAAATGAATGTCGTAGAAGGAATCTCAGGAAACACAAGCTAAACAAAGCTTATTAATATCAAAGAGACCTCTCCAATCCGTCTGGCCAGCGTGGAGTGTGTAGGCCAAATCATCTGACTGCTCTGGCCAAAATATGGCTCTGGTAGTACAGAGAGGGTCGTGCTTCTGCAGTGGAGACTGAAAAAGAACTGATGATCATGTACTTCAGTACATGATCATGGCTGAATTACTTAATTCATTAAGTAATTCAGCCGCTGTGAGATTCCCCTTGCACGATTTATCAGTTATGATTAAAAATATAAGCTTTTTTATATCATACAGCTCTTTTTAAAGTTATATTTATTCCATGATTTATATAACTTTTATAAATAAATTTAATATCATTCCACTTTCTTTCTCGAGCGGTATATTACTATATAGAAAAAAAAAACATATTTTTCATAGCTTATCAAGTTTCTTTGAGAATTCTTTTATGTACTTATCTTTAGTATTATATTTCACGAGAAAAATTGATCGGTATCGTGAACTGATTCCACTTCAAATATTATTTTGTTTTTTTGTTACTTCCTGTATTAAAACAGATTATGGAAAATTTTATTATAAATATTTTATATTTATTCGGCGGACCAACAACAACTCAAAATAAAATAAGATACGGAATAAGTAACGAAGAAGATATAAAATATTAATGGGGTCACGCACGCCTAAATTATTTAGATTGATTCCGTGCGGACATATACGGTTCAATCAATTTTTTTCATTTAGACTAGTGTCGATAAATAGTTCGGTTTCAATAAAGTAGGTGTTTTGCTTAGTTGGTATTCTACGTAAGTTCAAGTTGGTGTTATGCTTAGTTGGTGTTTTGCGTAAGCGGTTTTTTGCGAGTTAGGTGTTTTGCGTATAGATGGTGTTTCACGTATATGGTGTTATGCGTCGAAAGGCATTGATCGGCCCACCATCGCTGGTCTTTTGGTGTTACATTGTGTTTCGCTTTAACAAGCTTAATGTTTTACATCATCATCATCAATCAGGTCTCCAGGTCTCCACTGCAGGAGCACGACCCTCTCTGTACTACCAGAGCCATATATTAGCCAGAGCAGCCAGAGGATTTGGCCTACGGCCACGCTGGCTAGACGGGTTGAACGTGTACAGCGTTGCTAAGTGTATTCTCTTTTGCAATTATTTCAGTTTCGGAGTTCACTGCACGAAGTGTTTATAAATATATTTAAATAAAACGGAACGGCCCAAAATTAGCATAGACAAATAGCTAACCTACTAAATTATACTATATACTCTTCTCTTAGTCATTCAAGTTATCAAAATTGTAGTTAACTGTTTTGTTTACTTTTTATTCGCTTGTATGTATTATTTTATGTATTACTTTATGTATTCTCCGAAATCAATAAAAGGATAAGAAAAAATAATTTTATGTGTATTGCACATAAAAAAGTAATGTAATTTATATGATAATAATTAAGCCATCTAACCCACGTCTTCATGGCACCAGCTCAAAATCAGCGCTGTAGCACCCCACTATCAGCATAAAGTTGAGCTGGCTACCTTTTCGGCAATTTTATTTAATTTGCTAACAATTGCTAATGATTCATTTGTTGTTATGTATTTTATCGAATAAAGATTTTCTTTCTTTCTTTCTTTAGGTACTAAAGATATTTTGTGGAAACAGAACGGCCCAAAAATAGCCTAGAAAAATAGCTAACCTACTCAGTTGTTTTTTTATAGATATGGCGTTAGATATGAAATCAATCACATCATTCATCAAACGTCTGATAGATATAAATAGCAACTTTGAAATATTTTTGTCAATGCTATTTATCTAGATTAATATTATAAAGCGGAAAGATTTGTAGGTATGTTAGTAATAAATAAAAATTAAAACAACTGGACCGTTTAAAAAAAAAAAATATAATAAATAAATATATACGGACAAATCACACAGATTGAGCTAGCCCTCAGATCACATCAAACAATGTGATCTGAGAGCTAGCCCCAAAGTAAGTTCTTAAATAAGACTTGTGTTATGGGATACTATCTCAACGATACTATATTTTATAACAAATACATATATAGATAAACATCCAAGACCCAGGTCAATCTGAAAAAGATCATTTTTCATCTTGACCTGACCGGGGATCGAACCCTGGACCATCCGTGTCACAGGCCGGCGTGTTGACCGCTGCGCCACGGAGCTCGACAAATATTTTCTAAATATTTTATCAATATAAGCTGTATAATTAGCGAGTAAGAGCTATGTATCAATGTAAGACTCAATATAGGTAATATCTACTACTTTTAACTGTCTTCCGAATAATTCTTTAAAGAAAGACAGAACAGTGGCTGAAAATTGGACCTCTCCACTATGAAAGTGCCTAGTGAGAAGAGCAATTTAATTAATTATATATTTCAATTAATTTTATATATTTTCATTCTCTTACTATTTCTTTCTTTTATTATTAATGTGATCAAAATGTATGGATTTAAATTATATGAAATAATTTTTATTTTTTTATTTTTAGTACTAATTGACATGGTTATAAGCATGGTATATCTACATTGCCTATCTTAACGGTTATCTCAAGAACAAATCGCACTATGCGAGCTAACGTATCAAGGTTTAGAAATCTGATACGCTTTTCAAGGCTATGATCAGTATTACATTGGATTTAATTGAATTTAGAAAAAAAAAAAAATTGTGTCCAACTCATGGAGATATACGTACTAACGTCCAACCCATAGTTTATCATGCAACACATAGGGGTTCCCTATTTCGTTTCGAAATTTGATGATGCGATTTTCATTACGTAACACGATGTGTCGCTAAATTATTAGTACTATATTTTACTCCGTCGATACTTCACTGGTTACGATAAACCATACACCTACAGCTCTTTAGTTCGGTAATTCATTCGTTCTACACCACGATAGTTAGAAATACATGTTGCTTTCATTGATGGCATTAATTGACAGGACGCGTGTGCTAACACTACACAAAGCTGTCACGCACACAAGAATTGGAAAATTGGCTAGTATTTTATTCATTGAAATAAAGGCATGACGGTGTCTAAAGAGTTTATAGTCAAAGACTCTCAATAACAATTGCCGGGGAGGTATTTTTATATACTCACACACCGACATGCCTTTACCTCCATGACTAAAAAAACTGGCAAATTTTTCAATGCTTGTGTGGGTGACAGCTTTGTGTTATCACGCGCGTCCTGTCAATTTATGCCCTCAAAATCCGCCAAATTGGTAGCTGTACGTGACCGACTATGCGTTGGACACTAGTTTTATCTACGTTGTTAGGCTAATACCGTCTTATTATAAAACGAGGACTAACTTTAGTACATGGTTTAAACCATTATCCGACCAAACTAAGTCAACATATCTCTTTGACGTTTTCACAACTGTCATTGTCATTTCGTTTTGGGTGAATAAGACGAATAGAGTCTATCTTGGCTTTATATAATCTAAGTTTTCGGTTACTACTCGCGCTCTTTGCCCCTTTTTTCAAAAACTATGTACGAATATTCCAAATATGTATTATTACAATGACATAGATGCAATGGTAAGATAATAACATATAATTGTTTTGGAATGCTAAGGTCCGTCGCGGGTCATTTGTTATTAACAATCTGATATGCACCATTTGATAGCATGCATTTTGTAGGCTATTGTCTTTGAATTGGTCATGCCATAATATGTATGTTTTAAACATGATTGTATGTTTGGATATATATTGTTTATATATCTAGATATGTTTGGATATTATGAAGGTCTTATTTTGGCCCAAGTTCATTTTAAGGTTAAGGCGCTCTTTTCCTGATATTCGTTTGGGAAGAAGGTTTTTCTTGTAAACTTAAAAAATTCTGATCTCAAAAAAGAAATTCTATGTTCTCTATGGCCCGCGGTCATAATTTAAATGATTTGATTTGCTAATTTGAAAAAATAATCACAAACATTGGTCTACTTTTGACGAAAAATTTATTTTTAGTACAGGTACAAGCACTCGTCATATAATTTGTAAATTGAAAATTATATCCTAACTCTCGAAATTGTATGAGCTTATAAAATTTTAAAACTATTTGTTTTTTCGCGAGTTTCAAGTTCGCGCGGTGCCATTAGAACTATGGCAGACGCTACGAATAAGTAAAGAACTTGGCCCTAAGCTAGCAGTGGTGAATTTCCCTATTTCATACCTAAACAACTAACCCAGTTTTGATGAAATTTGCACTGTTCCCTTAGTTGGTAAATACCTATACCATTTAAAAATTCTGCAACCCGACTTATATTTTCTGTGCTTGTGCGGGCAAACATACAAATACCTATACAAACTTACATACAATTATGAAATATGACTCACGTGTTAAGAAGCTGGCATATACTAACATACACAAAAAGTGTGCAGTTCTGACAACACTTATTACACAGTTGTCGAATTGATTACGTCCCTATTTTGTAGTCCGTTAAAATGTAAGATATTGCATAATAGTCGTAGAGATATTCCATACAGTATTCTCTCTATTATTTACTATTTTCGCGTGAAACGAATTACGTAAATTAATTATGCACGTGAAAATAGATAAACGTGCTGCACAATAGAAGAGATAAATTACATAGTCCAGTCAAACAAACTCCTCCCCTTTCTTTGCTTAAAAAACAGCTTCGATGGGCAGCAAACTGCGCTCACCAACCCGTTTGAAAAGGGTGGTGAGTATGGCAAAACCGTCCCAATGAAGGAAAACTTTACGGTAGTCTTTTTTAAACTTTCGCGCTTCAAACACTTAATTATTATATAATACTAGCTGTTACCCGCGGCATCGCCCGCGTAATATATAGCCTATGTCCTTCTCGGTACCCTAACCTATGTGTATGCAAAATTTCATGATAATCGGTTCCGTAGATTCGGCGTGAAAGCGTAACAAACAAACAAACAAATAAACTCACTTTCGCATTTATAATATTAGTTGGGATTAACATTTCAACAATTCACAAACAAAACATTCAACAAATCGACTTTCGCTGCGACCACGATGGATGTAACTTAATAGAAACGTCAGCGGTACATAAGTAAAAAGGTTCGTGCTAAGTCCTGTTAATATTAATAGTTATATCCTTGGGGTAGGCCTATATCCAGCATAGGACTTCTTATGGACTTAATGACGTATCAAAAGTCAACAATATTTGAATTCAACTGCAGTATTCTCTCAAAGACAATATTTAGTACAGACAGGTCAAAGAGATCGCGGAGGATTGGGAAAGATGGAAAATACTCCACCGACAAAAACAAAGTATTCTCTAGAATGTATTATTTCCGCATGTAACGAATTACGTAAATTATGCACGTGGAAATAGTTAAACGTGCTGTAGAATGGAAGAGATAATTTACATAGTCTGTTTAAGATGCACAGCGCTTTATGTTACAAAATATTTGAAGGCACAGTTATCTGAGGCTAAATGAAAAATTAAAGACATCATGTAACAAAACGCTGCAACAGAACTGCTCTTAGTAATTTTTATTTTAGATCTAGCAGCTCTACACGGCTGCCCGAGGGCATGTATTAAAACCTTCCTCATGATCATGAATCCCTGTATCTATTGGTACAGAATCAAACTTTAGCGCGTACTGCCATAGAATACACAATGTACTGCGCAGCTCTCAGCTGATATCCGAGCCGCCATAGGCTCGGAGATTAGCTTCGAGCGATTAGCTTCGACGCCCACTGAACCTAACGCGGCAGAGCAGAGGACTTTAATGTAGTCATCATCATCATTTCGTGACATGGTCACTGGTCAGTCGACCATGCACACCCTGGTGTCAGAGTTCTTCGGAACCGCCTCTCGGCCTCTGACTACAAGATAGCAGCCGGGACCACCGGGCTTAACGTGCCTTCCGAAGCACGGAATCATCTTTCTTATCAGACAATCAGGTGATTCATGCTTGCAATGTCCTAACCAAGCTGGAAACAACTTAACAAAGTATGCTTCCCGAACCAGGACCCCGGGGTCAACAAGGCAGCAGACGCCTTAACCACTGGACCACGGAGGCAGTTATGTAGTGATTTACAGTAACCATTCGGTATCATTCACGACGTTTGACTTACAAGGTTTCCTACAAATGGTAGCTAGTGCTCTCCGAACGTCTGTAATTTTGCTTGCCTGCTAAGGTAAACTGTAATCAACTCATATTCATGCATTCCACCTATAATGTACACATTTCTAGCAAATAAATTATTTGATTTGATCGTTGTAGGTAGAATTCATTGTTACCATTTTAGCTAGTGCTTTTTAGTGTACGTAGAATTTACAGTTACCATTGGGTCTCATCAGACGTTTGATTAACACGGTTCTCTACAGATTGGTTGACGTCTGTTTATATTCATATTGTTGTTTAACTCGCCACATAAATAAATAAAATATTTTCCTTTCTTTTGTTTTTTCTAGTTTTCAAGTAAACTTGCTTACTAATGGCCTACATTTGAAATAAAAATTATAGCGCCGTCTTAACTTTTTTCATGATTCGAGGCACAGTTACCTAGCTATTCAAGGTTTTACTGTCTGACACTTGTGTTAACAAGTATAGTGTCAAGTGCGAGTCTCATTAACGCTAGCTATGTTTACTAATTTTGTGTTCTTGGGTACGGTACAATCAGCTGAGGGCATAGCCAGCAAATGACATTTTCGAATTTTTATTTTTATTATGATTTATGACACTAGCAGTCTTATCCGCTTTCGCCTGTGGTTCATACCTAGCCTCAGTGGCGTAACTATAGCATCTGGGGCCATTGGCAAATTTTTTTGATGGGGCCCCCTATCATTAAACATCGGTACCTTGTAAGTACTCGGTTTAATTTTAATAAACTTCGAGATTTTTAGCGTACTCAATTACACGTTGTATATGCCACTAATGGCCATAGGCCTCCTCTCTTAGGCGAGAGGGAATGGCCAAAATGGAGGAAAAAACTATTTTTGAGCTCGCGGCCTTTTGGGCCGGGGCCCTCTTGGGTCGGGGGCCCGTGGCATTTTGCCAGCCCTGCCACCCTATTGTTACGCCATTGCCTAGCCTATGGCATTCAGGGATAACGTACCTATCCAATGTTGAAAGGATTTTTGAAATCGGTCCAGCATTTCCTGAGATTGGCGCGTTCAACGAAACAAATACACAAACAAACAAACTCTTCGACTTTATGTATTACATATCACGTTTTTATCCTTTGCGGGGTAGGTCCCAGGTCATAAAACCCAAAGGCCAGGTTTGTGATGTGGGTTGCTAGCCGCATTGTTTATAACGCGATTCCTTAGATTTTCGCCCAACTCCTTGACCGGCTTTTACGGTCTGCGCGCAAAGAAAAGCAGCTGGTATATTCTATATGTTTTCTTTTCTTCCAAAGCTTCATGGAAGTGACATGGCTGGATATGACATTGAATTAGAACAATGAATATTCATTTCACATAATAAATAAATGACGAGCTCCGTGGCGCAGCGGTCATCACGCCTGCCTGCGACACGGATGGTCCCGGGTTCGATCCCCGGTCAGGTCAAGATGGAAAACGATCTTTTTCAGATTGACCTGGGTCTTGGATGTTTATCTATATATGTATTTGTTATAAAATATAGTATCGTTGAGTTAGTATCCCATAACACAAGTCTTTCATTAGAACTTACTTAGGGGCTAGCTCAATCTGTGTGATTTGTCCGTATATATAAAATAAAATATAAAAATATATAATTATTTACTTCCTAAGGTTAACTAAAATTGCGAGTTGACGTAGCTTGGTGAAAATGCGCTGTGCAGTTTGTTGCCGCTTCTTCTGCACTCCGCTTTGGAAGCGGCCTAAACTTAGCCATAAGTAAATAACTGACGTCAACATTTTTTTTAATTGACAGTTATGAAATTTAATATGATAATAATGAGTTTTCGGAGAAACCTTTATTAAATAATCATCAGTGTGGATTGGGACGACATGAATTTTGAAAGCGTCCGTTTCCATTTTGTACTTATTACCTTGAAATTGTGTACATTTTATGACAAACAAACCTTTGGTACACAGTGGCCCTTATAAAGTGTGATATGATAACAAAGGAGGCCTAGTTAGGTTGACAAACATATATCTACTACACTAGCCGATTTCCCGTGACTATGCGTGAATTAAAGCCTATGTTATCCGCTCATAATATGTTTTAGGCATAATATTTACTTCAATACTATACATATTATAAAACGAAGTCCTCCGCCGCGTCTGTCTGTCTGTTCGCGATAAACTCAACAAACTTCTGCACGAATTTTCATGTGGTTTTCACCAATAGATATAGTGATTCATGAGGAAGGTTTATAGGTATAATACATGCCCGGGCGCAGCCGGGGAGGGCTGCTAGTAATTTATTCTTCAGTTGTAGCTAGGTTAGCGCGGATTAACGCCATCTACTGTCGAGTGTAATACAACTCTGCGGAACCGTCGTCTATGACCGTCTACCCTGCAGTAGGCCTTAATTCGGTCAATTATATTATGAGTTTGCCGTGTGGTTCCCGGCAGAATAGAATAGGACCACTCCAAATCTTCCAATGGATGTTGTAGAAGAGAACATAAGGAAAATAAGCTAAACAAAGCTTATAAACATCAAAGAGACTGACACCTGTGTTATCTTGACGCTAACAACCCGTCTGGCCAGCATGGAGAGTGTACGCCAAATCCTCTGACTGCTCTGGCTAATATATGGCTGTAGTACGGAGAGGGTCATACTCCTGCAGTGGAGACTAGAAAAAGACTTGTTGATTAGATGTGATGTGATGTGAGGTTGGCAGTCTATACGATAACCATATTGCCTTTGTCTGTGGTCTCAACGCCTTAATCGTACGATTTGTTCTTCGAGACTCGCATAGATGGCGCCACTCGAAACTACACAACATTGTATCTACCGTATTATGAGAATATAAAAACATGATTCACAAAATATACCTTATAAAAAATCAAAACAATATTTTAGGCATAATATTTTTAAATGACACCGTATATTTAGTAAGGTAAAGGCTAACGCAGATTACCGCCATCTAGCAAGCAACTCTCCTGCGCCATATATTCGCTTGCTTTTCGCAACCTTAATTTGGTCCAATATTTTTGTATGAGGTGGGCAGTCTATTTATTACATTAGTATTATATTGTCTTTGGTTGTACAAAACAAAAAGAGTTAACATTAAGCGTAAATTTCTTAGAACCACGAACTAATTTTATCTAGATAATGTTTTTTCTGGTTAAAGAATGTGATAATGATAAGAGAATAGTGTGTCATTGTTTGCACGATATTACTCAATGGATGTTTACTCAACAAGCGGCGAAAATGTGTAACGTTTATTACACGAATGCCAAAAATAGGAGGGTAATGATTTCAGGGTTGGTAGAAAAATATTAGAAATGGCTCTAATGAATTCCATGAAATTATTATTTAGAATTAGATATTAGTATTTATGAGATTTTGGGGGCAAAAATTCGATCTATCTAGGTCACTTTCTCTGCCTGAAACTTTCAATCTATGAAATGGCTTTTGGAGACACAGAGTAAAGAATTTCAATGCAGCTGGTAACGCGAGCGACGAGACTTCCTGGCTCTATGTTTGGAGACCTCCTTCTACCACCACACCAAAATTAGCGCCTCTATAGAGGCGCTATAGCGGAAAATTTATATCATTAGTTCAGACATTAATGTTAAGTAATTATTATGTTTTAGGGTTCGGTACCCAAAGGGTAAAAACGCGACCTTATTACTAAGACTTCATTGCCCATCAGTCCGTCTGTCTGTCATCAGGCAGGCTGTATCTCATGAAATACAACATGATAGCTAGACGGTTGAAATATTTAGCGATTTAATTATCTATACAATAAAATCTCTCCCAAACATTAAACGTGATTTTTTTGCCCTTTTTTGCTCGATATTAATAAAGGCAACAAGTAGCCTCTTGAAATATTTACGGAATATTACGAGTAGTTGTATATTCATTTAAAAAAATTATAAATAATACAAAATAAATATTTAAGAGAGGCTCCCATACAGCAAACATGATTTTCCTGCCGTTTTATTCAAAGGTCTAATGTTGTTAAGATAATGGTACAGAACCCTTCGTGCACGAGTCTGACTCGCACTTGGCCGATTAAATAATGAGCATATGTCTAAGATCAACATCATCGAATCGGTAAAGAGGACTTTCAGATAACGTTCCATTAAGTTACCGGTTTTTATCAATGTTATCCATTCTGACTGCCCACAGTACTTTGACTATTTTATTGCCAGATAGGGTTTAATTCCTTTCGAATGTTCTTATCCAGAGAGAGAGTGAAATTACAAAGCAGTTATGTAAGCGGCATTCCCAGAATAAGAGCTTTATAAAACTATTTCATGCTGTTCTGAAAGAAAATAAAGTCGTAGAAGGTGACATAGGGAAAGTAAGCTAAAAAATGTTTATAACAGAGCGGTACCTCTCTAAAGAATGTAGGCCAAATTCTCTAACAGCTCTGGCTAATATATGACTCTGGGAGTACAGAGGAGGTCATGCTCCTGCCGTGGAGACTAAAAAAGACGTGATGGTGTTGAAGTACAATATTAGCTCTGCTCAATTTGAATTGCAATAACTTAAACTAAAATAAACTAATTACATATTAAATAATTATGAAAAATTAACCTAAAACTAAACACCTTAAAAAATATGATAAAATACCTAAAATATATTATTAAAAGGAGTCCCTTTAGGCAAGGTTCCAAAGATACTGGCAGCATTCCCCCTTTGAATAGCGAGACTAATTGTTTGTCCGAGGTAGCTGCCAGCTCTTCGGTCACCTGTGATGTCGACTAACCTTTTTGCTATTTCCTTATAAAGGCTTGTAGCGCTAATATAAAACAGTCAAATTGACATCCTAAACAACAAGCTAAACATAGAAAAGCCATTTACAAGCCCACCAACATGCTAAACGTGGCCTTTAGGTTTTATAGACCTGGGCTCTGTCTACCCCGTAAGGAAAAAAGACGTGATGGTATGTATGTATGTAATCAACATCCGTAACCAAGAATAAGGGCTTTAATAAGAATAACTATGAATGAACAGTTGAGCTGAATGAAGAACAGACAGGCGGTTTAAAAATAAACAAGTTCATGGCCTAACCGTGGCCGTGACGCATAAATCAATAGCACATTCTGCATGTTACAGACAGAACTCTATTATTACATACTAAAAATAGATCTCTGACCGTCCCCGAAACAATAATTAATAAATTTATACGGACAAATCACACAGATTGAGCTAGCCCCAAAGTAAGTTCGAGACTTGTGTTATGGGATACTAACTCAACGATAGAATATTTTATAACAAATACATATATAAATAAACATCCAAATAAACCCAGGTCAATCTGAAAAAGGTCGGTTTTCATCTTGACCTGGCCGGGGATCGAACCCGGGACCATCCGTGTCGCAGCCTGGGTGAAGACCGCTGCGCCACGGAGCTCGACAAGAGAGACGTGATAGTATGTATGTTCATACTATGTCTTTTCCCTTAAAATAAAAAAAAAAAAACAAAAGGCATATACACGCGGACGAAGTGGTGAAAAAAATCTAGGCTAAATTAAATTTATGTGGTAATAAACATACATACATACATACTATCACGTCTTTTTCCCGTGCGGGGTAGACAGAGCCCAGGTCTATAAAACCTAAGGTCACGTTGAGCAAGTTGGTGGGTTTGTAGGTGGAGAACAGAATCAAAATACCTAGTGTAAAAGTAAAATATAATCAGTATTTAAGAGTCCCATACAAGAAGTGTTTAATGGCACCAGCTTTTAGCCTTTTTTCTGGTACGGAACCCTTCGTGCGCGAGTCCGACTCGCTCTTGGCCGGTTTTTTAGTCTCCACTGCAAGAGCACGACTTTCTGTACTACCAGCGCCAATGTTAGCCGGAGCAGTCAGAGGATTTAGCCTACACTCTCCACGCTGGCCAGAAGGGTTGAAAAAGTCTATTTGATGTTTATAAGCTTTGTTTAGCTTGTGTTTCCTATGTCATTTTCTACAACATCCACGGGAAGACTTGGAGTGGTCCTATTCTACTCTGCCGGGAACAAATGGCTATCATCATATTATTAGAAAATAAAAGCATTATTAACGAAAAAAAAAATTACTTGAAATTAAAGCAATATTAATGGCATACTATCTCAGTTTGTGAATCAAGGCAACTGTTAGTAATTTAGGCCTCCATGCCATGAAATAACAATAACAGTTTTTGCTTCGCTTGACTGGGCAAATGATATTGTACCGTAATTCAGTTATATACCGCAACACCGCAAGATGACGCTTATTTCAATTTCTTTTAGCAAGTTGCCAAAATATTTATTTTGAACGGTTACCGATCGATGAAGAATTTTGGGATTTAGCATTTTCTTTCTATTTTTTTCTCATTGCAATTCGGTATAAGTATTTTCAGAAATGTGTATGTAAATCAAATTTGGGGTCAAAACAAAGACAAATATTAACAAGATATTATCGCCGTGTGGTTCCCGGCAGAGTAGAATAGGACCACTCCAAGTCATCCCGTGGATGTCGTAAAAGGCGACTAAGGAAACACAAGCTAAACAAAGCTTATTAACATAAAAGAGACCTCTCCAACCCGTCTGGCCAGCGTGGAGAGTGTAGGCCAAATCCTCTGACTACTCAGGCTAGTATATGGCTCTGCTAGTACAGAGAGGGTCGTGCTCCTGCAGTGGTGACTAGAAAGACCTGATGATGATAATGAACAAGATATTAACCTAGTGTCAATCTCATAATAAAAATGTTGGCCTAAGTTAAGGCCTTTCTAGAAGCATGTATAACAACAAGGTATGGCTATTAGTTGCATGCATACATACATATTATCACGTTTTTGTCCCTGGTGGGGTAGACAGACCCGAACGTCATAAGACCCATAATAATATTAAAACTTACGCGAGATAAATTCATTATGAGGAGCCCGATGGTCCAGTGGGTGTGAGCTCTATGAGCGCTTACGTATATAAAGCAACCCCTGGTGCAGTCCCTACTTGGATGGGTGACCGCAAGTGGCATAAAAATATCTCGAGCTCCTCCGTGCTTCAGAAGGCACGTTAAGCCGTTGGTCCCGGCTGTCATCGTTGATGGCAGTCGTTAAGCTATGTCAGATGCCTTAAGGCAGCTTTAAAAATCTGACACGTGTTGGCCACTTACAAATACGAAAAAAAAAATATGAAAACACGGCTTTACTCACGTTTTATTACGTCGGATCTGCCGACTAGTTTCGGTCTGTCACAGTGCTTTGAGGGAAGCGTAACCATCGTGTCGCCACCCCTTTCACTCGCCCTGATGATGGTCTTCGTAACAGACCGAAACTAGTCGGCAGATCCGACGTAATAAAACGTGAGTAAAGCCGTGTTTTCATAATGTCATAAGACCCGACCACATTTAGCATTATGTGGGCGTAAAAGTGGAAAGTGGAATCAAAATAGTGATGGGTTGCTACCTGCATTGCCCATTAATGTCCTTAGATTTTTGCCCAAACTTAACCCGCTTTTACGGTCTGTGTTACATCATTATTAAATCTCCTAACATGTCAACTTGTTGAATCTAACTGTTGGTAATTTAGGACATGGAATAACAACAGTTTTTGCCACGCTTTACTGGGCAAATGATGCTGTACCGTAATCTACACATAGGTATATATAAAAAGCAAACTTGACTGACTAACTGACATATATCAACGTACTGCCGAAACTCCTGTACTTACCTAGAAACTTGAAATATGGTTCAGGGGCTCCATTCATGATGTTATTGAGCACTAAAAAGGTACCTATCTAATTTGTGTCAATACTAAGACAAATACTAACATACTGCCTAAAAAATAACAGGCCAAAAGTAAAAGCCTGCGAGAAGCATACCTATACATATAATGTAGGTAGCATTTTTAAATAAATGAATGCAACTTGTAGTAGTTGCATTCATTTATTTAAAAATACTCGTATTTCATAAAATCTTCTAACATGTCAACTTATTGAATCAAACTAACTGTTGGCAATTTAGGACATGGAAAAACAACAGTTTTTGCCACACTTGACTGGGCAAACGAGATGCTGTACCGTAATCTACACTGACTGACTTATGACTTATATCAACGCACAGCCGAAACTACTGTACCAAAAACTAGAAATATGAAACAGTCCGAATCAAACTTTATAGCGGCTTGGAACATCGCGCGAGTCGATGCGCAGTACACAATATTAGGTTCAGGGGGGCGAACGCGGGGAGGCGGGGGACGTACTGCGCAGCTCGCAGCTAATATCCGAGCTGCAATAAAGTTTGAGTCGCACTATAGAGGTTTCATGATGTTAGTGAGCAGAAAGGATTTTAAGATATTCAACACTAAAGGGGGTCAAATAGGGGGTGAAGTTTAAGTGAATTAAGTCGCGGGAACTTTGCTAGTCCCGTCCAACCCGTCTGGCCAGCGTGGAGAGTGTAGGCCAAATCTTCTGACTACTATGGCTAATATATTGCCGTGGTAGTTCAGAGAGGGTCGTGCTCCTGCAGGGGAGACTAAAAAAGACCTGATGGATGGCTGGATGGAACTTTGCTAGTTTAGTTATACCGTAACGTGGCGAGATGAAGCATATTTCAATTTCTTTTAGCAAGTTGCCAAAATATTTATTCTGAACGGTTACCGATCTATGAGGAATTTCGGGAATCAGTACTTTCTATTTTTGTCTCGTTGCAATTCGCTATATTTTAAGGGGTCTGCACGGGCGTAGCCAGGTTTTAGTTTTGGGGAGGATTTAAGAAAAATAATTGTCGGATTTAGTGTGAGACTTATTTATACTCTGTATACCGTAAGCTTGTTTGGAAACAAAACATTTCGGATTAGAATTTTTTTCTTAAGAAGATCGACTTCCTGTAAATTTTCATACAAAAACCGATAACGCTTCCCACCCCATAAACATGTCCGATTTCAATATTTTTATTACACTTTATTGATACATTGGAAAAGTAGGGCTACGTTTTGATATTTAAGATATATTGCTTACAACCAAAGTTATGAGCATTTAGTAAATATCCATATTTTTTACAAAAAAATACCCGGGGAATTTTAATTTATTTAAATTAATTTAAACCAAATAAATAAAAAACGAAAACGGTTAGCCCTAGATCAAGGTGTGGTAAATCGAATGACGCCAAAATTTCCTCATTTCGTAAAGGTTAAAGGTGGAAGAGTTATCGCTTTTTGTATGAAAATTACAGGTTGTCGATCCTCTTAACTTCTTATCATTTGGCTTATAGGAAAAGTTGTTCATTTTGAGTACTGGGTTGGGCTGAGTGGCTCCCTCAAGGGAATGTCGAGGGTAAATTACATGCTGTAAGGACAAAACTGTACATACAATACACTTATCTCAAAATTGTATACCATTGTTCTGTTAGCTTCATTATTATTAAACTTATACATATCTGCTGGCAAAAATTGTAAGACACTTACAATACTCTGCTTGTAAAAATTGTAAACTAAGTAAGACTTACTGTACGGAACCTTCTACGTAACTACAACTCTATCTTGGCTGAATTTTAACTGTACTGCGCACACAATAAACTAATCTTACAATGTAATACCATTGTATTGTTGGTCCATTATTATTGAACCAATATCCGTTTGAACTATTTTGGTGTTATGAGGTTAGTGCTGTGGGAACTGTTTGAGTTCTAAAATATATACAATAGACGGTCATTTTTCCAGTATAGGATTTCATGAGAACTAAAAACATTCAAAAAACGAGAAGGTAACAAAATGCAAAAAATTACGAATTAATATTTAAGAGTCGCCTGGACGCGCATGTCTGTAAAGGACGCACGCTGTATAGGAACGTACGTAGATTATAATGAGATTAATTGATTTAATGCTTAATTTTACCCCAAAATTGTCAAATATTGCCAATGGAGACATGCTCCATAATCAGTTCAAGACTCCAACATATACAACGTGTAAATTGACCCTCGACATACCACAGGGGCGACTCAGCCCGCCAACACGATCAATTTTTCCTATCTGATCAATGATCAATGTTCAGCCGCCCTAAAGTAAAAAAAATCGAGTTCACAGCATTAGTCCCATAGCAAAAGTTGTTCACATTGACACTTTGAGGCACCCCTTCAAGGTAATGTCAAGTGTCAATTTACACCCGGTATACAGGGTGTGCATTAATGACGAATTAATATTTAAGGGGCATTATCAGTCCAAGATATAGAACAACTTCCTCCAGCAAATAATCTTCAAAACACGGAAAAGAAATTCGTCCTGCCATACAAAATTAGCAATTAAGTAGTTTTTTTTTTTAAGGGAAGTCAAAATATTATTTTCGTATTTCAATATATTACTGTGCAGATGTTTAATACCATGGATTGCGGATGTATTTTTAATGTATAATCTTAATCTTGCTTTTGATGTTACGTAAAAACTATCAACACTCCCACCCTTGTAAGAAAAATAAGTGTTGGTCGTACCCTTCCCCCCTAAATCATATTTTTTTTCTTTCTTTTTTATGGCTTTCACGCATTACGTATTTAGCCAGTGTCAAGTACTAAAAACGTAGCTTCCCGCGCTTTTTCGAGTTTCCTAGTTTAACTACGAAATAATGGTGTTATTCATTTCGTTGAATCGACGGAGCCCCTGGCGACAATCCATCCACTGGCTCAATCATAGACGACGCAGCAAGGCGGACAAACACCAGACATCCACATGTAAATCTCACTACAGCCGCACTATGACAGTTTATTTTAGATATTCCACACATTGTCCATGAACATGGCCATTTATAACACACCAAATCACACCAATTTCACATTATAAAGTCCACTAGAAACAATTTGGATAACAATCGAAAACAAACACCGTGTAGTCCGCTAAAATTCCCGCCAAGAACTCCCTAAAATAGACAAATTAATGTTTTTTTTTCTTTTTGTAGTCTACAGATGAGATAGCCAGACAGACATACACTTTAATTTATGTTATTCGGTTTATTTATTGGCGTGATAAAACACAATTGACATTAGGTCACCAGGTAATTATTGCCTAGCCTCAGGCAACTTGAAGCAAGGCTAGATCCTTGACTGATGTTTGCATATTGTTGTTTGTTTTTTATTCATGTGTGTGTGTGTGTGTGTGTGTGGGAGTGTGGGTGTAGGTGTGTGTGAGTGTGTGTTTGTGTGTGAGTGTGTGTTTGTGTGTGTGTGTGTGTGTGTGTGTGTGTGTCCAATATTTCATTTTTTCTAGACCTCTGACATAGCTTAACTACTGCCACTAACGATAACAACCGGGACCAACGGCTAGAGATGATACAACTTCCTAACTTTTAAAATAAATGCGAAAGTGAGTTCGTTAGTTTGTTACGCTTTCACGACGGAACTACTAAACCAGTCATCATGAAATTTTGCACCCACGTTCTCTGGAGTACAGAGGAGGACATAGGCTACCTTTCATCCCGGAGAATAGTACTGTTCCCGAGGGATAACGGGAGCGGAACCGCAAGTAAAAGCTAGTAAATATATAGAGACAAATCAGACAGATTGAGCTAGCCCCACAGTTATCAACTTGTTCCTTAGGATATCTCTATTATCCTTTATAGTACATGTAGTTGTAGTAGCCTAATCTACTCGTAGCTCAAGGAAGGTTCCTCGTAAATCCTTGGCTAATGTCTAAAGATTTTTACTATGTCAATAGGCTGCCTTGGTCGCTCACGACAGACCGGCGTGGTCATTTATATTGTCTAGTTAGTATGTTCGTATCAACATACATAATCATTTGAACGTATATTCCGATCACGAAAAATCTAATGCTTAGAACAATTTGTAGTTTGCTTCGATCAAGTATTAAAAACCACATCATTATCATCAGTACTAGTGCTTTCGTAACAACGGACTCACAAAACGATGAAGACACACCACAGGCAACATCCTCTGGTTTTTTGGCATCCCCTCCACCGGTCATCGTTTCGAGCCGCGCAGCGCGGGCAGCGGCGCGGGCGGCGACGCGTGAGGCGGCCTCAGTGCTTTGAGGGAAGCGTAACCGTCGTGTCGCCACCCCTTTCTCTCGCCCCGATGATGGTCTTCGTATCAGACCGAAACTAGTCGGCAGATCCGACGTAATAAAACGTGAGTAAAGCCGTGTTTTCATAATGAATTTATCTCGCGTAAGTTTTAATATTATCATTATCATCATGTCTTTCATAGTCATCACTGCGGAAGCATGACCCTCTCTTTACTACTTGAGAGCAGTCAGAGGATTTGGCCTACACTCTCCACGCTAGCCAGACGGGTTGGAGAGGTACAAAACCAGATACACAGTCGCAATATAAAAATGTCCATAATAATTCATAAGTCCTCAATAATTTTATTTTTTACGGATTTTTTTTACTGAATGTGTGTTGTGTGTAAAAAACGGAACCCTGAAAGATGCGCCATGTCTGTCTGTCTGTGTGTCACAGCCACTTTATTCGGAAACTATTAGGACTGCACTGTTGAAACTTGGTGGGCAGTTGTATTCTGAGAATCGCTTTATGATTTTTATACAAAAAAAGAATACATAGAGCTGAAACAATTTTTTTTACATCAATCCCTACGAGTTGGGTGTCCATAGATAGGTCTTTATAATTGTCATTGAGGTTCCTTAAACCATTTTCCACAAAAGTTAGCGTTTGTTTTTCGTCTGTGTTATATACAGAATATATATAACACAGACGAAAAACACAAAAATCGATGAGAACTATTTTAAATGAAATAGCTAAAGACTTATCGCATTTTTAAATTGTTATAGGCCTGCCTAATGAATATACCGTTTTTCGTGAAACAACATTGAACTTTTGACATTGTTAAAATAAAAACATGCTCATTACGAACATACACACTACGTGACTCATTAGTATGATTAACACCGTTAAAATAATTAGGTTCCTAACCTTATAGGTATATGGCATTTTTTTGTCTGTGATTTTAATGCAAAATTTTTAATACCAACTTTTTCATACGGATTACCATTTAAGATATAATAGTAGGTACTAACCTTGTTGGATGTAATTCCAGATGGACCTGAAAAGTTAAGTTATGGATGAAACTAATAAGATTGCTCACGTACACGTGTAACACAAAGGCGAAATCAATAAAATAAGGATATAATGTTTTCTAATGTTTTCGCGATTGTTACACATTTAAATAAAATTTATTTAATACGGTTTTTATCGCGTTTATTACATTATTTATACACCTAACGTTTCAAACACTTTAAGGCGCTCTTATAGTAACACTAGCGCTACCCAGCAATTAAATTCCTTAATTCATAAATTGTTTCGAATTTAAAAAATCTAACAAGTACAAAACTACAAAATTACTCATAGTATTTTTTGTATATTACAAGTAATTTACTAGTGCCATATTTAAAGAGAAAAATCGGTTAACGCCAAAAGTGGTCACTTTTGGCGTTAACCTGTTTTTCTCTTATTTTATCAAACAAATATAAGTGAAAATGAATACAAAAATACTACAAGTAATTAGTGTTACTATAGGAGCGCCTTAAGGTGTTCGGCGTTGGCAGGTCTACCTGCAACCACGTAGGGTAAAACACGGATAGTTGCGTCGGGGGATACTAGCGTCGGTTTCGAATTCTCTATGTTAGGTACATTGGTGGCTTGGCACTAATGTGCTTGATTATAGTTGGAAGCGCTCCCCCCGCAGGCTTCACTGCTGCGTAAACCGTTGGAGTGTTAGCACGCGTTTCGTCCGTGTGAGCAAAAATCTTCCGCAGCGAAACATTAACAGACGTCGAAATTATATTGATAAGTAGTTTTTGTTGGATATCTTTATAATTGATTGTGGTTTCAGACAACATTTTGTTTCTTTGCTTACATTAGACCTATAATTGCCCTATTAATTGCGTTTTATTGTTGAAAAGATTTTATTTATTTCTTAAATCAAAAAGGCGACTATCCGTATCAAAAAGGATAGTTGCCTTATTTAATGTGGCGGATAGTTGCTCAAAAGGCAACTATCCATAACCATTTATTCCTTAATCAACGAAGATTTTTTTTTCGACTGTAAATTATACTGTACTTACTTGTTTTAAATGTAAAACAATATTAACCGGTTTCTCGTGCCCATTTTAGGTAAACAGAATGCCTCGCAAGTATTTGTAAGTGAAAACCAGGTGATAAGACTATGCGGCAAGTATCCTCCTAACTCTTTTTAATATTTGGCAACTATCCGTTGCAGTAGGCGACTATCCGTTTTTTAGAAGGTCAAATAAAACGGAATATACTCAAAATTATCATTTACACTCGAGTTGAACACTCTACTTTTCATCATGATTGCCAGGAAATATATTTGCAATTTGCAACAAAGAATAAAACAAGAAAATGCGCGCCAAACCATTTTTTATAATATGGCCTTGCGCTCTTAATACATTCAGCCATTTGTGGTGGCCAGTGCGCTTGTTTTAAAAATAAAAATAAATTTATGAATATTATAGAAGCTGAAGCGTGTCGCGTGGCCGCCTTCGATTTTTAAATTTACTTACCTCCCTAAGGATGTAAATCGAACTGACAACCTGGATGATTTAACCTCCTTTCAGAGCTTGAATGATGAAAAATAATTTCTTCAAAATCTCCAATCATCGTTTCAAACCTCATTTCCAGAAACAGTCTTCCTCCTACTCATTGGAAGGCGAATATCACTATGAGTAGAGGCACAGCGATGACGCACACGAGGTACACGGAGGTCCTAGGTTCACATTCCGAGATGATGACAAACTGCTCATTCCAAAGGGACTCGTTGTTGCGGAGAGGTACTTCAAGGATCACCTGGAACAAAAATAAATTATGTGTTAGTCATCCTTTATATATTTCTTCCTTATATAACATTTTGCGGGTGTTTATTACTGTTATTATTAAATTCAACATTGTTTTTATGGACATAGGACGGCAAATGAGCAAGCGGTTCACCTGATGGTAAGTGATAGTTAGAAGTTCCTCATCTAGCTTACGGTTCAAATACGTTGTATATTTCTTAAAAAATACAGCCGAACACTGGACTCTAAAATACAGGCGCCAGCCTGTTTGGAGAACAGAGAAAAAAAAAACAATAATTTGTATTATGTTTTACCTTTTGTATATCATTGTTCAAAATCCTGTACAAATCTATTAGTAAATAAAGATATATTATTATATTATAGTGATCAGGTGATCACCGCTGCCCATGGACAACTGCAACACCATGAGTGTGACAATGTGATGACATGTGTGTTCTCCGTACTCAAGACAATGTGTATGTATTATTTATTTTATGATGATCAGTTTAGTAGATAGGGCGTGAAAGCGTAACAAACAAACAAACTCATTTTCGCATTTATAATATTAGTTGAGATTATTATTTAATAAAATTACATGAATTAAACGATATAAAGCTTTCGCAGTCACAATCAGTAATACATATTTTCATGTATTCTCTTCAATAAGTAATAAGATATGGGGTAAGATATGGTATAATCCACGCGGGCAGGAGAAATAGGCCGATCGTGGCACGGCAAAATAGCTATTGTGGCAGCAATGCGTTTCTTTTAGACCAAAATATGTATAAATAAATATATATTTATATTGCTGCCACAATAGCTATTTTGCCGTGCCACGATCGGCCTATTTCTCCTGCCCGCGTGGATTATACCATATCTTACCCCATATCTTATTACTTATTATATTATATTATACCTATAAATATATATATTTATATATATATTTATACATATTTTGGTCTAAAAGAAACGCATTGCTGCCACAATAGCTATTTTGCCGTGCCACGATCGGAATATATATTTACGGACAAATCACACAGATTGAGCTAGCCCCAAAGTAAGTTCTTATGTAAGACTTGTGTTATGGGATACTAACTCAACGATACTATATTTTATAACAAATACATATACAGATAAACATCCAAGACCCAGGTCAATCTGAAAAAGATCATTTTTCATCTTGACCTGACCGGGGATCGAACCCGGGACCATCCGTGTCACAGACCGGCGTGTTGACCGTTGCGCCACGGAGCTCGTAGCCAGTATTTTGGTCACTAAACATCTTTGTGCGCTGATACCCACGTCACGACACATCCATAGAAGCTTTATTTGATGTAACCTACTGCCACATATCTATAATTAGATATTTAATTTAAGGCGCTCTTATAGTAACACTAGCGACACCCAGCAATTAATTCTTTTTATCCTAAATTATATCGAATTTAAAAAATTTAACAAGTACGTAACTAGTAACTTACTTGTAGTATTTTGGTATTTATTATCACTAATATTCGTTTGATAAATTAAGAGAAAAACAGATAAACGCCAAAAGCGGCCACTTTTGGCGTTAATCAATTTTTCTCGTTCAATGTGGCACTAGTAAATTACTTGTAATCAATAAAAAATACTACAAGTAACTTACTAGTTTTATACTTGTTGCATTTTAAAAATTCGATTTAATTTAGGATTTAAATAATTTAATTGTTGGGTGGCGCTAGTGTTACTATAGGATCGCCTTAAAGCTCAACTAATCAATGTACGTTAGATAACATTACTTCTGGGTGGCATAGCTATAATAAAAACAACTTTATCTATTAAAAGGTTGATTAGATGGCATCACAAGGGCCATTTAACATTTATAATTGAAACAGTAATTAAAGACAATCATAATTGAAATATTAATAGCACAATTTAAAATGATTGTGCTTCGTCATCAATATTTTTATATTCGGCCTTTGAATGAGACCTTTCGGCCTTCTAAAATCCTTTTTTTTATATATTTAGTAAATATTTATGCCGTATTCTTTCGTCGTTTTTGCCGTATGGTTCCCGGCAGAGTAGAATAGGACCACTCCAAGTCTTCCCGTGAATGTCATAGAAGGCGTATGAAACACAAGCTAAACAAAGCTTATAAACATCAAAGAAACCTTAAACCCAACCCTCAGACCAGCGTGCTTTGCGGCTTTTACGATCTGCGCGGGAAGAGAAGCAACAGGTACATTAAATTATTAAATGTTACGCGAGACATAATTATTATTATTAAAAACGGTTGCACTCACGTTATATTTAATCGGTATTGCCGACCGGGTTTCGGCCAATTCAGATGGCCATCTTCAGGGCGAGTATCAAGGTCGTCGCGACGCGGCCGTTCCTTGAGCACAAGTCAAGTCAGTGCTCAAGGAACGGCCGCGTCGCGACGACCTTGATACTCGCCCTGAAGATGGCCATCTGAATTGGCCGAAACCCGGTCGGCAATACCGACTAAATATAACGTGAGTGCAACCGTTTTTAATAATAACAGGTACATTCTATATTTCTTATTCACTCCCAGACCAGCACGTAAATGATTCATCATCATGAGGTCTTTTTTAGTCTCCACTGCAGAAGCACGACCCGCTCTGTATTACCAGAGCCATATATTAGCCAGGGCAGTTAGAGAATTTGGCCTACACTCTCCACGCTGGCCAGACGAAAGAGACCTCTCCACTCTTTGATGTTTATAGCTTTGTTTAGCTTGTGTTTCATTAGTCGCCTTCTACGACATCCACGGGAAGACTTGGAGTGGTCCTATTCTACTCTGCCGGGAACCACAAGGCAAATAAATTCAACTAATGGAGAATGATTGTACAAGTCTGCTTTCCAGCTGTTTTCCATTTCCTTTGATGTCGTCCTCGTTATACGAATTGCGATTCTCGAAATAGTTTTCATTACTTTAATATACATTTTATTAGGCAGTAAACCGCGTAATTCAGTAAATAAGTTTTTTTTCACACAAAATTACTGGTACTAATGAATGTCCTTCCATGTCATTCTACAAATAACTTAGGCTATATTTAAAAAAAATGTTCCGAAATTTATCAATTTGCCTATAAACGTCATTCTATTTTATTTTAATGGCTTCCACCGAGCTTTCAGTGTTTCTGACAGTATCCATTTTATAGAGAGTACAAATATTGAGTAGGAATTTACCACTTTTAAATTTTCGCTTTGCATATATAAACATTAATAACGTCTGAAGGGAAACGGTACATTTGTGTAATTCTCAATTTTGCATTCAAAAAGTAGGAATTTGTCAACCCTTCTGGCCAGTTCAACCCGTCTGGCCAGTCTAACCCGTCTGGCCAGTCCAACCCGTCTGGCCAGCGTGGGAAGTGTAAGCCAAATCTTCTGACTGCTCTGGCTTATCATCATCATCACCAGGTCTTTACTAGTCTCCACTGCAGGAGCACGACCCTCTCTGTACTACTTCTGGTTTATACCTATAGTATATGGCTCTGGTAGTACAGAGAAAAGCAGGCAGGCCTAAACTTAGCCATAAGTAATTATTGACGTCAACAAAACTTTTTTGTTCTAAAAATTGTAAACACCAATAGATTCAAGATTCAAGATACAATCGTTTATTTAATATAGGTCTCTTTGAACACTTATTAATTGTCATATTTGTGTTTACAATTTTTACAACAAAAAATTTTGTTGACGTCAATAATTACTTATGGCTAAGTTTAGGCCGCTTCCAAAGCGGAGTGCAGATATGAAAATTAATAAGTGTTCAAAGAAACCTATATTAAATAAACGATTGAATCTTGAATCTAGAGAAGGTCGTTCTCCTGCAGTGGAGACCAACAAAGATCTGATAATGATGAAGTGATGTAGAAATGCTATTGCCGATGTTGATGTAAGTAGGCATTTGTCAAATAAATAAAATATATATAAATAAATATATAGGGACATATCACACAAATTGAGCTAGCCCCACAGTAAGTTGTGAACTTGTGTCGCAGGATACTAACTCAACGATACTATATTTTATA
Organism: Rhodophaea formosa; assembly: GCA_963082605.1. Classification (NCBI taxonomy): domain Eukaryota; kingdom Metazoa; phylum Arthropoda; class Insecta; order Lepidoptera; family Pyralidae; genus Rhodophaea; species Rhodophaea formosa. Next base: position 12,645,731 of record OY720226.1, read on the forward strand.
ATATATACTTATATAGATAAACATCCAAGACCCAGGTCAATATGAAAAAGATCTTTTTCCATCTTGACCTGACCGGGGATCGAACCCGGGACCCCCGTGTCGCAGGCTAGCGTGTTGACCGCTGCGCCACGGAGCTCGACAAAAATACCGTAACTAATTAATGTTTTCTTATGTTTTCGCGATTGTTACACATTTAAATAAAATTATTTTAATACGGTTTTTATCGCGTTTATTACATTATTTATACACCTAACGTTTCGAGCACTTTACAGTGTTCGTGGTCGCAGGTAGACTAAGTTGACATCTGTCTAGTATTTTATAAGTAAACCGTAACTAATTGTCAATTCATTAGAAAACAAGTTTTTTCGTAACAGGTCAACAGATCAATCGACAGTTATCCAAAAACTAGGCGCCATTTTGCGAATACTGACCTTCGTATAGTATTTACGCACATTCTTGACTAATTATAGGTCATTGGCCTTTACTTTTATTTGCTTATGGTTGCCATGAGTAAGAAATTTGAAGGATATTTTGGAAAAGTATTTTGGATTATTTCATCTTATATCTTCTATGCTGGTTTGGGATACACTAACACGCTAAGTGTGGTATTTTTATGATCTTCGGCTCTGTTTACATATATATCATGAGATAAAGACGTGATAATATGTATGAATGTAATTATTATGATTCACAAATTATAGCCTTTGTCACTCGCAGATAAATTAGCATATAGTAATAATTTTCTATTATATTAAATAAATAAAACCTTTGAAAAATTCCATTATTTTTCGAAATTCCAAATATTTAGGTCCCGATTAGAAAATATAATGAACCTTGGTCAGTTCAGTTCAAAGAGAAATTATTTTTATTTTAGAATTTTCCTATTGGTTTCATGGTGCCTCTACAACGAGAGAGTCTATCGTGTTAAACGAATCGCAAACTCTACACATACGTCATAGCAAACACAAGGCTAGAACATAACCCTTTGTTTAGTTCGTGGTAGTCGGGTAAATTGTGTGTGAATAAATCTAGACGTGCCTTAGCCGTTTGATGACCTTATGGCACAGCGGTCAAAATGCCGGTACGCCAATCTAGGGGTCTCGGGTTCAACCCGCGATTTGTTTCGTGAATCGCACACTAGCGACGCCAATAATTTTATTCTTTATACTTTACAAATGGTTCCGTACCATTATTTAAACAACATTAGACTATCGAGCAAAAAACGGCAAAAAAGTAAGCCGTAAGCACAAGCACGTATGTTCCATAGGAATAGTTGTTAATATTGACGGTCTGACTCACCCCTTTAAGGGAATGTTAAGAGTTAAGTTACAACCTGAATATCATAAAAAATCACAAAATATGCTTGCCAGTGGGATTTAAACCCATGACCTCCAGATCATAAGGCAAAACGCATTGACTGCTCCACGGAGCAATATTTTCTTCTTCTTCTTCTGTTTTATTATATGGCTTCCACCGAGATTTCAGTGATTCTGCCAATGTCCAGTAAATTGAGATACTAAGTATCGGTGTTGTACGGAAAAGTTGTAACAAGTAGCATCAAAGATGGCGTATGTCTTTAATGCCTCGGCTTATGGTTACAAGTCTATACGAGTCCATATAACGGACCACTTTAACTATTTTACAAATTGTTCAGAGCATTTATAACATCAATCTACACCAATTTCATATTATAAAGTTCACCAAAATCAATTTGCAAAATCGTCCAAGGTAGACCCCAAATGCACCCCTTGACTTCCCACCACAAACTCCGGAGCAATATTTATTGTCTAGACATATTAGTTTTGACTTATTTATTAGTCATCGTTGCTTCTAAGTCGCCTTTGTTATTTCCAAAGCAATTATTTACTGTTTATTATTCTTTTACGACAGACGGCGTGAATAATCCAAGGCAGGGCAGTTAAAATATGTTGTGATCTTATGTCACGGTGTAAATATATACAATAGTAGCGTAAACAACGGAGCGTATGGCCCTGTGGTATTGCCCAACCCAATGTACCTTCTACGTTCTATCCATTAATGTACCCAACTTTATTTATACTAGGGATGGTGGGGTACAACACCCTCGAAGTAAGACTTACTTGGTGTAACTGCCTCCGTGGTCCAGTGGTTAAGGCGTTTGCTTTGTTGACCCGGGGGTCGTGGGTTCGATTCCCACGGGAAGCATACTTTAAGTTGTTTCCAGTTTTGTTAGGACATTGCAGGCATGAATCACCTGATTGTCTAATAAATAAGATGATTCCGTGCTTCGGAAGGCACGTTAAGCCGTTGGTCCCGGCTGCCATCTGGTAGTCGTTAAAGGAACCACGTCAGAGGCCGAGAGGCGGTTCCGAAGAACTCTGACACCAGGGTATGCATGGTCGACTGACCGTGTCACCTACACGAAATGATGATGGTGACATATATGTTTAATGTATGGAGTGGAAAGAGATGCAACCCAGCCGTGTTGGAGTGGATGGCGCTGAGCGTGCCGGACCGATACGTGTGGCGGAGGCGACAACCTCGGCTGTTTGCAATACCTCAGGCGTGCACGAACCTACTGAAACAAGCTCCTTTAACCAGAGCACTGCTCACGTTAAATGAGGTAGCAAGTTGCGTAGATTTGTTCGGATGTACTTTAAATGAATTCACAAGGGCTACTTTATACGTATTAAGTTATTGTGAATTAGATACATAGGTTTAATACTCTGTAATCAAAATGAAATAATAATGTACGCTATTGAATAAGTGACACCTGTAATGATAGTGTATATATTAAATAAACAATAAACAAAAAAGAAACTCTATATTTAAGGGTCTTTATTCCTTACGGTATATTGCAGAAGGTGCATCACTTAACTGACTGAGTACTGGACTTACAAAATGTTCTTTTTTAGGTTTCCGTAGTAAACAAGGTACCCTTATAGTTTCGCCATGTCTGTCTGTCTGTCCGTCCGCGGTTTTACTCAGAGACTATAAGTACTAGAAAACTGTAATTTGGTATGGGTATGTATATTAATTATGGCAAAAAGTGGTAGAAAAAAAATGTTGAAAAAATTTTTGAAAAAAAAAAATGGGGGAGTAATTCGTTTTTCTATAAGTACTTACCCATCGTGTGGGGTATCGTTAAAAAGGTCTTTGAAAAATATTGTAAGGTTGACGCCACCATTTTTAGATTTAGGGATCCGTTTCCGAAATATTTGGTTTGGTTTTAAAGTGAAAATTTTTGTTAGAGATAAGTGTCCCCCCCCTCTATCTGCTAAACGATTATATATGGATACGTGAAAAAAATTACAGCAGTAGTATATATACTGAAGTTGAAAAAAAAAACTATCAGAGCTGAGTACTAAGTGCAAACTAAAAAGTTATATGCAACATACTTATAAAATGTACTGGAAAATGTAAAATTTCATACAATTTTCATTGTTAGATGTTTTTGGTCGTTAAACTGTGAGGTGCGAGCGTGAACAGTGTGAACTCAAAGTTGTCATTTGCAACTACGGAACCCTACACTGCGCGTGGCCCGACACGCACTTGGCCGGTTTTTTGAATTTAAAAGAATTATTTGAATTTTAAATTACTTCCACGCTGGTCTAGAGTAAAGAAAAAACATAGAATGTACCCGCGCTCTTCCCACGAAGCTCGTAAAAGCGGATCGAGGAAATGGGCGAAAATCTAAGAAAACATAATCTTATCTTATCTTTATTGGAGCCGATTATAAATCGGAAGCACGTCTAACCTTTGGGTTATTTTGTACTTAAAAAGAAAACATAATAATAGGCGATCCGTCTAGCAGCCCATCACTTGATGATGATGATGAAGTAAGTCCGGCTTGACTTCATGAGTTGCATAACGTTATTAATTGAGGATTTTATAGGTTGACATCAGCATTTCAGCAATTAACAACGGCTATTCCAATAATTATGACCTGTTACTTATTATATCATCGCGGTATTTGTCTGGTAGATGCAAAGATATTTTTAAACTTCAATATTTCTCTTCGTCAACTGATTGAGCACTCGCTTTTATATGATATGCAATTTTAATCCTTAAAACTTAGTTTTAGAGCGTATTATCCTTTGCTAAAATAATTGTGCCATTGTCTCCGTCAATACAACTCGATCAGAGCGAGATGGAATCCTGTTCCGTACTGTTTAAGTAACAGAAAAAGAACTTTCAATGCATCATATCCTAACTAATATTATTGATGGGAAAGTGAGTTTCTTTGTTTGTTTGTTACGCTTTCACGTCTTATCCACTGAACCGATCATCATAAAATTTTGCATACACAACACGTAGTTTAGGTTACTGAGAAGGACATAGTTAGTTACTGAGAAGGACAAACACATAGTTTAGGTTACTGAGAAGGACATAGACATATCACGCGGGCAAAGCCGCGGGTAACAGCAAGTTGAACATACAGCGTGTAAATTGACCCTCGAAAGCTTCAAGGTATGACTCAGCCCATCAATTTGCACAACTTTTCCAGTAGGATCAATGCTGGGAAATCGAAAAATTTGGACATTTTCATAACACAACAAGAATAATTTCTTCACTATTCCGAATGCCACACGTCGAGAAACAGACTGAGAAAGAAAGTATAGGAGAGAGAGAGGCAGAGAGTTATTCGAAAAATATATCAAACTAGCTGTGCCCGCGACTTCGTCCGCACGGAAAAATGTAAGCTATGTCCTCTGGCTCTAGACTATCTGTGAACCTAAATCGGTTTAGAGGTTTTGACGTGAAAGCGAGACAGACAGAGTTCGCATTCATAATATTAGTAATATGGATTAGTGGTATAATATTTGTTCCAAGAGTACCCAGTCGGCGCGCAGTTCGCTCTAGGTCTCTCTTTTTTTTATCTACATGTCGTAATAAATTCTGGATAACGCTCACCTATTCATCGCATGGCTAAGTCCCATAACAGTTTGTTTGAGTTAAAAACTGACATATTTACTGATCATTTGTATAGGTATAAGAATACTTTAAAAACAGTGTTGGCTGAGCACGGAGCACCTTCATAATTTCTTTTTAAGGTGACCCTGTGTTTTTTGTTCTCTATAGTTTGTTTTTTTTTTTCTTTTCTTTCCTTCTCTCTATACATATGTGTTTAAATCTTATGTATTTAAAATTATTTGATTTCTATGTTAAAATGTTACTAAAATAGTTTATAGCATTCTAGTGGCATGGCAACTTTATAATAACAAACATACATTTAATCTGTGGATGGCGTAGTGGGTTGCATGATTATATATATATTTTGTAAATTTAATTTTAAGTAGATAATAAGTTTATTATGTAACTGTTTGTGTTCCCTAATAAAAATAAAATAAAATAAAAATAAAATATTTGTTTCGGTTATTTGATTTTTCGGTCACACTAAAGCACAATCTTATAACCTCAAATAAAACATCATTGGTAGATCAAATCTAAGACTAGTCATAAAACTAACTACCACAATAAATCTTGTAATTTATTATGCCTCCTTCAATCAACAAATCTTAGCGATCTGCAATTTATAGTTAAACGGTGACGATATTATTAGGTTAGGTATATGTTTCGTCTATTTCTTATTTAGGCCCCGCACTAGGCACACTAGCGACGCCAATCATTTTATTCCTAATACTTTACAAATAGAAAGAAATTCAAGAATGTAAATCATATTAGCCTTAGTAAATAACCTGAAGTATTTTTGGAATCATGTTTTAATATTATGAGAATCAGTGAGAATGATAAAAATCAGATTACCGCCAAAAACGGCCGTTTTTGGCGGTAATGGACACAATGCTTATTAACTAACCTTAAAGGAACCTCTCCTTTGAGGTTAGTTAATAAGCATTGTGTCAAATCATTTTACAGAATGACCTCGGGTTCGAATCATCTCCTAAGGATTCAACCTGAACGCGTTCGGATTGAAAGAAATAAGTAAATAAATCACACCACAATCAAGAAAGAAAGATTTCTTTGGCTAGTATCATGACTCGGTCAAGATCAACAAGGACGTTCTAGATATTTTTATTTTTCTAAAATTACTCACCTGCAAAAATATCTAGAAATAGTTTTCTCCCGCGACTGCGTTCTCGTTATTTTTTGCCTATGTCATGTGGTCTCAACGCCTTAATCGTACGATTTGTTCTCAGAGACGCGCATAGATGGCGCCACTCGAAACTACACAACACTGTATCTACCGTATTATGAGAATATAAAAACATGATTCACAAAATATATCTTATTAAAAATCAAAACAATATTTTAGGCATAATATTTTAAAATGACACCGTATATTTAGTAAGTTAAAGGCTAACGCAGATTACCGCCATCTAGTATCGACTACCAAGCAACTCTAATGCGCCATACATTCGCCTGCTTTTCGCAACTTTAATTTGGTCCAATATTTTTGTATGAGGTGGGCAGTCTATTACGTTAGTATTATATTGTCTTTGCCTATGTGCTATTCTTTTGTGTCAGTTTGAATATCGTTGTTGTATTTTATAGATGTTTTAAAGCATTCATGATGGTATTCTGATATACTATTATTTAATTAAATTAAAGAAAAAATATATTTTAAAAAAATCACGCAGGTAAAATAATTAGGTATAGGCTTTTAACCTAAATTTCTATACTAATAGACTCATTTATATTTAACCAAAAAAATACATAGGTACCTTGTTCAACTCGGACTTATATAATTTATTGTTTGCTTTTAACAATTTTGATCGCAACAGTACCTACTTTAGAAATTTGCAAAAAAACATTAAAATCGGGAGCGTCACGGCCGGGAGCGTCGCGGATAAACAAATTTTGAAAATCGTGAGCATCCCGGCCGGGAGCGTCGCGGAATGGGAGACTTGAATAAGACTGCTGGATCAATGGGTCCACAATGAATAAGACTGCTGGTTCAATTCCTGCTAGTGTGGATTTATTTCCCATATCTCATTTTTAGGGTTCCGTAGTAAACTAGGAACCCTTATAGTTTCGCCATGTCTGTCTGTCCGTCTGTCCGTCCGTGGTTTTACTCAGAGACTATAAGTACTAGAAGGCTGTAATTTGGTTTGGGTATGTTTTATTAATCATGGCAAAAAAGTGGTAGAAAAAATCTTGAAAAAAAAATTTTTTTAGGGTAGCTCCCATACAAGTAAAGTAGGGGAGTAATTCTTTTTTCTCTACTTACCCATCATCTGGGGTATCGTTAAAAAGGTCTTTGAAAAATATTGTAAGGTTGACAGCACCATTTTTAGATTTAGGGATCCGTTTCCGAAATATTTGGTTTTAAAGTGAAAATTTTTGTTAGAGATAAGTGTCCCCCCCTCTATCTGCTAAACGGTTATATATGGATACGTGAAAAAAATTACAGCAGTAGTATATATACTGAAGTTAAAAAGAAAACTATCAGAGATGAGTACTAAGTGCAAACTAAAAAGTTATAGGCAACCAACTTATAAAATGTACTGAAAAATGTAAAATTACATATACAATATTCATTGTTAGATGTTAACAGTGTGAACTCAAAGCAACTGCGGTACCCTACACTGCGCGTGGCCCGACACGCACTTAGCCGGTTTTTTTAATTTTATTTAAGATGTATCAAATTCCTCCACTAATTTTTGCGTCTAGGAGTAACAAACATGTTCACATAATAATAATCCTAATGATAATAATCCTAATCTGAACTAATAATATAAATGAAATAGTTTGTTTGTTTGTTACGCTTTCACGCCGTATCTACTGAACCGATCATCATGATATTTTGCATACACATAGGTTAGGGTACTGAGAAGGACAGAGGCTATATATCACGCGGGCGGAGCCGCGGGTAACAGCTAGTAATCTATTCAGGGTTACTTGTTAAACACCAGTAACCTCGCAAGACGTTAGGCCCCAAACATAAAGATGTTTATATAGACGGGCTGAGTCACCCCTGAAAGGCTACGTCGAGGGTCAATATACACTACTATATCGCTGTATACAGAAAAAATCTTTTAAAACACTAGTAACCTCGAAAGACGTTACTGGTGAGTTCCGTTTATTAGCCCCATAGGAATTTGTTAATTTTGACGGGCTGAGTCACCCCAGTTATGTTATGTCGAGTCAATTTACACGCTGTATAAAGAAATAAAATTAAGTTATTGGTGGGAAGTCAAGCCATCTTTGATGCCACATACCGTACAACACCGATACTTAGTTTCTCATTATACTGGACATTGACAGAATCACTGAAATCTCGGTGGAAGCCATAAAAAAACACAATGTTTGTACGAGTATCTATATTCAATTGACATATTCTTACAAAACAGGTCGCCCGGCTCAGAAATTTGTATGAAATTTTGGAATATTTTCTTGAATATTCAGCATTGGTTTCATAGGAACAATTGTAACTTTTGATGGGCTGGTTTGATAGTTTTACGATAAGACTGATAACGACAACACCCTGTATATCTGAACACGGGCGTAACCCAGGCTATTGCCCCGGACTCGTTTCGTACAAGCTAATTTAAAGACTTTATTACATACATTACGAAAGGCCTTGTAATATCCGTCTGTGAAGCAGACATTTGCAATTTTATATCTCGCTGGCAAGTCTCCAAGCCGTGGTATGTGACGTTATGCGTATTGACATTTGTGTCTATCGATGTTTATGGATAGGCCCTGTGTTTTTTAATGACGAATATTTGTGCCTCTTCACATTTTCGTTATAAAGTTTTTTTTTATTTCAAGTTTACAGGCCTGATATGTACCATAGCCCGTGTGGTTCCCGGCCGAGTAGGGGGCTTCTCTTTTAAATATGATGGCAAAAATTAAGGCTTTGATATGTTTGTTATGTGCATTGTGCAAAGACATTGTGAATGTTTTTGTTAGGAGATAAATTTGGTATAAAACATACAGATTGAAGCCACAGAGTTGTGAACTTTTGTCGTATGATACTAACTCAACTCAACGATATTTTATGACATACAATACAAGTACATATATCGATAACAATTCCAGGCAAATAAAAATAAAATAACGTTTTATTTTGACCTGGTCGTGATGTCGTCTTGTAAAGTATTAAAATCAACTAGGTCACCGAAAGCTAAAAATATAAATTGTTTTGCGTAAACATATAAATGAACATGGGTTTAAGGAGATTTCTGTCCTTTTCCACTTTTCATAAGTTTTCAACATTTTGAAATTACCTGCATTCATGTTTTACTACATAAAAAAACAATAACTAATTGACGAATTGAATCTAACTAACTCTAATACCTAGTTATAAGAGCTTCAGATTTCTTAATCTTTGTTTTGATTGAGACACAGTCAGATTGGAAAAAGACATACCAAGCTCTGATAAAAATATAAATACTAAAAAACAGAAAATATAGACCGAAATAAACTTGAAAGCAAAAAAACCAATGATCCCCTGATTTTTCAAATTTTATGGGACCAACTTAGTATACCCTTTCCAATAGAAAAAGAATTATCAAAATCGGACTATTCTGTAAAAAGTCCCCTTTTTATCGTCAGTTAAAAATAGAGGCCCATCTATTGGTAAACATTTATGCTTGTAACACTACCTCACTCATGCATGATGTCAGCCGCAAAAAGTTTTATTTGATTGGCATTTTAATTCAATATTGAAACAGCTGGTTCAATACCTGTTTCAATTTAATACTAAGTACGACTTAGAATTTATGTGAACAATTTATTACCGCCTGGTATGTAAAAATGTGTAAAATGAAGTTATTATTGCTACAGCGAGCCTTTGAAATAAAGAATTTACAAACAAACTATTTTACTAAATACTAGTCAATATGTGTGCTAATATTATAAAGCTAATAGTCATCATCATCATTTCAGCCGCAAGAAGACACTGCTGGACATAGGCGTCCCCCAAGGATTTCCAATACGACCGGTTGGTACCTACATGAACTATTTAAACTTACCTTTTGACTGGAAAATATATCCAAGTTCAAGTCACACCGCTCAGTGCTATTCTTGCATTCTCTCAAAGCAGTTCTGGCGACATCGTATCTGGTCTTCTGCAGGTCGAACTTGGCCTTGATGAAGTTTGTCTGGACCTCGTTCTCAGAGTTAAAGACGAAGAAGTAGTAGCCGTTGGCCGGGACTCTGAAACAATTGATAAAATAAGTTTTTTTTAATTCCAAACTTGTATTTTTTCCTTAATTTATTTTTGTTCACATGAACTATAGTTTTGAATACTCCAATTTAAATTTAAAAATAAAATAGTAGCTTCATCATTATCATCATCAGGTCTTTCTTAGTCTCCACTGTAGGAGCACGACCCTCTCTGTACTACCAGAGCCATATATTAGCCAGAGCAGTCAGAGGATTTGGCCTACACTCTCCACGCTGGGCAGATGGGTGGGAGAGGTCTTATTGTTGCAAAATTTACAGACATTCCGATGATTGACTATGTATAAATTTTGTATAAATATGTATGTAAATCAGATGACACATACAACAATATAGTGTTGTCATGATGATACTACTCAACGTGGAATCTATACTAATAATATTACTTTAAAGAGAAAAAAAAATTATTGCTTGTTTGTTTGAATTAAATAGACTCCGAAACCATGGGACCGATTTTCTAAATTCTTTCTCCTATTGAATGCTAATTTAGAATCCACCGTCTTTAGTATTTGTACGACAAACACCTTACTCATGAAACCAAGCATGGTGGATTTCCTACAATAATTTTTTGCCAAGGTATATGAAAACAACACAATAGCCGTGTGATTCCCAGCAGAGTAGAATAGGACCACTCCAAGTCTTCCCGTGGATGTCGTAGAAGGCGACTTAGGAAACCCAAGCTGTACAAAGCTTATAAACATCAAAGAGACCTCTCCAACCCGTCTGGCCAGCGCGGAGAGTGTAGGCCAAATCATCTGACTGCTTAGGCTTATACTTATATATGGCTCTGGTAGTACAGAGAGGGTCGTGCTCCTGAGTGGAGACTATAAAAGACCTGATGATGATGATGATGATGATCATCATCATTTCGTGTAGGTGACACGGTCAGTCGACCATGCACACCCTGGTGTCAGAGTTCTTCGGAACCGCCTCTCGGCCTCTGACGTGGATCCTTTAACGACTACCAGATGGCAGCCGGGACCACCGGCTTAACGTGCCTTCCGAAGCACGGAATCATCTTTCTTGTTTTCATCATCGGAATGATGATGATGAAAACAAGCGAAAAGTCAATCCAAACTAGTTATCTAACAAATAATCTCTGCTAAATTGGACCAATTAAACTAATGCATAGTGTGTAGATCAGATCAATCAGTTTCAAGGAGTATCAGATTCCATCGTGAAACATTGTTCCGACCCTGGCAGATCTAGGAATGATGTCAGGTCTAATAAAGATCTAGTAAAGTAGCCAGCTCATAGTGCTAGAGAACCTATAGTCGTAAACATGACTAGTAATTGGAAATCAACTGCACCTGTTTGTATCAAGTGACGCATATAAATTGTCTTCTGTAAGAGCGCGATGGATGGATGTAGCATTTTTACGATCACTTTATATTTAGTTTAAATACGCCATACGTATTAAAAACTACCAGTCCGCCGCGGCTTTACCCGTGGTAATAAGTACCTAACCAAACATAACATTAGCATTCAGGGATAACGTACCTATCCAAAGCTGAAAGAATTTTTGAAATCGGGCCAGTAGTGTCTGAAACACAGATTACTCCCAATAGATTCCGCATGTTAAATATTCTCTAAAGATTCAAAGTCACCAATGTTGGTGGAAAGAAAGGGGTGCGGGGAACAAATCAATAGGACTCTCATTGGCTAGCTCAAGGTCGTCGTGGATAGTAACAAATTTATAGGGATTTCCGTAGTGTCGATAAAAATATCGATAGATTTTGGCGGGAAAGGCAAGCCTTGGTGAAGGTTAATTAATAAATCAAAATCAGAACAAACTTCAAACGAACAAGAAATTAAATTACAAAATTTAAAAATGGTCTGAAATAAGCGTTTTTGACCAAACAAACGCGGAATCGCCAGAGCTGAGCAACTGTTTCGCCTGGCGATGGATAGAGAAGAGTTCGGGAAGCTGACGGCCAACCTCCAGTAATGGAGTGGCACTCAAAGAAGAAGAAGAACCAAACAAACAAACAAACTCTTCAGATTTATAATATTAGGTACTGTAGATGAATTTTGCGGAGTCCTGTGCTGCCCCATTTGAAATAAACTTGAAATATATCATTTAAAAGAAAACTAAGATATGAAATTTAAATTTCGCACTGCGACGCCTTAGTAACACTTCAATCTATTTTATGAACTACAGTTTACAATTTAAAATGCTTTCATCAGTCACAAAAAACCATCAGTTCTTTTTTAGTCTCTAATGCAGGAGCGTGACCCTTTGTACTACCAGAGCCATATATTAGCCAGAGCAGCCAGAGTTTTGGCCTACACTCTCCTCGCTGGCCAGACGGGTTGGAGAGGTGATGTTTATAAGCTTTGTTTAGCTTGTGTTTCCTAAGTAGACTTCTACGATATCCACGGGTAAATGCAGTGGTCCTATTCTACTCTGCGGGGAACCATACGGCATGGGTCGTACGTTTACCTAAATACGCAAACCTTATTAAAAATGGCATATGAGGAAACATGAATTTTACGGAGTCCTGTGGGCAGCACTCCGTAAGTGTTTGAAAGAATGATTAAATCTCTGAAATAAATTTAAATTTTGTCCTGCGACGCCCCAGTTGTTACTTTAATCTATTTTATGAACTTTTAAAACGCTTTTAAAACAGGGTATCCTAGTAGTATGTTTTCCATACAAATGTATTTCTCTATTTTCTCGCTGAAAACTGAAAAAACTGTTTAAAAGAAAAAAAACCGGCCAAGTGCGTGTCGGGCCACGCGCAGTGTAGGGTTCCGTAGTTGCGAATGACAACTTTGAGTTCACACTGTTCACACTCGCACCTTACAGTTTAACGACCAAAAACATCTAACAATGAAAATAGTATGAAATTTAACAGTTTATAAGTTGGTTGCCTATAACTTTTTAGTTTGTACTTACTACTCAGCTCTGATAGATTTCCTTTCAACTTCAGTATATATGCTACTGCTGTAATTTTTTTCACGTATCTATATATAACCGTTTAGCAGATAGAGGGGGGGGGGGACACTTACCTCTAACAAAAATTCGCACTTTAAAACCAAATATTTCGGAAACGGAGCCCTTAATCAAAAAATGGTGTTCTCAACCTCACAATATTTTTGAAAGACCTATTTAACGATACCCCACACAATAGGTAAATAGAGAAAAAAAAATTACTCCCTCACTTTACTTGTATGGGAGCTACCCTAAAAAAAATTTTTTTTCAAGATTTTATTCTACCACTTTTTTGCCATGATTAATATACATAACCATACTAAATTACAGCTTTCTAGTACTTATAGTCTCTGCGTAAAACCGCGGACGGACAGACAGACAGACAGACAGACAGACAGACAGACAGACATGGCGAAACTATAAGGGTTCCTTGTTTACTACGGAACCCTAAAAAGTTACAAAACCTTTTTTTTAGGAAGAAATAAAAAATAGGGGCATACCTATTTTAGTCCTAGATTTTATGAAAAAAGAATTGTGCCTCTAAAATCAGTTTTCATCGAGAAAATAGAGAAATACATTTGTATGGAAACCATACTGAAAAAATACTGCTACGATACGCTCTTAGGTACATAATGTTTCCCGCAGCGGTAGCGGTTTTTGACAAAAACGCTCAGAAAAGCTTCAAGATTTCAATCCTTGCAAGGCTAATGTTGTATAGAATACCAAGCCATTGACCTGGGTCTTGGATGTTTATCAATATATGTATCTATTATAAAATATAGTATCGTTGAGTTAGTATCCCATAACACAAGTCTCGAACTTACTTTGGGGCTAACTCAATCTGTGTGATTTGTCCGTATATATTTATTTATTATTTATTAACCAATCTAAAAACCAAGAGTTCTATTTACCTGTAAGTCAAGGCGTTTGACCTTGCAGCACCAATTGTCTCCTTGTCTGAAGCACTAGCAACACAGTGCGCAGAGGGAGTTAAAGGCAGGTTTAAGATCAGCCCGTCACATTCAAGCAGCGCCTCTTCGCTGCTTGAGAATGATGACCAGTATTCTGAGTTGCTCATATCGAAGGCAGTAGTCTCGTTAACTTGATCGTGGTGTTCAGCGTAGCCGTCTGGTTGGAGTCCCTGGAAGAATTGGTAAAGTTAAAGCATTTCAGTGTCGTGTAATCGAAAACTAAAGTCCACTCTTGTATGATTTGTTAGGAAACCCACGGCAAACCCGGCCGGGGGTGTTCAGTTTTGGATAAGTTAAAAAGTATCACCGGTCAGGTGAAGATGGAAAATGATCTTTTTCAGATTGACCTGGGTCTTGGATGTTTATCTATATAGGTATATATTATAAAATATAGTATCACGTTGAGTTAGTATCCCACGACACAAGTTCACAACTTACTGTGGGGCTAGCTCAATTTGTGTGATATGTCCCTATCATGGACCTAGGAATAATATGGACCCGGCATTAGACACATCAAAAGTGAAGCATAACTTACGTCACATCAAGTCACATGTGTGCAGCATGTATTATTTGACATTTGGGAAATTTGACATTTCATTCGACCGGGGAAAAGTGTAGGGATTTTTGTGCCGATGTGTGCGTGCGCTAGTGTCGCGACACGAGTGTAGGGATTTTTATGTGCGTCACTGTTACATTTTCCAAGGGCATATCCTGATTATTCTTAGATCCATGGTCCCTATATATTTATTTATTAGTACATTGCCGGGAATAGCTTAAAGTTTTCTTTGATTTCTAATTGCTTGTGAATTGATGAATTGCTTTTAAGGGGGAACAGCAGGCACAGTAGCGACGCCAATCATTTTATTCCTAATACTTTACAAATAGAAAGTAATTCAAGAATATAAACAATACAAGCCTTAGTAAATAACCTGAAGTATTTTTGGAATCATGTTTTGATATTATGAGAATCAGTCATTGAGAGAAAAAATTCTCATAATTCTCACTGATTCCGATAGTAATAAACATGATTCAAAAAATAATTCAGGTTATTTACTAAGGCTTGTATTGTTTATATTCTTGAATTACTTTCTATTTGTAAAGTATTAGGAATAAAATGATTGGCGTCGCTACTGTGCCTACTGTTCCCCCTTAATTCACAAGCAATTAGAAATCAGACTTCAGGACGTGAGTACGTCATTTTCTTTCCGTTTTCCACCACGCCCAACATCATGCTAAACGTGGCTTTAGGTCTTATAGACCAGAGCTCTGTCTACCCCTCAAGGGAAAA
Source organism: Rhodophaea formosa (assembly GCA_963082605.1). Lineage (NCBI taxonomy): Eukaryota > Metazoa > Arthropoda > Insecta > Lepidoptera > Pyralidae > Rhodophaea > Rhodophaea formosa. The sequence goes on from OY720226.1 coordinate 12,661,053, forward strand.
AGACGTGACAGTATGTATTTAATTACCTCTTCAGCGGCATAATCTCTGGCTTCGTCATCTTCGTTGAATGATTTCGTCAGTTCAATCTGACCCAGCATCAGCTCTCTTTTAGCCCGAGCGGCATCACGAGCGTTACGGCGCTTTTCTGAAAAATTTTATATACTTTTAATAATTGGACGAGCGCCGTAGCGCAGCGGTCAACACGCCTGCCTGCGACACGGATGGTTCCGGGTTCGATCCCCGGTCAGGTCAAGATGGAAAATGATCTTTTTCAGATTGATCTGGGTCTTGGATGTTTATCTATATAAGTATCTATTATAAAATATAGTATCGTTGAGTTAGTATCATAACACAAGTTTCGAACTTACCCTTTGGTCCACGTTAATAACTGATCTTTCATAACCAGCTACGAACGGGGCTATCTCAATCTGTGTGAGTTGTCCGTATATATTTATTTATTTATAATAAACTAGCTGTTGCTAACGGCTTCGCCTGCGAGACATATAGCTTATATTCTTCTTCGTAGTATTATCAAAGTGTATGCCAAATTTCAAGAAGATTGGTTCAGTATTGAAGAGGTAACACAATCCCTTTTGCATTTCTTTCTTTATATAAACGAGGTAATAAATTGTAAACAGCGTGATTTTGAAAATCTAAGTTATAAATTGAAATCTCGAAATCAGAATCCCTAATGGAGTACAGAATTGCACGAAATGAAATCTTCAAAATAATTCGGATTTCAAGATTTCCAAGATTTGCTCACTATAAGCTAAACAAAGTTTTTAAACATCAAAGACACCTCACCAACCTTCACGCAGGCCAGACGCTGCGTGGAGAGTGTAGGCCAAATCATCTGACTGTTCTAGCTAATATATGTATTAGCCAGAGCAGTCAGACGATTTGGCCATAGCCCTGGTAGTACAGAGAGAGTCATGCTCCTGCAGTGGAAACTAAAAAAGTCCTGATGATGATGATAATGAATAGAACCTCACGTTGTCTCTGGTATTTCGTCTTCTCCTCATCTATGGCTTCTACCAGCACCTGTCGGAGATGGTCCAGCTCCTCGCTGCTCCCGGATATCCTGGACATTATATCAGGTTTAGCCTTGGCGTCCACAGTGGGCTGGAAAAGTGAGAGTTTCAGTCCGATAACTGGTATAATGGATAATGATCATCGTAAACTTTCGTTTCGATCATCGTAAACGATTATCATAAACTTCTCTTCAACATTCTTTTTGACCTTCTTAATTAAGTTCGTTGGTTCCCTTTAAAGATACATGACATGCCCCCATTTTAAATAAATTATTTAAATATATATATATTTATTATAATTGAAATCAAAATAGTTACAGGAGTGTATCCGCAACACGCTTCGTCAAAATAGTTACAAGAGTGCATCCGCAACACGCTTCGTCAAAGTAGTTACAGGAGTGTATCCGCAACATGCTTTGTCAAAATATTAGTCTAAAAGACCGCTTCTTATCGTACCTGGCTCAAATGTTCCCATTATACTTGCGGCATTACCACGCTGAATAGCAATTGAAATCCGTTGAGACAGATACGAAAATGAGCGGTTGTCATTTACTTTCTCCGACAGCCTACACCCCAATTTTTTAAGAAATACTCGTGCTTCTGTCCCCCAATCACCAGTGGTCTCAAAAGCTACGGGTACGAATATATATGACTGTTGCAGAGCCTGGTATTTGTGATGTTTAAGCCTGGCGGCTGTGTCAGCTCCTGCCCCAGCAGACCGAACGGTGTCCTTCAAATGAGAAGCGGCAAATGTGCTGACGCATGTCGCATCCCACAGCAAACACCGACCTCTTTCCCAAGGAACTAAAGTTAGTCCATCTGGGCGTTTGCTGTCAGTGCGGCTCAAGCCTGGAGGCTCCAAAATGCACGGAATATTGGCGCTTATCAGTGCTCTGCGAATTATGTCGTTAAGAGCATGATGTCTAGGGTACCGCCCAGAGCATTTTGCACAACTTAACCCGTGGTAACCTTTGGCGTCAACTAAAATCCCGCAAACACATCGATGAGGCTTACAGATGTCGCATCCCAAGCGTAAAGCTGCAGCTATACGCAATGAGTTATTGTCCAATAACGTTCCTAGCTGCGGTGAGGGAAGAGCATGAAAACTGAGAGCTATTATTTAAATAGTGAAAACTGAGATATCAAATAGAATTTTGTTCTGCGTTGCGCTGTTTACAGTTTAAAGCGTGAGGTTGAAGCGTTACTTTGCATTTTCGCCATAGATATCAGAATATAGGATTTTCGCTAAAAGTGGCCGTTTTTGTCAAAAATGCTAAGAAAAGTTTCATATTCTCACTTTAAATTGTAAGCAGTAGATCTTAAAATAGTGTGAAAGTTAATTGAATAATTTTGAAGTGTAAGGTGTCATTAGATTCGTATTTTTTCCCAGGGTATCATAGGTAAAATATATGATGTCACCAAAAAATCTATATGGCGACCGTAAACTGTCAAAAAAGGCACTCGATTTTTAAATAATGCAACTTGTTACCTCTTGGTATTCTACTCCCAATGTATCGTGCAGTTTAGTCAGCACTCGTTTCCCTCTATCTCCTAAAGCTTGAAGCCTTTTCAAGACATCTTCGAACACTTCTCTAGAATTGGGCTCTTCAGTTCTGGGTTTCTGTAGAAAGTAAATAAACGATGATTTTAGTAATAATATTAATATAAAACTTACGCAAGATATATACCTACACTGTGGAAATCCGGCTTTAGTCACATTTTATATCGTCGGATCCGCCGACTAGTTCCGAAGGTCTGTTACGAAGACCATCATCGGGGCGAGTGATACGGTTACGCGGTGCTTTGAGGGAAGCGTAACCGTCGTGTCGCCACCCACCGGATCCGACGAAATGAAACGTGAGTAAAGCCGGGTTTACAAGATGTTTTTTTATGTCATAGGACGGCAAACGAGCAAGCGGGTCACCTGATGGTAAGTGATCACCGCTGCCCATAGACAACTGTAATACCAGGGGTGTGACAATAGCGTTGCCAGCCTTTTATTTTTCCCTCCCAGAGGGGAGAGGGGGTGGGCCTCCGGCTCTCTCACTCACCGAACGAAGCATAGCAGCGATATAGCTACTACTCATACGTCGATTTTCTGTAAGAGTGTGGTACTTCCCCGGACGAGCCGGTCCATTCATGCTTCTAGCAAAAGTGAATTTTACCGGTAGCGTGGCTCTACCACAACTAAAAATTATTCAATGTTTTTCACCAAAGCCTACGCGAAAGTAGATACATGCTTCATCATGATCATCTCAGCTGCAAGAAGTCAACTGCTAGATATGGGCCTCCCCTTAGGATCTTCAGTACGAGCGGCCTGCAGCTAGCGCCTTCCTGCCACCTTGGTCAGGTCATCCGACCACATGGTTGGTGGGAGTCCAACGCTACACTCAAATGATGAACCGATGACCGATGGGGCAGGTTCTCGAATGGCGACCACGTACGGGCAAGCTCAGCGATATATTTTTAGTAATATTTATGATTCATTGGCCAATTAAACTCGATTCTTCATCATCATCTTCATCAGGTCGTTTTTAGTCTCCACTGCAGGAGCACGGCCCTCTCTGTATTACGGGACCCATATATTAGCTCGAGCAGTCAGAGGATTTGGCCTACACTCTCCGTGGTCCAGTGGTTAAGGCGTTTGCTTTGTTGACCCGGGGGTCGTGGGTTCGATTCCCACGAGAAGCATACTTTGTTAAGTTGTTTCCAGTTTGGTTAGGACATTGCAGGCATGAATCACCTGATTGTCTGATAAGAAAGATGATTCAGTGCTTCGGAAGGTACGTCAAGCCGGTGGTCCCGGCTGCCATCTGGTAGTCGTTAAAGGAACCACGTCAGAGGCCGAGAGGCGGTTCCAAAGAACTCCGACACCAGTACTATTATTAATTCTGTGCCAGGGTGTGCAAGGTCGATTGACCGTGTCACCTACACGAAATGATGATGATGCCTACACTCTCCAGGTGGCGCTGGCCAGACGGATTGGAAAGGTCTCTTTGATTTTTATAACCCTTGATTAGCTTGTATTTCCTGTCGCCTTTTACGACATCCACGGGCGGACTTCAAGTGGACTTATTCTACTCTGCCGGAAACCACATGGCGGTGTGACTTCACTAACACTAAACTCTATTATGATCTATTGACTGCAATTTTTAAAATTCCGTAATTTTTTTAGGTGAATATTTTTCATGGCATGCCTTTTAAATACGTTATTATTGTGTTCACTACGGGACTTACCGCGATTATTTTTGAGTTCTGTCTGATATTTCGATAACATTGCAGCTGCCATTTTCACAGAGTAACTGAAGAGACTGCGGTGGTGGATGATGAGCTGTCAAGGGAAACCGTATCGGTCTACCCTCTTTCTTTGTCTTTTATTACACAGAAGTCCCGTAGTGAACATAATAGTGATTGTGACCGCGAAAGCTTAAAAATTTTAAATACGTTAGTGTAATTTTTTGTGTCGTGTTCATAATATAGTCAATAGAATTTATCATTTCATCACTTATCAAATGACACACTAAGCTATTTACATAATATAGATTATTCTAATTCTTATCCAAGATTGTCTGTTGGAAATTTCCATAGTCATTCATTTCTTCAACGTCTACGGTAAATGTTCAATATTAGACAAGCAACTGATTAGATAATTCGCAAAATATATGCGAAATGTTTAGTAGAATTACTAACACAGATATATAGGGTGTAAAAATTTACGTTGTGTAAATACGAAATCTTAGGCTGGACTATATCATCATCATCATAATGATGATGTACTCCAGCCTAAGATTAGGCTGGAGTCCATTTAAGATTAAGATAGTGCCAATAAAGCATACAAACCTCTAAGCCCTTTTATTCAAATTCTGAATGCACAAGATAATTCTGAATAATCTGGCAATATTTTAATGATGGAAACAGAAACCCTAATTCTGTACCTAACTATTATTATAAATGCGAAAGTGAGTTTGTTTGTTTGTTACGCTTTCACGCCGTATCTACTGAACCGATCATCATAAAAATTTGCGACGCCGCGGGTAACAGCTAGTAGAATATAATTGTATACGCAAAAGAAAGTGAAAATTTGCAAAATTCGACCAACTGATTGGTGGATTTGTATAGGAGGTCCAACAGATTTTTTTAAGTTTTACAGTTTTTCTATTAACAATAATAATAACTTATTTGCACAAAACAGGGTACACGAGATGTTAATAACAAGAAAAGAACAGTCTATTTTGCTATATTGCAATAGCATGCAAATATTAACACATAGTCGAAAAGTCAATTAAGTACATTAAATTGACAAATTGGAAATTAAATGTCTGTTACCTAAATTAAAATTATGATTATTTGTTAAAATGTCATATTATTATTTATTTTCATTTAAAAACTCATTTATTGAATAAAAACATTTGTCCTGAAGCCATTTATTTAATTGTCTTTTAAAATTGTTATATATGTAAGTTCACGAAGGGATTTTAGTAATTTTATTAAATAATTTAATTACCATAAAATAGCATTTTTTTGATACAGAGTCGTACGCGATAAAGGCAAATATAGCTTAGAAGGATCTCTGGACAAGTGTCTTTTAAATTAATTAGTTTTCTCAAAAAGTTCAGGATGCTTTTTCACAAATAGACCTGCTTCTAAGATGTATAAAGACGGTAGGCCTTGCAAATGGCCCGTATGCATTTTTTTTTGTGCAATGAAAGCTTCATTAATTGATGTTGAATTGCCCCATAGTAACACTCCATATCGCATTTTGTCGCGGGTCTATATACTCGTAAATTTATTACGGATTCTGATACCGATATCAATAAATTTCCAGGTTGTTCAGAATCATCTTGTATATGTAGCTTGCGCTAAATCTGATACAGATGTTTAAAGATATTTTTATATAATGTTTAAACGTGTAATAACAACATCCTGGCAAATATCACACTTGTTTCTTTACTTTGCATAATTTGATAACGACTTATTATTTACTTTAAGATTTCTGATAAATTTTAAATTGCCTGCAATACAAAATTTATCACAAATTTACAAGATACATTTTATTATTTTATAACGAGACTTTTTAAATGTTATCTTTTGAAATATTTTTACGTCTAATCATTATGAATTGCATTATATTTTTTAGGACGTATGTAGTTATGTTAAAATGAAATTATATTATTTTATGAAACTAGCTGACACATAATTTAAAATTTTAGTCAAACATAGAGTTAGGTAAATGTCACACCGATTATTAATCTATCAAACTAGTTAAGAAAACACTGTACAGCGTGTAATAACCACCGAAATTCTTTGAAAGGGGTGACTAAGCCCGTCAAAATGAACCACCACCCATGGAACCAACGTTTGGAATGCAAAAAAAGTTTTGTTATTGCGGCAATAGAAAATTTGTGTTCTCTTAACTATAACGGTTATACAGGCTTTTGACAGACGGAGGCTTAGTAGTAGGCTTTATAGTCATTACCATTTGTAAAAAGGACTATGGAATCTTATCTTACCTCTGTCGTATATACTGTAGCCACTACTTTCAATCCTTCAGTAGTAAGTTTATTATCAGTCTCTTTTGCTTCCATATCTCCATTTACAATTGTAGTAAGAAGTTCAGGTCTGTCTGTTGTGCTTGTTTGAATGACTGCTAGTTTGGTAGTCGTCGTAGGTTTGCTTGTAGTATCTTTAGCGATGAATTGAGTTGTCTCTGTAACTCTTTTTGTGTCTATTTCGCTGTTTTTGCCATCAATTCCTGAAAAATGTGTTGAATCATTATTACTAAAATTTACATGAGATATTTTTGCACAATTCTCCAAAAGAAGAGTGGAATTTTCTTATGAGGGTGCATGTAAGTTCGTATTCTTTTTTTATGCCACCTACTCAAACTACGACTCAGAGAACAGAATTGAATGGGCATCGTTAGATTCCTTACCACCCCAAATAATCATCCCAAGTAAAACTGGCAAGGCACCGTCTTGTAATCTTGTAAATGTAAATGAAATACCGTGTGTTACATTAAACCCTCGACTATCCTCGTCAAAAGCTTTGGATTGGAGACTCATATCATTAATATTGACGCCTTTTCATACAGAACTAATGCTGGGAAACCATAAATAAATAAGCATACCCACACAAATGTGTTCCACGAGCCGGGAAAACTGTAGGGAATTATTGAATTTATTTTTCGTTTATCTACATTGGTCCCACAGGAATGATTATTCATATTGATCGCCTGCTAGTAACAGTACATTCCTTTTAGAGAAAACAAACATACCGTTGAATTTAAAATGTTCTCTTTCATCCTTATCGACGTTAGTATCTCTGTATCTATGAAGCTCTGGGACCGTGATGATGTTTTCGGGTGGTTTGAAATACTTCATGGCCTCCATCTTGGCAGCTTCGCGGAGAGCGTGCAATCGTTCTAGAATTTCGCGGAGCTCCTGAAATAAGAGTTCATCTTTGAAAGTAGGTGATGGATGAGCCTTTCTCAAAATTATAAGAAATAGAACATTAAATTTATGAATAAATTGAATCTACACCAAATATGATTAAAACCATCTTAGAAGGAAGGACTGAAGTTAGGAGAGGAAAATGTAGAAGGAATATAAGAGAAGGTAAAAGTTGTGATGCACAGGGAAGGATGAAAAATACTCCACCGACAAGAACAAAGTTTTTAAATATATGATGTTATCTCATGAATAGTTTTTTTTTCTTATAATATGGTAGATACAAAGTTGTGACCACAGAGCTCGGTATGTCTTGTCATTCGCGCGAACTACATTGATTTTCCTTCTCGATGCTTATGACGCTACCAGTGGTGCCATCTTTGCGTAACTGTCGCAAAAAATCTTACGAATTAGAGGTTGATATCACATTTTTAATATCCATATTTATATCCGTATATATTTATTTATTAATTATTTATTATATTTAATACCTTTGGATCATGATCAGTGACGTCCACTGTAGGCACCGTGTCGGGAGAAGTGATATTTGCCATGTTGCTGGGGTCATGGAAACTGACGCCAGCTTTGTGCCTCTTCATCGCTTCTAAAATAAAAATAAAAATAATAATAATGTGTTTAAGTTAAGGAATATCAAGGTTATTATAATTCTATAGGAATAGATGTGTTATCCGGATATATGCGCTCTGGCAAGCTATAATCAGAATGTGTTTAAGCGTAAAAATAATCGTATGCATTTATTTTATTTGAAATATTAATGTAATCTGAACAAAGAAAGAATAAGTAGGAGTAGGAGGAAAAGAAAGCATTTGTAACATATAATAATAGTCATAAGTAATTTGGGTTCTAAAATCAATCCCTGCAGTAATTTACTTGTGTTTCTAATTCTTTTTATTGATTATTATCATCTATTATTTTTGATTATATCAAATTAGTTTATTTTTCTTGTATCACCTAGCAACCAACAGCCCACTCTAGCTAAGTGTATTTCGGTTACTTGATTAAAACCCCCGTAGCGCTAAGAATAGTCCCTAAAGCTTCGCCTAAAGTTTTAGTTGAGTAGTGTATTCTTGTGTTAAGTGTGGATTCCAGCCCCCTTATTTACTAACTCGGATGACAGGTGTCGATGCCTATCAATCTAGAATTTACAGTTACAATGCGGGTTTTACTTGCTCGAAATTTTTATTTGGAATACAAAAACCGCATTGTAACAGTAAATCCTAGATTGACAGGCATCGACACCTGTCATCCGAGTTAGTAAATAGGGGGGCTGGGTCAGACCATTCGAGGCCCTTGTTAGCTAGTCAGTAGCTCATCTATTCTATCTTTTGCTCACTTTAACAATGCAACGAGCCACGAGGCGCAAGCATAAGGCCCACGTGCATACGCGAGACCCCCTGCAAGTGCAATGCACTCCGGTAAGATCGAGCCCCCTGGAAGTGTCGGACCGACAAGCGCGACGCCCCCTAAAAGTGAGAAGCCCCCTCCAAGGGCAAGAACTTTGCAAGCGCGAGGCCCCTTACAAGTGCGAGACCACCTGCAAGTGTGAGGCCCCCTGCAAGCGCTAGGACCCCTAGAACTGTGACGCTGGGCGAGTGGCCAGTTTATCATCACTTAAAGTGTACGTAAGACAGACAGATATATTATACACTATTTACTATCAGCAAGTATGAACAGGCTTGTTTCTGAAGGAGATAACAATAATGTGTTTCATATAATAATTCAGTATTATTAGCGCGGGCAGAGGTATGTTTCTAAAACTCTGTCAGATTCGTAATAGTATGGGACCAAAGTCGGGAAATCATTTTTTTCATATTCCCATACAAATTATCCGGCTGAACACTTTTGTATGAAAATGTTCTTTTTTTATATAGACGTGCTTAGATGCTTCTTTCAAGGATCTGACAGGGTTTTCTACACAAATTAAATAATCTGCCAAGTCTTGTTTATCTGTAGGCGTTCTGTTATTATCTTACTCAACATTTATTCCATCAAAGACTTTGTCTTATATGAATTGGTCGTTAACAACTGATAACAGTGATAAGGTATCGACGACACGTGTCAACTCCTCCAAGATAATTTATCTGTACCCCACACCAGTATATACATATGTACATACTATCTTTTTCCTTTTTTTTCCTTGCAGGGTAGAGAGAGTCCAGGTCTGTAAAACCTTAAACGTTTATCATGTTGGTGGGATTGCAGGCAAGAACATAATCAAAATAGTGATGGGTCGCTAGCCGCATCGCCTATTTATATGATCCCTTCATAAACAGGAATCAGCTTCTTTAACCCCCTTCCACCTAAGCGGTAGATATCATAGTGACAATAATAGCATCTATTAGTTCCTTACAATTTTGTAGCAACTTGGAATTCAAGGTTATCGAATCAGAAAATGTTTCACCAGGAACCAAAGGAAAGGCCCTTCCGTCGTCTTTACGTAGTTTCTCCTTAAGCTCAGTATCTGTCAGCAAGCCTAGCTTGTTGGCTAGAGTTTAATGAAGTCAAATCAGAAAATATTTCACCTGGAACATTGGCCCGTCCGTTGACTTTGTTCAACAACAGTAGTTTCTCCTTCAGTTCGGTATCTGTTAGTAAGCCTAGCTTCTTAGCTAGAGTTTAAAGAAATCAAATCAGAAAATGTTTTACCTGGAACATTGGCCCTTCCATCGACTTTGTTCAACAGCAGTAGTTTCTCCTTTAGCTCGGTGTCTGTCAGCAACCCTAGCTTGTTGGCTTCCATCAGTTCATCTACCTCTTCCGAAGAGTCGTCACCGATGTACGCGCACTCTTTGAGGTGTTTGTACCCTTTGATCATGATGAGGGATGCGCCCGGCCATCTGCAATTTAGAAAATTGTAAGTTATCATGTTACAAACAGCGAGTCAATTTACTCTCGACATTTCTTTAATGGTGCGACTCAGCCCCCCGTCAATATAAATAAGTTTTTATATCGTAACAATCGAGGAGACAAACAAATAACAAAAATTCGACATTCCCAAACTTCATAGTTTGGGAATGTCCAGTAATTGTAAATGGAGTGTGGCCCGGGCGGCTAAACACTTTTATTTGGGAATGTCGTAAATATTTTTGGGCTCCCAGCAGCAGTCCCATAGTGTAAAATGTTATTATTGACGGGATGAATATCTGATAAACCTTGTAGAGTGCCATCTAATGACAGCCGTGATTAACGACTTAAGGTGCTTTCCGTAGCATAGATAACTCGAGAAATTGGTTGAAACCCGTGGTCTGATATTATGTCATTAGAGAGTTTAATTTGTCAATTGGTGGGCAAAATTTTACCACTTCTATTGTGTTTTATTAAAATAATTATTATTAAAATCAAGCCTAACTGTTCCAAGACAGATTTGCCTGCTTTTCTGACCAGGCGCACTGGTTAGTTAAGAGTCCCACGTAAAGCCGAAATCCCATACAAACGTAGTTTGGTTTTAGTTTTACAACAGTTAAGCCAATCTCAACCAAATTTCGTACATACGACCGGATAAGGCATATTGATGTTTATAATCAGATTTCAATTTCAAAAACAATACCTTTATAAAATTACAGCGAGTAGAAGTTTTCAATACGAAACTTCTACTCGCTGTAATTTTGTATAGGTATTGTTTTTAATTTCAATTATAAACATCAATATGCCTTATCCGGTTTTATGTACGAAATTTGGTTGAGATTGGCTTAACTGTTGTAAAACTAAAACCAAACTACGTTTGTATGGGATTTCGGCTTTACGTGGGACTCTTAAAGAGACTTATTTAATTACCTCGTAAGAAGCTCGCAAGGTCTTCAGGAACAAATGGTTTTGAGAGGAATGAGAGTCGTGAGAGATCTCTTAAGAATGATATTATATATATATGCTACATAATCTTATCTCTATGGTTGTGTGCTGTTTTACGCCGTGTCATCTGAGGTAATAAGGTGCGCCGGCGCTCAAAATGTGTGGCTTGGCATTTTATAATAGAATATTATAGAGCTTGATTTATTTGTATTTTATAGGTATTTCTATGCATTTACGATGGTATTCTGATATTTTCTTATTAAATCTATACATATAATAAAACAGTAAAAATATTTTGTCTGTACATTAAGTATTTTTGCCTGAAATAGATAGAGGGACACTTAAAAAGTATAAGGAAAGCAAAACATTTTTTTTTGAATTTCTTGTCTGTCTGTCTGTCTGTATGTATGATCACGTTTATCTCCGGCAATATTGGACGGATTCGAATGAAACTTTTTTGCTATTAAGCCGGGGCAACATGTAGGGTAGAAATAATTTTGGAAAATGGAACACCTGATGCAGCATCATAATGATCCAGCTGAACTATAAAAGTGGAGCCTTAGGAAAAGTTGTTAAGCCTGATAAGCATTTATGTCGAGGTATACCTAAAATATCTAACATTTGAAACACCTCATGCAGAACCATAATAGTCCAGGTAAACTATAAGAAATATATAAATGACGCCTTAGCAAAAGTTATTCAACCTGATGAGTATTTTTGTTGAGGTATTTAATTTGAAGATTTGAAACACCTGAGGCAGAACCATAATGGTCCAGGTAAACTATAGGAAATATAAAAATGACGCTGTAGCAAAAGTTGTTCAGCCTGATTAGTATTTTAAGTTAAGTTAAAAAAATTGAAGATTTGGAACATCCAATGCACTAGCATGTAAAATTTTATATCGACAATTTTACAGAGTCATACTCTCCACTGGGATAGAGTGCATAGAGTACAAGTAGCTCATTTCACTGGTGACCGCCCAGCGGACCCCCTTTTAGCAACGTTGTTTTCAGCCCATACGGCAAAACATGTGAGTTTGCTGTCTCTCCAAGCCTTGAACACACAGGCAACACCTTAAGCCGAGGTCAGTCCCTCCCGAAGGCCCTTTGGAGATGTCCGATAGGTTGACGACACTCTGCCCATTTAGTGAAGTAGCGCAAGCTCACTTGGAGCTAGCTATATAGTCTTCTTCTTATCGTGTCGGTGGCTCAATGAGTCTAAAATAATCCTATATTTTATCCCTCCAGTATTTAGCAACAGCCAATGCAATGCCATACAATTTTATAACACTGCTTCAAGTTTTTTCTTATGTATATTTAGTTTGTATTAAGGTATATTAATACGATGGAGTCATAAAGTCCACGCGAATGAAGTCGCGGGCCTTGTTAAGAAATAGGATATGGGAATAAAACATTTGTATCAAAGTAAGTCACACAGTTTATACAAATATGAAGTGTGAAAATTAAACAAATAATATAACAGAGGCAGTTTGTGACATTGTTTGAGAGACAGTGTCACAAACTTGCAGTCCGAACTGTCTCTTTACCTTCAATGCATGAGTTAGTCGAGCTGCAAAGTATATACCCAAGGAACAAGTGCCAAAAAAATAACGCTGAGTTTGTCCAGGAACCATAAGCAGAGAACTTAAGAGTCGCCTGGAAGCGCATGTGTTCATACAAACGGAAAAAGGGAATTGTGACAATATTTGATAATTTTGGAGTAAAATTAAGCATTAAATCAATTAATCTTATTATACGTAGATTACGTACGTTCCTATACAGCTTGGTTAAAATACCAATGGTTTGAGAATTACAAGCCTCTTCAAATTTTTATGGAAATCTTGAGAGGCGTATAATTCTCAAACATTTGATAATTTAACCAAACTGTATAGGAACGTACGTAGATTATAAAGATTAATTGATTGGATGCTCAATTTTGCCCTAAACTTATCAAATATTGCAACAATTCCCTTTTTCCGTTTGTATGGAGACATGCGCTTCCAGGCGACTCAGGGTTCACGTATAATGCTATATCCTATGATAGCCTATGATTTAACTTTAACTTTATAATCGAATGATTAAATCATACATGACGACTTAGGAGACGGCAAAGTGACAAAGAGAGTGTTAGGTTAGCGCGAGTGAAGTTAGGAGCTTGGCTCTTGATAACATCTGAAAACTTTGGATAAGTTAAGAAATTTTTCATTGGTCTACTTACCTCACACAAGTAGAGACTGTAACACTTGATCCCTTCAGCAGGTAGAAGCCCCAGTACTCCTTCATATCATCTTCAAGTTCGAGCTGCCTCGTCATGGACACTGGCACCAACTCTTGGCTGAACTCCGGGGGACCTGGCACCACGAAGGCGTTGAATGTCGTGTTTGATCTGACCACTTGTCTCTGGAAAAAATATTGAGTGTTTTTAAGGTTTTGTAACTACCACCACAGATTTGATAAAAAATACTTTCGTCACAGTTTAAATTAAATTTAAATCTTCAACATTTCAGCCCCATGAAGGTCAGGCCACTGCTGGAAAGAGGCCTCCCCAAGGATTTCCAATACGACTAGTTGGAAGCGGCCTGCATCCAGCGCCTTCCTGCGACCTTTATCAGGTCGTCCGACCACCTGGTCGGTGGGTATGTCCAACGTTGCGCTTGCTGGTGCGTGGTCGCCATTCTAGAACCTTTCTGCCCCATTCAGCCATCGGTTCTTCGCGCATGTTTAAATCGTCCGTCCTATCTTATGATAAAATAAAGAATCGTAGAATGTTCTATCTCTTCGTAGTCTCAGCCGCAAGAAGCCCACTACTGGAGATATGCATCCAAAGGATTTCCATCGTAGCCGGGTTTTACCACGTTTTTAAGCGAAGGAAGGGTAGTAGCAAGAGGCACAGATGGTCAGGTCACAATACTCTATATCTTTATGCCGTTCCCTCAGTCAATAGCAACGGGACAAAGGTATGTATGAGATGGTACTTGCTCGGATGGATTGCAAATGAGAAAGTAGCAACTGGGGGGCCGGGCGCGCGTAACGTACCAGATGCCATACTGACTATCTTTACTAGCTCATACTCTCTTGCTACTTCCCCTAAATCGTATGTCGTATGGGCGAAAATCTAGGAATTCCAAAAATTAGTAACATAATTTTTTCCACAATATTTATTTTTTATTAAAAAGAAGAATAGTAAAAATCTTGTGGATAAAACAATAGACATATTTCTATGGAGCCGTCTTTATTAGTTTAATTATACCCCCCTTTTGGACGAGGGTTTAAGAGATAACACTAAGGAGTTATTACTTCAGAGATGATATTTAATGGCAGCCTTCTAGTCTGCAGATAAAAAACTCAAGATAAGCTGCTATCGGTCGCGAGCTGGTTCAATTATATTATTCGGTAGATAACTTTTATATACTGCAGTTCGGTAATATTTATAATAGGCATTTTACTATCTAAGATTCGTGTAACTGCGTTGTATGTTTTAGTTGTGGTGTTGTGGAGGAAGATAATTCAATATTATTTTGTTTACGAAGTAAAATATCATGTCTTGGTAGTAAACCTGACTACATCTCGTTTCATCATAAACCATAAGTGTCGATCCAGGGAAATGGCGAAAATCTAATTAACCATGGCAATAGGCGATGCGGCCAGCAACCCAGCACTGTTTTGATTCAAAGAATCAATCGTTTATTCAATATATGTTTCTTTGAACACTTATTAATTGTCATATTTGTGTTTACAATTTTTACAACAAAAAACTTTTGTTGACGTCAATAATTACTTATGGCTAAGTTTAGGCCGTTTTTCATCTCCACGCCTACCACCATGCACATCGCTTTAGGTCTTATGGACCTGGCTCTGTCTACCCCACAAGGGAAAAAGACGTGACAGTAAGCACGTATGTACGTATGTATGTTTACTGATAAGCTAACAACAGGTTGATGTATATTTTAATCGTAGGACTTCCACCTTAACGCCCACAAACAAGCTAAACGTGGCCTTTGGGTTTTACGACCTTAGGCTCTGTCTACCCCGTAAGGGATAAAGACGTGATATAATGTATGTATGTATGTGGGATAATTCGCTATTGTGCACTTCAATACCGACCTACCTGGCACCAAGTGGTGGATATCTTGCCATCTATCAGTCTCATGTCCGTCATACTCATTGGGTACATCTGGCCCTGGTATACTCGGTATCTGTAACATAACACCGAGCGACTTTTATATTAGGAACACATAAAACCGTCGAAGTAAAATGTAGGTATTCAAAATTGAATATCATTCAAATTTGCTTCAAAATTGATCGAGCATCTTACTTTAATGGAAGTAACCCTCAGAGCAGGGTGTGTTCCGTGCTTTATGAAGTAACCCTTGCACTAAGTTCATTAACGTACCGCTTCCAACCTAGTTTGGTATACTGGGTAATATTTTAATCAGTACCCAAATTTTTACAGCAGTTTCCAGTACCTGGACCTGAACGTATTTTCACAAAAACATTTAGTGAAATACGGCAGAATTATTGTGGGCTTTACGTTTTAAATTAGAGTACCGTGCAGGTGTACCACAAGGTAATATTCTGGGTCCTATTCATTATTTTCAAAATTCTAAAATAAATAAATATATACGGACAAATCTCACAGATTGAGCTAGCCCCAGAGTAGGTTCGAGACTTGTGTTATGGGATACTAACTCAACGATACCATATTTTATAATAGATACTTATATAAGTAGATAAACATCCAAGACCCAGGTTAATCTGAAAAAGATATTTTTCCCATCTTGACCTGACCGGGGATTGATCCCGGTACCATCCGTGTCGCAGGCAAACGTGTTGACCACAGAACACAGAAATCTGTGGTGTTGACCGCTGCGCCACGGAGCTCGTCAAAAGCAGAATGATTCTACAAAAAACCTCTTTCTCAAGTCAATTAATAATAAAATTTATAAGACTCACCTTAAATATAAAGGGACGAATATAAATGAGGAAGGTAGCAGTATCAGCAATAGGAGCATCCTGCAAAGCCTCAGGGGGCCTTGTATGCATGTTTGTGAGGCTATTCGACTGCAATGGCGGCCCACAGTGGGTCTAGGGGGCTTTGGCAGCCCCGCTGTGGAGATACAATAAAGATAAGACTTGTGGGTCTAGGGGGCTTTGGCAGCCTCGCTGTGGAGAAACAATTAAGATAAGACTTGTGGGTCTAGGGGGCTTTGGCAGCCCCGCTGTGGAGAAACAATTAAGATAAGATTTTTAAGAGGATCGAGTACCTGTAGTTTTCATACAAAAAGCGATAACTCTTCCAACCCCCTAAACATTTAAGGAATGAGGAAATTTAAGTGTCATTCGATTTAGCACACCTTAATCTAGGGCTAACCGTTCATTTTTTTTATTGATTGGGTTTAGATTAATTTAAATAAATTAAAATGCACCGGGTAAATTTTTATGTAAAAAATATGAATATTTACTTAGATGCTCATAACTTTTGTTGTACAAACAATATATCTTAAATATCAAAAAGTACAGCCCTACTTCTCCAATTTACCAATAATGTGTAAAAAAAATATTCAAATTGGACTATATTTAAGGGGTGGGAAGCGTTATCGCTTTTTGTATGAAAATTTACAGGTAGTCTATCTTCTTAAGCTTAAAGAATACGAAGATCAAACCCAATGATAAGAAATAATATAAAAACTTACGCGAGATAAATTCATTATAGTAACCCGGCTTTACTCTCGTTTTATTTCGTCGGATACGCTTCGCACAGAGGCAGAAAGATATTCTAAAATTCGGATTGATTGACAAATCAATTTTAATAAATACTTTGACCTTCCGTCCTGCCTGTGAAAAGAAATTTCAGAAACTTTACCTGATCTAAGCATTTTTCCCTGTTTCACCCTCAGCTGTGATAAGTCAGAGTACGCTATCATGACAACCTTCGAGCAACACGGCCTCCGTACTGGACCGGCCTTCGTACCGGACGGAGGGCTGGTAAAGCGACAATTTACTATTACAATTTTTCTGGCGTTTTTTGCGGGGGGAAATGTGCACACAAGTTTAGTTCCGCTCACCTACATACAAAACTTAAACTATCACTTGATAGAAATTTATGACATTGTAAAAAAAATTACATAAAAAAGAAACAATAATTTGTGTACAGATGAGTCACACACAACTAACACATAGACATGCATATGCCAAATTTGGCTTGTACCTTGACAGAGGGGAACGCAGCGTATGGCTACTCCCTTCCGGTACGGAAGGCCGTAACGTGTTGCTCGAAGATGACAGCAGTTATGCTGTGATATTTATATGGACGGCTGCCTACAGGACGCTACAGTTCTGAGGCTAGCCCCAGAAGCGCCTGAGCAGGATATCGATCCCAGTCTTCGAGCAACACGGCCTTCCGTCCAGTACGGAGGCCGTGTTGCTAGGCCATGTTGTTTGAAGATCCCAGTGCCTCTCGTGCTTTAGAACATACTCTGTCTAATCTGTGCTCTCGTGTGCCCCTAAGAAATCTCATATATTCTTTCTAATCTGATCATCTTTCCCTGTTGCATCCTTAGCTGTGATACGTTGGAGCCTGGGTTTTGCTAATATGGCAGCATTTATGTTGTAATATGATTAGACAAATACGTCTGCCTACATACCGGACACCACATTTCTGGGAGTAACCCAAGCAGCTTGGTAGCCACATAAGTGCGTGTTCTGGAAATTGATCCTGGTCACCTGTGGGAGCCGTCTAAAACCTCAGAAACTTAGCATTAATTTTATGACATTTTCTCTTTAATTTTTTTTTGTTCACCACTGCGTATGCAAACAGGCATACGGCACACCAGCAGGCCGATTTGCTAACTCAGTGTACAACGATTTCATTGTCACTTCATCATCCATTGCAGTTTTCATATCATAAATAATAATAGTCATTCATACCGAAGCCGTAATGAATATTGAAGTTACCATTAAAATGATGTACACCGTAGTTGTCAAAAGTTAGCAAATAGGCCTGCTGATGGGAAGCGGTTACCATAGCCTATGGACGCCAGAGGTTCCACTGGCGCGTTGCCAACAATGAAGAAATCTTTTTAGGACTTTTTTAAAAGACCCCATTTTTTGTCTCTCGGGAAAACCTACTACCTACACAATTTTACTGTACGTGGAAGAAAGTTCGTTTCAAAACGTACAAAGTAAATTCGTTCTTTACAAAGTTATTTACTAAATGTGACGAGGGTTTTTTTGTAAATACCACTGAGAAAAAAATATACTTACTTTCCAATGGCACTAATTCCTGTGGATCCATTGTCACTAGTTCTACATCACAACGGAATACGTCACTATGTCACTATGTCTTTGTTGTTGTGTTACAAGGTCACATACACATTCACATCACGCTTCTATACCTGTATTTGAAATTTTAATTTATTTGTGTTCGAGGATGTGTTATTTTTATACTGTATTAATTAATTGAAGCCGAACGATGATTATTTTAAGAAGGCAATGTTTTTCGCGCTATGGATGTTTGTATTTTTGTGTTATGTAATATTATTTTTTACGTCGTATCCTTGGGGGAGGCCTATGTCCAGCAGTGGACTTCCTGTGGCTGATATGATGATGTTGTAATCGAAGTTTTGACTCGATGTTAATGTATACTCCTTAAATATAACTAAAAAAAGGCGACTTTACGGCGTTAAAATATAAGGCACATTTTTATTTTAATCTGAAGCTTTTTACAAGATTGTATTTATTGTCCCCGTTTAACTATTGTTGTTTTTTTAGTGAATCATCCTTATTGTCAAATCTTTTTTAGTCTACACTGCAGGTGCACGACCCTCTCTGTACTACCAGAGCCATATATTAGTCAGGGCAGTCGGGGGATTTGGCCTACGTTCTCCACGCTGGCCAGACGGGTTGGAGAGGTCTCTTTTATGTTGTTTCGAAGTTGAAAGGTGGCCGTTATGATATAGCAGTTTTCACGTGCATAACATCCACACATCTTCCCATCTATGCAAAATGTCTCATTTATAATAAAAGTAGGTTAGTGTGATAGTCTGATAATAATATGATTGACGTCATAGATCGACATATCTAATGAGTGATATAAAACACATTGTATAAAATAATCTATGATTAATCATACACTCATAGACATGCATAGAAATAAGTAAACATGTAGAAGGGATTCAAATTGATGTGTAGAAAATTATAAAGTCGGAAATGGTATAGTCAAAGACAATATAATAGGTATAGTATACAAAAAGTCCATTTCAAAATTTTGCTATGAAGCCATTTCCATAATATAGATGGTCCCGTCGATCCCCGGTCAGGTCAAGATGAAAATTATCTTTTCTGATTGACCTGGGTCTTGGATGTTTATCTATATCATCATCATCAGGTCTTTATTAGTCTCCACTGCAGGAGCACGACCCTCTCTGTACTGCCAGAGCAGTAAGAGGATTTGGCCTACACTCTCCACGCTGGCCAGACGGGTTGGAGAGGTCTCTTTGATGTTTATAAGCTGTTTAGCTTTAGTTTCCTAAGTCGCCTTTTACGACATCCACGGGAAGATTTTGAGTGGTCCTATTCTTCTCTGCCGGGAACCACACGTTGCCGTTGCCGTGGCCGTTTATCTATATATGTATTTGTAATAAAATATAGTATCGTTGAGTTAGTATCCCATAACACAAGTCTGGAACTTACTTTGGGGCTAGCTCAATCTGTGTGATTTGTCCGTATATATTTATCACTATCACTATCACTACATATTATAAAACAAAGTCCTCCGCCGCGTCTGTCTGTCTGTCTGTCTGTCTGTTCGCGATAAACTCAAAAACTACTCCACGGATTTTCATACGGTTTTCACCAATAGGTAGAGTGATTCACGAGGAAGGTTTTAAGGTATAATACATGCCCGGGCGCAGCCGGGTAGGGCTGCTAGTTTAATATATTTAACACAGCTGCCGAACAAAGTTCTCACAAACCATTCAAAATGCTAAAGAAGTGACGTGACGTTTGTTGGTTGATTTTTCATTACGAGCGTTTACACCGACAGGAAAAATCGTGACTTTCGAAGCTTCATATTTGAAAGAGTTTTTTGGTTGCCAAATATTTTTTTCACCGATTTACCTATTTTTGAGATTGTGAGATCTCTCGACTCTTAAGATAAGACCCGTGAGGTCAAGAGAGCCACTAGTCTTTAACTATATATACATACTTATTATAAACTTGCCGAACATGAGGTCAATCAATTAGCTGCTTGTTAGTGTTATCAGCTGTTATCAGGAAAATAAGGACGAGACGTCAACAAGTGTCTGTCTGTTTACTGACGAGACTCTTGACTAGTCCTATCCAGTTCCATGTTTTATTATTCTTCAGTGAATAGACTTTTAGAGATAAAAAAAAGGTTTTAGATGTTAATTGAACAAGAGTGACTCTGTTTTAGCTTAAGCAAAAATTCTTTCATATGACCTGCTGTCCAGCAGTTTCCTCCTACAGGTCTATTTTCAACTTATTGTCGTGAAATTTTTGATAAACAAAAGGTTTTCTGTTTATTACTTTTTTGGGCAATTAACAAAATATCGGCACAAAAGCCTAAGCGCCATTAAAATATATAGCGCTCAGGACTACTTGTGATAAAACTGGTGAGGTCGAGGGAGCCACTAGTCTTAAAGTATATTATAAACTTGTCGAACATGAGGTCAATCAATTAGCTATTAATCATCCTTATCAGTTGTTATCAGGAAAATAAGGACGAGACGTCAAGTATTTGTCTGTGTGCTGACGAGACTCTTAAGAGCGTATACTAGCAGTATTTTTTCAATATGGTTTCCATACAAATGTATTTCTCTATTTTCTCGCTGAAAACTGATTCTAGAGCCACAATTCTTTTTTCATAAAATCTAGTACTAAAATATGAATGCCCCTATTTTTTATTTTTTCCAAAAAAACCGTTTTTGTACAAATATTTTTTCTTTTAAACAGGTTTTTAGATAAAAATAAAACATAGGGACATACCTATTTTGGTAATAGATTGTATGTAAAAAGAATTGTGCCTCTAGAAGCAGTTTTCAGCGAGAAAATAGAGAAATACATTTGTATGGAAAACGCACTGCTAGTATACCCTCTTAACTAGAAACTTATCAATATACTCGTATGTACTACTACTACTACTCCTCTGACGTCCTTTGTGGTTCAGTGGTAAACTGGTAACTTTTCATAAGCGCGGGGTCTAAAAACAAAGTTTCCCCTTCCGTTCCTTAGTCCTTTCTAGTTTCTTGTCTTGCTAAGCGTCATTAAAATGGACTTTGAGGCATAAAAATAGGTTTCAGCCCCCGTAGCCGTGGCTCCCGCGACGCCGTTTATATCGCGCGATAAACTATCTACTTCTCGCTCTTCAG
This sequence comes from Rhodophaea formosa, assembly GCA_963082605.1. NCBI lineage: Eukaryota > Metazoa > Arthropoda > Insecta > Lepidoptera > Pyralidae > Rhodophaea > Rhodophaea formosa. Next base: position 12,682,727 of record OY720226.1, read on the forward strand.
TATTGCGAAAAACCAGATGGCGATAGTCGATAAACGTTGTCGCGCGTGCCATGCTACGGGGGCTGATGTTTATTAAACGAGGGAGAGCGAAGCGGCTCTATTTCAGCTTGAGCAATAATTTTATATCCTCTACAGGTCGCATTTTCAATTGATTCCCGTGATAATTAAAAGATTTCCAGTCTATTACTTTTTTGAGCTATTAACAAAATATCAGCATAAGCCATTGTGAGATTGTGAGGTCTCCAGACCCTTGTGATGAAACTCGTGAGGTCAAGAGAGCCACTAGTCTCAAAGTATATTATAAACTTGTCGAACATGAGGTCAATCAATTAGCTATTAACCAGGGAGTTTTTGGTGGGAAGTCAAGGGGTTCAGTTGTCGTTTGCCTTACACAATTTTGCAAATTGATTTAAGTGGACTTTATAATATGAAATTGGTGTAGTTTGGTGTTATAAATGCTCGTGCTCGAGAACAATTTGTGAAATAGTTAAAGTAGACTGTGAAATGGACTCGTATAGATTTGTCGCCAAAATCTCCCACGAGGCTGCCAAAGAACATACGCCATCTTTGATGCCATGTATAACATTATACTGGACATTGGCAGAATCACTGAAATCTCGGTGTAAGCCAAAATTAAAAAGAAGAAAGAAAAGAAAAGCTATTAACCATCCTTATCAGCTGTTATCAGGAAAATAAGGACGAGACGTCAACAAGTGTCTGTCTGTGTGTAATGACGAGACTCTTGACTAGAAATTTATCAATGTGCTTCTACTTTTCTGACTATCTCTGTGGCTCAGTGGTAAGTAGCATTACAGGTGGATAAAATAGGGCAGAATGTAGTAAAAATCGGGATTTAGGATTATCAGCATCATCAGGTCTTTTAGTCTCCACTGCAGGAGCATGACCCTCTCTTTACTACCAGAGCCATATATTAGCCAGAGTAGTCAGAGGATTTGGCCTTAACCCTCCACGCTGGCCAGATTTGCTTTGATGTTTGAAATCTTTATTTAGCTTGTGTTTCCTAAGTCGCTGTCTACGATATCCACGGGAAGACTTGGAGTGGTCCTATTCTATTCTGCCACGAAACATACGACATCACTAGTCAAGTGTGTGTAAGCATTATAAATACTTCTGCACGTCAAGCAACCCCGGGGTGCAGTCCCCACTTGGATGGGTGATCTCAAGTGGCATAAAAATATCTCGAGCTCTCCGTGCTTCGAAAGGCACGTTAAGCCGTTGGTCCCGGCTGTCGTTGTTCATGGTAGTCGTTAAGCTATGTCAAATGCCTTTAAGCAGCTTAAATAAATTTGACACCAGTGTTAGCCACTTACACACACGAGAAAAAACAAACAAACAAACAACTAGTATAGTTGTCTGATACAAACAAACCTACATAAAATTTGTAGAGCTAAATATACAATCGAAGAGGCGACCTCCGATTAAAGATCGTTGACACTAGCTCAGTAAGTACATAAGGAAAACAGAAAATGTTAACATTGTATTGTAGTAATATAATATAAGTACATGAGTTATTTACTTACTTAATGCTTAAATTTACCGATTATAAAAAATAAGAAGAATAAATTAAAATTTTGTGTGAAAATAAAGACATAATAATAATTGAGTGAGAGATTTAGACACATGTTTCTACCATTAAATAAAACTTAAAATACATATATACAAGTAAAAAGACGACGAGCTCCGTGGCGCAGCGATCAACACGCTGGCCTGTGACACGGATGGTCCCGGGTTTGATCCCCGGTCAGGTCAAGATGGAAAATGATCTTTTTCAGATTGACCTGGGTCTTGGATGTTTATCTATGTATTTGTTATAAAATATTGTATCGTTGAGTTAGTATCCCATAACACAAGTCTTACATAAGAACTTACTTTGGGGTTAACTTGTGATTTGTCCGTAAAGTATATTTATTAATTAATTATTAAAAAAATAATAAAAAGAAATATTCATTTCGATAGTTGTCCAATTTTATATTTTTGCGACAGCGTGTTGACTTGACCAATGTAAATCTAAATACCAAATTCCTGCTATAAGCGGCGCCGCACACTGGACTATAGTGCTAGCTTGCATGCTATAAATGTAGCTGAATAAGTAGAGCAATTATAAGTAACAGCTATACTAACTACGTTATTCATGATCAAATAAACATTCATTCATTCATTAATTCTAGCAGTGCTAGCACGCAGAATTAATAATAGTACCTAATAACGTTCAGAACGGAATACGGAAACGCACTTCATCCGTACTCGGGTGCGTTCATATATTTTTCTAGGCATACAGATTACGCAATTTTAATTTTTTACAAAATATAGTACAGTAAGAAAAGTGAAAAAAAAAACTAACAGATTTTTAAGTTTATAAGATAGGATTCAACGGATGTAAATTCATACAAACAAATTCCTATGGCTTCACCGTTGTCCTAACAACGGCAAAGTTGTAGGAAGGATGGGTGTTAGCGCAGTGATATGGGAAACTATCGACACCCAGCAATATTTTAATACTTAATCTATCAAATGAACAAAATCTAATCCCACAATGCACTGAGTAAAGCCGGCTATCGTCTAAGGCAGCCACATTTAGCCGTAGCCGGTATTTCTCTTAATTTATCAAATGAATATTATTATTAAAAAAAAAATAGTTATAAAAATTATAGATTTTAAAAAATATACAATGGTTTAGAATTAAAGGAATAAATTGTTGTGTGGCGCTAGTTTCGCATATCACTATGCCTTAAGTACATCAATAATTGTCAAATTACTAAAAGAATACTTAAAAGAAAATTTGACACAATAGATTTCGACAAAGCAAATATAAACTTTAATCCTAATATTATCGTAACTAATTTTATAAATGCGAAAGTAAGTTTGTATATTTGTTTGTTATCCCTTCACGCTTTATCTACTGAACTGAAGAAGAAGAAGAAGACTAAAATAAGTGTCCCAGTGATCGGTTGCCTTTATACACCATAATACACGAGCTGCGAGATTGTAAGAACGTGTTGTCTGCGTGTTTTGTATATTATTATCGTGTATCGATTGTGTATACATGAGTATATAAACTAGTTTGTAACGCTATGGCATATTTATTTTATGCAAATAGTGGAAAATCGTATTTAAATTGAATATAGCGATTTAAAATTTAGCATTAATCATTGCTTATGAGTTTGACATTTTGAGAACCAATCAAAAGTTCAAATACTGGCATGCCATACAACCTTACATGATGAATCTCTTTACCTTATCAACATCCTCATCATCATCAGGTCTTTTTGTCGCCACTACAGGAGCAAAACCCAGTAGTCTGAACCACCAGAGGTATTAATATCCAGAGCTGTCAGAGGACTAGGCCTACACTCTCCACGCTGGCCAGATCTTTTGGAGAATTATCTTTGATGTTTATTAGCTTTGTTTAGCTTGTTTTTCTTAGTCGCCAACTACGACATCCACGGGAAGACTTGGAGTGGTCCTATTCTACTCTGCCGGGAACCACACGGAATTGAGGAGCCCGATGGTCGTAAGCAATATTAGCGTTTATCCATGTTAAGCAACCCCGGACGCAGTTCCCACTCGGATGGTACAAAGTGGCAAAAATCTTGGGCTCCTCCGTATATGGCACGTTAAGCCGTTGCTACCGGCTGACATCATTGATTGCAGTCATAAAGCTATGCTTACAAGTTTGACATTTGGGAGCAATTAATGGAGAGTTTGAAATTCTAGTATTCCATCACATGATGAATCTGTTTACTCATCTTATATCTATGAATTAACAGATATTTATAATGGGTCCATAGACCACCTATTAATACTTAATACACGTTTTATAAATGACGTCATCTCTACCATAAAAATCGAATTAATTTTAAAAAATTTTCACTGTTTTAAAATACGCTAAAAAGAAACAACGTAGCTACTTCTCTTGCAGCTGAAGTAAAAAGAAATTAGAGTTTTTCCTCCCAGAAACAATCATCGTTTGGCTTCGAACCCAAAACATCTGTTTAAATTAACAATAACAATTGTAATTCCGTACCGTCAATCGCGTTAAAAATACGTTTCCTTGAACACACGACTAAATTAAAAATCACTATTTACAAACACTATTGAACTTCACTCACGATTTTTTAATTTGGTGTCTTTATATTTAATCAACCCAAATTAAAACTGTATTCACTGTGAACTTTATTAACCTAGTTTTAAGGGTCACTTTAAATAGTTTCACTAAGTGTTGTTAACTTGGTTTTTGATATAAATGTGTTCGTACCGCACGTGCGAGTAGATATAACGTCGCGTCGTAACTGCTGTTATCAAGAAATAGGCCCGTTGACTTATCTTCCACAAATAAGTCTTAATGGCTGTGACAATTCGGTATTTGCCTAATATTAAGATTATATAAAATTTGTTTCCAATGATACTCATTTCTATCTAAAAACACTATAAAAAACACTTTTAATTTGATATCGATTCGTTAAGTGTTCTTAAAGCTTCTTTAAAGTTGGGTGAATAGGACCATTTTTAAAAGTATGAAAATCTTAAATTACAATTATACTGTATTGTAGTCCGCAAAATTTGTTGCAACTTTTGTTATGAAACCATTACCATAAACGTAATATTTCGCATAGCTACCAAACAAAGTTCTTACGCCGCCCATACAAAATACAAAGTTGTGACGTCACAAATATGTAGGCATTTCAGCAGCGCGTTTTCACGTCTAAAAATTTACGTCTAAAAATATGTGTCTTTAAAACTTCTATATCTGAAAGAGTTTTTTGTTTAGTATTTCGGTCACTATTGTGTTTATTTTTGGCAGGTCTTTACATAGTGGTACGAAAATTTTTTTAGTCACGTAGCTAATTGACGGGGAATTTGACTTATAAGTTTATGATAAGGTACTTAGTTCAAACGGATCTGTGATCTGAATTCATTCAGGCCTTAATAAACTAGAAAAAGTTACATGCATCATCACGTCTTTTTTTAGGGTTCCGATGTAAACAAGGAACCCTTATAGTTATGCCATGTCTGTCTGTCTGTCTGTCCATCCGCGGTTTTACGCAAAGACTATAAGTACTAGAAAGCTGTAATTTGGTATGGGTATGTATATTAATCATGCCGAAAAAGTGGTAGAAAAAAATCTTTTTAGGGTAGCTCCCTTTCAAGTAAAGTGGGGGAGTATTTTTTTTCTCTATTTACCCATCGTGTGGAGTATCGTTCAATAGGTCTTTAAAAATATTGTGAGGTTGAGAAATATTTTGTTTTAAAGGGCGAATTTTTGTTAGAGGTAAGTTTCCCCCCTTCTATCTGCTAAACGGTTATATATAGATACGTGAAAAAAAATAACAGAAGTAGTATATATACTGAAGTTGAAAGGAAAACTATCAGAGCTGAGTACTAAGAATAAACTAAAAAGTTATAGGTAACCAACTTATAAAATGTACTCGAAAATGTAAAAGTTCATACATTTTCATTGTTAAATGTTTTTGGTCGCTAAACTGTGTGGTGCGAGTGTAGTCAAAGTTGTCATTCGCAACTACGGAACCCTACACTGCGCGTGGCCCGACACGCACTTGGCCGGTTTTATAATATCCACTGCAGGAGCATGACCCGCTTTGTACTACCAAACAGTCTCGGTTGAAGGTTGTTAATAAACACAAGCTATTCACGTTAAACTTAATCAGTGGTTGTCAACATTTTTGGTCAAGATCATTAATTGTCTTTTTTTCCGAATTACGTAACTATTTGTTAATAAGTCAATCTGGCCAGCGTGGAGAGTGTAGGCCAAATCCTCTGACTACTCAGGCTAGTATATGGCTCTGGTAGTACGGAGAGGGTCGTGCTCCTGCAGTGGAGACTAGAAAGACCTGATGATGATGATGATGATGAAGTCAATTAGAGCCATGAATACATCAGTAGATGTAAAGAATCGTTCAACGATGGTGTGCAGTATTCCTCCTGCAAAAAGCCTGACTTGCGCAGGGATCAGCGAATCAGGCTATCGGAAACTAGGTCCAGATCGAAGAGCCGTTTGGAAATTCACAGGCTGCAGGAATACGGTTGGTGGAAGCGGTGGATGTGAGGATCCGGTATATCTTGAAAAAATCTTCAATGAAATCCTCGATATGAAAAAACATCTTTCAAGTCTCGATACGCTGAAAGGTTATGTAAAAACCACAAAAAGTGATCTACAAGATCTCCGAGCCTCATGCGAATTTAATAGCAAATTAGATGAATGCCATGGGAGAATCGATGCTGTTGAGGCTAAATTGCTAGAAGTAGACCTTCTTAGTGAAGAACTGACGTCAAGTCAAAAGGATTTCGCCAAATACTAGTAATCACTAGCTGCTAAGGAACAATACTAGGATATATGGGCCGGCTCGTTCGAGGAAGTACCACACTCTCATAGAAAACTTGAGTAGCTTTACCGCTGATTGAGAGTTCGTAGACTTCGTTCGTTGATTGAGAGAGCCGGAGGCTCATCCTCTCCTCCTCTGGGAGGTAAAAACAAGAGGCCGGCAACGCTCTTGTCACACCCCTGATGTTGCAGTTATCCATGGGCGACGATGATCACTTACCATCAGGTGCTCTGCTTGCTCGTTTACCGTCCTATGACATAAAAAGATTATGATGGATTGTTCCTCTTTCAAACAGTAGTCCGCGATAGCATATGATATCTCTATCTTTGAAGACAAGTAATCTCGTGAATATAAATTTCTCCAACTGCGATAATTTATATTCACGAGGGCTACAACTAGTATATTAGATCGGGGAAAAAGTAATTTCATATTTTGCATGTGTAAAGTTGTATAAAATATCTTCGGCTTTGTTGTATGTACCTAGATAGATTTGATATCATGAGAAAGATACACTTTGTAAGAAATAATTAAAATAGTAGAAAACATTTTACCATTTTTCAATTGTATTATTGTCTATTAAAAATGTAATAATATATGTATCAAAAAATTGACGATTTTTAAAAGACTTTAAAAAAAGGAAAGAAAGCAAGTTAGAATGAAAGTGGATTTCGGTGTTGTAGTTGTTAGGTTAGGTAGTAGCACAGAACACAGTTGTAGTTCCAATAAAGAATATCACAAAATGGGTTCAAAAGATATTTGTCTGAGTAATATGATATTTATGATGTTAAAGTCACAGCTCTTTTGTATGGGCGGGTATATCATTTGTACAAAATACGAAAAGACTTTTTCCCCACTTAATATAATACTTTTATATTTGCATTACATTTGAAAAGACGTGCCGATGATGATGATGATTTTATATGAGGATAGTCTACAAAAAGATCTACAAAGTAACAGTGCCTACCATAAAAAGATTATGTCAGGCATGTTATATTATAGCTATAAGATTAATGTTTGATTAAACATTGAGATAGTATAAATTATATGTATTTAGATTAAGCTTTCTTACTTTTTTTATTATAATTACGTCATGCTTTCATTAAGTAATAAAACTCACCAAAATTTAAACAAAAATTTACCATTTAATAAAATGTAAATTCGATTCCGAATTTAAACAAATGGAAAATAAAATACCTCATATGTAGAGATTTTCCTTATTCAATTAACAACAATAAAACAACGAGGGAAAATCCCTCACACTCCGCCTTCGTCTCCTATTGGCTACTTTCCTCTACACTTCCAACCAATGAGAAGCTAATACAGCCACCCTTCGAAATTTAAATAAAACAAAATGTCCTTCAGTTGCTTTTCGGGAGTCGTGGTGGTAACAGTCAACTGTGTTGTGTTAAAAATTGTGGTTTTAGTACTTTTTGTGGATTGAAATTGTTTTTATGCCAACTATTACGGATATATCTGGAAGTAGTGGTTAGTATTAAGAGTGATGATGATGATTACACTATACTTTAGTACGCATTAACATTAGTAAGTTAATAAAATATTCCTTATCTGACTTTGTTATATGGCTACAAGCCGTGTGGTTCCCGGCATAGTAGAAAAGGACCGCTCCAAGTCTTCCCGAGGATGTCGTAGAAGCCGACTAAGGGAATACAAGCTAAACAAAGCTTTAAACATCAAAGAGACCTCTCCAGCCTCTCTGGCCAGCGTGGAGATTGTAGGCCACATCCTCTGACTGCTCTGGCTATATATAGCTCTGGTAGTAGAGAGAGGGTCGTGCTCCTGCAGTGGAGACTAACAAAGACCTGTTGATGATGATGATGATGATGAATGTAGCTTTCCATAGATGAAAGAGATTTTTTTTAATAGGTTCAGTAGTTTTTGAGATTATCCGTTACATACTCAAAAATCATTTTTTTTTTCTATAAAATATTAGTATAGAAGTCTAGATAGTCTTTATGTCAAGTTAGTCAAAACTCAAAACGCGTAAGAATAGGTTTTTGCTACCTTTCTCTTTATGAAAAACTACTTTTCAGATTTTGATAACACTATTTTTTTGTTTTTACATGAACATAGCACAACGCTAAATTATACGAGGACTAGGTCGCGAATAAAAAACAGTATTAAAGGCAATGTAGAAGATGCATTAAATAATTTTTATAAAAAGAAGTTCTTTCTTAATGGCCTTGTACGTATGCTACTGGGAGAAAAAAACCTTATCTGCTAATGACGGACCTACTTGTATCCAGGATTTCTACTCCATGAAGTTTGATGAGTTTCATAAAAATCTTCAACAGCCACTCTAATGAAAGCAGTGTGTATTGCACACAATGGATTTTGCTCAATCTCTTTTTTACAAGAGTCGTAGGAAACAAAAGAAAACAGTTAGGTACCTACTTCAGGCAGCTTAAAATTCTAACACCAATGTTAGCCACACAAAAAATCAAAATATACAAACAGCATATCATGGTTTTGAAAGATTTTAGGGCAAATGATTTTGTAGTAAAATGTAAAGATTGGGATGTTTTCCTAATACATACACAATACCACGCCTCTTTCCCATGAGGCTAGGTGAGGCTGGATCTACTATGACATGATCTTTACAGACCTCTTTTGCCTCATCTACATTAATTACTCTTTTCATGTATGCTCGCCGGTTTCGGGTGCTTCTTACTTCTCCATCCGTATGAACATTCGTAATTAGTTTACGATTCATTCGTCAACTGTTCTAGTCATATTTCGGTTTGTAAGTATAGATGATAGGAGATCATCCATCCTCTCTACATGTCCGAACCATCTCAATATACTTTTGGAATTCGATTTTTTGACTGTATAATCATACTTATCATTGTATTATCACTACCTGGTTGTGTTAGAAATATCTATGTCAGTACGCAGACTCCGTCTGATAGTTTCTATATCGTTTCAAAAATTATAATGTTATCTTTAATCTGGCTTATGAAAACAATCATTCGACATCAATCACACTGATTTACATATCTTTATCCACTACTTTTTGATGTTGGTTTTCACTTTTATGATAAGATTGAAACATAGCTATGATGGTTTGAAATCATTTCTCGATTTTCCTCCTTAAATTTGTTCGGGCATGCACCAAGGATCTAATAATTCCTTTTTGCTTGTGAGCCTATTGCCACGCATTGTATTTTTTGTTATTAAAATTTACATTTCTTGGATCCTACAAATAAATTTATCAAGCCCCGATGGAGACAGAGCTTGGCTAGAAACTGTTTCCTATACACTCGCTAATAAAGTAACTTTTGGAGTACTTTCTCTCTCCCTCTTTTTCTCTCATCTCTATCACCTGAGCGTGTTCCCAATTACATATACGCTTGCAAGGAGCAGCACTGCAATGCAGTGAAGTTGCACTTCTAAATAAAGCAACCAACCAAGCGTGAAATATGTATCTCTATTGCAGCTTGGCTGAAGCTCAGTGCCTTAATAGCTCATACAAATAAACTATTTGCCATCCTTGATCGAGTATAGTGCTGTTTCGGCTGCAGACATAGCTCTGTGTCAGATGTTCTAAATCTTCGATTTTATGCCTCAACAAAAATACCTATCAGCCTCAACAACTTTTGCTACAGCGTCATTTTTATATTTCCTATATTTTACCTGGACCATTATTGTTCTACGTGAGGAGCCCAAAGTTATACATTGTTCATAAACTTTGGGCGCATTTAACATCAAATTATACCTGATGTAATAATAATAACTAATATATATCTGATGATGACACCAATTTCACATCATAAAGTCCAGAATCCATTAGCAAAACAGGGAAAAATAAGATTATCATCACCATCGGTCTTTTTTAGTCTCCACTGCAGGAGCACGGCCCTCTCCATACTACCAGTGCTTAAAATATTAAAATATAAGATTAGTTTGCTTAAATTCCCGCCAAGAACTCGTCGTACGCCACTAACAAGAGCGTTTCAAAACTTGCCAATCATTTGCCAACCTGAATATTTTTTATTAGTGAAGTTATTTCAAGTGAAAAGGCATGAGAACGCGAATGTCACGTTTATAAATAGCCACTTCCGCTGATAATTGTATCCTGTCGATTTACACAATGTTCTCGTTATAATTGTTCTCTAATTGGACTTTGTTATTTATATTCTCTTATCGTTTGCTGGAGTTGGATACTAGCGGAAGTTTTTTTTATACAAATGGAAATTCCCTTACTATTATTCATCATGACTCTCTCTCGACTACGAAAGCCATTATATTAGCCAGAGCAGACAGAAGATTTGGCCTACACTTAGATTGAGATAGCTCCTACAGTGGAGACTAAAAAGACCTGATGATGAGTTGATTTTAGTGATGCTGATTTTGAGTATTTAGTCACTGCCTCTTTTTCTTTGCTGCAGTATACGTCACCTCAATGGCGTCTGACCAAGAGTCGTGCTCTGATGAAGAGCCTGACAGTGAGATGCTGAGTGATGACTTCTGTCTGCCAGATAGTGATGACGACCGACAGGGGAGAAGCGTCCAGGTAATGTTACATTCTGGTTTCCAGGAGCTGGAGCCGTCTGGTTCCCGGCAGAGTAGAATAGAACCACTCCAAGTCTTCCCGTGGATGTCGTAAAAGGCGACTTAGGGAACACAATCTAAACAAATCTTATAATCATCATAGAGACCTCTCCAACCCACCTGGCCAGCATGGAGAATGTAAGCCAAATCCTCTGACTGCTCAGGCTAATAATTTGGCTCTGGTGATACAGAGAGGGTCGTGCTCCTGCAGTGGAGACTAATAAAGACCTGATGATGATGATGATGAATGTTAAATTCAGATGTATAGCTTTGTTAGACATTTTGTTGCTACTCAAGAAGGACAAAAAGACGTAACTAATTATTTTCTACATTTGGAATTGTTCTTTTTTTACCTCACAAGACCCGGCATTTTTCAATTATTTTTATCTCATCGAATATCGAAATTCCCATTTCTGGTCAAATGACATCATTTAACGAGTTCTTAGTCTACCTTTTTTATTTCGTGCAATTCCAGAAATCATTTTTCGAAGGGTATCAGGAATTTAAAAATCTTTATTGACCACTATGGTACAAAGGGCGGACTTAATACTAAAGCATTGTCTGTAAATCTTCGGATAAATAGATAGAAGAACGGCAATAGGCGGTTTAAGACCCTTAGAATATAAATATTCTTATATCAGGTGATTGAACAAAACCTCATTATTATCGTGTTGTGTTTTGTTTTAAGGGCTCACACTAGGCACACTAGCGACGCCAATTGTTTTGTCCCGAATACTTTACACATAGAAAGAAATTCAAGAATGTAAATCATATGAGCCTCAGTGAACCTGAAGTATTTTTGGAATCATGTTTAATATTATCAGAGTCAGTAAGAATTACGAGAATCAGATTACCGTCAAAAACGGTAGTTTTGGCGGAAATCACTATTTCTCTTAATGACTGATTCTCATAATATTAAAACATGATTCCAAAAATACTTCAGGTTATTGACTAAGGCTTATATGATTTACATTCTTGAATTTCTTTCAATTTGTAAATTATTAGAAATAAAATTATTGGCGTCGCTAGTGTGCCTAGTGTGGGGCCTTAACAATAAATTTCTCCGTTTCTCCCTCAGAACCACACTGAAGACCTCTCATCACTAAACTCCTGTCTCCTCCGTCCTCCACGGAAGCTTTTCACCAACTGCCGAGAAAGATGGCGGCAGCAGAATGTGAGTGGAGCTTTCGCTGAGCTTCGAAGGCTGGTGCCAACTCATCCGCCTGATAAGAAACTGTCGAAGAATGAGATTCTTAGGATGGCTATCAGGTAAGGGATTTCGGAACCACATATTAACTATTTTTGTGACTACAAATTGCATTGTAAAGAAACAGTTTTGCAGTTGTCAGAAAAGAACAAAATAAAGGCTTAGTTTTAAAAGGGGATTTGGTATATTTAATCACCACTTGAGATGATGATGAAAGAGAAGAAAAGAAAAAAACTAAGAAAGAGTAATCCACGACTCAATAACCGACCGTAACCGAATATATGAGTATACTATGTAAACCACAAGATACTATACTCTCCCATTATAAGTAATAATATGGCTAGCGTCTGTCATAGCGTCAATATAGATATTATTAAGAATATCATAAGGAATAAGACGAGCTGGATGTATGTACAATTTTTTTTTAACTCAGTTTTATCTAAGCAGGAATTTAGGTGTATTGTGTGGAGGCTTTTTCTGTAATTGAATTTTTCTTCTTCTAATAGCATACATATTTTTGTTCACCAGGTACATAGGCCTCCTCTGCGAAGTCCTAGAATGGCAGAAGAACCACGGCTTATCAATGAACAAAGAGAATACCGTGAACCTCGCCATCAAATGTGAATCCCCACTCAGTCCCCAATCCCGCAGACTACGCCTCAAAAGACCTTACTTCGAAGACGATGGCCCAAAACCAAAATACCACGAGATCGATCAGAAATATGGCAACGAAGAAAATGAAGATTTAAAAAGAAATTTTCAAAGGAATTTGAATACGCCACGAACAGAATTCTATTTTGGAAAAGAGCATTTGAGAGTTCTAAGGAACCAGTACTATTTTCATCCAAGATGGCGGCAGAATGTTCCGTTCAGGAATTTAGCTGATCGGAATGGGAATAATTTGTTAATGATCGCGCCAGCGCAAAATGGTGATGGGAAAAATGGGAACGGTGGTAAAGAGAAGAGTGATTCGAAGGATGGCAAATAAGTGGAATTATATGTGGGACTTTATACCTACCGTCTTACTATAACGAGATCGCCTCCCCGTGCGAGAGAATCGCGACAAGTCCAAATATCTTTTTTTTTATTAAATAATTTTATTAATTTATATTATTTAATATTCTATAGGTGATAGGATTGACATTCGCTCGCCCCCTACTACTCGTCCCATCGCGACGATAATATCGCCGTGTGTAGGCATATGCTAAAGGATTGTATGGAAATAGGTGGCACGACGAAAAAATCGTCGCGATTCTCTCGCTCGTGCAGGCGATGCCTACCTTTAAGTTCTTGGTTCAAACCAACCATCATCTGATTGTTCTTTTTACTATATGAAAAGGATTTCCGCGTTTTGCATATTTTTTTTAATGTTTCTTGTTGTTTTATGTTTGGAAACTGAATTTCGTTGTTGCTTAGTAATCTTAAATATAAAAATGTATTAGCATTTGTAAACATAAGGTCTTATAATAGTTATAATATAATGTAAACTGCTCTACATTGAGTCGGAAAAAAGAAAAAGGTAAACCGCTGTGCTACCTACACCCCTGCAAGCCTCTGTGGTCCAGTGGTTAAGGCGTTTGCTTTACTGACCCGGGGGTCGTGGGTTCAATTCCCACGGGAAGCATACTTAATAAAGTTGTTTCCAGTTTGGTTAGGACATTGCAGGCATGAATCTCACCTGATTGTCTGATAAGAAAGATGATTCCGTGCTTCGGAAGGCACGTTAAGCCGTTGGTCCCGGCTGCCATCTGGTAGTCGTTAAAGGAACCACGTCAGAGGTCGAGAGGCGGTTCCGACGAACTCTGATACCAGGGTGTGCATGGTCGACTGAACGTGTCACCTACTCGAAATGATGATGATGATGATGCTAACGTTTGATAACTGTGGTGCACAACGCTTTAATGGAAATATGGTCAAGTTGCATTACAGTTTATACAACGTGTAATTTCACCTTTTCCTATAGGATCAAAGCCCCAGCTTTGATCCTATAGGAAAAGGTGAAATTCATCACGATCCTATAGAAAGAAATTGTCGAATTTTTTGGTTAAGTCCCCAGACTTAACCAAAAAATTCGACAATTTCATACAAAAGTGTTCTGAGCAATAGTATCTCTATATTCTTAGTCGTTCACTCTTGACAGAGTGATCGTGGTTGTGCAGATGGTCCTGATGTGGGATCTTCTCTACTGTCCGTCCCTTGGGCGAGAGTTGCTGCTTGTGCAAAAGCTTTCCCTGTTAATAGCATTGCGAGTACATTGGACAATGGAAGAATGGGTTGCAGTTTTGATCCAGCAATCAGTATGCGAAAGTCAAAAACTTTTTCGAGTTCCCATCATTGGTACCACATGAAAAGTGGTTCATATTGACGGTCTGGGTCACCCCTTTTAAGGGAATGTCGAGGGTCAATTTTCACTCTATATATTGCTACTATGTTCATTGCTGTTTAGCTCACAATAGTTCTTGAGAGTGTTGCAATGTACAGTGAATGATCGTGATGATAGCCGATCATTGGCGATTGTGTAGAGTAGCATTAAATAAAATAGACAATGATAAGGAACTCGTAATGGATGTTGAAGTAACCATAAAAACATTGTACAACGCAGTTGTCAAAAGCAAAGAAAAGGCACATAGCGGATTTCGCTGTAATTTGGCTAAGAAAGGACTTTTAAAAACTCGCCTCCTAAGGGGATAAACATGAGTTTAAAAAGTTTGTATTTAACGCAAGCGAAGCCGTGGGGGAAAAGCTAGTTCTGCATATTTCTAATAAAGATATAAGTTCTACAAATGATCTCTATGGGTTAACATAACTTAACTATATAAATGTAAATGTAATGGGTTACTATAACTTAACTTAGCATAGTGATTGTATTATTCTTAAAAAAACAAGGTAAATAATAATGGTGAATAAAAAGTTACAAATAATGGAACACATTTTATTTTAACTACTTTTAAACTTTCGCGTTGCATAATTATTAAATGCAATATCGGGAATTAACGCGAAACATACCGTTTTTCTCCAGACGTTTTGGCCGGATTACACCGACCGTAGTCACTGGATGACCACGGTCATCCAGTGACAACGGTCGCATTTTATTTTACTTCAGGCTTTCCTTTCTGAATTTCCTTTCCTAGCTGAAATTAAATTACAATATTGATGGGTTGACATGATTCTGATTTTCGCCGAATCCCTTGACCGGCTTCTACGATCTGCGAAGGTAGTTCTATGATATTTCTTTTTCCTAGACAAGTATAAAACTTAACATACTTACTACATATTATTACGTCTTTATCCTTTGCGGGGTGGACAGAGCCAAAGGTATAATAAAACCCAAAGGTTGCGTTTAGCATGTTAAAGGGCGGATTTAGATGGAAAGCGGAATCAAAATAGTGTTGCTAGCCGCATCGCATTTAACATGGTTATCGCCTATAATATTAGATTTTCGCCCAATTCCTTGTCCGGCTTTTACGGTCCGCTTGGAAAGAAAAGCAGCTGCTATATTTTATGTTTTTCCTTTTACCGATCATCAGGAAATGCCAATTTTCAGTGGTTTTGAATATACATACCTACTCGTATGTAGAGTTTCTTTCATGGAGAAATTCTTTACTTACCTACGTCAGTGAAGTCTTTCTTAATACGTCAAGAGCGAGAAATTGGCACCCTTAATGCAAATAATCTGTTAACAGAGATAACGTAATCCAACATTAGTATGTGGGTGAGAGCGGCACGCGTCGCGACGTAGTCGCTCGTTCTACATTGATTCAGTTACATTTATGGAATATGCCATTTCTGTAAACGCAACGAAAATCTATTAAAACCAAGATTTAGTAATAAATACATATATTCTTAAACGTTTACTCATATCATATAATATGATATGAGTAAACGTATATATATACTTTTTTTTCATCATCATCATCATCAGGTCTTTTTATTAGTCTCCACTGCTGGAGCACGACCCTCTCTGTACTACCAGAGGCATATATTAGCCAGAGCAGTCAGAGGATTTGGCCTACACTCTCCACGCTGGCCAGACGGGTTGGAGAGGTCTCTTTGATGTTTATAGCTTTGTTTAGTTCGAGTTGACGAGCTCCGTGGCGCAGCGGTCAACACGCCTGCCTGCGACACGGAGGTCCCGGGTTCGATCCCCGGTCAGGTCAAGATGGAAAATGATCTTTTTCAGATTGACCTGGGTCTTGGATGTTTATCTATATATGTATCTATTATAAAATATAGTATCGTTGAGTTAGTATCCCATAACACAAGTCTCGAACTTACTTTGGGGCTAGCTCAATCTGTGTGATTTGTCCGTATATATTTATTTATTTAGCCTGTATTTCTTAGTCGCCTTCTACGACATCCACGGGAAGACTTGGAGTGGGCCTATTCTACTCTGCCGGGGACCACACGGCGACTTTTTTTTTACTACTACTACTTTTTTTTTACTTTTTTACTATGTTGGTACAGTCCGAAAAAACTACGGCGGCTCGGATATTAGCTGCAAACTGCACAGTACGCGCCCCGCCTCCCCGCGCACGCCCCGCTGTAAATCTGACCTACTGCGCATCGACTCGCGCGATATTCCGAGGCGCCATAAAGTTTGATTCGGACTGTATTCAACGTGTGAAACAACTCAGGCCGCTAATATGAACAACTTTTTGTAAGGGACCATTGTTGGAAACTTATTTACACTTTCCTACCAATTGCAGCTTATTTTTCAATTACCTGTAGAAAAAGTTGTCCATTTGGACGGGTTAAGTCACCCTTTTATGCCCGACAGGGTTCATATTGTACCTATTTAATATAATTACAGTGCAGTGACATTATTGTAAGAGCTGATATAATGTACAATACGAAACGCAATAAAGAAATTGAAATTAAAATTTAAGGGAATGTCATAGGTCAATTTACAAGCTGTCTAATGAAGTAATTCATTTATTTCGAGGAATCTTAGTTTCCTACACCGATTATCTACTAAACAAAATAATCAGGGCTCGGATACCAGGTTAAAATATTTAACCAGCTCATTAGAAATTCCATACAGAAAAAAAAGGAGCCGTAACATTTCGATTCCGCTCGACCGGAACCGATATTATTTGGGTTCTGATCAAAGAGCAAATCGTAAGTGTTTCAGTTCGAGAAACCGGGTTAATTTCGTTCGAATCATTTTGGCTCCGCCTACCGACACCCTTTACCCGCGCGCCTGTCTTTTTTGATTTATAAAATAAGTAGATCGCTGCATTAAAAAATATGTATCGTGTTCGTGTCATATCAAACCTTATGGAACAAACGTTATTTGTTACTTATTTTGCTAGCTATAAACTCCAGTGAAATTATTGATGTTTTAATAGCATATTAATAACGATGGATTTGTTATTGAATAAAACTTGTCTTCGGTTTTTTTCTGGGAATAGACGCTTCGTTGTAATTCTAAATATCGCGTTTTCGATTGTTCTACAAGAAAATTTTTGACAAAAAAAACCGATTTCCACATGACTGATTCCTTATCATGGTACCACCCTTGGGATACCCCCTCCAAAAAACAAAAATTGATCTTGTAGTGGCTAATATTGCCAAAAATAATAGTCTTATAGGAGCTGTATTATCGTTAACAAGGGTGCGTTTGGGTACAATTTATAAAGACAATAACCTTATACCCTTCTTATGGTTGCTTTATTGTCAGCTTTTTTTCCTTATACGTGTTATATAATGACAAAGAACAAGGAAATTAAACTTATAATAGCAAGAAAAAGCTCCTAAAAAGCCAATATTACTAATAAAAAACCGGCCAAGTGCGTGTCGGGCCACGCGCAGTGTAGGGTTCCGTAGTTGCGAAAGACAACTTAAGTTCACACTGTTCACACTCACACCTCACAGTTTACCGACCAAAAACATCAAATAATCAAAATTGTATGAAATTTTACATTTTCGAGTACATTTTATAAGTTGGTTACCTATAACTTTTGAGTTTGTACTTAGTACTTAGCTCTGATAGTTTTCCTTTCAACTTCAGTATATATACTACTGCTGTAATTTTTTTCACGTATCCATATATTACCGTTTAGCAGATAGAGGGGGGGGACACGTACGTCTAACAAAAATTTGCACTTTAAAACCAAATATTTCGGAAACGGATCCCTAAATCGAAAAGTGGTGTTCTCAACCTCACAATATTTTTTAAAGACCTATTTAACGATACCCCACACGATGGGTAAATAGAGAAAAAAAAATTACTCCCCCACTTTACTAGTATGGGAGCTACCTTAAAAAAAAATTTTTTTCAATGTTTTTTTCTACCACTTTTTTGCCATGATTAATGTACATACCCATACCAAATTTCAGCTTTCTAATACTTATAGTCTCTGCGTAAAACCGCGGACGGACAGACAGACAGACAGACAGACAGACAGACAGACAGACAGACAGACATGGCGAAACTATAAGGGTTCCTTGTTTACTACGGAACCCTAAAAACATATAAAAAGCGATAATACGGGCAATCATTCTTATACGTGTTTTATTATGGTCCCATACAAGGAAGTTAAACTCATTGAGGCAAATCAGAGGAGTAAAAATCCGTAGACCCTTTAGCTATTTGTTTATGATTCTGCAATAAGTCTTTTTAGGGTTCCGTAGTAGTAAACTAGGAACCCTTATAGTTTCGCCATGTCTGTCTGTCTGTCTGTCCGTCCGCGGTTTTGCTCAGAGACTATAAGTACTAGAAAGCTGTAATTTGGTATGAGTGTGTATATTAATCATGGCAAAAAAGTCGTAGAATAAAATATTGAAAAAAATTTTTTTTTTGGTAGCTCCCATACAAATAAAGTGGGGGAGTATTTTTTTTTCTCTATTTACCCATCGTGTGGGGTATCGTTAAAATGGGCTTTGAAAAATATTGTGAGGTTGAGAACACTATTTTTCGATTTAGGAATCCGTTTCCGAAATATTTGGTTTTAAAGTGCAAAATTTTATTAGAGGTACGTGTCCCCCCCCCCTCTATCTGCTAAACGGTTATATATGGATACGTGAAAAAAATTACAGCAGTAGTATATATACTGAAGTTGAAAGGAAAACTATCAGAACTAGGTACTAAGTGCATACTAAAAAGTTATAGGCAACCAACTTATAAAATGTACTGGAAAATGTAAAATTTCATACAATCTTCATTGTTAGATGTTTTTGGTCGTTAAACTGTGAGGTGCGAGTGTAAACAGTGTGAACTCAAAGTTGTCATTCGCAACTACGGAACCCTACACTGCGCGTCGCCCGACACGCACTTGGCCGGATTTTTTTTGTTAGTGATTTACATTTTCGCAACAATTTTGGGAAGAAAAAGAAACGTCAACCATTTTACTGACAAGTGAACGGTAAGTTATTATTTTATGTAGTTTATTTACCTGATTTATGTGCTCGTTTATAGTAAAATCTGTATGGAAATTTAAATGCATGGTAAAATGTGGTACGCTGTGTGTTGTAGTATTAACGCGCACTTGATTTTGGGCTGTTTTTGTCCTAAAAACATTATTAATTATTTAGTCATGTTATAAACAGTGCTATTATGAGAGCAAAACGATTCGCACATCGTCTACAAGGAGTCTATAAGAGTGAAGACTTTATAATAGATACATTTGTTGCTTATGCTATCGCCATTTTACATGTCGTTAGGGTTCCTTTCACACGAACAAAATCCGGAATCTGGCTAGTCTTGTTTCCATACGTATTAAATTTATTTCTCGCTATAGTTGCGTTGGCTTGGCTGGAAAAAATCTGTTTATTTTACTTAAGCTCGCTTTTTTTGAATTTTATGTTTGAAATATAATTATAATTGTAAGTACACAATAAATAATATAATTATATATATATATAAATAATATGTTTGTTTGCAGATACTGCAATGGTGGTATACATATTCGCAGATGTTGACAAATTTCTACAACGAAAAGATCTTAATTTACATAATATGCGACGGCCATGGAAGTGGACACATTTTATTCTAAAAAAGAAATGTTTTTGTTGTACATATCCAAAAAAGATAATTTGTAAAAGACCAAGAGATAGCTCCCAAATCGGGCACTATCCACAGGTTATGTTTAAACAGCGATTTCTATTGTGAACCCACCGTTTCTCGGGCTAACAGCTGAGAGAGCATTGAGGTCAGTCTGTAAACTAACAAATACAAAATTAGCCTTGCCTGATTTGAGAGCCACCAATTTGTAACCCTTATTGTAGCCGTATTAATTAGATTTATTAACGTTTACCCAGCCAAGTTATAAGAATATAGGTAATATTAGCCAAATCTTCTGGTAATGTGTCATTATAAGGAATATTGACAAAATGAATGCTCTTTTATAACAGGTAAAAGAGTTTAGATCTTATAGACTTAATTTTATAAGTTTAGTTTGTTTGTTGGGTTTCCAACAAAAAAAGAATATATAAATCGGTTCATAAACAACAAAGTTATCCGCCAACACACATAAAATATATATATATATATTTTATTATATATATATTTTATATATATATTTAGAAACCTCCTTTTTTTAAGTTGGTTAAAAAATATAATCTTCCTTTGACTTTGATAATGTGTTGCACATTGTTATAAGAATAAGCGGTTAGTAATAAAATTTTAACAAAATAAAATTCTAAATGGTAAATTTGTTGTCAATTAATCGGTCAAGTATTTTTCATCCGCGTAAATAAACAAAATAACGCATAAAATTGACGAAAGATATCAAACAAGAAAGAACTTGTCGTGTAAGGTGCCGGGAAACCCCGCCCCCAAATCGTTTGAAATTTACCTGGTTAATCCCGGCGAATATAAAGTTCGCGTAGCGATTCCGCTCCTAGCGAGTGTTCGCGAAAAACCTGGTCCGGGATTATAATGAGCTGGTATTTTTTGAACCGTTCCCTAGCCCTGAAAATAATAACCTAGAATGCCTTGGAGGTTGGGGCGGCCCCTGGTATGGGACGCTACTTGCGTCGATACTCTGGCGACGTCTCACCTCCCGGTCACAGGATCAAAAGCCGGCACAGCAGCGGCGGCGGCGGAAAACCTCAAACGGCGCAAATATGAATGTATTGGCAACAATTATATATTTGAACCGTTTGAGGTTGAAACCGTGCCGTGGGGGCCGTGGGGACCCTCAGCACATAAATTATTTAATGCCATCGCCAAAAAATTAATAGAGGTGTCTCATGACCAGAGGGCTGGCTTATATTTTGGCCAAAAGATTAGCATTGCCATACAACGTGGCAATGCTGCCAGCCTTCTGGGCACGCTACCACGGGGCAACGAGCTGCCAGGCCTATTTTATTTGTAAATATTAGTTTTAGTTTAACTCTTATTTTTTCTGTAAAAATAATGTGTATTTATATAACTAGAGTTGTAATAAAAATTTATAACCTAGAAACTAAAACAACAAATTCATATCTTTGTAAGTCTAAATAATAACTATTGATGAAATTGAGGCCATAATTTAAAATTATACCAATACTAAACCCCAAAAGCTACTAAATGCCACACTTACCCTTCACAATAGCATCAAATCCAGATTAATCCGAATGTGTCAGAATTAATTTGAGAGCAAACGGCGCTGTGGCGCGTGTCCCGTCTTTATTTAAGCTGACTTTATTGATATCAATATGAGTGCTTGGCTCCTGTTACACTGAAATTTGTTGCTCTGTGGGGTGAAACACAGAGCAAAGAATACCTTGTCGTCCTAAATAAACTATTTATAAGTAAAAATAAAATGTTGTGTGGCGCTAGTTGGCTGTTCCAAGCGCCTTAAGGGCCCACACTAGGCACACTAGCGACGCCAACAATGTTATTCCTAATACTTTACAAATAGAAAGAAATTCAAGAATGTAAATCATATAAGCCTTAGTAAATAACCTGAAGTATTTTTGGACTCATGTTTTAATACTATAAGAATTACTCATGAAGAGAAATAGTGATTACCGCCAAAAACGGCCGTTTTGGCGGTAATCTGATTCTCATAATTCTCACTGATTCTGATAATATTAAACATGATTCCAAAAATACTTCAGGTTATTTACTAAGGCTTATATGATTTACGTTCTTCAATTTATTTCTATTTGTAAAGTACTATGAATAAAATTATTGGCGTCGCTAGTGTGCCTAGTACGGGGCCTTGACGCGCATGTCTCCATACAAACGGAAATAAGGAATTGTGGCAATATTTGATAATTTTGGAGTAAAATCAAGCATTTAATCAATCAACCTCATTATAATCTACGTACGTTCCTATACAGCTGGGTTAAAATGGTTTGAGAATTATGTGCCTCCTCAAATTTTGTACGTAAACGTTGAGAGGCTTATAATTCTCAAACCATTGATAATTTTACCAAGCTCTATAGGAACGTACGTAAATTACAATCAGATTAATTGATTGAATGCTTACTTATACTCCAAAATGATTAAATATTGCTTCAATTCCTTATTTCCGTTTGTATGGAGACATGCGCGTCCAGGGCCCTCAAGTATACTACATTATAGTGTAACTTAGAATTTTGCAAAGTAGCGCATGAATTAATACAACATTATCTGAACTAAAGACGATAAAAATAAATTAATATTCAATACAAATAAACTCCACCGCTGAATATTCATCAAAATATTAATTACCCGAGGGTTATGGTTTCCCATGGGGTTTTCACCCCATCAGTCAAGTGATAAGAACCAGTTGGACAAATGATGACACGTGGCCAGTAAGTACTTTTATTTTTATGGTATTTTTTTTTTGTTAAGGCGCTCCTATAGTATCACTAGCGCCACCCAGCTATGAATTCTTTTAATCCTAAATTATATCGAATTTTTGAAATCTAACAAGTACATAACTAGTCAATTACTTGTAGTATTTTTGTATTCATTTTCACTAAAATTCGTTTGATAAACTAAGAGAAAAACAGGTAAACGCCAAAAGTGGCCACTTTTGGCGTTAACCGATTTTTCTCATTACTTTAATAAAATAATTAAATTATTTGTTTAAATAACGAAAGAAAAAATACGTGTCGTATAATTTTTGATTACCTAACTAGCTGACTAATTATATTTATTTATGTATCTAGCCTATGACATAAATTGGATTTTTACCCCAATAAAATCAATTACAAATCAACACGTGCCTTACCCTGAGCGATTCTATTGTGGTAAGGGGGTGGATACTAACATTGGGGGTGAACGCGTGCGAGTTGCTGATAAGAAAGGGGCGGGACCAGGCTGGGTTGAGGGTGTTAGGTGGCAAATTAGGGTTGTTAAAATGTGGACTGTGAAAATCGCTACACAGACTTTTGAGGTAGTTAAGTAAGTATCGGTAACTCTTCTCTGAATAAACCTTTTGATATAAACCATGGTATCTTACAAAATATACATATACGAAAATTATCAGTTTTAGTAAATAAGCATGGAGGCAGCTCAGAAATTTAAGATTTGAACACCAGTTATGTTTGGGGATCTTTAATATTTTTGTTTACGGTGCACAGAGAGGAAATTAATATAACCGATATTTCGTTATTTTAGTTTTATATACTGCAGAATGAATTAGGTTTATGATTAGTATTTTTAATAGATCTTTTTCCTTGGACATCGTCCGCGTATAATAAAAAGTAGGTTCTTATGTTCTTATAATTCTTATAATTAATTTGCCAATTCTCTTGTTAGCTACTGGTAAATGTTTACATATGACTCGACCATGTCACCAGAATTTTTGAGCAATAACGAGTATTTTAGAAATAAAATACTAGCCGTGTAAGCCTCGCGGATTTAAATATCAAATTCACAGCTAAACGAACATAGGTCTAACGTCTAAGTTTTGATGAATGAAACCTATATATTTTTTATCATTAATATATACTGTTAGCATAGCCCTAATTATATAACTATAATTTAACTTGATAACTTTCATAGAAAAAAAGTTGCCCGTTGGCTAGAGGCTTTTGAAAAAAAATCGATAACTCTGAAAATAATTCGGAACAAATTTTGAATTGTGTCACCAGTGATAGCCCTAATTAAATAGATATATATAACGGTGGTTCCCGGTAGAGTAGAATAGGACTACTCCAAGTCATCCCGTGGATGTCGTAAAAGGCGACTAAGGAAACACAAGCTACACAAAGCTTATTCACATCAACGAGACCTCTCCAACCCGTCTTGCCAGCGTGGAGAGTGTAGGCCAAATCCTCTGACTACTCAGGCTAGTATATGGCTCTGGTAGTACAGAGAGGGTCGTGCTTCTGCAGTGGAGACTAGAAAGACCTGATGATGATGATGATGATGATATAATGGAAAGACCTATATCAAAACACTATGTGTTCCCGCTGAGTATAGACACACCCCTATGCTCTATTAAGAATGTAAGAGGCACTATTAATCTGAGGTAAGAGGTTATTAATCTGAGGTAAGAGGTATCTATGTCCTTTTTTGTCTTTCTCATATTTGACCTACTAAGATGACATTTGTCATTTGGTAAATAGACAATTTTAAATGCATTTTTGAATAACTATCTTTTTATCATTTTGAATACCTCATAATTTATTGTTTCCTATATAGGTACAATCATAAACTTAAAAGGAAAATAACATTGAAACTAAGACTAAAAGACTTAAAATAAACTAAATAATAATAATAATAATTTGATTTAAAACCTACAGATCAAAATCAAAGTTTTGTCCGTGTGTCAAAGTGCCAAGAACACTGGCTGCATTCCCGCGCTGTATGGCAATTCCAATTCTCTGTGCAAGGAATGAGCCAGCCCTCTTGTCACCAGCGGCGTCAACCAGCCTGGGAGCTAAAACCTTAAAGAATTTTTTGGTGCTAGACCCCATGGACCAAATGTTTCGACACCAAGCGGAACAAATATTTAAATTAAAGTAAGAAAAAAGATTTTTGTGGTTCTTCAAAAATTGCATTTGTTCAGGCGGCAAGCAAGGAAACGGGAAAAATTATAAAAAAATTTAGAGGGGATGAAAAGGCTTAAGCTTTTAATTAAAATAAAGTCTCTTTAGCTAATAACCTTTTGACAGGCGTTAAATCGAAGATTAATAAGTTTAGCGGATATTTTATGAATTTTTGCAATCTTTTATTCTTTTACTTCTTAATCAGATCAACTTGAAAAAAAATTGTACTTCGGTTGGATATTACTTGTAGTATAACTAACTAAAATTAAAAAAGTAATAATTAAAACTAAAAATAACAATAATTTCTATTAACAAAAAAAAACTATAGATAAAAAATGTCCCGCAAATCACTGCCCTGCGGAAGTGTTCCCAGAAGGCTGGCAGCATTGCCACGTTGTATGGCAATGCTTATTCTTTGTGCAAAGAAATTGCCAGCCCTCTGGTCATTGGACACCTCTACTAGCCTTTGGCTCACAAACTTGAAGAGCTTGTGAGCTGAAGGCCCCCACGGCCCCAACGTTTCCACCCCGAACGGCTCAAATATGTAGCCATCGCCGAGGCAGGCATATTTGCGCCGCTTGAGGGTCTCGGCGGCCGCTGCAGCCTCACCAGCCTTGGAACTCGTACCCTGGAGGTGAGAAGATGCGACAGTGTCGACACATGTAGCGTCCCACACTAATGGTCTTCCCTGCCTCCAAGGCACAAGTGTCATCCCATCCGGCCTCTTGCCATCATTCCGGGCCAGTCCATTCGGTTCCAGAACGGCTGGCACCTGTATGGTGACAAGAGCTCGGTGAATGATGTTGTTAAGGTTGGCATGGCGTGCAATACGGCCTGCGCTCCTGGAACAGGAGAGACCGTGATGGCCTAGGCGGTCGACTGTGTTACCGCAGGGGCAATGATGCGGGACATTAGTTACAGCGCCTAAACGGAGGCTAGTCGCTATACGGAAGGTGCCGTCATCTAGAAAAGTGCCCAAATTAAAAGACGGTAGCGCCTGTAACCACAAACCTGACTCCCATTCAGCAGAAGCAAGGAGACGAGCTCGATCTACAGAGTTGCTGGCAGAAGATTCAATTAGGCTACTCTGTACAAGTCTGCAAAGCGGCTCGTCCCATTGCCTCTGTGAAGCAGGGTGATCTGGAAATTTAGAATTTTGAGATAGCTCTGACCACGCGATTTTGGCCTCCGCCAAGCCAGTGACTTCGAGATGAGATGTTTTTAAAATTTTCATGAATAAGTTATGACCGCCATGAGCGGAGGACAAGAAAGCAGGCAGGGCAACACTAGAAATTTTGCGAATTCCTAGGCCTCCCAACCTAATAGGTAAAGAGGCCTGTTCCCAAATATGATGATGGTTCAAATCGATATTTAAAATAGATGATAATGAGTCTTTTATGACATTGTCTAATTTTGAGAGGAGGTCCGGGTATTTCCAGAAAGGACTACATCGTAAATTGTATGTAAAATTTGGAAAGTAAAAACTTGTAGTATTGATTGTTCATCAATATCATAATTTCAAATTTACCCTCAAGAGCGGCTGTAATATTTTGACGGTTAAGAGTAGCTTTCTTAATTAACCAAATGAAATAATGAAAAGTCATAAGTCGTTATGACTCATAACAAAAATGCTAGAAGTAATTTACTACAGTCGTATAGAATTGTATTTTTCCAATTTGAACTGATTCTGGAGTTAAATAATAAAATGATGGCTAATGATGATGATGATTATGAACTCAAAAAACAAAACACTAGGTACTTTTTTGTCATCGTGTTATTATCATTATTATTACAGCCGTATAAAGTTCACTGGTAGACACTGGCCTCCCCAAAGGATTTCCATCAATGGAGGGGTTTTGCCATATTTAGCACGGTTTTGATGGGTAGCAAACCCAAACAAACTGCGCTCACCAACCTGTTTGCCAAGCGTGGTGAGTATGGCAAAACCCCCAATGATAGAAAATCTTGGTAGAGGCCTACGTTCAGCGGTGGAATTCCTACGATTGTAATGATGATGATGATGATTTGATCACTTATAATTAGTCTGATTGAATTGTTTGTTTTTCGTGTGTAAGTGGTCAACACTAGTGTCAGATTTTTTAAGCTGCCTAATGGCATCTGAGCTTAACGACTGCTATCTATTATGGCAGAGGGGAACAACAGCTTCGTGCCCTTTCGAAGCACCGGAGAAGTTCGAAGTATAATTATACCACTTGCGGTTACCCATCCAAGTGGAGACTGCGCCCGGGGTTGCTTACCATGCAGATCCGGTTATTATGCTCACGCACACTAGGCCTTCTCGGGTGTGATTGAATTATTACATGTATCACGTGTTGAAAAAGGCTACATGAAGTGGCTGGTTAATAGGGTTGCCAACATTTTACTTTTACCCGACTACGGCGAAGCCAAAAGGAGGGTTATGTGTTTGGCTGCTATGTATGTATGTATGAATTATTTTCTGAATATATATTTTTTTAAACTTAAAAAAATATTGTACGCTTCAAAATAATATAGTATTTTAGTAAGGAAAAATAAAAAAAATTCTAATTTATAGGTTTAAATTTTTGTCTCGTGCTCTAATGTTTTTGCGGTTGTTGTACACATTAACTGGCGTAAACCATAGAGCAAAACATTTTTAAATTATTTAAAATCAATACTTTTTCGCGTACTATATATTTCTTGAAGTATAAAGGAGTCCTGAAATACAATACAATAGGACTATACAGGGTTATTTTAAAAACATCAAGCATCGGTATCAGATTCCCTAACATAATATAGATCCACAGATAAGACTGCTGTTAAAAATCAGCTTATAAAAAAGGCATCATCATCATCATCATCATCATCATCATTTCAGCCGCAAGAAGTCCACTGCTGGACATAGGCCATATTTCCAATATGACCGGTTGGAAGCGACCTGCATCCAGCGCCTTCTTGCGACCCTTATCAGGTCGTCCGACCACCTGGTCGGTGGGTGTCCAACGCTGCGCTTGCCGGTACGTGGTCGCCATTCAAGAGCCTTTCTGCACCATCGGCCATCGATTCTTCGCGTTATGTGCCCCGCCCACTGCCACTTCAAAGAGCTAATCCGCTGGCAAAAAATATTACTGTATAAATGATTATTTAGGTAATGTATTAAAATGCTTGGAAATAGTCAAATATTTGTTAAATGTATGTGTAGACTTATAATTGTTATGTAATAGGTACGCCCTTCTGGCACGTAGGGACCAATACTGAACTGAGTTTCTTTCGGCGTATTCTTCTCAGCAGTGATCTTTCTGAAACGCTAGTAGTTTTTCGATATTGCAAAAACAAAATATAACAAGAAAAACGACGTTCAAAGAGCGATACATGAGATCCAAACTTTGAATAAAAACTATTCATTTTATTTCATTTCTACAACAAAAAAAGGCGAAATTTGGAGAAAAAGAACTGGACACCCATACAAATTCACCAATTAGCTGGTAGAGTTTCTACGGGAAGTCTAAATTTGTTTTCTCCGATTTTTAAATTTTTTCTCGGGATTCTGATTGGCATCCCCACAAGTAAACGATATCGTGTATAGTGATGGATGATGATTGCTCGAACTAATTGATGATTTCCTTCGATAATTTAACTTTTAAAATTGTTCGTTCTTAATCACGAATAACACACGTATTTTTTATAGTACTTCCCTTCACCATAAACGGTTATTGCATAAATTTGAGATGTAAAACGTAGTTGTATTGCAGCGTCTAAAATATGTAGCCGTGTAGTTCCCGGCAGAGAAGAATAGGACCACTCCAAGTCTTCCCGTGGATGTCGTAGAAGTCGACTAAGGAAAAAAAAAGCTAAACAAAGCTATAAAAATCAAAGAAACCTCTCCATCCCGTCTGGCCAGCGTAGAGAGTGTAGGCCAAACCCTCTGGCTGCCCTTGCTAATACATGGCTCTGGTAGTACAGAGAGGGTCGTGCTCCTGCACTGGAGATTAACAAGGACATGAAAATGATACTTGCCCTTAAAAAGGTGACTCATCAGTCAGTCAATATGAACAACTTTTGAAAATTTTCTACAATTAACAACAAAATGTTGAAGTTTAGTTTATCCCATATAGTTTATGGGATAAACTAAACTTCAACATTTTCATAGAAAAGGAAAAACTAAAATTCGGCCTTTGAAATGCAAATTGATTCATTTGATATTAAACACCCCATAGAAAAAGGTGTTCATATTGGCGGGCTGAGTCACCCATTTAAGGCGAAGTGAGTTCAAACACTAGCGCCACCCAGCAATTAATTCTATAGAACCTAAATCATATCAAATTTAAAAAATCTAATAGCTGAATGCTCTAGTAAATTACTTGTAGTATTCTTTTTATTACTTTTCATAGATATTATAATCCAATAAAATCTAAGTTTAAGAGAACGAATTATTACCAAAAGGGCCACATTTGGCGGTAGGTAATAATTCGTTCTCTTAAACTTAGATTATAATATCTATGAAAAGTAATTAAAAGAATCATCATCAGCTTTCCATAACCCACTGCTGGGCATAAGCCTCCCTTTGTCTGCGCCATCCTTCTCTAACCCTAGCCTTCGCAATCCAGTTCTTTCCTGAAATCTGTTTTATGTCGTCGGCCCACCTAGCTACCGGACGTCCAACACTACGTTTCCCATTTCTGGGATACCACTCGGTGACAGTCTTACTCCACCTATCATCGTTCCTCCTAGCCAGGTGTCCCACCCAGTTCCATTTCAGAGTTGCAACCCTTGAGAGCACATCGTGAACTTTCGTCCTACAATACGGTCTTGCAATTTGATGCCAAGCATGGCTCTCTCCATGGCTCTTTGCGAAACAGCAATCTTATACATGGTTCCTTTCGTAAGAGTCCATGTCTCGGCACCATAAGTTATTGTTGGAAGGACACACTGGTTGAATAGGCGTGTCTTTAGGAATTGCGGTATTTCCCTATTTTTAAAAACGTCCACCAGGTCCAGTGGGGGAGAAAGGTCACCTAACCACCTACCTAAAGTATTTTTCCAAAAATACTTTAGGTTATTTACTAAGGCTTATATGATTTACATTCTTGAATTTCTTTCTATTTATAAAGTATTAGTAATAAAATTATTGGCGTCGCTAGTGTGCCTAGTGTGGGGCCTTAAGGGTATGTCGAGGGTCAACTTACGCGCTGTATAATAATGTTGTAATTTTAAATGAGACATATTTCGGGAATAACTCTATTATTAGCAGAGATCGGAATTAGGTGTGTGAAAATACCTAAAGTTTGCAGCGGGAAATAATATGGAGCTGTTACAACCACTTAAGTTAAACCGGTTTTGGATTTTACCGGATTAGTTTTTTTTTGTTTTACATGTTCATTACCTTTGAAACACCGAACTATCAACATTTACAAGCTGTTAATACAGTTCTAAATTAATTTTTGTTTTGTACTTTTCCGGTTAAAATTCGGTTTTTTAGTCCTAATTGTTCTTTGTCGGTCAAACACAGAATTGTAAAATGTTGTAGTAAATGTTTATAGTTCGGTGTTACAAAGGTAAGGAACATGTACACAAACAAAAAAAGAAACTAAACCGGTAAAATCCAAAACCGGTTTAACTTAAGTGGTTGTAACAGCTCCATATTATGTCCCGCTGCAAACTTTAGGTATTTTCACACACCTAATTCCGATCTCTGATTATTAGATAGAAAGTTGATACGCTACTAGTGGTGCTACCTAAAGGCCCTGTCTACCCCGTAAGGGATAAAGTCGTAATAAGTATATGATACCTACATTAAATAATTGCTTCGTACCAAAAACTAATACAAATAAGTATAATTAAGATTGTATTATAATATAATTATACTTCTATTGATTTTGATTGATTCACGATTGATTAATTTAGTAATTCAAATGATTTATTAATATTTTAAGAGTCCCACGTAAAGCCGCAATCCCATACAAACGTAGTTTCGTTTTAGTTTTACAACAGTTACGCCAATCTCAACCAAATTTCGTACATACGACCGGATAAGGCATATTGATGTTTATAATCAGATTTTAATTTTAAAAACAATATCTATACAAAATTACTGCGAGTACAAGTTTTCGATACGAAACTTCAACTCGCTGTATTTTTGTATAGGTATTCAATTTCTTCAATATTACTATTCGTTCCAAGACCGGGATTATGGATGTAGGGGGAAAGGCAGCTAAACTTAAATGGGATTGGGCAGGACATGTGTGTAGGATGCACCCAGATAGGTGGGCTAGGATTGTTACAGACTGGGTACCTGCTGGCTGGCGTCGTAAAAGAGGCCGCCCAAGGACAAGATGGTCTGACGATCTATCGGCTTCTGATCCAAATTGGTCATCAATCGCAGGAGATCGAGATGAGTGGCGGAAGAGAGGGGAGGCCTTTGCCCAGCAGTGGGACAGTATAGGCTAATAAAAAAAAAAAAAAAATAGTCCTCTTCATGTCTTTTTGGGTGATAATATGAGGCCCATAAGGTTTATTATATTTCTGCCGCCATTATTTGTCGCTTTGAGCTTTTTATTTATTTAAAAAAATTAAATTCTTTTATTTGCTATAAAGTGGTACAAATAGGCGGTAGGTACATAAAACAACTCCTCACTCTTAACCAAAATACAGGCATGCAAATATTAAGACAGTTAATGCAGTCAATACTTGCTTGCCCCCCCGAAACTGCGGTCCTGGGCTTTCGACTTATTCCAGCCTTTCAGCACTAAATGCACCACTGAAGTTGTGGATGGGCAAACAATGCTATTACACATAGATTTAAAAAAAAAACAATTTTCGCTCTTACACTATACGATACGAAAAACTGTTTGCTTTGACTTATACTCTCTAGACTCCGTCATGCCTTTATTTCAAAGATTTCAAACCTTTACTCATTCAGGAAACTAAAAATTATAACTTACTAGCTATTAACCGCGGCTTCGCCCGCGTGATATATAGCCTATGTCCTTCTCGGTACCCTAAACTATGTGTATGCAAAATTTCATGATGATTGGTTCAGTAGATACGGCGTGAAAGCGTAACAAACAAACAAACAAACTCTCTTTCACATTTATAATATTAGTTGGGATTGTGGAGTAAGGTGTTGTGTAATAGCTGCTTTACAACTTTAACCTCGGAACATTTTTAAGTAATTATAGAAACTCGATTAGACAGAAGATTACAACGATTAGTTTTAGTTCTAATTGATCAGTTGGTTAAGTGTATTGTAAAACATTTCTCTAAAACATTTTGGAGGGGCAAAGTAAGCTTTCTTAAACAGACTTAACTTCTAAACCTCTAGCAATATTTTAACATGCCAAAATCCCTAATAGTACATTATGATACCAGTACGGTAAGCTGGATATTATAGTCGAGGTGTTAATAGGCACTAGGCGAAGCCGAGTGCTTATAATAAACCGATGACTATAATAGACAGCTTGCTGTACGAGTATCATACGACGTTTTTCAATACATTTGCGATTACCATAAATTAAAACAAGATTGCAATTTAGCAAATAAGGAATTTATAAAAGTTAGGAACTAAAGCAGTTTGTAAAAATACATTTATAATAATCAGGTACATTTACTCAGGTATATTTTCTCCAAAAAAAAGTACATTAATAATCTTCTCCTTATCGAAGTCGGTTAAAAAGTCACATCTCACGAATCAGAAAAATGAAGTTTCCATGCTGAACTTGAAACTCTTTGCTCGGATTCTATGAAGTTTAAATTTTGCATCTGTGGCATTGGGCTATTGAGCGGTTGTGATTGGTGTAAAGTAAAAAGCACTAGTGCCGTAAATACATCATTACGATATAGATTTCGATGTCATAAGAACCGTATTATTAGCAAATGTATTGAAAAAAATATTCTCTACCTAAGAAACGTTTGAAAGGGATTTTGATTTTTCGAGAGTAGTTTATGATTTCTCTAAAATATTTTTGAAGGGCAAAGTGAGTTTTCTTAAACAAAATACATTAAGGCGGTTTAAAACCTCCAGTAATATGTTATCTTCTTCGAGCAACACAGCTACGGAAGGCGTGTTGCTCGAAGGTTATCTATTACTTATACTATATACTCTCCAGACACCGTCATGCCTTTATTTCAATGATTAAAAACAGGCCAATTTTTCAATGCTTGTGTGCGTGACAGCTGTGTGTTATCACACGCGTCCTGTCAATTTATGCCATTTATGCCCTCAAAATCCGTCAAATTGGTAGCTGTGTGTGTGCGCGACCGACTATGAGTCGGTCGCTAGTTTTTTATACGCTTTTAGGCTAAAAGACTCTATCTAGGTTTTATATAATCTAAGTATGCTATATTGCGAAAAAAAAATATAATTACTGGGCTGGGTTGCCCCTCAAAGGATTGAACAGGATTTTTATTAACATATAGTGTATAACTTCTTTACGAAACTAACTTATTACAGCGTAATTGTGTGGTGTAATAGCCGCTTAACTATTTTAACCTCGGAACATTTTTAAGCAATTACAGAAACTCAATAATTGTACGAGAGATTAACAATAATTAAGTAGTTTCAGTACAAATCGATCAGTTGGTTGAGTATATTGTTATATATTTCTCTTAAATATTTTCGAAAAGCAAAGTAAGTTTCTTTAACATACATTTCAAATTGCCAAAATCAAAATCTCTATAAAATGATTCTGTACCCAAAAATATTTTTAAAGGGATTAAGATTTTTCAAGACAAATTTTGGGAAATCCCTTCAAGAATACAGAATTACAAGGAACAAGTTATATTTAATAAAAAAAATTAAAGTACAGGAAAATTTCTCCATCACGACAACGGGCCGATTTTAATAAAACATGTATAAGAAGCCGTGAGGTTCCCGGCAGAGTAGAATAAGACCACTCCCAGTCTTCCAGTGTATGTCGTAGAAGGCGACTTAGGGAATATAAGCTAGACAAATCTTATAAACATCAAAGAGACTTCTCCAACCCGTCTGGCCAGCGTGGAGAGTGTAGGCCATATCCTCTGACTGCTCTGCCTAATACATGGCTCTGTTAGTACAGAGAGGATCGTGCTCCTGCTGTGAGACTAAAAAAGACCTGACGATGAGATGAAGATGTCTAAGAACCATCGCTAGAAAAACTGCTTTCGAATAAATAAGTTAGAGTTAACAAACCTCACAAAAATTACAATCGTCAAATTGAGAACCACCTCTTTTATTTTGGCTTTCGGTTTGAAACTAGAAGCAAGAAGTTAACTTTGTATTTTTACCCGACTCATCCACCTAGAAGGAGGGTAATGTTTTTAAGCGTAATAAATAGCATTAGATTCGTATTCTAACCCGGAGTCTCATAGGCTATGGGCTAGGCTATACGTCAGCAAAAAATGGCAGCCTGGTTTTTTTCTTCTAAATAAATCTTCTTCTTCTTCTGTTTTATATTATGGCTTCCACCGAAATTTCAGTGATTCTGCCAATATCCAGTATAATGAGATACTAAGTATCGGTGTTGTTCAGTAAAGTTTTTCCAAGTAGCATCAAAGATGGCGTATGTTCTTTGACGCCTCGTGGCAGCTTGGGGCGGCAAATCTATACGAGTCCATTTATCAGTCCACTTTAACTATTTCACAAATTGTTCATAAGCACGAGCATTTATAACACCAAACTACACCAATTTCATATTATAAAGTCCACTAAAATCAATTTGCAAAATTGACTAAGGCAAACTTCAACTGTACCTCTTGACTTCCCATCACAAACTTTAAATAAATCAAATAGTACCTTTTACTTTTCAGATGTCAACTCTATTTATTTTGACGTCTATATTAACAATTGTTTGGGGCAATGCTGACTTCCGCTCAAACTTGAACCTGACTGGTCTAGACTTCGATGCCTGGTGGGGGCCTCTAGAACAGCAAATAGAAGATACAACCATTCAAAGAGTTGAAGTAGAATTTAAGGATGACGTAAGATCTGGTATTTTTTCATATTTTGACTGATCGAGAGTGACTCGACAACGAACCGTTTCCATTTCAGAGAAAAATTATGTTGTGCTAAGTAGCCTTCACCCGCGGCTCCGCCCACATTCTTATCTATACCTCGGGATCAGTTCAGAACGAGCTCCGTGGCGCAGCGGTCAACACGACTGCCTGCGGCACGGATGGTCCCGGGTTCGATCCCCGGTCAGGTCAAGATGGAAAATGATCTTTTTCAGATTGACCTGGGTCTTGGATGTTTATCTATATAAGTATCTATTATAAAATATAGTATCGTTGAGTTAGTATCCCATAACACAAGTCTCGAACTTACTTTGGGGCTAGCTCAATCTGTGTCATTTATCCGTATATATTTATTTATTTTCTTTGCGAAGAGAAGTAATCTATGGTCTTGTCTGTACTCCAGACAACGTATATGCAAAATTTCAATATGATCGGTTCAGTAGATACGATATGACAGCGTAATAAACAAACAAAGTCACTTTCGCATTTATAATATTAGTTGGGATTGGGACTGGAATGGGATGGGATTGGGGTAGTTGGGATGTAGCCGACAACAGCTATCTACCAAGTTTGTGGAACTAACTTCCTTCGTCCATTTTGGTAACTAAACTTTTGTAACCAGTTACAAGAGAATATTTTTGCTGTTTGGTAACTCACCTAAAAAAAATATAAAAAAATATTTTTGTTTCCATTTTTGTAACTTTTTAACTTGTAACCAAGAAAATTCTCTCTCGCTGTTTGGTAACTAGTTGTTTAGTATTCTAATGTCTGTGGTATATGTGTACAGTAGGTCCCGACAACTGTGTCGGAGCCTTAAGGGCCCACACTAGGCACACTAGCGACGCCAATCATTTTATTCCTAACACTTTGCAAATAGAAAGATATGATTATATGATTTACATACTTACTTGAATTTCTTTCTATTTGTAAAGTATTAGAAATAAAATTATTGGCGTCGCTAGCGTGCCTAGTGTGGGGCCTTAAAGGGGTGACTCAGCCCATTAATATGAACAACATTTCTAATACGATTTAATGCTGTAAACTCGAAAAAATTCAACATTTTCAGACATAAATGTTCAGCTGCCCGGGCAAAATGTGCGAGAAAGTAAAAAAAAAATTCGTCCCAGCATTGGTCCCATAGTTCATATTGAGTATATCCCAAGTTGTTCATATTGACGGGGTCAGTCACCAATTTAAAGGAATATCGAGGCTTAATGAACACGCTACCGGCGAAAATAACTTTTGCTAGTGGCATGAATGGGCCGGCTCGTCCGGGGAAGTACCACACGCTCACAGAAAATCGACGTTTGAGTAGTAGCTTTATTGCTGCTATGCTTCGTTCGGTGAGTGAGAGAGCTGGAGGCCCATCTCCCACTCCCCTCTGGGGTGAGATAAAAAAGGCCCGCAACGCTCCTATGACACCCCTGGTGTTGCTGTTGTCCATGGGCAGCGGTGATCACTTACCATCACGTGATCCGCTTACTCGTTTGCCGTCTATGACATAAAAAAAACGCTATCCAATAAGTTTCATTTTTAGCTTTGTTCCTTTGAGGTGCTTGAGTCAACTTTCATTGGAATATTATTTCAGATGATCCACGACCTCAAGCATAGACTGCGCTATCGCCGCCCCATCACGCCGTCTCTCCTGGGCACCTGGTTCGAATACGGCATCAACTCACATATAGTGGAAGACTGGCTTCACTACTGGGAACAGGAGTATCCCTTTAAGGAAAGGGAGAGGGTTATGAATCAGTTCCCTCATTATATTACTAATATCCAGGGTCTGGATATTCATTTTATTCGCGTTCGACCTAAGGTAGGTAGAAGTTCACTTAGCAGAAACTTTGGGTAAGTACTAAGTGGTAGTAGTATAAGTTTGGTACCGAAGCGTTTTCTACCGCATTTTTCATGTATGCTTTGCAGAATATTTCCATCCAACTGCCTCCGTGGTCCAGTGGTTAAGGCGTTTGCCTTGTTGACCCGGGGGTCGTGGGTTCAATTCCCACGGGAAGCATACTTCGTTAAGTTGTTTCCAGTTTGGTTAAGACATTGCAGGCATGAATCACCTGATTTTCTGATAAGAAAGATGATTCTGTGCTTCGGAAGGCACGTTAAGCCGTTGGTCCCGGATGCCATCTGGTAGTCGTTAAAGGAACCATGTCAGAGGCCGAGAGGCGGTTCCGAAGAACTCTGACACCAGGGTGTGAATGGTCGAATGATCGTGTCACCTACACGAAATGATGATGAGAATATTTCCATTTGGTACTTTGATCCAAGTCTTCCCGTGGACGTCATAGAGGGTGACTTAGGAAACATTAGTTAAACAAAGCTTATAAACATCAAAAAACCTCTCCACCTCGTCTGGCCAGTGCAAAGATTGTAGGCCAAACCTTCTGACTGCTCTGGCCGTGGTTCTGGCTTATGATATAATTGTTCTGATAGGGTCGTGCTCCTGCAGTGGAGACTAAAATGACCTGATTATCTTGATGTTGATGGTACTTTGTGCCGTGTGGTTCCCGGCAGAGTAGAATAGGTCCATTCCGAGTCTTCCCGTGGATGTCTAGAAGGTGACTTAGGAAACACCAGCTAAAAAAGTTTATAATCATCAAATGGATGTTTATCTATATAAGTATATATTATAAAATATAGTATCGTTGAGTTAGTATCCTGCGACTAGCCTGCGACACAAGTTCACAACTTACAGTGGGGCTAGCTCAGTTTGTGTGATATGTCCCTATATATTTATTTATTATTTATTAAATAGACCTCTCCAACCCGTTTGGCCAGCGTGGAGAGTGTGAGTGGGAGTAGTCAGAGACTACTCTGGCTAATATATGGCTCTGGTAGTACAGAGTTAGAGAGAGAGGGACTTAGTCAAAGCTATTCGGAAAACCATTAGCGCAATTCGGTTATGAATGAATTGTGTAGTCAATATATTTTGGACGTAAGCGTAATTGCTCTGGACTTCAGTTTTGGATTGCATCTCTTCCTACCTTCATCCAAGTTTCTAATCTATACTAATATTATAA
The DNA here is from genome assembly GCA_963082605.1 of Rhodophaea formosa. Taxonomy (NCBI): domain Eukaryota; kingdom Metazoa; phylum Arthropoda; class Insecta; order Lepidoptera; family Pyralidae; genus Rhodophaea; species Rhodophaea formosa. The sequence goes on from OY720226.1 coordinate 12,720,772, forward strand.
AGAGGAAAGACAGACAAAATAGATTTCCAAAATATTTTCCCCTATAGAAAACTTTATCATATTTCACTCCTTCGATGTTATTCTTAATACACTCCAACTAACATTCAAATATTATTCTCCCAAATACATCTAAAGAAGCATCCTAAATAAGTAAACAAATACCTATATATACGGACAAATCACACAGATTGACCTAGCGCTAGCCCCAAAGTAAATACGAGACTTGTGTTATGGGGCACAGAGGGCCATCTCTATACTACAGCAGAGCAGGAGGTCTAAAATGGTAGTATGACCATGAATACATGTTTGTCTCATAGTCATACCAATAGAAACATCACACATTTTTTCAGGTACCCAAGAACGTGACAGTAGTACCACTACTACTAATGAACGGATGGCCAAACTCCTTCGTCGAATTCTACAAAGTCATACCGCGTCTTACACAGCTGAGTAAGGATAGAGATTTTGCTGTGGAAGTCATTTATCCTACAATTCCCGGGTTCACACTTTCTGAGGTTGGTAAAAAACATTATTTCAGGAGTTAAAATTAGAAATATTAGGTGGCTGTGAGCGGGGCACATAGCGCATAGAACCGATGACCATTGGAGCAGAAAGTTAATGGAATGGTGACCACATTCTGGCAAGCGCAGCGTTAGACTGCCACCGAACGGGGGTCGAACGACTTGATCAATGTCGCAGTAGGGCGTTGGATGCAGGCCGCTTCCAACCGGCTGTATTGGAATTCCTTGGGGAGGCCTATGTTCAGTAGTGGACTTGTCGTGACTGAAATAATCATGATTGTAAATGTTAATGTTTGTATGATGTTTGGATGTGAAATTTTATGGTATTTGGTAGTGCTTCACGCAACCACCTTTTCCACACGTGTACATTCTCTGGTACACTCGTACAGTTGTTCAGGCTACTCTACCAGTTTTGCTAAAGTAGTCTACACAAGGAGAATAGTACAAAGTAATAGTACAATGGGTGGAGTTGTTGTTAATGTTTGTACGGATGTACAGACCACACACTTTGACTACCTACTAAGAGTATAGTTGGGTTGAGTATTGAGTTACAGATGTGCAGTGCACGATAGAGTAGACGCGGTGGAGGGGGGAAGGCAAGTGCCAACGTTGCTAGTCACTCTCCCAATTTCTAGTACTTAACTCTACCGTTAATGTTCACATTGTTATAATTAAAGAAAGAAAGAAAATTAGTTTATTTGGTACCCATGAAATACAAAAAGAACAATAACAGTTATAAATTACACGCATAGTACCAAAATGGTTTCCGCTCAGCATTTTGTCATGGGGCTACCATGACGCTGATCTTCCGCATAATTAGCAATACTGACATACAGAATACTAGTTGAGGATCTATTCCAGGGTGCATCGCGACCTGGCCTGGGGCCTCCAGAAATGGGCGTGTTGATGAGGAAGCTGATGCACAGGCTTGGTCACACGAAGTATTATATGGCTAGTGGAGATCTCGGATACCTTATTTGCAACTTTATAGCTACAGTCTTTCCTGAGGTATGTCATCTCTATCGTTCTTACCCGCCAGTTAGCATTATCAATGCTTACACATTTCAAGCAACCAAGGTTAAGGTCTGGGATAGGTGACCAGAAGCAATAAATAACGATTTTTGCATGTTTTGGAACGCGCGTTGTGTCGCTGGTACCAGCTGTCATCACTGATGACAGTCGTGAAGCTATATAGTCGCATGGCTCTCTTTTTTGCAAAGTTAGGGTTCGTTATCCTAAAAAGTATAATGAACCTAAACCAATACTCATATTTCCATCCCCCATAAATCAGCCACTTGCTTGCTGAAGTCTTATGAAAGAAATATGGCTTGATGACTGCCATCCCTTGATGTTGGCCGGGACCATCGACTTAAAGTGCTTTCTAAAGCAGGGAGGAGCTCGATATATTTTTATGCTCTTGGTCACACTTCTCATGGAAAACACACCTGGGGTTTGCTAACAATGTGCTTCCCGTGAACATCCAGCTTTTTCCGAAGTATTAAGTCCAGTATAACAACAGATCGAATGTTTCTAGGATGTACTTGGATTTCACACTCAAATGGTGTTGCTTCTATCACTACCAGCAAATGTACCTTTCTTCGTTCCTGCTGTGTTACCTTCCGCAGTCAACTCCATCTACTTGGGCAACAATACAAGAGGCCGGACCCAAGCTGATTCTGTTCGCCAGGGCGCGTACCAATACAGCCAGGCTACTACACCAGACACCTTGGGTAACTTGCTTTAAATCTTTATTCCTTACGGGGTTGGCAGAGCCTCAGGCCATAAGACCAAAAGGCCGCGTTTAGCATGCTGATGGGCTTAAAGATGGAACACGGAATCAAAATAGTGATGGGTTGCTAGCCTTCGATTTGCGCACATTCTTTCGGCCGGTTGCTACGGCCTGCGTGGCAAGGGCAGCATGTAGTACATTCTACGTGTTTTCTTTTTTCCTAGACCAACATGGAAGTTTTCCATTAGCCTAATTTTCCATTATTTCTACATATTCATGACATTATTACAGGCGAAAGAAGTTCACTGCTGGACCATAAGCTTCACCAAGGATTTCTATCATTGAGGGGGTACCAACTCATCACGCTTGTCAAACGGGTTCGCAGTTTGTTTGACTTATATCGGTTCCGACGCCCATAGTTTTTTAAGCGAGGGACGGTAGGAGTTTGTTGTCCTGGGAGAACGGGACAAAGGTATTTAGGAAGGTGGGGGTTTATGTCCAGCTATGAACTTCTAATGATGAATGCTTAGAATATTTTATCAACATCGCCATCCAAGCGTATTTCCGGTCTAATCCTCAGATATCTGTTTCGGAGCCCGGAGTCCGCTTTTATGACAGCATGTATGCTATATCATGGAAAAGTTTCTACGCTCGGCCTTAAATTTAAGGGTCTCCACGAGCGAGGAAATCGCAATTATTTTATTGCCGTGCTACGTTTTTCTATACACTCTATAAGAATGTGTCTTTATACGGCGATTTTATCTCGACGATCCGATGAGTACTGAGTGCGAGCGACCATCAATTATATTGCCTATGGAACAGAATATATAATAATATAATAAAGTTTGTTTGTTTTTCGTATGTGTAAGTGGCCAACACTGGTGTCAGATTTTTCAAGCTGCCTTAAGGCATCTGACATAGCTTAACGACTGCCATCAACGACGACAGCCGGGACCAACGGCTTAACGTGCCTTTCGAAGCACGGAGGAGCTCGAGATATTTTTATGCCACTTGCGGTCACCCATCCAAGTAGGGACTGCACCAGGGGTTGCTTAACATACGTAAGCGCTCATAGAGCTCACTGGACCATTGGGCTCCTCATAATATAATAAAGTATCATCGTGATTCTCTCGCTCGTGGAGGTGGCTCCTAAAATGGCGACTTTAAAAATTAAATTAACTTTTTCAGGATATGGCATGAACGACTCTCCAACTGGTCTTCTCAGTTACATACTACAGATGTTCCACTTCGGAATGGTCCTGGATAGAAGAGAGAATGCTGGAGCCAAGATCCAGGATCATATCCCGAGGGACGAGTTACTTGACAACATCATGTTGTATTGGATGACGGGGAGTATTGGAACCAGTATGAGGCTGTATGCAGAGACGTTTAATTTAAGAGTACCAGCTATGAATATTGACGAGTAAGATTTTTTTACATTATTTTTTTATAGTTGCATTGCGTTCGCTCACCCGCAAACAAAGTTGCAGGCAAAAATGTTGAGAGAATAGTATTTTACAGGCAAAAATATTAAGAGTACCTATAGTATTTTATCTTATATTTTACTTGCCCGAGCAAGATAATCTTGTGTATGTAGGTACGAATGTACGAATGCTACATATACCATTAAAAATACAGGAACTTCAATTTCATTTATGTAGGTGGTGTAAGGTTCATGATATTGCTAATTATTTATACCCTCTAAATGCAGTACATTGTCACCATCAGGCTATTTATATGGAAATTGGCAGGTGACCGTACATGCACATTATACACACATTTACATTGTGTTAGCCGTGTAGTTCCCGGCAGAGTAGAATAGGACCACTCCAAGTCATCCCGTGGACGTCGTAAAAGGCGACTAAGGAAACACAAGCTAAACAAAGCTTATTAACATCAAAGATACCTCTCCAACCCGTCTGGCCAGTATATAGCTGGTAGTATATAGCTCTGGTAGTGCAGAGAGGGTCGTGCTCCTGCAGTGGAGACTAGAAAGACCTGATGATGATACATTGTCTAATCTGTCATTGTACGTTCTAAAATATAAAAATTGTACCCTAGGTTAGTTTGTGTTGTGTCATATTGTCATGTTACTACAACACGGCTCCTAAAGCACTAGTGAGATAAAGTTACTATTCTAAATTTTTCAGAACACCATCTCCCGTTCCGACATGGATAGTCCACGCCAAATATGAAATATACCAATATCCAATCTGGATTCTCAAGACCAAGTACCCAAATCTCATCAGTTACAAGACGCTGGAGTTTGGAGGGCACAGCCTGGCGTTCGAGTTTCCGAAGTTCTACGCTGATGATGTTCTGTCAGCAATTACTGCTTTTAGGAAAACGCCTTTGAGTCATTTAAAGATTGAGTTATGATGATGAAGAAGCCTTTTGATAAACAATACGTGTTGGAATTTATCAATACGGTCTTAAATTATTTTTGATACTTTAAGAATTTTTCTTACATGCCTAACACCATATCTGGAAAAACAACTCCGAACTTTAAGATTGCCTTTTCTATGCTGTTTTTTTTTGTACATTTGTTATCCTTTTCTTTATTTGGAGGACTAATATATTTCTTCTCCAACGAAAGAATCATCGATTTATGATAATGAAGAGTTCGGAGTTTACACCCTAGCGTTCGAATTCCCGGAGTTCTACGCTGAAGATGTTTAGTCAGCGATTACTGCTTTAAGGACAACGCCTTTGATTTATTTAAAGATTGAGGCATGACGATAAAAGGCCCTTTTAAGTATTTTTGTACTGGAATTTACCATATTACCTTCTATTACTGACATGCCCAGTACAATGTCCGGAAAAACAAATCCAATCTTTAACTGATACCTCCTCTATGCATAACTATTTTTTTTTTGTTATTTGAGATCTATTTCTTTATTTGGGATCCATTTCTTAATGAGAGGACGTCTAACATATATCTTCTCTAATAAAAGAATCATCGAATTATGATAATGGAGAGCCGATTGTTTTCAAAGGATTAATGACGTGACGTGACCAAAAAGGTCGTATCTTATTTTTGAAAGTAACCAATGGCCAGTAATATTTATTAGTCTGAATTCCGAAGAGCAAGTACCTGAACCTCATCAGTTACAAGACGCTGGAGTTTGGAGGTCACACCCTGGCGTTGGAGATCCCGGAGTTCTACGCTGTACAGTCAGCGATTGCTGCTTTTAGGAAAACGCCTTTGATTTATTTAAAGATTGAGGCATGACGATAAAGAGACCTTTTAAGTATTTTTGTACTTACTGGAATTTTCCATATTACCTTCAATTACTGACATGCCCAGTACCATGTCCGGAAAAACAAATCCAAACGTTACCTGTTACCTCCTCTATGCATTACAATTTTTTGTGTATTTGGGATCCATTTCTTTATTTCGATGACTCGTTCTTATGAGAAGATAGATGTTCTATCTTCTCATACATAAGAACGAATCATCGAGTTATGATATGTCAATAATTAGCAAAACGGATTTTTTTTTCATTAGCCTACTTGAGTGTCCCACTGCTGGGCAAAGGCCTCCCCTTTTCGTCTCCAGACATCCCTATCAAGAGCGGTAGTTTGCCAACCACTCATATATGCATCCAGGTCATCGTGCCATCTCCTTCTAGGTCTGCCACGTTTTTTTGTCGCATGCGAGAGGACAGTTGGGCTAAACTGGCCACTATGTGGAAACCGGATAGCAAAACGGATATTGTTCCAAAATTTTCCATGACCCAAAAAGTAGAATCATAATTATTATTTTAAAGTAACCACTGACTACTGAGATTTATTAAAACAAAAACTCAGTGCTTAGGGTACTTTATGTTATGATGCATGCTTGTTTCACGCTTAACTCACGCGCTGAAGATGCTTTATTACGTATTTCTAATATGTTTTTATTGTTCATCGTGTTGTTTTCAAATATATTTATTACAATTTACTCGTAGCTATACTCAGGTGACTCAGGAGTACTTATAATTTATTAATAATCCGTTGTAGGGAATTCTTTTCTATGTCATTTTTTTAATTCCTCTCTGGATTCAAAATGGACTACTCGCTTTAAAAATATAATTAACTAATTCCCTTTCGTCTCAATCTATTAGTAAATGTTTTTTAGTCTCTTTAAACATACTTGTTGTTTCTATATGTTATGAATCTTACTTATAACAGCTATACAATAAATTGTCTTATTCACCTATGTATTTTAGTTTTTCTCATAGAACGTCGATTATTTGAACTAATTTGGGGACCTGGTTGTTACTAAAACCGTTTAATCAAATAATCGAATAATACACCAGGTTGTGCACCGGAACACCGGAACCGCCTCTCGGCCTCTGACGTGGTTCCTTTAACGACTACCAGATGGCAGCCGGGACCACCGGCTTAACGTGCCTTCCGAAGCACGGAATCATCTTTCTTATCAGACAATCATGTGATTCATGCCTGCAATGTCATAACCAAACTGGAAACAACTTAACAAAGTATGCTTCCCGTGGGAATCGAACCCACGACCCTCGGGTCAACAAGGCAAACGCCTTAAACACTTTTATTTAAAAAAATATTTCTTTAATGACATATAGGAATTAAACAAAAAAGTGTATGCAACTATTTGAAAGAAATATACAGATAAATTTAAGACTTGATGGCAAGTGCGAATGGAATTTTACGGAGGGGATGGGACATTTAAGCTATTGAACAATCCGACAGAGCTATGAATTGGAAATCAGTATGGGCGCTGAAAACATAGTTAAAGAAAAAACAATTAAGTTAATGTAAAAAAAACTCAACTTTATTAAACTTAACCAAATCACAGTTCAGTCTTATTCTTGTTTGCGTGCCATTCCCTAAAAGCTTTTACGGCTTTGAACACATCCTCTGCGAAAACTTTCGGAAGCTCAAAAGCTATGAAATGGCCGCCATCATCTAACACAGACGTGTTTATCAGGTTGGTATACTTCGTTTTCAGGAAGCCTGGCGGTTGGTAGAACAGTTCGTTCTTAGCTTGGAGAGCCCAGGTTGGCACGGGAGTCTTGACCCTGGAAATAAGAGAAATTGGTTTTAAGGAAAAATTATTAACAAAGATTCATATCGTCACGACTTGCCCCTTATAGAGTAGACAGAGCTTAAGACTATAAGACCCTAAGGCCCGTTTAGCGTGTAAGTGAATTAAGGTGGAAAACAGCACTGCCACTGGACACACTGGTGCGTCAATTTCCAATATTAGTCTATGGTCTCTATTGCCTAGAGAAAATACAAGGCAGTCGGTCGTCTCATACTAGTAATAATAGTATCTTCGTAGTGGTTTGTGGAAAGCAGTGATAGATTGCTGCATCGCCTATTGCTCCTATATTACACCCATTTCCTTAGCCAGCTGCTACGATATGCACGGAAAGAGATACAGTTGGTACATTCTACGTTTTTAGGGTTCCGTAGTAAACAAGGAACCCTTATAGTTTCGCCATGTCTGTCTGTCTGTCTGTCTGTCCGTCCGCGGTTTTACGCAGAGACTATAAGCACTAGAAAGCTGTAATTTGGTATGGGTATGTATATTAATCATGGCAAAAAAGTGGTAGAATAAAATCTTTAAAAAAAATTTTGTTTAGGGTAGCTCCCATACAAGTAAAGTGGGGGAGTATTTTTTTTTCTCTATTTACCCACCATGTGGGGTATTATTAAATAGGTCTTTCAAAAATATTGTGAGGTTGAGAACACCATTTTTCGATTTAGGGATCCGTTTCCGAAATATTTGGTTTTAAAGTGCGAATTTTTGTTAGAGGTAAGTGTCCATCCTATCTGTTAAACGGTTATATATAGACACGTGAAAAAAATTACAGCAGTAGTATATATACTGAAGTTGAAAGGAAAACTATCAGAGCTGAGTACTAAGAACAAACTAAAAAGTTATAGGCAACCAACCTATAAACTGTAAAATTTCATACTATTTTCATTGTTAGATGTTTTTGGTCGTTAAACTGTAAGGTGCGAGGTGAACTCAAAGTTGTCATTCGCAACTACGGAACTCTACACTGCGCGTGGCCCAACACGCACTTGGCCGGTTTTTTTCTTTTCTTTCAGACCAGCATGTAAGCTAGAGGAAAAAGTGTTGTGAAAGTGTTGATTCATTTAACTGATAAGTCAACAAGCTTACAAACATCAAAAAGATCAACCGTCTGGCACGCATGAAGAGTGTAGGTCAAATCCTCTCACTGCTCTGTCTAATATATATATGGCTATGATAGTACAGAGAGGGCCGTGCTTCTGCAGTCAAAAAAACCCTCATTGTTAAAAAAGAACAGTACTTACGAGTCTAATTTGAGATCCCTGTTCCTATTGCTCATGTTCTCGGCATAGAACCTCATGGAAGTGGTAATGGACTTGGGGGTCCAGTACATCATGAGGTTGTCGATCAGCTGGTCCTTCGTGAAGCGGAATTCCAGGCCGCCATCGACCTTGGCCTTGTGCTCGGGACGAGTCCAGGTTGAGAACTTCTCGAGGATGTACGCGAGGAGGCCTGATGGAGAGTCGTTTAGGGCCACTCCTGGAAAAATGGAGATATAAACCTTATATTTTGGCTGTTTACCCATATTTTTATCTATAAATAAACAGCTAATATTGACCTTAATCATACCCTTATAGCGGTGACTCAGCCCGTAAATATGAATAACTTTTCTTATAGGATCAAAGCTGGGAGCTCAAAAAATAGTACAAAAGTTTTCAGCCGCCCGGGCAATTAGTATGGGAAAGTAAAAAAAATCTAGTTCCCCTTTTAAAATAAATAAAAATAAATATATACGGACAAATCACACAGATTGAGCTAGCCCCAAAGTAAGTTCTTAAGTAAGACTTGTGTTATGGGATACTAACTCAACGATACTATATTTTATAACAAATACATATATGGATAAACATCCAAGACCCAGGACAATCTGAAAAAGATCATTTTTCGTCTTGACCTGACCGGGAATCGAACCCGGGACCTTCCGTGTCACAGGCCGGCGGTGAGAATTATGAGAATCAGATTACCGCCAAAAACGGCCGTTTTTAGCGGTAATCACTGTTTCTCTTAATTAAAAGTAGTAGGTAAAGGAAAGTATTAGGAATAAAATGATTGGCGTTGCTACTGTGCCTAGTGTGCCCCCTTAAGAACTAGCTTTCGCCCGCAGCTCCACTCGCGTCAGTGTCGATCCGTGTCGGGAATAGTACTTTTCTCCAGAACGAAAGGTAACCTATGTAAGTATCCTTATTCCAGACAACGTGTAAGCAAATTTTCAGGATAAAGAAGGTATTCCCTATACCGCTTGAAAGACCTTTGTGGCAGTAAACCAACAGAGCTATACGAGTACCTACACAGGGTACAGGCGCAGGTACCTTAAGGGAATATCGACGATCAAGTTAAGCGCTGAATCCTTTGAATTTTAAAGCTGCCTGTCCACTGTAACGGAGATTCGCGGCTGAGCAGTGAGCTAAGTAAAAATCTGCCGTTAGAATTGCACAAAATTTTAATTGGCCATTGCAGGGGTTTGTCTTGCTTACCGCGCCACCTCGAATCTCTGCCCCAGTAGGCAAACAGCCTAAATAAAAAAAAATAAAAAAATAAAATTATGAACTACAATATTTTTGCCAACACAAATATAATTTGCCTGGAACGACACGCTAAGGAGAAGATATCGGAGGAATGATTGGAGATGCGCTGGTAAACAATGAATTGAAGAAGTAATCTACTCTTACCAATAGTGTCAGGGCTAGGAAAGCGTATGTAGAACTATTTAAAAATGTAAGACTAGATACGAATTAAAGAATAGAAGATAAGTAAGGGTAATAGGAAGTGACCTGTGAGACAACTTACCAAATGTATCAGGCTTCGTGGCCTGTAGATGCATATATACGAACTCTTCGAAGAATATATATGAATTAACGAATAGAAGATAATAAGTAAGGTAAAGGATGTGACCGGTTACATATGTGACTGATAACAATTTGAGAGAGAACTTACCAATGGTATCAGGTTTCGTAGCCTGTAGATGCATGTATCCGAACTCTTCAAAGACGTAAGCGATGAAGTCAGCCAATGGGTACATGCGGTCAGCCAGGCCGGAGTCTACTACCAATGACGGCAAGAACGAACCGATAACCAGTTTTAAATAGTTGCAGTTGGTCTGGAAAGAATATAAAGGGTGAGTATATCATGCTATTATCATCATTTCTGTAAAAAGTATGAGTAAAACCGTGGCAAATGTTGAGTTTATGTTGTAGTGGAGCCACTCTACCGGTAACGCTTTTGTCCCACCCCTGGTATTGCAGTTGTCCACGGGCGGCGGCGATCACTTACCATCAGGTGACTCGCTTGCTCGTTTGCCGTCCTAGTACATAAAAAAATGTGATAGAAATGCAATCAACTGGTTGATTGATGATTTTTGACGATTCTTTTTGACGATCAAATAAATAAATATATACGGACAAATCACACAGATTGAGCTAGCCCCAAAGTAAGTTCGAGACTTGTATTATGGGATACTAACTCAACGATACTATATTTTATAATAGATACATATATAGATAAACATCCAAGACCCAGGTCAATCGGAAAAAGATCATTTTCCATCTTGACCTGACCGGGGATCGAACGCGGGACCTCCGTGTCGAAATCTGTGTGTAAAGTATTTACGTTATTCTAAAACATTACAAATGTATTTGTGATGCATATCCTCAATATGCAGGAGCAATCAAAAAACATAACGTACCTACCTCTTTTTTCTCTGACATTTACGTGGGTACGATTCTATAGACACACAAATGACTACACAACACATACTAAACTTACTAATGCACAATGCGTTCATACTCTATTTTATTATTGTTTTTCTATTTTATTCTTAACTAATTTCGTTTGGGCCCTTTTTTGTTTGCAGGTTAATAAATATATTTCTAAAATGCTGTCATTCCCCTGGACTAGCTTATAAATAATCACAGAATCGCCACCGGACTCGAGTCGTTGGCCTGTACAAATTAGTCAACAACAGATAACATGGTGCCGTCTCTTTCTCTCTCAACCGGTTTTTAATTAGCTGTCCTGCTCTGGAGATATGTACTGTTAGCGTGATAAGTTGTCATGATTTCTTGCTAACTCGTTTTGTAGAATATTTCAAAATCAAATTCGGTTCCGAATTACTAGTAGTCTGTGGCTTTTGAACAATCCCAACTAATATTATAAATGCGAAAGTGAGTTTGTTTGTTTGTTTGTTACGCTTTCACCTCTTATCTACTGAACAGATCAGCATAAAATTTGCATACACATATATCACGCGGTCGAAGCCGCGGGCAACAGCTAGTAATAAAAAAATGTCATAATACTAAATAAGATATTTTAAAATGGGATTTGACGCGAAAAGAGCCTGCAAGGGCCTATTTTCTAAATAAACTTTATGATTTTTTTGTAACTACCATACAAATATCTCCAAGGTAACTACTAAAAGATTTTGACAAGCAGGAACCTAAGTAGGGATGAATACCCAAAGAAGGCTGCATACCCATATTCACATTTGCCCTCCTTGTCTCAATATCAACTACTTATTGTGGCCTCGAAAGCAACCATTATTGATTGTTCGGCGTTATTATTTGTAGCTTTTACTATTAAGAGGCCATTTTTTTCTGTAATAGGTTTCATACTTTAATCATCATCAAATTAAAAAGCTGGATATCGGTAGAGCTTTTTCCATTCCTTTTTTTCGGTTCTACTAGCAAAATTTTTTTGGTATTGACCTCCGGCTCTCTCTCTCACTCACTGTACGAAGCATAGAAACGGTAAATCTACGCAAACGTCGATTTACTGTGAGAGTGTGGTACTTCCCCGGACGAGTAGGTTGGCAATAAGTGGCAAATAATTAGATTTACCTGAACAACAGCCATGTTTGTGTGATGACCCAAAACTTCATCAGGGAACAATGTAGATAGAGCCGAGGCGATGACTGCGCCCCAGTCTCCTCCCTGGATGTAGTATTTCTTGAAGCCAAGCCTGTTCATCAAGTTGCGGAAGATGACGGCTGCTTCTGGCGCAGCGAGACCTGGACGGACTGGGCCCTAGAAGAGAGAAAACCATACAGACTCCAGAAGAGATAGATGGAAAGAAAGTAAGAAGGCAACAATATTTTTGTTTACCATTTTTTTAAAAGGAGAAACGACAATGTACTGGCCTATAAATGATAATATGTTCGGAGGTCATATGCCCTACAGCTATTTATTATCAAGTATACTTTCAAGTTTTTAGCACAATCAATTTTTTGTGTCTTCAATCATTGACTAGTATTTGAGGACGATGTCAAAAAACATAGTAAGAAAATCAGTCAATAGCACTTTTCTACTGATACTATTGACTCCATGGTCAATAGTATCAGTATAGAAAAGTGATCTTCCTAAAAATGAATCTTCGGAACCACTGGGGCGATTTTGATAAGGATGGTGCTAACCTGCAGAGCATTTTTCCGGAATTTTTATGAGTATTATATATGCCCGGGCGCAGACAAAGAGGGTTTCTAGCATTAAATATTACAACACAAATTTGATTAAAATCTTTTAGCGTTTAAAGAAATCTTATAACTTTAATAGTTTATCCAGAACTTACGTCAGAGAATCCATATCCTGGGAGACTAGGCACGATGACTTCAAAAGCGAAGTCGTATCCTGCTCTCTGCTGAGTCAGGAGTGGGATAGCTTCGTAGAACTCCCTCACTGATCCTGGCCAGCCGTGCATCAGGAGGATGGGGACCACTTGGACTCCTTGAGGAACCTGTAGGTAAAATTTTTATTTGATTTATTTGCTGCATGCTGTGTGGTTCCTGGCAGATTGAATACGATCACTCCAAGTCTTTCCGTAGATGTTATAGAAGGCTATTTTGGAAACATAAGCTAAACAAAGCTATAAACATCACAGAGACCTCTCCAACCCGTCTGGCCAGCGTGCAGAGTGTAAGCCAAATCCACTGAAGGCTCTGGCTAATGTATGGACCTGGTAATACAGAGAGGAGGCTCCTGCAATGGTCAGGTATTTTGAGTCTTCAAAATACCGGATGATAATGATGATTTTCTGGAATAGTAGACACGGGATAATAATGGCGTGTGCTTAATAATGGATTTGTGAATAATCAGGATTGGCTCTCGAGAAATGTAACAGTCACGCGAATAAAAATTCATGCAAAACTGTCGCGATACTACCTCAAGCAGATACAGGCACTAAAATTACCAAATTTTCCCAAATGTTATATTAGTTCTATTGATAAAAAGTAAGCATCACTTGTGACGTACTCCGCACCCCGTCCATAGAATTTTCATGGCTTTATCATAGATGTTATAATTCTACAGGAATAGATGTGTCTCATCCGGAGACACGCGCTCTGCCAAACGTTCTGGCAAGAAGTTTAAAAACGTCACAGTTAAATTGCAAGCAACAGGTCCACTTCTAGTTAACTAGACTAATCAGAAGAAGACAGTTCGCATTTATTTGAGAGATAAAAATGTAATCTTAATAAATGCAATAATCTAAAATGCTTTTTATAACTAGCTGTTACATAATTCAGCAAAATTAAAAATTTTGAAAACGACGTAAATTACAATATTGTGGCGCCCCGTAGTGAGTTACAGCCATGACACCTGTCTAAGAACATGAACTCATTAAACACAAACCCGTTATTGAAAACCGCATCAAAATCGGATCATTCGTTTAGAAGATAGGTGGGAACATTACACAAACGCACACACAAACAAACATCTCTCACTCTAAACACATATACCTGCTCCGTTCCGTCGTGGGTAATAAAAATATCTATTATGGCACATAGCTCTATCTCTGTATTTTGGAACGCAACTCTAGTTTGTTTGAAATTTAGTGGCTTTTTTTAGCCAAAAAGTTAAAGATTATACGTCTCATTAAGTGGATTCCCATCTCATTTCATCTTATCAGTTTGTTTTGTTCCATCAAGAAATGTTTAATTTATCACTGTTTTATCTTCTAACATGTCTCTGGTAAATGTATTATTAATGTTATTTCTTGCTAAGACTGCTATTTAAATATGCATGACGAGATCTAAAATGAGTTTATTGACCATTAAATGGATCATAAAATGAAAATGGATTTTATATTTTCTATATTCACGATTATGTCTAGCATTTGCATTTTGCTATTTTTATTAACTATTTGCAGTCCCTCTCAATCATCTATCTTATGGGGTTCTTTTTTTAAATATTTAATTTTATTTTTCGTTAGTTTTATTGATAAGTAAGTAGTTTATTTTTAAGTAGTTATGAGTAATTATATTTACATTACTTGAGGTCTCATCAAAATGAAATAAATAAAGATATTTTTCTACTCCTGTCATTTTATCTGTCATTTATATGATTAAGAACACCAACATAAGAACATCCATAATAAATCTATACTCTATTCTCCATAACAGTACGGCATAGCCGTACTATAATGTCGCTTTTACGATACGGCTAGCAGCCAGAATATTAAACCGTAATTTTCGTGATTGCAAAAAAAGTTTTTTTGTTTTTTTTTAAGAGTCAAGCGAACGTCAATTATTTTTTTTTACTAGCTTTGCATTTTTTGAAAGTCGTAAAAAAATATTGTATGCAACGGTTTATAATTAAGTCTTAAAAGGCTCGTGGCGCCTCTATTAGCGATATTCGCTACCCGCGCCACTCACCTTAAGGACCCCTATTATAAAACCGTTGCATAAAATACTATATCTATGTCCTAACTAACATTATGGCGAAAACGAGTTTGTTACGCTTTCCTGTAACTGCTGAACAGATCTTTATAACATTTTGTATCCTCGTTTTCTGGGGTACTGTTCGCGAGGGATCGGCATTACTGCTAACGGAACCTTGGGTGAAGGCAAGGTTTACCCCCGGAAAAAAATCAAAATCAAAATTTACTTCCTCTGGGAGTGAATTTTAGAAAAAAATTATTTTGCTTATGTCATAATGACTATCTGCATGCCAAATTTCAGCGGTATGCTCTGTATTGAATGGTCAGTCAGTAAAGGTTACCTTTTATATATATCAAAGAAGGCTAGAATTAAGCCAAGATAGACTCTATTAGCCTAAAATCGTATAAAAAAATGTTTCCAACCCATATTCTATCATGCAAACACATAACTAAGGCTAAACCATTGAGATATAACTACTAGAGAAGACACCGCAAATCCTTACTTTGTCCCGTTCAACTGTGGCCATCGCGCCACAACTCACTCAGTAGGTTGTTAGCTCTTTCGCTTGTGGTACTTCCCACGATTAATAAACAAAAACTTGATAATAATCATAAAAATGCCTTGGTGTGTATTGAGTTGTTGCAGTAATAACTTGTCGAACATTGCACAGTGCAAAGGAACAAATTTTCATCATCAAAAACATTATTTTTTAACAAAAAAAGTCAATATAATTTACATTAAATTAAATTACCTGCCGCCATTTTGCATTATGTTGACATGTTGCTATGGAAACGCGTGAGAGTAGCAAATATAGCGCTGAGGTATGTATGATTGGACGCTTTGTTATTGTTTTAGCGCTGCAGCGCTTAAATTTTAAATTTCGAGGAATGGAACAATGCCAATATATAAGGTAGCTCCTCTAGTATTATATCTCAATGGGCTCAACATACTACAGCTACCAAGTGGCTACCAATTTGACGGATTTTGATGACATTAATTGACGAGATGCGTGTGCTAACACAAAACTGTCACGCACACAAGCATTGCAAAATTGGCCAGTTTTTTAATCATTGAAATGAAGGTATGACGGTGTCTAAAGAGTATATAGTCAAAGAAAAGAAAAAGATTGGGTACCTGAGGTTTAACCCTGATGAAATGGATATCAAGACCTTGGATATTGGTCTTGTACTGCGGGAACTGGTTCAAGAACTTCTCTCTCTCACTGAATGGGTACTTCTCCGTCCAGTACTTGAGCCAGGGGTCAATAGTCTTGCTGTTGAAGCCGTACTCGAACCCAATACCTTCGAGGGGAGGTGTGAACGGCCGACGGTTCTTGAGGCGAGTTCGTAGGTCTTGTATTAACTGATGAAAAAAAATGTAAGCATAAAAATTAATATCAGATTATCTTAAAGACTACTAATGTTTGGACAGTGAAAAAAATAAAGGGGTAAAAGATCTAAAATCATGGTTTTAGCTCTTGTCTTCTCAGTGTATGAAAGAAAACCATATAATTTATAATTTTGGCAGGAAGTAATTTTTGAGCGGTTTGCTATTCATCATCATCATTGTTAGTTAAGCCGTGTGGTCCCTGGCAGAGAAAAATAGGACCACTCCCATTATTCCCGTGGATGTCGTAGAAGGCAACTTAGGAAACATAAGCTAAAAAAGCTTATAAGCATCAAAGAGACCTCTACAACCCGTCTGGTCAGCGTGAAGAGTGTAGGCCAAATCCTCTGACAGCTCTGGCTGTATGTATGATATATAATATATATGGCTTGGGAAGTGCAGAGAGGGTTGTGCTCCTGCAGTGGAGACTTTCAAGGACCTGATGATGATGATGATGATTTAGTATTATGCATTTATTAAATATTCTTCAAAAGCTACAGACTACTAGCAATTCGGAACCGACCACTGAAATGAAATGAAATGAAAAATATTTATTGTGACACAACAACAACACAAGACAATACAGCTAAAACATGTGCCCACAGTGTCACAAAAGGTGCCGGCTCAGTGTTACGCTGGACTAGGGGACCCTAGTGCAGCACTGATTTTCAGCCGTCACCTTTTTCACCAGCAGAGAAGAAATGACAAAGAAACTCTTTTCGACAGTATAGGTCGCCTACTCGCCTGAAGGACGCAATAATTAACTTATGGCTAAATTTAGGCCACTTCCAAAGCGGAGTGCAGAAGAAGCGGCAACAAACTGCACAGCGCATGTTCTCCTAGCTAAATATTTTTGTATGGAAACGTAAAAAAGAAAATTAAGTGCCCAGCATTGGTCTAATAGTAAATGTTGTTCAAATCGACGGACGGATTCACTCCTTTAATGATATTTTCTTGTTGTTTGATACGTATATATTAACAATCTTCCCCCTCATTTAATTTCACCAGGTATTTTTATAGTTTTACACACGTTAAGCCGTACGTAGGTCCCGGCTGATCATTGGTGGCAGTCGTTAAGGAAGGTCAGATGCCTCTAGGTAGCTTGAATAATCTGACACCAGTGCTGGCAGCTTACACACACGAAAAAGGAAAGTTTTGAACTTACAGATTCATCAAACTTGATCTGGAACGGACGTATGCTATTATCAGCCTTCCCCCTCATCTCATTGGGTCCCCACCACTCGTCCAGGTTCATCTTGGGGGCCTGAGGAGCCTCCATGCTCTGGAAGGCGTACCAGACCCCACCTCCGATGGCCGCTACGGCCAGGAATGTTAGCACTCGCCCCATTTCTGAAACAAATGGATTTGAAAATGAACTCAAAAATTTTTTGGACTTTCCCATTCATTTTGCTCAGGCGGCTGAATAATTTTGTGAGAAAATGTCGAAAAAGCTTTTAAGTTCCCAGCATTGAATCTATAGCAAAAGTTAATCATATTGACGGGCTGAGTCACCTTTTTAAGGGAGTGTCGATGGTCATGTTACACGCTGTATGTTACAAAGCACACAGATTGAGCTAGCCCCAAAGCAACTTCGAAACTTGTGTTATGTATGGGATATATCCTTCTATATTTTGTACCTAAACAATAAACATGTAAATAAGCTAAGTGGTTCCGGGCAGAGTAGATTAGGACCACTCCAAGTCTTCCCGTGGATGTTGCAGAAGGCGACTTAGGAAGCACAAGCTAAACGAATCTAATAAACATCAAAGAGACCTATTCAACCCGTCTCCAGCATGGAGAGCGTAGGCCAAATCCTTTGATTGATCTGGCTAATATATGGCTCTGTTAATTCAAAGAGGGTCGTGCTGCAGTGGAGACTAAAAAAGACCTGATGATGATGATGATAGATGGACCAAAGAAAAAAAAATTTTTTTTGATTAAAACTAACGTGAGATGTTAACATTATTAATATGTAAAATACGGGTCACTCACGTATGAAGTCAGCTACAGGCCGACATGTTTCAACCTCATCCGGAGGTCTTGAAACATGTCTGCCTGTAGCTGACTTCATACTTGAGTGACCCGTATTTTACATATTAAAAAAACCGGCCAAGTGCGTGTCGGGCCACGCGCAGTATAGGGTTCCGTAGTTGCGAATGACAACTTTGAGTTCACACTGTTTACACTCGCACCTCACAGTTTAACAACCAAAAACATCTAACAATAAAGATTGTATGAAATTTTACATTTTCCAGTACATTTTATAAGTTGGTTGCCTATAACTTTTTAGTTTGCACTTAATACCCAGCTCTGATAGTTTTCCTTTCAACTTCAGTATATATTCTACTGCTGTAATTTTTTTCACGTATCCATATATAACCGTTTAGCAGATAGAGGGGGGGGGGACACGTACCTCTAACAAAAATTTGCACTTTAAAACCAAATATTTCGGAAACGGATCAGTAAATCGAAAAATGGTGTTCTCAACCTCACAATATTTTTCAAAGACCTTTTTAACGATACCCCACACGATGGGTAAATAGAGAAAAAAAAATTACTCCCCCACTTTACTTGTATGGGAGATACCCAAAATAAAAATTATTTTCAAGATTTTTTTCTACGACTTTTTTGCCATGATTAATATACATACTCATACCAAATTACAGCTTTCTAGTACTTATAGTCTCTGAGTAAAACCGCGGACGGACAGACAGACAGACAGACAGACAGACAGACAGACAGACAGACAGACAGACAGACAGACAGACAGACATGGCGAAACTATAAGGGTTCCTAGTTTACTACGGAACCCTAAAAAGTAATCTTCATTTTCTAACAAAGCCTCGTAGTTCTAGCATGCCTAGCCTAGCGTGGAAGTTTCCCAAATGGAGGCCAGCCAGTTTATCGTGCGGCCACCTCCGCAATCTAAATGCATATTTAGATACGCACTGTATGAACTGCAGTTCACTCAACTTTAAGTTCTGTTTGTCATTTTTAAACTGTTATTAAATAAATACAAATACAAAATCTCTTTATTGCGGAACACAGGTTACAAAAGATGTTATTATAGAATGGGTGTCACTGTGACCTGTCTTTAAAAGACGTACAATAATTATTGGTCATAAAATTCTAGTCACAAACAATAAAATTCCAAATTCAACAATACGTTACAAATTAAATTTAATACTAAAATAAAATCCAAAAATAAAATAAAATATACTTATGTCAACTTATCATTTAAATAGTCTCCTACGCTATAATAGCTCTCAATAACAATTTTAATTTCTTTTTAAATGTCATGAGGCCCAAAGTTTTGAAATGATCTGGTAGTTTATTATATAGAATGGGAGCCATACCAATCACACTTACGAAATAACGTATGGGAAAGCCAACAGGGGAGACACGAGTCCGGAATCAAAAATTCCACGTGGGCAGGATTTGAACCGGCGGACTCCCTCTCTTTTTTTTCCCATACCTTATTTCTTTATTTAATAACAGTTTGAAAATGACAAACAGAATTCCAGGTTGACTGAACTGCAATACATACCTTAATTTTTTATTTTAATAAGAGAATAATCAAAAAAGCATTGTAAATGCATAAAAAACACTTATAAAAATGTGATTTTTAATGTTAGACCACTGCGGGGAATTCTATTTTAATTTTACTTTCCCATACTAATTGCCCGGGCAGCCAATTTTTTTTATGACATAGGACGGCAAACGAGCATTCGGGCGCTTGATGGTGATCATCGCTGTCCATGGACAACTGCAACACCAGGGGTGTGACAGGACAGTTGAAGAGGGAGATGGGCATCAAGCTCTCTCACTAACCGAACTGGCAGCTTGAAAAATCTGACACCAGTGTTGGCCACTTACACATACGAAAAACAAAACAAACTAACCGAACGAAGCATAGAAGCGATTCAGCTACTACCTACTCATACAAACGTCGATTTTCTGTGTGATGTGATATTGATGAGCTCCGTGGCGCAGCGGTCAACACGCCTGCCTGCGACACGGAAGGTCCCGGATTCGAACCCGATCAGGTCAAGATGGACAATCATATTTTACAGATTGACCTGGGTCTTGGATCTTTATCTATTATAAAATATAGTATCGTTGAGTTAGTATCGCATAACACAAGTCTCGAACTTACTTTGGGGCTAGCTCAATCTGTGTGATTTGTCCGTATATTTTTTTTTATTAGCTACTAATTTGAATAAGATTATTTACGATACTTTAATAGAATACATCTTTAAAGAAGGAGCTCGCGATGCGGCTAATCTTGATGATAAAGAAAGTATCAAACTTCAAGCGTCAAAATTAATTCTCCAAGACGGTCAATGTCACGGCCATGTTCAATTCTGATAAGTCATTACACAATCAAAGGGGTCCAGTTATCTACTCAGCAACTGCTATATTCAACCTTAATAACATAGAAATAAGATTGTAAATTTTTAATAAAATACTTTACAAAAAGTGACAGGCGATTTTTAATCTTATAAAGGCGTATTTGGGTTGAAAATCCTTAAATGTGATAGGAGTGACGTGTCGTGCAAAGGTTGATAATCGCTATCTAAAAATATGCAAATGATAGTGTTATTTGTTTATAGTAAAACCGGATAGAGAATGTTATTTGCTTAGACGTGTTTGTAGATGGAGGATATTGCTGAGATTTTACTTTTATATTTTACTAGCTGTTACCTGCGGCTCCGCCCGCGTGATATATAGCCTATATCCTTCTTAGTACCCTAACCTATGTGTATGCAAAATTTCATGATGATCGGTTCAGTAGATACGGCGTGAAAGCTTAACAAACAAACTCACTTTCACATTTATAATATAATAATATAAAGTTAGGATTAGGATTAAAATTAGGATTTGGATAGGATTAGGATATATTTTTAAAACTATCTTTATATTATATATAATATCTTTATACTATCTTTTTTTTATTTAGTTTTTTTTTATTGACTATTATACTATTATGTGATATGGGTTCCAGTGCTGCCCACATTTGAAATAAATAAATCAATTGAAAGAAAACACAGATTACCTAAATTTTTGTCTGCGAGGACCTAGATAAACTTTCAAGCTATTTTATTAACAACTGTCTACAGTTCAAAGTATGAACGTGAAGCGTTACTTAGCGTATTCCCCAAAAGTAGCAGTTTATACAAAAACAAAATTTTAAACGATTTATTTATTAGAAAAATTTACCTTGTTTTTATTCTTATTTCTCATACCTTTGTGTCAATCATTAAAAACTGGCCATATCTTCAATGCTGGTCTGTGTGACAGATGCGTCATGTCAAAATCTTTAAACGGTCGAAAACGATCGATATTTTACCGTTTACCTATATTCATTGTTCGAACTAGGTAAGTATCAGTAAAATACTGAAAACCAAGTATGCATAAATACGACTGCTCTGTATGTACTCGTAACTGTACATAATTGCACGTAAATACGTCAATAATGTTAATTGAAGCGAGAATAACTATGCCAAGCCTAACAGGAATCTTAGATCATTGATTGTAATGATTTTTATAAGAATACACCTTGTTGCTATAGTAATAGAGTCACAAACGCCGTGGGATATATATGTAGCCAGTTTTTTTGATGAAAATAACGTTAATTAATAACTCCTCGTTTGTCGTGTGGTTCCTGGCAGAGAAGAATCGGACCACTCCAAGCCTTCCCGTGGATGTCATAAAAGGACTTAGGAAACACAAGCTGAACAAATTGTACTACCTACTTAATAATTATTCTTTCAAAATTCAGCAATATCAAATAGGTATCGCAATTACAAGTAACTGGTAGGTACAATAGTTACATAATTATAGTACATGTTTGTCACAGGTGACATTAAAATTGAACTTTACTTGACCTTCCTTGCAAGCGTCATCGTCATTGTCAAGGTCATGAGATGAATGCTTCGAGCAACACGGAAGGGAGTAGCCATACGCTGCATTCCCCTCTGTCAAGGTACAAGCCAAAATTAGGCATATGCATGTCTATGTGTTAGTTCTGTGACTCATCTGTACACAAATTATTTTTTCTTTTTTATGTCATTTTTTGTGACAATGTCATAATTACTATCAAGTGACAGTTTAAGTTTTGTATGTAGGTGTGCAGAACTAAACTTGTGTGCACATTTCCCCCCGCAAAAAACGCCAGAAAAATTGTCATAGTAAATTGTCACTTTGCCCACTCCCTCCGTCCGGTACGGAGGCCGTGTTGCTCGAAGGATGAATGAGAGCGGCTACACCAAGCCATTTTTGCATATTTCTTAAATACTAATAGTATTATGGATTTTGAAGATTTTTAACATCCATCACCGTGTGATTCCAGGCAGAGTAGAATAGGGCCACTCCAAGTCATCCCGTAGATGTCGTAAAAGGCGACTAAGGAAACACAAGCTAAACAAAGCTTATTAACGTCAAAGAGACCTCTCCAACCCGTCTGGCCAGCGTGGAGAGTGTAGGCCAAATCCTCTGACTACTTAGGCTAGTATATGCCTCCGGTAGTACAGAGAGGGTCGTGCTTCTGCAGTGGAGACTAGAAAGACCTGATGATGATGATGATGACTTGATTAAAACACAGAGTAAATTTGAATTAATTGGCATCCGCAAAAAAGTTAACATGCATGTAAAAACATTGCCTGCGTCAAAGACAATGTAAGTACCTTCCTACGTGAGAATCTTACAAAAGATGCCTATTCAGAAAAAAATCACCATTAATTCAACATTCAATATTTGGTAAATAAATATCTAAAAGTGGTTCTTGATAAAGTAACCTTTGATTTTTTAGAAGTAAGGAGTCATCATCATCACCTGGTCTATTTTAGTCTCCACTGCAGGAGCACGACCCTCTCTGTACTACCAGAGCCATATATTAGCCAGAGCAGTCAGAAGATTTGGCTACAAGCTCCGCGCTAGCTCTTCCGAAAGTTACAAAACATTTCAGCACATTATTTGCTGACGATTTAGCTATAGTAATACCAAATTTATCAAATTCATTGACAACTTATAACATTGACATCAATAATACATTAAATGAAATTGCAAAATGGTTAGATAAAAATAATTTGAAGATGAATGCAAAGAAAACGAAATTTGTTCAATTCTATAATCAAAGAAGTTATAGGACTGCGAATATTGTAATAAAACATGACGGACAAATTATAGCTGAAAGCAATGAGGTTAAATTTTTAGGCATTACTTTGGATAATAATAAGACATGGAAACCTCATATCCAAAATGTATGTGCAAAGTTAAATAGTTACTCCTATGTCTTAGGGAGGCTAGTACACACTGTAGATATAAAGACAGCACTAATGGCATACCACGCCTATGTGGTGTCTATAATACGTTATGGTATTGTTATTTGGGGAAATTCAGTTGATTTGGATAGAGTTTTTATTGCTCAAAAATGCTGTATAAGATCGTTATGCAATCTGCCTCAAAGAACGAGTTGTAGAACGAATTTTAAAAAATTAAATCTTCTAACAGTCCCATCAATTTATGTTTTTGAAATTTCTTGCTTTGTAAAATTAAATCCTACATTATTTAGACGAAATTGTGATGTGACACGGGAATATCGTGGCAGATACCCTAATAAGCTCGTTTTGCCCGTTATGTCTTCAGCTCTTTACGATCAAAATGCTTATCCTATGGCTGTTCGTATTTATAACAAGTTGCCGAAAGAGATAAAAGATCTACCCGTGTCAATATTCAAAAGAAGGTTATGTAGGCTCCTTATAGATAAATGTTATTATTCGGTACGGAGCTACCTGGAGGATGACAATATTTGACGTGAAATTATTCGATGAAACTAAACAAGGCTACTATTTATGAATGAGTTAACCACGGAAGAATGTAAAAACCTGACATTAGTAAAATTGTGTGTGTATGTATTTGAATTGTATCTATTTATTTTGACTTATAATGATTGACAATTTGTATTATGTAATATTCTATCCATGACTGTTTTCAATTCAGTTCAATTCTTGTATTTTATGACTTATTTAGCTACTAACTAGAATTACTATTACTTAATTTAAAAAATGTAAATTTTTGTATGCCTATTAAGGTTAAAAGTGAGTTCCTCGTACCTAATAATAAGAACATATTGTACCACTTTTACTGCAAATAAATTATTATTATATTATTATTATTATTATTATAGCCACACGTTGGACAGGTATCTTTGATGTTTACTCGTATAAGCTTTGTTTAGCTTGTTTTCCTAAGTCGCCTTCTACTGTAGAGCCCATATAACGGATATTACCTATGTGCAACCGTTACGTACTTACAATGCATTGAGTAATTTAAAGTTACGTGCATCAGTATTTCCGTAAATAACTTGTTTTAACAGCTATACATGGCGAAATTTTGATCGTTCCGGACCATTATAGGGGTGATTCAGCCTGTCAATACAAACAGCCTATGGGACAAATGCTGTAAACTCGAAAAAAATTTCGACATTCCTATTCAAATTGCCCGGGCGGCTGAACACTTTTGTATGAAAATGTCGAAATAAAATTTGAGTTTCCAGCATTGGTCCCATAGGAAAAATGGTTCATATCGACGGGCTGAATCACCCCTTTAAGGGTCCAGAACATTCAAAATTTCGCCATGTATTTGATGTTTACATATATATTTTTACGCCTACGTTCCTTGTGGGGTAGACAGAGCCCAAGGTTATAAGATCCAAAGGCAGAAAAAGTATTTAGAATTTTAGAATATTCTTGAAGGTTTATAACACGCAGCCAAAAATTATGATCCCTGATAGTCAAAAAAAATAATAATAAAATGTAAAATTATATATCCTGATCTAGTAACATATTGATTTAAACATAGCTGATACTAATAAACGGGTCAAAATATATACAATAACATATATACACTTATTATATACATACCTATCATGTTATATTATCGCACAGTTTACATTACTTAATTTTATGTTTATCACAAGATAGGTATTTCAAGATATAAAATTTGAGCCATCCACTTTAAACAGATAGGTGTGTGAAGTTAATAAAGACTAAATGACCTTTTGTATGTCATAATGAATGAAAAATTATTCATCTAAGAAACATAGTCTGGCAAAATTTTTAGTAGTTATTATATTTTATAAATGATACATCCTATCATTCAATAATATCATCGTCATCATTTCAGCCGCAGGAAGTCCGCTGCTGGACATAGGCCTCTCCCAAGGATTTCCAAAATGACCGTTGACCGGTTGGAAGCGGCCTGCATCTAGCGTTTCCCTGCGACTTTGGTCAGGTCGTCCGACCACCTGGTCGGTGGGTGTTCGACGCTTCGCTTGCCGGTATGTGGTCGCCATTCGAAAACCTTTCTGCCCCATCGGCCCCAATAATATCCCATCAAAAAAAAAAAACAATAAGCGACTACATTTTTTAAAAGACCGATTTCATAAAAATAAGTTAAATTAACAACAAACACAGTAAAAAGAATTAGCTCTTCGCTTTAACAAAAAACGTAGAACCTACATCTTCGACGATAGTACGGTGAAAAGCAAAAAGAAAAAGGAACCGGTAATACGGTACATACCACAAACGAGCACAACACGTTTCACTCCGAAGGCACTTGCCGGTAAACTGATTTTGACTGTATTATGCGTTCGTACATGCATGCCGTTATCATAGACCAGGAGCGTATCATCATTTTGTGTCGTCAAAGTGTATATTCATAAAATTATCAACTGAGGGATAAAAAAGTAAAAAGGAAAATAAACATACCTGAAACGGGCACACAAACGTTTCACCACCAACTCACACGCAGATATACTGAATGTGACCGGACCGTAAGTAGTTTGTATTGTAAGTACATGCCTTTATCATAGACCAGGAGCTAGTCGTCATTTTGTGGCGTCAAAGTGTGTATTCGTAAAATAATCCACTTGGAATGTGGGGTAAAAGTAAAAAGTAAGCGGAACATACCACAAATAAGCACAACCGGTTTTAAAAGACTAGGTTTTTAAAAATAATGGTGACTTTTAATGGTTGAGTAAAAACCGGTACGTATCACAAACACAACGAACTCGACCATATACTCATGTTGACTGTATGTAAGCGGTGTTTGTGCATGCCACTGTCATAGGCCGGGAGCTTGTCTTCATTTTGTGTCGTCAAAGAAGTCCAGAGTCAACTTGAAAGATTATGACAATGTTTAATTACAAGTTTTTTTCATTCAAAAATAAAAACACGGCGTCGTTTCCAGAAAAATATACTTACTTTATGGCACTTCTGAACCGTGTAAGGATTCTAAATGGTCTAAATCCACTGATAAATATAGAAGTTAGAATAAAGAAGTTATGTACAGTCGCCTGCAGAGAAATATGACCCCACTACGTATAGATTTTAAATTGTAAGGAGTCAGATTTCTTTGCAGGCGACTGTATACACATAACTTTGAAAACAAAACACTCCTTTTTTGGCAGTCGTGTACAAACCGGTACATATCACGCACTGGCGTAACACTTTCCACTGCAAATGCACTTGCCGGTAATAATAACTGTAATATTGTATCATTTGCTTGAGAAATAAACTCATCATTGAATCGACATAAGCCTCCCATTATTTATGCGTTACTCATTAATCACGTCTTTATTCCATATGCTGTAGACAGAGCCTATGGCCATAAAATTAAAAGGTCAGAGTATAGGTAGAAATTGGAATCAAAATAATAGTGGGTTACTTGCCGCATTGCCTACCGTCACGAATCCTAAGTCCGAGTGAACCGGACTCGCACTTGGACGTTTTTTCCTTTTTTCTAATACTAGACTGGGAACAGTACTTTTGTTTGGGATGACAGGTAGCCGTCCTTCTACGTACCTACTCCAGGTAACGTGTATGCAAAATTTCATAATGATCGTTCAATAGATAGTTTCTTGCCCTATCTACTGAACCGATCATCATGTTTACTGGTCATTTATTTTCTGTAGAATTATAATATCTATGGTTATGCTATGCTCTGAGGCTCGGAGACAGAGAGGGAACAATGCGTGCATGATATTAGTATAGTGTGCGGTTCCCGCTATTATAGTTTAGGAGCTAGTGTAAATCAATAGGCTTGTTTCTTAAATTAATTAAAATAACTAGTCCGTCTGGTAGATAATTCGCTCATATAGCAATATTAATTGTTACAATGAATCCTAATCCTAAATATCCTATCCTAACTAATATAATAAATGCGAAAGTGAGTTTGTTTGTTACGCTTTCACGCCCCATCTACAGTACCGATCACCGTGAAATTTTGCATACATGTATGTTAGGGTACTGAGGAACGTGCTTCGGAAGGCACGTTAAGCCGTTGGACCCGGCTGCCATTTGGTAGTCGTTAAAGGAACCACGTCAGAGGCGGTTCCGAAGAACTCTGACACCAGGGTGTGCATGATCGACTGACCGTGTCACCTACTCGAAATGATGATGAGGGTACTGAGGACACAGGCTATATATCACGCGGGCGAAGCTGCGGGCAACAGCTAGTAGTATAATAATAGTCCACTAATACCATCTGAAGTTCAATGAAATCTGTTAGGCGCGCTTTTCATTGTCTGTTAATCATCATCATCTTTATCAGTCTTTTTAAGTCTCCACTGCAGGAGCACGACCCTCTCTGTACTACCAGAGCCATATACTAGCCAGAGCAGTCGGAGGATTTGGCCTACAATATCCACGCTGGCCAAGAGGGTTGGAGAGGTCTGTTTGATGTTAATAAGCTTTGTTTAGCTTGTGTTTCCTATTTCGCCTTCAACGACATCCACGACTTGGAGTGGTCCTATTCTACTCTGCTGGGAACCACACGGCATTACTGTTAATCACTTGACAACAATCATAGTCTGCATTATCATGGATCACCAAAAATCGTGTCACCAGTTTAATTGATAATGTAAAGTTGCATTGACGGTGATATGAATGTACACGAATGTTAGTTTAACGTTCGATGCTCACGAATACTATTAACATAAAACCGGCCAAGTGTGAGTCAAACTCGCGCAATGAGGGCAATATGCTTCGTGAGTGTTCACGAAGCATACTGTACGGAACCCCGGAATAAAACATTTTTGCAATCACACAATGTGCAAAAATGTTTTATTCAATTGACTAGCGCTATCTAGTGGTGTTTTAGTGAACTGTTTCCCTAGGTGAACATATTACAGTGAGTTTACCACTTTATTTTTAATTTTTCCTGTAATCTTCAAGCAATGAACTATATATTGTAATTTTTTCGAAATTTTAGGCCCAGTAGTTTCGAAGATTAGGGCGAATGGTCAAATTTTGCCTTGTTTCGTGAATAAAATCAAAAATATTGAGTTTTTCCGAACAAAAAAAAAAATATTTTTGAAATTCTCATAAAAAGCCCTTTCATTAGATACATAACACGGTAAGGTTTGCAAAAATTTTTTCTAACATTTTCTATTTAGACCCCCTAAACTGACCCTTATTAAAAAAAAAACCGGACAAGTGCGTGTCGGGCCACGCGCAGTGTAGGGTTCCGTAGTTGCGAATGACAACTTTGAGTTCACACTGTTCACACTCGCACCTCACAGTTAACGACCAAAAACATCTAACAATGAAAATTGTATGAAATTTTACATTTTCCAGTACATTTTATAAGTTGGTTGCCTATAACTTTTTAGTTTGCACTTAATACTCCGCTCTGATAGTTTTCCTTTCAACTTTAGTATATATACTACTGCTGTAATTTTTTTCACGTATCCATATATAACCGTTTAGCAGACAGAGGGGGACACTTACCTCTTTCAAAGACCTATTTAACGATACCCCACACGATGGGTAAGTAGAGAAAAAAATTACTCCCCCACTTTACTTGTATGGGAGCTATCCTAAAAATAATTTTTTTTCAAGACTTTTTTCTACCACTTTTTTGCCATGATAAAAATACATACCTATACCAAATTACAGCTTTCTAGTACTTATAGTCTCTGAGTAAAACCGCGGACGGACAGACAGACATGACGAAACTATAAGTCTTCCTATATATTTACTTTGCACATCCGTGTTTGGGTCATAGGTTTACACCATCTTACCAAATTTCATTAAATTTGGTTCAGTAGATTCCGAGAAAATCGACTGTGACAGACGGACGGACGGACGGACAGACAGACGCACGAGTGATCATATAAGGGTTCAATTTTTCATTTTTTGTACGGAACCCTAAAAAAGAAAACAATGTGTTTATACCTTGTGTCAAGTTGTGTCCAATATATCATTAATGAGTTTCCAAACTTTTCGATGCGGAGTCTTCTTTAGCCGGTCTGCATACCCAACAGAGGGAGGAATTTATTTTTATATTTTTTTTATTTCGCACAACATTACAGTTTACACTAATGAGCCACACTATTTAAAATATGGAAAGAAAATTCCCTACCGTTCACAAAACAACAAAAATTCATTCTTCAATCGCGCAAGCCTATCAGCAAACAGATCACATTCGCTACGACGTTCTGATGCCACAAAAGCGTTGAAATGTTGTAATAATTCGGGATGTCTTGTCGCTTGCGCCCTACAAGCTACATTAAAATTTCTTGCTCTGTGGAAACACCTTTATGACCACACAATAAAGCTTCGGATACATATGCTAGTTTTGTGCATTGTTTTGTAAGCATGTTTATTAGTAGCATGCTTATGCAATGCCTGCTTGTGTGCACACACAGACAATACAACCTAGGTTGAATCATCTGTTCCTGCACATGACCTGCAGTCAATGCTTGTTTGCGGTATGCAGTGTTCAGCCAAACATTAGCCGGGGCAGTTAGAGGATATGGCCTACACTCTCCACGTTGGCCAGATGGGATGGAGAGGTCCCTTCGATGTTTATAGCTTTGTTTAGCTTGTGTTTTCTTAGTTGACTTTTACGACATCCACTGGGAGACTTGGAGTTGTCCTATTCTATTCTGCCGGGAACCACACGGCGTACGCAGTGTTATTCTTAATGAATACCTAGTCTTCCCCCTTTCACTTCCACTTCAGGCGGCATGCTCAAAAATCAATCCACGATAAATTTTTGAGCATCTACTATAACTAGCTTACTTCTTTTTATCCATGGCTGTTCACACGTGCTACTAAGTACCTGAAAGGTACACACACATACTACTCAGTGGCATGCTTCCGTGCTAGTTTTGAACAAGTAATATTGTAGTATACGTCTAATATAACATATTACCGCGACATGCCTTTACGCACTGCAACATTCTTATGTATAGCTGACTTAAGATTATTTGTAGTT
The DNA here is from genome assembly GCA_963082605.1 of Rhodophaea formosa. Taxonomy (NCBI): domain Eukaryota; kingdom Metazoa; phylum Arthropoda; class Insecta; order Lepidoptera; family Pyralidae; genus Rhodophaea; species Rhodophaea formosa. The sequence goes on from OY720226.1 coordinate 12,751,398, forward strand.
ATAAATTAGAGTAATTAAGTTAAGCGCTCGCTCTTTACTTGTTACGCTTGTAAAGGAACAATAAACGTACATACGTGAAGTTCTATGGAGTTTCTCTGAATCTACAAGCTACCACGATCCCTCAAGATCCTTCAAGATATTGTAATATAAGTTGAAATCTTTAAGGTAAATAGTGAATAAACCCATTCTAGAAACCGCAACGCCAAATCTACAAGAAGATTCCGCATTCATTCCATTCCTAAGAAGAATGTGCCAGTCAGTCCGGCTGTTGTTCTATATAGGTCGTCTTTCTCAATCGATTCATTCATGTGAATTAATCTTGTAAGCATTGTTTTTTGACAATTCAGATGGAGTATTGCTAGTGTTAAAGTAAACAATCAAAATTATTAACTTTTATTTTCCACATACCATATTACAATTCAAATCAAATCAAATTATTTATTTCGCATAAGTGCAATACACCTAGCTGTTTCCAGCATGCAAAAAACAAAAAGTTTCATTAAATAGTGTCAAACATATAAGCTCCAGTTAGTGTGATATAAATAAAATTAAATAGAAAATTGTTAGTCTTAAATTATAAAATTAAATATTTTACATTACATTTTTGGAGCATTAGTTCATTAAAATAAAATTGTATATATATATAACTAAAATTGTATTACATAGCATTAAATTCATTCATTACACCTTAATTCCTATAGTATTCCCTAAAAAAGCTTCACAGCCACCGAAACATCTTTCGAAACTCTTCAGGCAGAAGAACTAGTGATGATAGGGAGCTTGGAAAATAGAAAGACGGAAAAAGAAGTTGTCAGATTAGGTTGATTGATGTGAAGGAGATGCGAGTAGTAGGCAATTAGGGATTTGTTGCCTTAAAGTCGAGTCGTGCCACGTCGAGTCGCTGTCTGTCACATCTACTTTCAAAAATTTCCGCTTGTATTCCCAACTCGTCGAGTCAATGAAAAAGTCTTTTTTATTACTGCCACGTCTATTAATCGCCGCCTCTTCGAATGTGAGGGTAATGATGAGGTGCGCAGTCAATGAAACAAATTATTCAAATCATAATTATGGCAAAGATGGCAAGGACAGTCACAATAGGAAAAATCAACAAGTTATTTTTAAGGATAATAGGAACATGAGTGGAGGACCACCGTTGTGTATGCCTTGAGTTAATAAATAAATAATATTATATTTTTCATAATATAAATATAAAATTATATTTTTCATTAAGTTTGCCTATAAGGAAGATAGCAGATAAGAGGAACGCAGTACAATTTTACATCATTGATCAGGCTATCTCAACTCATTCTTCACGCCTTTATTCCTATAATATTCCCTAAAAGCGCTGACTGCTTTCAAAACATCTTCTGCGAATACTTCAGGCATCTCAAGAGCTATGAAATGGCCACCATCATCCAGCATGGTCGCATTCACCAGGTTTGGGTATTTAAACTTCAGCAGCCAAGGTGGGACAAAGGAGAGTTCGTGGCGAGCTTGGAGGGCCCATGTTAGCACTGGTGTTGGTATCCTGAAAAAAAAAAGGATTCACATCATGTACTGGAACAATCTTTTTGGAATGAGCTCGACAATGGTGTTCCCCAAAGATTGCGTCTTAGAGTTGGGACCTTAAAAAAGGTGTAATTTTTTATTGCGTTCTTCGGAAAGTGCGTGTAGTCACCCTTGGTGGCCTTTTCAAACCTTCAGATTCAGGTACGCCTCGGCAACTATTCTATCATAAAGGAACAGTCAGAGGATTTAACCAATACTCTACAAGCTGGCCAGACTGGTTAGAGGTCTCTTTGAGGTTCATAAGCTTTGTTTAGCTTGTGTTTCGTAAGTCACCGTCTTCAACATCCACGGGAAGACTTGGAGTGATTCCGAAGTGAAGATTTTATTCTATTCTGACAGGAACCACACAGCCAACGTGATAATATGTATGTATGTATACCTATATGCAACAAAAATACTTACTCATCCAACTTCATATCAAGAAACTTCTTATTTATCGTCTCAGCGTACAACCTCATCGAAGTCGTGATAGAGTTGGTAGACCAGTACAGCATGAGGTTGTCTATCAGCTGGTCCTTGGTGTAGTACTTCTCGATTCCACCGTCAGGCAAGAACCGGTTGGCCATGTTGGTATACGTTGAGAATTTCTCCAGGATGTAGGCTGCTAGGGCTGCTGGGGAGTCGTTTAGGGCAACACCTAAAATTTTTAAATATATTGTATTGTTTGTTAAGAAAGAGGGTTATATTTCACTTGCCCCTTTTTTGTCTGTGAGAGTTAAACGATATAACGTGCCATCAGAAGCTCGGAGGAGCTCGAGTTTTTTTATGCCACTTATGGTCACCCATCGAAGTAAACTGCACTTGGGTTTGCTTAACATGTGTAAGATCTTACAATGCTTACTGGGCCATGGAGCTCCCCAACGTCCTTCATTAAAACTTTGAATACTCACCAACTGTATCTGGCTTCGTCGCCTGCAAATGAAGATATCCCGTCTCTTGAATAATATTCGGAATAAATTTCGTGAAGTAGGGATACAATCTATCGGCATACTTCTCTTCCACTACCAACGATGGGAAGAGAGAGCCGAGTGCAAAGAAAGCGGAGACGATCGGAGCCGTGGAGAACGCCATGTTGGTGTGGTATCCAAGTACTTCCTGGAATAGAAATTAATAAATATATACCTACGGACAATTCACAAAGATTGAGCTAGCCCTAAAGTAAGTGCGAAACCGTGATATGGGATACCAAATCAAAGATACTATATTTTATTACAATCTGAAAAACTATAATTTTTCATCTTGACCTGACCGGCGATCGAACGTCCACCTGCCGTGTGGTTCCCGGCAGATCAGAATAGGAGTCACTCCAAGTCGTCCCGTGGATGTCGTAAAAGGCGACTTAAGAAACACAAGCTAAACAAGGCTTATAAACATCAAAAAGATTTCTCCAACTCGTCTGGTCAGCGTGGAGAGAGTAGGCCAAATCCTTTGACTGCTCTGGCTTATACATGGCTCTGGTAAAACAAATAAGCTCATGCTCTATGTAGAACAGAGAAGCTCATGCTCCTGTAGGAGACTCAAAAAGACCTGATGATGATTGTGATGTACAGGGGTCAGGATAAATAACAGGGGTCAGTGGTGTCATCCACAACTGGCTATCCTAAGTAGTTGCGGGTATGGCATCGGGTACGAGTGCCCGGTATCCCGAGTTGCTCCTTTCACATCCCCAGTCCATCTGAGCAAGTGGCATCTAAAAAATCTTCATTTCGTTCTCCCAGTCCAACAAACTCCTACCCATTCCAAGCTTAAAAGGTGGTTTCGGTGGGCAGCAGTGTCGGAACTGACCTCCAAACAAACTGTGCATACCAATCCGTCTGCCCAAGTGTGGTTAGTATGCCAAACCAATATGAAGGAAATCCTTAGGAGGATTTGTGGCGGCTGAGACGATGACGACCTACTAAGAAAGATTACAGAATGTTGTCTGCATGAGTAATGTTATTAATTTCCGCTACCAAGTACCTATAGCTTTCTTTATCTTGATAGTTGTGGATTCAAAATGTAAGATATTCATCATTCTAACCGTAACTACTAGATTCATTGATTTAGATATTAGTGAACTCTGGGTTTGGAAGCTTCGAAACTCAAAAGGTGCAACCAGAAATTATTCAGGTAATAGGGAACCTGTTACCAATATTATCTTACACTAGTTATGGTAATGCTGATTGCGCAGCCTCAAACCAGTAATAATAATGGAGCAGATAAATAAGAAATACAATTTACGGTCGCTGCCCGGGGGTCGCCGGGGCGCATCTGGAGCCGGTGCTGGATGCCACAGTTTGCGAGACACCGGTGGCGAGGAGTTGAGCAGGCGGGCTCCCGTCACACAAGCTACTACAGCCGGTCGTCGTGAGTTGAACAGGCGGGCTTGCGACGTGGAGACTACAGCCGATATTTCGGGCGATGATTCTAATTCACTTTTTTCATCCATCCCTTCTACTCGCCCTTCATATATGACAAGACGTACAGCAACCTTGTCTACTACTAGTACGCTCGACAGTGTTGTGCAAGAAGTCATTCTAGACTCAGAACTTGCACCCACCAAGAGCGCTCCCAGCACGCGCAGGCGATGGTCGTCTGAAATAAATGAATTCATCCTGCGCACTTACCTTCAATTGACTGCATTAGATACCGATACCAAAACGTACCTCGAACCTCTTCATCTGAAATTTATGGAAAAATACCCCGACATGACAGTTAGCCGCCAGAGGTTGGGTGACCAACGCAGAGCCATAGTGAGACGAAAATTATTGCCTCAAAGTGTAATAGACCGGATATACAATGAAGTTAGAGACGATATCCAACAACATCGATTACTTCACACTACTCAGAACCAACAACTTACTCCTGGAGTACAACAAAGTCTGCTTAATGAATCGATACACCCAAATCATACAATTAGTTCACAAACTATACCGACAAGCAGCCAAATGCGAATGAGATGGACAAATGAGCAAAATGAAGCCATAATGCGAATTTATTATAGAGTAACATACCTAGAGACTAACCGGACAGCATACAGAAAGCTGCTACATGAGGGTTTTGTCAATATGTTTCCGTCGCTAGCATATGTGAGCGAGCAACGAATAGCTGATCAAAGGAGACTCATTGTTAATAATAAGTATGTAAGTGACTCCAGACTAAGAGAGATAAAACAGGAGGTGTCTGAAGAATTAAACATAACACAACCTTCAAATACTACAGAATTCCACACACAACTTTCAGTTACAACATGTTTGCCTTCTAATAATAATATTATACAGTCCCTCGATACAGTAGAAGTAGAAATTAATAATCCTTCAGAAACTATTCTTGATTCACACACAAACACAGAGAGACGGAAGGATATTGATGACACCTTCCGAATAGCCTTTCAACATTATATTAACACACACCCAACACACAGAACTTACATCCCTAAGCAGAAATCATCTAAAAGATTATCCATTATTGTGGACTACATCAATAAAATAATATTGCCTGAAAATATAAATAAAGATACCGATTTTAATACTGTACAGACAATTATTTACTGTGCAGCCTGGACAGCCGCTAAAACCAATGGTAGCAAATTAACACTGACACACAATAACACAGAAACACCGAATACCCGTCAAAAATATACACCGTCATGGCAAAGACGACTAGAAAATAAGATAAATGATATTAGGGGTAAAATAGGAAAAATTACACAATACATCAATGGTAGTAGAAATAGGAGACTCACGAGGCAAGTAAATGACATTCTGATGCACTACAAAACACACACCGTTCATGAATCCCCAAACGCGAATCTAATACACACCCTTGACACTCTTAAACAAAAACTATCAGTAACAACGGCACGATTGAAAAGATATACGGCTTGTACATTGAGGAAAAAACAAAACAATCAATTTCGCAATAATGAGAAACAGTTCTACCGTTATTTAAGAGACAAAACAGCTAACACACAAGACCTTACTTTTAACACCTCTTGTAATACGCCAAGTGCTGAAGAATTGCAACATTTTTGGGCGGGTATATGGGAACAGCCTACAGAGCATAATAATCAAGCTGAATGGATAGACAAAGAAACTAACAGTATGGCAGAAATACAACCCATGCCATTTGAATGCATCCCCATAGAAGTTTTTGGAAAAGTAATTGGCCGTATACATAACTGGAAAGCCCCTGGATCAGACTTTATACATAGTTACTGGTACAAGAAATTTACATCAATCCACACTTATTTGCTCAATTTTATTAATGACTTCATCCAAGACCCAAAGTTAATGCCATCATACATAACCTCTGGTATTACCATAATGATCCCTAAAGACTACGAAGACCTAAATAACCCTTCAAAGTATAGGCCAATTACTTGTCTGCAAACTCTTTATAAAATCATCACAGCTTGCATAGCAGAACTCATATATACACACACTGAAAAAAATAATATCTTAGCTGAACAACAAAAAGGCTGCCGTAAATTTTGCCAAGGCTGTAAGGAACAATTAATAATAGACTCTGTCATACTTACCCAAGTTCAAAAAAATAAAGGTAACCTTTTCACTACTTACATTGATTATAAAAAAGCTTATGATTCCGTCCCGCATTCTTGGCTAGTTAAAACCTTAGAAATATACAAAATACATCCTACAGTTATATTTTTCCTCAAGAATGCAATGGCTACTTGGACCACTAAATTAAAACTAGTTACCCCATCTAACTCAATAGAATCGAACCCAATCAAGATACAAAGAGGAATTTTTCAGGGCGATGCCCTTAGCCCCTTGTGGTTCTGTCTTGCATTGAATCCGCTCTCAAATACGCTGAATGCCAGCTCTTTAGGATACCCTTTTCAAATAACAGAAACAGACAGACAGACAACACTAATTAATCATTTACTTTACATGGATGACATAAAGCTGTACGCTAAGAATGAAGAACAAATCAGTCAATTAATACATCTAGTAGAAAAATTCACTAACGATATCAAAATGGAATTCGGACTCGACAAATGTAAGACAAACTCAATAAAAGAAGGCAAGCAATACCAACATAACTATGTATTAGAAACAGGACAACAAATAGACCCACTGGGTGAACTAGACACTTATAAATACTTAGGCTACAATCAATCACTCCAAATCCAACACAAACAGACAAAACAGAAACTGACACAACAATTCCGACATCGATTTAACGCCATATTAAAATCCGAACTGGATGCAAAAAACACAATTAAAGCCATCAACACTTATGCCATACCCGTACTTACATACTCTTTTGGTATAATAAACTGGAATAAATCTGAACTGACCAACCTACAACGCATAATAAACACAACTATGACACGACACCGTAAACACCACCCAAGATCCTGTATTCAAAGACTAGTACTACCCAGAAAAGAAGGAGGCAGGGGACTTATTGACATAACAAACCTTCACAATAAGCAAATAACAACACTTCGCCAATACTTTCATAAAAGAATGACCTTATCTACCCTCCACAAAGCAGTAACACTACATGACAAAAAGTATACACCCTTAAACCTACAGTACCAAACAATACAACCCAATGAAACATTGACAGACCATAGAACCAAAATTGCTGAATGGGCTAGAAAGTCTCTGCATGGGAGACATCGCCAAGACCTGTGCCACCCTACTGTCGACAAAGATGCGTCGAACGCGTGGCTATGTCGAGGCGAGCTTTTCCCAGAGACTGAAGGTTTTATGCTAGCAATTCAAGATCAGGTCATAGAGACTAAAAATTATCAGAGATATATAATTAAAAGTATACATTCAGACCTCTGTAGAAAATGTAATAGCGCTCCGGAAACTATCCAACATATCACAGGTGCATGTAAGTCAATAGCCCAAACCGACTATAAACACCGACACGACCAGGTAGCTAACATCATTCACCAAAACCTTGCCCTTCAATATAATTTCATAGATTCTATACAACCATATTATAAGTATAATCCTGAAGCAGTCCTAGAAAACAATACAACCAAATTATATTTTGATAGAGCTATACTTACAGACCGAACGATTCACTACAACAGGCCCGATATCACTGTAGTTAACAAGAACACCAAAACTGCATATCTCATAGACATCGCTGTCCCAAACACGCATAATATTCAGAATACCATATCCGAAAAGTTGACTAAGTATACTGAACTTAAAGAAGAAATAGGCAGAATTTGGCATTTACAAAAGGTAACAATAGTCCCGATAGTCCTTTCAACAACTGGAGTCATACCTAAACAACTACACCAATCACTTCAAACACTTAACCTATCACCTAATACTTATAATCTTCTTCAAAAGGCTGTTATCCTCAACACCTGTCGCCTGGTTAGAAAGCTTTTGCAAACAGATTGTCATACCCAGTCACACATTACACAAACCACTACTTCGCACTCCAGTCACACACAACCATCACAAAATATTACAAACAATAGTCCACTGCAACAATCAAACTTAATAACACACAATTCCGATAGTATGGTTCAAAATACTAATGACCTTCCTGAGATACACTTGGCTTAGGCCCGTGTATATCAGTATACCAGTTTTAATAAAACTGAGAAAACAAAGGAAACAATAAAATAATAATAATAACATTGTTATAGTGTCCTTACTGTCATGCCCTGGTGGTGCTCCATCACAAATTATAGCAAAAACTCTCACAAGGCCTCTACGTGTTGAACCTATGTCCCCATGCAAGCCTCAAAGGTCCGGGATTCGTCCCGTGAAGGAAAAACCTTGAGAGAACATAATAATAATAATAAATCTTTATTGAAGTAATGGACTGGTCCAATGATGTAATTTACATAATGCGCAGCCTTTTTGGGATTGCATAATATATTTCTATCATCATTTCATCTAGTTTTCTTTTTTCCAAAAGTCTTTTATGGAAAGTGATTAGTGAACAACCTAATTTCAAATGTTATTCTTACCTCAGGGAACAGTGTGGCCATGCTAGAACCAATAGTAGCTCCCCAGTCTCCGCCTTGGAAGTAGAACTTCTTGAAGCCTAACCTGTTCATAAGGTTTCGGAGCACCACGGCCATTTCCACTGCACCAAGTCCGGGACGAACTGCTGCCTGTAATCCAAGTTAAGAGCGTATCCTAGCAGTATGTTTTCCATACAAATGTATTCCTCTATTTTATCGCTGAAAACTGCTTCTCTAGAAGCAATTTTCAGCGATAAAAAGAGTTGTGCCTCTAGGCACAACTCTTTTTTCATAAAGTTTAGTACTAAAATAGGTATGGGCCCATGTTTTATATTTTTCTAAAAAAACTGAAACAAGAAAACTAGTATGCAGCTCTCGGCTTTCTTCTTGATGTTTTAGTTGAAGCTTATTAGGGTTACTAAATGTATGGTTAACATTCATTTGCCAGGAGTGTGCAGAAGCGGATAATTTCAAAATTTGTTTTATTTGGAAATTGTTCGATAAACCCAAGCATCGCTTGTTTTACAAGACATATTGAATCTATTCACTTTGAAACAAATATCTCACAGCATCAATGATTTTACAAAAAGCTGGCCCTTATATTGTTCTGAGATTCACCTCAACTCAAAAACCAACATACAAGACAAGATCGCTTATTGTATTGCTAAGAAAAACAAGCCATATCACACATACCACTTTTTTTATAAACAATCAAGATATTTGAATCTAAAATAATATTCGGAAAACCGCTTCCAACCGGTCGTATTGGAAATCCTTGGGGGAAGCCTATGTTCAGCAATGGACTTCCTTTGGCTGAGAAGTTGATAATTCCGAAGCTTTAGCCCTCACAGCTATGATTTTAAATGAGATAGAAGAAAACAATATGACTTACATCTGAGAATCCATATCCAGGCAGACTGGGTATGATGAGCTCCAAGGCAAAGTCTCTATCCTTACTGACGGCAGTCAAATAGGGGATGGCTTCGTAAAATTCGCGTACAGAACCAGGCCACCCATGAACCAGTAGCATTGGGACAATTTGAACGCCTGTTGGTACCTAAAACATAATATGACTACAGAAAAAAGTTATGATTCAGCTCGCCGGTGGCATTCTTTTGATTGCAGGTAACGTTCTCTTTTTCTCTGTTTCATCTCAGCCCACAGCTGGGCATAAACCGTTTTTTGACGCCATTTTCTACGGCCTTGTGCCATTCCTATCCACTGTTTTCCGCTCAGCTGAACAATGCCATCTGACCAGCTGACTAGTGGTATATGTACCAACTGATCTTGTCCCCGGTATCAAGAAGAAAAGAACTAAGAATAATACAATTATGGAAGGCGAGTATAAGTGGTTCTTAAGGCCTATGAAATTATCCATCCCAAGGGGTGTCATCTGAGCATTGCTGACTTTCCGGAGTCATTTGAAAACCTTCCTTAACTTTCTTTGATAGCGTGAAATGTAATGTTAGTTTTTTTAACCTTTCTAAATGACTTTATCCATTTTTTACCTTTGGTGTAACCCTGATGAAATGTATATCCAGACCCTGGATATTAGTCTTGAACTGTGGATATAGATTCAAGAACTTCTGTCGGTCTTTAAACGGGTATTTCTCAGCCCAATAGTCCAACCAAGTCTGCAGAGTGTCACTGTTGAATCCATATTCGAAATTTACTTCTTCAAGAGGAGGCGTAAAGCGCTGGTGGTTTTTTAGACGCCATTTTAGGTCTTGTATCATCTGTAAAAATATTTTTATCATACTCTAATGTGCTTGCCAAATTTATTAAATGATTGGAATCAGACTGGATTATATAGGAAAGAAGAGCGCAGGGGTCTTAGGGGCAAAATGGTGGCGAAATTATAAGGCAAATGGGCTTTTATATTTCACGGCAAAGGTTAACTGTCCAGCTGTCGCCAGCCAGAGCAAAATGTAAAGGATGCCAGCCTAGTTTTGTCTAATTCTTTGGTTGCTCCAAAAACCATTTTGCACCCTCTCTTCTGCAAACCTTAGAATAAGACAGTTTTGTATGTCAAAGGTGATATTTTTCTATGCATGTTCCCAAGTAATGCTGACCCAAGTGATTTCGGGCCCATCATTTATGGTAATCTAAGTACTCATAGCATACTACTGATGATTTTAAAGAATACTTACCGTTTCACTGAAATTAACTGTGAACGGCCTAATAGAGGTATCTTGACGGGACTCCTTCGGTCCCCACCACTTGTGGTAATCCAGGTCGGGAAGTGATGGTGGGGGTTTGAAGTATACATAGCATACGACAGCTGTCACGATGACCGCGAAGGGAAGGAACAGTTTTGCCATCTTAAAGAGAAATACGTTACTATTTACAACTTAAGAACTTTACAGCGGCTCGGATATTAGCTGCAAGATACGCAGTACGTGCCCCGCCTCCCCGCGCGCGCCCCGCGCAGCCCTAATATTGTATTCGGCGCATCGACTCACGTGAAGTTCCAAGCCATCATAAATTTTTATTCGGACTGTAAAGTGTAAACACGTTTAAATTCCTTACAGTGTAGACAGAAGACACGTCTTCGAAAACCAGCAAATAACATAGGGAACAAAGATTATAATAATATATAGATTTTAGGTCTTGTTTTTCGGGACCTACAAAACTTTGACCCCGCGTCCTTTCTTGTCTGAGATCAATATTTAAGATGCCTCATTCTGTTCGGTGATCACTTTCGATTTTAATCTCGTCATACATTGCTGAATATCTCTCACCACGTCGGCAAGTGGCAAATCTATAGATATACAGAGGCCGAGAGGCGGTTCCGAAGAACTCTGACACCAGGGTGTGCATGGTGACCGTGTTAACCTACACGAAATGAGTGAATTATTGTCAGGGCCTGACCCTTTCTGCTGGACTGCATCCAGGTCCATTTTCTGTGAACGGCTCTGTGTGCGGTGCGGCTCCTTGAACAAAGAGTTCTTCACAAAGAGTCTGTCTTCCTCTCCAGAAAATCGGTCCGCCGATGACCCCTGTTGTTCTGCTCACCATCCAAATTGTCTCACTCTGCCTTCGATCTCATAATATAAGTATGTGATCGAGGTACTCTGCACTCTCCAACGCTCTGTTTGCCAATTATTTTGTTAAAGTCCAGTACCAGAGTTTAACAGACTTTACGGTTGTGGGCACGACTACTATTCTTTTTCTCTTCGGACTTCAGCATAGATATCAGAATATTTACTAGGACTTCAGCGACTCTACTGTCCCGTCGTTACCCGCTCATTTCTTCTTCCACTTCCCCAACCTTCTCCGCTCACATACGTAACTAATTATTAAACACAGAGATAATTACTTACATACAATCATAATATATATTGGAATTTACATATATTTGTGACAATCACAATATTAATTTTAAATGTTACCTTGACGAGATAATCTTCGACCCGCACACAACAGCCGCACAATTTTAACTGATGTGTTACTCAATTACTATGCGAAATAATTACTTGTGTATTATTAAGACGTGCTCATACAAGTGATTTTATCGCGCGATAATATTGGAAGCGTTATCGCGACTATCCGCCCTCGCGATTACGCGATTTTTGACGATCCGTCCGAAGTGGAAAAAATACACTTGGTGTTCCAACCTCGCATTCAACATTGATCAATGCTCTATAAAACTAGCTAAGTATCAGGTGGGTGAATTTTAAAGTTTAGTTTAAAAAAAACATATATACTAGCTTTTACCTGCGGCTTCGCTCGCGTATAATTTTGCCGAGTCGTTTATCGCAAATCCCATTGGAAGAGTACTTTTTCCGGGATAAAAGATACCTTATATCGTTTTAAGTACTCTAACCTATGTGTATGCCAAATTTCAAGTACATTGCTTCAGTAGATAAAGCGTGAAAGGGTAAGAACCAAACAAATATACAAACTCACTTTCGAATTTTTAGAATAGAATATCGTTTATTAAATTATAATACAATGTCGGGAATTAACGCGAAAACATACCGTTTTTCTCCAGACGTTTCGGCCGGGTTACTCCGACCGTGGTCACTGGTCAGTCATCCAGTGACCACGGTCGGTGTAACCCGGCCGAAATCAAATATGATAATTAATTTGTGTTGAAAGAAACCTTTATTAAATATTAAGAAACGGCAGAGTAGAATAGGACCTCTCGAAGTCTTCCCGTGGATGTCGTAGAAGGCGACTTAGGAAACACAAGCTAAACAAAGCTTATAAACATCAAAGAGATCTCTCCAACCCGTCTGGCCAGCGTGGTGAGTGTAGGCAAAATCAATTCAGTTTGAATTTGTGGCCGCCAATAGAAACTCAAACTTAATTGTATAACATTTAGTCATCTTTACCTTCACTTATGGTCTCTCTCTATTGCCTAGAGAAAATGTTAAGATCTCGGAACCAGAATCCCTGATGAATATAGAATTGTAAGAAAAAATATGAAAATCCAAGAATAAAATTAGCCAATTTCGTGATTCTGATTTCGAGATTTAGATGTACTCGTAGCTCATAGGTTCAATATCAGGCTGTATGTAGTATAACAGTCTGATTTTATAAAGATTTCTAGAAAGCTGCACTGAAAAAAAAAATTGATTAGTTCAACAAATATCTTGTTTAGTGTTATCACACTACTTGTTTCCATATGAGCCTACATAGATCTTGACTACTGCAGCTAAGAGAACTTTGTTAAATTATCATAGTTCTGTCTACTAAGTAATGTATCAGTTTAATCACTTATAGTAATTTAGTTTACCTCAAATCTTGTTCACCTTAAGAATTAAACTTTTTTACGTTAGCAAACTTCATTTGTAGATTTGACTGAAATCTTGGTCAATTTGTTCATGAAAAGTCATCAAATCAATAAAACGAATTAGTTGTCAGACCTCAGATCTTCTTCAACTTAAATATTATACTTTTTTACGTTAACAAACTTCATTTGTAGATTTGACTAAGATCTTGGTCAATATATTCATGAAAGGTCATCAAAACAATTAACCTCATTTATTGTCAGAACCTAGATGTTGTCAAATTGGCCGCAGTATATTGTTTATTTCAACCAATCTTGTATTTATTGCTGACATGAACCGTTGTCATATTGACTACCTGTATAACTCAATTTAGATATTTGTCTTATGCATTTAAACCAAGTTGCTTATTAATTATAATCATGATTATGTACCTACTCTCTTTTATTTCAAATAAGATCTCGTATTCTTTTACTTCTCAATCAGATCAAATTGAAAAAATCTAAGACATTATTTTTCAATGAGTTAACCAAAGGCAAAATAGTGAAAAGTAATACCAAAAATACTACCAAGTTATTTACTAGCGAAGTGCTGTCTTAGATTTTTTCAATTTGACCTGATTGAGAAGTAAAAGAATAAAATGATGGGTGGCGCTAGTTTCGCTGCAGTAGTCGCCTTAATACGAGATCTTATTTGAAATAAAAGGGAGTAGGTACATAATCATGACTATAAGTAATAAGCCACTTGGTTTAAATGCATAAGACTTATATCTAAATAAAATTAAGTAAAACTGGTAGTCATTATGACAACGGTACATGTCAGCATTAAATACAAGCTTAAATAATAACCTCATGTTAATATAAGATTTATAATCAATAAAAAGTCCTATTGATGAAAACATGAGCACTTAAAAAGAAATGCGTATTTAGATATATATATATTTAAAGTAGGTATGTATGAGGAACTTTGTATGAGCAATTAAAGATGATATAATTTACTCATTCATTTATTAGTCATGTTCTGTACAATTTAGTAGACACAAGATATGGCATAAACGTATGTAGAAGGTAACGTACGATAAGTATAAACACAATAGGCTAATTTCTTAAAAAAATCTAATTAGTCCGTCAGTTAGATAATTAAAAGTTCTTAACAAATCCACCACTTCGTCCATGTTTTACACTAACTACACTGCACACACACACACGCAAGTTCTATTTATGTCGGTACTAATTGAGAAACAATAAAGGTAGGTATTCACTGTCAGTAAAAACTCCTGCAAACTTGCGAAAAAGAAGCAAAGCGCCCAGGCTTCAGACGATGACAGCGGCAAATGAAAGAGGAACGCCGGCCGGCCGGCACTGCGCGTGGGACTGCGGGGGGAAGATGTGCGGGAGGCGAAAACGGAAACGTTTCGTTTTGTTACATTAATAAAGTACTTATTAGACGTGACTACTTCTCACAAGCGATTCAATTACGTAATAATGAAATCAATCAAGATTGTTGTTAAAATGTATCATATAATTTATTGATACTATCAAGTTGCTTGTTAGTATAAACAAACCTAAAAATAGTTAATATAACAAGGTGAATCAATAGAATTAAACAAGAAATTAAAGCATTGTATGAAATAACAAAGAATTTTGATTAAAATATCCATAATTCGTAGTAGTTGATATAATTAAAATGAATTTGTTCTTGAAACTAAGCCACGTTGTTTAAAGTTATCAAAATAATAGTTATATCAGGTAATTTAATGTCAACTAAGCAAAAAGTTAGCTTAGTTAGAATCTATTTTTTTCAGTGTGTAGTTTAGCAAGCTCTTGCTAAATTACAGCTTTCTAGTACTTATGGCCTCTGAGCTAAACCGAGGAAAAAAAGCTAAACAAACAGGGGTGGTGAAACTATATGGATTCCTTGTTTACTACGGAGCCCTTAAAAGAAACCAAGTCTAAAAAGAAGTCGGTAATTCAATAATCCTTGCTTCAACGCCTGTCAAAAAGTTGTAGCAAAAGCCCCTGCTTTATAATTGAGAGATTAGCACTTTTTAATATTCGTAACGAGGAGAGATAATATCTGATACTCAAATTTGAATTTCGATTTGTTTTCTTAGCATTTTGATGGAAAACTTGCAACTAGTTAGAGCAAAAAAATATCTTAAGGGTCCCACGTAAAGCCGCAATCCCATACAAACGTAGTTTCGTTTTAGTTTTACAACAGTTAAGCCAATCTCAACCAAATTCCGTACATACGACCGGATAAGGCATATTGATGTTTATAATCAGATTTCAATTTAAATAATAATACCTATACAAAATTACAGCGATTTGAAGTTTCGTATCGAAAACTTGTACTCGGGAACTACGGGAAACTAAAACGAAACTACGTTTGTATGGGATTGCGGCTTTACGTGGGACTCTTAATTTCTAAGAAAATTTTATCACTTTTTCTTCCCTTATTCGGCTACGGATTTTGAAATTGGAAACCGTATTGTTAAATAAGTATCTAATCTTTAAAATAGTCAATATTTATTAAGATTCCAATTCAATCAATTTCAAATCTACACGTGGCAAAAACCGAGTAATTCTTTGTGGTGAGGGTTGATACTAAAATTTGGGGGTGAACGCGTGCGAACTGTTGATAAGAAAGGGGTGGGCTAGACAAGGGTGTGAGATGGCAAATTAGAGAGTAATATAACGCAATATTACTCTCTAATTTGCCATCTCATATGTCCAGCAGTGGACTTCTTGCGGCTGAAATGATGATGATGATTACGCAATAGTGAATAGAACTTTCTTTTAATTCAGCAATAATGCAGCCAGTGTTCTTAGCGTCATTCCAAAAAAGTCATGTTTGTTGTTATTTATTTTATTCTGTTTTTAGTGTTTTTTATTATTCAGGCAACAGAAATACATTATTTGAATAAGAAATAGCCCGGTGACAGACTATAATTACCTACTTCCGACATAAATCTTCTTCTTCTTTCTAAATATACGAGTATAAATGGCCAACCTGACTGACTCTTTATTTTAAGGTTAACGAATAGAAATTAACAATTACTTGTCCTAGGGTTTTTGACAATTCAACCCCTAAGGGGGTGAAAAAGGGCTTGGATATTTGTATGGGAAAACAAGATTAGTTAAACTATTACATTGGAAACTACACAGGAATACTCCTGTCAATAAAAAAGTAAACAAGTGTTTCAGGCTCTTTTAGAATTCAACCCCTAAAAGGTGAAAAAGGGGTGACAAATAACCGAACTCTACGTTGAAGTCACGGGCAAGAGCTAGTCAAGAATAATTTTATTTAATCCACCAAATAATAAATATAATCAAACCAATAATGCCCCTAACGGCGTCAAAAACTACATATCATTGACAAATCGTCCCCCCACAAATAAAAAAATCCAATAAAAATAAACCTTACCCCCGTCACGTGTCATCATTTGTCCAACTGGTTCTTATCACTCGACACATGGGGTGGAAATCCCCTGGGACACCATTACCCTCGGGTAACTTATATTCCAATGAATATTCAGTGCTGGTATTTATTTGTATAGGATATTTTATCATTCGTATTTAAAATAAGATAGTTCGTAGTTACGATTATACATTAGCACATTCATAAAGCACATTAATTGTTGAAAATGTTTTTGTTTTATTTTATTTGGTAACACATCTATTTTACAAGTATATAAACCGTATTGGATCATAAAAACCTTGTGAGAAACTAAATTTCTCTTGGGCATTGTGTCCAAAGGGGGCCAACGGGATCTTTACTAAGTCTCTGATGTCCGTTTGTCTGTCACAGGGTAGTTAGTTATCTTTGCAACCTTAACAGGAAGAGACTTTAAATATATCAAAGAATGTGTACTTATAACAACAAATTACCACTTAAATGCAATAAACATAAAACTTAGCGTTTTAAATATTGATGAGAAACTCGAATACGGCCGGTCTTTTTTTTATTTACACGATAAAATGAGAAACATCACCTTCCTTCTAGGCGAGTCAGTCGAGTAAAATCTTAAAGATACATAGTGCTGCCACCTATATTTTTTGTTAGGTGCTGGCGTGCGCCAGCTTAGCTAGCAAGTAATCTGCTTTTAAAGCTACAGTACTCGTATGTTGTTACTTCGTAGTTCAAGTTGACACCGAAAGATGGCGCTTGTTATATTTTTGGTCTTTTTAAGGCACTGGTATGCCAAACTAGCGCCATCATCATCAGCCTATACTCGTCCACTGCTGGACATAGGCCTCTCCAATTGCACGCCATCGAGATCTATCTTCGCCGCTGCTCGCATCTAACTCCTGCCGGCCATCTTGCGTAAATCATCACTCCACCGTGACTGGACGTCCTACTCTACGTTTGCCGAGACACGGCCTCCACTCAGGAACTCGTTAGCCCCAACGGTTAGGTTCTGCGGCTCATAGTCTAACTAGCGCCACCTCATTAATTAGTTCTTTCAAATAAGTGACAGTTTGAGAGAAAAATAAAATTCAACTTGATTAACAAATCAATCTAATATTTATTTAGGCATTTCCAGCAATTACATAAAACCATCTAGAGGGAAATTATTTTAGATCATAAACAGTAAGGTAATCATAAGCTATTTTCTAAAGAGGAAGTGAGATGAAAATATACAATTTTATCATTATTGTCATTGTTTTTCATTTCATTATGTCGAAAGTTAAAGAAGTAAAAGAAGCATATTAAAAAAAGAACGATCGCAAAATAGCAAATACACAAAGCTATTTTGATTTTTAATTAAAATCATTAATTTTCGTCATAATGACAATTCATTAGGTAGAAAATATTATTGTCATATTCGTTTATTGTTAGAAACATTTTAATTTTAATAATACTTAGAGTTACATAAAAATATCGTAGAGCTACACAGAATTTTAATTTCATAAATAAATGGACAAAAGTATTTTTTTCGTAGTTTTTATTACCAAGGTATTTAATTTGTGATATTTTTGTACACTCTAAAGTCTTCAAGGAAACACTAAGCTAATTAAAGCCTTTCTATCTTAAGAACTAAGTACATATTTTAAAAATTATGTATTATGAATAGAACCTATATAATTAAAAAACTAAATTGAAACGTAAAAAAAAACTTACGGTTATTTATTACACCTATATTAATCAAAACAGAAGCAACAAAACAGCAATTTATATAAATATAATATACAATACAATCGATGTTTACTAAACATCAGTATCCTAGAAATCTAGATTTTAATAAAACCTATGTAGGACAGGCACACTTTGCTACCACAATCACATAAGCTAAAAGGCTAAGCCTTAATTACTAGTTTTTACACACCTCACACAGAATAAATAATATTTAATATTCGATGCGGCTAAGAAACTTAGACGTTTTAAAATAAATACCGATTTAAAGATACATACCTAGAATGTTTTAATTTTCTTTAATATTTCCTCAGAAAAGTAATAAAATAGTTAAAGAAAGCCAAATTGTAAACTAAAAGATAAATGATTAAAAAAAATAATTAAAAAGAACTCAGCCAGGTCATTCAAAAACTTTGTCATTTATAAATAATATTGGGATTGCAATATTTATAAAGACTTAAATGATCTGGCCGATTAATGGATTATAAGAAATAATAACACAATTGGTATTGTTTCTCCAAAAAACTGGCATACGTCCTTTTGCTCGTGCATCATACATAATTGACTATGACATAAAATTTCAAAAGTTTAGTTTTGTATTTTGCACAAAATTTTACATTTATATTTGATACGATTTTTATTTCTTTTTACTTATTCTATTTAGAGGACTAAGCACACGTATTTTTAATTTATATTTCACCTTTTTTTTGTAACCGATGTTTATATAGTTTAATCAATAAAGTAATAAATCAATTAAAATCAATAAACATACAAAAAATATATATTTGTTGTTTCAAACTAACGTATACTATTTAGGAAATTAGTTAAGTGATAAATACGTGTACATAGCCCTTTTGTTTATTTATACTAAAATCGCAAGCAAGCTGATTCTGGGAACTTACTGACAAAGCGACTATTTTTTTTTACTTTTTAATACATATATTATCATTATAAAAATCTAGAAAATGTATAAATTCACAACCTATTATTTGTCTATTAATTTATTCAATAATTTAATCGATTTGTTATAATTTTCAAATAAATTTTTAACTTTCTATTGACTTTCTCTAAGCAACATAATTATTTTCTAATAAATTATTACTTTTATTATATTTCGCAGGGGTTTAGGCCTTCTAGTTAGTAACTTGCTAAGTTAACATATGTAAATTATAAAGAAAATACCTCGTAATTTATTTATACCTAGAAAAAATGGTCGATCATGTACTTTTTAATATTTAGTGTATAATTTCAGACGTAAGTAAAATAATTAAAATATAGTTACATTGATATTATCAGTGTGTAATGGACCCTCAACATTCCTTTAAGTGGGCGAGGTGATAAAGACTATCAATATGAACAACTTTTCTAATGCGACCAAAGCTGGGAATTCATTTGTTGACGTTGGGCAAAAACTTTTGTATGACAACATCGAATTATTTTTGATTTTCCAACTTAATCTCCGAAGGAAAATGGTTGATTTGGGCGGGCTTATACACCTTATTCACGGGCTTGTTCACCCCCCAAGAAAATAATGGAGAGGGTCAATGTACACGATGTATATATAATTGTTGAAATAATACGTAATTGCTACTTATAATATTCAACATGCTCAATATATCAGTTGCAAGAAGTACACGGCTGCACATAGGTCTTACCCAAGAATTTCCAAAATGATCATTTCGAATGAATTTGGTCTGTAACTTTAATTATATATAAATTATAAAATAAACTTAAAAAAAATATTTCT
Organism: Rhodophaea formosa; assembly: GCA_963082605.1. Taxonomy (NCBI): domain Eukaryota; kingdom Metazoa; phylum Arthropoda; class Insecta; order Lepidoptera; family Pyralidae; genus Rhodophaea; species Rhodophaea formosa. Next base: position 12,771,535 of record OY720226.1, read on the forward strand.
TAATTTAGTTTTGATTTACTATAAACAAGTGCTGTTATATAAATAATTTAAATTAAAACACATTAGATATACACACAAACAACATAACTACATATATTTGAAACACACAACAAATTTTAATGTACTTATTTCAGTTCGCAGGCGTAAGCTTATCAGGCTGTCATAAACAAATAATAATAATTAACGCAACTGTTTTAAAATTTTAAAATATAATTTAACTATATAAAAAAGGGAAACACAACGTATATTTTTTTAAGTACAACGATAAGTTTTCTAATGTTTTCGCGATTGTTACATATTATAATTAAATTACTTTGAATACAGTACAAACATAATTTCAAATATAAACAAATATATACAATACAATAATTAAATTACCTACGAACATGAACACTGTAAAGTGTTCTAAACGTTAGATGTATAAGTAATGTAATAAACGCGATAAAACTGTGTTAAAGTATTTTTATTTAAATATACAACAAAAATATGTTTTTTTTTTAATTATGGCACAATAATATATATCAGGTGTTATTAGAAAACAGCTATTTCTATAGATATACATAAAAGTAATAAATAAATAATGTGTGTCAAACCTACTTCATATTATTTGTTATATTTATTTTTGCGTTAGTGTACATTTTATATTTTTTTGTCACCTCTTTATAATATATAACACAATCATGGCAATAAAAAGAAACTCCTTTAATTTAATAAACCAAAAATTGCACTACAACTAAAATTACTCCTTTTATATTATTTTCTTGAACAAATTAGTAAATATATATACTGAATTTCTGACATTCATTTGGTTACCCATTTTTCTATTATAATTATTAAATTATACTTTTACATGCGAAAGTTTTCTTAAAGTAGAGGAAATCACTATCTAATCTAAATATTATTAGTATAAGGTATATTATTGTCTTAATTTATTGTCATATGTACGAAAGCTCGATAAAGTATCATACACTCCGTCCGCTCTAAATACAACGCAAAATTTGTCTACTTCTCGTTATACGCTATCCATATCTAATGAAGGTGTTTGGAATCGAGATTTCAACTAATCAACTAATCATAAAAATGATACTGAAACATGATTAGTGGATTTGACAGCTGCTGTCAAAAATACTTCTCGACACAGTGCTGCCATCTGGGAAAAATCTCGATTCCAAACACCCTCATTAGAAGATAATAAAATAATCTAAAAATTATTTTAAAAACTTAAATGATTGTTACACCTTGTAAATTGACCCTTAAAAGGGTGACTCAGTCTTTCGTTATGATTTTTTTATGGGATATATGCTGGGAAAAATTAAAATAATCAACATTTTCTTAGCCAGTCAGCCAATTCGTATGGGAATGTCGATTGTTTTTAGGGTTCCGTAGTAAACTAGGAACCCTTATAGTTTCGCCATGTCTGTCTGTCTGTCTGTCTGTCTGTCTGTCTGTCTGTCTGTCCGTCCGCGGTTTTACTCAGTACTATAAGTACTAGAAAGCTGTAATATGGTATGAGTATGTATATTAATCATGGCAAAAAAGTCGTAGAAAAAAATCATGAAGAAAAATTTTTTTTTGGGTAGCTCCCATACAAGTAAAGTGGGGGAGTAATTTTTTTTCTCTATTTACCCATCGTGTGGGGTATCGTTAAAAAGGTCTTTAAAAAATATTGTGAGGTTGAGAACACCATTTTTCGATTTAGGGATCCGTTTCCGAAATATTTGGTTTTAAAGTGCAAATTTTTGTTAGAGGTACGTGTCCCCCCCCCCTCTATCTGCTAAACGGTTATATATAAATACGTGAAAAAAATTACAGCAGTAGTATATATACTGAAGTTGAAAGGAAAACTATCAGAGCTGGATATTAAGTACAAACTAAAAAGTTATAGGCAACCAACTTATAAAATGTACTGTGTTGTTGGTTAGCCAATATTGTATATGAGGGTGACCTATCGTAATAATAAATCAGTTGTTGTCTAGCACTCACGGTGTTTCATTCAAACACGACATGGTGACAGCGGGTATAGGTAATTTCGATTAGTTGCGCGAGGAATATTAACGTAAATTTGCTAAAACCGGCCAATAGTGACGACCGACGAGCTCCGTGGCGCAGCGGTCAACACGCCTGCCTGCGACACGGATGGTCCCGGGTTCGATCCCCGGTTAGGTCAAGATGGAAAATGACCTTTTTCAGATTGACCTGGGTCTTGGATGTTTATCTATATATGTATTTGTTATAAAATATAGTATCGTTGAGTTAGTATCCCATAACACAAGTCTTGCTTAAGATCTTACTTTGGGGCTAGCTCAATCTGTGTGATTTGTCCGTATATATTTATTATATATTTATTATTTATATTTATTTATTACTAGTCATTTATTTATAATAATAATAATGTCATTTATTAATAGTGCGGCAAAATATATAAATTGTGAAAATCTGCGGTGAAAAGTGGCAATTTGTAGTTGTGAACTATGGAGCACGCTCGACCCCCAGCAGAACTAAACATGGACGGCGGTCCCGTTAGCAGGGCTAACGCGTGGAAAAAGTGGAGACGTAAAATTTCATACAATCTTTATTGTTAGATGTTTTTGGTCGTTAAACTGTGAGGTGCGAGTGTAAACAGTGTGAACTCAAAGCTGTCATTCGCAACTACGGAACCCTATCCTGCGCGTGGCCCGACACGCACTTGGCCGGTTTTTTAGTTTCTAGCAATGATCTCATAGGAAAAGTTTTTCATATTGACTGACTGAGTCATCCCCCTGAGGGGATGTTGAAGATCACTTTACACGTTGTATATTTCAAATGGATGATTTACCACGAGAAATCGAAATACACATACAATACAACGTGTTAATAAAAAAGCGCAAATCCTGAAATTAGTTGGTTCAGAATCGAGAGTAGAATCGACTTCACAAATAAAAATTGGTGTCAAATTTTAACCAAAATAATATTTTAATTACGCCGTGTCTGATCATTACTTGAACTCTATAACGCGGCGGCACGTGAAGTGGCAGCGTCGCGTTCGATTGCGCGTAATTACCATAGACTTTATAATTTGCAACGAACGCAAGAAAACAAAAAATAGCTAATATCTTTGTAAATAATCCACGAAAATTAAATTAAATGATTTATATAATTCTTTTATAATAAAAATAAGTCTGAAGTATTGCGCTTTTTTATAAACACCTTGTATATGAATCTTCTTTTTAGTAATACGATTACACGCATGTAATCTAAGAAAAGAATTTTTTTGAATTAATGAAGCAAACCTTAATAAAATATACATATGCCGTGGCAAATATTCAGCGAACGGAGTTGACTGCTATTTGGGAAGGAAATATTATCTAGTTAGGAAATATAAGGAATAGAGGTAAATGATGGACCACTGCACTCTTAAAATACAAGGTTTTACCACAAAACTGTATTCAAGCTAAGTAAATATCTTAAAAAAATTATGGTCAATAAACAAAATGTTATTTCAAGAAACAAAGACATTTACACCACTTTAACTTTAATAAAGGAACCAATCAGCAAATATCTATAAAAAGTCCAAGTTTTGATATGTTTAGAAGTAAAAATTACTTCAACATAATCAAAAATCAATTTCAATTTGATAAACCCATAGAATAATCAAAATAATTTAACCATTTTTGTGGTAATGCCTAAGGTAATAGAGATATGTTTGGAATAATATTTCAACCTGTTATGATACTTTTTCTTTCGAGTGTAAATATTACTTACTAATATTATTTTTTCAACTACTTTACTGAGGCTGACAATAACAGGAAGTGAACCCCGGGCTCTGAAGCATTACGGATAAGGATAAAATATGGCAGTGGATACAAAATGTCTGAAGCATAAAAGAGTTAGAGTTTCGTCATTAAATAAATCGCTGAAAATCTGAAAATGTTTTATTAATAGGTAGGTAATAGTTTTTTTTTAAAGAAATCACGGCTTTACTCACGTTTTAAGTGCTTTGCGTAACCGTCGTGTCGCCACCCCTTTCATTCGCCCCGATGATGGTCTTCGTAACAGCACGAAACTAGTCGGCAGATCCGACGTAATAAAACGTGAGTAAAGCCGTGTATTCTTCGTAATGAATTTATCTCGAGTAAGTTTTAATATTATAATAGTTTTTTCTCTGTGATTTCAATATTATTCCAAAACATATAAAATGAAAGTTTCGAAGATATGATAATCGATATGCGAGTATAATATTTTACATTTAACCGCTAGTTTGAGGACCACCATAAAATTACGTGGCGTTATTTTTATTTAAAAATTGAATAAGCACAGCCAAAATCTTGCGGTGGACTCGACGTTATTTTGTTCCTACGTGCGTACCTATTTAATTCACTTGGAAACCTCCAACACCTATCGGGTATCAAACAATAATGCTACCAAAATTCACCATTCTATCCCTACAGCCTCTGGTACACTCGTAGAGTAATCAATAGAGTACTTACTATGCTATAGTCTGTCCGTTCAAATGGTTTGCACGCTTTGACAAACCCACGCCGGCAGCCGACAAAAGTGTCGGCTCTCAGCAAAGGCGCTATCGGCAGCTAAAAAGACTCTGCACGCGCCGTACAGACGCAGTACTCGTTGATGCGTCAGGCGGAACGGCTGTTTAATTTTGTTACGCAGTGAGTGAAGTGCACGAATCAAATTATTTTTCTGACTGTCTACTCTATCGCTTACTCGAGCCCGTAGACCGTAGACAACTTACTATCTTACTAGTAAGTAGCAAAGTGAGTACTCTACCGTCTACTCTACCGTTTACTCTACGCGTGTACCGGAAACTTACTAGTCTCTAAATATTGTCAGTTCACTCGTACTCAACCTTTTCCAGTCATATTTTTTATAGCGAAGGCGGCAATTGTTGCTCATTGAAAATAAAAATGTTATTGCGTAACAGGTATGCTGTCATTCTTTATAACAATGATCAACAATGGCTACTTCCACCAAAAAGAATTTTTTTTCAGTGTTTTAGACAACTATTAATGAAGTTACGCCCCACTCGTTCTTTTTATCGCGTACTGTACACGCTTTGACTATAAATAATCAAAGTGTAACGTATTAATACGAACATTTAAATTAGTCATGTACTTAGTTTAGGTGAAAATTAATGTATTCGCGAATCTGGAAAAAGAGAAGAGTGCGTGTTTGTTCCTGTCACAATCTACAATGCATTTAGCCATAACTTCATATTATGTTGACGTTGATCATAAATAATTGGACATTATGGCGTTGAAAAACCATCACAATCTTCAAAACTTTTAAATAAGGTCCCGGATGTAACGATTATCATAATTTGGTTGGCGAAGGTTGAGTACAACTCCTTTAACCAGTTTACCTCTTTGGTGACAAACTCTGCACGTAATTTGGATCCATCTCATCAAGATCCTTCCCTTTGGTCTCCGGTACACAGCAGACTACAAAACAAAGTCCACCAACACTTATAGAGGCGTATAACCAAAATGCTCCGTGGAGACCTAAAGCCTGCTGGAAATCCACGAAAGTCTTCACACCAACAAACGCACAAAGATAGCTGAAAGCAGTAGCCATTGCACTCCCAAACGCCCTATACTCCAATGGAAATAACTCCCCAATCAAAAGCCACGATATCGGACTCATTCCTAAAGAAAATGCAATAGTAAATACCAAAACACAGAGTAAAGGTATCCAGTCGTTTTGACCTAACGTTTGGTGAAACATTACGTTCTGAATCCTCTGGTTACGATGGACTTCTTCATAATACGCGTAACTCCCAAATCCAGCCAAAGCCATTGACATCAATACTGAACTGACGATCAATAAAGGTAGTCTTCCAACTGTATCTATCAACAAACCTGATAGGCAAGACGCTAGTAACTGCACGAAGGACACAGCTATTGCTGCACCATGTGGATTCATACCACCAAAAGTCTTCCTGAATATCGGAACCGCGTAGAAAGAAAACGCATGAGCTCCTGAGAATCTCTGAAACATCATCAATCCACAAGTCACCAAAATAGGTCCAAGCAAACGATTCATAGTTCTCACATCTAAAGAATTTATAAATTGACTTCCAGACATCTGGCTTTGCCGTTGACTGAAGTTTTTACTGGCTAACACGTTGGTTCTAATTGTAGCTAATTCTTGAGCAACATCAGAGTTGGGTCCACGAAGCCAGAGGAGACTTTTATACGCCTCTTCGTCTTTTCCGATTAGTACGAGGTAGCTTGGTGTTTCTGGTATATACAGCACCGTGCAGAAGAGTAGTAAAGGAGCAGCGGATATGCATAAGGCGAGTTGTTGCCAGTCAAGGTAGGCGCCGATGGTGAAGCTGAAGAGGACGCCGAGATGGCCCACGATCTTGAGGACGGCGCTAAGACAGCCGCGGATGTCTGGCACGGATATTTCGCTGATGTACACCTGAAATCGAAAAAGAAACTAGATTAAGAACATTCTCGTTGGTAGTGGTTAAAAGGCAAGAACATCTGTGTCATATTAAAAAAATGTTTAAGGACCTCCTCCTTTTTTTCGTCGACAAAGTGATACGACTGACAAGTTGCAAAGAAAGGCTAGGAATAAAAAGAGGGAAGAAGTGTGCAGCCTAGGCATCGTCCTCATGCCTGTGCGACTCGCGAAAAGTGTGGGAACCACTCCCTCCTCCTCCGCTAAGACAACATGCAGCAAACTTGCAAGGAGAGGGTCGTCTCTGAGTGGTCTAGGTACGCGTTGGCAGGCGAGGCCCCTTCGGAGTTGATGTAGTGAGCGTATACTTACAGTTAGTTTTCTATACAAATAACACTGACCGCTCGAGGCGATGCGGTGCTGGTCGGATGCTGAATGACTCTAATAAGCAATGACCTTTACCATTGACAGCATCTGTGGCCTGCGACCCGAGGAGTTCAGATTCGCTCCCAGGCCAGGTCATAATGGAAAACGATCTTTTTCAAATTGGCCTAGGTCTTTCTTGGATGTTTATCTGTATAAGTATATTTTTGAAAAATATAGTTGTTATTGTTAAGTTAGTATCCTATGAGAAAAGTTTACATCTTAATGTGGAGCTAGCTCATCTATGTGATTTGTCTTTATTTGTCCTTATATATTTATTTATTATTTTTTTGTTATAAAGTTCCGGTTCAAAGGTAGGCCACGGATATAATTATATCTTGTTAGTTGACAAGTATATACAACCAAGTTATCCGCAACAACCAAGTAGTCCACTATCTATCTAATTTTTGGCATACATATAAGCCAATAAATAAAACAATGTATTCTTATATTTTCGCGATTGTTACACATTTAAATAAAATTATTTTAATACGGTTTTTATCGCGTTTATTACATTATTTATACACTTAACGTTTCGAGCACTTTACCGTGTTTGTGGTCGCAGGTAGACTAAGTTGACATTTGTCTAGTATTTTATAAGAACTGCAAAATCTACCGTCTAAAATATTTATTGATAACGTTCCGGATGTACGCAGTATTAGCTCACGGTGTCTGAAGGTCTTGCAGTCTTCTGCTTAGCTTGAGATTTGATTAAATTGATGACTGGATCCCAAGCTGGTGGTAACCGCCAACCATAAACGGGACGTAACGGGATATTAGATTTGACAGGTTACAAGATGTTGGAGTTTATAAAATTGACTGTGAGTGTGGTTAACATACATTGAGATGAGACGTGTGTTATGGGATACTAACTTAAACGTGGCCTTAAGGTTTTGCAGACCTGGGCTCTGTCTACCCTACATGGGAAAAAGACGTAATAGTAAGTATGTATGTATGTAACTCAACAATACTATATTTTATAATAGATTGATAAACATCCAAGACCCATGTCAATCTGAAATAGATAATTTTTCATCTTGACCTGACCGGGGAACGAACCTCACCATCCGTGTCCGCTAGGTGAACACTAACAACCGGTTGTTTTGGGAATCCTTGGGGGATACGTGAGACCAACAGTGGACTCTTTGCAGTTGATTGTTGATGATGATGACGGCAATAAAAAAGGTACTATAAAAACTCATTTTATACGAAACTTTCGTATGAACTTTGTTGAAAAGGCTTCTCTAGTACCACGCAAGCGACAGTCACATTTCCTGCTCTGTGGCAGATCCAGTTCAGAGCCAGTTGAAAAGATAATAAACTTGGAACCAGAGACAAAAGTTTAAATTCACTCAAATCTTTTCAGAACTACTTCCGCAGACAAAGTCAGAGATATTTTAACGAGTTAATTCACCATAAACTTTAAGACTGGGAATTCTAGTACAAGTTCTAGAGTTATAATGGACGCTGCTGGAGATAAAAGTTGAGAAATATTAGTTACTCTAAGTTCATACTCAATCGTGATGAGTATTTATTAAGTTTTAACATAGATAATAGTAAAAAAATAGATTTTATATTATATTTCAACAATTATTGTAGATAAATAAAAAGAATTATAAATTTAAATTTTATACGATTTTACTGTCAATAACCACTTCACCGATGTGAATAAAGACTAACTATTAGCGTTCAATTGATACTATACTTTATAACACCCCTCGTTCACTGCTAATCACTACATATTATAAAACAAACTCCTCTGCCGCGTCTGTCTGTCTGTTCGCGATAAACTCAAAAACTACTCCACGGATTTTCATACGGCTTTCACCAATAGATAGAGTGATTCACGAGGAAGGTTTTGAGGTATAATACATGCCCGGGCGCAGCCGGGTAGGGCTGCTAGTGTTATATATTTCAATGACCGCTTACTCAAAAGAACAATAAAAAAAATTGTTTGTTTTAAGAAAAAGTACTAAGTAATAAGTACAAACAAATAACATCTTACTTATATTAATTTCACAACAATACATGCAATATGTGTGCCACAGAAGCACAAAATATACTTAGGCTACAGCTCAGCACATTTCACTCGGAAAAAGCAACCGCTGATTAAAATAAATATTAAATTTAAATTAAATATATACGGACAAATCACACAGATTGAGCTAGCCCCAAAGTAAGTTCTTATGAAAGACTTGTGTTATGGGATACTAACTCAACGATACTATATTTTATAACAAATACATATATAGATAAACATCCAAGACCCAGGTCAATCTGAAAAAGATCGTTTTCCATCATGACCTGACCGGGGATCGAACCCGGGACCCCCGTGTCGCAGGCTGGCGTGGTAACCGCTGCGCCACGGAGCTCGTGATTTTCAGCTGCCACCCAATTCGACCGATCAAACGAGCGCAATTCAACATAATATTACTTTAAATTGAGTAAATGGTGCTCAATATAAATAGAAAGGAAAGTACAATATGAAATAAAAAAAAGATACTAGCAAAAGATTTAAACAATTGAAATCTGGAAGAACTAAAATTAAATATAAAAAATATTAGGTCTATAAAGGCGTTGGTTGGTGTCAACGCTAAAATATGTTTTATGTATGATTTCAAATTCCAGTTGGGGTTTGCCTCAGATGATTTTTCAAATTGATTTTAGTTGACTTTATGATATGAAATTGGTGTAGTTTGGTGTTGTAAATGATCGTGCTCATGAACGATTTGTAAAATTATTAATATGTAAAATACGGGTCACTCACGTATGAAGTCAGCTACAGGCCGACATGAGACGTTAACGTGAGATGTTAACATTAATAATGTTAACATCTCACGTTAGTTTTAATCAAAAAAAGATTTGTAAACTATTAAGAGTAGACTGCTAAATTGATTGGTATAGATTGGTTAACAGAAACCCCTCAGAGTCTATCAAAGATCATCCCATCTTTGATGGCTACTTGTTAAAACTGTACCGGACAATATTGTTAAATGATTTCTCATAAAACTAGAAATTGGTCATAATCAGAATCACTGAAACCGCGATGGAAGCCAAAATATAAAGAATGAGAAGTTTCCACTGTCACTAAACACTTGCCCAATCCACTTGACCAATATGAATCGTGACTAATAGCGTTTAATTAATCCTACTTTATAACATAATTTGTAACTTCGAACAAGAACTCCTTTTATTTTCATCATCTTATAAATAATTTTCATCGCTAACAAGTTTGACTTGAAGCAACTTCCCCGGTATTTCGGTAGAATGTCCAAACTTTCGGCGAGTTTTGGACTTTATCAATTATATGTGTAGGGTGTTCCCCGTCCCGGGATTAGGGGATAAGCATGATTATTTCATGGCGGAAAGTTTGGATGAGTTTCGTGTTTGTTGCTTGTTTTTCTTTATATTTATTTTATGTATGTTTCTTGCAACTTTGTTTACGAATATTGGCTGATAATATGCGACGTTTTTGTTGCCATTTAATTATTCACACTTGACTGAGCTTTATTAGATCAATATACCCCTGGAACACTCTACATAGAAAAATCATGGTTATAAATACTGATTTTAATTCTGAGGTATTTCGGGTACTGATAGTTTTACAGCTAATAGAATTATCCTGAATTTAAAAGACTTTAAAAAATCTTAATCTTAACTAATATTATAAGTGTAAAAGTGAGTTTGTTTATTTGTTTGTTTGTTACGCTTTCACGCCGTATCTACTGAACCGATCGTCTCGAAATTTTGCATAAAAATAGGACATGGGCTATATATCAAGCGGGCAAAGCCTCGGGTAACAGCTAGTATTAAAATATACTATCGGATTTGTCATGGTAAAACTTACATCAAAATTCATTCACTTATTTGATTTTAATATTTTTTTGCAAACGAGATACTTCGATTATGTTTATATTATGTTTTATTTCTGTTCTGTTGACTCCTTTGTATAAAAAAGAAGGTTTTTTTTACATCAATTACACGGGAAAAAGAAAAAAAAAAGAAAAATTGACGTGAATAATGTCCCAGCTTTCTTCAACTGATAGTCACAGCCGTAGGGTGTATGCGGGGCGTCCCTAAATTAGTTTCTTAGACCTTGATAAAGGCACGCGGGACTCGAAGCTTGCACAATAGGGTTATCTCACTGATAGGAGTTTGTATTACAAAACCAGGCTTAACTTAAGTTCAATAGAATTATAATATTTGCAGTATGAAAATAAGACGTTTTGAGTCATCATCATCATTGCTTTGCAGTGCCCAACAGGGTCCTTAAATGAGTGTGGAATCATACTATATTGTATAGTAGTCTGCATGTTATTTAAGGAGCAATAAAGTTTTGAGTATTGAGTATTGCTTTTAGCAATAAGACGGCCCATACATAGTGTAATTAATGATTTGTATTTTTTTTTCCTGGTGTACAAAAAAGTATTACTTACGTTACTTACTTACATCATGTCTTTTTTAGTCTCGGCCCTCAACACCGTTGTCCGTCAAACCAAAACAGCCCGTAAAAATGAACAACTTATCCTATGCGACCAACACTGGAAACTCATAAAAAGTCCACATTTTTCATACAAATCGCCGGGTTGGCCGAACACTTTTGTATTTTTTTGTTTACAGCTATTGGTCCCATAGGAAAAGTTGTTCATTCTGACGGGCTGATTTCATGGTTTGAGGGACAGCGGTGTTTCCCTAACAATAATCATCATCATCATCATCAGGTCTTTGTTAGTCTCTACTGCAGGAGCACGACCCTCTCTGTACTATCAGAGCTATATATTGGCCAAAGCGGTCATAGGATTTGGTCTACACACTCCACGCTGGCCAGCCGGGTTGGAGAGGTCTCTTCGGTGTTCATATGCTTTGTTTAGCTTTTTTCCTAAGTCGCCTTCTACGACATCAACGGGAAGACTTGGAGTGGTCCTATTTTACTCTGCCGGGTACAACACGGCCACCTAACACTGATACTTTAATCTAAATAACCTTTACCCTAATACGAGTACTATGGTATACAAACCTGAGAAAGCATCGTCAGAATGGAACAGCAGAATCCTCCAAGGAAGGCAGTGATGCACATCATTCTCACAGAAGTAGCCAGCACAGTCAGCAGCCAAGATAAACTGCAGGGGGCGGCAGCTAGCGACAGCACTCGGCGACGTCCGTGCCGCATTGCTGCGCCCCCAGCCATGCCACCGAAGAGGGCTCCTGGAACCAGAAACATAGAAAAATTTAAAAACAGAATATGGGAAAAAATATCCAAGATTGAACGAGCAGTTCTTGCTCTTCGTTCGAGTGCTCGTACAAAGAGCAAAGAACTGCTGGTTCAAATCTCGCACAAAGAGTAAAGAATGATGCTCAAATCTCGTACAAAGAGAACGAACTGATTGGCTCGTTTTTCCAATTGTTAAGGGTATCATCCTTAAGAAAGTATCCTAGCAGTATTTTTTCGGTTTCAATACAATTGTATTTTTCTATTTTCTCGCTGAAAAATTGATTCTAGAGGCACAATTCTTTTTTCATAAAATCTAGTACTAAAAAAGGTATGCTCCTATTTTTTATTTTTTCCAAAAAACTGGTTTTGAAAATATTTTTTTTTCTTTTAATAGTTATTTTTTATTTTTTCCAAAAAACTGTTTTTGAAAATAGAGAAATACATTTGTATGGAAAACAGACAGCTAGGATACCCTCTTAACTCCCCGCTCGGCGGCGGCAAGTATGGCATCGGGTAAGCGCGCGCTGCCTCGCGAACTGCTACTTTCTCATCCCAAATCGATTCGAGCAAATAGCATCCCAAATACCGATAAGCCAAAAAACTGCGCTCACCAACCCGTCTACCAAGCGTGGTGAGAGGAAAGCCCATGTCCAGCAGTGGTCTATATGCGGCTGAAACGAACTGGTAGTGGAAACTTTTTTTTAAAACGGCAAACGAGCTTGTGGGTCACCTGATGGTAAGTGATCACCGGTACCCATGGATAACTGCAACACCAGGCTTGTAACAAGAGCAATTCTGGCCTTTTAGTTTTCCCTTTTTTCCATTTTTAGGACCCCTCGACTGTGAGAGCCGGAGGCCTATCCCTCGGATAGACCTCCGGGGAGATGGGCCTCTGGTTTTCACACTCACCGAACGAAGCATAGAAGCCTACGAATGAGTAATAAGACTTATTACTTATTCGTAGATAGAAGCGGTAAAGTTACTACTCAAACGTCGATTTTCTGTGAGAGTGTGGTACTTCCCCGGACAAACGTAGCGTGGCTCTACCACAACTAAGCTCTGGCACCTACCCACTACTCTTAGGTCCTTTACACACACCACCAATAGTTGATGCATGCAACCCTTGCCGATATTATTGCATCCTTTGAGGTTGAAAATCACAGCTCAAGTGCATGAAACATCGACTTTCGAAAGTCGAGCCTGAATCAATTCAATATGAAAAAAACTTTTGACTATACAACGTGGAAGGGACATCTCCGTAATAAATCGATTCACGGTCTATACTACATCATTATATAAAGTGAAATTAAAATAACAGCCAAATAATTAAGCAAAATTAAAACTAATATTGTGGCGCCCCCTAGTGAGTTACAGCCATGACACCTGTCTAAGAACATGAACTCATCAAACACAAACCCGTTATTGAAAACCGCATCAAAATCGGATCATTCGTTTAGAAGATAGGTGGGAACATTACTTTACACAAACAAACAAACATCTATCACCCTAAACACATATTCCTGCTCCGTTCCGTCGTGGGTAAAAAACTAAAATAAATTTCGGCATTTCCATACAAAAGTGTGCAGCCGCCCGGGCGATTTGTATGGGAACGTCGATTTTCGTTTGGTTTTTTTACTGTAATTTTAATTTTATTATAATAAAATGCCCGTGGTTTGATTTATTACGGTATGTTCCTTCCACTTTGTATACTCAAACAAATAATTACTCCTGAAACATAAACCTAGTAATAATACCTGTAATTATTATATTTGACATGGTTTTTCTATTTCAACACGGGAAACACATTAAGAAATCGATACGACAAACGAACGCATCGCGTGACTTCGTTATGGGACACATTGATGCTTGCGCTTCATATTACCATAGTAAATGACCTGGTTTACCTATATTAGGCATAGATTTTAAAAAAAGCCGTCTTATTAGGTACTTATTCGCCGTGTGGTTCCCGGCAGAGTAGAACTGGAACACTCCAAGTCTCTCCATGGATGTCGTAGAAGGCGACTTAAGAGTCGCCTGAAAGCGCATGTCTCCATACAAACGGAAAAAGGGAATTGTGGCAATATTTGATAAGTTTATGGCAAAATTAAGCATCCAATCAATTAATCTCATTATAATCTACGTACGTTTCTATACAGTTTGGTTAAATTATCAAATGTTTGAGAATTATACGCCTCTCAAGATTTCCATACAAATTTGAAAAAGCCTGTAATTCTCAAACCATTGGCATTTAACCAAGCTGTATAGGAACGTACGTAGATTATAATGAGATTAATTGATTAAATGCTTAATTTTACTCCAAAATTATCAAATATTGCCACAATACCCTTTTTCCGTTTGTATGAAGACATGCGCTTCCAGGCGACTCTTAAGAAACACAACCTCAACAAAGCTTATAAACATCAATGATGCCTCTCCAACCCAGCTGGCCAGCGTGGAGAGTGTAAGTCAAATCCTCTGACTGCTCTGGTTGTACAGAGCGTCGTGCTCTTGCAGTGCAGACTAAAAAAATAAGACCTAATGTTAAGATGAGCTCCGTGGCGCAGCGGTTACCACGCCAGCCTGCGACACGGGGGTCCCGGGTTCGATCCCCGGTCAGGTCATGATGGAAAACGATCTTTTTCAGATTGACCTGGGTCTTGGATGTTTGTCTATATAGGTATGTATTTGTTATAAAATATAGTATCATTGAGTTAGTATCCCATAACACAAGTCCTTCTTAAGAACTTACTTTGGGGCTAGCTCAATCTGTGTGATTTGTCCGTATATATTTATATTTATTTATATTATATTTATTAATGATGTGAAAGGCTTTTTGTAATAGAAGCATAGATGAAAAATTCTTTGTACAAAAGCGAATGAAATCGAAAGAAAAATATCAAAATGTGTCGTCCGCGAATCTGCTGCTGACCATTACACCACCAACGCTCATAATCACAGAACTGAAATATTCATACTTACATTTCATTTAGTAATGAATGAAATAACTTAAATTTATTTTGATTATTATAAGCATTATAAGCTAATTATAAAGAAAATTGTGTTAAAATGTGCGTCGGCCGGGAATCGAACCCGGATCAACTGCTTGGAAGGCAACTATGCTGACCATTACACCACCAACGCTCATGGTATGCTAGAGATTTTCTTATACCAGTAGTAAAAAATTCATTTGTTTACACAAGTGTCGACGATCACAAACGTTTTTAATTTCACACTACGATACCAAGGCTTGTACTAAGGCTATTCGTATAATTATGTAGTTTTCAACACATGGAATTCATCCATATAAGAATAATCAAGATAGACCCTAACAAAGGTTACAGTGACGCAAATATCAATGCATCCAAACGTATCGCGATATAAGCTCACGTAAAGCGCACATCGATATAAGAAATGCATGCAACTTTTCCTACTCTTTCCCCGAACAGGGGAAATATAGGCATTCAAACTCTTCCTATTTATGCCACACGCATGTCATGTAAGAAGTAGGCGTCACCTGTAATATTCTCAGCGCCTGTTCTATTTTTTTCTATTTTTTACTTGTGGTAGAGCCTCGCTACCGGCGAAAATCACTTTTGCTAGTAGCATGAATGGGCCGGCTCGTCCGGGGAAGTACCACACTCTCACAGAAAATCGACGTTTGAGTAGTAGCTGTCCATGGGCAGCGGTGATCACTTACCATCAGGTGACCCGCTTGCTCGTTTGCCGTCCTATGACATAAAAAAAAAAAAAAAAAAAAAAAAAATTTATTCTTAGGTTCATCTTGCAATCATGTAGTCTAAAATTATGCCAGCCACAAAAATTGTTGGTCGGTTAGTTAAAAGTCCCATCTTGTCACGTGGACTCCAGGAATACAATGTCGCAGCCTTTGCTGAGGCCCGTGAAGAATGTGTTATTATATAATGCAAACCAAGTTCGTGAAGCAAGCCTTTGCCAAGACCCACGGAGAGTGTTGTAATTATATAATGCATACCCAATTGTGCAAAGATGCCTCGCTCTAACCCTTAAAGCTACTAGTTCATGGGCTATAAAGAGCAAAAAATACAGAAGGGAGTAGGGCCAGCCACGAAGTCTTGTCACGTTGATTCCGGGAACTTGAATACAATGCGACGGCAAAAGTGTTGTAGCCTTTGGCGAGGCCCATGGCGAATGTGTTATTATAGAATGCATTCTTAAATCTACTAGCTCATGGTCTGTAAAGAGCAAAAATAAATAGCAATAAAAGGCCTACCTAAGAAGAAAAGCGAGGCCAGCCTCGAAACTTGTTGATCGGTTAGCCGGAAGTCCCTTCTCGTTGCGTTGGCCCCAGGTCCTTGGAGAGAGGCGATGGCAGGAAAGCAATATCTCTTACTAAGTCCCGCAAATAAAGTAGGTAGTAATTATAGATACCAACTTGGTGAGCAGGACAGAACCCACATTAGCCTACTTTTATTTAGAGAAAAACTTGAAAGAGAAGTCATAACAATTTCCTTCTTGGAAATAAGAACGAAAATTAGCCCCTTATTGTCGCGTTATCTCATAGAAGTATGAATCGATTTTTTTTAATCTATGCGTTATCTTTAGAAACTTAGGCAAATGCGTTGCAGCTCAAATAGCACGCAGAGTGATGTAGCCTTTGGCGAGGCCCGTGGCGAACGTATTATATAGAATGAAATACCAAGATTGTGAAGGAGTCGCGCTCGTTTCCTTAAATCTAGTTGCTCATGAGCTATAAAGAGCAAAAAGACAAAGAAATAAAATTCATACCTAAGAAGGAAAGCGAGACCCGTTACTGTGTTTGCTGAAAGCCCCGTCTTGTCACCTAAGTTCCAGGAACTGTAATACAATACTATAGCAGTTGTGCCTTTGCCGAGACGCGCGGAGAATGTGCTGTTCCTGTTATAGAATGTATACCAAACTCCTTCAGGAACCTCGCTCGTATCCTGATATCTAGTATCTCATGGGATATAAAAAGCAAAAAAAAAGAGAGGCATACCTAAAAAGGAAAGCAAGGCCTGCCACGAAGCCTGTTGATCAGTTAGTTCGTCCGTCCGTAACGTCCTGGGGCCAACGCCACGAGAAGGGACTTCCCTTCTTGTGGCGTTGGCCCCAGGACGTTTGAGAGAGGGATGATAGGAAAGCGTATCTCTTGCTGAGTCCCGCAAAGAAAGTAGTGATTATAGAATGTATATCAATTTGGCGAGCAGGAAATGCCCTAGCCTTCTTTGATTTAGCAAACAACGTGAAAGAAAAGGCATAAGAATTTCTTTCTTAGAAATAAGAAAGAAAACAAGCCCCTTATCATAGATTTAAAAAAAAAATCGTGTCTCCCCCTTATTCTTGTTATCTTCAAAAACTTAGGTAAATGCGTTGGCAGCCCAAGTAGTATACCGTGTCTTGTAGCTTTAGGCGAGGCTCGTGGAGAATGTGCTATATAAATTGCATACCAAATTTGCCTGAAGGAGCCTCGTTCATCGTAAATCTACCAATTCAAGGTCTCTAAAGAGCAAAGGGATAAAGAAACAAATATCATACCTAAGAAGGAAAGCGAGGCCAGCCACGAAGCCTGTTGATCGGTTAGCTGAAAGTCCCTTCTCGTGGCGTTGGCCCCAGGTCCTTGGAGAGAGGCAATGGCAGGCGAACTGTACCCCTTGCCGAGTCCTGCTGAGAACGGGGCTAGGGAGACTGCTAGCGCCGCTAGGACCTGAAATAACAAGGGTTACTTTAGTGTAATAAGTATAGGTTAAAAGGTCAGGGGTATCATCCTCAACTGCCTGTCTGGTGGTTTTGTTGTTTTTCGTATGTGTAAGTGGCCAACACTGGTGTCAGATTTTTCAAACTGCCTTATCATTTTCGACCTCATGTATGTATGTAAGTTTATTATTGAACCATAACTGCTAAAGGCCAAACGGATTTGGACGTAGGTATTGGGATTGGGATATCATTAGAACCCTTACAACCAAGTGACATAGGCTAAAAATTATTGTCCAAGGCAGATGCTTCGCTTTATCGTAGTCACAGGTTCAAGTCCTGCTCTTGCGAAACACAGAATACTAGCTGCCCTCCCCGGCTGCGCCCGGGAATGATAATACTTATACATTCCTCACGAATCACTTTTTTTCTGTCTGTTGTTGTTTTTCGTGTGTGTAAGTGGCCAACACTGGCGTCAGATTTTTCAAGCTGCCTAACGGCATCTGACATAGCTTAACGACTGCCATCAACGATGACAGCCGGGACCAACGGCTTAACGTGCCTTCCGAAGCACGCAGGATCTCGAGATATTTTTATGCCACTTGCGGTCACCCATCCAAGTAGGGACTGCACCAGGGGTTGCTTAACATACGTAAGCGCTCATAGAGCTCACACCCACTAAACCATCGGGCTCACAGAACACAGAAAGACGTGTGTTCTGTGATCGGGCTCCTCTGTCTGGTGGTTGCAGGTAGGCACTAGGCACCAACCCATTTGTCAAGCGTGGTGAGTATAGCAAAACACACCTATGATGAGATCCTTGGAGGAGGCCCATATCCAGCAGTGATCTTCTTACGGCTGAAATGACGATGACTTTAGTGTAATTGAAAAGTGACTGATTTTGTGCTTTTAATATGACGTTTAGCTAGAATTGTGCTTAAGAGTCGCCTCGACGCGCATGTCTCCATACAAACGGAAAAAGGGAATTGTGGCAATATTTGATAATTTTGGAGTAAAATTACGCATCCAATCAATTACTCTCATTATAATCTACGTAGGTATGTTCCTATACAGTTTGGTTAAATTATCAATAGTTTGAGAATTATACATACACCTCTCAAGATTTCCATACAAATTTGAAAAGGCTTGTAATTCTCAAACCATTGGTATTTTAACCAAGCTGTATAGGAACGTACGTAGATTATAAAGAGATTAATTTATTAAATGCTTAATTTTACTCCAAAATTATCATAATATTGCCACAACAGAGACATGCGCGTCCAGGCGACTTTCGGAGGCGCGTGTCGTTTGGGAGCGCTACGAGCGTCTCATAAAGCGTTTAAAACCGTTAAGAAAATATAAATTCACCTATTCTCTCGGCAACTCTTAAAATTTGCAGAGCAAGAGCAAGAACTAACACATCTTGAGTTTTATTTCTACGATGATGTTTAATATTCAGTTATTTTTTTCGGATGTAATGTCACCAAGAGCTGCAATTTTTCTGAAGATGTAACAGCATAACAAGGGCCCTTTAAGGAATAACTCCGCCTTTGTATAAATGCATTATATTTTTTTGTTATTATTTACTTTAGTGCTAAGGATTTATACAATCAAGAAATCACAAACAAACAAACCAACTCCCTTATTTGTTTCCTATGTTACATCGGACACAAACAACATAATAAAACCCTAATCTACGTCATAATTTCGAACCTTCCCCACATTATTCATCCACCTTTATGCATCCTTCAACCCCTTCATAAACACCTACCTTCCCTCCATAAAAAACACGTAAACCTTAAAATTTCAGACCCTACCGAGGTATAAAAGTAGGTAAGTGATTCCTGGGCACGTCCCCATTTCGGGGAGATGGATGGACAAACACATTCAGTGTGTGAGGAGACGTCGTTCTTGAGACCTTTTAGGAAATAAGTGGCATTTTGGAAATTTAAAGGGAAATTTTAGTCGAAACTCGTAGTACGACATACATAGGCACGTAGTATCACGACTTAATCCCTTACGGGGTAAACAGAGCCTAAGGCCGTAAGACCGAAAGGCCACGTTTGGCACGTTGATGGGCTTAAAGGTGGAATACGAAATCGAAATAGTGATGGGTCGCTATCCGCACTGTGTATTAACATGATTCCTTCGGCCAGTTTCTACGGCCTGCGCGGGACGAGAAGCTGGTACATTTTACGTTATTCACTTTTCTCCTAGACCACCATCGTAGATTCAATTCTTAAAGGTGGGAATAACAATTTGCTACCAATCAGAAAGCAGTGATGCCTTTAAACTTCGAGCAACACAGCCTCCGTACCGGACGGAAGGCCGTGTTGCTCGAAGCCTTTAAATTAAGTATCTCGACTTACATAAAAATTCGAAGATTTGTGCGAACTTGCAATGAAAATCCCTAATTTTAAAATTTGTTATAAAGAGAAATATAAACGATTTCTGTAAAGTCGGCAACGGTTTCGTAACGCTTAAAAACTGAATAATATCTTCATCTATGTTATTCTTATATTATACATATATATATTATACTTCATTGGTTTCCTGCGACGAAAGATTACAAAAGATAAATGCCTAAAGACAATAAAATTCACCTACATCTGGGGACAATATTCTTAAAAGGGCAACACTGTCGGGTTTTGGAATGGAAAAATAGAACATGTAATCCCACCTTTATTTGCACAATGTGTTTAACAATCAAACTAGTTATTAAGTTATCATTATTTTATTAGTTTTCCTTTTTTTATGTCATAATAATAAATAAATAGGTAGAAACACATTAACCTTATTCATGCATGAAATCAGGAGAACCCGAAACCGGCGAGCATGTATGAAAAGAGTGATGGATGTAGATGAAGCGAAAGAGTTTTGTAAGGATCGTAGCAAGTGGCGGTCCTTGGTCTCTGCCTACCCCCATGGGAAAGAGGCGTGATAGTATGGTTGTATGTATGTATGCATGAAATTTTAACAGGCACTAAAATCATTAACACGTGACTTTAGTGTCTGTTGATGTTTCATATGTGTTTATCTCGGACATGACATGACTAATTTTTCATCAAAACGACAATACACGGTATTGAAATGATTTCACTAAATTTTACCCATAAACTTTGATGAAAAGAATTTGATTTGAAGTATTGATTGAATTGATTGGAACAAAATGTAGTCATGTTTATCATTCAAGGCAAGCCACGACATCAACTTTTCTATTAAATTTAATAAAGAAACTCTGTAAAGTATATATACCTACTTATAGGGCTTTGAAGCACGTAACAAAGTAATCTTTCAAAATTAAAAACTTAAGCTCAATAAATTACTTCTATTCAGACTTTTTATAGACGACGTAAAAGAAAATTAAATTTTTTCCCAAATATTAACTCTTAGAAGTGACCTTCAAGAAGCCTTAGATTATATAAAATCTAGATTTTTTTAGCTTTAAAGCGTAGAAAAAAATTATTTCCAATTCATTGTTTGTTTGCTTTTCGTGTGTGTGTAAGTGGCCAACACTGGTGTCAGATTTGTCAAGCTGCCTAGAGGCATCTGACAGCTTAACGAATGCTATTAAAGATAACAGCCGGGACCGACGGCTTAGCGTGCCTTCCGAAGCACGGAGGATGTCGAGATATTTTATGCCACTTGTGGTCACGCATCCAAGGGGCTGCGCCCGGGGTTGCTTAACATTGGGAAGCGCTAATAGTGCTCATGCCCACCACTTATATTAATACCTAACCCATAGCACTCCTTTTTGGAAAGTCGGGTAAGACTAACTAAATAGGCAGACCTCTCCTTATGCTTTCGCTAAATTAATTTCTCCAGTGCGGAATTATGCAAAAAGCATTTACTTATTAAAAGCAAATATTTAGCTATCACGGCGAGTAAGCTGAGTGGTTCTTAGCCGTAATGGGTCCTTCAGAACCATTCATTAAGGATTGAATTATAATTTTAACCACAACAAACTTAAAGGGAAGCATTTAAGAGGTCCAGTGTTGAATCCTAATTTAAATAAATGATAGAAAACGGATATAACATTTAAAAAAATATTCTGCTAGGTCCTGGATTATTTCAAACTATTTAATTAACTACTTTTTACTATTTAAAGAAGGAAAATGAAGCGGTTCTTAGGGTTTTTGTCAAAAACGGCCACATTTAGCCACTTGTAGCCAGCAAAAGCTTTCTATCAAGTGGGCCGTATGCCTGTTTTAATTTCAATTTAACCAATATTTTTTGGCATAATATTTATAAATTGTATTTCGGTTTTAGTTTAGCAAGTTTACGCTAACGCGGATTAACGTCATCTAGTGACGATTCGAAAAAAAACTCTACAGCAGCGCCATCGTCTAACTATGCAGCCTACCTTGCAGCAGGCATTATTTGGTTCAATATTTCTGTATGAGTTGGCAATATATTCGTTAAGTAGTATTATATATTTTTTGCCTCGACCAACTTTTACTATTTGTGCAGGAAGAGCTTCATCTTATACTTTCTACGTTTCCTATTTCCAAAACAAGCATGGTAGGAAATAAAAAATTGTGTTAAAATAGCAATATGTCAAATCGTTTGTTTGTTTGTGATATCTTTATTATGCATTGAAAAAAAAGAAATCAAAAATCGCTTTGATGTTCACTACGCGATTATTTTTGAGCTTCGTCTGATATTTAAACAACATTGCTTGTTTCTTCAGTCGGTCTGTTAAAATGGCAGCTGCAATGTTGTCAAAATATCAGACGAATCTCATAAATAATCGCGGTGTATCTCGTAGTGAACATAATAGACATACAGATAAAGGCGTACTTATCCCAAGACGGCATCTCTTCCAGTCAACGAGCGAATGATTGAGAGGAAAACTCAATTAAGGGGTTTGTAATACATCATCCATTGGCTTATGCTCATTAGCTGGCTTAACGCTCCCCATTCTGCCGGACCGGCAATTTACCCGGATTTCCAGTTTACTTGTTTATATATTTTTATACAACTGAGTTGGCAAACAGGCATACGACAAACCGGTAACCGTATGGACGTCACTATTTAAGAGGGTATACTAGCAGTGCGTTTTCCATACAAATGTATTTCTCTATTTTCTCGCTGAAAACTGATTCTAGAGCCACAATTCTTTTTACATACAATCTATTACTAAAATAGGTATGTCCATATGTTTAATTTTTTTAGAAGTTATACCAAAAAAACTGTTTTTCTACATTTTTTTTTCTTTTAACCAAGTTTTTAGAAAAAAATTAAACATATGGACATACCTATTTTAGTAATAGATTGTATGTAAAAAGAATTGTGCCTCTAGAAGCAGTTTTCAGCGAGAAAATAGAGAAATACATTTGTATGGAAACCATATTGAAAAAATAATGCAAGTATATACGCTCTTAAGTCCACTGTTTTACATAACTCTGAGGAGACAAAATAAATTTACTTTGAAACCATGAAGCTTTGAGTAATGACTGGTTCGAAGGTGGTCAGACCATGCATTCATCTTCAACTGCCTGTCCGGTAGTTGCAAGTGGAATTTTTCCCGTGCTATACGGAGAGACAGCGACGGCTTAACAATACGGTCTCGTTTCGGGTAGGAACCCTAAACAGCAGTACCAATAAAAATATGTTGTCGATTACAGTTTGTTTTGTGACATACGGACAAATAGTAAAGGCTTAATAGTATTGTCTCATTTCGGTAAGGCTAACCAGCAGGCCGATTTGCTAACTCAGTGTACAACGATTTGATTGTCACTTTAGCATCCATTACGGTTTTCATATCATAAATAAAAATAGTCATTCATACCGAAGCCGTAATGAACATTGAAGTTACCATGAAAATGATGTACACCGTAGTTGTCAAAAGTTAGCAAATAGGCCAGCTGCAGTAGTATTAATATAAATATTTCAGCTCGTAATACATCATCCATTGGCTGGAGCTCATTAGGCTTAGCGGGCTCAGGGGGCTTAGCGCACAGTCCGTCTGATCTGCGATTTACCCGGATTTCCTTGTTTATGTTGCTTTTGTTTCCTTATTAACCTTTTGACTGATGATTTTTCCCAATTTCCCCGCCACTTCTTCCGCGTAAAACTTTACCTCCCTATTGCACCCTCTTAGGGTATAACTTCTAAAAATCTTAGTGCTCACTGACCTTTATCATAAAAAATAATATAAAATAAATATGGACAAATCACACAGATTGAGCTCGCCCTACAGTAAGTTGTGAACTTGTGTCGTAGGATACTAAGTCAACAATTCTTTATTCTATAAAAGATACTTATATAGGTAAACAAGACCCAGGCCAATCTGAAAAATGTCGTTTTCTTTCATGACTTGGCCGGGAATCGCACCCGAGTCCTCTCCTGTCGCAGGCTAGCGAGCCACTGCACCATCAAACCCCTGTACCTCCACTCCAACGTCCCGGCAACTATAGTTGCCATATTTTTTTCCCGTCTAACGTCCCTGGCCACTCTGGTTGCCAGTGCCGAGCACGCTTGTTTTAAAAAGATAATTATTGAAAATTTCGCAACGCTTGCGATTTTTTTTGCGCTCGCCGGGACGTTGAGGTGTCAAAATACGCGAGCGGGCGGACATAGAGCGGTACAGCTATCGGTTGTACATTGATATTCAGCGTGTGAATTGGGCCTCGAAATACTCTTAAAAGGGTTGTTCAAACCGTAAATATGAACAACTTTTCCTATGGGACCAATGCTGGAAATCTGAAAAGCAATAAAAAGCATTTTCGATTATGTTATCTCATCATCAGTTGCCAGCATTTGTTCATATTTACGGGCTGAATCACTCCTTAAAGGGTTCAAAATGATCAATATTTTATCGTGTATATATTTATTTGTGTGTAAAGCTTTTAAACCTCAAAGAGACCTCTCCAACCCGTCTGGCCAGCGTGGAGAGTGTAGGCCAAATCCTCTGAGTACTTAGGCTAGTATATGGCTCTGGTAGTATAGAGAGGGTCGTGCTCCTGCAGAGGAGACTAGACTAGAAAGACCTGATGATGATGATATATTTATTATTTTGGTAGGTATGACTAGTAGGTATAAAACTTAATCAAAATAAAGCTTTAAGCTTTAAAATGAAGTAAAACTCACATTATTTAATCCCGGTTCTCCTGACATCAAACCGCTTTAGTGCCTTTGTTCCTACGTAAATACAGACAAACAAACACACGACGGCTGCGGTCGCAAGGGAGGAAGTCTGTTTATTACAAATTAAAGACACCATAGAAAAATAACTTGTGCTCTTAAATCAGTTGATATGATTGTGTTGGTCCCTATTGTACGAAAATCTATTTACTGGTATCAAATGTAATTGGGATTGGTCAATTTAGTGTGAATAGGGGTTTTACTATGGTAAAGTCCAGTATTTCTATTTAGGAGTCTATGGGACTCATAGTTAAAATTTCGAGGACTATTGGATTATACACAGTATTTTTTTATACCAACCAAGCTGATGGTCAGTTCAGTCTAATCAGTCACTGATTAATTTTGCATGATATTTGCTTAAAATGAATAGAGTAGGTATATTGATATAATTTTGAATAGAGTCATCATCATCATCATCAGGTCTTCCCAGTCTCCACTGCAGGAACACGACCCTTTGAATAGAGTACCTATTGTAAATTACAAACAGATTGTAAATTGTAATGGGAAAGGTTTATTATTCAAATCTTGATTGCCGTGATATAGGTACCATCTATATCACGCCAATTGAGATTTAAAAGCGGATCTCTCAGATGGTCCATGATTACAATATTTAGACTACGGCTACAATTTTTTTGTGCAAACTAGATAGGCAGTCAATTCCATGATTTCCATATTTTATGCTTGCGGTCTCGGTGCGCACATGTCAATTTTATGTGGAAAACGGGAAAATGTATTGAATTGGTTTGGAGCGAAGTATTTCTGCGATTTGTGCAGATAAGTAATCAAAATGATTTTGTCTTTTGGAAATCGATAAAGAGAATACAATTTTTTTCTTATTTATTTTGAACTTGCTATTACCCGCGGCTTTGCCTGCGTAATATTTAGATTATGTCCTTTTCGGTATCTTAACTTATGAGCATGCAAAATTTTATGATTACCGGTTCAGTAGATACGGCGTGAAAGCGTAACAAACAAACTCACTTTCTCATTTATTATATTAGTTAAGAAGTTAGAATTAGGATGGTCATCATCATCATCATCATCAGGTCCTTGTTAGTCTCCACTGCAGGAGCACGACCCTCTCTGTACTGCCAAAGCCATTATATTGGCCAGAGCAGTCGGAGGATTCGGCCTACACTCTCCACGCTGGCCAGACGGGTTGGAGAGGTTTCTTTGATGTTTATAGCTTTGTTTCGCTTGTGTTTCCTAAGTCGCCTTCTACGACGTCCACGGGAAGACTTGGAGTGGTCCTATTCTACTCTGCCGGAAACCACACGGCATAGGATGGTAATAGGTAGCTATTACATGGAAAGACGATCTTTGAAAAGAAGTTGAAAAGAGACGCGTGGAAGATGATGGGGAGACCTTTGTCCAGCTGTGGGACAAGTGCTTTATAATAGATACTTATATAGATATATACCTATCCAATACCCAGGCGACTCTGAAAAAGATAGTTTTTCATCATGACCTAGCCGAGGATCGAATACGGGATCCCTCGTATCACAGGCTGGCGTATAAACCACTGCGCCATGGAAGCTGTCAATAGAAAGAATAGCATTCTGACAAAGACACACCGTTGACAAATTACTCGCACAATAGAATAAAATCGATGTCGCTGACAAAGGAAGAATTATTGAAAGTCACCAATTTTCCATTGTCCGAAATGAGGCGCAAATAATTTGTTATTTCGCGCCGAATACACCGAAATTCTGAAATTTTGCTCAAAAGCCGACTTAAATTAGCGTAACAAATGTTGGGTTTACGAATATTCTGTTTCATTATACAAGCAATTTTCCCGCGACTTTGTACGCGTTAAATAAAGCCTATATCACTAGCAGATAAATAAGCTTTTTATAAATTAAAGAATTTGGAAAATCGGTCTAGCAGTTTCGAGAGCCTATTGCAAGCAATCAAACCTTTTCTATTCATTATTAGTATAGATATAAAACAATTTTATATATAGATATAGATTTTAGTATTAATAATAAATTACTATCTTATTATTAAAATTATAGATGAATACATTCTGCCAAAGACATCGTTGACAAATTACTCGCACAATAGAATAAAATCGATGTCGCAGACAAAGGAAGAATTACTGAAAGTCACCAATTTTCCATTGTCTGAAATGAGGTGAAAATAATTGTTATTTCGCGCCGAACTCACTGTATTACAAAAATTACGAAAAAGGCGACTTCAAATGACAAAACATTTGGTTTAGTTCTTGCCTCAAATTTAATATTGTTTGAACACGTAAAAATAAATTCGACTTCGTTTGACAACACTTTTTGCTCTATATAAACTGTATAAAACCAAGACGTGTACGTAATGCGTAGGGATATAGAACCAAACACGTAGAGGTCCTTTATACAAATTGATGACATGTAGGCTCCTGCCAAATCCATTCAATAATATTTAGCTAGCCAGTCAATTAGTGTAGAAGAATCAATTATTTTTTTAACTCTACATTGGCCCTATTGGGTAAGTTGTTCAAATAGGCATGTTGAGTCCTTGTAGCGTCCAAAACAATCAATATTATACCGTGAATATCTACTACTCGTAGTTCGTTACGAACTTGGACCCCGCGAATATTTATTCTTAAATATCTCATGAACTACTTTATTGACTTTGATGCCTTAGAACTAGATTATTTTAAAATTATACCTACATACGTTTTAAATTTCATCTCATGTGGAGCAACGGTTCGAAATTTATCGCAAAAAAAACATGTCTACATACATAAATACATACATATATACACGTCAGGTCAGCATTGAGTTTTGGGCCAAATCTTTTGTACTGTTAGGCTAAATATGGCTTTGCTGCATTGGAGACTAAAAAACCTGATGATGATGATGATGATACATACGAAAAATGTTTATTCTTAATACTAACAGGACTAAGCTCCATAGAAACGTCAGTGGTCATAAATAAGTAAAATGTTTGTGCTAAGTCTCTTAATTATGTGTTTTAAACACATAATCAAGCGCGTGAATTTAAAAAAGAATAAAAAATGTGTTTTGCCCCAACTTGACTTGAAGAACTTGCTCGTTTTGCTCGCTTGGTCTCGGTCAATAACCTTTTTAACTCAAACAAACTTTCCAAGCTTTTAATTTGAAAGTTTAGGGTTGTTTACTGACCCGTAATGCGGGTCAAACTAAGTTCACGTGATCACGCGGCGTGCCTTTGTTTGATGATCTCGTTGTACGGATTGGAAATTCTTGCTCAGTTGCTTCAGTAGTTAAAGTTTTGCAAATAAACATATAGGTATACAAGTTCACTCTGGCATACGTTTGTGGCTTTAACTATATACTCTCTAGACAACGTCATGCCTTTATTTCAATGATTGAAAAACTGGCCAATTTTTCAATGCTTGTGTGCGTGACAGCTCTGTGTTACCACACCCGTCCTGTGAATTTATGCCCTCAAAATCCGTCAAATTGGTAGCTGTGTGTGCGCGACCGACTATCAGTTGGACACTAGTTTTTTCTACGCTTTTAGGCTAATAGAGTCTATCTAGGCTTTGTATAATATAAGGTTATATATATAAGGTTTGTGGCTCTGTGATCTGTAGACCTCGCGGGTCTGTCTTTGAGCAAAGACAATAATTATAATACTAACTTTGGAGTAACTAACTTTTTTGAGGAGCCCGATGGTCCAGTGGGTGTGAGCTCTATGAGCGCTTACGTATGTTAAGCAACCCCTGGTGCAGTCCCTACTTGGATGGGTGACCGCAAGTTGCATAAAAATATCTCGAGCACCTCCGTGCTTCGGAAGGCACGTTAAGCCGTTGGTCCCGGCTGTCATCGTTGATGGCAGTCGTTAAGCTATGTCAGATGCCTTATAAAGCAGCTTGAATAATCTGACACCAGTGTTGGCCACTTACACATACGAGAAACAAACAAAACTAACTTTGGGTAAGTATATTAAAATTAAATAAATGTTTACCTCGCTAGCTTTTAATTTGAAAGTTTAGGATTGTTTACTGACCGGTTATGCGGGTCAAACTAAGTTCACGTGATTGCTCGGGGTGACTTTATATTATAATCACCGATTGAAAATTCTTTCTCAATTGCTGGTCGCATCAAATATATAGGGGAAAATTAGAAATAATAATTATAGCCCCACAGTAAGTTGTAAACTCCTAAAAAAACTGAAAAGCTATCGCTTGACGTGGTATGGTCATGAGCAGAGGAAAGATGCCGAGCGAAAACCAAAGAAGGCGCATTTGGAGGTAGAGGGAAGTAGAGGACGCGGAAGGCCAAGAGAGACGTGAAAGGAATGTGTCAGATCGGATATGAGGGAATGTGGGGTAATTATAAATTTGGTGAACGATAGAAAATTATGGAGAGAGTCAACATACAGAGCCGACCCCAAATAGGTATAAGGCAAGGAAGAAGAGAGAGAAAGTTGTGAACTTGTGTTTTTAGGATACTAACTCATCGATACTTTATTTTATAATAAATCCGTTTATAAGTAGATAAACATACAAGACCAAAACCAATCTGGAAAATATCGTTTACTATCATGATCTGACCGGGGATCGAATCCAGAACCATTCGAGTCGCAGGCTGGCGTGTTAATCCCTGCGCCATGGAGGATTTTTATAGCGAAGAATTCGGTATAATGCAAACAAATAGTTAGGAAATGTCACATTTGTCTAGTATTATAATAGAAAGAAGAAACTTGTATTTTTTGGAATGGATAACTCAAAAACGACTAAACCGATTATAAAGTTCTTTTATAATCGGTTTATAAAAGAACTTTTATAATCGGTTTATAGCTGGCTTCAGATATAGAAATCTATATTGTCAGTGAGTGACATTGGCTACAATATACGCGGACAAAGATGCGACACAGTAAGTTATTACTACAGCTGCTACGTCAGCTAATTATCATCATACTTCTATCAAAATGTGCGTCGGCCGGGAATCGAACCCGGATCAACTGTTTGGAAGGCAACTATGCTGACCATTACACCACCAACGCATATGATAAAAGATCTGAAATATGCATAACTATATTAACATTCCGAAATGAATTAAAAGTAACTGAAATTTGTTTTCATTATTATAAGAATCATAAGCTAATTATTAAGAAAATTATATTTAAATGTGCGTCGGCCGGGAATCGAACCCGGATCAACTGCTTGGAAGGCAACTATGCTGACCATTACACCACCAACGCAGCTGAAAAACTCTGTCAAATATTCATATAATTGCTGAATTATTTACACAGGTGTTATAAGTAAAGTCACAAACTAACATTAATATACTTTAGAATTAAAAATTTCGGGATATTTACCGTGATTATTGTGGTTTCTTAGAGTTTTCGATATTTCAGTCCAGTTACATGGACCATGATCACGAAGGAACTTGTTCAGTTCACACAGTTCCTTCGTGATCATGGTCCATGTAACTGGACTGAAATATCGAAAACTCAAAGAAACCACAATAATCACGGTAAATATCCCGAAATGTTTAATTCTAATGTTGATAACCGTGAAAGTTTAAAAAGTTACAATAGTATACTTACATACATTTGTATTCCATTTTAGATATTTTTCATTGAGATAATACCACTCTTTCAATTATCTTTCCATGTCCCACTGCTGGACAAAAGCCTCCTCTTTTTATTTCCATTTTCAAAAACAATCAATGTGTATCACATTAGTGCTTGTGACTGTACAATTCTGGTTATTTATTCTAATATTATAAAGAGGAAAGTTAACATACAATCACGTATTTTTCGCGAGCCCAGGTCTATAAAACCTAAATGCCACGTTTAACTTAATTTAGCATGTTGATGGTCTTACAAATAGAATACGGAATATAAATAGTGATAGGTTGCTAGCCGCACCGCCATTTACATGACTCCTTAGTTTTTCGCCCATTCCCTAGACCGGTTTCTACGGCTTGCGCGGGAAGAGAAGCAGCTGGTACATTCTACGTTTTTTCTTTTCTCCCAGACCAGCGTGGAACTTTTACAAGTATTGTATTTTAAAAGATATTTGTAAATTACAAATTGGTGGACAACTATTTCTTGTATGAAATACGGTTTTGTACTTGCTGATCTTCTGGCATCAGTGTGTGGTAATATATTTCAAAATGAAATCGGAAACCTAACAGATGTACAAATT
Organism: Rhodophaea formosa; assembly: GCA_963082605.1. NCBI lineage: Eukaryota > Metazoa > Arthropoda > Insecta > Lepidoptera > Pyralidae > Rhodophaea > Rhodophaea formosa. Next base: position 12,802,542 of record OY720226.1, read on the forward strand.
CAAATCATATTTTGTGCTCATTTCTGTATTTGTGAATTTGGCGCGCAATTACAAATTATTTGCGCCTCATTTCGGACAATGGGAAATTGGTGACTTTTAATAATTCTTCTTTTGTCTGCAACATTGATTGTGTCTTGTTTTGGGATTGTTTTTACAACCCTTATGCGATTCTTGAAGAGCCATTCTTTATTCACGAATTTTCTTATTTTAGAATCGTTTGAAAAGGCCTGTTTTCTAAATATTTTTTTTCACCTAGTGGTCCTCGAAATTCCCATGGACCCCGAAATAGTAATGCTGCGATAAAATATTTTATACCGATCTTTGAAACCTTCTAAATTAGGATTCCACTACAGAACCCTTAAAATAGCAAGAAAGCATTGGCAAAAATGGCAAAAAGCGAAGCAAAAGTAGCTTAATAGATGATTTTACATACATAAGTATAACGTACATGCAAACCTTCCAAGGGACAGGTAACACTCGTGAGTAAAAAAATATAGAATACAATATCATTATTAAAATCCTAGCCGAGACATAAGACGCCCTGAAAACTAGGTCGAGAAGCCCCAGAAAGACAGACGCGCCCAACCGAGATATCTTGTTACTTTACAAGGCTTAGTTTAATTAAAATTACTTACTTTTGTATCATACATAACTGTCTCAGAAACCTTATTTACCGACAGACAGACAGATGAAGGAGATAATTTTTTGATGAATTATATAAGACAGCTTATATATGCAATAAAAAATTTGAAATTATTTTTTTATATACTAATGCAGATGACGAATAAAACTTTACAAACATACAGATTTTTACTTCGGTATTAATTTATGAACTAAAATTTAGTGTACTTTTTAAATTTAGTTTAGTATATTAGTTGTATTTTATTTTCGATTGATAAATTAAATTCTGAATTAAGCAACATTAAAAATTTTGAAAAAAAACGCGACGGTAAAAATCTCATCAAAAAAGAAATATTGTGGCGCCCCCTAGTGAGATACAGCCATGACACCTATCTAAGAACATGAACTCATCAAACACAAACCCGTTATTGAAAACCGCATCAAAATCGGATCATAGTTTAGAAGATAGGTGGGAACATTACTTAGCACAAACAAAACATCTCTCCCCTAAATGCATATACCTGCTCCGTTCCGTCGTGGGTAAGAAAGAGTACATCCCAATCCCAGCATCCCAACTAATATAATAAATGTGAAAGTGTTACGCTATCACGCCCTATCTACTGAACCGATCATCATGAAATTTTGCATACACGTTGTCTGGAGTACGGACAAGGACATAGGCTACCTTTCAATTATTTTTTTTTTATTTTATTTTTTTTTATGTCATAAGACGGCAAACGAGCAAGCGGGTCACCTGATGGGAAGTGATCACCGCTGCCCATGGACAACTGCGACACCAGAGGTGTCACAGGAGCGTTGCCGGCCTTTTATTTTTCCCTCCCCAGAGGGGAGAGGGAGATGGGCCTCCGGCTCTCTCACTCACCGAACGAAGCATAGTAGCGGTAAAGCTACTACTCAAACGTCGATTTTCTGTGAGAGTGTGGTACTTCCCCGGACGAGTCGGCCCATTCATGCTACTAGCAAAAGTGATTTTCGCCAGTAGCGAGGCTCTACCACAACTAAATATACTCATAACACTAACGCGAGCGTAGCCGCGGGCAAAAGCTAGTTGACTAAAAAATAAATTACGAACTAGTATATTTGATTCGTCACGGTTCCATTATATGGCAATGACATCTACACACATTAGCTAATTATTTCCCGACCTAACTAAAATGTGCGTCGGCCGGGAATCGAACCCGGATCAACTGCTTGGAAGGCAACTATGCTGACCATTACACCACCAACGCTGGTGACAGCTTTTGTTAAATGTTCGTTTATGTGTCAAATTGTTGTTTGAACAGACAAATTTATAAATATATAATGTTAAAGACAATAGGCGATAATTATTGTTTTATTAAATTATGAAAGTACTGCGCACAAGGCAGTGGCAAGCTAATTACTATGAAATTTCTTTCAAAATGTGCGTCGGCCGGGAATCGAACCCGGATCAACTGCTTGGAAGGCAACTATGCTGACCATTACACCACCAACGCTGGTGATAGCTTTTGTTAAATGTTCGTTTATGTGTCAAATTGTTGTTTGAACAGACAAATTTATAACTATATAATGTTAAACACAATAGTCGTTAATTACCTATTGTTTCATTAAATTATGAAAGTACTGCGCACAAGACAGTGGCAAGCTAATTATTATGGAATTTCTTTCAAAACGTGTGTCGGCCGGGAATCGAACCCGGATCAACTGCTTGGAAGGCAACTATGCTGACCATTACACCACCAACGCTCATGATTATATTGGTAAAATAGTCGTACAATTTTAAACCCATAGAGTTATTTACACAGGTGTATTAGAGTTCTATTTACACATTGTAAAACAACTAAGACGTATATAAGTTTAAAACATTACTTATCAATTGAACAATAAGACAGATTAGTTAGTAGTAGGGACGTCGTAGATTGTAAGTTTTTGTCATTTGGAGAAAATACGCTGTGCGTTTTTTGCCGCTTCTTCTTTATTTTATATTACAGCACCAACGCAGATGTAGCTATTAACTAAAATTACTTTTAATACATACGGTTTTATCGACTTTATTACCGTATTAAAAATTTATTTAAATGTGTAACGATTGCGGAAACATTAGAAAACATTATGGTAGCTTTTGTTAAAAGTTTGTACTTAAATTGTCCCGGAGCCCGATGGCCTAGTGGGCGTGAGCATTATACGCCCTTCCGCATGTTAAGCAACCCCGGGCGCAGTCCCCACTTGGATGGATGACTGCAAGTGGCATTTAAAATAAGTCGTTAAGCTATGTTAGATGCCTTTAGCCAGCTTGAAAATGACACCAGTGTTTGCCAATTACACACACGAAAAACAAATAAAATAACATAGATGTTGTCGAAAAGACAAAAAATATATCATAAATACCATAGACGGGTATTTTTGTTCTATTCAGTTATGAAAGCACCTCACAAGTCAGTGACAAGCTAATTGTTAAGAAATTTACTTCAAAATGTGCGTCGGCCGGGAATCGAACCCGGATCAACTGCTTGGAAGGCAACTATGCTGACCATTACACCACCAACGCAGATAATGATATAGGTGAAATCGTACAATTTTAAGCCCATAGAGTTATTAACACAGGTGCGTCAAAGTTTGAAGTACTTATTGCTAAATAATAAGACGTGAGTAAAAAAGTAGATATATATTGGTATTACGAACAAATCACACAGATTGAACTAGCCCCAAAGTAAGTTTGAGACTTGTGTACTAACTCAACGATAGAATATTTTATAACAAATACTGCGATAAAATATAGAAAATCATCCAAGACCCAGGTCAATCTAAAAAAGATCGTTTTTCATCTTGACCTGACCGGGGATCGAACCCGGGACCAACCGTGTCGCAGCTTAGCGTGTTGACCGCTGCGCCACCAGAGCTCGTCTAAGGAATGAGGTCCCGTTTTCACCCCTTGGGTACAAAACCTGGCAGCAGCAGCTAGTCTTCATTAATTCAATGATAGAATGTGCCAGGAAATATATTTGAAAATTTAATCGTAAACCCAACAGATGTTTCGCTAATTGAAGGCGGCTTTTCAGCAAAATTTCAGGATTTAGGTGTATTTGGCGCGAAACAACAAATTATTTGCGCCTCATTTCGGACAATGGGAAATTGGTGACTTTCAATAATTCTTCCTTTGTCTGCGACATCGATTTTATTCTATTGTGCGAGTAATTTGTCAACGATTTCTTTGGCAGGATTTGTTCATAAAGAATATTGCAAACGATATTTGTATGTGTATCGGCTGCAAATATTTTTAACCGTCTTCAAAAAAATAAGTTTAATAATTTGAATAAGATTAATTTAATACGGATTTTTTTTTCGTTTTTATTATATAATTATGTTATAAACGCGATAAAAACCGTATTAAATTAATTTTATTTAAATGTGTAACAATCGTAACAACAAGAAAACAATATTTCATAATTTGATCCCAGTTTTTGTATGTGTTTGCTGTGATTGCAAAAAATCTGTTGTGTTGTTCTACGACTAGTTTATTTAGGGAATAAAACAAGTTTTATCAAAATCGATTCAGTAGTTTTCGATATAAACTTTTTAAGTTTATTTTTTTAACTTTAATTTCCATAATGTTTATGTTTTGTTTTTTTTTCTTTATACGTGTAAGTGACAACACTGGTGTCTAACGTTCAAGCTGCCGAAAGGCATCTGACATAGGTAGCTCAACAATTGACATCAATAGCGACAGCCAGGACCCACGGATTAACGATAGAGAAGCACGGAGAAGATATTTTTTTTTACTTTTTTTATTTGTTTATTGGGTCAACAAACAGGCACATTGTAGTACATATGAACTTATTAATATTATTTTATGCCACTTGTGGTCACCCATCACAGTGGGTTGCTTAACATGCGTAAGTGGTAAAAATGTCTGGGCTTTCAAGCTTCTTTCTTCAACGATGGATTATGCTGCTACATACATAGGACCTTCAAAAACCTCTTACTCCTTCTTTAGGTAGTCGTATAAAAATGTTAGGCTCGCCTAAAACCATTGTTTTACATACAAACCCCTTATTTCACAAACAAACCCTTTTAAGTGAAGCCAGTATTTGCAGATGAGAAGCCATGCCTTCATAATTTAGATCTGGGGTTCATTTGGAGCCGAACTCACGACTAAGTCAATCTAAACAAGCCACGAGTCATAGGCGACAGCGGATATGTAATTTCGACTGGTTTGGTTAACAGATAACATGTCAGTCTACGACACCGGTAGACCTGGGTTTCCGGGATTTCCGGCCATATCATGAAGGATCCTTTTCAGATTGGCCTAGATCTAGGATGTTTATCTGTATAGGTATGTATTATAAAATAAGTATCGTTGAGTTAGGACGTCGTGTGGTTCCCGGCAGAGTAGAATAGGACCACTCCAAGTCTTGCCGTGGATGTCGTAAAAGGCGACTTAGGAAACACAAGCTAAACAAAGCTTACAAACATCCAAAAGACCTCTCCAATCCGTCTGGCCAGCGTGGAGAGTGTAGGCCAATCCTCTGACTACTCTGGCTAATATATTGCTGTGGTAGTACAGAGAGGGTCGTGCTCCTGCAGTGGAGACTAAAAAAGACCTGATGAATGGATGAGTTAGGACAAGTCGCAAAAATTGAGCTAGCCCCACAGTAAGTTGTAAACTTGTATCATCGGATACTAACCGAATGATACAATATATATTAAAATAGATACTTTGATAAATTAACATTTAAGACCCTGACCATTCTTTAAAAGATCTTTTTGCATCAAGACTTTTGCCTAAGCTTTTGATTGCTGGGGATTTTGTGTCGCTGGCGTGTTAAATACGGCGCAACGGAGGTGGTCTAAATTAAATTTTGCCGTTTTTACGCCTTGCCCTCTGCCTGATGCCAACCTTTCTTGGAAAACAAGTATTTGCCCGCACCGAGTACCAAACCTAGTGTAAAGCAGACAGGCGTGTTACGACTGCGCTTAACCTCTTACTTGCACCAAACATGGAAATCATAATTAATACCCTGCCACAAGCAGCCATGGTGATTTGTAATATTGTTTCTATAGCCTTTGTTATTGCTAATCATTCTTCGATAACTGTTTCAATCTATGGAAAATAGAACCAATCATATTACTTGATAGATAGATACGTAAATTTGTAGTTATTGCAGCACGGTTTGACTAGGATATTTGAAACATATTTGATGCGTTCCAAAAGAAACTATTGTCTGTGATTGTTTATGAAGAAACCTCAGATTGATAACGAAGAAACTTCGAGCAACACGGATTAAAAAAATTATTAGCAAAAATTAGGCTTGTACTTCGACAGAGGGAAACGCAACGTATGGCTACTCCTTTCCGGTACGGAAAAGCCGTGTTGCTCGAAGCGAAGAAACGATTGTTTTGACACAGAAGTTGTCTCCACGAAGAAGATACTATTACTTAGATCAGACGATCCACTGCCATATGTTTTCTCTAGGCAATAAAGATTATAGACAAATAATGGAGTGAGGGTGAAAATGAAAAAAATGTCATACAATTCAGTTTGAGTTTCTATTGGGGGCCACAAATTGAAACTCAATTGACGTATGTTCTATGGCCTAAAATCTGTAAAGCCAGTTTTTCAGTAGTGACAGAAGTTGTCTCTCGTAGCTTGCACGAGAACATACTTGTTAGTAATTTCATAATTCGGTAGTTGCCTAATGTAAAGATTATATAAAATTTGTTTCCAATTATACTAATTTCTGTCTAAAAACACCATAAAGAATACTTTTTATTTGATATCGATTCGTTAAGTGATGTTAAAGCTTCTTTAAAGTTGGGTGAATTTTTAAAAGTATAAAAATCTTTCATTATAATTATACTGTATTGTAGTCCGCTAAATTTATAGCAACTTTTATTATGAAACCATTACCACAAACGAAATTTTTAATATAGCTACCAAACAAAGTTCTCACGCCACCCATACAAAATACAAAGTTGTGACGTCACAAATATGTAGGCAAATCTGCAGTGAGTTTTCACGTCTAAAAATTAACGTCTAAAAATATGTGTCTTTAAAACTTTTATATCTGAAAGAGTTTTTTGCTAAGAAATGTATTACTGTCACTATTGTGTTTATTTTTGGCAGATCTTTACATAGCAACACGAAAAAATTTTTAGTCAACTAGCCAATTGAAAGGAAATGAATAGTACCGTAGTCAAACCATTGATTTATTGCAGAGTCCAGATTATTTTGCAATGTGTGCATGTGTACTGTACAATAACTAGTGTTATATTAGTTAAAAGTTTTGTTGTGGACAAAATAAAGTATATTTTTATTTTATTATTATTTGTAAGAGTCCCAAGATAGCCACCTACATACCCGTTACACTATTTATATCCTGACTTATAAAATGCGCATGTTTGCATGTTTGAAAAATTCCGTCTAAATCTTTTGAGCTTGATTGAGTAACTATCAATCGCGCCCATACGGCTCAAGAGATTTAGATGGAATTTTTCGCACAGATACTTAATAATTTATCAGATTGGCACATAGGCAAATTTTTATTCCAAAATAAGTGAATATTAGATTAGATATCAGAATATTTACTAGGTGTTATGAAACTGTAAGAGCCGATTGATATAACGCAAGCGGAGCCGCGGGCATGAACTCTGTTAATTTAAACCTTTAGGTCTTAGAAGTATCATTACTACATAGTATTAAACAAAGAAGCTGCCTGACGTCTGTTTGCCCCTATGTGTGCTAAGATCTTTAAAACTACACTACGGTTTTTGATGCGATTTTCATTTGTTTTATTAGATAGAGCGATTCAAGGGGAAGGTTTGTATGTGTAATACATGCCCGGGCGCAGCCGGGGAGGTCTGCTAGACGATCATAAAATAATTATGAGATGAGACGAGACGATACTAAAGTTATATGTATGTAGAAGTTTGGGTCTATCTTTGACTTTATACCTTCTAGATTTATTTAAATGATTGATAAACTGGCCTTTGCCCAACATTGGGAGACTCATGGCTATTAAAAAAAAAAAAAAAAAAAAAAACTGGTCACTTTTCCAATGCTTGTGTGCGTGACAGTTTTGTGTGAGCACACGCGTCCTGTCAATTAATGCCATCAAAATCCGTCAAATTGGTAACTATGTGTTTACATCATAGACTGGGTTGGACACAATTTTTAATATGCTTTTAGGCTAATAGAGTCTATCTTGGCTTTATATAATCTAAGTGGTGTAAGTTCATTTATTAAATAAAGAAAATAAGAAATGGTGAAAAAATTCCACGCGGGCAGGACTTGAACCTGCGTCTAGATACGTTAGTACTATTATTAATTCTGTGGTCTAGATCTCAGTACGATCTATGCGTTGCCAATTACACCACCGCGCTTCAAGCCCCGGCGCCGAATTTCTCCACCATATCCCATTCCTCTTACACGCATCTAGACTTGCGTCACCCAACACAACTACCCCACTTTTACAAGTGCGGTATTTGATTTCAACTCATTTTGCAATGTATTTGAAATCAACTAATGTGTAGGAAGCAATACAATAGTTTATATGGGATTTATTTTGCATTCCAATGCTATTTTACCTTATTTAATTAATAAAGAAAATAAGAAATGGTGAAAAAATTCCACGCGGGCAGGACTTGAACCTGCGTCTAGATTCGGCGCCGGGGCTCGAAGCACGGTGGCGTAATTGGCAACGCGCATAGATCGTACTGAGACCTAGACGCAAGTGGTGTAAGTTATATGTCAGCGTATCATCGTCTCATTTTAGGGTCAGAGCTTCCGTATAACCCGGTTCATGTATATTATCGTACAAGTTTCGCAATCTGGAACTATATTTATGAACCAAGGGCTGGTTTAGTCTAGCCTGGGTTTCTCAATGTGTCTTAATAAAACTTTATTCTTTAAGTTTGAAACCTGAATTTCATCCATTTCTAGTATATTATTTCTTTACGCAAAAACTATTGGTTCGTGGGTTTTTTTCCCATATCTAATTCCTGAATAGAATAAGAGTAGTTTGTTGTAAAAACCGGCCAAGTGCGTGTCGGGCCACGAGCAGAGTAGGGTTCATTAGTTGTGAATGACAACTTTGAGTTCACACTGTTCACACTCACACCTCACAGTTTACCGACCAAAAACTTCTAACAATGAAAATTGTATGAAATTTTACATTTTCGAGTACATTTTATAAGTTTGTTGCCTACTATAACTTTTTAGTTTGTACTTAGCACTCGGCTCTTATAGTTTTCCTTTCAATTTCAGTATATATACTACTGCTGCATTTTTTTTCACGTATCCATATATAACCGTTTAGCAGACTTTCCGCTAGCAAAAATTTGCACTTTAAAACCAAATATTTCGGAAATGGATCCCTAAATCGAAAAATGATGTTTCAACTTCACAATATTTTTAAAGACCTATTTAATAATACCTAACACGATGGGTTTGTATAGAAAAAAAAATTGCCATGACTAATATACATACTCATACCAAATTACAGCTTTCAAGTACTTATAGTCTCTGAGTAAAACCGTGGACGGACAGACAGACAGACATGGCGAAACTATTAAGGGTTCCTTGTTTACTACGGAACCCTCAAAAACGACTACTTAGCTAAAACCTTTAAAGTTTTCAAATCCGTTAAGGCATTTAGGAGTTAAAGTGGAATAAAAAATCTCACACATCCATTCACATACACAAACCCGAAGAACAATACACTCCTTTTTTGCACTCGTGTAAAAGTAGCATATTATCCACTCAGCTACGGCCCACTTATTCAACAATACAAAAATCTACTCCGTACCTCATTTTATAGGTCAAGTTTGAGAACCGCTGGGCCATTAACAAGGCAGATTGCTTTAATGTCTGTAATTATACAGGGTGGTCACAAAATGTTATGTATATCACATAATGGTGTTTTCGTGTCTCTACCGAAATTTATGGTACATTTTAATGGGTATATAAGGGTAATAACGGTAATTTGGACTATTTGCAGAACATGTTCGGTAAATGAGTGATTTATTCATTTCTCATTTTTAACCGACTTCAAAAAAGGAGGAGTTTTACAATTCTTCATAATGTTTTTATGTATGTTCCCCGATTTCTCGAAGACGCCTGGACCGATTTAAGAAATTCTTTTTTTGGTTCGATAGGTAATACTTTACAGATGCTCCCATTAAATTTTTATCGAAATGATTCGAGCGCTTTTTGAAAAAATGCATTGCATGGTTTTTGTGTTATACGTATATATTACGTTCGGATTACACTTATTTCCATTTTTTCTTATGGTTATTAAAAAATTACATTTATCAACAAAAGTAAAATTGTTTTTTTTTTATTTTGAGCTCAGTTGATAGATGTTATGTTTGTTTGCTTTTCGTGTGTAAGTGGCCGACACTGGTTTCAGATTTTTCAAGCTGCCTAAAGGCATCTGATATAGCTTAACGACTGCCATCAACTATGACAGCCGGGACCAACGGCTAATGATAAATGTAATGATTGTAAGTTGACTCGCCAGCCTGCGTCACGAGAAGTCCCGGGTTCGATCCCTGGCTAGAAAACGTTAATTTTCCGATTTGCCTGGGTCTTAGATGCTTTTCTATATAAGTATATCACTGCATATTATAAAACAAAGTCCTCCGCCGCGTCTGTCTGTCAGTTCGCAATAAACTCAAAAACTACACGGATTTTGAAAAATGCAAAATTATGAAAAGTAATACCAAAAATACTACAAGTGATTTACTAGCGAAGTACTACCGTAGATTTTTTCAATTTGATCTTATTAAGTAGCAAAAGAAATAGAATGAGGGTGGCGCTATAGTAGGCTGGTCTAAGCGCCTTAAATGACGTTGTTACATTCGAATTTATATTATTTGAAAGAAAAAAGTAATACTAAACAAATTTTAAAGCTCACAGCTCTAATATGAATTATAAGCATACATACAGACCTAGCTTTTTCGTAGAATCACTTTTCATAAAAAAATTCCAAGCAGCGTTAACTTTTTCATACAACGTGAAACGGAACGTGTAACTCAAAACTGGGCTTTACAAGCTCTGACATAAATTCGAATCAGATAAAACTCACCTGTGGGAGGTGTCTTGTTTTCCGAGGCACTCTTTCCTTTCCCTCGCCGCCTGATAAGCATTTTCCATTGGGAACTGTCGCTATCTCTTCCTTGTTGTTCTGCTCCGCTGGTCTTAAAATAGGAATGTTATGTTTTTCAAAATACCCATTCTGAATCATTTGGTCTAGTGATACTTCTAATTCTCTTACAGGCACTACTTTTCGACCGCAAATCGGATCGTCTACAACCATTTTTCTATTGCAACCAGACACTTCGGAAAATTTTACATTCTTTTTAACTTCGTCTGGTCGCTTTTGTCGCTTTTTAGGTGCTTCAGTTGTCCAGTATTGGGCATTCTGGTCTGATAATCTTAAAGGCTTACAGACAGCAACGTTTTTTGGAGCATTAGGCTTTTTGACTTCAGCAAGAATAGGTTTTGGTTTACGTTCGTAACTTTCTTCTCTACGCCTAATTTCTGTTTCCTCTTTTCGTCTTATTTCCGTACTCCTTTTCCTATAAGGTTCATAAGATTCTCTGGGCCTTCGTCTTTCAGTTTCGATTCTGAAATCATAATAATCTTTTTTTCTACGACTATTTCTATCGTCGTAATTATAATAGTTGCGTGGTAAGGAATTATATTTTGTGTCATAAGTTGTAGGTAGGTTTAAATACTCTGGTCTGATTGGTCTGAAGAGTGATAATCTTCCTTGAGCTTCATCAAAATCTGAATAGATATCTTCGTAGACGTATCCATTTTTTCTTCTAGGTCTTTCGTATCTTTCGAGTCTGTGGTCGTATCTTCTTTCTCTGTCGTAGTCATATTTTCTTCTGTATTCATAGTCGTATTCTCGTCGCTCGTGTAGCAATCTTTCCCGGGAGCCCGCCATGTTATTAGGTCCTCGCCTGCAAAGGAAGATCGCATATTAATGAGGCTTTGTGGGAGCCGGCGGATTTGCCTTCAAGGGGCGCGAAATTGAGCGAAATTCTTTTTACAAAGAGATAGGACAGTATTACCGGTTTTCTAATGTAAGAATGGATTTGAAGGATTTATCAAGTGGCAGAAAGATTTAGGTGTTATAATGGCGACCTCCGTAGCGCAGCAGGCAACAAGCCAGCCTGAGACACGAGTGGTCCCGGGTTCGATCTCCGGTCAAGTCATGATGGAAAAGATTTACCTAGATTACTTATATAAGTAAACATCCGAGACCCAGAATAAAGTAAGTAGATATCGTTGAATACGTATCCTACGGCACCCGTTCACGATTACCTATGGGGCTAGCTCAATTTGTGTGATATATCCCTTCATATTTATTTATTTATTCATATATATTAGGATAGTGATACTTTTATAATTATACTTAAAATATTAAAGTTATTTTTCGATTTATTTTATGTGCGTTCTGCTTAATTAATTGAATACGAGGGTGAAAACGAAGGCTTAACTATTGAAATACAAAATTTAAAACTCCGTAAAAGATTTAAAAATATCGTCAATGCGTACTATACGTATATTTTAAAAATACTTTTGGAATTTTTACGAACCTTTCAATGAAACTCGAGATAAAACCCAAAAAAAGTAGTATGAAATAAAATAACAGTAACATACATTGCGACCCTTTCACGTAATGGAACAAAAATTGGAGACACTTTGCAAACATTTTTCATCAGTCATACGACCTTGGTCCTGACGAAAATATGCGAAGGGCAAAGGTCATGACATTTGTTCTGATGCATTAGATAAGATATTATAAATCACACTCCTTTTATAGCCTGTGTTACCCGTAGATTCATTAGCTTCCTATAAGTGAAAGAATTTTGAAAATTGGTCGTGTAGTTTTGGAGACTAAATACAAACAAACAATCAAAGCCTCCCTCTTTATATTTTAGTATAGACTATTACAGTAATTTTACGACCTTTAATTAATCTACATTAATTTAACAGGATTATTTTTAGCAAAAACGATGACCGAAATTTGATTATTGAATGGTAAAAATAAAAATCTATCATGAGTTTAAAAATATCGTCAATGCGGACTATAGGTATATCAAAAAAACCGGCCAAGTGTGAGTCAAACTCGCGCAATGAGGGTTCCGTTCAATATGCTTCGTGTACACACACACAATGTGCAAAAATGTTTTATTTAATTGACTAGCGCTATCTAGTAGTGATTTAGTGAACTATTTCCCTAGATGAACTTATTATAGTGAGTTTACCACTTTATTTTCAAGTGATAGAATTCTTATTATTTTTCCTGTAATCTTCAAGGAATGAACTACATTTTGGAATTTTTTCAAAATTTTCGGACCTTTTTTTTTTAGGCCCAGTTGTTTCGGAGATCAGGGGGGGGGGGGGGGGGGGGTAATGGTCAATTTTTGCCTTTTTTCGTGAATAAAATCAAAAGCATTGATTTTACCCGAACAAAAAAAAAATTTTTGAGATCCTCATCATAATGAGCCCTTTCATTTGATATATGACGCAGTAAGGTTTGCAAAACTTTTTTTTAAAATTTTATAATCGGCCCCCTGAAAATGACCCTTTTTTCCAAAAAATCTTTATTTACTTTGCACATCCGTGTTTGGGTCATAGGATTACACCATCTTACCAAATTTCACCTAATTTGGTTCAGTAGATACGGAGAAAATCGGCTGTGACAGACGGACGGACGGACAGACAGACGCACGAGTGATCCTATAAGGGTTCCGTTTTTCAATTTTTGTACGGAACCCTAAAAATATCTCTCGGATATTTAACGAACCTTTCAATGAAATTCGAGATAAAACCAAAAAAAGTAGAATGAAATAAAATAACAGTAACAGAAATGTATTGCGACCCTTTCACGTAATGGAACAAAAATTGGGAACACTTTGCAAACGTTTTTCATCAGTCATACGACCTCTGTCCTGACGAAAATATGTGAAGGGCAAAGGTCATGACATTTGGCCTGATGCATTAGATAAGCTAGGTATTGTAAATCACGCGTCTGTATGTAGAAACACGATTATTATAGGGATTTATCTTAAGATAAATTCATATATGTATATTATATACAGCGTGTAAATTCATCATACCCTTACATCTCGTTCAATGAACAACTTTTCCTATGGGATCAATTCTGAGAACTCAAAAACAATTTGACATATTCACAAAAAAGTGTTCAGCCGGCCGGGTAACCGTTTTTGTCAAAAACGGTTACTTTTGGCGAAAATGCATTCTGTTACTTGAAATCAAGATATAATTATCACTAGCTGTTACCCGCGGCTTTGCCTGCGTGATATATAGCCTATGTACTTTTCAGTACCCTTACCTATGTATACGCAAAATTTCATGATGATCGATTCAGTAGATAAGGAATGAAAGCGTAACAAAAAAAAACTCATCTTCGCATTTTTAATATTAGTTAGGTAGGATTGAGATATTATATATATTCATTAGTATTGCAGAAACTCGCTTTCAACCTCATATTACATTACCGACTAACAGATAAGACAAATCTAATAGAATTTCCCGTATGCATATTCATTGCATCCATATTTACATACGATTCAATTACATGGTAATTGGACGACGTGTTTCTAGCTGTCGCAGAAAATCATGAATTTTAGAGAGAAATTTCATTTTATAGACATATAAGTATATATATATATATATATATGTGCTTTTTGTATAAGACTTCTATATAAAGTTTATTTTAGCGAGCATCTGTTTTAATATTATATTCGTAAAAAATTAGGTACTCGTTAATTTAATGTACATCTTACTAGCTGTTACCCGCGGCTTCGCCCGCGTGATTTATAGCCTACTAGCTGTTACCCGCGGCTTTGCCCGCTTGATGTATAGCCTGTTTCCTTCTCAGTACCCTAACCTACATAGGTTGCAAAATTTACACATGTATGCAAAATTTCATAATGATCTGTTCAGTAGACAGGATATGAAAGCGTAACAAACAAACTCACTTTCGCATTTATAATATTAGTTAGGATTAGGATATATATTCATGAGGACTGCATTACCTCGCTTTCATCCAAATATTATATAACCGAGTAACAGATAAGACAAATCGAATAGAATCTCCCGTATGCATATTCATTGCATCCATATTTGCATACGATTCAATTACATGGTAATTGGACGACGTGTTCCAGCTTGTAGCAGAAAATCATGAATTTTAGGAAGAAATTTCATTTTATGGTCATATATGCTGCTTGTATAAAACTGTAATTTTGTTTTGCTTATAAAACTTAGGTACTAGCAAATTGAATGCATAACATCTGCGGCATAGAAGTATGCGAATTTTTTTTTTAAATCTATGATCTGCGGTTTATGAAAATGTGTTATGTCTGTCTATCTATCTTACAAGCTGGACTTTTTTCTTTTTTTTTCGTGTGTGTAAGTAGCCAACACTGGTTTTAGATTTTTCAAGCTGCCTAAAGGCATCTGACATAGCTTAACGACTGCCATCAATAATGACAGCCGGGACCAACGGCTTAACGTGCCTTCCGAAGCACGGAGGAACCCGAGATATTTTTATGCCAGTTGCGGTCACCCATCCAAGTGGGGACTGCGCTCGGGGTTGCTTAACATGCGAAAGCACTGCGAATGCTCACACCCACTAGGCCATCGAGCTCCTCATGCTGGACTGTGAGAAAAGTAAAAACGTAGAATGTACCAGCTGCTTCTCGTTCCGCGCAGATCGTAAAGCCGATAGAGGGATTGGGCGTCAGGAATCACATCAATAGGCGATGCGGCTAGCAACCCATCAATATTTTGATTCCGTTCTCACCTACAAGCTCACTAACATGTTAAACATGGCCTTAAGGTTTTACAGACCTGGCCTCTGTCTACCCCGTAAGGGAGAAAGACGTGATGGTATGTATGTATGTGCTATGTTTCGTCGAGCTCCGTGGCGCAGCGGTCAACACGCTAGCCTGCGACACGGGGGTCCCGGGTTCGATCTCCGGCCAGGTCAAGATTAAAAACGATCTTTTTCAGAGTGACCTGGGTCTTGGGCGTTTATCTATATAAGTATATGTTATAAAATATATTATCGTTGATTTAGTATCCCACGACACAAGTTCACAACTTACTGTGGGGATAGCTCAATTTGTGTGATATGTCCCTATGTATATATATTATTTATTATACCTATATATATTTTATTATATATAATTCTTTATTTATGATTTGATGGATTGAGGGATGGTGTTTACCCTAACACCCAGTATATATGTATATATTCAAATTCAAGTTCATTTATTAATTAACAATATACATCGTGTTTGAAAATAGTATATAATCATAATTAATGTTATTAAATTAAGTATAAGGATTCATACAATTAAAGTTAATTCCAATAAAATTTAAATGAGAAATAACAATCGTTATTTATATAAATGTTTATAACAACATTATCTATATATTAATTTACTTGTAAGAATTTATAATAAAAAACATGTATAAGTTAATTTATGATATTATACACTCTTAATATGATGAAAAAGCAAGTTAGTAAATCTATAGAGTTGAAACAACAGCATTGCAGTCTCGAGCCAGATTGTCTGCCAAACTGTTACATCCATTGGCCTTCAGCCACTG
Source organism: Rhodophaea formosa (assembly GCA_963082605.1). Lineage (NCBI taxonomy): Eukaryota > Metazoa > Arthropoda > Insecta > Lepidoptera > Pyralidae > Rhodophaea > Rhodophaea formosa. The sequence goes on from OY720226.1 coordinate 12,818,821, forward strand.
CAGAATATTGTATCATGCCAACATGTAAAAGAGAGGGTCATGTTATATGCATTGCAGGGCTTCTTTGGCCTTTAGCCACTGCGAAATATTATATTTCAAAGGGTCTTGGCTTAGGGTTAGTTAATCTATAAAGTTGAAACTACGGCATTGCAGTCTCTTGCCAGACCGTCCGTTCATTGGCCTTCAGTCTAAAAAAGAGGGTCATGTTATGTACATTGCAGATTTCTTAGGCCTATACCGCTGCGGAATATTAAATTTCAAATAACTTGTAAAAAAGAGGGTCGTGGCAAGGAGTTAGTAAATCTATCCCAACTTATATTATAAATGCGAAAGTGAGTTTGTTTGTTACGCTTTCACGCCGTATCTCCTGAACCGATCATCATGAAATTTTGCATACACATAGGGTAGGGTACCGAGAAGGACATAGGCTATATATTACGCGGGCGAAGCCGCGGGTAACAGCTAGTAAAGTTATATTATAACAACGGCGCATTTTAGGCCAGGCCGTCTGCCAAACGGTTACCTTCATTGGCCTTTAGCCACTGCACAATATTGTATCATGCCAACGTGTAAATGAGAGTGTCATGTTATGTGCATTGCAGGTTTTATTAGCCTTTAGCCAATGCGAAATATTATATTTCAAATAACTTGTAAAAAAGAGGGTCGTGACAAGGGGTTAGTAAATCTATAAAGTTAAAACAACGGCGCATTTTAGGCCAGGCCGTCTGCCAAACGGTTACCTTCATTGGCCTTCAGCCACTGCACAATATTGTATCATGCCAACGTGTAAAAGAGAGGGTCATGTTATGTGTATTGCAGGTTTTTTTAGCCTTTAGCCACTGCGGAATATAATATTTCAAAAACGAACGTCTTGGCATAGGGTCAGTATATCTATAAAATTAAAACAACGGCATTGCAGTTTTGGACAACGGAAATTATATTTAAGCCAACGTATAAAAGAGAGGGTCATGTTATATGCACTGCAGGTTTCGAGTCTTTGCGGAATGTTGCATTTTAAATAAATTGTAAAAAAAAAAACCACCAACTTTTTTATCATATTTTAAATAACTTGTAAAAAGAGAGTATTGGCATAGAGACAATATATATCTATCAAATTGAAACAACGGATAAACAAATTTTTTAACTGAACATACACAACTAAAATCTAATCAAAAGAGACATGAAAACCTCATTTCAGTTAAATCAGGCATTCTCATTCAATACAAACAATTAATTTGTATGATTTATAGTCTGTCGATGGCGATTAATAGCAACGTTAACAATACCAATACAAATTCAATACAATACGGCAACACGACGCATTGCGGGACACATACTATGAGATTATTTAATTACCTCACAACTTCAAATTTTATACATTATAGACTATGAATCAATAGTAGGGCATTAGAGTTTCATTTTTTCTTCAAAAAACTTATAGAGCTACATAAATACACATATTTCTTTAAAGAGACATACACAACTAAAATCCAAGTAAAATCTAATCAAAAGACGTCAAAGCCAAATTTCTGTTACAACCTGAAATATTCTGGAATTTTGATTCAATGCAAACAATTAATTTGTATGATATATAGTCTGTTGGCACCATATATTGGTCAAAGACAAGTATTGGTATTGTATTCAATACAATACAGCAACGAGACGCATTGCGGAATGTAATAGACGTCAAGTTTTAGCAAGGCGATGACCATGTTTGACTACGTAAAAGGTATTCTTATAAATTTAAAGTAAAAAATAAGATATGGAAAAATATTCACATATATACATAAACACGTCTTAGTCCCTTGCAGGGTAGACAGAGCCCAGGTCTTTAAAACCTAAAGGCCACGTTTAGCATGTTGGTGAGCTTGTAGGTGGAGAACGGAATCAAAATAGTGATGGGTTGCTAGCCGCATCACCTATTGACATGAAATTAATAAGATATGAGATTAAATTCCACGTGGGCAGGATTTGAGCCAGCAGTCTTCAGTCTTTGTATGAATAAGTCCTTACTATTTAACATGACTGATATTTACACGAGAATAGGCGAATACGAGAGTGTGGAGGCGAAAACGAGAGTATTCGGCAAGTCTCAGCTATATTCGTGTAGTCCCCATGGTGGCGGTATTTCGTCTTTTTTAACGCCTTATAATAACTATTTTTTTCGTTGTAAGAAGTATAATACGCTACAAAACATAATGCTATAAGGCCGCAGCAGTTTTAACGTCCATCTTCAACGTCCTCAAATAGACAACTGCGCTAAGCGAGAGTGTAGAGAGCAGTTCTCGATCTCGTCTTGTTTCGGCGAATACCGGGAACGAAACCTCTCGACGAGAGTGTGGAGCGGGTATAAGGCGTTAGTCGTACTAAGACTGATCAGTTATTATATCTTTCGTAATTTAATAAGAGTATATCATATAGTACGAGTATAGTATTTAATAAGAGTGTATCATACATACACCTATAAAATACGTAAATTATATTTATAATATAAATACAATACTTATTTACTACGTAAAGAAAAAATAAAAGGTAAACATAGGACTGCCAGCTCGTTGCCCCGTGGTAGCGTGCCCAGAAGGCTGGCAGCATTGCCACGTTGTATGGAAATGCTTATCTTTTGGCCAAAATAAAATATAAAATATTATTCATACAAATTTTGGTTTGGCTTCGAAACTACTGGATGGAGTTACATAGGCTATAATTTACATTTAGGGCATGGGTATCAGGAATCATGTCAAAAGGCGATGCGGCGAACCCATCACTATTTTGATTGCATTCTCATCTACAAGCCCACCAACATGCTAAACGTGGCCTTATGGTTTTACAGACCTGGGCTCTGTCTACTCCGCAAGACGCGATAGAATGTATGTATCAAACCTAATTTCCTATTACAATCACAACTTGGAAACTGTTCAAACGTCCTCAAACAATACAAACAATTATGTAGTTTGAATGATTTATAGACCGCTGCCAGCGATTGATAGCAATGCTAACAATACCAATACAATACAATACAAACTTAATACAATACGGCAACAATACGCATTGCGGAACGTATAAACTTTGTGCTTAAGCAAAACTGTAATTATTTCAACTACCTTGTTTTATTTACAGGGGTTTACAGGGGTGACTCAGACCGTCTATATGAACAATATTATTACATGGTACAAAAGCTGGCAGTAAATTTTCTTTTTAATTTTCAATAACATATAGGTTCCAATAGAACAGAAAAAAACTTTTTTATCTTTTTCGTAGTTTGTATTGTTTTTGTTAAACTTTGCTACACTTACTTACAAAATTAAAATTCAAATTTTGAAAATGGAATTGTCCAAAAGCCACGGCACCTACGTAAGCACAACACATGTGTCCAACTCATAAACTTAATACCTTTGTACACGGTAAAGTGAAAGCTGCAATACGCCGTGCTCAAAAATTTTATAATACATGCTTATTTTGCAACTTCTACCTAATTTAAATTTAAACAAATCAAATTCTAAAACTTAAGGCACTAACACTAGCCAACTAGCGCCACCCTTGGTTTTATTTCTTTTACAACTAAATAAGATCAAATTGTCAATATCGACGTTGGTACTTCACTAGTAAATGACTTGTTGTATTTTTTGTATTGCTTTTCATTATTTTGCATTTGGAAAATCAAGAGAACTACGCATTACCGCCAAAAGCGGCCACTTTTGGTGGTAATGAGTAGTTCTCTCAATCTGAAATGCTGATTTTGATGAAAAGTTCTACTAAAATACTACAATTTACTAAGGAAGTACTAACATAGATTTTTTCAATTCGTTCGTATTTCGGAGAACAAGAATTAAATAACAGGTGTCGCTAGTTTCGGTGATGTAAGCCTCTTAAATAATTTTGTAAATGGATTTTTCCAACAGCCAAACAAAACACATGTTGTCTGCCTCCTAAACATAATGAAGAAGAAATTATTATTTTTAATTAACTAAGGTTCAAGTAAGTATGATTAAATTGAGCGCGGCGCATTGCAGTGTTTGCTTGATCATGTATAATCTTTATACATGATCAATTAATTAAAAATAATAATTTCTTCTTTAATTTTAACAATGGGATTGTCCAAAACGCAAACTTGACCATCATACAAATGACCTTTGTACACGAAAACTTGACTAATTTTGAAAATGGGTTTTTCCAACAGCCATACCATATGTATTTCCGCCTCATAAACATAATAACCTTTGTACACGGTAAAGCCAGCGGTATAATGCGCTGTGCTTAAAAATTTAATCATACTTATTTTTACCTCAGTTTAATAAAAATATAGTTAATAATAAAATTTCAATTTTGAATATAGGATTGTCCAACGCCCAAAGGACATTGTGTCCAACTCATAAACATGATAAACTTTGTACGCGCTACAGCGAACGCGGCTATGCGCTGTGCTTATAAATTTAATCATACTTACTAGAATCTCAGTTTATTAAAAATGTAAATTAAAATAAAATTTCAATTTTGAATATGAAATTGTCCAACACCCGAAGCTCATTGTGTCTCATAAACGAAATGGCCTTTGTAAACTATAAAGCAAACCACACAATGCGCTGTGTTCAAATTTTAATAAAACCTTCGAATAAAACATGCTTATTTTATCCTCAGTTTAAAATGTAAATTAAAATAAAATTTCAATTTTGAAAATGAGATTCTCCAAACCCATAGTAGATTGTGTCCAACTCATACATAATAATAACTTTTGTACACGATAAAGCCAACGCTGCAAAGCGCCGTGCTCAAAAATTTAATCATACTTACTTGAACCTCGGTTTAATAGAGAATGTAAATTAAAATAAAATTTCAAAATGAAATTGCCCGCGACACCCAAATCATATTGTGTCCGTCTCATAAGCATAATAAACTTTGTATACGCCTGTGCTCAAAAATTTAATCATACTTAGTAAAACCTTAGTAAATAAAAAAATAAAAAAATCAATTTTAAATATGAGATTGTCCAACACCCAAAGCACATTGTGTCTCATAAATGTAATGCCCTATGTCCTAACTATCCCTACTAATATTATAAATTCGAAAGTGAGTTTGTTTGTTTGTTACGCTTTCAAGCCGTATTTACTAAACCGATCATCATGAAATTTTGCATACACATAGATAAGGGCACTGAAAAGGACACGGGCTATATATCACGCAGGCGAAGCCGAGGGGTAACAGCTAGTAAACTATAAAGCCAACCCCACAATGCGCCTTGTTTAAATTTAATAAAACCTTTGAATAAAACATCCTTATTTTATCCTCAGTTTCAACAAAATGTAAATTCAAATTAAATTTTAATTTTGAAAATGAGATTCTTCAAAACCCATAGCACATTGTGTTCGTCTCATAAACGTAAAGGCTTTAGTACACGATAAAGTAAACGCTGCAATCCGCAATGCGTTGTGCTCAAAAAAGTAATATTCTGTGCTTATTTTGCAACTTTTACCGAATCTTTATTTAAACAAATCAAATATTTAGGTACTAAAACTAAAATTTCCATTTTTAAAATGAGATTGTCCGAAGCCCAAGGCACATGTGTTTGTTTCAAACGCCGCAATGCGCTGTGCTCAACAATTTAGTATTCTATGCTTATTTGGCAACTTTAACCGAATTTTAATTTAAACAAATCAAATTCTAAAGCATAAGTGACTTTGAAAATGGTTTTTCCAACGGCCAGAACATATGTTGTCCACCTCATTAACATAAGGACCGTTGTACACGATCAAGCAAACAATGCGGTTTGCACATTCGGCCTGAGGAAGATCTCCTAATGAGGTCGCAACATGTCGGCTTTTAGAGCCGACTTATGTGAGTTTCAAATATTGATAAAATTCTTTTTCTATTTGAAACGGTATAAGTTCTGAATTAGTTTAATTTAAATTTGATCAAAATAGGTACAGTAATTGATCGTAGTAGGTTTTTTTTTATCTAGATGATCATCAATTACAGTTCTAAACAGAGAAACCAAGTTTTCCATTTTATTGCTATTTCAAACAAAATTACCTATTGTTAAAGAAACATTAAAATACCTGTTAAAATTGCAAAAGAGAAATTATTTGTAGAAATAATTGTTAAAGTTAAAGCCTTCTACTTAAAACATAAAATGTGGCTATATTTCTTTGTATAGGTACTTAAATACACAAGACTTTTCTAGAAACCTAGTATACTAAAACACGCGAGCGGTATAAAATTAAAAAAATATATATATACGGACAAATCACACAGATTGAGACAAAAAAGCGTTCGTTGTATGAGACTTCCCTTCGATATTTATTTAATTCTGTTTTAAGTATTTACTTGTATATATAGGTAGCGTCAAAAGAAATCACCTGTGAAATTTCAACATTCAACTGTCTAGCTATCACGACTTATGAGATACAGCCTGGTGACAAACAGACAAACGTATCGAAGTCTCAGTAATAGAGTCCCGTTTTTACCCTTTGGGTACGGAACCGTAAAAACCAGGGGTTGTAAGATTATTTTCTAACCGTTCTCCAAAACTCCACCGGATGGTTAATTTCCGCACATCCGCACTCCGTTAAATGAACAATTGTATTCAGAATTATGAAGAATCTTTTCCGCCTTTTTTAATATCCGAAATGAGCCAAAATAAGTTTTTGACAACTTACAGTTATTAACTACTCGTTATGAAATTTTAATATACACCAGCTTGCTTTGCTTACGTTTATATTATCATTATCATCGGGATTTTGATTACGCCTCTCATAGTTTATGTTAAGTTACGTTTTAAATTTTTAAAGTTCTTATCACGGTATCCTTTTTTTAAAGCAAGTAAGTTGTAAAAATACGTTATACAGTAAAGTTACAAAGCAAATCTCGAAACGCAAGTTTTCTAAATCCGTATTTTCATTTTTAGACAATATTTTCTATCAAAAATGATCAGTTTAAACCAGGACCACGAAGAAGTAGATTTTTGCTAGACTATTTTCCGACCGTCCTTCAAAATTCCACCGGATAGTTTAATTTCCGCACATCCGCACTCCGTTAAATGAACAACTGTATTCAGAAGTATGAAGAATTTTTTCCGCCCTTTCTGTATCAGAAACTAACCAAAATAAGTTTTTTGTCAACTTACTGCATGATTGTAAGATATTCAACCAGTGGTGGCGCAAGACCTAAGTTAGGCGTGGCTAAACAGGTTTCGCGAGGCTTGTGGCTCTTTATCGCAAATTGTAGGCTTCCCAAAAAAAGGTCGTTTACATAATTATATATCTTACTCGCCCAAAGGAGCCCCTCTGGGCGCGAAGCCATGGGTGGTGGCCCACGCCTCCTAAGCCTAACGCCGTCTCTATATCCAATCGTAAGGTACCCAAAATTCAGTCGGATGCTTTGAAATTTCCGCACATCCGTACCGGATAAATGAAAAATCGTATTCACGGAATATTAGCGAGACGCCACTTTTGAAATCAGTAGAATTTGTTGGCTCGAGTTTTATTCGCAGCGATTTATTCCTGATTATGTATGATAATGGATGCTACATTTACCGCAATTCATTTGATAATTTTTTTTTTCATGGTTTTAAGGTCAGTATTATATTTTACCTTACAAAATTAAACAATCTTATTTTCACATTTCTTACTTGAAAATTATACCTCTTATCTAAAATTCCGTCGGTTGCTTTTTAATTTCCGTACATCCGCACTCCGTTAAATGAACAACTGTATTCAGAAGCCTGAAATATTTTTATCTGCGAGACACCACTTTAGAAATCAGTAGAATTTGTTGGCCCGAGTTTTATTCGCAGCGATTTATTCCTGATTATAATGGATGCTACATTTTAGGCAATGCATTTAATAGTGATTTTGTTTATTTCCCATGTCTCTTAAGTATTATGTTTTTCCCTACAAAATTGAGTGGGTGATTTAGCCAATGCTGAAAACTAATTAAAAAAGACATTTCCATATAAAAATACTCAGCCGCCCCGGTCTATTTGTATGAGAATGTCATTTTGGTTTTCCACCTTTGGGCCCAAAAAAAAAAGTTGTTCATGTCGACGGGCCGATTCAACCCTTTAAGGGTCCAAACATTCAGAATTTTGCGTTGTATAATGCTTGAAAATGATTGGCGATAAAAAACACGAAGAAAAATATTTTAGAAAACTGTGGTTATCTAAAATTCCATCGGATGCTTTTTAATTTCCGTACATCCGCACTCCGTTAAATGAACAACTGTATTTAGAAGAATATTTTTATCTGCCAGACGCCACTTTTGGAATCAGTAAAATTTGTTGGCACGAATTTTATTCGCAGCAATTTATTCCTGATTATAATGGATGCTACATTTACCGCAATTTGGTTAATGGCGTTATTTACATGATGTGATGGTTGGGACCTTTTATTTTTCATGTTTTCTGCGCCAACGACCCATGGGGTATAATCGTCATCATCATCATCATCAAGTCTTTTTTAGGCTTCACTGAAGGAGCATGACCCTCTCTGTACTACCAGAGCAGTCAGAGGATATTGTCCACACTCTCCACACTGACCGACTGACTGTGGTTCCCGGCAGAATAAATATGACCTCTCCCAGGCTTCCCGTTCATGTCGTAGATGGCGTCTTAGAAAAACAAGCTAAACAAATCAAATAAACATCAAAGAGACCTCTCCAACGCATCTGGTTAGCGTGTAGAGTGTAGGCCAAATCCTTTGATTGCTCTGTCTAATACATGGCGAAATTTTGATCGTTCCGGACCTTTAAAGGGGTGATTCAGCCTGTCAATATAAACAACTTTTCCTATGGGACAAATGCTGTAAACTCGAAAAAAAATTTCGACATTCCTATTCAAGTTGCCCGGGCGGCTGAACACTTTTGTATGAAAATGTCGAAATAAAATTTGAGTTTCCAGCATTGGTCCCATAGGAAAAATGGTTCATATCGACGGGCTGAATCACCCCTTTAAGGGTCCAGAACGATCAAAATTTCACCATGTATATATATATGGCTCCAGTAGTACAGAGATGGTAATGTTCCTGCGCAGAAGCCAAAAAAGACCTGCTTATGATGACCAGTTAATAGTACATAAGTCATGGTACAAGAACTTGCATGGTCCATGTACCTACATTGTACGCGTGGAAACTACAACACCAAACTTTGATCATTCCACATGTCTGTAAGTGCCAGCTTCTTCGAAACGAACGAGCCCTAACAGCCTCTGACCTCATAACATTGTCTTTAGGCTCGCTTTATAATTGGAGCACTGCCAGAATGCTATATGTACACGTTCAATATTTATACAATACGGAAGTTGCCTAATGTTAAGATTATATAAAATTTGTTTCTAATGAGACTAATTTCTATCTAAAAACACTATAAAGAACACTTTTAATTTGATATCGATTCGTTAAGTGATCTTGAAACTTCTTTAAAGTTGGGTGAATAGGACCATTTTTTAAAGTATAAAAATCTTTAATTACAATTATACTGTATTAGTCTGCAAAATTTATAGCAAATTTTATTATGAAACCATTACCTTAAACGAAATATTTCGTATAGCTACCAAACAAAGTTTTCACGCCAACCATACAAAATACAAGATTGTGACGTCACAAATATGTAGGCATTTCAACGGCGGGTTTTCACGTCTAAAAGCTTTTATAACTGAAAGAGTGTTTTGTTTAGAAATGTATTTCTGTCACTATTGTGTTTATTTTTGGCAGGTCTTTACATAGCAACATGAAAAAAATTTTAGTCAACGCCCATTGTGTCGATTTTAGACGTTATCGCATTGTCTTAAGAACCATTGTAAATAAATATAAATGTGACGTCCTGGTAGTGGGTTAACTTCATGAAGAACATCACTTTTAATTTTGTGCCTTTTGTCGTTGATAAAGAATCATTTTCAGAACTGCAATTGTGCGGATCGTTTTTAACGTACAAAGGTACTATGAATCGACTATGGAATCCAAAGCATCACAGATTAATTAGTAGAAAAAATACTTTTCAAGCAGAGTTAATCACTTGAAGCTTACAGGCGGTAAAGTGTGCTTCGATTTCGTCAAACAAATTAGACTTCGTTAAAAAATACTGTTCACTGCAGAGGTAGTGTTGCCGATCGATAGGCCACTATCGATAGACTATCGATACTGCGGCAATAGTGGAAATATCGATAGGACTATCGATAGTATCGATACTATCGATAGTATCGATACTATCGATAGTATCGATAGTAATGTTGTTAGAGGCAATAATAGTATCGATACTATCGATAGTATCGATAGCATAGCGACTATCAAGGATTAATACTATCGTTACTATCGATACTATTGCAAATCATCAATAGTATTACCACATTTTGCACTATCGATAGTATCGATACTATCGATAGTCCTATCGATATCCTAACTGATTTTCGAGGTCAACTATCGATAGTGGAACAACCGATAGTTCGGCAACACTATAGAGGTAATCATTTAAAGAGACCTACAGACGGTCAAGCTTATATTGCATGCTGGCAACGCGCCAATGTGCTGCTCCAATTACAAGCTGCCGGATTGAGCTGAACAACGTTGTGAGGTCAGATGGGGTCTTTAATGATCATTTATTAAGATAGCATATGCATAGGTCAAGTGCTATCAGCATTTAAAATAATACTTGAGACAAAAACACGGAGATATCATTTCATCGTCATCATCATATAGGTTTTTATTATTCTCCACTGCAGGAGCACGACCCTCTCTGTACTACCAGAGCCATATATTAGCCAGAGCAGTCAGAGGATTTGATCTACAGTCTCCACGCTGGCCAGACGGGTTAGAGAGGTCTCTTTGATGTTTATAAGCTTGTTTAGCTTGAGTTTCCTAAGTCACCTTCTACGACATCCACGGGAAGATTTGGAGTAGTCCTATTCTACTCCGGTGGAAACCACACGGCTTATATTGCATACTGGCAACGCGCCAATGTGCTGCTCCAATTACAAGCTGCCGAATTGAGCTGCACAACGTTGTGAGGTCAGATAGGGTCTTTAAAGATCATTTATTTAGATAGCATAACTAATTAACATTAGCATGAATGTTTATGAATTTTAGGCACGTCCATAGTGCTGCCCATTTTTAAATAAATTGTTAGACATTTAAAAGAGGAATCATTTAAAATGTTTGTTTGCGAAGCCCTAAACATTGTAATTACATATGGACTGAAAAGAGTGAGTATGTAGCAAATACAACAAAGCATCGTTGGACTCCAAAGAATCACAGATGAAATAAACTTCGCGGGAAATAAATCTTTTCAAAACAGAGTTTATCATTTGAAGCCTACAGGCGGCCAAGCTTATATTGCATGCCTTATATTGCATGCTGGCAACGCGCCAATGTGCAATTAAAAGCTGCTGGATTGAGCTGAACAACGTTGTGAGGTCAGATCTCTTTAAAGACCATTTATTTAGATAGCATATGCATAGCTCAAGTGCTGTCATCATTATTTATTTTGATTTTTTTTTGTAACGACAAAGATAACTTTTTAAACTACAGACAAAGTACACCCAACATGCGGTCAAGCTGTCCTATATATTGCACCCTGGCAACGCGCCAATGTGCTGCTCCAATTACAAGCTGCCGGATTGAGCTGAACAACGTTGTGAGGTCAGATGGGGTCTTTATAGATCATTTATTTAGATAACTTAACTGGTAAAGAGGGAACATGAATTTTAGGGGTCTGGTGCTGCCAATATTTGAAATAAAACGTTAGACAGAAAATGGAGGTATCATTTAAAATTTTGTTCTGTGTGGCCATAGATAAACCGTCAAACTATTTTATCAACTACTGTTTATAGTTTCAAGTGTAAGCGTGCAGCTTTTCTTAGCGTTTTAGCCAAAAGTGGCCGTTTTTGGGTTCCGTAGTAAACCAGGAACCCTTATAGTTTCGCCATATCTGTCAGTCTGTCTGTCTGTCTGTGTCTGTCTGTCCGTCCGCGGTTTTACTCAGAGACTATAAGTACTAGAAAGCTGTAATTTGGTATGGGTATGTATATTAATCATGCCAATTAAAAAAGAGGTAGATAAAAATCTTGAAAAATATTTTTTTAGGGTAGCTCCCATACAAGTGAAGAGGGAGTAATTTTTTTTTTCTATACAAACCCATCGTGTTGGGTATCGTTAAATAGGTCTTTGAAAAATATAGTAAGGTTGAGAACACCATTTTTTAATTTAGGGTCCGTTTCCGAAATGTTTGGTTTAAAAGTGCAAATTTTTGTTAGAGGTAAGTGTCCCCCCCCCTCTCTATCTGCTAAACGGTTATATATGGATACGTGAAAAAAATTACAGCAGTAGTATATAATCTAAAGTTGAAAGGAAAACTATCAGAGCTGAGTATTTAGTACGAACTAAAAAGTTATAGACAACCAACTTAAAAAATGTACTCGAAAATGTAAAATTTCATACAATTTTCATTGTTAGATGTTTTTGGTCTATGTGGTGCGAGTGTGAACTGAAAGTTTTCATTCGCAACTACGGAACTCTACACTGCGCGTGGCCCGACACGCACTTGGCCGGTTTTTTTGATAAACATGTACCAGCTACGACTAAGCACCTTTTGACTCCAAAGAGTCACAAATAAAATAGACTTCATGGAAAAAAATCTTCTCAAAGCCAAGTTTTTCATTTGAAGCCTACAAGCGGTCAAGCTTATATTATACTAGCTGTTACCCTCCTGAACTGCCTCCGTGGTCCAGTGGTTAAGGCGTTCGCCTTGTTGACCCGGGGGTCGTGGGTTCGATTCCCACGGGAAGCATACTTTGTTAAGTTGTTTCCAGTTTGGTTAGGATATTGCAGGCATGAATCACCTGATTGTCTGACAAGAAAGATGATTCCGTGCTTCGGAAGGCACGTTAAGCCGGTGGTCCCGGCTGCCATCTGGTAGTCGTTAAAGGAACCACGTCAGAGGCCGAGAGGCGGTTCCGCAGAACTCTGACACCAGGGTGTGCATGGTCGACTGACCGTGTCACCTACACGAAATGATGATGATGAGCTGTTACCCGCGGCTTCGCCCGCGTGAAATATAGCCTATGTCCTTCTCAATACCCTCACCTATGTGTATGCAAAATTTCAGGACGATCGGTTCAGTAGATTCGGCGTGAAAGCGTAACAAACAAACAAACTCACTTTCGCATTTATAATATTAGTTAGGAAGTTAGGATTAGGATAGGATATCATATCATAAAGTCTTTTTTTAGTCTTCACTGAAGGAGCCCGACCCTCTCTGTACTACCAGGACCATATGTTAGCCATAGCAGTCAGAGGATTTGGCCTACACTCTCCACGCTGGCCAGACGGGTTGGAGAGGCCTGATGATTGATACTTATATTAGTGCTAAATACCTGAATTTAAAGGGTCCAGTGTTGTAAATATTTGAAATAAATGGTTAGAGAGAAAACGAAGGTACAATTTAAAAAAAAAATTGTTTTGTGAAGCAAAAGATACAACTTCAGACAATGTTATTGTATAACTAGCTGTTACCCGCGGCTTTGCCCGCGTAATATATAGCCTTCTCGGTACCCTACCCTATGTGTATGCATTTTATGATAATCGGATCAATAGATACGGCGTGAAAGCGTAACAAACAAACAAACTCGCTTTCGCATTGATAATATTAGTTAGGATTCTTCTTCTTTTCGTGTCGATGGCTCAAAATGTCTAAAAAATCCTATATTTTATCCCTCCAGTATGTTGCATCAGTGTATATTACAGTGTATACTAGCAGTGTTTTTTCAATATGGTTTCCATACAAATGTATTTCTCTATTTTCTCGCTGAAAACTGATTTTAGAGCTACAATTATTTTTTCATAAAATCTAGATGTTTTGTTTTTCGTTTTTCGTATGTGTATGTGGCCAACACTGGTGTCAGATTTTTCAAGCTGCCTTAAGACATCTGACATAGCTTAACGACTGCCATCAACGATGACAGCCGGGAACAACGGCTTAACGTGCCTTCCTTATAGAGGCGCAATTCTTTTTACATAAAATCTAGTACTAAATTAGGAATGCCCCTATTTTTTATTTTTTACAAAAAACTATTGTTGTAAAATTTTTTTTTCTTTTAAACAGCTTTTTAGAAAAAAATAAAACATAGGGACATACCTATTTTAGTAATAGATTTTATGTAAAAAGAATTGTGCCTGTATAAGCAGTTTTCAGCGAGAAAATAGAGAAATACATTTGTATGGAAAACGCACTTCTAGTATACCTTCTTAATACCTACTCTAGTTAGGATTAATGAATAGTGATACTGGAGGTGTCAACCCGTCTGGCCAGCGTGGGGAGTTTAGGCCTAATCCTCTGACTGCTCTGGCTAATTTAACGCTCTAGTAGTACGGAGAGGTTCGTGCTCCTGCAGTGGAGACTAAAAAGACCTGATGATGATAATGACTGGAGGTGTCCTGGGTTCAATCCCCGGAATACTATAAAATTCTTGTGTAAAAAGACAAGTATTTTAGGTTAATTTGCATGGTTTATTTAAATTTTGAAAAACTTTGAAAACAGTAACTACTAACTTAAAAACATAAAGTAGTGCAAACACCTGTCAAAGTTATGAAAATAAAATTGAATAAAACAAAGAATACTGTGGGGAATTTTACATAGCGATCACCTACGAGTATGTTTATGAAAATTTTAAATAACAGACAGTACTAACTTACAAACAAAAAGTTTTTAACCTTTCAACATGCATTTCCTTTGCTAAGTAGAGTTATTATCAACGTAGTGCTAATTGGGCCTTTGACAATAGCCTGAGTAAATGGAAAGAAAGTGCGGTACCAGTATGGGACAATGCTAAATAATGGGTTGATGAACTTAGAACTTTTACTAAAGCTAGAGACTTTGTTTTGTTACACTCAACAAACGTTCTGACTGAGACTTCGTCCGTGTAAATTAAAGCCGAAGTCATTTGCTGATAATGTAGCTTTCCATAATGAAAGTCTCTCTCGAGTTGCACTCCCAAATAGAATCAAATTAAAAATCTTCGTCAGTGCTTCGGTATGAAATTATTAGTTGTATTTAGGTATTAATTTTATTCAATATCACGATTACGAAAACTACTCATTACTATTACTATATAAATAGTTTTTTTAATTACCAAACGTAAAATAATGCAAATTAATTCCAGCATTACTACTGGCACAAGTTATTTTCTACAGAATGTACTCACGTAGATTTTTTCAATTTGGTTTTATTTAATAGTAAAATAATTAAACGGAGGAGTGGCGCTAGTTGGCTGATCTAAACCCCTTAAAGTCAAAGATTTTTATTCAAAATTGGATAATGGGCATGTTGAATAAATTTTTTTTCATGTTGCTATGTAAAGACCTGCCAAAAATAAACATAATAGTAACAGAAATACATTTCTAAACAAAAAACTCTTTCAGTTATAAAAGTTTTAAGGACACATGTTTTTAGACGTAAATTTTTAGACGTGAAAATGCGCCGCTGAATTGCCTACATATTTGTGACGTCACAAGCTTGTATTTTGTATGGGTGGCGTGAGAACTTTGTTTGGTAGCTATACGAAATATTTCGTTTATGGTAATGGTTTCATAATAAAAGTTGCTATAAATTTCGCAGACTAAAATACAGTATAATTGTAATTAAAGATTTTCATACTTTTAAAAATGGTCCTATTCACCAAACTTTAAAGAAGCTTTAAGATCACTTGACGAATCGATATCAAATTAAAAGTGTTCTTTATAGTGTTTTTAGATAGAAACGAGTTTCATTAGAAACAAATTTTATATAATATTAACATTAGGCAACTACCGTATTGTATCTCTTTTTAAACGCCATTTTTTTCTGTCTTATTATTTTCAATATGCAAAATCGAAACACTACTAGCGTTTCGTAATGACCACTGGTGAGAAGATTACGCCGAAAGAAACTCAATCCAGACTTGGCCCCTACGTGCCTGAAGGGCTTAACAATATGAATGCGGGCGTAGTCGCCGGTAAAAACTATTATTTGTGTTCATAATTATGTTATCATTATTCTTTTATTTGTATTCTTGGGTTGAAAACCAACTGTTCAAACTATATAAAGTAAATATGACTCCACATACCATTGTATTACATTAAAGCTATATTATTTAACTCAACAAGATCAATATTTTTAAGACAGACATGTGTGGCTGAGGTGTCCGAGTGGTTAAGGAGTTGGACTTGAAATCCAATGGGTTCTACCCGCGCAGGTTCGAATCCTGTCCTCAGCGAGGGTTGTATTTTTTATATTTTTTAACAAAACTACATTTTCAGTCACTCGAGTGAATTCGATAACCTACTTATCTGTTACTTATACACAAGGATGTATACATCAGGTATATTATTCGAAAAAAAAAAATTAAGGTCCCACACTAGCGACGCCAATAATTTTATTCCTAATACTTTATAAATGGAAAAAAATTCAAGTATAAGCCTTAGTAAATAACCTGAAGTATATTTGGAAACATGTTTTAAATTTATGAGAATCAGTCATTAAGAGAATTGAATTTCTTTGTATTTATAAAGTATTAGGAATAAAATTATTGGCGTCGCTAGTGTGGGACCTGAAATACTTTTTTTTCGAATACCAAATAAGATGACAACAATACTAGCATTGACTCGCAAACCAGGGTTTGTTTATCTTAAAACTGTAACTTGGGACAATTTACGATATGTAAGTATAGGATACTTTTTAGGGGTTTTTCTTACCACGAGCGAAGGCAAAAGTGCCAACCAAAAAGTGATTGTGATTGTAAAAGTTTTTAATCCTATAGAACAGACATGATGTTTCTGTTGCCATTTCCCAAATTCTAATATGTAGTTCAGCAGTTATGTGTGATCAGTTAAAATGAAACGTGTGTGACTTCCAAAATCATAATCCTGCTTTTGTCTTCGACGTAATCGGATAAAAATAAAACTTTCTCCAAAAAAGGACTTATCTTTGCGAGATTTGTCCCAAAAAAGTCCGCTTGTCAAAGTTTCAGAACATCATTTCAGTTTTTAAGCTTCGCAAGTCCTTTGACCTACTTCCCGACAATCACAATGGCTTAAAAGCTTCGGTCACCATTGTCAGGAGCTTATGGCGTGAGCTTTCTATGTTTACGTTTCTATGCTTATGTTTAAGTATCTACATTAATTTAATATTCAAATTTAGATTAAATCACTCTTCTAATATTTTATTTTAATTAAATTATTTTAAAAGACAGTTTGTTATTTTATTTTAATAAAATTTTAACGTTAAGCCGTTTGTCCCGGCTGTCATCGTTGATAGCAGTCGTTAAGCTATGTCAGATGCCTTAAGGCAGCTTAAAAAATCTGACACCAGCGAAAAACAAAACAAACAATAAATTTTTTATTGTTTATTTAAATTAAGGTCGGGAATATGATGAAAAAGCTAAACGGTGGCGATTAAACTGAGTGGTGTGATGTTGCCTTGCTCTTTCAATTATTTTTTCATCAGATGATGATGATGATCTGTCCGACCTTTTCGACTCCTAGTCGGTGGAGGTAGGTAGGTCATCAGATACATCGTGTACAAAATATGGAATAAGTTTTAAAAAATGTGACTAGCTTCTATAAGAGTGATTCATAGGTACTACAAAGTGTTTCCAAAACAAATAAAATGAGCTAAAACATGCCTATGCCTATGGCCACCTTCGGATGTTATCATATAAAAACAGTTATATGGAACCAGAATATTGTATTGTCATTCGACTTACATAAATTCGAAATATTTTAGCTCAATCAATAGAACAATCAATATTTTAGCTCAATCAATAGTTTAGGCGGTAGATTTTGCAGTTCTTATAAAATACTAGACAAATGTCAACTTAGTCTACCTGCGACCACGAACACTGTAAAGTGCACGTTAGGTGTATAAATAATGTAATAAACGCGATAAAAACTGTAGTAAAATAATTTTATTTAAAGGAGTAATTTATTCATGTAGGTACATAGTTTACAAGTTATGTATTTTAATAAATAAACGGATTTAAGAATTTGATTAATGTTTACTCAGATGGGTAACTCGACAATGTTCACATTGGTCGGACTTTATGGGTGTTGTTAGTATTTTAAACTAATATTATAAATGCGAAAATGAGTTTGTTTGTTTGTTATGCTTTCACGCCCAATCTATTGAACTGATCATCATAAAATTTTGCATACATGTGGTCTGGAGTAGAAGAAAAGTATTTTTCCGGAGGGATCGACTTTAAAGCGAGTGGAGTCAGGGACAAAAGTTGTATGTGATAAAAAAAATTGCCAAAGTGATTATCATCATCATCATTTCGTGTAGGTGACACGGTCAGACGACTATGCACACCCTGGTGTCAGAGTTCTTTGGAACCGCCTCTCGGCCTCTGACGTAGTTCCTTTCACGACTACCAGATGGCAGCCGGGACCACCAGCTTAACGTGCCTTCCGAAGCACGGAATCATCTTTCTTATCAGACAATCGGGTGATTCATGCCTGCAATGTCCTGACCAAATTAGAAACAAATTATGCTTCCCGCGGGAATCGAACCCACGACCCCCGGGTCAACAAGGCAAACGCCTTTACCTCTGGACCATAGAGGCAGTTTCGATGATTTTAGATTTAGTTACTCACGGGGTCAAGTCTTTTATTTCAAAGATACAGGATACAGCCTCTTTAGTACAGAAGAGTCCCTTCCCAATCGATATTTTATCGTCTGACATGAATTCCAATACGTACGTGCCTCGAATTTGTTCAGTTAAGTTACAGTGAAACCTTTGCTGTATGGTTCCCGTCAGAATGGGACCACTAGAAGTGTGTGGATGTCGTAGAGGTGACTGAGAAAACAAGCTTACTCGTATAAACTTCAAGATACTACTTCAACCCGTCTGGCCAGCGTGGATAGTGTAGGCCAAATCCTCTGAGTGCTCTAGCTAATAGCTATGGTAGTACAAAGAGAGTCGTGCTTCTACAGTGGAGACTAAAATAAAGACCTGATGATGATGATGAAGTCTACAGTGGGATGGTACGGCCATGTTCAAAGACAGCCATATTCTAGAAAGGTACTGGATTTGAAAGTTATTGGAAACCAGAATAGAGGCAGGCCAAAGAAAAGATGGATGGAGTGTGTGAAAGAGGATATGGAGAAAAAGAAGGTAATGAAGGAGATGGCTCAAGATAAAGCAAAATGGAAGAAGCTTACATGCTGTCCCGACCCCACATAAAGTGGGATAAGGTGAAGAAGAATAAGAAGTCTACAGCTAGGACAAAGATAGCCTCCATATAACATGACTTGCTCTTGCCAGCATCCACGTTCCTACCGTTTTAGAACCAAACGGCTTGACACGGGATGATGGCAAGAGACCAGACGGTATAACTCAGGTGCCTTGGAGATTGGGGCGACCGCTAGTTTGGGACGCTGCTTGCGTCGCCACGCTGGCGCCATCCCATCTTTAGAGCACCAAGTTAAAGGCGGGCACAGCTGCGGCAGGAGCAGAAACCCTTAAAAGGCGCAAATATGTAGGTATCGGTGATAACTACATATTTGAGCCTTTTGGGGTAGAAACATTGGATCCGTGGGGTCCTTCAGCCCATAAGCTTTTTAGTTTCTTGGCTTAAAAGCTTATTGAGGTATCCCGTGACCAAAGGGCTGGAAGCTTCCTAGTTCAGCGTATAAGCATTGCCATTCAATTTGGCAGTGCTGCCAGCCTTTTGGGCACGATGCCCAGGGGTGAGCAGCTGGAGCGACTGTATGATTTGTATTAGGCTTTTAATTTTATTTTTAGTAAGTTTTATTGTTAAAATAGTTTTTAATTTATAAAAAATATATATTAGACGGTGGGTTTGTTCATACATGACTTTGAATAAATGTCATGATATACACTAATCTATACTAAAATGTTATAAAGAGGAAGTTTTGATTGATTTTTTGCATTGAATAGGCTCCGAAACTACTGAACTGATTTTCAAAATTCTTGCACCTATAGAAAGATTATTTATCTGCAAGTAACATCATCATCATCATCAGGTCTTTATTAGTCTCCACTGCAGGAGCACGACCCTCTCTATACTGCCAGAGCAGTCAGAGGATTTGGCCTACACTCTCCACGCAGGCCAGACGGGTTGGAGAGGTCTCTTTGATGTTTATAAGCTTTGTTTAGCTTGAGTTTCCTAAGTCGCCTTTTACGACATCCACGGGAAGATTTGGAGTGGTCCTATTCTTTTCTGCCGGGAACCACACGGCATACGCGGCACAAGTAACATACGTTATATATTTATGCGGACAAAGTAGTTACCTGGGCGCAGCTGGGGTCGGTTGCTCCTTCATGTATAAATGGTAAAACATTACACAAAAGGATTCAAGGTTAAGGCTTTTATGTCTAAGATACAGCCTCCTTAGTATAAATAGACCCAATGTCCCTTTTCAATCGATATTTTACTCCATTATCTGACAAGAATTTTGATACGAACGTGCCTCGAATATTCATGAACAAAACGCAAAATGGTGAATTGGATTAATTAGGCAACAAGATGTCTTCAATTCGTTGGATATACAATCTAATATTACGCCGTGTGGTTCCCGGCAGAGTAAAATAGGACCACTCCAAGTCTTCCCGTGGATGTCGTAGAAGGCGACTTAGGAAACACAAGCTAAACAAAGCTTATTTATCAAAGAGACCTCTTCAACCCATCCGGCCAGCGTGACGAGTTAAGGTCAAATCCTCTGAAAGCTCTGACTAATATAGGGCTCTGGTAGTACAGAGAGGGTTGTGCTTCCGCAATGGAGACTAAAAAAGACCTGATAAGAGATGGAAGGACGAGTTTCAATCCTACGGGAATTCTTAATGGATTTTGGTAGCCTTAGACCGTAATAGTTGGAATGATGAAAGGGAGGCCTTTGCCCTGCAGTGGGACAATATAGGCTATAGAATAAATAAATATAAATATATATGGGGACATATCACACAAATTGAGCTAGCCCCACATTAAGTTGTGAACTTGTGTCGCAGGATACTAACTCAACGATACTATATTTTATAACATATACTTACATATACATAAACATCCAAGACCCAGGTCATTCTGAAAAAGATCGTTTATAGTAATAGAAAGATGATGATGATTTATATAAAAATATGGTACCACGTAACATGATAATGTACGTTGTCACGTGTCCCGAAAATGCAATTTAACGTACTGCTCCGAGTCCCTCCATTATCCATTTTCCAATCCATTTGGAAATTAAACCGTGACGTGTCAACGCCGTCCATTTCAACGTGAATACGAACGAGATTATACCGGTTTAATCCGGTTTTATTCAGTGACGGCAGCATGCTCCTTATGCAGCCAGTTTTTGTTTTTCAAAGCGTGATTTTGAACATCAGAGAATATAGAATCGTTAATAAATACATAATTGCAAATAAAAAGGAAATAGAAAATAAAGAAGTCATCGGGCAGTGTCTAAGGTGGTCTAATTATCTCAAACTCAAGATAAGTATTACAAATGAAAATTGTGGTCAGCCTTCCCTGTGGGAGCAACGGCCAGGTTTGCTAATATGCGTAAGCGTTGACATGAGTACAACCCAGAAGCCCGAAAGCTCCTGTTTGAAGATACATTTTAGTTAATTAATACTTTAAGTTAAGAAAGAAGTCATTAAAAGTACGGTGTGCATTTCCCCAGCGGAAAAGTGTTGAATAATAAATGTTGAATATACTAGATCGTTAGTACAAAGCTGCCTTAGAATGTTTATCGATGAATGAAATTCGTGTATTTAGTAATTTTTGAGAAATTCGTCAAAAACATATTACGCCAGAGAAACGTTTCCCTGGCGGAATTTTGTCAGGAATCCAAAATTCAATTCGTAGAGCAATTAGTTAATGATAAGAGAGAAATGTTTATGCATAAATGGAATTTGTGTGTCATAGGCCTCCGAAGTTATTCAAAATGCCGCTGGGGAAATGTTCGGCCTTTTGCTAGATCTCATAAACGGTTTGGAATACGGTCTTGGATTTTTTACACACATTGCTATTAATTTGTTTATAACGCCTATAAAAACAGAATCCAAAAAAACACAGCCACTTATGATTAAAAAATATATACATAAAAGTAGGTATTTTGGTTCTAGTAGCTGAACTAAAAGACCTAATGGAAAGTTTTAAACGTCTATTTATATATTATAACTGCCTCCAACATCTGCGAAATTATGTTTGTAATAGAGTAAGTATAAAAAAAGATACAACAAAAATAATGTCTCACGGACATCATGATTTTGAATCCGTCTATTGTAGGAGTTTTATATTATGTGGCAAGTTGTAACTAATTTCAATGGTTTGTTTATTTATTCATCTATACGCATTCTAATAATTACCTTAATCCAATTAGTAATAAAAGTAATATCGTAAAAAAACCAGTGGCACTTAGAACTTAGTTATAAACCGACCAATTTCGGATGGCTATGAAAAAGCGACCATTTCATATAAATTGCTGTCATTCCAAACATTACTACGTAATACCACTATAAATGAGGTACAGGCGCGGACACAAGTCTTATTTACAGTATTAATCTATAAATGGTTTGTAGTTATTTGTGTTATTTCTGAGTAGATGGGAGACTGTATATACCTCACTTTAACTTTCAATAATGATACAAATTTAAAACGTCAATCTGTTATGTATACTATTACTATAATACTGTAAAGAGAAAAGATTTGATTGTTTTTATGTATGCATACAATTGACTTTAAAACTGGACCGATTTTCAAAGTTCTTTCACTTAAATGAAGCTCATTTAGCTGCGGGTCACATAGGCCATAAAATACGAGCACAAAGTCCCGGGAAATTTGATTTGATCCCTGACAAAATTCCGCCAGGGAAACGTTTCTCTGGCGTAATATGTTTTTGACGAATTTCTCAAAAATTACTGAATACACGAATTTCATTCATCGAAAAACATTCGAAGGCAGCTTTGAACTAACGATCTAGTATATTCAACATTTATTATTCAATACTTTTCCGCTGGGGAAATGCACACAAAAGTACGCTAGGTTTAAATGGGACTGGGCGGGTCACGTATGCCGTATGATGCCTGAAAGATGGGCACGTTCAGTAACCAAATGGGTTCCTACTGATGGCAAACGTTCTCGAGGGAAGCCAAAAATGAGATGGAAAGACGAGTTGTGTGCATTTAATAAGAAATGGCAAGACAGGGCACTGGAAAGGACTAGGTGGAGAACAGAAGGGGAGGCTTTTGCCCAGCAGTGGGACCAAATAGCTAATAAAAAAAACTTTAAGTTATAAAGATTGGCAAGAAAAGATTGCTAAGCAATGAGTCTACTTTTATATCATGATTTAAAGATTAATGCAACTTCTGTGTTTTTAATTATGGTGTAATAAAGAGTATATTATTATTAGTTCTGTTCCCGATTTATCCATTTTCCAATCCATTTGGAGAATTAAATCGTGACATGACAACGGCGTCCATTTCAACGTGAACACGAACGAGATTATACTGATTTAATCCGGTTTTATTCAGTTACAGCGGTAGGTATGCTCCGTATGAAACCATTGTTGGCTTCGTATTGTTAATATCATATATTATTTTTCATGCTAATGTAGGACTAACTAAAAATTTTGTATGTACGCGTACGTTAAGGCATCTTTCCCTCTTTCCTGGCAGATAAGTTCAGGGCCTGTAACATACTCGTTGAAGAAAAAAATATTTAGCCATACAGTCATTTCAAGTCTTCCGGTGAATGTCGTAGTAGGTGACTTAGGAAACACAAGCTAAACAAAGGTTATAAACATCAAAGAGACCTTTCCAACCCGTCTGGCCAGCGTGGAGAATGTAGGTCAAATCCTCTGACTGCTCGGGCTAATATTTTGCTCTGGTAGTACATAGAGGGCGATGCTCCTGCAGTGGAGACTAAAAAGTTCTGATGATGATGATGATAACAGTCATCACGAAAGTCACAAAAGAGAACAAATCAAAGGCTTTATCGGTTGAAATAGAATAGATTACAGTTTGATTGTACTACGATTGATTGAATTGATTGAAGGATTATCCCCTCAACGGTAGTATTAGTTGTGATGATAGGTCGTACCACGTAGCTTCAACCTCAAATTCGTACGATTTTCATGGAAGTTGCATAAAGATAGCCTCACTGGTAGCATCACTACTTTATGTCTTCTATATAATTACAAAATAAAAGCATTTTACTTAATAAAACTAATTTAAAATTGAAACAACATTTTTGGCATAATATTTATAAATAAAAGTCTGGTTTCAGTTAGTAAGAATAACACACATTTTAGGATAGGAGTTAAAAATCATTTGATAGTCACATTATTTGATAGGCAGTAGGTACAGTGGGCCACATAAAAAAGCTATGCCCATACTATTGGTACTATCAAAGACAATAATACTAACGTAATAGACTGCCAACCTCATACAACAATATTGGACCAAATTAAGGTATACGAATGTATGACGCTGGAGCATTGCTTATCACTCGATACTAGATGGCGATAATCTGCGTTACCCTCAATTTACTAAAACTAGGGTGAAATTTTAAAATATTATGCCAAAAAATATTATTCTAATTTTTAATAAGATATATATTGTGAATAATGCTTTTATATTCTCATAATATGGTAGATACAATATTGTGTAGCAACGAATAGCGCCATCTATGTGAGTCTGTGAGAACAAATCGTATGATTAAAAGGTTGGGATACATACAAACAATGTCTGTATAATAATAGCAGTATTAGAGATCTTCATACTTTATAACAATGGCTACTAATGAACTTCATTCATTATATTTTCTGAATAATGAAACGTACACTTCAGAGGTTTGAGAGCTGCGTTGGTGGTGTAATGGTCAGCATAGTTGCCTTCCAAGCAGTTGATCCGGGTTCGATTCCCGGCCGACGCACATTTTTATACAAGTTTTCTATAATTAGCTTACAAGATACATAATACTCGTAATAAAGACTGTTTTATACTTTAGTTAGATAACCACTTAAATATTGATACATGTATGAATTATATAGTTATATGATTACCTGCGTTGGTGGTGTAATGGTCAGCATAGTTGTCTTCCAAGCAGCTGATCCGGGTTTGATTCCCGGCCGACGCACATTTTAATACAAGTTTATCTATAATTAGCTTAAGCTTAAGATTCATAATACTCGTAATAAAGACTGATAAATACTTTATAGTTATAATAACCACTTAAATATTGATACATGTATGAATTTTACGGTTGTAGGATTAGCTGCGTTGGTGGTGTAATGGTCAGCATAGTTGCCTTCCAAGCAGTTGATCCGGGTTCGATTCCCGGCCGACGCACATTTTTATACATGATTTTTAATAATTAGCTTGCCACTGTCATTAGTATAGTACTTTCATACCTTAATACAGACACTTGGTATCGACAACGCCAGGTGGCACAAAAGGTTCTGTAAAAACAGAAAACAGACAAGATTTCTAATGGGAACCCTGACCGGACATTTCGAAAATAACAGTCATCTCTTCAAATTGAAAATTGTCGAAAGCTCTCTATGTAGGACATGTGAGGAATCGGAGGATACAATGAGACACATCTTGTGCTATTGTGACTCATTGGCTGGTAAGCGTTTGGACCTTTTCGGATCAGCGTATCCTGATCTAGAGGACTATAGGCACTACGCACCAGGCGATATCCTGAAGCTCAAGCAGTCCTTCTTCGGGAATCACCGTGTGAGTGAGTAAGGCATGGGGTAAGTACAAAATAACCCAAAGGTTAGACGTGCTTCCGATTCATAATCGGCCCCAATTGAACATAAGATAATACAAAAGACTTCCATTGTCTTTAGGATTATACATGGCGAAAATTTTGATCGTTCCGGACCTTTAAAGGGGTGATTCAGCCTGTCAATATAAACAACTTTTCCTATGGGACAAATGCTGTAAACTCGAAAAAAATTTCGACATTCCTATACAAATTGCCCGGGCGGCTGAACACTTTTGTATGAAAATGTCGAAATAAAATTTGAGTTTCCAGCATTGGTCCCATAGGAAAAATGGTTCATATCGACGGGCTGAATCACCCCTTGAAGGGTCCAGAACGATCAAAATTTTACCATGTGTATTTATTATTTTTGTCTTTAGGATTATACATGTATTTATTATTTCGTCTGTTTGAAATCTTTATCATGATAACTTTGTCTGCTTAAACAACAACTGAACACTTGTACGAACTTTTGACCAACTCCATCACCCGCGTTGGTGGTGTAATGGTCAGCATAGTTGCCTTCCAAGCAGTTGATCCGGGTTCGATTCCCGGCCGACGCACATTTTTATATAAGCGTGATAATAATGAGCTACCTTGATTATCTTTACAATGTTATTTTTCACACAGTGATACCGATAATAGGCCTAGACTTCAATAAGAAGAACATATTTGGATGATGAAAAGGAAAAGGCAGGAGTTCTATCATATATCTCTATATAGATCAAGAGAATGGCTGAAAACCGAAGGACATGGAGAGTACTCCACCGACAAGAACACAGTTTTTCAAATTTTCAGATTTTTCAAGCTGCCTAAAGGCATCTGACATAGCTTAACGACTGCCATCAACTATGACAGCCGGGACCGACGGCTTAATGTGCTTTCCGAAGCATGGAGGAACTCGAGATATTTTTTATGCCACTTGCAGTCACCCATCCAAGTGGAGACTGCGCCTAGGGTTGCTTAACATACGGAAGTGGTAATAATGCTCACGCCCACTAGGTCATCGGGCTCCTCAAGATAGAGTTTAAAAGTACTAATTTAACAAAAACATTTAAAGCAAAATTTTAGCAACGGTCTCAAATCCAACTGGAATTTCCCACGCAAACAAATAAGTCACTTTGTTTTTCGGATTACGAATCCTAATTTGTCACAGAGTACGGATCCCGCACTACAAGAAAAGAGTTATAATAACACCGCAACTCACGAAAGCCGCATCTCGCTAAGCCTGTCAGTTCGTACGTAATATGCTGTGGTATGGAATTATCTTACATTAAAGGTTAAAAACTAATTTCTCACGTAAATTACATCACAAGTAAGTAGAAAATAGCCAATTTTTTGTATTTACCTATACCTTGAAACCCAAAATCTCAATAAACATTACTGCCCCCTGGTTTCGTATGAAATGTGTTGAATAGGCGTCTCTAGTAGTCCGCGAGAGACAGCCACATTTTCTGCTCTGTGTACTCTGTAGATACTCCAGTAACATCTGTACTTAGTAAACTTTTTAACCGAGCTGGTTTTAAGCTTTTGTAAATACATTAACATTACATTGTACCTAATTGTTTTTACTTTATTTCTACTGGTTATTTTCTTTTCTCCCATACTGTCTGTACTGAGAGAAAACAAGACGTAGATACAATACCAGCTGCTTCTTTTCCTGCACATATCATAAAACAGATCGAAGGAATGGACGGATATATTAGGAATCATGTCAATAAGCGATTAGGCTACAAACCCATCTTCACTTTTATTCCGTTCCCCACCTACAACTACAAGCCCACCAACATGCCAAACGTTAAGGGTACGCTAGTCAGGTGTTTCGCCATACACATTCTGTAGAGTGATGACTCCGTTGTTCGGTATCGTCTGTTTAAAGTTTTTAATTTTATCGATTTGTCTTGTCGTTATCTATGCTTGTAAGGAATCATAATTGTAAAAAATAAGTACTTTAAAAGTTATGAGTCTCAAAACATTCGGTTTCAACACGTAATTTTAACGCAACTTTAGGCACAATTAAATACCGGAAGGAGTATAAAATCTCTAAAACAAAATTCATACAAGCATAGTTTGGTTAATAACAAATTTAAATAACTTTAAGTACTTTTCATTAAAACATTCAGCTGTTTTATCACAAGAACACTTCTCCCAAACGCATACTCGCGAAGTTTTAGACGACGACGATTTAGATTTTTAACAATATTTGTGTTTGCACACACTAGACTGTACTTCCTATGTGCTTATATATCCGTGTTAATCTCAGAGGTGTTGTTAATAGTTCCGCACTGTTCATAACCGAGTCTATCCCTTTCTCAGCGAAATAGCACGCAAATTAGCCACGTGCGCCGACGAGTTCGAGTTCCGGACTAGCGCTTCCTTATGGATTTATAGACCTGGGCTTTCTAGAAAAACAGTATGAAAATATTTTACTCCATTTTCTATTATAAAGATACTGTTATGATAGTGTTTTCGCAATGATTAGACATTTAAATTGACGAGCTCCGTGGCGCAGCGGTTACCACGCCAGCCTGCGACACGGGGGTCCCGGGTTCGATCCCCGGTCAGGTCATGATAGAAAACGATCTTTTTCAGATTGACCTGGGTCTTGGATGTTTATCTATATATGTATTTGTTACAAAATATAGTATCGTTGAGTTAGTATCCCATAACACAAGTCTTTCTTAAGAACTTACTTTGGGGCTAGCTCAATCTGTGTGATTTGTCCGTATTTATTAATATTATTTATATTTAAATAAAATGACTTATATAGTTTCATCGTGTGGAATATAGTTATTTAACGCAAATTTAACTATTTAAATAATGCAATAAACGCAATAAAAGGTATTAAAAGTAATTTTATTAAAATATTCTCTTAAGATAGTGACATAAAAATATATATTAAAAGTCTTTTAGTAGGTAACAATATAAACCACACCTGAAGTATGACAGGGGTAGGTTTTTGCGGCAAAATTCTCATTTGTCATGTCCGAGACAGCGATGCTAATCTTTGAGGGGTTTGCGTTCGCTAGCCTATACCACGTGTATATTATGTACCCTGTTTAAGGGGGCACACTAGGCACAGTAGCGACGCCAATCATTTTATTCCTAATACTTTACAAATAGAAAGAAATTCAAGAATGTAAATCCTATAAGCCTTAGTAAATAACCTGAAATATTTTTGGAATCGCCGCGTGGTTCCATCCATCTTTGAAGATTGATCTACATCCTTGAAAATGTGGCCTACACTCCGCTTTTAACTCGAACTATGAGAATTTCGCACTGTGACCACATTTCAAACTACACCGAGTCATGAGCACTAATGAAATTCCATCTGTCACAGGAAGAGCGGGACTATGAAAATTCCAGCCACAGTCGTAAGACTCTTTATTCTCATAATATTAAAACATGATTCCAAAAATCATCATCATCATCAGGTCTTCCTAGTCTCCAACGCAGAAGCACAACCCTCTCTGTACTACCAGAGTCATATGCTAGCCTGAGTAGTCGGAGGATTTGGCCTACACTCTCCAAGCTGACCAAACGGGTTGGAGAGGTCTCTTTGATGTCAATAAGCTTTGTTTAGCTTGTGTTTCCTTAGTCGCCTTTTACGACATCCACGGGATGACTTGGAGTGGTCCGATTCTACTCTGCCGGGAACCACACGGCGGCAAAAACAAGGGGGCACACAAGGCACAGTAGCGACGCCAATCATTTTATCCATACTTCCATACTTTATTATTTATTTATATTTTATATATGTTACGGTAAATTTGATTAATTAAAAATTATTAATAATTTTCTTACATTATTAATAATAACCTAGTGTTTTGTGAAATGTGAATAATTCATTGAAATTAATTACTTTTTGTAGTTATTATTAATAATTAACTACAAACATTGGTAAAAGTAATAAAATTAAATAAGACCCCAAGTATTGTTGTCCAGCAGGGATTTTCTTATAATATCACGCACAGCCTTATAATTGTACTTGTCTCAGATCACACAAATAAACACTTGTTTGTATTCAGTTAATGTTAAAACTTGTTTTAAAACAAGGACCCACTTGTACTTGTTTAAAAAATAGAGATTATTATTATATATTATATCATTCACGTTTTAATTCAACAAGTTGTAATTTTAGATAATTAAACCGACTGCAATTTTTTCTAATAGCTGAAACATACTTACATCTCTATTTTATAAAATTACTGAACCAATTCTGAAAAAACTTGCACTGTTCCCTAAAAAAGAATAAGTTCTTCCAGTTAGAACCCTACCTGCCCTATGGATTTCAACAATCAATGGGTCATCAGCCAAAGGGTTCCGGCAGTACCCAAGTGTTACAATGGGTCCAAACGGTACCATTTACCCCAGGGTCCTATCGGTCCCTAAGGGTCCCATTAGCTTCCAAAGATCCCATTGGTTTCCATGGGTCCCATTGGGTCCCATTGGGTTCCATGGGTCTCTTGGGTCCCGTTGAGTGTCATGGGTTCCATGGGTCCCATTGGGAACCATAGAATCACATTGGAACCCACTGGGTTTCATGTATCTCATTAGGTTCCATGGGTCCGATTGGATCCCATTACGTCCCATCGGTACCATTGGGTTCCATTTTGGCACCATCCACAGAGCCAAGAACGAGTGAATACGAAATGACGTCACAAAGAGTGGCGGATCGATTCTACCGGTTAAAAATTGAGCTCCAGATCTTTTTAAGTCTCCACTGCTGGAGTACTACTCTCTGTACTACCAGAGCCATATATTAGCCAGAGTGCTTACGTTTGTTTTTAAAAAATTATTACATTTACCGGTATTAAGGTTACATTATTAATAATCACCGACAAGTGTGATTAATTTCTCACTTTTACCTCGACTTTTGGTAATTATTAATAATGATACACAATTATTAATAATTTTCAATTAATCACTGTTACCGTAACATATATATTATATATTATTATATATATTTTAATATATTATTATATATATTTTAATATTATAAATGCGAAAGTAACTCTGTCTGTCTGTCTCGCTTTCACGCTAAAACGGCTGAACCGATTAAAACGAAATTTGGCACACAGATAGGCTATAGCCCGAGAAAGGACATAAGCTACTTTTGATTTCGATAACGTAGGTTAAGCAACTCTAACCATAGTTCAAATTATGATGGGTGGCCAAAACTAAAACGGCTGAACAGATTAAAACGAAATTTGGCACACAGATAGGCTATAGCCCGAGAAAGGACATAAGCTACTTTTAATTTCGATAACGTAGGTTAAGCAACTCTAACCATGGTTCAAATTAGGATAAGTGGCCAAAACTAAAACGACTGAACAGATTAAAACGAAATTTGGCACACAGATAGGCTATAGCCCGAGAAAGGACATAAGCTACTTTTGATTTCGATAGCCTAGGTTAAGCAACTCTAACCATGGTTCAAATTAGGATGGGTGGCCAAAACTAAAACGGCTGAACAGATTAAAACGAAATTTGGCACACAGATAGGCTATAGCCCGAGAAAGGACGTGGGCTACTTTTAATTACGATAACGCAGGTTAAGCAACTCTAACCATGGTTCTAATTATGATGGGTGGCCAAAACTAAAATGGCTGAACAGATTAAAACGAAATTTGGCACACAGATAGGCTATAGCCCGAGAAAGGACTTAAGCTACTTTTGATTTCGATAACGTAGGTTAAGCAACTCTAACCATAGTTCAAATTATGATGGGTGGCCAAAACTAAAACGGCTGAACAGATTAAAACGAAATTTGGCACACAGATAGGCTATAGCCTAAGAAAGGACGTGGGCTACTTTTAATTAAGATAACGCAGGTTAAGCAACTCTAACCATGGTTCTAATTATGATGGGTGGCCAAAACTAAAACGGCTGAACAGATTAAAACGAAATTTGGCACACAGATAGGCTATAGCCCGAGAAAGGACATAAGCTACTTTTGATTTCGATAACGTAGGTTAAGCAACTCTAACCATGGTTCAAATTAGGATAAGTGGCCAAAACTAAAACGACTGAACAGATTAAAACGAAATTTGGCACACAGATAGGCTATAGCCCGAGAAAGGACATAAGCTACTTTTGATTTCGATAGCCTAGGTTAAGCAACTCTAACCATGGTTCAAATTAGGATGGGTGGCCAAAACTAAAACGGCTGAACAGATTAAAACGAAATTTGGCACACCGATAGGCTATAGCCCGAGAAAGGACGTGGGCTACTTTTAATTACGATAACGCAGGTTAAGCAACTCTAACCATGGTTCTAATTATGATGGGTGGCCAAAACTAAAATGGCCGAACAGATTAAAACGAAATTTGGCACACAGATAGGCTATAGCCCGAGAAAGGACATAAGCTACTTTTGATTTCGATAACGTAGGTTAAGCAACTCTAACCATGGTTCAAATTAGGATGGGAGGCCAAAACTAAAACGGCTGAACAGATTAAAACGAAATTTGGCACACAGATAGGCTATAGCCCGAGAAAGGACGTGGGCTACTTGAAGCGAATATGCCAAATATTAATTGAGAATTGAAATCCATATTTCAATATCAAGGTTTTTAGGGTTCCATGTCCAAAGCGTAAAAACGGGATCCTATTTACGAGATTTCAATGTCCGTGTGTCACCAGGATGTATCATACATAAACCGTTGTTTGTTTGGTTATGTGTATATGGCCAACACTGGTGTCAGATATTTCAAGCTGCCTGAAGGCATCTGACATAGCTAAACGACTGACATCAATGATGACAGCCGCTACCAACGGCTTAACGTGCCTTCCAAAGCACGGAGGAGCTCGAGATATTTTTATGCCACTTGCGGTCACCCATCCAAGTAGGGACTGCACCAGGGGTTGCTTAACATATGTAAGCGCTCATAGAGCTCACACCCACTGGACCATCGGGCTCCTCAAATACCTCTCCTCATAAACCGTGATTACTATACAGTTAAAATTTTCATAGATGATGAACTTATTTGCTTTTGCCGTAAACACTAGAATCAGAATAAAATCCTAATCCTAACTAATATTATACGAGTAAATGCGAAAGTGAGTTTTTTGTTTGTTTCTTTGTTACGCTTTCACGCCCTATCTTCTTAACCGATCATCATGAAATTTTGCATACACATAGGTAAGAGTACTGAAAAGGACATAGGCTATAATTCACGCGGGCGAAGCCGCGGGTAACAGCTAGTTCCTAATACTTTACAAATAGAAAGAAATTCAAGAATGTAAATCCTATAAGCCTTAGTAAATAACCTGAAATATTTTTAGAATCGCCGCGTGGTTCCAGGCAGAGTAGAATAGAACTACTCCAAGTCATCCTTGGAGGATGACTTGATCCATCTTTGAAGATTGATCTACATCCTTGAAGATGTGGCCTACACTCCGCTTTTAACTCGAACTATGAGAATTTCGCACTGTGACCACATTTCAAACTACACCGAGTCATGAGCACTAATGAAATTCCATCTGTCACAGGAAGAGCGGGACTATGAAAATTCCAGCCACAGTCGTAAGACTCTTTATTCTCATAATATTAAAACATGATTCCAAAAATCATCATCATCATCAGGTCTTTCTAGTCTCCAACGCAGGAGCACGACCCTCTCTGTACTACTAAGTATCGGTGTTGTACGGTAAAGTTGTAACAAGTAGCATCAAAGATGGCGTATATTCTTTGATGCCTCGTGGTCGGGAGGTTATGGTGACAAGTCTATACGAGTCCTTATAACAGTCCACTTTAACTATTTCACAAATTGTTCCATGAGCACGAGCATTTATAACACTAAACTACACCAATTTCATATTATAAAGTCCACCAAAATCAATTTGCAAAATCGTCCAAGGTAGACCCCAACTGCACCCCTTGACTTCTCACCACAAACTCAAATAAATCTTTACTTTCGTCTTTTATTTTGACACCTATTTTTATAGAACGTCTATAGATTTTAATTTCTATTGCCTTTTTATCTGGCGTATTTATACATATACTCTATTAGGGATTTGATTTCATCATTAAAATGTTACGAGGTTTTCAAGAATCACCGCCTGTGGTGTATTTGTGCCATATTTTAGGCTAGAACGTTGTACCATCTGTGTCGATGCTGAAATCGATAGTAGCAATGAACCTGTACGGTGAAAAGGGACAAAGGCTTCGCAAGGTGACAGGTGAAGAGAATATCTTATAAATATATTTATAGTGGTACACAGGTGAAATACAAATATCTTTATAGTGGTACACAGGTGTAGAGATAATAGTAAGATGTTGTGTGACAATGCGACTATTAGACGTTTTTGTATTAGTCGTGCAATATATAATCCTAAATTGATTAATCCAAAAGTTCGTCAATTTGTCAATTTTACTACATATAGACTTTTTAAATACCTAAAGAACACTAAAGCTCGATCACCCACTTCCAGGCATTCTAGTACACCAGATTTTAGAAGTCGGTCTAGTTTTTTAGTCATGACCAGTAAAGTTCTTGATATAGGTAAACATTGGCCCGAGAAAATCGGGATGACCCTTCAGGTCAAAATATCTGGTATAAACAGTGACCTAAAGAGAGCTAAAGTAACGACCCAAAATCGAAGTGTATGCCGAAAAATTACGATGAGTGATGAGAGCAGAGTCGACCCCAAATGACAAGGAATAAGGTCTGATAAGGCTTAAGAGGGAGGTCTATTTTTTTAATGAAAGGTTTTCAAAGAGACATTTAAAAAAGCAAAAAGTCTTAGTTCGATAGACAGCGCTCATAAAAAATCAAAGTGTTAATGTAATAAACAACTAAGTTTTGTATATGGAGATAAATGTACCTACTATAATAATAATAATAATAATAATAATAATCCTTTATTTCAGGCAATAATATTGTACCTACAATTACGTACAATATCAGAGGCCCATATCATATATACCTTAGACTAACATACATATAATACAATATAACTTAAAACTAGGTCACACGTTGTGTCGGCGACGTGAGGCGCGGGGCTTCAGCAGGTAACCGTCCTCGGAATTTCCGGTACACGACTCCCTGCGGCCAGAAGTCCTCCTTCATGAAGGTCTCGAGATGTTGGGTCGGCACTCCTACCACAAAGGAACTAAAGTTTACTCTATGGCGAGATGCCAACCGTTCGACCCTCAATGTCAATTTGGATTTCTTCAGCACGTAGGTTACGACGTCTTGAACCGTCGTATTCCAGTGCAGTCGGGACACATACAGTTGCGTACACTTGACCTCTGAACGCAACTGATTGGGTCCAGTCGGTGCGGTGCCAAGATGGTTACGGCTGGCAGGCTTCGTTTTCCTCCGCTTAGCTAAAGTGAAGCCCTCCTTATCGCACTGATCTTTATGTTGACCCGACGTCACAGGCTTGCGAGAGCTTGCCTGTTTATTCCCCTTCAAGGCAGGTCGCTGCGCTGGCGCAGCAACAGGGACGGCGGCTACGGCTGCGTAGGCACGTGTCGGGGTTGACGTGCTCGGCAGTGATGTCAGCTCATTGCGGGGGGAAGAGCGGGCGGCGGGGCGCGGTGTATCGCTTGTGACGACAGCTGATGGCGTTGTGTCCAATTTTGCTGACTCAAAACTGCATACCGATGTATTCTGCGCTCCGCGACGTGTGTTGACGTTCGCGGCCTCGGATGACCTACATACCGAATTGTTACCTTTTATTGATAACAATTCGGTACGCAACTCGGTGATCGTATTTTCCGAGGCCTCCAATCTCCACTGCACCTGTGCCAGGCTGGTTTTCAGGGCTGTGATGTCTTTCAGCAGCCTGGTCACATCGACATGATCGAACGAAACCGGGGGCAGTTTCGCTAGATTCGCAGCGCATAGCGCTGGCATGTCGTCCGGATCGGTCACCTTCATCAGGGCGATAACATCCTGGAGACTTCGCTCGCCGTTCTCATCTCTCCGGCGAGATGGCATCTGCGCGGACTTGCCGAGCACCTCATAGAGCAGCACCTTGCCGCTGCAAATCTCCTCCATGCTGAAGTTTGACTTGCATATCTGCATGATGCTGATCTCGTCCATCGTGTCTATGGCATGATACACGAATGCCAACAGCTCGTTAACTATGACTTGCTTGGAAGCCATAGTGACAAAATCGTGCAGCGGCTAAAGCCGCGCAAATCGCGAATATAAATATTCGAATAGTGCAGTGTGTACTGGGGGGTACTATGTAGGTACAAGTTTTTATAGTGACTTTATTTTTTTACTAGGGCCGACTTGGTTAGTAGGCCGAGTTAGAAAAATAGTTCTTACTTTTTTTATGTTTTACTTGAAACCCTTAATTACTTTTTGTTTTTTTTATGGTTCCGTTCTAGCTACAAACCAAATAACTACTTATCTATTTTAATTAGTTATACCTACTTAAGGTATGTGGCTTCAACCTACGACTAAAATCCAACACATTTCAACGGAATATTGGGCCGAATGTCCGATATTCGAACATTCGACTAATTGGATCCAATACCTATTGATCAGGCTATTACGTCTGTAAACGAATAATTAGCAGATAGAATTTTATTTAGTAAAGACCGGAAAATTTGATTAAAAAGATAGATGGAAATAAAATCCTCGCTTTATCTTTGAAGACCGTTTTGAGTGTGAGTTGACTGTCGATCAATATGAACAAATTTGACTAAAGGGCTAATGGTGGGAATCATCATCATCATCATCATTTCGTGTAGGTGACACAGCCAGTCGACCATGCATACCCTGGCGTCAGAGTTCTTCGGAACCGCCTCTCGGCCTCTGACGTGGTTCCTTTAACGACTACCAGATGGCAACCGGGACCAACGGCTTAACGTGCCTTCCAAAGCACGGAGTCATCTTTCTTATCAGACAATCAGGTGATTCATGCCTGCAATGTCCAAACCAAACTGGAAACAACTTAATAAAGTATGCTTCCCGTGGGAATCGAACCCATGACCTCTGGGTCAACAAGGCAAACGCCACTGGACCACGGAGGCAGTTGTGCAGAGCAGACCAATGGTGGGAATGAAAAAATACCTTTAATTGCATTCTGATGCAGAAGTGTTTAGACGCCATATCAAAATGATAAGGAAATGGCAAAAATGGCACATTATCGCAGAGCAACAATCAACCTAACTTATTTACCCGACTAACCCACCAAGAAGGATGGTTTTGTTTTTCGCGCATTTTTATGTATAAGTATGTCTGTTTAATGTTAATATGTATGTTGTATTTATGTTCTATTGTCGCTTCCTGTAGCCTTACCGTCATGACCGATTTTGAAGTGTATTCTTCCCCGGAGTATCAACGACTGTGTGACGTCAGCAAAAAAATCATGATGGCGGACGCAAGCTGTCAAAAAGTCAGTCGGGTTTTTATTTTTAAATACCTTCTTAATTGTGATTTATTATGTACATATCTTTTTTACTAAAGATATTACAAAAGTTTATGTGTTTCTTTCCATTTAAATTTTATATAAATCTCGGTAAAAAAAAATTGAGATCCCAGGTCTCATAGAAAAAGTTAGTCATACTGACGTGCCATGTCACCCTTTAATGCTATGTCAAGGATATATTTAAATCCGAAGTAAAACGCGGTTTTAACGGTTCCTGCTAATAAAAGTCAAGCGTCCTGGCATTCCTGTCCCGTTTAGATTTTACGGCCACCCTGAGCATTGTGTTAAAATTTAATAACCGTCCCTGAGACGGCCCTGTGTTTCCTTATTGCTGTGGAAGTGTAGTATACAAATGTTTACATTGTTAACAGGGTTGTACAGTGCACACTTTTCTTAATATACCCCTTATTTTAAATTCAATATACAAACTTTAAGATGTGACTCAGCTCATCAACATAAACAACTTTTGTTATATGCGGAAAATTCAATATTATTTTTACCTTTTCCATACATTTAGTCTGATCAGCTGGACACTGTGGATGGGTATGTCTTTTTTTTTAGTTCCCAGTATTGTCCCATATCAAAAGTTCTTCATATTGATGGGCTGAGTCACCCCTTAAAGTTTGTGTGCTGATATCAAAATAATAACGGTATAGATATCATCATCATTTCAGCCGCAAGAAGTCCACTGCTGGACATAGGCCTCCCCCAAGGATTTCCAATATGACCGGTTGGAAGCGGCCTGCATCCAGCGCCTTCCTGCGATCCTTATCAGGTTGTCCGACCACCTGGTCGGTGGGTTTCCAACGCTGCGCTTAAATATATAAAAGGTAAATCTTACTCACTGACTCATATATCAACACACAGCCGAAGCTACTGTACCTAGAAACTTGAAATTCAGTGTCGGGGTAGCTTTTATAATGTAAATGAGCACAAAGAAAGGATTTTTAGAGATTCAACCCTGTCCCTGA
The DNA here is from genome assembly GCA_963082605.1 of Rhodophaea formosa. NCBI lineage: Eukaryota > Metazoa > Arthropoda > Insecta > Lepidoptera > Pyralidae > Rhodophaea > Rhodophaea formosa. The sequence continues at coordinate 12,856,928 of OY720226.1, forward strand.
CGGCCCTGCGTTTCTTTATTGCTGTGAAAGCGTAGTATACAAATGTTTATATTGTTAACAGGGTTGTACAGTGCACGCTTTTATTGCATAAAAAAGCATTTTATCGTTTTCCAGGATTTCCCGGCTATCCCTCAAAGGAGGTCGTGGGACTTTTTTGAGCGTCACCTTGGAAGGTGTCCGAAAATATTCCAAAAGGTAGTAATTTTAAATGTCCGGGTTAAAACCTAAAAAAAAAGTTGTTCATATTGGTGAGCGGAATCCGCTTATACAGCCATGTTAAGTCGAAATATCAGATGTAAATAAATATTTGATATTGTTATAAATTTAATATCCGTCCCTGAGACGGCCCTGCGTTTCCTTATTACTATGGAAGTATTTAGTAGAATGACATGTGTGATTTACGTGGTCATGACGTCAGCAAAATTTTACAAAATAATAAAGATATTTTGTGAAAATATACCAATATTTACACTTCTCCGGGGTCTCCTTGAACTTTTTTATATTTTTTTTAAGTAATTATACCACTGATTCAGACAGTGAATCACGCCCTCAAATTGTAATGGAAAAAGTTTATCTGTTAATTATTTTTAAGGTTTCTTTTCATACCATGGAACTATAAAATATTGCTTTTAAATATAATGACAGAACCCAATACCGTTCCTTGTAACATCCCTGACTCTTTATAGAGTAAAAGGAATCTAGCTAAGTACTAACAGGACTTGTCCTGTTAGTTTCATTTAGTGTCTGTGCTAGGTCCTTTTATTACTCATGCGTCTGTAACGACTCCAGGTTGAATAGTAACTCCGCTTATACAAACTGATTCTAACTGATAAACTGATTCTAAACCTATTCTTAGTGAGAAAAAAGAATCTATATTTAGTAAAAAATTAAAAGACTCCTAACCAATATGTGCTTTTACTCAATAGATGAATATATGAAAAATAATACAAAATAAATAAACAAATACATAAACTTGCATTTAACAAGTAAATATATATTAATATGACGATTAAAACATTAAAAATATATATGATTATTTTAATATAAATTAAGTATATCAGGCGCCGCCTATTTGCAATACCTGTAGAAGGTACTAAGTTGTAAAGTGCAATACTAGATATAAGACCTTTTTGTATACACTTAGTTGGCAAATAAATGATTATGATTATGATTATGGTTATGATTATTCTTTAATGCTGGTCTGGGAATAGAAAAAAGTAGATTGTACCAGGTACTTCTCTTCTCACGCAGGCCGTAACCGACCGATAATGTAAATAGGCGGTGCGGCTAGCGACCCATCACTATTTTGATTCCGTCTTCTATCTTTAAGCCTAAGACACTGGGTTTTGCAGGCTTCCTGAGCCGATTGTTATATACATACATACATACACTCAATACTTTATTACTCCTCAAATTACATGCAAACTATTATATCACTCACTACATATTATAAAACAAAGTAAAGTTTATCTATATGTTTTTGATAAACTTAAAAATACAATACGTATTTTTATATGGTTTTCAACAATAGATAGAGTGATTTATGAGGAAGGTTCATACCTATTACATACATGCGGGTGCAGCCGGGGAGAGATGCTAGTGCATGTATAAAATGTACTGCTCTTTTTTGGTATATTTACTCTCTCTGCATAGCATTGTTTAAAAATAAATACACTTATAAAAACTCATAAACAGTCAGAAAGTTCCATACACTCGCTTTAAATCGTATTTACGAGTTTCTTCCGGCAAAGTTGAGCAACTCAATTTGTGCCAGTTGTGTCGCACCTGGGGCTTTGTGAGCCGATTGCTATAAACATACATACACTCAATATTCAATACATTGCAACTCAAATGACATGAAGACTATTATCACGGTGGTATCATCTTTGACGTTTCCAAGAAATTCCATAGAAACTAGAGTTGCGGCTCCAACTATACACAGATGGCGCCACGTCCTATATTTACTAGATATTCGTATTTCAAATAACTGTTAAAAAGCATTTTCGATTATTGCATCCGATCACATTTTTAACTTTACTATTTTAACTACTTTTATTCGATTTCCGGTATGATTGTCATGGACTTTCTAAAAGTATGCTGAATATTTGTGTACGCGGAAGTACTTACTGTTTTATTTTTTACCCATTTAATCTATATAATTAATATCCGTGTAAGAATATGCTTAAGAAACTAAAATAATAATGGGTAAGTATATTTATGTGTTCCGTAACAATTTAAGCGATTTGTACTCATATAATTGAAAATGAAAAATGAATAACTACCATGTTCTAAAGGAATAAATGATCTTGAATCTTGAATGTTTTGAACGTACTGTTAGGCCCTGTGTGTGACAGTATCGCTATTGCTTAATATTAAGCTCAATGTAGGTATTATTATTCTTTTTAAGTAGTTTTAAATAGTTTTAACCCTTATATACAGATTACTAAATCAATTATACTAGTAGTTTCTGATATATTTACAGACTTTTCCCAGGTGTTCATTTACCTTAACGGTTTTGCAATATGCCCTTTGAAATAGACTTCCTAATTTCCCACCCAGGATTCCTAGCTCAGCACTTGATATATGTTTCGCCATCAATTTTCCGACTAACGTTACATAGTCAGTGTAACAAATGGCATTCCTTACGTTATTGTATTTTGCTTTCACATTTTTTACTGAAGGATATTAATTTGTGTTTATTTCTTGCAGCTTAGACAATATCATCATCATCATCATCAGGTCCTTGTTAGTCTCTACTGCAGGAGCACGACCCTCTCTGTACTACCAGACCGGTATATTAGCCACAGCAGTCAGAGGATTTGGCCTACACTCTCCACGCTGGCCAGACCGGTTGGAGAGGTCTCTTGATGTTTATAAGCTTTGTTAAGCTTGTGTTTCCTAAGTCGCCTTGTACGACATCCACGGGAAGACTTGGAGTGGTCCTATTCTACTCTGCCGGGAACCACACGGCAAATCCCATGACAAGACAAGATCCCATGGGCCAATAAGATTTTTAGTCACAATAAGGCTAGTACGAAAATAATAAATGCCGTGCAGGTTTTTAGGGATTTTCGTACCTCAAAATGTAAAAAGAACCCTTCGTTGTACATCGTATATTAGGTGTGTAAATCTTTTATTGTATTTGCTAAGAAATGTAAAAAATATAAAATAAAAGCAGTACTTTTCAATTATACTAGCCTTAGTGTGTAAATTGATTCTCGTCATTCCCTTGAAGGGAAAAATGCCGAAATTTTTTCGAGTTTCCACGATTGATGCCATGGGAAAAGTTGTTCATATTGCCAGGCTCAGTCACCCATTTAAGAGTATGTCGAGGGTGAACACAGTATATAGCTCATACGTAGTAGCATAGATATAGCTACTAGTTTTTTTGTCAGTTAATTATTAGGTTATATAAAGCCTAGATAGGCTCTGTATGTATGTACGTATGTAATTACTTTATTGCACAAACTACTTAAAACTTAAAAGAAACTGTTTTCCAAGAAAAAGGACCTTTGTACAAAGAGGGACTTATCCCTAGAAGGGATCCCTTCCAGTCAACCAAAAAAGGCTTATCTTTATCTTATAGGCTCTGCCAGTCGAAAAGTGTTGAAAAAAATTGTGTCCAACCCATAGTTTATCATGCAAACACATAGCTACTAATTTGACGGATTTTGAGGGCATTTTAATTGACAGGACACGTGTCCTAACACAAAGCTGTCACGCACACAAGCATTGAAAAATTGGCCAGTTTTTTAAGGCCGCACACTCGGCACAGTAGCGACGCCAATCATTTTATTCCTAATACTTTACAAATAGAAAGAAATTCAAGAATGTAAATCATATAAGCACTAGTATAACGTGGAGGTGCAGCAGGAATCACAAGACGAGTTAACTGCATAGTAACGTCATTTATTACGCCATAGTTACATCATTGACCCTAAGGGAAGGCCGGGAATCCGAGCACTGTCCCTTACATAGTGAGCTGTGAGGAGGGTTGATCCTAGTACTAAGTCCGGGAAACCGTACATTAGTACTAAGTGGAGATAACTCAATCATCCGTAGTTCAACGGACTTCTTATGTGAGGACGAAGAAACTTTCATAGCGCGTTCTAAGTTACGCTCAGCGCCATCTAGTTATGGGCTTGGTAAACTAGCGTGCTACACTAGTAAATAACCTGAAGTATTTTTGGTATCAAGTTTAATATTATCAGAATCAGTGAGAATTATTAAACCATGATTCCAAATATACTTCCAAGAAGGTATATACTAATGCTTATATGATTTACATTCTTGATTTTTTTCTATTTGTAAAGTATTAGAAATAAAATGATTGGCGTCGCTACTGTGCCTAGTGTGCCCCCTTAAATATTGAAATAAAGGCATGTTGGCGTCTAGAGAGTATATAGTCAAGAGAGAGAGAGTATACACGGGTTGATTTTGACCTTATGAACTATATTGTAATCTCGGGATCAGAATCTATAATAGAATACAGAATTGTAACGAAAATAAGGAATAAAACGTAAAACGATGGGTTGCTGGGGCACTGACGCAAAACGTCTCATTCGAGAGATAGGCCACCGAATATCAGAGAGAACTGGTGACTCCCGCTCTGGCTTGTTTCTCGTGCAAAGAATGGCCATAGCGATCCAGCGTGGAAATGCTGCCAGCGTATTGGGTACCTTTGCACGGGAAGTGACCAGTGGCGGGCTATAATTGTTTTATGTGTATTTTTTTTATTGACCTGTGTTTATTTTATATTCTTGACGTGTGACTTTGTTTTACGAAACTTGTATTAATTTAAAATGTGATTATCGATATATTTAAAACGTAAAATTGTTTAGATCTCCCATACAAAGTCGTTGATCAGCTGGGCGAATTTTTTATTTTTTTTTAAGTATGTTTTACGGCCCTGGATACAAGTCCTTTAGAGCCTTTCTTCATTTATTTCGCCAGTTGGCGAGTTCTTCTTGGTTGTCAACGAAATGATGGTGTAATTCATTTCGTTGTTTTCACGGAGCCCCTGGCGACAACACTTCGCGAATCCACTGGTTTCATCATTGACGACGCAGCAAGGCGGACAACCACCAGCCCGCTATGTGAATCTCACTACAGCCGCACAATGACAGTCTATTTTAGTTATTCTACACATTGTTCATAAATATGGGCATTTGTTACACAAAATAACACCAATTTCACATTATAAAGTCCACTAAAATCAATTTGCGAAACAATCCAAAACAGACACCGTGTAGTCCGCTAAAATTCCCGCCAAGAACTCCCAGCTGGGCGAATTTCTATCGGAAGTCTCATTTAATTTTTTTATTTTCACCTTTTTCTTTCGATTCTGTATTCCATTAGGGATTCTGATTCCGAGATTTTAATATAGTTCATAGGTTCAAAATCAGCCGATATATTGTTTTAATCATTTACACCCTTGACCAAGCCTGAGAAAGAAAGTAAAAGTGAACGATTTGATGAAAGCCATACATCACTAACGCCGGCACTAATTACTATATTTTCTTCTCTAATTATAGTTTAGCACGCTTCCCAGAATTTTCACTTTCCTTATAATTGTAATTGAAAGTCATACCACACATATTTGCGAAAATACCTCTTTGATTGATGAAGACATTAGTAAGAATCGGCATGTCTACTATGCACTACAAGAACGTTTGATAAAAATAATAGAGAAAAATGGATATTTTTTATTATTTTACGATTGAAAGACCTTCCAAGAAATATGCATACCCTAAATAACCTATAAAAAAAAACCTTATGACGGGCACATCATGAGGTTTTTTTTTAATTTACTTCTTTATTTATACATACACTAGCTATTACCCGCGGTTCCACCCGCTTTATATAGCCTATATCTTCCTCAGTATCCTTACCTATGTGTTTGCAATTTCATGATGATCGGTTCAGTAGATACGGCGTGAAAGCGTAACAAACAAACAAACTCACTTTCGCATTTATAATATTAGTTAGGATTAGGATGCTTGCGGGGTAGACAGAGCCCAAAGTCATAAAACCCAAAGGCCACGTAAGTACTTACGTATAGCGTGTTAGGGTAGAAACACGGGTAGAAACACAGATTACCCCCAATTGGGGGTGATCTGTGGGGAGAAAGGAAGCGGAATCAAAATAGTGATGGTTTGGTAGAAATGACGTGATTCCTTAGATTTTCGCCCAATCCCTTGATTGGCTTTTGCGATCTGCGTGGAAAAAAACCAGCTAGTATATTCTTTGTTTTTCCTTTTATTCCTTCTTCTTCTTTTGTTTTATATAATGGCTTCCACCGAGATTTTAGTGGTTCTGCCAATGTCCAGTAAATTGAGATACTAAGTATCGGTGTTGTACGGTAAAGTTGTAACAAGAAGCATCAAAGATGGCGTATGTTCTTTGATGCCTCGTGGTCGGGGGGTTATGGTGATATGGTCTATACGAGTCCATATAACAGTCCACTTTAACTATTTCACAAATTGTTCCATGAGCACGAGCATTTATAACACCAAACTACACCAATTTCATATTATAAAGTCCACCAAAATCAATTTGCAAAATCGTCCAAGGTAGGCCCCAACTGCACCCCTTGACTTCCCACCACAAACTCCTTTTATCCCTTACCTAACCAATATGGAAAATTTATGATGTGCAATAATTTTGACTTCCTGCGTATTTTCCTTTAAGACCCGCGCTACGGCTACTTGTTCAACTAACTTTTGAACAAACTTAAGGTACCAATTTTTTTTTTACCTAGCCTGTCGATGCTATGTCCCACTGCTGAGCAAAGGCCTCCCCCTTATTTTTTCATTCACCAAGTACCAATATGAATCTAAAAATGGCCTTAACTGTCTTATTTTGTTAGATGCTTACGGCATCAGAATGTTCTACAAAATCTGCATATCATGCTTCATCGGCTCATTGCCACCAGTAGTGCCAAAAGGGCTGTCTGCTTAGCGATCCCGCGAGGAAACGCAGCCAGCGTTCTTGGCACCATTCTGCGCGGACAGACTCCTATTTTAATACCCAGTTTTGTTTATTAAGGGCCCACACTTGGCACACTAGCGACGCCAATTGTTTTATTCTGAATACTTTACAAATAGATAGAAATTCAAGAATATAAATAATTTAAGCCTTAGTAAATAACCTGAAGTATTTTTGGAATCATGTTTAATATTATCAGAATCAGTGAGACTGAGAATTATGAGAATCAGATTACCCCCGTTTTTGGCGGTATCACTATTTCTCATTCTCATAATATTAAAACATGATTCCAAAAAATACTTCAAGTTGTTTACTAGTGCTTATATGATTTACATTCTTGAATTTCTTTCTATTTGTAAAGTATTAGGAATAAAATGATTGGCGTCTCTACTGTGCCTAGGGTGCGGCCTTAAGAGTCGCCTGGACGCGCATGTCTCCATACAAACGGAAAAAGGGAATTGTGGCAATATTTGATAATTTTAGGGCAAAATTAAGCATCCAATCAATTAATCTCATTGTAATCTACGTACGTTCCTATACAGTTTGGTTAAATTATCAAATGTTTGAGAATTATACGCCTCTCAAGATATCCATACAAATTTGAAAAGGCTTGTAATTTTCAAACCATTGGTATTTTAACCAAGCTGTATAGGAACGTACGTAGATTATAATGAAATTAATTGATTAAATGATAAATTATACTCCAAAATTATCAAATATTGCCACAATACCCTTTTTCCGTTTGTATGGAGACATGCGCTTCCAGGCGACTCTTAATATAAGCATCTTCTCAATATACGATGAATGGTAAAGAAAACACATACCTTAATAAGAGGATCATACAATTTTAAAAGCCTCACCGAATTAATTTGTAGGCTAATTAAGAAACACAATTGATATAAAATGTGCGTCGGCCGGGAATCGAACCCGGATCAACTGCTTGGAAGGCAACTATGCTGACCATTACACCACCAACGCTGGTGATACTACAACTGTTATATTCATACTTGTATCACAATTTTAGTGGTGATATAACTTAAGTACATATGTATGGTTTTTAGGGTTCCGTAGTAAACTAGGAACCCTTATAGTTTCGCCATGTCTGTCTGTCTGTCTGTCTGTCTGTCTGTCTGTCTGTCTGTCCGTCCGCGGTTTTACTCAGAGACCATAAGTACTAGAAATCTGTAATTTGGTATGAGTATGTATATTAATCATGGCAAAAAAGTCGTAGAAAAAAATCTTGAAAAAAATTTTTTTTTTGGGTAGCTCCCATACAAGTAAAGTTGGGGAGTCATTTTTTTTTCTCTACTTACCCATCTTGTGGGGTATCGTTAAAAAGGTCTTTCAAAAATATTGTGAGGTTGAGAACACCATTTTTCGATTTAGGGATCCGTTTTCGAAATATTTGGTTTTAAAGTGCAAATTTTTGTTAGAGGTACGTGTCCCCCCCCTCTATCTCCTAAACGGTTATATATAGATACGTGAAAAAAATTACAGCAGTAGTATATATACTGAAGTTGAAAGGAAAACTATCAGAGCTAAGTACTAAGTACAAACTAAAAAGTTATAGGCAACCAACTTATAAAATGTACTGGAAAATGTAAAATTTCATACAATCTTTATTGTTAGATGTTTTTGGTCGTTAAACTGTGAGGTGCGAGTGTAAACAGTGTGTACTCAAAGTTGTCATTCGCAACTACGGAACCCTATACTGCGCGTGGCCCGACACGCACTTGGCCGGTTTTTTATTACGAGTATTGTGTATGAGTTATTAGACGCGTTACAAGCTAATTATAGAAATTCGTGTTTCAAAATGTGCGTCGGCCGGGAATCGAACCCGGATCAACTGCTTGGAAGGCAACTATGCTGACCATTACACCACCAACGCATGTGTAACGAATACTAAATTATTAAACACATCTATACAAATGAGCGATATATTGATGGAGAGAATATAATGTTAATTGTAATTGACAATACTTGATTAAGCTTAATGAAATCTATTGTCATACACCTTTAAATTTATACTCGGTATTTCTTTAAAGAGGCGACTCATCCCATAAAACAACCCGCCTATTGAACCATATTATGATAATCTGTAGACCGGAAAATAGAAATAAAGGCTTACGGAAACCACGACATTCAGGCTTCGTATGTTAAAAAAGTGATATTTTAAATCTAGTAGGTAACCAATGGATAATGTAAGGTAATCTATAGACATGTGATGAGGAGAGAAGAAACTCATATCACAAGAAAGGCATTAGATTTGAAAGTAGATGGTACGCGGAACAGAGGAAGACCTAAGAAACGATGGATCGATGGTGTCAAGGAGAGTATGAACAGGAGGGGAGTGACAAAGACTATGGTAGATGATAGATCAAGGTGGAGAGAGCTGACATACTGTGCCGACCCCACATAAAAAAGTGGGATAAGGGAAGGAAAAAGGTAACCAAGTCCATTTTATGACTTTGTGAAACTTATGTATTGGTAATATTTGAATTACTTTTTTTACAAAGTCCAGATTGTTTTTCGACACGACATTGATGACTCTGTTATGGTAATGTGAATGGCTCTTTTTTTTTTTGTCATAGGACGGCAAACGAGCAAGTGGGTCACCTGATGGGAAGTGATCACCGCTGCCCATGGACAACTGCAACACCAGAGGTGTCACAGGAGCGTTGCCGGCCTTTTATTTTTCCCTCCTCAGAGGGGAGAGGGAGCTGGGCCTCCGGCTGGCTCTCTCACTCACCGAACGAAGCATAGCAGCGGTAAAGCTACTACTCAGACGTCGATTTTCTGTGAGGTACTTCCCCGGACGAGCCGGCCCATTCATGCTACTAGCAAAAGTGATTTTCGCCGGTAGCGAGGCTCTACCACAACAAAAAAGTAAGTATAGAGAGGGTCGTGCACCTCATCATCATCATTTCGTGTAGGTGACACGGTCAGTCGACCATGCACAGCCTGGTGTCAGAGTTCTTCGGAACCGCCTCTCGGCCTCTGACGTTAACGACTACCAGATGGCAGCCGGGACCACCGGCTTAACGTGCCTTCCGTTAAATTGGTCGTGCACCTGCAGTGGAGACTAACAAAAGACCTGATGATGAAACAAAGAACTAAACCGGCCACTTGTGTAAATAACTGCTGGTAAAAATAAATCCTTCGTCTAGAGTATAGACAATAATATCATCTATGTATAAGCGTTGGTGGTGTAATGGTCAGCATAGTTGCCTTCCAAGCAGTTGATCCGGGTTCGATTCCCGGCCGACGCACATTTTGAAAATAGTCTCTTAATAATTAACTACCAATTAGTAACGATCAAAATTTATATTTAGTATAAAACAGTTATCTTCTATTGTCTTCAGAATAGTGTGTGTAATTATTTGGTTAAATATAAGTAATAATTATTTAATAGTTTCATAATTACGCCAAATTTATCACCTGCGTTGGTGGTGTAATGGTCAGCATAGTTGCCTTCCAAGCAGTTGATCCGGGTTCGATTCCCGGCCGACGCACATTTTAGTTTTTCCTCATTATAAATTAGCTCAGATTGCTTTAAAAATATGTTTTTCTTATAATTGTTAGCATTAAGGAATACTTAGTGATATTCAACTACATGTCATCATCATCTACATGTGATGAACTACATGTGTCGACACTGTCGCATCTTTTGACAGCTACGGTGTACATCATTTTCATGGTAACTTCAATATTCATTACGGCTTCGGTATGAACGACTATTTTTATTTAAGTTATGAAAACCGTAATGGATGCTAAAGTGACAATCAAATCTTTGTACACCGAGTTAGCAAATCGGCCTGCAGGGCACGAGTTCCAAGGCTGGTGAGGCTGCAGCGGCCGCTGAGTCCCTCAAGTGCAAATATGCCTGCCTTGGCGATGGCTTCATATTTGAGCCGTTCGGGGTGGAAACGTTGGGGCCGTGGGGGCCTTCAGCTCACAAAATCTTCAAGTTTGTGAGCCAAAGGCTGGTAGAGGTGTCCAATGACCAGAGGGCTGGCAATTTCTTTGCACAAAGAATAAAGCCCGTAACACACGTTCTGATTCGGCAGGACGCCGACCGTCGGAACCGACAAAATCGGACCGTGTGTAGAGCAGTCGGTCCAACATAATTATTATTAATACCGGTCGGGAGTGGTTGGCTCTCCGACGCGGTCGGCTTCCTACCATCTGGCAAATCGGTGCGTGTGGAAGGATGTTCCGACGGTCGGTCCGACAAAGTGTTGCCACTATAGCCGATGTTTAGCCACATCGTTAACGACATTTTTTTTATTTTGTAGCTTAATTTTATACCCGACATTTTTACCTACTTATTATAACTAAAATTAAATACTTTATCTATTTTAAAACTGAACTTTTCATATCCATTTACAACGTTATCCTTTAAAATGTAGCGAATTCTGTAAGAGACGACATAGACAGACAGTCAGATGCAGTGTTGCCAACTAACTTATCAACTTTATAGCTGGATCTGACTATTTTCCCATGTCAGGCAGACACAATTTAATAGCGTTGTAGCGAAATCCGTTAGCTACTATTATTATTTTTTGTCATAATAACTTACGACGTTATTATATGCATTTCATGATTATTCAGTTTTAATACACAACTTACCATTAATATTTGCCATATTTGCGTGTATTTACATGATATCGTCCGACGAGCACCCGATCAGTGTTGCCAATGCTACAAATAGTATCTACAATCTAAGTTACCCTTATTCTGGGGAAAATCTAATGAACTAATGGAGGTATTGTAAATACACGCAAATATTAATGATTCATTGTGTATTAAAACTGAATAATCATGAAATGTATATAATAACGTCGTAAGTTATTAGACGTAGTTGCTAATGATGCGTACTCCCTATTAGGTCATCCATCAAGCTCAAATAGTATAAAAATCATAGTAATATAGATATTATCACTTTACAGGAATAAACATCTCATCAGGAGGCACGCGCTCTGGCAAACGCCTTGGCAAGCGAAGTTTCAAAAAGTCACCGAGACGACATTAAGAGGGTATACTAGCAGTGCGTTTTCCATACAAATGTATTTCTCTATTTTCTCGCTGAAAACTGCTTCTAGAGGCACAATTCTTTTTACATAAAATCTATTACTAAAATAGGTATGTCCCTATGTTTTATTTTTTACTAAAAACCTGTTAAAAAGAAAAAAAAATTGTACAAAAACAGTTTTTTTGGAAAAAATAAAAAATAGGGTCATTTCTATTTTAGTATTAGATTTTATGAAAAAATAATTGTGGCTCTAGAATCAGTTTTCAGCGAGAAAATAGAGAAGTACATTTGTATGGAAACCATATTGAAAAAATACTGCTAGTATACGCTCTTAAGAGTCCCACGTAAAGCCGCAATCCCATGCAAACGTGGTTTGGTTTTAGTTTTACAACAGTTAAGCCAATCTCAACCAAATTTCGTACATACGACCGGATAAGGCATATTGATGTTTATAATCAGATTTAAATTTTAAAAACAATATCTATACAAAATTACAGCGAGTTGAAGTTTCGTATCGAAAACTTGTAACTTGTAGACTAATTAACTAATCTGAATGTGTTTAAGTAAAAGGGATAGTCATCATCATTTCGTGTAGGTGACACGGTCAGTCGACCATGCACACCCTGGTGTCAGAGTTCTGCGGAACCGCCTCTCGGCCTCTGACGTGGTTCCTTTAACGACTACCAGATGGCAGCCGGGACCACCAGCTTTACGAGCCTTCCGAAGCACAGAATCATCTTTCTTATCTAACTATAACTTTACTATTAACTGCTTACGTGGTCCAGTGGTCAAGGCGTTTGCTTTGTCGACCCAGGGGTCGTGGGTTCGATTCCCACGGGAAGCATACTTTGTTAAATTGTTTCTAGTTTGGCTAGGACATTGCAGGCATGAATCACCTGATTGTATCACTTATATATTTAAAAATAAAAAAGGAATTTAAACAAAATGCAATAATCGACAATGCTTTTTTTAGTAAGTTTTTTTTTTTTGGACAAATCACACAGATTCATCTAGCCCCAAGTAAGTTCTTAAGTAAGACTTGTGTTATGGGATACTAACTCAACGATACTATATTTTATAATAAATACATATATAGATAAACATCCAAGACCCAGGTCAAACTGAAAAAGATCATTTTCCATCTTGACCTGACCGGGGATCGAACCCGGGACCATGCGTGTCATAGGCCGCGTGTTGACCGCTGCGCCACGGAGCTCTTCAAGTAAGTAGTTATAAATACATACACACCGCCATCTGTGTAAAGTAGGAGCGCAACTCTAGTTTTTATGAAACTTCGTGGATACATCAAAGATGCATTATTAAGTAAATTTGGTCTCGATTCGTTAAAGAAAAGAAGGTTGGTATTGGATAAAATGATTATTGTATAAAATTTGTCATAATTTGTTTGACTGCAATGACTTACACAATAAATTATACTACCGAGTGCCCACTCGATGTGGCCGCTCGTGCAATGCTCTAACTTTCCGTTTGTTTGATCCAATTTTTTCTAGAACGAATGCTGGTGAACGTGCCCCTTTGAATCGTATCTTACAGTACTCTTTATCCAATTTACAATTGTGTGTTGTCCTGAATAAAATAAAATAAAATGATATGATCGTGATACTCGTAGTAGAAAACCATTCTCATTTTTCAATAGACCATCAACATGACCAGGTTTTACGACGCTGAGACAGCTGGCTTTGTGGCAGCTATAGGCACACTCTGTGCCTATCTATAGCTGTCTCCATAATGTAGGCGCACGAAGGAGTGACCGGGTCAGGGGGGGATGTCGGAAAAATCTGCGGTACCCGTTTCAAGGGCGCCGCGCATTATGTAATAAAATTAGTTGGCTGTAGCGAAATGTGGCATTTTGTGCGGTATCTTTCTTGTCGTTATACTGCCTTTATTCCGCGATTTTGTCTCATTACAAGGTAATTTTGCATAACGTGGCAATATTTTAATTTTGGTATAAAAATATTTAATATATGTAGAACCGAAAAACATAAAAAAGGGCGTACCATACAAACTCACCAAAGAACTGGTCAATTTCTTTGGGAAGATCAAATATTTTTTCACTTATTACCTTTTTATCTAACGTACCTATTATTTAAACAATGTGTTTGGTATTGAATTAGCGATAATTTAAATTCACGTTCTCAACATGAAAACGAACAGCTTTTGTTCTGTGACCGAATCAAAACGGTATGCAAGGTATTTATTTTTTTAAATCATGCATTTTGTTCAATACACCATCAACACAGCCAAGTATTACGACGTTGAACTATTGCCTATAGCCGTCTCTTAAATGAAGGCGCACGAAAGGGCACGCAGATTTTTCCGACAGCCCCCCCTGACCCAGTCGGTCAGGGGGGGCTGTCGGAAAAATCTGCGGTACCCTTTTCAAGGGCACCGCGCATTACGTAATGAAATTAGTTGGCCGTAGCGAAATGTGGCATCGTTCTTGTCCGTATACTGCGTTTATTCTGCGATTTTGTCTTCTGGGATCTTTTGTTTCTGATAAATACATATTATCACGTCTTTATCCCTTGCGGGGTAGACAGAGATAAGGTCATAAAACAAAAAGGCCACGTTTAAAGTGTTAGTGGGCGTATGGTGGAAAGCGGAATCAAAATAGTGATGGGTTGCTAACCGCATCGCCTATTGACGTGATTTCTTAGCCAAATTCCTTGACCCTTTTACGGTTAGCTGGTTTATTCTTAGATATTTTTCCTTTTCTCCCAAACCAGCATGGAAGAGTTTAGATGTAAGAGTCTCTCTTTAGCAATACATGACTTAATCTTTATTATCAATACGGCTAAGTTTTACGACGCTAAACTGTGTGCATGGGCACAGCTATAGAGCTGTCTCCATAATGAAGGGGCGATCAGGCCAGGGGAGGATGCCGGAAAAACTTGCGGTACCCTTTTCAAGGGCGCCGCGCATTACGTAATGAAATTAGTTGGCCGTAGCGAAATGTGGCATTTTGTGCGGTATCTTTCTTGTCCTTATACTGCGTTTCTCCCTCGAGTTTGTCTTCTAACAGGGTGATTTTAAAAGCTTAGCAATATTTTAGTGTCAAATCTACTATATAATAGACTATTCTTGCAAAAAAAAAATGTGAAATAGAATGTTTGGGTCTTACATCAATCTTTATAAGGGAAGTTCAAATATTTTTTTGAGACATCTTTTTCTTGCGCATGTTATACAGCGTAAAACTTGACCCTCGACATACCCTTTAAGGGGTTAATCAGCCCGTCAATATGAACAACTTTTGCTATGGGATCATTCATGTGTTCATTCAAGTGTTCAGCTGCCTGGGCAAAATGTATGGAAAAGTAAAAAAAAATCAAGTTTCCAGCATTAATCCCATAGGTACTAAAAGTTGTTCATACTGACGGGCTGAGTCACCTCTTTAAGGTTGTGTCGAGCACGAGGGTCATGTCACATTCTGTATATTCTATTAGGGAACTAATTTCTTATAAGAAAAAAAAAATGCGCCAAGGGCCTGTCAGGCTACGCTCAGTGTAGGGTTCCTTAAATTTTATAAGTTGGTCGACTCTTGTGAACCCTACTCAGCTGTGTGTGATAAATATTCTTATTCTTTCGTTAAGTATGTCTGTGTTTCGTGGTGATGACGATGATGTGGTAAAAAAAGTAATGTGAGAAATGAGAAAACGTTTATATAGCGAAGCCAGGATCGATGCTAAGTCAAACATACTTAAAAGTTAAAGTCACGTAACATTCAGCTTTTCATAGCAAAAGCTCTAAAGAAATGTGAAAGCTTTATACGAAAGCCTAAATCCTAATTACTTTCGTACTAATGGATTTAGTCTGTATGACAAAAAGGCCAATTTTTTACTTTCCAAGAAACGTACAATAGAAAACATCAGTCATGCATGTAAAACGTTCGCATGTCGTTATTACTTAAGTACAATAATATGCCTCTTATAAAAAAAAAAAGTCTTTATACGCTATAGAAGCTACAAGTACGACTTTTTAAAAATAAAATTGAAACAGTAACATTGAAGTTTTTTTTTTACTAACCTATGCTGTCTTATTGCTGGGCAAAGGTCTCCCCCATTTTCTTCGAAACCTCTCTTTTCTGCGCTATCTCCGAC
The DNA here is from genome assembly GCA_963082605.1 of Rhodophaea formosa. Lineage (NCBI taxonomy): Eukaryota > Metazoa > Arthropoda > Insecta > Lepidoptera > Pyralidae > Rhodophaea > Rhodophaea formosa. The sequence continues at coordinate 12,873,065 of OY720226.1, forward strand.
CATTTTTTTTTCAAGTTGTGTATATCGTCACACCAACGCTTCCTAGGCCTACCACGCTTCCCGTAACCATCTGCAGGAGTCCACTTCGTAACTAAAGCGGCCCATCGACCCGGATGCATTCGGCATACATTAGATTTAGATTAAATGATATACAGAACTATGTAAATTTATTTATTGTTTGATATCTAAAACTCCGTTGTTTATTAAAAGTAGTATTTGAGATAAAATTAAATAAATCAGACATTAGGGAAAAAAATATTTAAATATATACATTTAAATGATATTTTAACATTTTATTATTTTTAATTCTGTTTTAATGAATCGAGAATACATCATTTGCAATACTTTTATCTTTGAATAATAATGTGCTTGTAATATTTTCACATGCACAAATTAAGAGTGATTTCGTCTTAGTGACTTTATATTGTTGTGCATTATTTTAAATGAAACTAGTTATTTTCCCGCGACTTTGTCCGCATAAATTATAGCCTTTGTCACCCGCAGATAAAGCAGCTTTAAATAGGTGAAAGAATTTTCAAAATCTGTCCAGTAGTTTTGAGCCTATACAATGCAAACAAACGAACAAGCAATTAAAGCTTTCATATAAAAGTATTTATTATTTAATTATTACAAGTTTCATAAAACAAAGTCACATGTCAATAATAGGTATAAAGGAGCCCGATGGTCCAGTGGGTGTGAGCTCTGTGAGCGCTTACGTATGTTAAGCAACCCCTGGTGCTGTCCCTACTTGGATGGATGACCGCAAGTGGCATAAAAATATCTCGAGCTCCTCCGTGCTTCGGAAGGCACGTTAAGCCGTTGGTCCCGGCTGTCATCGTTGATGGCAGTCATTAAGCTATGTCAGATGCCTTAAGGCAGCTTGAAAAATCTGACACCAGTGTTGGCCACTTACACATACGAAAAACAAATAATATAAAAGTTGTTCATATTGACGGTGTGAGTCACCCTGGCCCCTGGGTATGTTAAGGGTCAATTTAAACGCTGTATTATTTATAGTATTGTATCCTAAAACAAATCTCAAAGGCCTTGCGATCCATCAAGGGTGCAATACTGCCAAAGTCTTAGTCTTCAATCTTCGTTAAGGATTTGGGGTCGGCTAAAAATCCTTAGGGATAAAACTTTAGACGTGGAAGATTTATTTTTGGAAGTTTTTTAATACTATCATCCTTTAGTACATCAAAGTTTTTATTGAAGCTCAAATATCAATATTGGAGATATAGAGCATATATTTTTTTTATGCCATTGAGAAACCTCCCAAAAAAGGCACTTAAAAAAAAGTGAAAAAGACATTTTTGAGGTTTATACCTCAAAGAGTAAGTAAAGAGGAGGCATTTACTCAAAAAAGAACCCCTTTTAATTGTTTCTTTTTGCATATACTTTAATAATATTTTTCATGCTCTATCCAAAAAAATATAAAAATAACAAGTTTATGTTTTGTGTCTGTATACAGTGATTTGTCACTAAGAAATAAATAAAGGATTTTTATTTTATTTTATTATTTTAGTACCTCAAAGAGTTGCTAGTCTCATTTTGTTGGGGAACTCAGTAACTGCGCCCGGCCATATCATTATTATAATTTAACTTTTCCAAAAAGCGTTCTACATGTTAGTAAATACACCATCCAAATCTATTCAGTAGTATCGAAGATTATTTCGTTCAGACAGATGACATCAAATTTATACTATAAGATTGAAAAAAATCTTTTGTTAGCAACAATAACAAGTAGACTTTACGTATGTATTTATTTATTTTATTTTAGGTATATAAAACTTATCCATTCCATTAGCTTAAATTGAACACTTATTAAAAATAAATTTATTATTTAAATTTATATAATATTTATTCTTCTTAGAGAAGAATAAAAAACTACCAACTCTCGTACAGTAATGGACAATTCCTTCTTAACCACTAATAACTACCTATATAAAATCATTTTTTGATTTAAACTAACGTGAGATATAGAAATTATTAAAATACGTAACAACGGGTTACTCACGTAAATAGTCAGCTACTGGCCGACATGTTTCAACCTCATCCGGAGGTCTTCCTCAGGGCGAATGTGAATTGAGACGCGCGCACGATATCGAAAACGATGACGAAACGCCAGTAGCTGACTATTTACGTAAGTAACCCGCGTTGTTACGTATTTAACAAAATGACATTTTTACCCTACCAGCGATGTGCGATAATATCTTACGACTATGTTCACCGATAGACCTCGCTCTATCATTACATATAATGGTCAATATTTTTATTACGTATGTAGGTACAGTCACATACCTACCTCCGAGATTTTAAAGAAAATTAAATTTGTTTTCCCAAACCAATTCTCAGGCCTCTTTCTGTCCTGCTGTGTAATTATTTAACAATTCTAGGTAATTGTCTAGAAACTAGGCTGTAGAATGTTTTAGTTAAAATGTTTTGAGTATTCGGGAATGATAAAATTCGCTTCACTCATAAAATTCACAAGCCTAGTTTCGATTGCATTTTTTTTTCAATAAAGATTGAGTTGTTTGTACAGTTTTAGTAACAACTTTAGGGCTGGTGTCAGAAACGAAGACGCTCAAGAACAAGATGGGCAGACGGCTTGGCGGACTAGAGGGGAGACCTTTTCCCAGCATTGAGACATTATCGGCTAAAAAAATACGTTTACGCGGTGTAATTATCAAGTTTTCGTTTTTTTTTTCCACGTACAATTTTACAAAAAAATGTGAAGAATTTTTCAAAGTATGTAAAGTCTGCTTAAATTAATTAATAAAAAACTTATTACAGTAAAGGAATTTTTATAATTGATTGTTTTGTAAAGTGATCAAATTAACACTTATGAAAATTGGTTATTACGAACTATGAACGAGTAAATACCAATATTCCTTCAACAACTTGTACCTACCGTCAGTTCGTAAAGATTTTGTGGCTGACTGTACCTAACTATCGGGCATAAAAGTTCATTATTGGCATTGAATCGATAGATAAGAACGTTCTTTTCAACTAAGCGCTTAGGGGTTGTTTTGGGGTTACTAAGGTAAGTATAGAAGTAAGTATAGGTATAGAAGATGAAATTACTTTTAACAATAGAATGAAATCTTTTCTGTCAACGAATACATCATCATCATCATCAAATTTAAGAACTGGGCTCTTGTCAGTGGAGCTTCTTCCATTTCTCTCTTTCTTCCGCCAGTCGGCCAAGAACATAATAGAAGGAAAAATAGAAGGAAAAAGGGGACCGGAAAGGCCGAGACACACCTTCATGAAACAAATAAAAGAAAAACTTAATGTTGCTACTTACAGAGAAGTGAAACAACGAATACATAGAAGACAAAAATTGTTAGGAATTAATTTGACAGAAATATGAATAATTGAATGTAATTTTCCTATTATTATTATTATTTTATCAAATTTAAGATTCTTAATTATTTATTTCTGATTTCGAAATTTCTAGTTAAAGTTAAACTGTTATTGTGTAACATCGCAACACTCCACCAGGGTACATGTGCGTGCATGTATTGTAATCACACAGGATTACAGCTTTATTGTATGTGTAAGTGAAGCGGTAAATAAATAAATTATGAATTAAGTCAGGGGAAAATAACCAGTTTTTTTTTTAAATCTGTCATTTATATGATGATGATTTTCGGTCCGCAAAGTTTAATATCTATAAGTGGTTTTATCATCGAAACCTTAAATTGCAGACGCTTAGAAATTTTAATATTTATAACTAAATGCTAATATCACTGGCCCACAGCCTCTGTGGTCCAGTGGTTAAGGCGTTTGCTTTACTGACCCGGGTCGTGGGTTCGGTTCCCACGGGAAGCATACTTAATTATGTTGTTTCCAGTTTGGTAAGGACATTGCAGGCATGAATCACCTGATTGTCTGATAAGAAAGATGATTCCGTACTTCGGAAGGCACGTTAAGCCGTTGGTCCCGGCTGCCATCTGGCAGTCGTGAAAGGAACCACGTCAGAGGCCGAGAGGCGGTTCCGAAGAACTCTGATACCAGGGTGTACGTGGTCGTCTGACCGTGTCACCTACACGAAATGATGATGACTAGCACGATAATTTTTTTTCTATTGGACTAAAGAAAATTTTACTCATAAATATGACCAAAACAAATTTTTACATAGGTATTCAATAAGCGTCATTTCGAAAATTTTTTCGTAATTTCGGATTTAGCTGCAAATAAATAGTTGTTCACTTGAAATGGCTAACTTTGAAGAACAATAAACCAAAGATTCACAAGACTCTTTTAACCTACAACTCAAACGATGGTGAGGCTTAACGTATAATCTGTCTACCTTGTAAGGGAAACAGACGTGTTAATATATATGTATAAACATTCGAATAGAGAAAACAGATGAACCTTACCTAACGACACCATCAATCCTAATCACTAACCATTACAGCTGTTAACCTACATCTGATACAGCATCTGCGTAAAATAAATAAATATATAGGGGCAAATCATATATGTACTTAAATTGATCTAGCATCACAGTAAGTTGTGGACTTGTGTTGTAGGTTACTAACTCAACGATACTATTTTTTATAATAGGCACTTACCTATATAGATAAACATCCAAGATCCAGGCCAATCTTAAAAAGATCGTTTCTATCATGACCTGTCCGGGGAATAAACCCTAGGCCCCGAAATATAACTTATCTTTTGATACACTATCAAAAACAATGTTATAGGTACTAGTTACACAATCAATAAAAAGTGACTTACTTGAACAAAAGTCATCATCCACGAAAAGGCATCCTGAATTGACAAAGATTGAACACTTAACTACTTAATCTTTCACAAAAGAACTGGCAGGAAAAATAATAATGTGACGAAAAAAGAAATTTATGAAAGGAACAGTGGGAAGGAAACGTTTAACCAAAAGAATTTTTGGTCCAATGTCAAACGAAAACAGTTTACCTCGCGAATCCGCATTGCGTTCAAAAATTTTTAAAATTCGTACGTTTTATTCGTCTATTCTTTACAGCCAGTAATTATTTTCGTTTGACATTAGACGGAATGGTGTTTGAATTTTTGAATTTGGAATTGATTTGGATTGCCTTGATTGGTAGTTATTTTTATTTTGGAGCGACGCAGCGCCCTCTCGCGTCCGTGTGGCGGCGGCTCGCCGCGACGACTGGCCCAAGCCACCCCCTGTAGGGGGTTGCTTTCTATACTTATGTGTTTACATCTTAAATGGGGTGCACGCAGAGTAATGCGGCTCGAGGGGCACTTCGTTGCCGCGAATGGGGCTGAAACTAACTAATGTTACATGTTTCAGATACATTTAGACGGAGAATCTCATTTTTATCCCTAACGGGGTTGACACAGCCCTCGAAAACGAATCTAAAAATATATTCTATCATATTTGTAATACATATGTAAGTATTAAAGCCTTTACAAATGGCGTATCTTCGCTTGTGTGTTCCAGCAAGCAAGACGGTTCCCTAGCAATTGACGGCAGCAATGAAGAAGCAATTGAAACGTTGATATTTCGCTATTTCTAGATTTTGCTTTTAATACTTAGCGCAAAACCTAGTCAAAGGTTCTAGGAGTACTTATTGTATATCTGACCATCCAACTTATATTAGACTTAATAATAAGTATCTATAAGAAGCTAATTAGGTATAGAGATTTGTTTTAAAATGTGCGTCGGCCGGGAATTGAACCCAGATCAACTGCTTAGAAGGCATCTATGCTGATCATTTTACACCACCAACAATGGTAGGTAAGGGCTACGTACAAAATAACACAAAGGTTAGACGTGCTTCCGATTTATAATCGGCCCCAATTAAGATAAGATAAGATAAGATAAGATAAGATAAGATAAGATAAGATAAGATAAGATAAGATAAGATAAGATAAGATAAGATAAGATAAGATAAGATAAGATAAGATAAGATAAGATAAGATAAGATAAGATAAGATAAGATAAGATAAGATAAGATGAGATGGTGATGTTATTATAATTGTAATATTAAAACTGATAATTAATACTCGTAGTTTTCGCCCGCGGCCCGGTCGTGTTTGTGTCGATCCCTCGGGAACATTACTTTTCCAGGATGAAAGAAAGCCTGTCTCCGTATTCCAGGCAACGTACCTATATGCAAAATTTCATTATGATCTATAAAAAGGGTGAAAAAGCGTAAAAATAAATAAACTCACTTTTCACTCGCAGTAGTTGGGATTATACGTCTAGTAATTGTTGAAATAATAATAATAGACGAAAGATAATAATTCGTTTGTAAGACTTATAATTTAAGACTAATTATAAATTTCAAGCTAATTATAAAGAGTCCGGTTTCAAAATGTGCGTCGGCCGGGAATCGAACCCGGATCAACTGCTTGGAAGGCAACTATGCTGACCATTACACCACCAACGCAAGTGGTGATACAACTGTAATGTTCATATCAATATTGCACGTCAAGTAATGGTTGAAATAATAAATTATTTTGAATAGCATAGTCCATTTTGTCAATCTCTTTTTTATTCGTTTGTTAGACTTATGGAAATAATAAAGACTAACATAAATAAGCTAATTATAAAGAGATTTGTATTAAAATGTGCGTCGGCCGGGAATCGAACCCGGATCAACTGCTTGGAAGGCAACTATGCTGACCATTACACCACCAACGCTGATGATAGGTTTATGAAAATTTCAGTCTTGTCTCTTATGAATGGTCTTTGTTTATACAGCTGCAAAACTATGGATATCGTCAAAATCTAATTTGGCTTGAGGTATGTCTGCCAGGTTTCCTATATTTCTATCCCTTGTCATCATTCACAATCGTCTTTACCATCATCATCATCATATCATATCAGCCACAGGAAGTCTACTGCTGGACATAGGCCTCCCCAAAGGATTTACGTCTTTACCTGATGGTCATCAGGTCTTTCTTAGTCTCCACTGAAGGAGCACGAGCCTCTCTGTACTACCAGAGCCATTCATTAGCCAGAGCAGTCAGAGGATTTGGCCTACACTCTCCACGCTGGCCAAACGTGTTGGAGAGGTCTCTTTGATGTTATTAAGCTTTGTTTAGCTTGTGTTTCCTTAGTCGCCTTTTACGACATCCACGGGATGACTTGGAGTGGTCCTATTCTACTCTGCCGGGAACCACACGGCATGCGTGAACCACTCGGCATTAGTTCATTAGTTTGATTCCATTTCTATCTAAACGCCAAACTCTTAACGTGGCCTTCAAGTCTTTCGTCTCTGTTTATCCCGTAAAGTATAAAGACGTCATAATATCTTGAATATATGCATACCAGAAATCCAATTTGCTAATAAAATTGAGCCCAAGGGATCCAATATACGTAACCGATCCCCAAGCAAATTCTTATCCAGCGCTGGCTCTAGTGTTAAAGGAAAATGGCCGCTCCATGCATCATGCTCAAAAGGAGCGGCAATTTTTTTACCATTTAAAATGGAAGGGTGGGAGGAATTTTGTTAAAATTTATATGTGCAATCAATTCTCCTTCCATTATGGTGTGAGTGGGTAGCTTATATTGGTTTCTAAGTTACAATACACCTCATCCAATAAAAATGAATCGCCACCTTCTGGTTGATACATACCATTTCATTGAAGACAGTTCAAAGAGAACTGGGTGCCTAGGAATATTTCGACAGTATAGCACACATACAAGTGCTTCGATTTAATTTTAATATTGTGTTTCCTTTGTGTGTAGTGTTATGCGTTTACTTGAAAATTGAATCAACTGTAAATTTATTCATATTTTTAACACGCTTTTATTAACTTCACTTGTATGTAAGAAAATCTTGGAATCTTAATTTGACCTACTCCCCGGTCTTCGATAATGTTGAAATTTTGCACACGCTCGCTGAGTTCTGATGACAATACTATTAATTTTCTTTTTGCCATGGATTTTCTTATCTCATTATCTTCTAATGTTAACTTTATTATACCCCAGCTCTAGTATGCGGATTTATAGCCAAGACAAGGCATAGGAGAAGTTTTTTTATAATTATCTTATACTAGTAATTTTCCCGCGACTTCGTTTGGGTAAATTATAGCCTATGACACCCACAGATAAATAAGCTTTCTATAGATGAAAGAATTTTTAAAATCGGTGTATTAGTTTCGGAGCCTATTCAATGCAAACAAACAATCAAATCTTTCCTCTTCTTTATTGACAGAATGAGTATTTTATTTTAATATAGCTGACCGAAGGGCGCCAAAAAATAATGCCCCTCCACCCTGATCAACGATTTGGCCCGGCTGCACAAAGTATGGGGTCTCAATCAGAACTCGGATTAGATTACGTACGTCTCTTTCAACTTTGAACTTAATTATCTCAAGAGATATTAATTTGGCCGTGAACTTTGGGATTGCTCCAATGTCTCTGTCTCTCAAATTTTGTGACCAAGTTTTTATACATTTAAGTTTTCGTCGATATCTGGGTTGAAAACACTGCATCCAAAGATTTAATTATAAACAGTATTAATAAAATATACTGAGTGAAAAAATAAATAAAACAAACATTCAGATCATCTTCTACCTTACCTAATCCCATTAATTCTGGGGTCGGCGCAATATGTCTTTTCCCTCCACAATTTTTTATTCAGTACCATTTCCGCATCCACCTCTACCTCTTTCATATCCCTATTAATGCAATCCATCCATCTCTGTTTTGGCCTACCTCTTCCCCTATACCCATCAACCCTCATAGTTAGAACTTTTTTAGTCAGGTGTTCTTCGTCTCTTCTCATCACATGACCGATGATGATGATGAGGAGGAGCCCGATGGTCCAGTGGGTGTGAGCTCTATGAGCGCTTACGTATGTTAAGCAACCTCTGGTGCAGTCCCTACTTGGATGGGTGACCGCAAGTGGCATAAAAATATCTCGAGCTCCTCCGTGCTTCGGAAGGCACGTAAACCCGTTGGTCCCGGCTGTCATCGTTGATGGCTGTCGTTAAGCTATGTCAGATGCCTTAAGGCAGCTTGATAAATCTGACACCAGTGTTGGCCACTTACACATACGAAAAACAAACAAACAAACAAACAAACATCACATGACCAAACCATGCCAGTCTATTACTTCTTCCTTTTTCTGTAATAGGCGCCACCTTGGTACTTCCCCTCACATATTTATCTCTGACTCTATCAAGACGCGTCACGCCACACATTCACCGTAACATCCGCATTTCGGCAGAGTGGAGTCTCTTTTCGTCCTGTACTTTGGTTGCCCAACATTCCGAGCCGTACAAAACAAACATTCAGATGCCTGTTGTTATTGTTGTGTACATAGATATAAAAAATGCGTCTTGTGAGACTGGAATTAGATTTTTTATAAACTGCATCTACCAGTGTTGGCCACTTACACATACGAAAAACAAAAAACAAAAAACAAATGATGAAAGCCATCCTAACAAGGAGGAGCTATAAAGATATACAAATCTAATGACACCTCACACTTTAAAATCGGTCAATCCGTTTGGCTTCAGGAGGCGACAATGGAGCAGACAACTTTATCCTATTCTAAATTTTGCAAACACATAGGTAAGGGTATTGAAACGCACATAGGCTACATATCACGTGGGCAAAGCCGCAGATAACAGCTAGTATTATACTATCCAAATCCTAACTAATAAATGCGAAATTCAGTTTATTTGTTTGTTACACTTTCACTCCCTATCTACTGAACCGATCATCATGAAATTTTGCATACACGTTGTCTGGAGTACGGAGAAGGATATAGGTTACCTTTCATTCCGGAGAAAGGGTCTGTTTTCGAGGGATCAACACTAACACACACATTTACATTTTTCATATCATCAGCAAGCATTTTTCATATATACCTCCTTCTGGGCCTATCATTCGCATCTTTACAGACTAGGCCGTCAAGCTTTTCATGGGTTGTCTCAATCGGAAATCGGATCAGATAAGGCTTCATTCAAGTTTGAACTCAATTATCTCAAGAGATATTAATTTGGCTGTCAACTTTGCCATTGCTCCTTTCCTCTTTGAAATTTCGTGACCTTTGGGAATGACGCTTGACATATCTATAAGCGCCGCGCTAATCTATACCAATATTATGAAGCTAAAGAGTTGGTTTGTTTGGTGGTGCTAATTTCAGGAACTACGGCTTTCAAATTTTTCTTCACCGTTGGATAGGAACGTTATCCCTGACTGCCATTGGCTAGGTACCTACCACGGGTGAATCCGGGGCAGAGTGTTAGTTTGTACTAATATTATAAAGCCGATTTCCAAAATTATTTCACCACTAGCTGTTACCCGCGGCTTCGCCCGCGTGATTTATAGCCTATGTCCTTCTCTATACCATCATCATCGTATATGCAAAATTTCATGATAATCGGTTCAGTAGATACGGCGTGAAAGCGTAACAAACAAACAAACAAATAAACAAACAAACAAACTCACTTTCGCATTTATAATATTAGTTAGGAATTTAGGATTAGGATAGTTGGGAAGTTGGGATTTCACTATTGAATAGGTACTTTATCCCTGAGTGCCATGGCATAGGCTAATGCAGGGCTGGCTGCTCGTGTATCTATATTGCAAGAACTTTGCATACAGACCCGTCGTAGTTTCTAAAACAGACCACGCAAACTACTAAGAACCAAGGTAGAAACCAGGGGCGTAGTAAGACTAAGTGGACGGGCCAAGATTCCCCTGAGACCCTGTCTCTCTTTTTTGCAAATCGTAGACTTAAAAAAAACGCTCGTCTACATCGTGCCAGAGGTCCCTGTGGCTGAGAGGCCCTGGGCGAGGGAGCACTTTACCTACGCTAGTTACGCCTCTAGCATGAGGCACAATAGCAGTTTTATTGTTAACTGCTAAAGCCGTTTACTATCCTGTAATGTGTTTAGTATGTCAAGATTCAAAGATTCATAACGTTTAATCAGAAAATAGGCCCTTGCAGGCACTTTTTCACGTCAAATCACATTTAAAATTATCTTATTAAGTATTATGCATTTACTCATTATTGTTCAAAAGCTACAGACTACTAGCATTTTGGAACCGACCACTGCAGAGAAGAAATGCCGAAAGAAACTCTTTTCAACAGTATAGGTCGCCTACTCGCCTGAAGGGCTTTGTATGATTAATGATTTTATTATATTACTTTCTTTTTTACTTTTCTTTTTTTTTCATCTGTTTTCATTTTACAATATTATTATACATTCATTATTTTTGGAACATGTTTATGTTTACGATCGAGTGAGCAAATCACAAAAACAACAGAACAAGTGACTGTTTATCGGGAAAAACATCTGTTCAAACATAAAATAGCAATTAATCTTACTCGATATCAACATACTCGTAATTTAGGCTGTAATTGTTATCAGCGTTGGTGGTGTAATGGTCAGCATAGTTGCCTTCCAAGCAGTTGATCCGGGTTCGATTCCCGGCCGACGCACATTTTTATACAAGTTTTTCTATAATAAGCTTGTAAGACTCACACTACTTGTAATAAAGACCTAATACATACTTATGTTACTTCGCCATTACTAAATACAGGTATGAATATTACAGTCATAAGATAAGTGAGATAGAGGGGGAAGTTTTAGGCAATATAGTCAGTCAACCATACGAATAGCGCTTAAACCAGCCAATTAGCACCACCCCTGGTTTTATTTCTTTTACTAGGTACCAAATAAGAGCAAATTTAAAAACATTTATGTAAATACATCACTAGTAAATGACTTGTACTTTTTTTGTGTATTCGTTTTTTATTATTTTACATTCGGTAAATCAAGAGAACTACTCATTACCGCAAAAAGCGGCCACTTTTAGCGTTAATGAGTAGATCTCTCAATCTGAAATAATGATATTGATGAAAAGTTCTACTAAAAATACTACAAGTAATTTACTTAGGAAGTACTAACGTAGATTTTTTCAATTTGTTCTTATATCAGAGTACAATAATTAAATTACGGGTGTCGCTAGTTTCGCTGATGTAGGTTAGCCTCTTATCAATAGCAGGGACGTTTGTTTAGGATATTCAAAACGCTTTAGATGCATTTCAAAAGAAAATATATTGTTTGTGGTAAATTATGATACGGTTACTTGACGCACAGTCGGCATCGTAACCAATTCGTAGCTTGTACGAGGATAAATAATTATCTAGTTTTGAAGAAATTAAAGTAACAATTGAAAAGCAGCCATATTTTAAAGGACCCACACTAGGCACACTAGCGACGCCTATAGTTTTATTCCGAAACTTTACAAATAGAATGAAATTCAAGAATGTAAATCATATAAGCCTTAGTAAATAACCTGAATTATTTTTGGATTTATTTACTGATTACCGCCTAAAACGGCCGTTTTTGGCGGTAATCAGTAATCTCTTATCGCTCTATATCTAAACTGTTAATCACTAATTCTCGTAATATTAAAAGATGTTTCCAAAAATACTTCAGCTTATTTACTAAGGCTTATTAATTTACATTCTTGAATTTCTTTCTATTTGTAAAGTATTAGGAAAAAAAATATTGGCTTCGCTAGTGTGCCTAGTAGGGCCCTTAAGGGCCCACACATACACAACCGTTACAGTCCCTACTAACACATGTATGTGTGAGAGCGCTATGAGTTCCAAATCGCATTTGTCTCGCAGGTGACGTAGCATACCTAAATGTATCCAATAGTTTTACCTTATGTCACAACTTAACAGGCTCCGATGTTGATGCTCCCATCTCGCTCCCACTCTTTGTTTATTGCATATACCCGTTTCAGACCACTTGGGCTGTAATCTATCGATTGACTGTAAACGTTTTCATGGGGATAGAGTCTTGGGATATGTCTTGAGATGTATTTAAACTTAGGACTATTAGGGACACTTTAGTTTTAGCTTAATATTTTTTCCATTTTTTCAATTTTAATAAATCATCGAAATTAAAAACACTGAAACTAAGGTTTCGGTGTTCTCCTCAAACTTTTAACACCCCCCTTTTTGCGTCAGGGGATAGTAAAGGACTTTTGCTTAAATAGAAACAAAAACTGTTCAAGAGGCAAGTCACTTTTGATATTAAATGTTTACTTGCATTGATGTATCCCAACTAATATTATAAATGCGAAAGTGAACCGATTATCATGAAATTTTGCACACTCGTTTTCTGGACTACAGATAAGGACATAGGCTACCTTTCATCCCGGAAAAATGTACTGTTCCCGAGGAACTAACATTGATGCGAGCGGAGCCGCAGGTGAAAGCCAGTGTAGTATAATACTTGAAAGTAGAATACATTTACCTTCCAAAACCTTATCCGTTAAGAATATTTTTAGACAGCTTACACAAATTTAATAAAGGTACTTAATTCAATTAATGTTATTTTTGCGTAGGCTTTAGGCAAAAAGTGAGTGACGTGTTGACTCTAATCCGCTGGCAAACAAGGCTTATTATAATTATCATTTTCTATGTCTTTTATTTATTAAACTTGACCCTTGTGTCAGTGGTAATAAAATTTCAGCTTGGCCAGATGGGTTAAAGAGGTCTCTTTAATGTTTATAAGTTTTATTTAGCTTATGTTTCCTAAGGCGCCTTCTAGGACAACTACGGGTCTTTTTAGTCTCCACTGCAGGAACAGGACCCTCTCTGTACTACCAAAGCCACACATTATCCAGAGTAAGAGGATTCAGCCCACATTCTCCACGCCGGCCAGACGGGTTGGAGAGGTCTTTTTGATTTTTGTAAGCTTTGCTTAGCCTGTGTCTCCTAAGTCGCCTCGTACGACAAACTCACTATCATCATTAACCTGCTATAGTTCACTTCTGGATATAGGCCTTCCCAAGAGCAGCCACAGTCGATTTTAATAATATGTCTTTCAGCATTTGGGCGTTAGCTAGATATTTTGCTAAGGGATAAAATCCCAAAACGAAACAAGAAGAAACTAAAATATTTAATCTCAAGATGTATTTTCAGATCCTTCTGCAGCGTATCGCAAACATCTCCGGGGCATGGACTGCACTCGTTAGCAGCTAAATGCAACGTTCCATTGATTTCTATTTTTTTACTCTTTTTATTGTTATCCGACTGATCTGACTAATGAAAGGAGGGTAATGTTTTTATGCTTTTAGGGTTCCGTAGTAAACAAGGAACCCTTATAGTTTCGCCATGTCTGTCTGTCTGTCCGTCCGCGGTTTTACTCAGAGACTATAAGTACCTACTAGAAAGCTGTAATTTGGTATTGGTATGTATATATTAAACATGCCAAAAAAGTGGTAGAAAAAATCATGAAAAAATTTCTACCATCCAAGTAGAGTGAGGGAGTAATTTTTGAAGGAGTTTTTAAAGAGTGATGTGTCATTTGTTTCATATTATACCCCGGAGTGTCATAGGCTATGTGACGACAATAAAAAGGCGGGGACAAACTGTCAAAAAGGGCAGGCGGTGACGGACCCTTCCCTCGCTTAAAATCGGTTTCGATGGGCAGCAGCGTCGAAACCGATACGTCTAACAAACTGCGCTCACCAAGCCATTTGCCAAGCAAGGTAAGTAATGCAGCCCCCAAAGTTGTAGATCCTTTTGTGAAACGTATGTCCAGCAGTGGACTTCTTGCAACTAAGATGATGATGATGACGATGTCAGTACTGTTATTAATTCTGTGCCAAGGTTCTGCCCCTAAGTATCATCATCATCAGATCTTTTATTAGTCTCCACTACAGGAGCACGACCCTGTCTGTACTACCAGAGCCATATAGTAGCCAGAGCAGTCAGAGGATTTAGCCTACAGTCTCCACGCTGGCCTGACGGGTTGGAGAGGTCTCTTTGATGTTTATAAGCTTTGTTTAGCTTGTGTTTCCTAAGTAGCCTTCTACGACATCCACGGGAAGACATGGAGTACGCTGTTGTTTGTTCTCATGTTGATTTTATTGGAGAACGGGGAAAATGAACAGTATTTTTAATCTGCCCTGTACACGGTATTCAATAGAAAAACATCCATTTTCCTTTTGCGCAATTAAATGTGCTCCCTATGTAGATTAAGAGTTTAATGAACTTCCCTAAAAAAAAAAAAAAATCTTTATAGCAGAATTAAATCCGGGTTCTTAAAATCAGTAACATCGAAAATATTGTTATTTGAATGTTTATCTCGAAATGGCTTTAGATAGGAAAATATAGCTAAGCAAATCGCATGCATATGTTGTAACATATACTCGACCTGATTTGCATATTATTTAAATCTCAAACATTGTTTACAAACTGCAACATACTCGTAACTCAGTGTCAGAAACTTTCTTCGCCCTGAAAGAAACCTATTAAACGATCTCAAGTACCAAATCTATTTCCAACTCAAGTACCTCAAGTGGTACTTGTGCCAGTATCTCTCGAGGACCTATTGGATTTCCTTTGAAATTTATTTTAGTATTAATTGATTCTGTAACGATATCCGAATGATTTATTACAAAGGGTTAAAAGTATTAAGAATCGTCTTTTGAAATTGAAAATTCTTTTGCTAGAAATATATAATCGGCTTTTACCATGTGGTTCCCAGCAGAGTAGAATAGGACGACTTCAAGTCTTCCCGTGGATGTCGTAGAAGGTGACTTAGGAAACGCAAGCTAAACAAAGCTTAAAAACATCAAAGAAACCTATGCAGCCCGTCTGGCCAGCGTGAAGAGTGTAGGCCAAATCGTCTGATTGCCTTGGCTAATATATGGCTCTGGTAGAACAGGGAGGGCCGTGTTTATGCAGTAGGAACTAAAAAACACCTGATGATAATGATGTTTTGCTGAATAAGTAGCATACAACATCTGCAATTCTGCATAAATGGATGCACCGGAAGAAGCCTTAATGGATATTTCCCGGATATTCCTCGATATTACTTCCGTGGATATAAAAGGATATTGCAAGAAAATCTGCGTTTCGAGAAATATAAGGGAAATACTGCGAATTCCTATCTAGGCTAGCAATGGGCTTAGTTAACTTCAACCTCAAGGGGACACTATAAATCATCTCATTTAATCGAAAAATAAATGAAATAAAATTTGTACAATATTTTGCTTTTTGAAAAACCTAAATATATAGCTAACTTGTGTTTCGAAAAGTATAAAGCCAAATATTTTATTTATCGTAAGATATTTGCATACCATTTGATGAACTTTAATTTATTGTTTACAATTATAATATACCTACCAGCTGTTACTCGCGGCTTCGCCCACGTGATATATAGCCTACGTCCTTCTCAGAACCCTAACCTATGTGTATGCAAAGTTATCTAAAAGTTAAGACGCACATTTTATCACTTTGGAAGCATAGATTTGATAGAGTAGGTATGTCCTAAAGGATTTGGAAGCTGGCACTTTGTGGGGGTCGACTTATCGAGCAATATTATGTAAATTAGAATTGCTCACAATTTTTCGCAGGCGCTTTCAAAAGCACGACTCGGGTGTTATTAACTTATACCACATCAGCTGATTTCCCGCGACTTTGTCCGCGTGAATTATGGCCTATGTCACTAGCAGATAAATTATCTTTTTATTGGTGAAAGAATATTTCAAAAATCGTTCCAATTTCGAAATCTCTTCAATGGAAACAAACAATTAATCTTTTTTAACCGACTTCAAAAAAGGAGGAGGTCCACAATTCATACCTATGTATGTTTTTTTTGTATGTTTGTTACGCGATTACTCAGTCATTTATGGATCGATTTTAGTTCGTTTTTTTGTTTGATAGGTAAATGCTCCAGAGGTGGTCCCATTAAATTATTGACGCAATGCAATTTTTTTAAAAATAAACAAAGCCCCAAAAAAATTGTCAAAGGATGCCGATCGGTTTAAACTCATTTGTATTTTATTCTTATGCGAATCAAGACAAATGGATGAGAACGTAACTCCTATTTTTTGACTGAACTTCATAGGTAGTTCTATAATTTCTTTATCGAAATGTAACCAGTGCGTTTTGAAAAAACCAACAAAAACAAAAAAAAAAATTACAAATATTTGGTTAGATTTTATTTCTGTTTAATGTTTCGCGAATCAAGACAACTTGATGAGAACGTTGTTCCTATATTTTGACTGAACTACAACACCTACTAAAACCTATTTTTATTCCAGTTTGAACATTTACGTATTGTATAGGGTTGAAGTCGGTTTAAGTTTTTTGTTAAAAATTATAACTTTTATTTATTCTTTATTATATTAGTATTAGATAGTAAAATAGGTTATGTCACTGACTATATACTCTCTAGACATCGTCATGCCTTTATTTTAATGAATAAAAAACCGGCCAAGTGTGCGTCAAACTCGCGCAATGAGGTTTCCATACAATATGCTTCGTGTACACACACACAATGTGCAAAAATGTTTTATTCAATTGACTAGCGCTATCTAGTGGTGTTTTAGTGAACTATTTCCCTAGATGAACTTATTATAATGAGTTTACCACTTTATTTTCAAGTGATCGAATTCTTATTATTTTTTCTGTAATCTTCAAGGAATGAACTACATTTTGTAATTTTTTCAAAATTTTCGGCCCAGTAGCTTCGGAGATCAGGGGGGGGGGAATGATCAATTTTTGCCTTCTTTCGTGAATAAAATCAATTGATTTTACCCGAACAAAAAAAAAATATTTTTGAGATCCTCATAATGAGCCCTTTCATTTGATATATGACACAGTAAAGTTTGCAAAACTTTTTTTTAAAATTTTGTAATTGAGCCCCTGAAAAAAAAAACTTTATTTACACATCCGTGTTTTGTTCATAGGATTACACCATCTTACCAAATTTCACCTAATTTGGTTCAGTAGATTCGGAGAAAATCGGCTGTGACAGACGGACGGACGGACAGACAGACGCACGAGTGATCCTATAAGGGTTCCGTTTTTCAATTTTTGTACGGAACCCTAAAAACTGGCCAATTTTTAACAGCCATGAAGATATATGTTCTGACAGCTTTGTGTTTAGCACTCGCGTCCTCTCAATTTTGGAAAAAGTATTGTAGTTTATGAGTGTGTTTATTACCACCTTCCTACCATGCTGGTCTGGGAGAAAAGAAAAAACTTAGATTGTACTCCAGCTGCTTCTCTTCCCGCGCAGATCGTAAAAGCCGATCGAGGGAATGGGCATCAGTAATCATGTCTATAGGCGAAGCGTCTAGCAACCCATCACTGTTTTGATTCCGTTCTCATCACAAGCCCACCAACATGCTAAACTTGGCCTCAAGGTTTTATAGACCTGGGCTCTGTCTACCCCGCACGGGAAAAAGACGTGATAGTATGTATGTATGTATGTTTATTACCACATAAATTTAATTTAGCCTAGATTTTTTTCACCACTTCGTCCGCGTGTATATGCCGTTTGTTTTTATGGAATCCCAATCCCAACTAATCCTAATCCTTCCCAAACTAATATTATAAATGCGAAAGTGAGTTTTTTTGTTTGTTTGTAACGCTTTCACGCCGTAACTACTGAGCCGATCATCATGAAATTTTGCATACACATAGGTTAGGGTACCGAGAAGGACATAGGCTATATATTACGCGGGCGAAGCTGAGGGTAACAGCTAGTATTATAAATGCGAAAGTGAGTTTGTTTGTTTATTTTTTTGTTTGTGACGCTTTCACGCTGAATCTACTGAACCAATCATCATGAAATTTTGCATACACATAGGTTAGGGTACCGAGACGGACATAGGATATAAATTACGCGGGCGAAGCCGCGGGTAACAGTTAGTTACTAATAAAGTAGGTATGTATCTCCATAGATAATGCTACACCCACTCGAGATTAATAAATCTATTGATAAGATAATGTCTAAAATGAAACATATCTGGTCACTTATCTTGTTGTTTTGATCAGATTTCCGTGATTTTCAGGCTTTCATACTTAGAGGTTGCCGCAACGGGACTTTATTACTAAGCCTGCGCTGTCCGTCATCCGTCAGTTTGTCATATGGCTGTTTCTTTTCTCTCTCTCTGTACTACTAGAGCCATATATTAGCCAGAACAGTCAACGGGTTTGCCTTACACTCTCCACGCTGGCCAGACGGGTTGGTGAGGACCCCATACATTTTCACAGCACAGCTAGAAATCATAAAACAGTCTCGACAACCCCCGTGGCGCAGTGGTTATCACCACAGTTTGATCCCCGGCCAGGTCATGATGGAAATCACTGCCTGGGTCTTGTTTATCTCTATATATTGTTTTATGGAACGATGACGTATGACGAGCTCCTTGGCGCAGCGGTCAACACGCCAGCCTGCGACACGGGGGTCCCGGGTTCGATCCCCGGTCAGGTCATGATGGAAAACGATCATTTTCAGTGTGACCTGGGTATTGGATGTTTATCTATATAAGTATATATTATAAAATATAGTATCGTTGAGTTAGTATCCTGCGACACAAGTTCACAACTTACTGTGCGGCTGGCTCAATTTGTGTGTATGTCCCAAAAAAAGCTGCCTTACACTAATATGTCCAGAAGATAGACTCGTCACGGCATATAATGCCATCACACTATTGATGTTCACTATCCCATGACAGCACGCCATACTATCCATCGTGGACAATAGCCATTATTTGTCGATGACTTAATATCCGGTATTTTCCTCCGTGCTCCGTGACGAGCTCTGTGGTGCAGCGGTCAACACGCTGGTTTGCGACACGGATGGTCCCGGGTTCGATCCCCGGTCAGGTCAAGATGAAAAATGATCTTTTTCAAAATCACCTGGGTCTTGGATGTTTATCTATATATGTATTTGTAATCATCATCATTTCGTGAAGGTGACACGGTCAATCGATCATGCACACCCTGGTGTCAGAGTTCTTCGGAACCGCCTCTCGGCCTTTGACGTGGTTCCTTTAACGACTACCAGATGGCAGCCGGGACCAACGGCTTAACGTGCCTTCCGAAGTACGGAACCATCTTTCTTATCATACAATCAGGTGATTCATGCCTGCAATGTCCTAACCAAACTGGAAACAACAAAGTATGCGTCCCGTGGGAATCGAACCACGACCCCTGGGCCAACAAGGCGAACGCCTTAACCACTGGACCACGGAGGCAATTAATAATATAATAATAATATTAATAATAGTTCAGGCAGACGATAATTGCAATAATTCCATGCCATCCAAGGTATTACTAATCCCTACTTCCCTTCTTATATTATAAATGCGAAAATGTGTATGGTTGTCTGTATATTCCGCTTTCACGTCAAACCGTCTAAACTGATATGAATTAAATTTGAAACAGAGATAGTTCACCAAGTGCAGACACAATTATATTTATTTATATATTATTTGAGTTGTCAGAGTCAAGTTGGAGAAATTTCCGAATAATCCTACAAGTGTTCAATATTGCGGCTTTTTGTAGAGTAACGTAAGTGAATTTTGGTAAACCTATCTGTTCAAGGCGTCTAAATATATCTTTGGGTATTACCCCGGTTGTTGATAAAACTAGAGGTATAATGGAGACTTCGCTCATCTTCCACATTCGTTTAACTTCTGCTTGTAACTCAGTGTATTTTCTTATTTTTTCTGAGATTGATGTTTATTATTATTATTTTGTATCTCTCTGAGACTCACAGGTGTTACCCCGGTCCTTTGGAAGGCTTGCGTGGGGATATAGATCCAACACGTAGAGGCCCTTTGGAGAAGTTGATGTAATGTAGGTCTCCAGCCAGAACCCATTCCTGGAAATACCAATGAATGATATGTCCTCGAACAGGTTTTGGCCAGAGGTGGGACTATTGCATTAGAAAAAGGGAAATTAATGGGCTATGGGGCTGAAATATGGGTGGACTTAATGCTGGGTTATTGCAAACGGTCGGACACCTGCCATAATCATGATAACTGACTACAATTGGCAGGTGGTGGCTTGCCGCCCACTAGATGGGCCCCTCAAAATAGCCGACGATTACTGCCGGCAAAAGGGGCAACACCGGTGCGGGCGACTCAGGGGTGTTGAGAGGTGTGCTGCGCTTTCTCCGAAGTTACTCGCGTCGTTAGGCCTTTAACACTTCCACCCCTGGAGCAACAGCTCTTACGACTCCTCTCTGGACGGCCAACTAAGGCAAGCCAGAGCTGAGAGTCTTGCGAGCCCTCTTGGGTTTCCACCCCGACCGATGAAGACACGTCGGGGGCGAGGGCTCTGACCGACTCTCTGGAGCACTCGGGTCCGTGGTGTCGTTACTCACCAACAGCTCGCCACAAGCTGCCCTGCGTTTTATTATTATTATTATTAGTACCTAAAGGGGACGCAGAATGCACAGAAATACATATTTCAGGACATTGATAAAGAACCATAGCAGAAATACTTGATTTTTATTTATTACATTCAATTGTATGAAAATATTAATTTACCCCCCACCAAATAAAAATAAAAACCTTTTATTATTACCTCGAAGTATGCATACTAGTAGGTACTATGTTAGTACTTTTATTCATTCTAAGCTTTAAACAAAATACCCAACACCACTTACCACTATTATAGGACATAAGATCGAGTGGTTATATAAAACTAATCAATTTCGGTCGAACGAACGAACCCTCGATACGAAAATCTGTCTATCTTGTTAACGACTGAAACGATTATAATAAAACACGTTAAGAACTATCCCCAAGAAACAGCGTGTAAATTGACCCTCAGCATTACCCTAAAAGGGGTCACTCAAACAGTCAATATGAACAACTTTTACTATGGAACCAAGGATGGGAACTCGAATTTTTTCTTGACTCTACCACACTTTCCTGATTTCCTGGGCGGTTGAACAGTTTTGTATGAAAATGCCGCTAATTTTAGCCAGAGCAGTCAGAGGGTATGTCAAGGGTCAATTTACGCTGTACATCGCAGCCATCTGCAACTCTTGGACGTCTAAGCGTTAGATTGAATCCAGTTCGTAAAACGAGAGACGCGAGTGTTCACTCCAGGGTATTCAGCCAATGCGCACTGCAGACCCCAGGAGCAAATGCCGACAACTACTTTATCGTGGAAGAGGGGGCCACCACCGTCACCGTTACACTGGTCGCGACCTCCAACGTCCAACCAGCCGGAGCAGAGCATGTTGTCAGTGATGATGTACCCGCTTTGGGCGTACCGGCTCTTGCATATTTCTGCATTCACTGTCCAGACTTCAACATGACGTAGCCGCTCCACAGTAGAGCCTCCAACCTTGAAAAATTAACATTTAAATTTATTTTGTATCTCCTTTGGAGTCACAGGTTACCCCGGTCCTTTGAGAGGCGTGGGGATATAAATGCAACATGTAGATGTAATGCGATAATCCCGTCTCCCCTCTGGGACTGAACTGCCCATGGCAAACTGTCCCTGGTGTTACAGTTTGCCATGGGCAGTGGTGATCACTCACCATCAGGTGACCCGCGTGCTCGTTTGCCATCCTATGACATAAAAAACAGTTTTGCAGTCAAAACCCGTTGTTGAAAATACTAATGTATGTAATTCCTTGAAAAGGTCTTGGCCGGAGGGGGAACTACTGCATTTTATAAGAAATTACTGGGCTACGGGATTGAGTGTGGATGGACTTAAGCTGAGTTTTTTATTTATTTTTTATTTTTTTTATTTTTATTTTATTCAGAAAAAACAAACAGTTACAAATAAAAGTTAAATAAACAGAAAGGTTTACAAGATACGACTTATTAAATCTGTAACCAACGACGTTTTTCACAGTTTATATATATATACATAATAAAACAGAAAGATGCTACTAGAGAATATATATATATGAAAAAGCTAATTTAGGTCGCAAATATACATAATTAAAAAAAAAAGAATGTGAGAGTGAAAAAATTAACAAGAAAAAATAAAAAAATTAAATGAATAGTACTAAAAACAAAAATACTTATTACAAATTAGGGTCTAGCTCAGACAGCGTAGAATAAAGAAGTTTTTTATATAGATACAACTAGCTGTTACCCGCTGCTTCGCTCGCGTTTATTTATGCTTAACTGAATCCTATTTTCAATAACCAAGCAAAATGAAACCGATGACTTTCCTTTATTTACAGTTTTTTAATTCTCTCAATCAACTGTTAACTTTTATGTAAAGGTTATTGTGTAAAGAAAAGATACATTTCATGTCTACTAATACTACTTATTTAATTTTTTACTACCACAGAATCTTTTTATAAACCACATTCACGGTAGTAGCATTAGGAGAAAGGATTATAAGACTAATAACAGAACTCACTCTGGAACATGCCACATAGAATTGTCAAAGAAAGTGTGTGAGAAACATAGCGACTTTCAATTACTGCCCTAGGGGTTTTATCTATGGTCGTTGCATGATTTTTTTTAAATTCAGCATCAACGTCTTGTTCTGAATGGACTCACTGATTTTTACCCGACTGACCCACCCAGAAGGAGGGTAATGTTTTTCGAGCCTATGTATGTATGTATGTATATATCTATGTATGTATGTATGTATGTAAATATGTCTGTTCCATTGTTGCATCCTGCAGCCTAAACGGCTGGACGGATTTTGTGGTGTGAGGTGTCAGTAGATTCGGATTCTTCCCCGGAGTGTCATAGGCTATGTGACGTCAAAAAAACAAATATACAGCGGACGTTAACTGGCAAACACTGGCAAAAAGTTGACCCTTCCTGTAGCCATAATGCCTTGACCAATTTTGAAATACGAGGTCTCTTTAGATTTGTGGTCTTCCCAGGAGAGGTGTGAACCATGTAACGTTAGTTAAAATATATATTTTCGGCTTTAAATGAACAATTTTGCAGGAGCAAATACTTAGTTCCTGTAACGAGAACTAGATGGCGCTGGAGCAATTTTAAAACGCGCTATTGTTGTTTTTTTTGCTTTTGATTACAAGCGTAGGGAAGAACTTGCCAGATTTCGCAATTTTACACTGCGAAATACACCCGGCTCTGACGGGAGTCTCAAACGAAACGCTCAAATGCCTTCCACAGACCCTCCCCCTTCTACTTTTAAACATTTTCTATGCGTGTTTTGTAAATTGCACCTTTCCAGGCGGCTGGAAGGAAGCACTTGTGATCGGCATCCCCAAGCCAGGCAAAGACATAAAAATCCCACATCGTATTAGCTTAAAGATTTCTTTGGGGAAAATCTATGAGCGGATCCACATCAAAAGACTCAAGAACGAGCTCCGTGGTAGAGCGGTCAACACGCTGGCTGATCGGCCGATATCGAACCCGGGACCACCCGTGTCGCTGGTCCTGGGTTCGATCTCTGGAGAGGTCAAGATGAAAAATGATTGACCTGGGTCTTGGATGTTTATCTATATAAGTATCTACTATTAAATATACTGTTGTTGAGTTAGTATCCCATAACACAAGTCTTGAACTTACTTTGGAGCCAGCTCAATCTGTGTGTTCACGTGAACATGTGACCTCCAGGACATTCACCCAAAAATATGCAAGCACGAAGAACGCAACGCAAACTTATTTTGACGTAGACAAATATTGTTTTAAATGTGATCAATACACACACTTGTAACAATTTTTTTTATAAATGGATAATTTTTACCTACTTTAATAAATTCTCTTTGGTTCGGACAATCGACTAATATTATTGTCTGGGATCGACCGATCCACCACCAACCTCCTACTACGGCCAAGACACCCTTAGCCGTCAGTTTACTGATCAGTCTTGTGAGTCTGCTTGACTGGTAGTAGGAAAATCTACTGTCTGGCGTATATTGCACCTCGTACGCCACACCCTTTATCCTTACGCCTATCCGTCTAATATCTTAGGTCTCACGGTATAGACTTCCTTGATTTATCTATATACGTATATATTTTTAGTTTATGGTTAGGGCTAGGGTGTTAGGTGTTAGGGTTGTTTGTAAGTAACAGTTATCCCTCTATTAATAATTTTCTGTACAGGCAGCTAGCTAGGTATTACAGCACAGTACATTACTACTTAGAGACACTTTGAATCAAACTACACATACTCCACAGTCACACATAGAAATAGCTAGTTGTTTGTATATTTGTATAAATTTATATTTATTATCATTTATTTAAGGACTATGTAAAGTCCAAAAGTCTCATCTCCGACGAACAGTTTGGATTCCAAGCCAAACATGCGTGTCACCATCAACTACGGAGCATATCTATCAAAACACCGCCTTACGGAGCATATCTTCAGATCCGAACCAGGAATCGTCCCACGGGAGTCCTCTTCTTCATTATAGCGAATTTTTTTGACAAATTCTGACATTTTGGCTTAATTTCCAAGCTGGCAACTTGGGCCTTCCCAACAGTCTCGCGTTTATCATTCGAGACTTCTTGTCGGATAGGACCTTCCACTACAGAGTTGAAGGATGTCTCCAAGACCCCGTCCCATTTGGCCCCGCGTTCTTTAAGACGCTGTTCTTTCGCCCCGCCTGAGTTTGCTTTACACATACGATATCCCTAAGACAGCCGTGTGTTTCCCGGCAGAGTAGAATAGGAGTGGACTTGGAGTGGCCAAGTCATCCCGTGGATGTCGTAAAAGGCGACTAAGGAAACACAAGCTAAACAAAGCTTATTAACATCAAAGATACCTCTCCAACCCGTCTGACCAGCGTGGAAAGTGTAGGCCAAATCCTCTGATTGCTCAGGCTAGTATATGGCTTTGGTAGTACAGAGAGGGTCGTGCTCCTGCAGTGGAGACTAGAAAGACCTGATGATGATCCCTAAGACCCCTAACGTAGAGTTGGCTCTATTCGCTGAAGATACAGCTCTCTAATACGTCTCACCACATGAAATCAGTCATTGTGAAACGTCTCCAATCTGCCTTCGACTCACTAGGCTTGTGGTTTAGGAGGTAGCGCATCCAGATTAATTTGAACCCCCACTAGGATTACTCTAGCTGTATGACAAGTCCATTCCCTGGGCTTAAAAGGCTAAATACCTTGGTGTTGTACTCGATAGTCTCATGACTTTCGATCCCCAAATCTACAAAGTCTCTATAAGCTTTGCATCCGCCCGATCATGACCTACGACGTAATATCCCATTTGTTTAATCGTTTCATTCACCGCGCCACCGGTAGCCATAAGTACTTACGAATGACGGAACTACTTCGTAACTGAAAGCTCTCCGACTCTAAATAGCCAGGAATCCCATTTTACGATCATGAAAATCGCGGCTTATCAGGCGTAAAAAAGTTAGCTTCTCTCTAAGCTTTGCGTGCACATGCAACGCCCAAAACCGAGGTCCGTCCCTCGTGGAGCCCTTCGGTGATGTTCGCCTTACAGGTTGAGGGCACTCTGTCTTTACCGCAAAGGTCCGGTGAAGTGGCAAAAGCTCACTTGGAGCTAGCTACACCGTGTTTAAAAAAAAGAACTCTAATAGTTGTAATTTTTGGCGTTAGCCGGTGTTCCTCTCAATTTATCAAATGAATATAATGAACCAAAATACTACCAGTAATTCACTAGTAATGTACATGATAGATTTCTTTAAATTTTATATGACTTAGGATTAAAAGAATAACTGCTGGGTGGCGCTAGTGTTGCATACCACAGCGCTGCAACCACAGAATACATCATAGTATAAGGCGCAATAAACATGCAAAGTGAAGAATGTTCTAAGCGTGACAAAAGGGATAACAAGTTGATTCCGAAAGAAAGAAATATTCTTAATTTTTCAGATATTTGAGATGGATCGGTTTAAAATGCTATTAGGCCCATAGATCACATCACTACGCAGCGGCAGGTTATACAGTAGACCAACTATATTTAGCGTCTGTGGACTATGAGAAAGCCTTCGATTCAATTGAAACATAGACCGTACTCGTACTTCGGTCTCTCCAGAGATGCCGTATTGACCATCGCTATATCGAAGGGAGACATCATTTCTCTGAAACCGGCGGAGTCATTTCAGGACCATGCTCAATGACCTCAATGAAGTTTCCCAAGAAGAAATGAAGACAAAAATTATGTCGAATATTCATGTTGCGCCTTCTCCAGTGATTTTTGGAAACCAAACCCTTGAACCTGTAGAGCAGTACATTTACTTAAACGTAAATAAACATGTATTCAGCAAGCTCGAGGTATCGTTTTTCTACTCCAGTCTGCTGCTAACAGGGTCAATTGATATAGGTAGGAAGCTCCAGTCCAAGGACAAGGTTATTCAGTGAATCTGACTTTGCTGGGCAGCTTTCTGGAAGCTTCAGTGTCTTCTCGTCCAAAATACATATTGGCGCCGAGGACTTTTGACTTTGGGCACTGATGCAAAAATCTTCGGCTAATATGGTGTTACCAGTGATGATTTACTGTAGATAGAGCCCAAGACCACGTTTAGCACGTGGATGGGCTTGTAGATGGGAACGAAATCAAAATAGTGATGACTTGCTAGGCGCATCGCTAATTTGACATGATTCCTGACGCCCATTTCGGCGATCAGTTTTTACGATCTGCGCGGGAAGAGAAGCAAGCAGCTGGTACATCCTAAGTCTATTTTTTCTCAAAGACCAGCATAGAAAAAACGCAAATATTAGTTTGGCAAAATATCTTGGTTTGTTACAGAAAATTTTGAACCCCTTTTATATTAGCAAAATTTACCATCTTGTGAACCCAAACAGAGAGCCGAATCTCCAGTCCAGTATTTCAAAATCAAAATATCCGTAAAATTCCCAGACGTAAATAGGTACTGCTAATGGTCAGGCGGGTTGTTTAAATTTTTTAATTAAATTACTTGTTATTTGTTCAAGTCTCTTGATTTTGTTCCACTTGACTTGCTATACTTTCATCAGCTCTTGTACCTTTAGCTTGTACCCCTTGGTATTGCCGGTAATGTCTTTTGAAAGTCTCTTGCTAAAAGTAATGTAACACTTCCAATCAATCGATCATTAGATCTTATATCTTTTAAAGATCTATTCAATGCTTCAATTCTATGTTCGTGAGACATACCGCATTCATCCAACACTATTAATTTAGTCTCTCAAGATATGACAGATAGGTCCCTCGACGATTATTGGATTTAAAAGCAGACTGTACTGTCTTTCCTCCATTTTATTTCGAAACATACGACCACTTTACTTTGTTAGAAAACACGATAACGCGAATTCGAAATCACAAAAAAATCAAAGCGCAATCTATTGGAACTCTTAAGAAAAGTTAATCACACAGGAACAAAGTCCAAATTAAAACCTTTTTTTTCCATTTACCCCTACAGAGGTAAAATTTATGACAATTCATACGAAATTACATACAAATATGTCCAAGGAAAAAAAGAATATAAACTTTAATGCCCTATTTCACCCTCTTGAGGAATGAATTTTGAAAAATCATTTTAAAAAATCTTTTTTTCTTGGATGCCTATGTCATAAGAGGAATACGTGGGCAAAATTTCAAATTTCTAGCCCTAAAGGCCTGTGCGATTATTTAAAACTTTCATCCCCTATTTCACTCCTTAGGGATTGAATTTCGGAAAACGATGAAATACATAATTCATTAATTTTGCCCTACTTAATTCATACGGAATTACATACAAATATGTTCAAGGAATAAAAAGTTTCATACAAACTTTAATCCCATATTTCAGACCTTTGGGGGATGAATATTGAAAAAGCCTTCCATTGTAGATGGCTACGTCATAAGAGGAATACGTGTACGAAATTTCAAGTTTCTGGCCTTAAGGGTTTGGCCTGTGCGATCTATCCGTCAATCACTTTAGCCTTTTATATTTTAAAACTCATTTATAGAAGATAGATAAATATAGATACACAATTCTACCATACATTGATATACTTACTACATACACTTTCGGACCCCCAGAGCAGATGTTTAAGACTAACTAACCTATTTAAAATGATAAAGATTAATACCGTATTTAGCTTTCCAATTACCGCTTTATAATTGCCCATTTTGTAAAGTATTAAAATGGATATAGTATGCTATTCTTAAGATATAGACATATGCTATTGCGGACTTTTTTGTAGACCTATATAAGATACACAATTCCACCATACATTATTTTGTTATATCTCAAAGGGTTTAGACAGCGTATTCGTTGAAAGCTCAAAAACGGCTTATTTTTTACGACACCTCTTACAAAAATCATTAATATATACAAAATTATATACAAAAACTAAACAAACTATATACTAAAACCTTCCTCGAGAACCACTCTATTCATTAGAGAAAACCGCATGAAAATCGGTTCAGTAGTTTTTGAGTTTATCGCGAACAGACAGACAGACAGACAGACAGACAGACGCGTCGGGGGACTTTGTTTTATAATATGTAGTGATGTACAAGAGAATATATCAATGTTATTAAATAGCTTGTTATGAGACTCAACCATGCGATATAAAGGAGAACGAAGCCCGGAGTTCGTACGACAAGTATTCAATGCAAAAAGTGAACGAGGGCGAGCAGCACGTAGATTGCTTGTTCTTGGGACAGCGTAATACAGCTTGTTAATAAGTTCAGTACAATCAATTTTATTGTGAACAATTTTATATAACAAGTTAGCTTCAAGGAAATGACGCCTATATTCAAGTGAAAGTAGATTGTATTTAGTTAATAACTGAGAATATGTAACATATTGCTTATGACATCTGTAATGCATCGTTCGTAAAAACTTACGTTGGACTTTCTCAATCTCACAAATATATTTTTTATAGAATGGACTCCATACTGGCGTGGCATATTCAAGTTGAGATCTTACTAGAGCCTTATACAGACAGAGATATGTAGACGTCTTTTTAAAGTCTGTGGACGACCTGAGAACCAGACCAAACATTTTAAAGGCTTTATTGGTAATGGTTTGCACGTGATTGTCGAGACAGAGTTTATCATCTAAAATTATACCTAAATCAGTTGTAGACGAAACAGCAGTCAGTGGAAAATAACAGAGATTGTATTGAAAACTGAATACATTAATGTTCTTGGTGAAACGAATGAGATGACACTTAGGCAAGCTAAGGTATAGTTTGTTAGCAGTACAATAATCTGAAAGCCTGTCGAGATCCCGTTGGAAGGCAAGACAATCATTAATAGATTTAATAGTTTTATAGGCTTTCAGGTCATCTGCGTATAAAATAAATTTTGAATTTTGAAAACAAGATTTAATGTCGTTAATGAAAAGTACAAAGAGAAGAGGCCCCAATATGGAACCATGTGGCACACCAGGATACAAAACTCCCATTATTTATACAGAAAGCGGTCGGACGACTTGATAAAGATCGCAGGAAGGCGCTGGATGAAGGCCGCTTCAAACCGGTCGTATTAAATATCCTTGGGGGACGCCCATGTCC
Organism: Rhodophaea formosa; assembly: GCA_963082605.1. Classification (NCBI taxonomy): domain Eukaryota; kingdom Metazoa; phylum Arthropoda; class Insecta; order Lepidoptera; family Pyralidae; genus Rhodophaea; species Rhodophaea formosa. The sequence goes on from OY720226.1 coordinate 12,903,236, forward strand.
AGAAGTGGACTTCTTGTGGCTGAAATGATGATGATGATGATGATGATGAAACCCCATTAAAAATAATAACGTCCGAACTCGCAATCCGAGGGTTGCGTACAACTAGTAGTAGTAGTAAAGTATTTTAAAACGTTGTTATAATTTAACTTTTTTGAGGAGCCCGATGGTTTAGAAGGCGTGAGCAGTATTAGCGTTTACGCATGTTAAGCAATCCCCGGCGTAGTCCCCACTTGTATGGGTGACCGCAAGTGGCATTGAATTATCTCGTGCTCTCGTGCGCGGAGGAGCGCTTCGGAAGACACATGAATCTATTGGTCCAGGCTGCTATCATTTATGGCAGTCGTAAAACTATGTCAGATGCCTTTAAGCAGCTTAAAAACTCTGACACTATTGTTGGCCACTTACACACACGGAAATAAATAAAAATTAAACTTTTTACAAAAACCCCATTGAAAAAACTAACTCGCGATCCGAGGGTTGCGTACAACTAGTAGTAAATTAAGAGTTTTACCTTTATTTTTACCCGTCTGCAAAGATGGATTACCTATAAGGAAAAAAAAGTAATAATAAATATTGTTACGAAATAATTATTTTTAACCAAAAAGTAAAACTGACTTCAACCCTATACGTAAATGGGTGTGGTAGTTCAATCAAAATAGAGGAACAACGTCGTATTCACCTAGTCTTGATTCGCAAAAGAATTAAACAGAAATAAAATTAAACCAAACGGCATACCTGTTCAATTCAATTTTCTAAAAGTACTGGATACATTTCGATAAAAAAATTATAGGACCACTTTTAGCGTGTTCAGTCAAAACAGAGTAGAAACGTTCTCATTAATTAGTCTTGATTCGCAAGAATAAAATACAAATAAGTTTAAACCGAACGGCATCCTTTAACCATGTTTTTGGGTTTTTGTTTATTTTTTCAAAAAGTGCTTTATACTTTGCGACAAAAACTTCATGGGACCACCTCTGGAGCATTATCTATCAAACAAAAAAAGAATCACTTAAATCGATCCATAACTAGCTAAGTAATCTCGTAACACAAAAATTAAACCAAACGGCATTCTTTTATATATATTATGAGTTTTTGTTTATTTTTTCAAAAAGTGCTGAATACATTGCGACAAAAATTTTATGGAACCACCTCTGAAACATTACCTATCAAACAAAAAAAGAATCACTAAAATTGATCCATAACTGACTGAGTAATCGCGTAATATACATACAAAAAAAACGACAAACGAAACAGACGAATTAAGAACCTCCTCCTTTTTTGAACTTGGTTAAAAAGGCAATGAAATAAACCAACAAACTCACTTTAGCATTTATATTATTAGCAATTTTATTATTTGAATGGACTATGTAGCTAGCTCCAAGTGAGCTTTTGCTACTTCACCGGGCTTTTAACAGCCTCTGTGGTCCAGGCGGTTGCCTTATTGACCCGGGGGTCGTGGGTTCGATTCCCACGGAAAGAATACTTTGTTAAATTGTTTACAGTTTGGTTAGGACATTGCAGACATGAGTCACCTGATTGTCTGATAAGAAAGATGATTCCGTGCTTCGGAAGGGACGCTAAGCCATTGGTCCCGGCTGCCATCTGGTAGACGTTAAAGGAACCACGTGCAGAGGCCGAGAGGCGGTTCCGAAGAACTCTGAAACCAGGGTGTGCATGGCCGACTGACCGTGTCATCTACACGAAATGATGATGACCGGGGTTTTTGAGGTGAGGGCAGAGTGCCCTCAACCTGTAAGGCAAACATCACCAAAGGGCTCCCAGGAGGGATGGGCCTCGGCTGGGCGTTGCCTGTGTGCGCAAGGCTTGGAGAGACAGCAAACCCTCATATGCCTGATGGGCCACTATTTGCATGCATAATTGCATAACCTGAAAGGCCGAACTGAGAAACAATGGCAACGACGACGCTTGAACAGAGGTGGAGGAGGGGGGACCTCATAGTAACATACAAAATCTTAAACGACCGTTAGGTATAATGTAGGAAGTCTTGAGGACATCATACAAAAAATCAAAATAAACAACTCAGAGGGCACTCCATGATACTAGTTTGCCTCGGTGTACTAGCAACCCTAAAAACACTTTTTGCCGATCCGTGTTGTGCAAATGTGGAACTCTTTACCGGAATCTCTGATATGTGCTTCAAGTGTGAATAGTTTCCAAAATAGACTTGATGAACATTTAAAAACTTTTAAAACACAAGTGCAGCGATATACACGCATCAGCTTTAAGCTGCTAGTGTATTTATAATAAATAATAATAATAATAAAGCCTTTGTTTAAGTTTGTAGAGCTGCAACTCTCATGTTTTGCCATATGGGCCGTGAGCTACGTTGCCAGAAGGGCCTAACCTGGATGCAAATGACCCGGGACCGCCGGGCGGTCACCAGTAATCGAAGCTAAAAATTTGAGCTATAAATACCTGTAACTATCGCGGCTCCTAGAGCCAACAGAACTATAGCAAAACGCATCTTGATATCGTTTGTACATTGTTAGCATCTAATGATAGTATTTATAGTTTCATAACTCAAGGAAGTCCTTTTCTCTTAACATTATACCTAGTTAAGATTATTGAAAGCACTTGAAATAAAATGTTGATATTAAGTGCCTTTCTAGTACCAAAATCAAAATCAAAACGTTTATTCAGAAAATAGGCCTTTGCAGGCACTTTTTCACGTCATATCATATTTAAAATTATCTTATTAGATAATATGTATTTATTAATTGTTCAAAAGCTACAGACTACTAGCGTTTCGGAACCGACCACTGCAGAGAAGAAACGCCGAAAGAAACTCTTATCAACAATTTTGGTCGCCTGCTCGCCTGAAGGGCTTTATATGATTACGAATATTTATTCCTTATTGTCTTTTTCTTTCTTTTCTTTTTTCTTTCTTTTTTCTGTTTTAATGTTACAATTTGGCCACGGGAAGATTTGGAGTGGTCCTATTCTTCTCTGCCGGGAACCACACGACTAATTACGCGAGCTTGCGTCACTACAAATATGTTTTCTGAAGTTGTGAAGCTCTTGAAGATAGACCAGCCAAGTGCGACTCAAACTTTCAGTTTTACGGCGTAAAAGCGGGACAGACAGAGCTATTTTCGCATTCATAATATTAGTATGGATATAAAATTAAATCATAATATTTTTTGGCATAATATTTATAAATTGTATCTCAGTTTTATTTTCAGATTAACGCCATCGAGGGAGAGTGGAAAACAACTCAACAGCACCGTCATCTTATCTTATCTTCAATGGGGCCGATTAGAACTCGGAAGCACTTCTAAACTTCAGGTTACTTTGTAGAGAAGGAGCTTGATGGCCCAGTGGGCGTGAGCACTATTATCGCTTCCGCATGTTAAGCATGTGGTTCCCGGCAGAGTAGAATAGGACCACTCCAAGTCATCCCGTGGATGTCGTAAAAGGCGACTAAGGAAACACAAGCTAAATAAAGCTTATTAACATCAAAGAGACCTCTCCAACCCGTCTGGCCAGCGTGGAGAGTGTAGGCCAAATCCTCTGACTACTCAATCAGGCTAGTATATGGCTCTGGTAGTACCGAGAGGGTCGTGCTCCTGCAGTGGAGGCTAGAAAGACCTGATGATGATGATGATGTTAAGCAACCCCACGCGCAGTCCCCATTTGGATGGGTGACCGCGAGTGGCCTAAATATCTCGAGTTCAGAAGGCACGTTAAGGTGATGGTCCTGGCTGTCATCATTGATGGAAGTCGTTAAGCTATGTCAGATGCCTTTAGTCAGCTTAAAAATTTGACACACCTGTGTTGGCCACTTACATGAAAAACAAACTTTTTGTACCTACTCCATATCTAACTCACCCACGTGGTGTTTCAAGAAGAACTACAATATAGGAGCTTCAGGTTATCACCTGGTGCGTAGTGTCTGTAGTCCTCTAGATCGGGATAAGCCGATCCAAAGAGGTCCAAACGCTTACCAGTTCAAGAGCCACAGTATTTTTTTTAAATAGGACGGCAAACGATCAAGCGGGTCACCAGATGGTAAGTGATCACCGCTGTCCATGGACTAATGACACACAAATTGCCCGGGCGGCTGAATACTTTTTACTTCGAGCAACATGACTTCCGCACTAGACGGAGAGAGTGGGCAAAGCGACAATTTGCTATAACAATTTTTCTGGCGTTTTTTGCGGGGGGAAATATGCACACAGGTTTAGTTCCGCACACCTACATACAAAACTTAAACTGTCACTTGATAGTAATTATGACATTGTCACAAAAAATGACATAAAAAAGAAACAATAATATGTGTACAGATGAGTCACACACAACTAACACATAGACATGCATATGCCTAATTTGGCTTGTACCTTGACAGAGGGGAACGCAGCGTATGGCTACTCCCTTTCGGTACGGAAGGCCGTGTTGCTCGAAGACTTTTTATGAAACTGTCATTTGTTTTTGAGTTTACAGCATTATTCCCATACGAAAAGTTGTTCTTGACGGGCTGAATCATCCAAGGGTTTGTCGAAGGGCAATGTACACTCTGTATATTCATAATTTCTACTAGTCTTTAATTCTGTAAATATACTTAATCATAACAATATAATCATTTATTCATCAAGAAATTACATCACACAAAGGAAAACTGGTGTTTAACAGGTGTTCCACGTGTTTAATATTATCATCATCATCAGGTCTTTGTTAGTCTCCACTGCAGGAACACGACCCTCTCTGTACTACTAGAACCATATTATTAGCCTGAGCAGTCACAGGATTTGGCCTACACGATTTCGATATTTATAAACTTTGTTTAGCTTGTGTTTCCTAAGTCACCTTCTACGTCATCCACGAGAAGACTTGGAGTGGTCCTATTCTACTCTGCTGGGAACCACACGGCCATCTAGTATGTAGTGTTGTTACTGTTATAGATTGTTCAGTTCTAGGAGAGCTTATGCCTCCTCTACACAATCGCCGATGATTTGCTGTCATCTCGCTGATTAACTGTACGTTGCTGTCTGACTCAGAGAAGCTCTTGAGCATTATCTACCCGACGCAGCAATGAACAGTGAATCTTTGTGATGACAGCCGATCATCGGTGTTTGTATAGAGTGGGCATAGAATAAAGTGGGGTTTTAGTTGAAAATTAAAGTATTATAACGTATTCACAGAGTTTTTATTTAAACACTTAAATTCGATATTTAAGTACAAATTACAATATTGTTTAGTTATTAAATTATGGCAACACATTAAAATTGTTTAACACGCTTATCGTCTACATAAATATATATAATATATACCATTTACAAACTTATAATACTGTTTATATATACAATCACTAGGTAAAACAATTTTAATATAAAAATCTTTCAAGGCATCATTTAGCACCACTTTTTGTGATAAAATTTGTTATAAAACATAAAAATTACACTATCAATATATATTCACTGGATTTGATTGTATATTTTATATAAAAAAACAATTTTAGTTTGCCAATATAACTTCAGTAAAAAAGTATTTTATTATTTGTATTTCTACCCGTATATTATATTAGATCATCAATTATTATTATACTCAATACGTATAATCAAAACTTAAATATATATTTACAAAAAATACATAGTACATAGTTATGTTTTAGTAACATTATTATGTACAATCGGCTTTGAACGTTAATCAATACTGACAATAAATGTAGAATTTTTAGTATGTGAGAAAAAGCCCCTTCTATGCAAGTTTTTGTGGCAAGCAAACAAAGATTTAACTATCCAATCAATAAATAATATAAAATCGGTTCAAAAAACTAAAAAACACGCTTTTAGCACGCTAGTCATGTATTGTCATCAGAACTCAGAGCGTGTGCAAAATTTCATCCTAATCGAATACCAGGAAGTGGGTCAAATTAAGATTCCAAGATTTTCTTACATACAAGTGAAGCTAATAAAAGCGTGTTAAAATGAACAATCAATTAGTCGGTAATTTCTGAAATCTAAATTCAAACATACTTAATATTTTAATTCAAGGCAACGTATTAAGTTACTTAATTTAAAATTTGAGGAGTAAATACATTATAAGGACTGATTTCTATTTTAACTTTAAACTAAACAATTCTACATTCAATGTTCATCACATTTGTACATTATCAGTCAATACATACGTATTTATGAACTAAGAGAATTGAACGCAAAGGTATTATCAGATCTGTATCAATTCTCTATTGATTAGATTGTGATGGAAGGAACTAAGATAAGGCACTGTACCGCTTTGGCCACAGACGTAACAACAGTCAGACATATCACAAGACAACTTTTAACAATGATTTTTAGAAATGCAAATCTACTTACGTAGATAAAATTATTGACGGGCTTAGTAATACATGTAAACAAAAACTTCATCGTCCAATCGTTATCACAAACACACATATTCTTCCTTAAATTAAAATTATTTAAGAAAGAAATAGTTAAGATATTGTGGCTCATGAAATTGAAGGAACTAATACTACATACAAAGAACTAAAATAGCACTTTGCACAAAACAGACTAGAAGACGACAGTACTACCCCAAAAGGATTATGTCATCAGCATCTGGCTACGAGATTAGTAATCTCTTATTATCACTATAACAGCTTAATACTGCACAAGACAACACCTAAAAAGACCGTAGCGAAAACTATCGGTTAATACATAAAGACTCGACATACTTAGGGTCCATTTCATCAATCTCACGACCCTTCGTTTCAGGCACGAATAGCACCACAAATAATAAACATAGCACCGCTATACCTGAATACATCCAAAACAGACCATGTAGACCTATATAATATTGGAAGTCAGGTACAGTTTTGACATTGACAAAACCACATAAATGACTAAAACTTGTGGCTAAGGCGCTGCCTGTGCTTCTGTATTCTAATGGGAATAATTCTCCAACAAGTAAAGCAGAAATTGGACCGATACCTAATGAAAACGCGATAGTAAATACTAAAACACAAATCAAGGGAATCCAGTCGTAAGAGCCATTATCAGCGTGTGTAGTGAAATTAGTAGAATTTCTCATTACGTCTTCAAAATACCACGCGTAAGAACCAAATCCAGCTAAAGCTATAGACATCATACAACCACTGATTAATAGAAGTGGCAGTCTACCAATATTGTCGATAAGCATTCCTGACAAACAAGATGCTAGGAGCTGGACAACACTGGTAGCTATGGCTCCACCATGAGGGCTCACATCCCTTAAGGTCTTCTTAAACATAGATACAGCATAAAAGCTAAACACATGAGCTCCAGTAAATTTCTGGAAGAACATTAACCCACAAGTGATTAGGACTGGCCTTGTCAACCTCTTTGATAAAAGAACTTTGAATCTACTGGAATGGCCATTATGATACTGCTTGCTAGCATAAATATTTGTACGTATCGTAGCTAATTCTTGACCGATGTCCGCGTCTGGTCCTCGAAGCCACTGGAGGGATCTTTCTGCTTCTTGTTCTTTCCCTCTAAGAAGGAGAGAGGAAGGAGTTTCGGGTACGAAGAGTAGAGCGAAGAAAAGTAATACTGGGGCGGCTGCTACGACTAAGGCGAGTTTGGCCCAATCGAGGTAGGTTCCAATGGTGTAGGAGATGAGGATCCCGAAGTAGCTGAGTATCTTGAGCACTGAGCTGAGGAAACCTCTGATTTCTGGGACGGCTATTTCTGTTACGTATACCTGTGGACAAAAGAAAAGGTATTTAGAATGATATTACAAAATTGTGGGGAACTGGGGCATTAAGATGATTTCAAAAGTCATAAAGAGATTTTTAGTAACACTCTTATTTATTTTTATAATATCATTTTGATTCTTAGTTCACAATTTTTTAATCACGCCTTTGATCAAAAAAAGATTATTTTGAATAATGACAAACCTCCTTGGTTTGTCATTATTAAAAAAAATCTTTTTTTCTTGATAATACTAGAAACGTACAAAATAATCTGGTGGTTACCTAATCCCTAACAAGTTACCGATATTTAAACTTTAAACATACACTCAGTCAATTTTTTTAGGAGTAGTAGCATACATATTTCAAAAAATATTTGTGACTACGCATCAGAAATTCAGAATGTTATTCACACCCAAAGTTACAATTTTATACTAAATGTCACCTCTGAATGACTATGAAATCAATTGGATACACATATCGCATATTTTGCTAAACCGATTATCATAAAATTTCATAGTCTATTAGACAAAGCGTGTTGACGAACGTAGGCACATGCGAACAATTATGTGTAAAGACAGTATTTTGACGTGTGAAAAGTACAACACAATATATTGTTTTGTTTTTGAAACATTTGTACATCAATCAGTGACTTTATTTAATCCGAAAAGATTTTCCAATAGTTATTAGTATACATTGGTTAATTTATTATTCCTAAAATCTTAGTCATCGTCATCATCATCAGGACTGTTTTAGTCTCCACTGCAAGAACACGACCCTTACCCACAGCTATATATTAAGCCAGAGCAGTCAGAGGATTTGGCCGCTCTCCACGCTGGCCAAATGGGCTGGAGACGTCTCTTTTGGGGTTTGTTAAGCTTGTGTTTCCTAATTCGCCTTCGACGACATCCAAATGGGCAGACTTGGAGTGGTCCTATTCTACTCTACCGGGATCCACAAGGCGGCAACTTCTTATATGCGAAATAATTTTGAAAATCACTCTAGCAGTTCCAGAGCTTATTCAATGAAAACAAATAATCAAATCTTCCTTTTTATAATATAAGTATAGACAAATATTTGCAAATAAAATATTTTGATATGTCTTGACTATACTTGACATCTTCCCACGCTACCTTATCTTATTTGCTCATGTTTAGAGTAAATGCATATTTATACAACATTTATGCGTTTAAGCAACTGTGTAAAGCATACATACGTCAAGATAACTTCAAGTTGAGAGGATTACGGGCTTGAGTAACTTTAAGGGCCAGTTCAAACTGAACAGAACAAGAATAATTGAAATCATAAACACAACAACACCGTGTCTATTAGATTATTAGATACAGCCTATTTATTACAAAATTTTAATAAGAAACAGGCAAATATTTAGAAATACAGAAACTTAATTAAAATTTTGCAACCTGGGCTAAGGAGTGGAATGGGTTAAATTTGTATTAAATGATGATTAAATTAAGTGTAGTAAAACATACATAAACTAATATGTTTAACTAACAGATCTACTTATGATAATAAGTCCTTGTCTAGATAAGGCGTTTTGTATGCTACTCAAGCCTGCTATTTATTCACATACTACCTAGCAATTTTCCCACTAAAACCACTTTCTGTTCCGTACCACTTGCAATATTATGGCCAAAAAAGGGCAAAACGCAATATAGTCCGAATACAATTATGCGGAGAATTCTTCAAAGAACTTCTCCCTTTTTGGCAGTCGAGTAAAAAAAGAAAGTTTTTCTATAGCCACTATTATCATAATAACATAATACCGATGCCCTAGGAATAAAGTCCCTCATTTCTCCGAATCACTTCAAATCGAAACATATAACTGTCAGTCATATTATCATATCGATATTCCGATCACATGTTGGTAATAAAATGCATGTAAAATATACGACTCAATTCACAAGCCCCACATCGTTTAACAATTCAAACCAGATATTTCCATAACTCTTCCATTATTGGTTCATAGAGTAAGCATTTTCATTTCAAATAGTTTCATTTCAATTGTATGACTGTTTTATGAATGGCCTTACTTATAAATCGCCATGTCTTATTGGGTTGTATCATTGGAATCGATAAATCTAGCAATAACTTACTTGATAAATTCTCAAAGTATCCAAAACAAATTAGACAGTGGGATATATTTACAAAAGAAGCATGATTCCCACATTTGACCTAAGTGTGGATCTGTAGGTGGAAACAAAAATCAGAGGATGCTAAGATTATATTTATTTGTTTAACTAAATTTACATACAATATAAAAATACATATGATAAATATTATTCTAACTATCAACTAATTATCTTTATAACATAAATTACTAACTAAACTAAAAATTAAAAAAAATACAATAAAATATTATAACTATACCTACTTAATTATACAAAATAAAATTAAAAATCTAACATTAAATTTTGTCCATGTGGCAAAGTGCCTAGAACGCTGGCTGCATTACCTCGTTGGATGGCGATTGCAATCCTTTGTCCGAGGTAAGAGCCAGCCTTTCCGTCACCTGCAGCGTCGACAAGCTTAGGCGCTAAAACTTTGAATAACTTTTTTGTACCAGGGCCCCATGTACCAAACGTTTCAACGCCAAGCGGAACAAATATGTAGTCACTCGAAAGTGAGGCATACTTGCGCCGCTTGGCGTCTTCTGCAGCCTCCGCCGCGGCCCCGGCCCTTAAAGAAGAAAATCCCCGGGTTAAAGAAACATTTCAAATATCTAATTATACGTCCGATATGATTATATTGATATCAGAATAATAACTCCAGTATACAATTTGACCACGTGGCTAGAAAGGGTTATCGTTTGTATCTTATATCTTAAATCTTATTAGCATGTTGAGTTTTCGGTGACTACTCTGTACATATCTCACTCTTTGGTGTGTCGTGAACTTGCAAAAGCTCTGTTTTTGTCATAGCAGCATGAAGCGAGCGTAAAACGATGTAAAATACATTTATTTGAATATTACGTATGAGTGCCGTTGACCTGGGAAGAATAGAAAGCGGACATAATGAGAAACAAATACGGTAGTAGGATTATGCATCTTTCATTACAAGGAATACAAATCTAATATGAATTGCTTCATATATTGCCAAAGAGGAAATTATAAGTGTTAAGCAATCCTGAGTGTCCATACAGTAGACTTTACTGTGATGGGTGACCACAACTGGCATAAAAGCGTGTATGGGTCCGTTCTTTGTAGTGAATGTTAAGCTATATCAGATGTCTTTAGATAGCCTGAAAATTTGAGTTTTTTCTCCCTAAGGTTAGCAAAAAAAAATTTGTTTTGTTGATCAACTAAAGAAGGCCGGTGTCATATCGTATCAAAAACTAAAGTCAGAGAGAGTAAAGTACAGAGTATAGAGAGATTTGGCGTATACTCTATTGACAAGAGCTACAAAGCTCTTAAATAATAAAAAGAAAGGTAGCCTTCCTTCCTATATATATATGTGAAATTAGACGTAACTGACTTTATTGTAGTAAACCATACAGAACTGCCACAATGTCTTTATAAGCATAAAGCACTATTAACAGTTACGTGCTTTCTACCAAACAATTGTGCTTTTATGTCTTCCGACACGTTCTCTCATAATTTTATGGTACATTTATTAACGAGCGTTGTACGCACTAGTGAACGTGAGTGTACGGTTATTTTTTTCACTGAGAGGCATACCCATTTAAATACACTAGGAAACCTCATAACTTTGGTCACTTGAGAACGAGCATAAGATTTTCAAGAACCTACTGCTAAATAGCCTTAGAAACCTTATCCTACCCGTCTTACTTCCATTTAATTATTTAACTGTAAAGTTGTTTATATGATAAAACAAGAAAGCTTAAATATGTTGGGGGATAAAAAATAAACAAATGGATTAGACTCTTATTAAATTAAGAAATAAGATATGGGCTAATTCGTGGGCAAGATTTGTCACAATTTTTTTTCGTCTTTGTACAACTAATGCCTTAATAATTTAGGCCACTGCACTTCGACCTTACACGGCAAAGTTTCTCCGCCTTACCAATAATGCCACCGCGGTTTGTTCCTACACGCCAAAATTGTTCACCATATCCCATTCCTCTTATACGTCTTAAGGTTCGCGTCACCGAACATAACTACCCCACCATTACAAGTGTGTCGAACTCGCTAAAGTGTAAAAGTTTTTTTTTATGACATAGGTTGGCAAACGAGCAAGCGGGTCACCTGATGGTAAGTGATCGCCACTGCCCATGGACTAATGCAACACCAGGGGTGTGACAAGAGCGTTGCCGGCCTTTTATTTTTCCCTCCCCAGAGGGAAAAGTGATGGGCCTCCGGCTTTCTCACTCACCGAACAAGAACAGAAGCGGTGAAGCTACTACTCTGACGTCAATTTTCTGTGAGAGTGTGGTACTTCTGAGCCGGCCCATTCATGCTACTAGCAAAAGTGATTCTCACCGGTAGCGTGGCTCTGCCACAACTAAAGTTGAAGCGCATTCTTGTTAATAAACAGTTAAAATAACCGGCAAGGTGCTCAAAGCACAAAGCACTATTAACAGTTACGTGCTTACTAACAAACAATTGTAGTTTTATGTCTTCCGACACGTTCACTCATAATTTAACAGTACGTTTATGAACCAGCGTTTACCATTCTTACTAAATGCTATATGGTCTTTGAACAGATTGAAATGTGAACAATAGATTACTTCCTCAATACAAGAAAGTGCAGATTCCAACATTTTCACGTAGGCTGAAGTTATAAACATATTATTTATTGACTTTTAAAATGGATGGGTAAATTAAATTTAATGTCTTCCACGCTGGGAGAAAATGTGGAATGTACCAGCTGCTTCTTATTCAGCGTAGCAGATTGTAAAAGCCAATCGAGGGAATGGGCATGAGGAATCATGGCAATGAGAAAACCTATCACTATTTTGATTGCGTTCTCCATCTAAAAGCCCAATAACATGCTAAACGTGGCCTTTACCGGGAATCTGTATACCCCGCAAGGGAAAAGATGTAATAGATATATATCTTCTCACGTTTTTATTACCAAGAACCATAGTGCATACCTTATAAAATTGTTTGTCAAAATAACTGTACTTGATTCCCACTGCATTGAGATTAATGGTTTTTTATTCCCCATAGCTGTCGTTGATCGATGGGAAATGTCATTTGATCATTTGTAAACAATCTACTATGAAAGATTGTATGGCACGTTTATGGAAGTTTTAGTTTTTATAGATCATTGTCAATGGTAAAGCAATGGGACTTTCTTCATTGTTTTTTTTATTTTGAGGAATTTTACGGGATTTCTAGTTCGTGAGATATTTTCTTTTAGAATTTCAAGTATAAGCTATATAGGCATATAATTATACAGTAGTGCTAGCCCAAGGATCCTTGGGAGAGGCCTCTGTCCAGCAGTGGACTTCCTGCGGCTGAAATGACGATGATGATGATGTTGTGCTAGCCTTAAATATTAAATTCTTTCACCTACTTAGACAGCTAATTTATCTGTGAGTGACTTAGGTTATAATTTACATGTATGAAATCGCGAGAAAACTATTAGTAACTACTTTTAAACTTTCGCGTTGCATGATTATTAAATGCAATGTCGGGAATTAACGCGAAAACATACCGTTTTTCTCCAGACGTTTCGGCCGGGTTACACCGACCGTGTGTGGAGAGTCATCCAGTGACCACGGTCGGTGTAACCCGGCCGAAACGTCTGGAGAAAAACGGTATGTATTCGCGTTAATTCCCGACATTGCATTTAATAAAACTATTAGTGTCTGAGATAAGTTTAGAAACCATTACGAAATACTTCATCCCCAATCCATCTAAGCAAGTAGCATCCCAAATAAGTACCTTTATCTCGTTTCCCCAGTGTAATCCTTTCCTCGCTTAAAAACGGATTTGATGGGCAGCAGCGTCGGAACGGAGATAAGCCACAAACTGCGCTCACCAACCCGTTTACCAAGCGTGGTGAGTGTGGCAAAACCCCCCTATGATAGAGTTCTTGAGGGAGTCCCATGTCTAGCAGTGGACTTGCTGCGGCTGTGACTCCAATGTTGAACTCTGATGAGGTTTAAGTACATACCTGTGTTATCATAGTAATGCAGCAAACTAAAAGTCCGGCGCAGAATGACGTCGCCGCTAGCATATTGACGCTAGTGGATAGTGACGTCGCTAGCCATGCCACCGTGTACGGCAATGCTGCTGCAAGGAGTATCGTTCGTCTCCCGTACCGCATCGCCATGCCTCCGAGTATACCTCCCACTAATGCACCTGGGGATAAAAAAAAATGAAGTTTAGAAAAAATGCCAACTTCCATTCTCACCGAACCAGCTACTTCCCTTTCCACGCAGGCCGTAGAAAAGGGCCGGGGGAATGGGCGTAAATCTAAGAAATCATGTAAATACCCGGTGCGACTAGAATCCCATCACTATTTTGATTCTGTATTCCATCTTATATCCATTCTCCGAAAGGCCACATTTAGCATGTTCATGTGTTTGACCCATCAACATACTAAACGTGGCCTTTCGGCCTTATGACCTTAGGCTCTGGCTATCCCGTAAGGGTCACGTTTTATATAAAATTAATCTTTTGGTTACAGAGTGCTTGAGCTTTTGGTAACAAACCTTATAAACATCAAAGAGACCCTCTTCACACGTCTGCCTAGCGTGAATTGTGTATTGTGTAGGCCAAATCATCTGACTGCTTTGGCTAATATATGGCTCTGGCACTACATAGAGGATCGTGCTCCTGCAAAGGAGACTAACGGAAACCTGATGACGACGATGACATTAAAACCACAGAATTAAAACTAACAAACATGGGATGAATCGGTGCCAGTTGTACCATTAATAATTTTATTTACCTTCTCAAAGATACAACTCGTCCGGCAGGTTATTTTCAATGTGCGATACGACTCGCACTTGTCCGGTTTATTACCAAGTCTTAAGCTTTTTAAGCGTTTTGCTTGCTTATGCTAAAAGCTTACTGTCTACCGACTCGTAAATACCTTAGTACAATCAGCCACGAAACAAATAAAGGAAAGGATAATCCTAAAAAAGGATTCGTTGTGTGAAACTAATTTGTATTAGTTTGTCTACTTTATTTCATTGATAACATACTCTTTCACTCGTATTATCATTGGAAAATAATATATACATGGCGAAATTTTGATCGTTCCGGACCATTAAAGGGGTGATTCAGCCTGTCAATATAAACAACTTTTCCTATGGGACAAATGCTGTAAACTCGAAAAAAAATTCGACATTCCTATACAAATTGCCCGGGCGGCTGAACACTTTTGTATGAAAATGTCGAAATAAATTTTGAGTTTCCAGCATTGGTCCCATAGGAAAAATGGTTCATATCGACGGGCTGAATCACCCCTTTAAGCGTCCAGAACGATCAAAATTTCGCCATGTATAATAACCTTGTGTATAGTCGTGTATTGTATGAAATAAAAGTCTGCTCGATATGCTTTGAAACTAATTTTTATTAGTTTGTCCACTATATTTCATTGATAACATACTCTTTCTCTAATACTATAATTGGAAAATAATATTAACCTTATGTAGTGTATGAAAAAAAAGTAAAATAATAAGTAAGTACATACGCCTTTTTGGCTAGAGTCAGGATAATTAACCGTTGTTCCATTTTAGCAGATAGGCAGTACTAAAAGCTTGGATTTTTTAAAAGTAATCTATATAATATAAAAGTAGCAATTTTAAATCATAGCTTATGTGTTTCAAATTTAAGATTATGTCACCCGCATATAACTAACCTTTCTATAAGTAGGTCCCTATTCGATGCAAACATATAAATAAATAATATATTATTATAGAAACAGACAAAGTGGGGTTTGTTCGAACACTTAACTCCAGAACGACTCGGTCAATTTTCATGTTTTTGATTTTTTAGTTTTGCTATCACCCCGAATAGCAGAACAAGTACTTATTAAAAGAAAAAAAAAAAGATATTACGTCGACTTCTCAAACGACTACACAAAAAACCGTTTAGTGGTTGACTGTACAAGGTAGCTAGTACACGTACAATCGTTGTTTTCCGTCCAGACCTAAAGGAATGTAAATCAATGCGCACGCGCAAATAATCGCAAGATTACTTTATAAATCACGCAGTCTCCGTTCTCGAGGTTGATTACAAAAACCTATTGTGTTTACTGTTTATTACAACTGGTAGTGGTTGATTAGTACAACAGAATAAGTAATAGTAATAATAGATGTTAGTAACTTCATGTTAAAAAGAAAAAAAAGAAAGTCATTATTTTTGAAAGTGGATGGTACGCGGAATAGAGGGAGACCTAAGAAATGATGGATCGATTGTGTCAAGGAGAGTATGAACAGGAAGGGAGTGACAAAAGCTATGGTGAATGACAGATCAAGGTGGAGAGAGCTGACATATTGTACCTACCCCACATAAAAAAGTGGGATAAGGTAAAGGAAGAAGAAGAATAAGTTAGTCTTTCAAGTGAGCCGTGTGGTTCTCGATAGAGTAGAATTACCACGCCAAGTCTTCCCGTGGATGTCGTAGAAGGCAACTTATGAAGACTTTTCTAAATGAAGATTTTCTGAAAAGCACTGAGTCATGGTCCACGACTCAGGGCTTTCGTTTAGTTTCGTTCAGTTCAATTTCAGTTTTGTTCAGTTTCAGTTTCATCCACTTTCAGTTTTATTCAGTTCAGTTTTTAGTTTCGTTCGTTCAGACTCCACGACTTGTGGAGTCCGATTAGCCGCTGTGATTGGTCATTGGTTATACTTTGACAAACAGTGCCACATTTTTCAAATAACCCTTAACAATTAGGTAAATGACCAGTGACGCCGCTTATTTTTGAAAACCTCTTTTTGAACCGAGATCAAAAGTAAATATCTATTTATTTATTTGTTCATATATATTTATCTCGCGTTTTGGTTGAAACTGTTTTGATGCGGTTCTAACAAAAGTGTTTGTTACATTTAAGAGTAGCTGTGGTATACAACGTCTTTAAGTTTTAAAGACAGTTCCTTTTTTAAGGAAAGTAATTTCTTACGAATAATTATTATCAATTAGTATCTTTTACGTTGTATATTGTTTGTTTCAGCCACTTTGTTCGTCAAACAAAATAAAAATACGTGCAATACTATTTCTAGAACTTATTTAATCAAAATTTCACGGTGTATCAACTATACAAATTTAAACTAAGCTTGAACTACGAAGTATCTCGCCAGTTGACAGATTGCATTTCTAAATATATACAGAGAGTCTGTCTGTCTCGACGTCTATTTTCATTCTGTACTGAGAACGATCCCACCGCAAATTAAGGAAAGTTAAGAACTGAAACTTTTAGTTTACAAACCTAAATAAAATTCAGGAGATTAAATTAAGTCTTGTTATTCTCATACACAACAATCCTCCTATAGTAAATGACATAAATAAGTTACAAAATAAAGTGTGTGGTGGTCAAATATGTAAGAGAAAGTTTATTATTTTTAAATTTTCATGTGTTTATTATAAACAATGTTATACTTTGCTAATTATATTATGTTTCAGTATCTTTTAGGCTGGTCGGCAGAATAATCTTTTTTAAATTCTTTCACCATTATTTAGCTTCGTAGAGTTAAAGTAATTGTGAAACCTGCAATACTATCTACGTCAATTATGTATTTGACATTAAAATAAGTAAATATATACGGATATATCACACAAATTGAACAAGCCCCACACTAAATTGTAAGTAAAATAATAGTTCCCTTGTAGAAAAATTGGAAATAATAATTCGAAATTCTACATCGAACCAACAACGGAGCTGATGCGGCTTGTGAAGCGGCTGAAAAAGCTAAAGCTTGCAAATAAAGGCTCCGAAAATGATTTTTTACGGTTTTTAGTTTTAGGTTGATTGTTCTTGTATATAGTATTTTATTATCACAATAAATTAATTTTAGTCGAAAAGACTGTCAATAGCAAATTAACATATTGCACGCGTCATAACGCGGAGCGTTTGAAGATGTAGATTGCTTTAGACTTCTTAAGGTCAACCCATTTTCAGAACTTAAATTTGTCTTTATTTTAATAATATTCTTCTGTACCATTTTTATTTTTCGATCCCGCAGATAAACGGGGTATCATCTAGGCTGACATTTTATAGGGATCTTTTGATGTGTAAAATATAGGCTGTGGGCTGCTGGTGGAGATTAGGAAAGGGGTTGGACGACAGATGAATTAAATGTATTTTAAAATTAAGTTTTACGCTAGAATACTTAGGCAACTTAGGTGTGTATTAAATAATATCGTTCTTAAGTCTCGTTCTGTCACTCTATATATCTAAGCTAGGGAAAGACAGTTTAAGATTTAAGATGGAGGTTTTGGTGGGAAGTCAAGGAGTACAGTTGTCGTTTGAGTTAGACGATTTTGCAAATTGATTTAAGTGAACTTTATAATACGAAATTGGTGCAGTTTGGTGTTATAAATGCTCGTGCTCGAGAACAATTTGTGAAATAGTTAAAGTAGACTGTTAAATGGACTCGTATAGATTTGTCATCAGAAGCTCCCACGTGGCTACCAAAGAACTTACCTCATCTTTGATGCCACATACCGTACAACACCGATACTTAGTATCTCATTATACTGGACATTGGCAGAATCACTGAAATCTCGGTGGAAGCCATTATATAAAAGAAGAAAATAAAAAAGCCATTATATAAAAGAAGAAAGTAGAAGATTTAAGATTGTCATTAGATAACATTCAAGCCGCCGTGTGGTTCCCGGCAGAGTAGAATAGGACCACTCCAAGTCTTCCCGTGGATGTCGTAGAAGACGACTTAGAAATCACAAGCTAAACAAAGCTTTGAAACATCAAAGAGATCTCTCCAAAACGTCTGGCCAGCGTGGAGGGTGTAGGCTAAATCCTCTAACTACTCTGGCTGATATTTAGTTCTGGTAGTACAGAGAGGGTCGTGCTCCTGCAGTGGAGACTAAAAAAAGAAAAGATAAGTTAAGATTTTTTTAAATATTATAGGGTTAGATGAATAAAACAAGCATCAACCATAATTTATTCTTATCCTAAATCCTTACTGCCTCCGTGGTCCAGTGGTTAAGGCGTTTGCCTTGTTGACCCGGGGGTCGTGGGTTTGATTCCCACGGAAAGCATAATAATTGTTAATTTGTTTCCAGTTTGGTTTGGACATTGCAGGCATGAATCACCTGATTGTCTGATAAGAAAGATGATTCCGTGCTTCGGAAGGCACGTGAAGCCGGTGGTCCCGGCTGCCATCTGGTAGTCGTTAAAGGAACCACGTCAGAGGCCGAGAGGCGGTTCCGAAGAACTCTGACACCAGGGTGTGCACGGTCGACTGACCGTGTCACCTACACGAAATGATGATGATCCTAAATATTATTATACTATTTTCTAAATAAACGTTTTGATTTTTTGATTTCTGACTAAATTGAAGAAATCTAATTCTGTACTTTGCTAGTAAGTTACATGTAGTATTTTTGGCAATAAATGCCAAAAATACTACATTCATCAATATATAAGTAATACTAAAAAGATTACAATCAAAACGCTAATTTTAATTTAAATAGAAAAACGTCGTATGATGCTCGTACTCAGTAAGCTTGCTGTAAAAGACGTCACTTTTTTTTATAAACATTTGGGTTTGTGCTTCTAATACTTGTATCATAATATTAAGGTACCATACTGAAAAGGCCTAAGGAAATGAAATATTAGAAACATTATAGCGACGTCGGTTCTCTAAGACTTTCCTCTGCAATTAGTTTGTAATCCGTGTAGCTTGTTCCCTCACTCTATTAACAGTCATTAGCTCGCTTCGGAAGATTGCTAGCTTTACAAGGATTGAATCTATATATCTACACATCCTTAAACAATAAAAAATAAATTATATTTCAAATATTACTATCCGTTAACAAAAGAACAAACGTGCAATGCTATTTTTAGAACTTATTTAATCAAAGTTTTAAATGTTACAATTCCTAATGCTTCAATTAGAAAATTATCTCTCTAATTTTGACTCTATCAAATTGAAGAGCTAACTGTATAATTGACAGCAAATCAAAGTATATTATTTCTCTTTAACTCTGATTATACCGATTACGATTCGCTTTCTAAGATATTCGATACGACAACTCGGTCAATATGATTTACTAGAGCCGATAGGGTCTTAACACAAAATAGATATCTACAGAAGCGACACTCTACTTATAACAAAAGAACCTTCTTACATATTTATATACGTGCGAAAAGTATTACCCTCCTTTCAGATAGGCCAGTCGGGTAAAAAGAGTTAATGGAGTTTACGATAAAAGAATTTACTAAAGTAGAGTGTTTCCACTGAAACTGGCCTATTTTGATAAAAACGCTACCAAAAAGTTTCATATTCTCATTTTAAACTGTAAACAGTAGTTGTTTGAAGGGTTATCAAGGGCCTCGAATAATAATATTTTTAATCGACTTCAAAAAAGGAGGTTCTCAATTCGTCATAATCTTTTTTTTATGTATGTACCCCGATTTCTCGAACACGCTTGGACCGATTTAAGAAATTCTTATTTTTTTATCGAAATGTGTCGAGCGCTTTTTGAAAAAATACACAAAAACAAAAAAAATACAGTAATGCCGTTTGGTTTACACTAATTTCCATTTTATTCTTGTGCTTACTAAAAGAAATTGATAGGGTTGAAGTCGGTTATTGTTTTTGTTAAAAATATTTTAAATTATTTTATGACATCGTCTTTGTCTTTCAAAAGATTTATTATAAATACAGCACTGGACCCCGTAAAATTTGTGTAATGGTAAGTTGAGGCACAAACGTTGTGCACTATCTGTAATTACCTAATTTATGAACACACAGCGACTCGAGAAAGCAAATTGTTAAGATATTGATTTATACCTTTTGGCTTTGCAGATTAGTGGTATTAAACTTGCTTATCCTAGGCCAAGAGTGTAAGTAATAAAGCTAGAATATCTTGTACTGGACTGGAATTCCATAGGGTTTTATATGATTGTACTTGGACAAAATAACGGTTGAAAATAGGCTTAGCTACTTCTATTACTTTGATACTTTGAGGAGCCCGATGGTCGTAAGCATCATTAACGCTTACACACGTTAAGTAACCCTGGCCGCAGTCCTCACATGGATGGGTGACCGCAAGTGGCATAAAAATATCTCGATCTCTTCCGTGCTTCGGAAATCACGTTAAGCTGTTAGTCCCAGCTGTCATCATTACTGGCAGTCGTTAAGCTATTTCGGATGCCTTTAGGCAGCTTGAAAAACCTGACACTAGTGTTGGCCACTTACACACATGTAAAACAAACAAAAACATACAACTTACGGGTAGTATGGGAGACGAGGGAGGGGGTAAAATAGCGCAAAATTGAGTAACGTAGTATATAGGTCCCCAAGCTAAACTGATGCATGTCATCTGCCTTCGCTCGTACGATAATCCAATAGGAATCGTATTTCCATAAGAAATTCCACATATTTATTTTCCAAACGTCAGTTAGACGGAATTTGATACGTTATTGGGACAAAATAGTAAAAGAACAGAAGTTTGCACGCCGTCAATGGCTGAATGTATAGGACTATAAATTAATGTATATAATAACTATATTTCACTCATTCGTGTGGTTCCCGGCAGAGTAGAATAGGACCACTCCAAGTCTTCCCGTGGATGTCGTGTAAAAGGCGACTTAGGAAACACAAGCTAAACAAAGCTTACAAACATCAAAAAGACCTCTCCAACCCGTCTGGCCAGCGTGGAGAGTGTAGGCCAAATCCTTTGACTACTCTGGCTAATATATTGCTGTGGTAGTGCAGAGAGGGTCGTGCTCCTGCAGTGGTGACTTAAACAGACCTGATGGATGGATGGATGGATGGACTCATTCAATGCAAATAAATTTCATTTCATTTCATTTCATTTCTCAAAAGTGGGGCTGGTAAGCTTTGAAATGGCAATGGCTTTGCTATTGTGACTGGTAATTTTATGGCCAATCGTTTTATTTAAAGACATTATTCGCGAACTGTTTATCTTTCTTTGTAAAAACACAACTGTTTATCTTTCTTTGTAACTGCCTCCGTGGTCCAGTGGTTAAGGCGTTTGCCTTGTTGACCCGGGGGTCGTGGGTTCGATTCCCACGGGAAGCATACTTTATTAAGTTGTTTCCAGTTTGGTTAGGACATTGCAGGCATGAATCACCTGATTGTCTGATAAGAAAGATGATTCCGTGCTTCGGAAGGCACGTTAAGCCGGTGGTCCCGGCTGCCATCGGTAGTCGTTAAAGGAACCACGTCAGAGGCCGAGAGGCGGTTCCGAAGAACTCTGACACCAGGGTGTGCATGGTCGACTGACCATGTCACCTAAACGAAATGATGATGATGTAAAATCACACAAAGAAATTTATGCAGTTTGTTATTCGTAAATATTAATAATCGCTTATTAAACCTATTATAGTTAAAATGTGTTTTGTCTCGTTCTTTTAATGTCAAACTTTAGAGCGTGGGATAAAGACAAAACATATTTTACGTAAACAGGTTAAATAAGCATTTTTAAATTTTTATGAATAAGGGGTAAGTGTTGTAATCATTGTTTTTAGAGTTCTTTTTAGGGTTCCGTACAAAAGTTGAAAAACGGAACCCTTATAGGATCACTCGAGCGTCTGTCTGGCCGTCCGTCCGTCTGTCACAGCCGATTTTCTCCGAATCTACTGAACCAAATTATGTGAAATTTGGTAAGATGGTGTAATCCTATGACCCAAACACGGATGTGCAAAGTAAATAAAGATTTTTTTGAAATAAGTGTCATTTTCAGGGGCCCAATTACAAAATTAAAAAAAAAAGTTTTGCAAACCTTACTGTGTCATATATCAAATGAAAGGGCTCATTATGAGGATCTCAATTTTTTGTTTTTTGTTCGGGTAAAATCCATACTTTTGATTTTATTCACGAAAGAAGGCAAAATTTGACCATTCCCCCCCCCCCCTGATCTCCGAAACTACTGGGCCGAAAATTTTGAAAAGATTACAAAATATAGTTCATTCCTTGAAGATTACAGGAAAAATAATAAGAATTCTATCACTTGAAAATTAAGTGGTAAACTCACTATAATAAGTTCATCTAGGGAAATAGTTCACTAAAACACCACTAGATGGCGCTAGTCAATTGAATAAAACATTTTTTGCACATTGTGTGTGTGTACACGAAGCATATTGTACGGAACCCTCATTGCGCGAGTTTGACTCACACTCGGCCGGTTTTTTTTTTAAGATAAATAAATATTGACATTTAATCATCATCATTTCGTGTAGGTGACACGGTCAATCGACCATGCACACCCTGGTGTCAGAGTTCTTCGAAACCGCCTCTCGGCCTCTGACAATTAATAATAACATATTAGGGTGATAGTAAATTCTTAATCATAATAGTAAGCTAAAGCTTAATATTATCGTATTAAAACTGTGTAATAAATAGAAAATTCTCTCGAAGGGATTTTAAAAAGGATTTTTACAGCTCTAGAAAGGTAAAACTTTGTTGAAACATGGTGAGATCTACTTCTGTATTCACTGTACCTTGCGTTATTGGAAAATCGTGCCTATATCGGATTCCCGTCGCGGATTCCTCGCCCCCATAACGCTGTCACTCAAGAGTTTTTATTTCAGACGAAATACAAAGAACGGCCTATTTTCGTTCCGAGGTAGATAAAGTCATGTTTTGACTGTAACTTACTTATTTCTTATTTACTTACAAGTTATCTATCTTTCTTTCATTCTTCTTTTATAATACGGCTTCCACCGAGATTTCAGTGATTCTGCCAATGACCAGTTTAATCAGATACTAATAAGTATCGGTGTTTTACAGTAAAGTTTTTAACAAGTGGCATCACAAAGATGGCGTATGTTCTTTCATAGCTTCGTGGGAGCTTCTGATGACAAATTGTTAATGAGCACGAGCAAATTTACATTCTTATAATATGTAAGTGTTTTATGTGTGTTGCCGGCCATAATTTATTGTAATGGATATACTCATAAAGAATTGTTACACACATACATCTTACATACATACTGACTTTCATGTATTTTTTCCTTGCGGGGTAAACAGGGCCCAGGTCTATAAAATCTAAGGGCCACGTTTAGCATGTTGATGGGCTTGTAGGTGGAGAACGGAAACAAAATATTAATGGGTGCGGTGTGAACAGAGCCTATGTCCCTTGTATTTGGCGCACCAGTTCGACGTATAAGTTAATTTAAAGCTATGGTTTGACGCTGAAGGATTGATAGCCGAGATATTTGCGGGAACAAAAGCTTGTCTTGTTTAAGCTTAATTTAGTGGCTAACAGTCTCCTCCGTAGCACAGTGGTTCATTATCATCATCATCAGGTCCTTCTAGTCTCCACTGCAGGAGCAAGACCCTCTCTGTACTACCAGAGCCATATACTAGCCTGAGTAGTCAGAGGATTTGGCCTACACTCTCCACGCTGGCCAGACGGGTTGGATATGTGGTTTATCATCATCACCGGGTCCTTTTTCTCCACTGCAGAAGCACGAACCTCTCTGTACTGCCAAAGCCATATAAAGGCACAGTGGTTAGGGAGATATATTTTTTTAAATTCTTCTACGCTGGTCTGGGAGAAAAGTAAAAATGTAGAATGTACCAGCTGCCTTTCTTCCCGTACAGATCGTAAAAGCTGATCGAGGGAATGGGCGCACAACGGAGAAATTATGTCAATAGGCAATGCGGCTTACAACCCTATAGGTATTTTGATTTCGTTCTCCACCTACAAGCCCACCAGCATGTTGAACGTGGCCTTAAGGTTTTAAATACCTGGGCTCTGACTACTCCGCAAGGGAAAAAGATGTGTTGAGTGAATGAAATTTTGGGGGTCCGTTTGAAATAAATCATTTGAAAGAAAACGGACCTCTCCAACCCGTCTGGACATCGTGAAAAAATATTTCAAATCCTCTGACTGCTCTGGCTAATATATGGCTCTGGTAGTACAGAGAGGTTCGTACTACTACAGTCGACGCTAAAAAAGACCTGATGATGATGATGCACCGCTCAGCTATCTCACACATCTCTAGTGGAAACGCACCTCGAAGCGAAGCATCATCATCATCATCAGGTCCTTCCAGTCTCCACTGCAGGAGCACGATCCTCTCTGTACTACCAGAGCCATATACTAGCCTGAGTAGTCAGAGGATTTGGTTTACACTCTCCACGCTGGCCAGACAGGTTGGAGAGGTCTCTTTGATGTTAATAAGCTTTGTTTAGCTTGTGTTTCCTTAGTCGCCTTTTACGACATCCACGGGATGACTTGGAGTGGTCCTATCTACTCTGCTGGGAACCACACGACGAAGCGAAGCGAAACGATGTTATTATAGCAAAATCACCTTTAATCAAACGGCGTAATGCTCATATTCGTTCTGAAATCGAAAGAAATGACGCGTGAATACGCAAGTCTACTGAAGTCTACTGAATCTCAAAGGAAAATGAGCATTAACATCTTGAGTTAAAGGTGCGTTTGTCATATTAACATCGTATCGCTGCGACTCTGCGCTAGTATGAATTGACCCTAAAGTATATAAAGTCTTTTTATGATATACACCACTCCTTTGATTCACCACAGCACTTGTCCTACATAAATATGCTTTGATGTACACTGAAGCTACTGCAATCACCATTACCAATACATTTTGTGCAATTTTGCGTAAAATCGACGTAATAACTTAAGTGGTGCTTTTAATATACGGCCGCCTGAGGACATGAAAGGGCGGATGACTACATTTTATGTTTTATTTTGCTAATGGATATTAATGATTTGCACTAGCTTTCACTGCAACTTTGTGCGCGTATATGTATAAATAATAATAAATAAATAAATAATTAATATATACGGACAAATCACACAGATTGAGCTAGCCCCAAAGTAAGTTCTTAAGTAAGACTAGTGTTATGGGATACTAACTCAACGATACTTTATTGTATAACAAATACATATACGAATGTCTTTACTCATTGTGACGTTGTCATAAATCCGATCTTTTATGGCAAAACTGACACCATTTTTTTGAGTCTGAAGCATTTAACACAAAAGATATATGATTTTTTAAGTATATAGATAAACATCCAAGACCCAGGTCAATCTGAAAAAGATCATTTTTCATCTTGACCTGGCCGGGGATCGAACCCGGGACCTTCCATGTCACAGGCCGGCGTGTTGACCGCTGCGCCACGGAGCTCGTATGTATTATAATAACTTTTAGGATTAACGATGGAAATTCAAAAAATAAATGGACATTCCCATACATTCAAGAACCTTTCTGCCCCATCGGTTCTTCGCGCTGTGTGCCCCGCCCACTGCCACTTCAAAGAGCTAATCCGCTGGGTTATGTCGGTGACCTTTGTTCTTCTACGGATCTGTTAGTTTCTGATTGAGTTCTTGAATGGTGACCACGTACCGGCAAGCGCAGCGTTAGACACCCAGATCACCAGGTGGTAGGTAAGACGATCTTATAAGAAGGGTGGCAGGAAGGCGCTGGATGCAGGTCGCTTCCAATGGGTCGTATTGGACATCCTTGGGGGAGGCCTCTGTCCAATAGTGGACTTCTTGCTGAAATCATGATGATGATGTTTCCCATACAAATTGCTATGCCGGCCGGCCCTTTTGTATGAGAATGCATTTTTCATTCGAACTTCATCATAATTACGGTCCAAGTCGTCTCTTTGAGGATTGGACAATGTTTATTTACATATTGTAGAAGATATAGAGGCATATATTAAATTATAAATAATAACTACACACGCTAAATCCGTAATTAATTTGCTCGCATTCGTAACTAGTTCAAGAAGCTTCTCGGAATTGCCTTTGAGCTTTTGAGCTTTTCACACACGAGCGTCAATAATTACGAGCTTTCCTACTTAGAGTGCGACGCGGAAATGTTGAATGGAATTATGAAACTTCAGTGCCAATTTCATATTTTAAATTGAAATAGTCGAAATTTATCATCGTTAACAAAATAATGAATTTGCGTATCCGGTATACAAAGTCTAGTTTTTAAGGTTATCTATACTTGTAATAGTAATTAGCAACGCATAGATCGTACTGAGATCTAGACGCAGGTTCAAGTCCTGCCCGCGTGGAATTTTTTCACCATTTCTTATTTTCTTTATATAATTGTAAGTTGATATTCATTGGAGGAGATAGTACCATAAAACAACATTGTCATACAAAATCTATGGCTCGAAATTCAAATGCTTTGACACCCATAAACAGACAAACTAAAAGATCAATTACAGGAAGCTTGTTAAAAACTCTCAGACGAAAAGTTCAGTGCGATGCCAAAATAAATTTCATTTATATCGGTTCAGCGGGACAGACAGGCTAAACTTACGCGGCGTCACAGCGACAGTGGCGCTCGCGTCAGTGTCGCTATGCTCGAATGATGTTCACTAAAATTTCATACATTTGTATTGAACAACGATCTGTCGCTCGGTCGCGGCGTTACAGACGCGGCGCCACTGACGCTATAGACGCTCGCTTCCAAAGTCCACCTTAACTTTCGCATCGCATCGCATCGCATTTGCAGGCATGAATCACCTGATTGCCTGATAAGAAAGATGATTTCGTGCTTCGGAAGGCACGTTAAGCCGTACGTCCCGGCTGCCATCTGGTAGTCGTTAAAAAAGAACCGCGTCAGAGGCCGAGAGGCGGTTCCAAAGACTCTGAAATCAGGGTGTGCATGGTCGACTGACCGTGTCACCTACTCGAAATGATGATGAGTATGGATATGTATAGTATGGAAGTATGGATTACAGTACACAAAAATCCATGCAAATCCACAGACTTTTATGTCTTATTTCATGCATAATATAAAGTCCGGTCCTCTAAGTGACCATTGAAAATGCAAGAAAGCGATTACAAATGGTGATTAGAAAGTCACCGCTTGTAACTTGTCGCTTGCGGTTTTGTCTATTATATGCACTCATTTTATTGCTATATTACTTATTCGTAGTATATTACATACCTACATTACATTCACAATTAGTAACAGTTTCTAAGTGAAATCACGGCGAAGGGTTGGCCGAGGAAGAATAAGCTCGTTCATGTCAGATATGTCATCGCCCTTCTATATAAGTGACATATTATCCCTTCTATATAGTACTCTCTAGACTCTGTCATGCCTTTATTTCGACATGCGTGAAGGTTTTGGTCTATACTCTCACGCTGGGCAGACGGGTTGGAGAGGTCTCTTTGATGTTTATAAGCTTTGTTTAGCTTGTGTCTCCTTATTGCTATTCAAATATTCCCAACCTTCCAGAAGCGTCAGTGAGATCGCTAGTTAAAATTTATGAGATTGTGGTTTTGATAAGGAAAATCATAAATGAACGATTTATATTGTTTTCTTTGTAAGTAGATACATACAATACATTTATTTCTGTCTATTATGGTCATTATCGTATTCCTATCATTTATGCAATCATAAAGTTATTTTATAGATGCGAATTTTATGTTTGTGGCACTTTTATCATTGAATATTACAACTA
This sequence comes from Rhodophaea formosa, assembly GCA_963082605.1. Taxonomy (NCBI): domain Eukaryota; kingdom Metazoa; phylum Arthropoda; class Insecta; order Lepidoptera; family Pyralidae; genus Rhodophaea; species Rhodophaea formosa. Next base: position 12,931,477 of record OY720226.1, read on the forward strand.
TCCGTCTTCTCATGAGGAAAATACAAACATAATGACGTATAAAATTTTCCTCACGGTCCTACACGTTTCATTATTTTACGCTAAAATCGGATCAAATTGGAAAGAATCTACTTCTGTACTTCGGTAGTAAATTACTTGTAGTAATTTGGGGTTACTTTTCATTTTTTGCATTTGGTAAATCAAGAGAACTAATCTTTACTGAATATTTTTTTGAGTAGATTTCTTAATTTGAAATGATGATATTGATGAAAATTACAAAGTTCCCTTGGATTTGGTATAGTCCAACTAAAAAATCGCCGTGTGGTTCCCGGCAGAGTAGAATAGGACCACTCCAAGTCATCCCGTGGATGTCGTAAAAGGCGACTAAGGAAACCCAAGCTAAAGAAAGCATATTAACATCAAATAGACCTCTCCAACCCGTCTGGCCAGCGTGGAGAGTGCAGGCCAAATCCTCTGACTACTCAGGCTAGTATATGGCTCTGGTAGTACAGAGAGGGTCGTGCTCCTGCAGTGGAGACTAGAAAGACCTGATGATGATGATGATGAACTAAAAAAGAATTTACACTTATAAACTTTGGCACACGTGTTTAAAAGCTAGTATAGACTAACATACACAAAAGCTGTGTAATTCTAACAATATTACATGCATGAGGATCGAATTAAGAGTCGCCTGGAAGCGCATGTCTCCATACAAACGGAAAAAGGGAATTGTGACAATATTTGATAATTTTGGAGTAAAATTAAGCATTTGATCAATTAATCTCTTTATAATCTACGTACGTAGCTTGGTTAAAATACCAATGGTTTGAGAATTGCAAGCCTTATTAAATTTGTATGGAAATCTTGAGAGGCGTATAATTCTTAAACTATTGATAATTTAACCAAACTGTATGGAACGTACGTAGATTATAAGAAGATTAATTGATTGGATGCTTAATTTTACTCCAAAATTATAAAATATTGCCACAATTCCCTTTTTTTGTTTGTATGGAGACATGCGCGTTCAGGCTACTCTTAATAAACCCCTTTTTTAAGTTAGTTGAAAATAGACAAGAATATTGTCAAATCACAACAAATACCAAAATGCCAAATTGTGGTGGTTTTTTCTCTCTTATTAGGTATGTTTATTTCTGCATTGTTGTCAAAGTTCTCTTTTTCATAATTAACGTTTCTTTTTTAGCTGATTTTGAATGAGTCTGTTACGTTAACATTTTTTTAAGATTTCACATGTTTATTTATTATAGGTTTTTGAAAACTAATTAACTGTCATATTTGAGTTCACGATTGACATAATTATATATTGGTAAGTTAGGTTAGCTTTTTACAAGTATTTGAACATGTTTTATTTTTAAAATTAACTACATATTAAACTGTTTGTATACTAGTAAATAATCCTAACTAATATTATAAATGCGAAAGTGAGTTTGTTTATTTGTTTGTTTGTTACGCTTTCACGCCGAATCTACTGAACCCATTATCATGAAATTTTGCATACACATAGGTTAGGGTACCGAGAAGGACATAGGCTATATATTACGCGGGCGAAGCCGCGGGTAACAGCTAGTATAAAATAAATAGCCGATTTATAATCCTCCTAACATCAGTTAAAACACAGCCCTTCCCCTGCAAACAACTTTCACTTAGAATTCATTTGCTTATTTACCGATCGTTTATATCGCTTGTAACATTGTCTGTTTGTCTGGTCGTGAATAATGGAAACGCCGGCGCCACAGTTCGATGTAAGGACAGACATACATTGCTTGGTAATTTGTTGAATTAAATGAATTTATATATTATTTGATGGAAACTGACGTGCGTTATAAAGTTACTTCCAATACGGTTTTAATCGCGTTTATTACGCTACTTTTACAACAATAAACAATATGATTCTGATCATCATCATCATCATCATCATCATCATCAGGTCCTTCCAGTCTCCACTGCAGGAGCACGACCCTCTCTGCACTACCAGAGCCACATACCAGCCTGAGTAGTCAGAGGATTTGGCCTACACTCTCCACGCTGGCCAGACGGGTTGGAGAGGTCTCTTAAGCTTTGTTTAGCTTGTGTTTCCTTAGTCGCCTTTTACGACATCCACAGGATGACTTGGAGTGGTCCTATTCTACTCTGCCGGGAACCACACGGCGATTCTGATCAATCTGGCAATAATTCAATGTCGGAATAATATGTGATGTATGTAGAAACAGGTTTGTAAGGATCGTAGCAAGTGGAAATCCATAGTCTCTGCCTACCCCTATGGGAAAGAGGCGTGATAATATGTATGTATGTATGTAGAAAGCCAATTTATCTGCGGCTGACATAGGCTATAATTTACGCGGACGAAGTCGCGGAAAAATTGCTAGTCATCATTATAAAAATAAGTTACTGTTTGTTGTCTAAATAATAATAAAAAAATCATACCTACCTACATATTTATTTTATATCCATCATATCTCTATACTCAATGCAGCTTGTTAAACAAATCGAACATTATAATCTCGTATTATCAACTGAATAACGATCTATAGCACTCTGATCAACTAGGCGAAGTCGATTGCCTCAGATCCTTGATCTCAAAATGTCCCATAACTCGATAAGGTACAGTCATATTGGGAAAAGTGTACACTACGATAGTTATATAAACGTGTCTCGTGTGTGAATTAAAATCGTTTAAATTAAAATCTATTTTTACTCATTTAATCAATATACTTTCTAAAGTGTTTGCACTGCAATTGAGGTTTTTCAACCTATAATCAAAAAGGTTCTAGGAACAACAAAACTTTGCTATACAATTATTTCAATACTATTTTTACTATGTAAGTTTAACATAAATAACGAAAGTAACAATAGTATAAAAACCAGTCATTTCAGCTGGATCCCCGATTCTTATCCCGTTTGTTTGTTTGTTTGTTACGCTTTCACGCCGTATCTACTGAACCGATCACCATGAAATTTTGCATACACATAGGTTAGGGTACTGAGAAGGACAAAGGCTATATATCACGCGGGTGGAGCTACGGAAAACAGCTAGTTTCTATATAAAATAACGACAGTGACGTGGTTCTGCAGTGGAGACTAGAAAGACCTGATGATGAGGATGATGATATAAAATAACACAAAATGTTCAAGTACATAAAATAATATTGAATTAGAACCCAGACATGTAACCTCAGCTGCAACACAAAGCGCCATAACTCCTACACGACCAAATAAAAAAACAACACCAGTTAACACACGCCCTCCCCAATTAACAAGAACCAAACATGAAAATACCCGATGAATCCTCGGTGAATGCGACCGAAATAACTGTCGATAAATGGGTTTATTTATGCCGACTGTACTTTGACTTACGATCATACAAAATATGGATTTTACAGATATTACACTTCTTAAATAAAGGCTCATTTTTCATCGACGGTCACTTGCAACTGCAATTCCTTACTGTGTTTGAAGAATATTTATTTTTTGATATGACATACTCGTAAATAATTTATTAGCACTACATATTATAAAACAAACTCCTCTTTTGTTTGTCTGTCCATTATAAACCCAGAAAGTACTGCAAGTATTTTCTTGTGGTTTTAACTAACAGATAGAGTAATTGATGAGAAAGGTTTAGAGGTATGCCCGGGCGCAGTAGGGGAGGGCTGCTAGTAAAGCTATAAAAAAACTCTGCATATACCAAAGGTGAACAATAAATAAAAAATATTTTTCGTGGTGATGGAGAATAGATAAAGAAAATCAAAGAATAAATTTTATAAAAAATGACCAATCATTTGCCTATATTTTAAAATATATAGATTGCATTATGTGCTATATAAATCTGCACGTGCAGTAAAGACTGAATCAGTCTATCTTTCGCAGGATCATCTTCTACACATTCCATAATGTATATCTGAACATACTCTGACTTACAGCTTATGTATCGCGATATGATTGTAATCACTAGGTGTGGACAGCGAGAGCTTAATACAGTCTGCAACGTTATTCACATCCACATTACTGTTGGCGACTAATACCAAAGTGGTATTAGTCGTACATACAAACTAGAGTTCATCATTATCAGGTCTTTTTAGTCTCCACTGCCGAAGCATGACCTTCTCTGTACTACCAGAGCCATACATTAGCCAGAGCAGGCAGAAGATTTGGCCTAAACGTGGCAGATACCTACGTACCTAGGCAATTTAGAGAAATGAATTAAAGCTATTTAAAAGACACTTTAAAATGTTTCTAACTGACAAATGTTACTATAGAATTGACGATTTTCTGAATGATAAATTTTAATTTAATTTTATCCAGTATTTACTTGTTTTAACTCTGGAATTTTATGTATATTAATGTTTTTACTCTTGACTTGACTTTGTTGGCAATTACTATAACTTGAATGAAAATTTGCACACTTGACGGTAAAACATGTTGAACTATAAATGTATTTATCACCTATATTATGTACACATGTTTATGCGAATAAATTTATCTTATCTTATCTTACAATTTCCACGCTAGCCAGTCGGATTTGATAGATCTCTTTGATGTTTTTAGGCTTTGCTTAGCTTGTGTTTCCTAAGTCGCCTTCTACGACATCCACGGGAAGACTTGAACCTATTTATTCTACTCTGTCTACAACTACAAACTAGAACATGTCATATTTAATAGATTACAGCTAACTTTATAAAGCATTTTCGATTAATATCATTATAATTTTAACTTTCAAATAAATGCGTGCTATATTTTTTTACAGCTTTTAAACACATTATGATTAATTTAGTTAACTTGCTATGGCTCCACTGCCATCTAACGGTATATTGAGACAAGTATACCATTTATACGGTATCTTTTTTTAAATTTTATTATTTCTGAAAAAAAAAATTTATAATGTATTATCTCAAATTTTTGCAATAAAGTTTTTCAAACAAATAAGTCGTGCGAGGTTACTAGATTACAGAAGGGATAATATTTGGCACAAAATCTTAAACTTTGTACAATCAATACTCATTTTGCGATATATACGTAGACAACAAATTGCTACATGTAAATAGTATTATTCTTTTATTATGGTTTAATATTAAAAGCTTAAATACGTAATTAAGCTTGTTACACTAAAATGCTTTGAAAACAAGCTTTATCAAACAATTAAGAACTACTTTAATTACAAAAATAGGCTTAATCTAATAATGCTTACCAGTCGTAGTGGATTTGAAATAATCGATATGTATCTTAAAACACAAGGAATTTCTTAAAAATATATAAATAATGTTGCTATCTGTACAAACATGGTTATAATTGCCTTCTGTCGCCGATGTTAGTAGATAATACGTTATAGCAATGATATACAGCTTTACAACTGCATTATGTGATATAACTGTTACAGATTCTATAATTGTTATGCAATTGAAATATAGCTTAGCTTATTGCAATTGGCGATATGAAGGCGAATGTAATACGAAAGTCGCATCTTGTTCAGATTTAGAAAAATGTTTCAAAAGATACAAATATAAAAATATATTTAAAAAAATTACAATAATAGGCCAGTCAATGTCGACATCAAACGTTGCAAACGCGCATGTATCGGTGATTTTTTTATATGTTGTAGAAACCACTAATCCTAACTTACGTAAAAACTGTACTGTTACTCTTGCTAAAAAACCGGCCAAGTGCGTGTCGGGCCACGCGCAGTGTAGGTTTCCGTAGTTGCGAATGACAACGTTGAGTTCCCACTGTTCACACTCGCACCTCACAGGTTAACGACCAAAATTAAAGAACGAATTATTACCGTTCTCTTAAACTTAGATTATAATATCTAGGAAAAGTAATAAAAAGAATACTGCAAGTAATTAACTAGGGCATTCAGCTATTAGATTTTTTAAATTTGGGATTTTTAAATTTTTTATATTATTTAGGACTTATAGAATTAATTGCTGGGAGGCTAGCGCCTCTTAAGGCGAAGTGAGTTCACACACTAGCAGTGTGTGAACTCACTTCGCCTTAAGACGTTGTACCAAAGTTTTCAAGCGGCCGTTACAAAATTTCGCGTGTTATCTGTCATCATCATCAGGTGGCCTTTTGTTTGAAAGTATTCAGAAAAGCTCAAAAGCTTGTTTCAATGACGTGCTTATTTATTTTTGCCAGGTTTCTCCATAGGACGAAGAAAAAAACTGTTGAAAATTTTTGATCTTCAAATTACCACAATATAATATGAGATCTAACTAAGTATTAGATTGTTATATCGACAGTCACATTACACTCATAATTACAGTCCACGGTTAGGTATTTAAAAAAAATATCTTCTACTCCGTATTATTTATTTTGCAATCTGTACAAACATGTAATCACCTTCTGTTGCGGACTTTAGTAGATAGTATGCTCTGAATGATATACAGCTTATTAGCCACTCAATGCATGATATAATTGTTGTGGATTTTATTATTATTGCTAAACCTCTTAGTAGAGATGTTATTTTATATGATGGTAATCTATATAAGTCCGGGTAAGAAATGATCTAATTTTATAAATTTTTTTGTTCCACCAATTTTTTCTTTCATGATAAAGGAATATATTCAAAACTAGCTTTTGCCCGCGGCTTTGCTCGCGTTAAGAAGTAGAATTGATCAAAATCATTTCTTAGCGGATGCCTACATCATAACATCTACCTGCATGCCAAATTTCAGCCCGATCCGTCCAGTGGTTTGGGCTGTGCGTTGATAGATCACTATGTCAGTCAGTCAGTCACCTTTGAGTTATATATATTTAGATTATCTTACTAAAGACCTGTAAGTAACATTTAACTTTCACAGTTAAGTTTCAAAATTACTTTAATCTATTCGTTTCATTTCAATTATGTTAAATAATCATCATACAACTATCAAATGTCGATCAACTAAAATATCATTAGTTAGAGCACAACTCCCGTTTGTATAAAAACTCATGGAACGTCAAAGATACCACCACGATATAGTACTGCCTCCGTGGTCCAGTAGTTAAGGCATTTGCCTTGTTGACCCGGGGATCATGGGTTCGATTCCCACGGGAAGCATACTTTGATAAGTTTTTTTTTTTATATTTTACGGACAAATCACACAGATTGAGCTAGCCCCAAAGTAAGTTCGTAACTTGTGTTATGGGATACTAAGTCAACGATACTATATTTTATAATAGATACATAGGTATATAGATAAACATCCAAGACCCAGGACAATGTGTAAAAGATCATTTTCGATCTTGACCTGACCGGGGATCGAACCCGGGACCATCCGTGTCACAGGCCGGCGTGTTAACCGCTGCGCCACGGAGCTCGTCGTTTCTAGTTTGGTTTTGCAGGCATGAATCACCTGATTGTCTGATAAGATTCTTATCTATCTATCTTTCTTATCATAAGAAAGATGATTCCGTGCTTCGGAAGGCACGTTAAGCCGGTGGTCACGGCTGCCATCTGGTAATCGTTAAAGGAACAACGTCAGAGGCCGAGAGGCGGTTCCGAAGAACTCTGACACCAGGGTGTGCATGGTCGACTGACCGTGTCACCTACACGTATACTACACTTTGTGGAGTGGACTGTACAATTATTTTCGATATAATATGGATATAAATAATAAATAAATAAATATATACGGACAAATTACACAGATTGAGCTAGCCCCAAAGTAAGTTCGAGACTTGTGTTATGGGATACTAATTCCATGTCCATATATCTAGTAAAGTTTACGACAGACTATATTAAAGTAATCTTCTATCGCAAACTTTACTAGATAATAATACCCTTCAAATGATATACAGCTTTTAATAGCTTCTCCGCGCATGATATAAATATCATGGATTGCATAATTGTTATGCAATTTCTATTACGAATATTTATGATATAGCTTATTTGTGTCTATATTTCATTTTGCTGTCTGAATTAAATGCACTATATTTCTAATTATAAAGCACAATATTCTTAAAGCCGTGTGGTTCCCGGCAGAGTAGAATAGGACCACTCCAAGTCATCCCGTGGATGTCGTAAAAGGCGACTAAGGAAACACAAGCTAAACAAAGCTTATAAACATCAAAGAGACCTCTCCAACCCGTCTGGCCAGCGTGGAGAATGTAGGCCAAAGCCTGTGACTACTCAAGCTGATATATGGCTCTGGTAGTACTGCGAGGGTCGTGCTCCTGCAGTGGAGACATCTAGTTTGTTGATGTAATTGTTTTTAAGATTATAATTGTCGATGAACCACCATAGAACATTGCTAATTAGGTTAAAGTGATCATATCCCTATTTATTTCTCTATTTTCCAAACATTTTTCTTTCAAGATAATAAATAAAATAAAATGATAAAAAGGCGTGGCAGTAATTTAATTGATTGTAATTTATTGTAATTAATATAAATAACATAAGAAATAAATAAATACTTGTAAAATATTGTAATCGAAGCCCTTAAGGCACGTAGGGACCAAGTCCGGATTGAGTTACAAACAAATATGACAATTAATAAGTGTTCAAAGAAACCTATATTAAATAAACGATTGAATTTGAAAGTTTATTTCGGCGTATTCTTCTCAGTGGTCATTACGAAACGCTAGTAGTTTTTCGATTTTGCATATTGAAAATTAAAAATAATAAGAAAGTAAAAAATATGACGTTCAAAAAGAGATACAATTATCTAATTTTGAATAAAAATCTTTGACGTTGAAGTGAAATGTTAGCGAATGCGAATTTGTTTATTATTTGAATTACAAAATATGTACTTTAAGTTTTGAGATGACATCCGCAATCAAAGTGAAAAGTGAATGATCGACATAGAACAACCCAAAATGGTGACGTAACATCGTGCGACATAATACCTACTTTGTCAATCACTTGCAACAGTCGTGTGGACAAATAAATATGTATGGTTGGTACGTACCTATTATTGTTCAAACAAGGTGAGGTGAATTGTTTTTAAAAGTACCTATAGTACAGACAAGAGCATGTTTTAACAAAGGGACATAAATATCTAATTTTAGTATATTTTTAGACGCTATGGTAGGATTTATACATGACTGGCTGATTTCTAGCCATAAATTATTTTTACAATTATAACTTTCTAGAAGGATGAAGGATATTTGTAACTACTCTCACAGAACAATATTTTGAAAACAAAAATATATAGTATTGTTATGTTTTTCTTGAGGATTTACCCACAAACTCGTATCAAAGTTTTACTTGGTGAGCGCAAAATATTAACTTTTTTGGATGTTTATCTATTATCAAATTTAAAATTGAGTTAATACTCTCGTCACAAGTTCACAACTTATAATGGGGCTAACTTAATCTATGTGATTTATCCCTATACATATGTATGTATAGTATATGTATCTTTTTATGGACCACTCATATAAAGATTATTTTTATTTTTTGAAATTTCGTTACAAATTGTAACGGAGTAAGCCATTCATCCATTTTCAAGAATCTTTATTGCATTTAATATGTACCTAAAGACTAAAATAAACAAAAAATATGTTATCAATCGGTAAAATCGAAATATAAAGCTAAGGAAATATTATAATGTCGGTATTAGAATCCCTTATTTATAGAATACAGAATCGAAAAAAGTAAAATAAAAATAAAGAAAGGGCCTTTTTTCTTTTTCCTATTATTTTATATAGGTAACGGACTTGATTCCAAGACTCAAAATTATTGCCATGGGCTCATTAAAAGCCTGTAATTTAATCAGTTTTTTCCACTAGCCTCTCTTGTGGTCAACTAATGAACAACTCCATAAAATTTTGAATACCAAATAAAACGTGAAAGTGACTGACAACAGACCATTACCACAAATTAAACTGACGTACTCACTCAAGTTAACAATAAAGCTACAATTTCTAACACAGTAGAATACAAGTGAAATTCACTGATATACAGTCCGCTTAGACATTAGTTGGGAATGTGGTCTTGAATCTTTATTGTGAGAAACGATGTAGTGCAGGAGTCATGTGGAGTGAAAGAGGATGTAGTGACACAAATTGAGAAAGGAATGTTAAGGTGGTTTGGATATGTAGAAAGGATGGATGGTAAGGAAACTTGCAAAAGGTCAGGGCCGGCCTCGATGCACGTAACGTGACCAGATTGCTGACATTCTTGCCAAGGGGCCAGTCAGGAGTACTCAAAACCGAGCATGTATGAAAAGAGAGGTTTGTAAGGATCGTAGCAAGTGGAGGTCCTTAGTCTCTGCTCTGCCTACCCCCATGGGAAAGAGGCGTGATAATATGTATGAATGAATCTTTATTGTATTAGCTTTTCCCCGTGGTCGCGTGAGTGTCGATCTCTCGAGAACAGTACGTTTCTCCGGGATCAAAGTTAGCCTTTATACTTCTGCATACTCCAGCCAACGTGTATGCAAAATTTCATGATAGTCGGTTCAGTAGATAGGGTGTGAAAGCGTTACAAACAAACTCACATTCGCATTTATAATATTAGTTGAGATTTTGTCACGCCTACAACGAGGTCAAAAAATTGAGACATTTGTATGAAGGTTAAGTAAAATGGGTTTCAATTACACCTATTTATGTTTTTGGCCATGAACAAGCCAATATTTAAAATATGGGTTTTCACATACTCTCACAAACAAAATAAATATGCTAAACGAAGCGTCATACCAATGACGTCCATAGCAATTTTAATAAAATGTAAATATGTTGGAGATTTTGTTTCTATGCGCAAGGCATGTGATTGGATACTAAATACTTTTAATAAGATCTGCCATATGTGCAAAAAAACATATTTTATGTAATACTAGCTGTTACCCGCGGCTTCGCGCGCGTTATATACAACCTATGTTCTTCTCCGTAGCATTATCAAAGTGTATGCCAAATTTCAAGAAGATTGGTTCTGTAGATAGAGCGTGAAGAAGTAACAAACTAATAAACAAACTATCTTAAGCATTTATAATATTAGTTGGGATGTAACATTTTGCCGATACATGATAAAGTAACCAATTAAGTAGCAATTTCAAAATAATTTTCGGTAATGTATGTGCCGTGTGGATCCCGGCAGAGTAGAATAGGACCACTCCAAGTCTACCCGTGGATATCGTAGAAGGCGACTTAGGAAACACAAGCTAAACAAAGCTTATAAACATCAAACAGGCCTCTCCAACCCGTCTGGCCAGCGTGGAGAGTGTAGGCCAAATCCTTTGACTGCCCTCCCTAGTAGCATTTATTGTTGGCATTTGCTTGGGCCACATACCTCTGGTTAGTTGGCAAATTCATACAATTGGCGCGCAGTTTTCGGGTTGGGCCCAAAACTAATGGCCTACGTAGATTTGAATACGATGGCCCAACTTGTAATAGGGCCAACATACCTACGATCGTTGGCATTTCGTCGGGTCAGTTGCAATAACTTGGTTAGACACTGAAGGGCCATTGGCTGCTAAAAAAATATGGGGCCTCCTTCTCGACCCTACCACCTCCAGGATGTGAATGGTGAACCTCAAGTTCCAATCACCCTGTGAATTGCAGTGCACCCCTGACTAGCGTATTACCACGCCGACTCAGTGCACTCTGTCACTTGTGTTAAAGTACAGGCTCGAAGTATATAGCCAAAAGTACAAAAATGTTAATAGCGCGTTCTAACATACACCTTACGCCATCTATTGACTTAATAAATAATTATACATTATTATTAAAAAAAAAACTCCTTTTTAACCAGAATTCCCGAGTAGTTCCTGGCAGAGAAGAGTAGGACCACTACAAGTTTTTCCGTGGATATAGTAAAAGGCAACTAAGGTAACACAAGCCAAAAAAAAGTTATAAATATCAAAGAGACCTCTCCAACCTGTCTGGCCAGCGTGGAGAGTAAAGGCCAAATCCTCTGACTGCTCTGGCTAAATGGTAGTACAAAGAGGGTTATGCTCCAGCAGTGGAAATTATAAAAGACCTGATGATGATGATGATGATCATGATGATGATGAAACCAGCTTTCGTTGGACAGACTCGAGATGATATCTTATGTAGGATGTAGGTAGGCAAAAGGTAATACAAAGTACAATACTCACTCGCAGTTTTTTATTCAGTGTAAAATCTACGCAACATTACGTTAGTATTATATTAATTGTCTTTCGAAGGTCTTTCCCTACAAAAATCACCCAACGGTAGGACTAGCACTAACAGGCCCGATGAAGGATTTTACTAGTTGGCCCGATGTTATAACTATAACTTAAATCCCTACAAAAATAACCCAACGGTAGGAGTAGCACTAACAGGCCCAATGAAAGATTTTATTAGTTGGCCCGATGTTGTTAAATAACTTAAATCCCTACAAAAATCACCCAACAGTAGCAATAGTAGTAGTAGGCCCGTTGTTGGCTACCCGTCGGGTATGTAGTGCATGTTTATGACAGTGGGCCTATTTTAAGTGGAGGTTGGCGGAGTAACTAACCATCTGCCAATACGTTCCCAACTGTTGGCATATGGAAGCCAACGAAAAATGCTACTAGGGCTGGCTTACTAGGTGGCTCTGGTAGTATAGAGAGGGTCATGCTCCTGCAGTGGAGACTAAAAAAGACCTGATGGATGGATGGATGGATGGAATGTATTTGTAATGCAAGCCTAAGTCTTATAAACTTAAGAGTCCACTAAAAATTACTTGTAGAGCTATGTGCAAATAATTTATATGGGAAAAGCACTTGTACTTATCTGTTACCTAAATACATGGCAGTGAATCGTTATAAGAAGAAGATTAAAAAAGTGCAAATTTATATTTATTGTTGAAAGATTCCTTACAAAATTGATACAAACATATTTACTGATAAAGTAAACTTTCATCGTAGAATATAAGGAGCCCGATGGCGAAATGGTTGTAAACATTATAAGCGCTTACGCATGTTAAGCAACCCTGGCCGCAGTCCACACTTGGATGGGTGACCGCAAGTGGCATAATAAAAGATCTGGAGCTCCTCCGTGCTTTGGAAGGTACGTTTAGCCGTTGGTACCGGCTGTTATCATTGATGGCAGTCGTTAAGCTATATAAGATGCCTGTAGGCAGCAATCTGAAAATCTGCCACTAGTATTGGCCACTTACACACATCATCATCATCATCAGGTCTCTCTAGTCTCCACTGCAGGAGCGCGACCCTCTCTGTACTTCCAGAGCCATATATTAGGTTGAGTAGTCAGAGGATTTGGCCTTCACTCTCTACGCCAGGATAAACAAAAACGAACAAGATTGATATATATTTTCAAATTGGTTGTGAGACCACTAGATCGCATTACAATAGCTATTAGATTCATTTTATAACAATTCATACGTTTATAACCCGGAAAATAAACAACGCGCGCTTTCTCTTGGATGTTATTTCTCGTGGGGTAACATTTAATTTGTCCGCGCAGCCGAACAATGCCGCCATTGTTGGATATGTCGGAGTGAAATGCGGACTTACGAGTTGGCTTCCGATATTTTCTTATTTTTACAAGCTTTTTTTGAAAAATTTCCAAGCAAATATGTATGAACATTAAGCCGCATACTGGGCAAAACTAGTGTAAGATAACGGAAGACATCACGACTCGAAAAGAAGTAAGAGAACTTGTAATTATAAGATTAAAGATAGAGGCAGTCTCGCTGCGACCATGACGGATGTAACTCCATAGAAACATCAGCGGAAATAAGTAAGTAAATGGTTTGTGCTAAGTCCTGTTAATATTAATAACTATGTGTTTGAAGTCAGCTTCAGATCAGTCAGTCAGCTCAAGGTCACTCAAAGAGCTATGGAGAGGACTATGATCGGTGTTTCTCTGCGAGTTCGAATCAGAAACCAAGAGATCCGTAGAAAAACAAAGTTTACCGACATAGCCTAGCAGATTAGCTTTGAAATGGCAGTGGGCGGGGCACATACCACGAAGAATCGATGGCCGATGGGGCAGGAAGGTTCTCGAATGATCACTGGCAAGCGCAGCGTTGGACTCCCGCCGACCAGTGGTCGGACGACCTGATAAAGGTCGCAGGAAGGCGTTGGATGCAGTTCCAACCGGTCGTATTGGAAATCCTTGGGGGAGGCCTATGTCCAACAGTGGACTTGCGGCTGAAATGATGATGAGCTTGAAGCGTGAAAGTTTAAAAGAAGAACTTACCCAATAAACTTAAGCTAGCAATCCAGCTGGCCTGCTGTTCGCTGACCGTAAACCCGTCGTGTCGAGACTCTTGCATGGAGTTCAGTGCTGGAGACATGTACCCTTTGCTGAGACCGGCTGCAAACGGGCCGAGGGAGACGGCTAGAGCCGCTAGAATCTGGAAGTAAGGACAGAATTTTAAAATTATCAACATTGTACATCTTTCGGATTGTAATAAATTAATTCGACATTATAAAAACAAACATTTTCACAAATAAAATATCTCTTCCAACGCACCGCATCGAGGCAACGCACCCAATATGCTGGCAGCATTTCCTCGCTGAATAGCGAGACTTATTCTCTGAGCAAAAAAGCTGCCAGCTCTAGGGTCACCAGCTGCCTCGAAGAGGCGCGTTGAGACGTTTGGATTGTATAATGTATAATCTAAATCATTGTATGCTTTCGTCAATATCTAGTACTAACTAAAAAGATACATAATATAGACGAGCTCCGTGGCGCAGCAGTCAACACGCCGGCCTGTGACACGGATGGTCCCGGGTTCGATCCCCGGTCAGGTCAAGATGGAAAAAGATCTTTTTCATATTGACCTGGGTCTTGGATGTTTATCTATATAAGTATATATTATAAAATATAGTATCGTTGAGTTAGTATCCTGCGACACAAGTTCACAACTTACTGTGGGGCTAGCTCAATTTGTGTGATATGTCCCTATATATTTATTTATTTATATTATAATTCTAGGGGAATAGATGAGATATCTTTTCCTCTATTATTAGGAACTAGATGTTACCCGCGGCTCCGCCCGCGTGATATATAGCCTATGTCCTTCTCAGTACCCTAACCTATGTGTATGCAAAATTTCATGATGATCGGTTCAGTAGATACGGCGTGAAAGCGTAACAAACAAACAATCTCACTTTCGCATTTATAATTAGTTAGGATTAGGAAAGATATAGTTCCCGGCAGAGTAGAATAGGACCACTCTAGCTACAACCTTTCATTGTATCGCTCATTGTAATGCTAATATTAGTTAATATTAAAAATGCTTAAAAATATGATCAGAATATTAATACGTAGATTTGACGAAATTGCAAACTTAATGTAAACTATTTACTTAACTGTATAATAATTACATTTTGTATAGATGCCGAACCTTTTCGTAAAGATATAATAAATATAAATATATACGGACAAATCACACAGATTGAGCTAGCCCCAAAGTAAGTTCGAGACTTGAGTTATGGGATACTAACTCAACGATACTATATTTTATGATATATACTTATATAGATAAACATCCAAGACCCAGGTCAATCTGAAAAAGATCATTTTCCATCTTGACGTGACCGGGGATCGAACCCGGGACCTTCCGTGTCGCAGGCAGGCGTGTTGACCGCTCCGCCACTGAGCTCGTCAAACAATATCTACAAGATATGGGCCTATAACAATATATATAGGATAATAAGATATAGGCCTACACAATATTTTACTAAACAAGTAACTATTTCAAAGAAGATAAAAACCATTTGTATGTCCAACTACGTAAAACGTAACAATAACGAAAGCCATAATTCACGTTTAAACCTTTTTAACACAAATGAATAGGTAGTTCCATTCAGAAATGTACGTATGTAAGTACGTAGTACCAAGATGTATAGGGTGCTACATTAACCACTACACGCAGAGCTACACAGTCGATCAATGTTACCAACACCATGTATATGTGAGAATGGATTCGCACTGATGTGTATGGTGTCGATGTTTCTTATTTTTTCTAAAAACTTTTTCTACGATAACCCAAATCAAAATTAATGCGATAATATTTTATAATATATTCAAATATATTTTTTTGTCGAGCTCCGTGGCGCAGTGGTCAACACGCCAGCCTGCGACACGGAGGTCCCGGGTTCGATCCCCGGTCAGGTCAAAATGGAAAATGATCTTTTTCAGATTGACCTGGGTCTTGGATGTTTATCTATAATATATTATAAAATATAGTATCGTTGAGTTAGTATCCCACGACACAAGTTCACAACTTACTGTGGGGCTAGCTCAATTTGGGTGATATGTATATATTTAATATTGTATATTTCATGCTTCTTTTATTTGCACCGACTTCCAAAATATTCTTTTCTCTGCACCACCTGTGGATTGACTGGTAGATAAAGCCTCTGGCTTTAAGTCCGCCTTTTACTATTGTGTAATAAAGTTAAATAAATAAATAAAAATATTTATTTATTTAAATAATACGGCATAACCTAGCGACAATGGTAAGTCTTCTTCATAAACAAGTTTTCTACTTATATTATCTCAGAGAAATCATTATGTAGGCACTAGTGTGTAATTACATATACATACATATAGTATCACGTCTCTATCCCTTACGGGGTAGACACAGCCTAAGGCCATAAGACCGAAAGGCAACCTTAAGCACTTCTTCACTTCCTTATGGAAGTGAAGAAGTGCTTAAGGTTTATCTCATTTTATAATGTTAACGAAACCAACAAAGTATTAGTAGCATTTCACAGACCCTAAGAGGGAAACGAAGACTTTATAAAGCTCTTTAAAACGATTTGTACCTAATTTTACGGTGATGTCAAAAGTATGGAATTAGGGAAAGGTTCCTAATTAGCCAGGTCTTTTCGTTACTGCTAACCACCATAACCCACTATGGAGTCCGGTGTAAGTTATTATGATAGTAGTATGCTGTTACTGTTGCCTACATAATTTAACAAATGTTCTGCGGTCCGCCACCCATCTGACCCCAGCCCTTCTTGAGTAGCTCTAAAACACCTGATGTAGACATGTAATAAAAAACCGGCCAAGTGCGTGTCGGGCCACGCGCAGTATAGGGTTCCGTAGTTGCGAATGACAACTTTGAGTACACACTGTTTACACTCGCACCTCACAGTTTAACGACCAAAAACATCTAACAATAAAGATTGTATGAAATTTTACATTTTCCAGTACATTTTATAAGTTGGTTGCCTATAACTTTTTAGTTTGTACTTAGTACTTAGCTCTGATAGTTTTCCTTTCAACTTCAGTATATATACTACTGCTGTAATTTTTTTCACGTATCTATATATTACCGTTTAGGAGATAGAGGGGGGGGGACACGTACCTCTAACAAAAATTTGCACTTTAAAACCAAATATTTCGGAAACGGATCCCTAAATCGAAAAATGGTGTTCTCAACCTCACAATATTTTTCAAAGACCTTTTTAACAATACCCCACAAGATGGGTAAGTAGAGAAAAAAAAATGACTCCCCCACTTTACTTGTATGGGAGCTACCCAAAAAAAAATTTTTTTTCAATATTTTTTTCTACGACTTTTTTGCCATGATTAATATACATACTCATACCACATTACAGCTTTCTAGTACTTATGGTCTCTGAGTAAAACCGCGGACGGACAGACAGACAGACAGACAGACAGACAGACAGACAGACAGACAGACAGACAGACAGACAGACAGACAGACATGGCGAAACTATAAGGGTTCCTAGTTTACTACGGAACCCTAAACACGAAGTACATGTAGGTATTTGTCTACCCCGGGAATCGAACTGTATAGGTACATTACTTAAAATTTTAATGCAAACCAAAAAGTGTTATAGATGACAATACAAAGTTGAAGAGCAAAATTTTTATATATAAAATAGTATCGACACGATAAATTGTTATCGTCCGTCGCTGTGTGGTTCCCAGCAGAGTAGAATATGACCTCTCCAAGTCTTCTCGTGGATGTCGTAGATGGCGACTTAGGATACACAAGCTAAGCAAACCTAATAAATGTGAAAGAGACATTTCCAACCTAGCGAGGAGAGGCCAAATCCGCTGACTGCTCTGGCTAATATTTGACTCTGGTAGTAGAGAGTGGGTAGTGCTACAGTGGAGACTAAAAAAGACCTCATAATGAAATTGTTATTTAATCGAGTCGATAATCGATATCGAATGTCCCCTCACTATGCACTCTATCTGAAAGCGTCGACTAGATTGTACCGAACATTTCGTGTGGGTCAATGACCGACACAGTGCCTCACATTCTATCCCTTGTCACAATTTAAACATTAACACTTCAACAGGACGATATCAACCTATTAACCATAGCAATAAGGTTTCTTTAACGGTAAATTGGTTTTGGGAAACTGCCCATAGAATTATCGGTGTGCATGTCATGAAGAATGAATAATTGCACCAAATTAACATGTTTAAAGGTGCTATTAAGTTATTATTGACGTGTTGGATGAAGGCATGATTAATTGAGTTTTAATTCTAAAGGTATTTATCCACTTCAGAATTGCGTATATAATTTCTTCGGTCCATTGTAAAGTTAAACCACAGTCGTTAAACTTTTCAGAATTGGCACAGTCAATTAAATTAGAAAATTATGTTATTATTGGGGTGTTGGACGAAGGCAAGATTAATTGGGTTAAGTATATTTATACTACTTTACCTATACTTTCTCCAGTCCATTGTAAAGTTAAACAGTGCTAAACTTTCCAGAATACGCATCAAACAAATTTGAAAATTACGTTATTATTGACTTGTTGGATGAAGGCAAGATTCATCATCATCAGGTCTTTGTTAGTTTCCACTGCAGGAGAATGGCCCTCTCGGTACTGCCACAGCCATACATTAGCCAGAGCAGTCAGAGAATTTGGCCTACACTCTCCACGCTGACCAGACGGGTTGGAGAGGTCTCTTTGAGTTTATATTATAAGCTTTGTCTAGCTTGTGTTTCCTTAGTCACCTTCTACGATACCCACGGGAAGACTCGGATAATACTATTTTACTCTGCCGGGAACCACACTGCCTTAATTGGGTTTTGATTCTAAAGGTATGTTACCAATCGTGAATTTCATGTATAGGTATATACATACATATATATAGGTATATGTATAGGTATAATACATGCGAGGTATTTAGTAGTATGCTTTTGGTGTTTTGGTGCTAGGTTCGAGCACGAACGGTGAAAAACTTCAGTCTTACTTTGGCACGCACGCGTAAGTGATTTAAAAATAAAACACTTATCCATGACAAACTAGTATGACCACGAGGAAACAACTCATAATTTGGAATATAGAATGACGCGCCGGGTCAACTTAAAAATAAATTAACGAGAAAAAAAGTATTTAAAAATAGAACATTTCCCCAATTTAGCGGCAATGTTGAAAAATGCGTAAAAATATTTAAAAATAGAACACCTTATTTCCGTAGTTTGGCAACATGTCGGCCATTATCGGTGAATGTTTCCCGAATTGCAACGGGACATTGAACCCGGCCTTGCCCAATACAGCGTGACAGATCTACTAACTTTATGTGTATAATTACACTAGTTTTTGCCCACGGCTATGCTCGCGTTAAATACAAAATTTGGGCCATTACACTAATTTTGAAGTAGGAAGAATAAGTTATATTTTTAGAGGTATTGATAACATAATCATCGCCTGGGCTTTTTTAGTCTCCACTGCATGAGCATGACCCTTTCTGTACTACAAGAGCCATATACCAGCCAGAGAAGTCAGAGAATTTGGCTTACACTCTCGACGCTGGCGTGCCGGGTTGGAGAGGTCTCTTTGATGTTAACAAGCTTTGTTTAGCTTGTGTTTCCGTCGCCTTTTAAGTACGACATCCACGGGAAGGCTTGAAGTGGTCCTATTCTACCCTGCCTGATCATTACCCGATCATTTAATGATAATATGGATTGCACTAACCTGTCTTCTATAACTATTTCTGCCATCATGCGGCCGCATGATCATGATCCTCGTCTCCGGACTGATATTCGTCATCTTATCGAATCCCACTTTTTCACACATATACACTGATTTTAGTATCCAATTAAAAAAAAAAACTTTCGTTCGGCGTCGCTCCGGGCGGCTTACTGGTTTATTTTATCTGTAACAAAAGAAAAAATAGGTTAAGATCATAATTTTATTGAATTTATTTAATACTAGCTGTTGCCCGCCGCTTTGCCCGCGTGATATATAGCCCATGTTTTTCTCTGTAGCATTCTCAACATCTATGCAGAATTTCAAGATGATCGGTTCAGTAGATAAAGCGTGAAGAGGTAACAAATATACAAACTTATTTTCACATCTCCTTCAGTACTTTAATCCGGGATGAAAGGTAGCCTTCCTTTTCCGTACTCCAGACAACGTGTATGCAAAATTTCATGATGATCGGTTCAGTAGATAGGGCGTGAAAGTGTATCAAACACACTCACTATAAACAAACTCACTTTCACATTTAATTTTACTACATTTTACCCGCGGCTCCGTCGCATTAGTGTTGATCCCTCGGGAGCAGTACTTTTCTCCGGGATGAAAGGTAGCCTTCCTTTTCCGTACTCCAGACAACGTGTATGCAAAATTTCATGATAATCGGTTCAGTAGATAGGGCGTGAAACTGTATCAAAAACAACTCACTATAAACAAACTCACTTTCACATTTATAATATTTAAATTATCAGACTATATGAAAATAAAAACTCTAATATGATACATTAATTTTCTTCATAGTTTTAACAGGATCTATTCTCCTGTTAAAACGATAATTGAAGATATTTTTAACAAAAAACAAAAACCGACTTCAACCCTATCAATTTGTTTAAATAAGCGTGAGAATAAAATTTTACGAAAAGTGTAAAACGAACGGCATACTTGTAAAAAAATTTTTGGTTTTTGTGTATTTTTTCAAAAAGCGCTCGTCGTATTTCGGTAAAAATTTAATGGGACCATCTGTAAGGTATTACCTTTCGAACAAAAAAGATTTTCTTAAATCGGTCCACGCGTCTTCGAGAAATCGGGGAACATACATAAAAAAATAAAGGTTATGACGAATTGAGAGCCTCCTCCTTTTTTTGAAGTCGGTTAATGAAAAAAATTAATACGAAACTTCATTAGTTTTTGTTTGAATGAAATGGGTTTACTGTTGGTTAAAGATATATCCTAAGAAGGAGCGAGCTTACCCAGAAAAACTTATTCACTCTATTTATGAAAATAATTATTTTATATGACACAGCATTGAACTCTACAAAGATTTGAACACGAATGAGACAATGCCCTCATCTCAACTTTAATATAATATTTAATATAATAATATTATAAATGCGAAAGTGAGTTTGTTTGTAACGCTTTCACGCCCTATCTACTGAACCGATCATCATGAAATTTTGCATACACATTGTCTGGAGTACGGAAGAGGACATAGGCTACCTCTCATCCCGGAGAAAATAACTGTTCCTGAGGGATCGATACTAACGCGAGCGGAGACGCAGATGAAAGCTAGTCACTACAACATATTATAAAACAAAGTCCTCCGCCGCGTCTGTCTTTCTGTCTGTCTGTTCGCGATAAACCCAAAAACTACACCACGGATTTTCATACGGTTTTCACCAATAGATAGAGTGATTCACGAGGAAGGTTTTAAGGTATAATACATGCCCGGGCGCAGCCGAGTAGGGCTGCTAGTCATTAAATAAATAATAGATAGCAGAAAAATATCCAATTGTCGAGCTAGATATTGTGGGGAAGTACCCATAATTATAGATAATTGAGGAAAATACTTGCAGACTATGACAGTAATTTACTCTTCTTTATTAAGATAGACGAACACCATCAATATGTACAACCTTTTTTATGGGACCAATGTTGGGAACTCGAGAAATATTGTCCTTAAGAGTCCCCTGGACGCGCATGTCTCCATACAAACGGAAAAAGGGAATCGTGGCAATATTTTATAATTTTACGGCAAAATTAAGCATCCAATCAATTAATCTCATTATAATCTACGTACTTTCCTATACAGTTTGGTTAAATTATCAAATGTTTGAGAATTATACGCCTCTCAAGATTTCCATGCAAATTTGAAAAGGCTTGTAATTCTCAAACCATTGGTATTTTAACCAAGCTGTATAGAAACGTACGTAGATTATAATGAGATTAATTGATTAAATGCTTAATTTTACTCCAAAACAATTCCCTTTTTCCGTTTGTATGGAGACATGCGCTACCAGGCGACTCTTAACATAAAATAAAAATTATATCGTACTATGCTGGTCAGTGTAAATAACTAAAGGCAAATAATTTAATGACTAATTAATGATTTTGTGTAAAAAATATATATAAAATTGTATCAACTATCATTACAAGAAAACTTTAAGAAAGCTAAAATTTCCTACAACACTTGAGACTTTTGTTATGCGAATGTTCGCAAAAGCAATTCATAATAAAAAATCAGTGATTATTGAAAACCTTAAAAATTATTGACTAATGAACTTACTTTTAAATTATCCATCTGAGAGTTTTAAGTATCGGTATGGATATTTTAGGCTTCATATCAATACAAAATATATTATTATAAATCACTTGTTTGTTTTTGTTTTTCATGTGTGTAAGTGGCCAACACTGGTGTAAGATTTTTCAAGCTGCCTTAAGGCATCTGACTTAGCTTAACGACTGCCATCAATGATGACAGCCGGGACCAACGGCTTAACGTGCCTTCCGAAGCACGGAGGAGCACGAGATATTTTTATGCCACTTGCGGTCACCCATCCAAGTAGGGACTGCGCCCGGGGTTGCTTACCATGCGAAAGCGCTAATAATGCTCACGCCCAGTAGGCCATCGGGCTCCTCAAATTATAAATCACTAAAGCATAAAAATCAAAGAAAGATAGATAAATGACTACATTTTTAGCACTGCACTATCCGGATGTCTTAACACTACTAAAAGATGACACCTCTCCAAGATCTTTTATATTGATGAATATCATAACATTCATTATTACACGAGTCATAAAGTGCATTATTTTATAACTACAAATAATAAGAAAGGTGGAGATACACGTCCGATTTTCGCATCCGACAATCGGACAGTATTGCCGTTTTAGGTATAGTATCCCTAGTTCCAGGGGAATATGATAATCTTTTGGCACTCCTCTTCCGTTATCTTCTTAGAGACACCAGTTAAAAATGAAGAATGGGATACTATAGACCTTAGAGTATAAATCTATAGACGAAGTCTTTTTAGGGTTCCGTAGTAAACTAGGAACCCTTATAGTTTCGCCATGTCTGTCTGTCTGTCTGTCTGTCTGTCCGTCCGCGGTTTTACTCAGAGACTATAAGTACTAGAAAGCTGTAATTTGGTATGAGTTTGTATATTAATCATGGCAAAAAAGTCGTAGAAAAAAACCTTGAAAAAATATTTTTTTTTGGGTAGCTCCCATACAAGTAAAATGGGGGAGTAATTTTTTTTCTCTATTTACCCATCGTGTGGGGTATCGTTAAAAAGGTCTTTCAAAAATATTGTGAGGTTAAGAACACCATTTTTCGATTTAGGGATCCGTTTCCGAAATATTTGGTTTTAAAGTGCAAAATTGTGTTAGAGGTACGTGTCCCCCCCCCTCTATCTGCTAAACGGTTATATATGGATACGTGATTCTTAGATTTTTAATATTGGGTCCTTACCTATAAATATGGCGTTTTTTCCCGCGTTCCATTTTAATCCTAATGACAATATTTTTTTAGTTAGAAACATTTTTTTTATTTAAACTTGAAAGTGGGCTACATAAGTAACATTCTGCGTGCATTAAAATTATTGTTTTTGTGAATTTAATCATTTAAAATGCTCATGGAAAGTGCTCATTAAATGTAGTCATTGTTCTATTATTTTTCTTACCTTTTGTATATTTTATAATGTCAAAATTAGGCTTACTTTTGTCCGTACCTATATGCAAAATTTTACTTTTGTTGAATTTATCAAACCCAAAATAATTCTAAAAACGTTAGTATGAAAAATTCACTTTGCTCAAAATTCTCATAGAAAACGCCAATTTCATAGGTCCTATATAATAAGGACCTATTAATAACAGTGATTAAGAGATATCTAGGGGCTTTTTTATTGCAATTTCTCCAACATCTTGAAGTCTGATCTCTGGCATAACGACTATATATTTTTTAAAGGCAACACTACAATCGCATCGGAAGCAAATCGGATGTGTATACCTTACCTTAAAACTACATTTTCCTAATAATATAACACTGCACTCCACAAAAGTCCACACACAACTAAGAGATGACGGCATCTCGGATCACTATTATATTGAAGAACATGATAATATCCGATTGTTAGGAGGTGAGAAAGTTCTTACAATAATAAAACCTACGAAAGAATATAAACAGTATACGATAAAGCCATTATTATAAACTAAAGATGAATCTTGATATATGATATTATAAAACTATTAACTAAAGAATTAAAATATATAATGAGAATAAGAACTAACATTTCTTATTTGTTTATAATATTAATTGTAAACAAAGAGAAATGAATCAATTGAAAGACGTACTTAAGTTATCTTAAGCACAGATTAAAAAATATATTACAAGCTATGTCCAAAGCTCTTGTTGCAAATGTATACACAACTATCAATTTAATATAAAAAATATAACTTCAAAACTTTATTAATATTTTTGCAAACTTACAGCTAGTAAATTTTTTTAATTTATCATTTTTCTTTCACTTACACAACGTATTCAAAAAACTATTTTTTTTTTCTTTTTATTTTGTTATATCTATTTTACTGCACTCTCCAAATATCCAAACACAACTGCTATCCATTCTTGAACTACACAAAACGTCAATTGTTAAACTTACACCATGAGAAATTTCCTGTCATAATAAAACCTTTAGGAATAAAAAACAGTAAGAAATTTCAAAGATAAGACTGTTATTGTTCCTAATTACTTGTAATCTTGTTTGAAAGAAATGACTGAGTCATTAGGGATTTTTATAAAGGTAGTGAAAATACTAATTAAGAAAGTTTTGTTATCAAAACAAAACATACCTACCGTGTTGAGTAGGATTTCTATGCCGGAAGCCTAGAAAATATATAACTTCTATAATATAAGAATGTACATAAAACCAAAGTGATGAACCTACAAATAATATTACTTAAGTGAATAAATTTTTACATTTTCTGTAAATCAGTGACTAATGAAAATTGTATAAAATTTAAAAAAAATTTTAGACCTCGTATTTATATATTTTATTTATTTACTGTATTTTCTTATCAAATGAATTTTATTTTTTACTATACCTATGTAGAATTTTTTTTTGTGCTTATATCGTAGATAACAAATAACAATAACAAATAAAAAACTAATAGATTAGAAATTGGAAGGAAAAATATAATCAGTGCTTAAAATAAAGGTTTTTACAATTTAGGTAAATTGGATATTCAATAAACTTCAAATATAAATTGTACTTCTGAAAATCAAAACAAGTGAAATCATCATCATCATCATCAGGTCGTTTTAGTCTCCACTGCAGGAGCACGACCCTCTCTGTATTACTAGAGCCATATATTAGCCAAAGCAGTCAGAGGATTTAGTCTACACTCTCCACGCTGGCCAGACGGGTTGGAGAGGTCTCTTTGATGTTTATAAGCATAAATATTTTTATAAGCATATATAATTAATTACAAGTGGAATATAACTTCTTAATGGTAAATTAAAATGTAAAACGAAAACGGCCGAAAAACTAACAATAGTAAATACACACCGATATGTTTGCCAATACTAATTATGGTTTTTAAAACTATTTTCAGCAGCATTGAAGACTAGTAGTGTCCCACTTCATAAAGATTGTAATCCACAGTTTCTTCTGTTATTAAAATTTCTTATATAGGAAACGTGGCTTTAATCAAATGGGTAAGGTTTCATTTCGTCAAAGGGGAAACAAAAATATTAGCAAATCCATGTTCTTCTCGCCATATAATTTGTAAACCATTTAATTTGATGTAGAATAATTTTCATGGAGTATGAGTAAAAGTGCGGTTCCGGGCAGAGTAGAATAGGACCACTCCAAGTCATCCCGTGGATGTCGTAAAAGGCGACTAAGGAAACACAAGCTAAACAAAGCTTATTAACATCAAAGAGACATCTCCAACCCGTCTGGCCAGCGTGGAGAGTGTAGGCCAAATCCTCTGACTACTGAGGCTAGTATATGGCTCTGGTAGTACAGAGAGGGTCGTGCTCCTGCAGTGGAGACTAGAAAGACCTGATGATGATGATGAGTAAAAGTTCTTAGATCATTTTTCATCCATATTTGTGATAATATTTTCATATTTTAGATTGCAGATTATATTGTGACAAAACGTATGTTAAATTATGAAACTTCTAACAACGAGGTATAAAATTTTAACTACGATGCTTGGGAGTTTGTGGTGGGAAGTCAAGGGGCGCAGTTGGGGTCTACCTTGGACGATTTTGCAAATTGATTTTGGTGGACTTTATAATATGAAATTGGTGTAGTTTGGTGTTATAAATGCTCGTACTCATGGAGCAATTTGTGAAGTGGTTGAGGTGGACTGTTATATGGACTCGTATAGACTTGTCATCATAACCTCCCGACCACGAGGCATCAAAGAACATACACCATCTTTGATGCTACTTGTTACAACTTTACCGTACAACACCGATGCTTGGTATCTCAATTTACTGGACATTGGCAGAATCACTGAAATATCGGTGGAAGCCATTAAAGATAAAACAGAAGAAGAACTACGATGCTTTACGACGACCGATGCTTTTAACGAGGTAGCCATAAAGTTACATACACTTATCTAATTTTATTTTATTAGATCATAAAGATTAATCTTATCTAATCCAAAAAACAAGCTATAGCTTAATAGCTTAACACTGGATAACAGTCTTAACAATCTCATAATTAGGTCAGTGTTATACTGGACATTATTTTGAATGGCATAGCAAGGTTTCTTGTTATTTGTATTTATTTATATGTAGCAAATATGATGAGCAGTAGATAGTTTAGTTGCTATACTTTTTTGTATTCTATACTACCCGTAATATTACTAGACGAAAGGTTTCATAGATTGTCTGTTTGCATTAAATAGGCTTCAAAACTACTGGGCTAATTTTCGAAATTATTTCTCCAATCGAAAGCTAATTAATCACTTAAAGTTAACAAAAAATCTTTGTTCTAAAATATTATTTAGGATAGAGCGCACAACAAATAAGCTTAACGTAATCATAATAAAATAAAAGCTATCCACTACAGCAAATAAAGTTTCTTTTGTTTTTAAACGAGTTCCAAAGGCGATCTATAAAATTAAGACCACTTAAGCCAAAACAAGAATGGCTATATTACTCTAACCGTACATAGAGTCTCATTGATAAAAGGTAATAAGATACCACTTATTATGTTACACTATCGCCTGTGGTACAAGGGTAGAGTAAACGGTATAGTAAAGTGGTAGAGTGGTTACTATCCTTAAGGAGCTCGATGGTCCCGTGTGTGTAGCGTATTGCATATTTTAGATGCCTATAAGCAGTTTAAAATCTGACATCAGTGATGGCCTAGTGGCCATTTGTTGTTTGTGTCTTCTATTGCCACGTGAAGAGTAACTATGCTACTTAAGTAATTATGATTTGGATAAAGTAGACTGACGACCAACGTGGGCAATCAACTCTACAGCTTGACCTGTTTCCTCTACCACAGAATTAAGAATAGTACTGCTCTACTTCTACCCTTCGCCTAGTACCTACGCTTAGTATAGTCAGAGTACGAGTGACGTCTGTATTGGTCATGCGTGACGTCTACGTCAGTGACTTGGCATTTTAAACACTAACTGAAATGTATTTATAGACGCTTCTATTTAATTTTGGTTGTCCCCGTGCTAGTTCGAATATCTGTTTGAACTCTTTTCGGATATCATAAACGTCCAGTAGTTATGTTGGTTTGCAATATTGTATACACATGTTATTGTTAGTCGAACTGGTTTCAAAATTTTGACAATTATGTCAAAATTTTGACTAGTTCAACTAATTTTCAAATTTCCGTCAAGTCGCAATAATTGAACTACAGGGGGAAGT
The DNA here is from genome assembly GCA_963082605.1 of Rhodophaea formosa. Taxonomy (NCBI): domain Eukaryota; kingdom Metazoa; phylum Arthropoda; class Insecta; order Lepidoptera; family Pyralidae; genus Rhodophaea; species Rhodophaea formosa. Next base: position 12,959,460 of record OY720226.1, read on the forward strand.
CTAAAACTAGGGAAAGACTTCTTACTTACATTTCCCTCAATAGTTCAAGTGTGGTTGTGGCTGCTTTTTCAATTATTTATTCTTCAAAGAACTAGACGTGCCTACGATAAGTCAATTGGACAAATTTCTAATATTGAAGAAAATGAACGACAATAATATCTTTTCCACAAACATTATTACATGAAGACCACAATTAACCGAGTACCCTGTAGTCTTTGACTACTAGATTAGTTCACTCGACCATTTACTCTGCTCGTATACCAAGATTATTATGCTAAAACTGCATAGTCGCAAGCCAATAAGTGCTTTCAACGCCAGAAAACTAATAAACATGCAAAGCTAATAGTCATATTATTCGTATGGACAAAGACAATATAAGTATGGATTTGTTATGAGAAACAACGGTTGTGCTAGCACCATACATACTTGATTAGGTAAAACATATCGTACGAGTACGTTCTATAGAGAAAGTTTTTCCATAATTTCTATTTTTATTCAAAGCAATGATGTCATCTCATCACTCATCACTCACTGGTTTTCAGATTAATAGAATAAGTTATTTGCATCGATTTCACAGGTTGATTTAGTATTGGATATACTTATACTAGTTATAGAACAATAATTTGAGAAATTTTTTATATCAATGTTTATGTTGGTAAAATATTGTAATGTGCTTTGAGCAGCTGAAGATAGATCTCGATGGCGTGCAAATGGGGAGGCCTATGTTCAGCAGTGGACGAGTATAGGCTGATGATAATGACGATGATGATGATGTGCGTTGAAGAACACTAAGGAATAATACAGCAATGTCAACAGTCGCCAAATGTTGTATCCATTTTTTTTGGCCCAAAATATAAGTCGTCGATCTCAAAACGCGAAAATAGACTAGATTAAACTGTCTAGAAGTATTTTAGAAATCTGGTTCAATATAAATACTAATTTTGATTCAAATATTTTGTTAAACTTCAATAAACTTTTTAGTAAACAAATGTATTCATACATACATATTATCACGTTTTTATCCCTTGCGGGGTATACAGAGATCAAGTTCATAAAAACTAAATGCCGCTTTTAGCGTGTTAGTGGGTGTAAAGGTGGAAAATTGCTAGCTGCATCGCTTATTGACGATTGCTTATATTTTCGCCCGATCTCTTGACCCGTGTTTATAGTAAGCGCGGGAAGAAAGCTGCTGGGATATTCTACCATTTTTTTCTTTTCTCCCAAACCACCATGGAAGAATAAATGTATTTGATATGTATTTAACTTATTCGGTATGTAAAAGGCCGATGTTGCCGCTTCTTCTGCATTCCACTTTGGAAGCGGCGTTAAACTTAGCCATAAGTAAATTAGTGACGCCATCAATTTATCAGTTGTAAAATGATATAGTATTATGACACTGAATAAGTGTTCTAAGAAACATATTATTAAATAAACTTTTTGAATTTGAATTTTGACACCTGCGACACACACGGCTTTTTTGGCAGTTGTGCAAAACATAGATTCAAGATTCAATCGTTTATTTAATATAGGTTTCTTTGAACACTTATTAATTGTCATATTTGTTTTTACAATTTTTACAACAAAAAATTTTTGTTGACGTCAATAATTACTTATGGCTAAGTTTAGGCCGCTTCCAAAGCGGAGTGCAGAAGAAGCGGCAACAAACTGCACAGCGCATTTTCTCCAAGCGACGTCAACTCACAATTCTAGTTAGACCTTATAAACTACTTATATAAATGTGTACTGAGTGTGCATTGTTTTAATTAAATGTCATGATAAAAATTGAATTGGAAAAAAAATATGTCATCATTGAAATGTTAATTATGTAAAATTTAAATAGCAAAATGTCAAATTATTGAAATTAAATAAAAATGTCATATTATAAAATATTATGCACCGAACGTACCAAACGTAATATTTCTGTGTATACAGAATTACGAGGCGTCTGCGCCAAGCTCAAGCCAAATATTGCTATCAGTAAGGTAATCTTCAGTCCTGTAATATGCCTTTTTACATAATAATCGTTTCACATAACTTTTTAATTTACTATCAGGCATATCCATCCATAACCATCCTTTTATTGAAATTGGGTAACTATTTAACTAAGCGACACAAAAAGTCTAATTTCAAGCAAACCAATCCGAATTAAGAGTTTATAAAACTCATTTCAACTTTGAGGAAGTTCGTGGATTCAATTTTATGTCCCAAACATTTGTTCTTTACGACTGTTCTACTTTAAAGACATTTTAATTAAAGCTGTTTTATGCATCTGTCGGTTGGGAATGCATTGCTAGATTGTTGAATGCGGCAGTCGTTTCTACACCTGAATTTACTGCTTCGTATTTGTAAATATTACTAGAATTTGACCCGCGAGTTCGTCTGCGTAAATGATAGCCTAAGTATGTACCCGCAGATAAATTTTCTTTATTTAAGTGAAAACATTTTGGAAATCGGTCTTGTATTTTATTTTTCAGCATGAAAGGTTCCGTATCTCCATTTAAGTACCCTACCCTATGTGTATGCTAAATTTCATGAAGATTGGTTCAGTATATAAAAAGTGAAAATGTGACAAATATACAAACTCCCCTTCGCGTTTATAATCATCATCATCAGGTCTTTATAATTCTCCACTGCAGGAGCACGACCCTCTCTGTACTACCAGAGCAGTCAGAGGATTTGGCCTACACTCTCCACGCTGGCCAGACGTGTTGGAGAGGTCTCTTTGATGTTTATAAGCTTTGTTTAGCTTAAGTTTCCTAAGTCGCCTTTTACGACATCCACGGGAAGATTTGGAGTGGTCCTATTCTTCTCTGCCGGGAACCACACGGCTGCGTTTATAATATTAGTTGGGATTCAATAAAATACAACTAACTTCGTCTAGATTACAAGATCCTTTTATCCCTTGGGTAGTCATTACCCTGTACATATTAAGGGCACGTATAAATTAAAATCTGCATATCTGAACTCATCTCACAGTCATTACGGCTGGTGTCGATCGATCCGTAATGACGCCCGATTAAAAAATCGGGATTTTTACAGCACACGACACGATTTTGTCATTTTCGTAACTATGACATGTTGACATATCCTCAAAAGGCTTTTAGCATGTCAGAATGTACAACTTTTCCTTTGTGATCAATGCTGGGAACTTATTCTATATTGTCAAATACGAGTTTTTAGTGGATTTCAATTTCCATTCACTTAATTATTTTATTGCCGTGTGGTTCCCGGCAGAGTAGAATAGGACCACTCCAAGTCTTCCCGTGGATGTCGTAAAAGGCGACTTAGGAAACACAAGCTAAACAAAGCTTTTAAACATCAAAGAGACCTCTCCAACCCGTCTGGCCAGCGTGGAGAGTGTAGGCCAAATCCTCTGACTGTTCTGGCTAATACATGGCTCTATAGTCAGAGAGGGTCGTGCTCCTGTAGTGGAGACTAACCAAGACCTGATGATGATGATGATGAATTATTTTATCATTTTATTAATTCCATATTATTTATATTTCCATATCATCCTAACTAATATTATAAATTCGAAAATGAGTTTGTTTGTGTTACGCTTTCACGCCAAATCTACTGAACCGATTTAAATGAAATTTGATACACAGATAGTCTGGACCTTAAGAAAGGATGTAACTTAATTTTAATTCGAAAGAAACTGAAATCCACGTGGAAGAAGTCGCGGGGAAACAGCCAGTTTTTCATATTTTTACATTTGTGTTCCAGTATAAAATAGGGCTGGTTTAAAGTCTTGCATTGTAAAGAAGCTCTATAAAGATGTAACCTGTCGATACTGCGGTAATTTGCCAGCTTACCACGCCCACGGGCTTCAAGGAAAAAACGTTTACTGCATTACAAGAGCCAGGCCTTGCTATCAGACTTGTCTGCTTTTATTAGGTCTTAAATGGTGCTTACAGAGCACGCAATGTCGCTTGCACACTCATCATCATCATCTACAGGTCTTTGTTAATCTCCACTGCAGGAGCATGACCCTCTCTGTACTACCAGAGCCACAATGAGCCAGGACAGTCAGAGGATTTGGCCTACACTCTCCACGCTGGCCAGACGGGTTAGATTGATGTTTATAAGCTTTATTTAGCATGTGTTTCCTTAGTCGACTTTTACGACATCCACGGGGAGACTTGGACGCTCGCGCCCTACTAGAGACGAAAGTTATATTAATACCGTGTGTCAGTCCGCGCCCGGCTTGTTGCGACCGGTTGCGCCTATAGCAGAAAAGCTCACCGAGAGCCGCCTACGATGGTTCGGTCATGTCATGAGACGCCCCGAAGAACATGTTGTAAAACAGGCCTTAGCACTGCCAAATAATAAAAGTAGAGGCCGCCTACTAGCCACATGGTGGTCCACGGTAGCCAAAGACTTAGAGCTCACCCAAACAAATATTTTGACAACCCAGGACAGACTGTCCTGGCGCTGCAGAACGAGGAGAGCCGACCCCAAATAATGGGAAATGGCTAGGACAAAGAAGAAGAGCCTTCGCCCGGCTTGTAGGGGAAAGTCGCATACTCAGCTTGTCCGTTCGTGCTCAAAAACACGGAAAAGTGCTTTAATGTGCTGTGATATATATACATACATATAACCACGTCGTTTTCCCTTGCGGGGTAGAAAGAGCCCAGGTCTATAAAACCTATAGGTCACGTAGCATGTTGCTGTGACATGGTGACATCAATAAAAATAACAAAGTTAATAAACAAAATTCTAATGTTACCCATATCACTAGTGAGTAGAAAAAAGCTGACTTTTGCATTTCAACAATTAGCTTTAATCCAAAAAGCTCAATAAACGATACGGCCACCTGACACGCTTGTCTTGTATGACCAACACACCACCACCATCAAGGTCTTTTTTACTCTCCACTACAGGAGAACCACTGTATAACCAAAGCCATACATTATCCAGAGCAGTCAGAGGATTTGGCCTACACTCTCCACGCTAGCCAGACGGGTTGGATTGATGTTTATAACCTTTGTTTAGCTTGTGTTTCCTAAGTCGCCTTCTACGACATCCATGGCAAGGCTTGAAATGGTACTATTCTCCTAGATCTCTAGTAGCGTGCGAGCGCCAGCTACATTTCCTGCTCTGTGGTGGTGCTGATAAAGTATATGCGTTTATGGCTGGCTAGTGGGCATTGTGGATATCGATATGGAAACTAGTCTATTCCTCTAGGTTTGCCATAAAGACAAGCTATACTGGAATAACATATAATTGAATTTCACTTTTACACAGACATCATAATCGAGTCTATTTTTAGTCTTCACTACAAGAGCACCCTCTCTGTACTACCAGAGGCATATATTAGCCAGAGCAATCAGAGAATTTGGCCTACACTTTCCATGCTGGCGACGGGTTTGCACAGTATTCAAGTGCATTATTGACAAAATTTGCCTTACGCCGCACACCTCCTGAAAAAATGTCGTGTTGTTTCCAGCAAAGTAAAATAGGACCACTCCAAGTCTTCCCGTAGAAGCCGTAGAAGGCGAGTTAGGAAACACAAGCTAAACAAAGCTTATAAACATCAAAGAGACCTCTCCAACCCGTCTGGCTCTGGTAGTACAGATAGGGACATATTCCTGCTGTGGAGACTAAAAATGACCTGATGGTGATAGCAATTTTAATATTATTTCATATTAAAAGCTTCTATACACAAAAGACCAACCACACTAGTATTATAGATTAAAAGCATTTGATTAAACCTACTTACATGGTAAGTACACCATAATCAGATGCATTCTAAGTACCTGTTTACTACTATTACAGAGATCGATCGAATTTTAATAGAAACCGAGCGTAATTTGAAATATCGTGCTTACAAATCTATGTATTTAATTATACCTTACAGGTTCTTAGGGTTCCGTAAACGAATGGCAAAAACGGAACCCTCATAGATTCGTCATGTCTGTCTGTCTATCTGACTGGCTTATATCACACCTTTTCATTCCGAAACTATTGAGACTACTCAATTGTACAATAATTGAAACTCGGTAGCAGTAAAAGTAAGTAAAATCATAAAGCGGTACACAGAATACATCAAGTATTCTGTGTACCACTTTACGATTTTATAAAATTTTGTTCAGTGAAGCCCTAGAATACCTTCTAACTATTTTATGAAATTCTGTTTACAATTCCAATTGACAACTTGAAGCTTTTTTCAATGTTTTTGTCAGAAACGGCCACTTTAGGAAGCTTCACGTTCACACTTTTAAAAGTAAACAGGTAGTTCATAAGATTATTATATCAACATTTAAACAAATACAACTATAATGATTTGTGTAATTTTAATGGAAACTGATTTGAAACATCGTGCCTATACATCTAGGAACCTATTTAGTTAAAACAGGTATTTATCTAGTAATTTAAGTGGTACAGTCAACAACACACTTAAGTATATAGGGTCCAAGAAGCTTTTATAATATGTTTACCAAACAAAATAATAAAAAAATATAATAATAATAAGTTATTTCTTAAGTTGATTGTTATACCAATATTATAATCAGAAAAAGCCTTTGTTAAGTATTGGTATTGTATAAAAATTCTGTTGTTGACCCTACAACTACGCTAGACATGATTAAATTACACTACAAATTGACCGTAATTTGAAATATCGTTCCTACAAATCTTGGTATTCCTTGGTATTTAATTATAATAGGTATTTATCAAGTGATTTAAGTGAAACGTAAACTGATACGAGTATTTAGGCTAATCTGAGTTTTGAATAGCATTAAGATTTATTCCGGCGAGACGGCTAAATTTCCTACCATTTATACTTTAATTGGTTTATATTTGAATTAATGGGGAAGTTTGCTGTTGCAAAGCTTTTATGAATGTTGTTGGGTAATTTTCTTGAACGCAATGGTGTCACGAATTAAATAAATTATATTTCAAAGAAAACTAGGTGGTTTAGCGAATATGTTTACTTCAACAAATAATGTTACTCTTGTATTTTTGTTGAATAAGTACTTAATAAATTTTCCTTTTTTTGTCACATACAATGTGAAGACAAACTTATTTCAATATTCTTGGTTTGCATATAGTTATTTATTTAAGGAATATTAAGCTAGTTGGCAAGTTCGATAAATATTTCCGATTAAAAACATTTAAGTTTCACTGACTGTTATTCCTAGACACCCTTGACGAACATGATTAAGATATATTATTTTTTTTAATCATTGTAATTATGAATTTTGTACTTTTAACGACATGACTGTTATGGAGAGCGGGTGAAATATTTTATTCTTCGATATATTTTGTTTTGAATATAAAGGCATTATTATCTCGCGTAATCCTGTAAAAATTCTTAAAAACGTTTTTTGCACGTCAGTTCGGTATTTTCTTCTTTTTTGTGAGACCACATTTTTTTATTTATTATTCATTTTCACTTACTTGAGAGCTCAAAGCAACGATGTCCTGTTATTTTCGAGAGTATAGGACCAAAATTAAATAATAAACATGAATTACATATAATACTTCAGTCACCCGCGCACGTCCGCACTCGGTGGCCGCTAAATGCACAATGCCAAACCTGCGCATTCGCATGCAAGGAGGTAGCCATCTTTATTCAGTAAGTCCCTCATCTAAATAAAATAACTTTTAATACGGTTTTATCTCATAAATCTGCAACATGCATCTTCCCAATTGCGTTAGTCTAAAAGCATTTTAGACAACTTTATTTTGTTTACATAACATTTCTAGAACTATTACGATCCTCTAATTTGATTGATAACTTTGTTTTGTTTACATTGCATTTCTAGAACTATTACGATCGACATGATTTGATACCAACCAAATGGCACGTCTCTCAAAATAAAATGACTTGGTAATGAAAAAAAAAAGATAATACATTTTACATCTAAAATAAAATCTTTTTAAGTGATTTAATGGGGTGTGTGTGGGATCTTTGCTGAAAGAAAACAATCAGGGCTTTCTAATGGTTATCCTTTAGTTCTTTAAAAATAGTTAATACATTATACATACATGTGCGTCTTCGGAAAAGCTCACGAAGACTGCGTCAACCACTCATTTCTTAATAAAACTACCACAAACAATATTTTCTTTTGGCACGCAGCGAAGGCGTTTCAAAAATACTAAACAAACCTCCTCATTACAATACCTAGACGCTTACGTAATCAGAAATATTTTTCAATATCGACACTCATGCATCTGCCCAATTGTCTAAGATATATGAAAGCATTTCCAGACAACTTTATTTTGTTTACATTCCATTTACAGAACTATTACGATTGACATGATTTGATACCAACTCAATGGCACTTCTCTCAAAATAAAATGACTTTAGTATAATAGCGAATAAATAAAAAACAAACAGCGTTGGTTATCTGAAAGCATTTCTAGACAACTTTATTTTGTTTACATTTCATTTTCAAAACTATTACGATCGATATGATTTAATACCAAACAAATGGCACGTCTCTCAATATAGAACAGTTAAAGTATATGGCTAATAAATATAAAACAAAATAATTAGTTCTAAAAAAGATTGTTTAAAAGGATTTTTCACTGACAAGCTAATAAAATACGTAAAATTGTCTTTTTTAGATTCCTAGACACCTACGCAATCATAATTGTTTTTCAATATCTATGCATCATCCCATTTGCGTAAGATATCTTACAGCATTCCCAGACAACTTTATTTTGTTTACATTACATTTTCAAATCTTTAAAAACCCACTTAATTTGATGGATACCAACCAAAAAGCTCATCGCTCAAAATAAAACGACTTTGGTATATGGTGAATTGAACGAATAGAACATGATTTGCAGGATGTTTAACCCCCGACGCAAAAAGAAAGATGTTATGAAGTTTGATCGCTCTGTGTGTCTGTCGGCACCGTAGCTCTAAAACGGGCAAACCTCAGAGCATTGTGACTGTCGTTCGAATACAAAATAAGCGTGAACTGGGCGCGTTTCGTGCGTCGTTGACTTTTTGTAAACAAGTAAATTAGTCGCGATTCGTGCGTTATCAGAGGGCGGTATCGTTTTGCTGTTTTCTACTTATTTGTGATAAGAATACATCTGAGTTTTGTTTGTTAACATTTTTACTGTAATTATAATACCATATCATACAACATTTGGCATTTTTATGTTTCTCTGAGCACAAACGCCAGCGTGGAGAGTGTAGGCCATGTGCTCTGATGCTCTGGCTAATAATAATATATGGCTCTGATAGTACAGAGAGGGACATGGACATGCTCCTGCTGTGGACACTAAAAAAGACCTGATGATGATGATGATTATGGTACAAGAAAAAAAATTATAATGATTGTGTTCACACGATTCGATACATATTTATATATGAATACAATGATCTGAATAATTAGTTAATGCAGGACAAAAGACCAAGGGCCAAGGCACACATGGTACTTACATAACTGGATGTAAATAAGTGACCATCGATTTTATGACTACTAGGCATGATACTGCATAACTAAAATGCCACACCCATCCAACCATAGCCTACGCTTAACGTTGCTTAACATGCGTTATCTTCTTTATGCACGAGTGCTAATAATACGCACGCACAATTTAACTATGTAGTCATTTTCTGACTTTGTCTAATTGGATAAAATTTGTACTTTAGGAAGACCCTAAAAAAAAGACATCGCTTTTCCAAAGGACGAATTTTCCAAAAAAAATCCATACATACATTTTTTCCTAAATCTTAATGTCTCTCTGCTGCATTTTAAGTTATTTTAAGTTTCGTAAGATATCGAAATTTTGAAAAAAAAACAAATCTATACCAATATTTCAAAATGGAAAGATTTGTATGTAATGGATAAACTCAAAAACTAGTAAACCGATTTAAAAAATTCTTTCCCCTATGCAAAGATACATTATAAGCGGGTGACATAGGCTATAATTCCGCTAAGAAAGTCGTCGGTAATCAACTATTATTAAAAAAACGTTTTAACATTCACAATACCACTCGTACGTTAAAGAGTTTACGAGTGTCGTTGAAGGACTTATGCAACAGACAATAAAACAGAGTGTATGACACTGTTGCTGAAACTAGTCTGTAATTGTGTGGCCACGAAAACTGCGTGAGCGGAGGGCGGACCTTGAAATATTCAAAATTTCATGATGATCGGTTCAGTAGATACGGTTTATATGTTTGTTAATTTGTTTATTTGTTTGTTACGCTTTCACGAAGCGTAACAAACAAATAAACAAATTAGTTAGGATAATTTGCTAGCTCTTAGAAAATCTATCATATAAACTACTGTTGCTGAAATGACGCTATAATTGTATGGCCATGAAAACTGTATCGGTGGAAACTAATTGACACAGTTGTGCGGCTACGAAAACTGTCTCGGCGGAAGGCGAAAGCGGAACTAGACCGGAGCTTTTTGAGTGCTATATAAATTTTAGATTAATGACTTTAGATTTATGTGGTCAAAAAAACATTTTTGCGGGTTTTTAAGTAAATTAAAACTATTTTTATATAGTTGGTATATTTAAAACTTACACAGAGCAATGAATTGAATCTTGTCGCTAGCGAAACTAATGTTATTTGCCGCATAACCAAGGCAGGAAACATAGCTCATTAGACATAATATTAGACAGTTTCGTGGCCACACATTGCTGTTATGGCGTCCTCGCTAGGGGAATTACTAAACTCACAATAACACTTGTGTCTTATTAGTTTATGGTTTGACAATTGCTTGTATATTGGTCAAGTGAAAGTAATAGTTATGGCAGCTATATCTTGGACATTTGTTTAGGAGAGTAGACAAACAGATTGATTACGTAGTTTTGAAATCGTTTTCGGCAATACACCTTAAACATGGTTGGAAAAACAAATAAAAGAGTGGTGTAATTTTTAGCCGTAAGAGTGACCTGTTGTGTTAAGAGGATCAACTACCCGTAATTTTCATACAAAAAGCGATAACTCTTCCACCCCCTAAACCTTTAAAAAATCAGGAAATTTTGGTGTCATTCGATTTAGCACACTTTAATCTAGGGCTAACCGTTTTTCTTTTTTATTGATTCGGTTAAGATTAATTTAAATAAATTAAAATGCCCCGGCTATTTTTTTTATGTAAAAAATATGGATATTTACTTAGATGTTCATAACTTTTGTTGTAAGCAATATATCTTAAATATCAAAACGTACAGTTCTCCAATTTATCAATAATGTGTAAAAAAACATATTGATATCGGACTTTGTTTAAGGGGTGGGAAACGTTATCGCTTTTAGTATGAAAATTTACAGGTAGTCTTTCTTCTTAATAGTTAAGTTTTATGATAGCGACACAGGACGGATGATAGTACCCACATAGTAATAACATGTGCTGCGTGGTCAACGGATAATTATGTACAATGTAATATTACTTCTTATGAGTTAAGATGATACAAATAAATGTCGAATATGAATGGCTTGTTCGATACTACATATGTTTTGCAATAGACACAACGTTTAGTTTTATGATAGCGACACAGGATGGGTGATAGTACCCACATAGTAATAACATGTGCGCGGTCAACCAGCAATTATATACAATGTTGCGTATTCTAAGTCCCTGTCTAGGCAAGGCTGAATTAAATTAGTTTATTAAATGTTGTGAACTATATTTTTTTTCACTTTTTCAAATAGTGACCGGTCTCATAACTCAATAAAGGTCTGATTTTTTTAAAAGAGGAAACTACTGGATTTAATTTCTCCACCGTATCATATTCCTCTTATATACTTATACTAGGGCTTGCGTCACCTAACCTAACAACCCCACTATTACATACATTAATAGTAATATATCCTCTTTATTAGATTATACAAGTAAGCGTTGATTATGAGTCGTCTAGTTTTATGATAGCGACACAGGATCGGGTGATAGTTTTCACATAGTATAACATGCGCGCGGTCAACGGGCAATTATAGTAAACAATGTTATATCTCCTTTTTATGAGTTTAGATTAGTGCCGTGTGGTTCCCGGCAAAGAAGAATAGGACCACTGCAAGTCTCCCATGGATGTCGTAGAAGGCGACTTAGGAAACACAAGCTAAACAAAGCTTATAAACATGCAGCATTTGTTTTGCAATAGAAAAAACGTTTAGTTTTATGATAGCGACACAGGACGGGTGCTAGTACCCACACAGTAATGACATGTGCAGCGCGGTCAACCGGCAATTATATACAATGTTTCATATTGTCTAGGCAAGGCTGAATTAGTTTGTTAAATATTGAAAATTAAACGGCTTTAAATTAGTTTGTTAAATGCTGAAAGCTTTCAATAGCTTTTCTTAACGTTTTTGTCATAAAGCGGCAACTTTTGGCGAAAATGCTAAGTAATCCATCCAAGCGTAGCATCCCAAATACCGCTATCCCGTTTTCCTAGTCCAATAAACTTTTACTAGGAGGCCTATGTCCAGCAGTGGACTTCTTGCGGCTGTGATAATGAATGATTTATTACCAATACCTGTAAAAATAAAGGTACCAATCGAATCGAACCCGTAACACTGCGCCACAGTAGTTGAAAATTGAAAGGAATGAACATTACTCATGCGCACTCCCGGTGCAACAAGACAATTTGAAGTTGTGACACCCTCTTGATTGCAGCGGGCTAGTTGTTCAATGACAACTCGCTGGTTATTTATGGCCTGATAGGTATTATGCATCATATATTATGAAAAGAAAATATTTTTCTACTCACTTGTATTTTTATTTTTATATATTATGGAAAGAAAAAAATTGTTGAAATACGCAAGTTTGTAATGGATATTTAAAAACAATTCTATTTTCTTAAAAAAAGACTTAGTTTGCTAATTTGATTATCAAAAAACATTTGACACATATATTTTTTTTAATCAAACAAAGATACTGCCCGTTTACATACCGTGTGATGTCACTGTAGTACACTTATTAGCGAACTCTGATGTCACTATCTTTTTCTATATAATTGTATATTTAATTGTCAAAAGAAAAAATTCATGTGCAATGTTTTTTTGATTATTTATCTGACGCATTAATTTATTATTATTTGTATCTCTCTGAGACTCACGGGTGTTACCCCGGTCCTTTGGAAGGCTTGCGTGGGGATATAGATCCAACACGTAGAGGCCCTTTGGAGAAGTTGATGTAATGTAGGTCTCCAGCCAGAACCCATTCCTGGAAATACCAATGAATGATATGTCCTCGAACAGGTTTTGGCCAGAGGTGGGACTATTGTATTAGAAAAAGGGAAATTAATGGGCTATGGGGCTGAAATATGGGTGGTTTATTATTATGTTGACTCAGAAAATTAGTTTTTCTTTTAATTATTTTATGATAGACACTTAAGGATCTGTATGAATACAGCAGTAATATAATCCATGGTACCAACTTTGCCGATCTTTGCAATCCCGGATATTTAATGTAAGAAATAGATATTTATTTTATCTAATAGGGTCTCGTTACCACTTTTTCAATCATCTTCAGCATAAGGTCTTTTCTTTTTTTTTTAGTCTCCACATCAAGAGTACGGCCTCTCTGTTCTACCATAGCCAGAACAGTCAGCGGATTTTAATATTAATAAGAAAATAAACAAACGAACAAAACCATATACAACAGTTAGTTTAATTTATAATTGGATACCTTCGAGTACCTTTCAACTCCTTGTTCTCACGCGTCAGTAACCGCAGTCCCATTCCCTCGAGTCAGGGGACTGACGTCGCAGAAAATATATGACGTCATTTCCTTGACGTTATTTATTGCGTCTTTGGTGTGCATCGAAAAGACGCTGAAGCTGTGTTATAAGTAGATTATAATAGTAATTCCGGGTTCAGTATATGCATTGTTAATATTTACATTGTCGAATTACATAGTTGCATTTTTAATTTCATGAAAAATATGCAACACTAGCAATATGCCAAAATTGTTATTTGAAAAACTTGATTAAAAACAATAAAATAACTACTATCTAAAAGGCAAATCATTGAACTGAAGATTAAGTTAATGACAAAAAAATCTGGCTTGAGCTTGGCGCTGGCGCCGCGTAATTTTATGTTTCTTATACTTCTATACATGAATATTTATTCAATTCTATTTCAATAATATGACATATTTTTTTAATTTAGTTAGATTTTTACAATGAGTAGAATCTTTAATGGGGGTTTGGGTAATTTTGTATGAGCCTTGGCATGATTTTTTTTTTTCAGCGACCACTAATATAACTAGTATTTTTAATTAGCCTTATAGTTGAGAATAACAATATACAAAACATTATTGATGTAAACTATATCGGAGCCGAAATATCAAATATCAAAATAAGACAAATAATAAGTAAGTCGTCTATATAGATGTAATATTTTTTAACAAAAATGATTTGATTAAAGCGTATAGTATGTCGTTATGGATAGGAATCTAGACTAATATTATAAAGAGGAAAGATTTGTTTGTTTGTTTGTAATGGGTAATCTCAGAAACGACTGAACTGATTTAAAAAATTCTTTCACCATTCGAAAGCTACATTATCCCGGAGTGAAATAGGCTATGTAGGTACCACGAGCGAAGCCGGGGCGGACTGCTAGTGATAAATAAAATGCAACAGATACACACAAACAAATCATTTATTATAGGCACATACAATATCAATATGAATATATTACATTATTATTAGTTTACAAGATTAGTTATTTTCCGATTTATACAATTTAGTTATTTTCCGGTTCATCGTAAACTTCATTTTCTTGATCATGTCGTATTATTGTGTCTAAAAACTGAGCTGGGGGAGATAGATTATCTTGGTATCTACCCCATCCCAAATACCATATAATGGACATTACATGCGAGCAACAGCCTAGAGTCCGTTTTCCGACAACACATGAGCAATAATGGCCCAATATTGCGCTGCTTCCTTCTAGTTCCCTTTCTAATAAAATATAAACATAATAAATTCTGCTTGTCACGTGTCTTGATTGAATTTTTCCTCTAAGTAGCCATGGATTCCGACAATCCAAATTCTGCTCTCTAAAATCTTCTATGTGGGGCTCCTTATATATTTCAATTATATACGAACCATTTTTTACATGCTCCCCGTAATAACTGCGGGCTTGGAGAATTTGATACGTTCCCAACGCATATATAATAAGCTCGTCCTTATTTATTTATTTCTTAAAATATCCATCATGTCTTTCACTTGCTTCGACGAGAAACTTGCAATTACACGACGTGTTCTTGTTTCAATATCTTGAAACCCTGAATCTGAATGCTCTCTACATACACGTGTACCCCGTGGAAGGTAAAATCCTTTATTTTGAAGAATTGTGGTTCTTATGTCAACATGAATTCGTTGAAGATTGGTGTTGGTGCAATCAGCAAAAATACATAACTGTGTATTAAGTGGTGCTCTGGAATATCCAGGAACTTCAATCGTTTGCGGTCTACTAACTTGCACTTGTTGGTCTCGCATATTTTCATTAATAATAAGATCTGATTCAGATTCCTCTGTATTGCCTCCTTGCGATGAATCATGCTCTAATACTTGATCATCTGCATGTTGTTCAAGTAGGTCTGGTGCAACTTCTGCTTGTTGATCTCTTGAGACATAGCGCTGAGCTCGAAAAAAGCATGGTCGACATATCCGTTCATCGCCACCAAACTGTAAAATACAAAATATAGGCTTAATCAATATATTTGTATACGTATTAGCTCCATATATAGGTAAAAAATAATTAAAACACATCGTAGTACCTAGATAAATCTAACTGGGTAAATTGATTTAATTATTTATTTTTTAGTAAATATGAAATCATTTCCTCTTTTACTTGACTTACGAACATATAGCAAGTCTCAAACATATAGTAATCACTAAAAAAAGTGGCACGTACTGCATCTTATTGCATTTATGCCGGTTTGGGAGCAAGCGGAAGAAACACAAGTACTAATCTTCTTTGACACTCAAAAGATAATCAAGGTAAAGGGGAAAATATAACCAGTGGCCAGTTTTCAATAAGTTAGGAATGGCTTTGTGACGAGTGAGATCGCTTTAAGATATGTACTTCAAACAAAATATAATTGACACTGGGATATTGTACCTACATGAAATAATGTTTGACACAACAGTCCCTGAGTTTATCACGTTTTAACAAACCAACTGTTTTTTAATATTAGTGTAAATAAGAAAGTTAAACAATTAATAATTATATAAGAAATGTCATCACTTACCTCAAGAATGTTAATAACTTCAATGCAGTATGCCATTAAACATGGGTTTTGCTCCATCAGTTGAGCCGTTAACACCATAGATCTCCTGCGAGTGCCGCCAATGCGGTTCAAACTTCGATGGCAGCCAACACACGATGCTCTATCTGCATCCATATTGTTTTAAAGTCCAAATCACTACAGCAAACTCTTAGTCCAGTTAGTAATGCCAGGTCACAAAATAAGATAATAAAGAGAGAGTCCAAAAACAAAGCAAAGGTCGTGGTAATCAAAAGTATATAACGCACTTGCACACACTCAACACAAAGGTTAAACGGGAAGTGAATCCTGCCTGCGCCTGCACCTCTTTCCTTCACCCCTCCACTCCACCCTGCTCGATTTTCAAAGCCTAACCGAGTCAGGTAAATGAACCCTGCGCTGTGATTGGATGAACGCGACCGGTAGCGGGCCTTTCAACTTTCTAGGAACTTCCCATTGTTTGTTTACTTAACGCACTAAAAGTTATGAATCACATTCACCCTCGGTCTTTTGTTATAGAAAATTCTCTAATCCACATCTGACATATCAGTTACCTTCGAATGGCTTAAAAAATCTGTGTGTGAGACTTATCATGTCTTCCGTGTCATTTTATGCCATATGAAACAATTTTTTCGTAAAAATATATAAGTACACATGCATGAGTGCCTGAAGTAGGATATCATCAAATTCTGCGTAATAAAAATAATATATTAATGTTTGTTGTATTAATTATGAATGTCGCATACCCCACTGTAACTGTTTTTATTTTATATATAAATAATATAAATCATAGAATCAAGTAATATTTACACGAAAAAATAATAAAATAAAGATCCTGTTTTGTCTATCTAGACGACATTATTGTAATTTATTTTTTAATTATGAATGCCGATATCTCGGCTCCGATACACTGTAGACAGAAACGGCCATAGATGAAAATAAACATCTTAATATGATCTTTCGAATGAGTAAACTTTGAACGGTGGTCGCAAATTTTGAAAATCAGGCCACTTTTAAGGTATCTACGAGTATTTCTTTACTTGTAGCTATAATTGTAAACAACTTGAGATTAAAAACTGATTACGAGAACGCATCCAGACTGTTATTTGACAGGATTTTACGCCAACAAAAAAACTAGATTGAAATAGGTATAAGTTTGACCATAATTGTAATTTTTTTGTCAGACAGTATCACAAAAACAACCAAATAAAAAAATCGTGCTCCACATATTTACAGTCCTGCGTGCCTGTTCTATGTATAATCTGTCTGTCAGTATGTTTGCGTTGTTTTGTAAATAGTTCGTCGTTCACGCGCCTTGTCAGATTTGATTGTTTATTTTTTAGCGATGCGATGTATGATAGAACGAAAATAAATTTAGTATGAAACGAAGATTTGCTTACAACGTCCTTCAACATTTTGAAAATAGAACAGTAATTAATTAAAACAAAATAAATGATGTAATTTCATTCTGGCAGTACATGAGAAAAAATATAACTGGCAGCAAAGAAAGAAAAAGGAACTGCTAGTTCGATTGTCTTGACGAAGATTTTAAAAACAAACACCATATTTTTTTTAAATTTTCTCTGATGTCTTCGAAACTTATTTAAGGCTTATAAAATTATTTGGTACTACTACCTTGTGCTCGCGTTAAATTTGATCTTTCTGAAAAAGTTTTTTTTTTTTTATCAAAGGTAGCCTGTGTCGTGCCTGTGTCCTTCTCCGTATACCAAACATCACATATTCAAAAAATAATGATAATCAACGTAGTAGTTAAAAGAAAAAAGTGTAAAACAAAAAATACTCATTTTTGCATTATTATCAAAGAGAGCTCTCCAACCCGTCTGGCCAGCGTGGAGAGTGTAGGCCAAATCCTCTGACTACTCAAGCTAATATATGGCTCTGGTAGTACACAGAGGGTCGTTCTTCTGCAGTGGAGACTAGAAAGACCTGATGATGATGATAATGATTGCAACAGATTCCAAGAGTAACTTGACAGGAAATTTTGCTACCTACGTGATTTAGTTTCATCAATTAGTAGATCACGATCCCCGCATATGTCACCTAATAATATAAGAAGTCCCTTAAGAATCAGAACAAAGAAATAATTTACGTATCGAGCTGATTGCTTATTAAGTACTATAAAAAAACAGTTGTTTAAGAGCCCCACGTAAAGCCGAAATCCCATACAAACGTAGTTTGGTAGTAGGTACAAAATTACAGCGACTACAATTTTCGTATCGAAAACTTCAACTCGCTGTAATTTTGTATAGGTATTGTTTTTAAGATTGAAATATGATCATAAACATCAATATGCCTTATCCGGTCGTATGTACGAAATTTGGTTGAGATAAAACTAAAACCAAACTATGTTTGTATGGGATTTTGGCTATACGTGGGACCCAAAGAGTAGGCAGTATGGTCAAAGTAGCAAGTCGCTTTGGATAAGATTAGCACAGGAGGATCGAGATGGATGGTGGGTTCGAAGAGACGCCTATGCTCAGCAGTGGGCGGATGATGGGCTAAACTAATGATGATGAAGGGAAAAACGTGTTTTATTATCTACTTCGCATGAACCTCAGCCATTTAAGGCACCCGACACCCATAAGCTACCGTAATTGCTCCAACAAGAACGAATATCTTAATATCTTTTTCTTAGTAAAAACTTACATTTGATAAGGACAAAGAAAATACATTACCCCTTTACATCGATATTATTCGGAGCCATTATCCAATCAAGAAGATTCTATTGGGGGCTACAAATTTAGTCCCGATTGACGTGAATTCTATGCCCTGATCCATAAAGGTTATTGTTTGGCAGTAATAAGGCGTTTTTTTTTTAATTTAAGAGGAAGTAAGTGTAAGAGATTTCTTCAGTCAATCTATTTCGCATGCACCTCTATTATTTGGGGCACCCTTATACCATCTTAACTTCTCCAATAAGTTGCCGTATGCCTTTTGCTTAGTACATACTTACATTTGATAAGGACAAAAAAAACATTACCCCTTTACATCGATATTATTCGGAGCCATTATCCAATCAAGGAGATCGCCGTCACATGTCGCGTGGCACGTGTGGCATCAGGAAGGTGTAACTTTATGCAATATACTGTTTGTACCCCGGTACTAACACGTGAGGAAAACAAGGGTTACTTTTTATGTTATCCTTATGGACAGCTGTTAAGCAGCTTTGACTGTGGCTTACATTTAGATTGGTGTGCTTAATAGTAGCATATTCATTATATAATACAATAAATAATATGTTAGCCCTTTGTAAAACTTAACATTAGCGATAGCCATTCTATCCTAGAGACGATTGAAGTAAAATAATTATCAAGCGTTTCCGAATATATCATAATCTAAGATGCTTTTATACTGTTGTTATGGGGGCCGGGGGGTTAAGCCCGGGGGCTGAACCCCCCGCAATATAATTCACATACATAATAATTTGAACAAAGGCATTGTGATTAAACCGATGCACACACGAGAAACGGCTAGTTTGTCTTTGAGTAAAGTTGTTGTTTTTCATGTGTGTAAGTGGCCAAAACTGGTGTCAGATTTTTCAAGCTGCCTAAAGGTATCTGACATAGCTTGACAACTGCTATTAATGATAGCAGTCGGAACCAACGGCTTTACGTGCATTCCAAAGCACGGTGGAGCTCGAAATATTTTTATGCCACTTGCGGTCACCCATCCAAATGAGGACTGCGCCCGGGATTGCTTAACATGCGGAAGTGCGAATAATGCTCACGCCCACTAGGCCATCGGGCTCCTTCTTTGAGTAATTTTCTTGTTTTTTATACTGACGTCACGGATTTCTCTCGTCACAAAGCGTAACGTGGGAATTAGAAAGAAGATGTGCATAAGTGGAATATCTCAACACCTTGTATAGTGATAGGAAGAAACGCGCTTACCTTGTTGCAGTAGGCATTTTAATAGCCACTTTTTTATTGGAAATTCTAACTAGGAGCTAATATCGTAAGTAACTAGGGCTAATTTCTTTAGTGCTAAAGAAAATGTGCTTTCACAAAATAATCTAGAAATTTAAGTACGTAATTTTGTTTTCTAAAGTGACTGTATGAATGACTAAGTTATATTTGTAGTTTATGAAAATATACTTTATCTCAAAGCCGCTGACTATATCTTGCATTTTCGTTGAAAATGTTCATTGAGATGACACATATATTTTTAAGATTCACACATGAAGCATTTAAAGTGTTCCGATTTGCGCTTTTCGGCTACAAAACCCTAAGAAATACTTATATTTCATCATCATCATCATCAGGTCTTTCTAGTCTCCACTGCAGGAGGACGACCCTCTCTGTACTACCAGAGCCATATACTAGCCTGAGTAGTCAGAGGATTTGGCCTACACTCTCCACGCTGGCCAGACGGGTTGGAGAGGTCTCTTTGATGTTTATAAGCTTTGTTTAGCTTGTGTTTCCTTAGTCGCCTTTTACGACATCCACGGGATGACTTGGAGTGGTCCTATTCTACTCTGCCGGGAACCACACGGCACTTATATTTACCTGATGGATATGTCTATCTTTAAATCGATTTGCTTACCTGAAAAGATACAAAATAAATATTAGTTGACACATAATAAAATTTACTATTTTTATTGGAGACGCGATTTTTAATGATTTACACGTACAATGTACCTATAGCAAGATTAAAAAAAATTACACTGCCTAAAATATAGCTTATGGTACTGGCAGCTATTTATCAAAACGTATTATAGCTATTCTGTGGGGAAACGCTGTCAGCATTCTTAGGACGTTGCCTTGGTGTGGTGCGTTGGAAGAGGTATTTTATTTATAATTGTATTTGTTATTTATATTTTTGTATTGTTGTTGTATCAAATAAAAAGTACATAGTAAAGATAGGTGTAACGATATGACACTCCAAAATCTAGCGAGCTAGTAAAAAGTTATTAACGGTATTTCCCTGTAACTCAATACATACATAATACTAGAGTAAGTCAGGCCCGGCCTAGACGCACATACCGTGACCAGATTGCGGACATTCTTGTCAAGGGGCAAGTCAGGAGTACCCGAAACCGACGAGCATGTATGAAAAGAGTGATGGATGTAGATGAAGCGAAAGAGTTTTGTAAGGATCGTAGCAAGTGGCGGTCCTTGGTCTCTGCCTACCCCCATGGGAAAGAGGCGTGATAGTATGTATGTATACATAATACTAACTACTATTACTAACTAATCCTCTTCTTCTTCTCGAGTCGTAATGTCTATATTTAATTTTAAATACAATATTTTCGAACTGTATGCGGCCACAGCATGCCCTCCTCATGGTCTTTTACTAATATACTAATCTGAAAACAACTCTCTTTAGTCCTGCCCCTATTTGAAAGAAAATGAAAAAAGCTTTTAAAATTTCGTTCTGAGTAGATTTAGATAACTTTTCAAACTATTATTTGGACTACTGTCACAGAATTAATAATAGTGTACTCTACTGCTTGAAGTTTTTCTCAGCGTCTTTGTCAGTAACAGCCACTTTTGAAGAGAACAGAGTACTGAACCGTTTAAAAACTTATGTATTGCCTAAAACCTTCAGGCCAGTCGTGTAAAAATGAATTTAATTCGGTAACCGAATGCCCAGTGGTCAGCTGGTGTCAATGACATTCGCCACGTTCGCCACTGAGTGACGTTTGGGTGCGCGTCAGGAATCTCTCAGGAATTCTCAGTCCACTGGTCTGCACTTTACAAGGAAGTGACGTCATTTATGATGATTTAAGGTAAAAGCGCACTTATCAACTCGTAAACGGATCGCAAATGTATCATTTCTAGCAGTTCAATATCTTAGCACCTTAATTGTGTTCTATTTGTAGCACCTTTCTTGTAAAAACTGATTTTGATTTATGAAATAATTTGTTGTTTTGTTTTGTTTTTTTTTACGAGTGTGTAAGTGGCCAACACTGTTGTCAGATTTTTCAAGCCACTTTAAAGCATATTCCATAGCTTAGCGACTACCAATGACCAATTTAACGTGCCTTTTGAAGCACGCGCATATATTTCCTTCTTCAGTTTGTTTTTCGTATGTGTAAGTGGCCAACACTGGTGTCAGATTTTTCAAGCTGCCTTAAGGCATCTGACATAGCTTAACGACTGCCATCAACGATGACAGCCGGGACCAACGGCTTAACGTGCCTTCTTAACATCCTTCTTCAGTGCACTGTATCTACTAATTACTGGAAATTAGCTTTGGGTCGGTCAACTTTTAGTCCCCAGTAACACTAACTATAATTTTATGGTCATCAAAGTTTAGTTACCGGTCGTTGGAATTAGCAAAAATCTAAGGACTCATGTCAATATGCAATGCAGGAATCCTTCACAATTTTGATTTCTCTATCCACCTTAACGCCCACTACACGCTAAACGTGGCCGTTGGGATTTAATGAGGGTTCTGTCAAACCCGCAAGGAATAAAGGCGTGAGGTAATGAAATTTGATTCCACCTCGTAATTTTACTCCTTACTTCTTGGTGTCAGTTTCAATCGCCACACGTTGACATTCTGTTGGGTAGAAGGAATTTGCGGTTTTGCACCCCACGTCGATGAAAGTGCAGGGGAATGAGGTGGAATTCATTTTTTTTTTTATACGGACTCATCACACAGATTGAGCTAGCACCAAAGTAAGTTCTTAGTAAGACTTGTATTATGGGATACTAACTCAACGATACTATATTTTATAACAAATACATATATAGATAAACATCCAAGACCCAGGTCAATCTGAAAAAGATCATTTTCCATCTTGACCTGACCGGGGATCGAACCCGGGACC
The DNA here is from genome assembly GCA_963082605.1 of Rhodophaea formosa. Lineage (NCBI taxonomy): Eukaryota > Metazoa > Arthropoda > Insecta > Lepidoptera > Pyralidae > Rhodophaea > Rhodophaea formosa. The sequence continues at coordinate 12,982,446 of OY720226.1, forward strand.
TCCGTGTCGCAGGCAGGCGTGTTGACCGCTGCGCCACGGAGCTCGACTGAGCGACTGGAGAACGACTTTATAATTCAAAATCAGTTTATTTGCCAGAAAAGTACGACAAATAAAACTCAATTTCAAAAGTCAATATATACTTTATTGTGATACTGCCGTACTACCAAAAGTAGCTGGAGTTACATGTTAAAAATATAAGTTACACTATGTCCAATGGCTAGCTAGGGTAACAATAGTTAATTTGAAAATTCAAAATTGATGAAGTTGTGTATTATCAAGCAAATTACTACTAAAAAAATACTAATTATTACAAATATATAAAATTAAATTTCCATATAAAACATTTTTTTTATAACTTATAATAACTACGCAGGGTAACTAAAGTATTCATCAATAGAATAATAAGCATAAGACGCCCTGGTTAAGACTACTCTGTCTCTGCTGATTCAAGGACTTTAGAATAGAATAGAATAGAAAAATCTTTATTCAGTGATTTACAAACGGTACAGTACAATAACAATAGTTAACATTAAGTTAGTTCAGTTCACCAATTTTGTAAAAATAAAAATTAAACAGTTATATTTAAACCACTGAAAGTGAGTTCCACTCAGCATACATTGCTAACTGTCATACAACAGTCGGAGACACTGGTCTTCCGTGGAAGCTCAATAAAATAAAAATAATTTTTTAGAGGTGCTGTTGGCAACGTCTACAAGTTTAGCGTGAAATATAAGTACCCACAGTTCTTACAAACTCACAACTAGGAGTGTAACATAAAGTAAAAATATATACTCGAGAATTAACATAGAGAATAGAAAGAAAGAATAGGGGAAATTTAGATAAAGTATTTCTGTTATTATTGTATTTCTTTACGGAATCTAGTATAATTTGAAAGAAAACGGAGAGGTCAATAAATCATAGACTTAAAAAAAAATCGTCTCTCTGAATAGATGTCGCATAAAGCCATTTTTGTATGAAAACCTAGCATGGCGAGCCGGGGGGTGTGAAAAAGAGGAAAGGGGGCCGGGTTGATAGGGGTGCTATTTTTGAACGGGTGATATCATGAAGACGTACAAAAAATAACATAGAAATCGTGCGTTTGATTTTTCAAACAACCGAAATTCAAACCAGCGTATTTAGTCGCCAGTTTTAAAATAGCACTCATTGATGAGCAATATTCACATTCTAGAGAGTATTCATACTTCTATGCAATAAATGCTTTTAAACTTATAGGGCTACTGGGAACTCGTGTGTAGGGAGTAAGTGGAGAGAGTAATCCCATAAAGATAGCTTCAAATTTGTATTCCTGCAGTGGTGGTCAACGGTAGAAAGATACCGTTTAGTTATCAACACTCAATCAGCTCAGTTTCAGTTTTCGTAACCCAAGATTTCCTGATGTAATCAAACTATTTATTATTTATTTTACTACCATAGTTCAAATTACAGTTATACGCATTCTCGCAGTAGATCAAATTAAAATGTTGCAGATGCGACACCTTTGGCTTTCTGATGACTTGCGTTTAAAAACTAGCATAGCTGTGTGCTTTATTCAAATGAAGTAATATTTATGCATATTATGTACTACTACAAACAAAACTGTGCAGCCACCTGCAGACATTAGCTTGTAGCTACGGACATTATATAAAAAATAATAGAAATTTTAACCTTATGGATGATATGTATAGTTCATAATATCGCTAAATATTTGTCTTTCTAATCAATGCCATTGATTTTCACCTTTAGGCTATGTATGGAAATATATTGCAGGTGTCCGTACATTCGTTCACACGTCAAAAAAAAAGAAGCTCTCAACTGCCCTGTGGGCAAAGCGCATTGTCAGCTTTTACAGGGGCCCGATTCTCGTTTCTATAGAGATTTGTCGAATTCGATAAAAATGTCGAAGATTCGATGTCGAATGAAAAATATCATTATTGCTATTCTGGGGCATAATAGACATGATATTTTCACATCTCTACTGAAAAACGTTCCGTATTTCTCGATTGTGCCAGATCATAATCGATGAAATATCAATTTATTTTGAAATTATTTATTTCTGTAATTTATCGTATTAAATGGAAAAATATCTTTGTAAAAAGTATTTTTTTTACGTTTAATAATAATATTTTATGGCTTTGTATTATTTTTCATGCTAATAAATGTTAATAATAATAAAAGTTTTCATACTTTTGATAGCGTGTGTGCATAAAACGAAACGCATCATCGCAAATATCGCAATTCGATATCAATGAAACGCGCGCTTTCTGTTTTTGTCAAAACATCTTTATTGTCCATAATTAACTTAATTTATGAATTAAAAGTGTTACTGGATGTGTTTTCCTTGTAATTTGCGTAAGTATAGAAATGTTAACCTACGCGTCTACTGTGCCTATTTGTTGGACGGGGAACCATCTACACCTTGTTGGAAAAATTTAAATATCTTTTTTCACTCCGAAAATAGTCTGTGTCTGCTGGATAATTTGATACAAAGAACTTGAAAATGATGGAGTCCGTGACTAAAGGTAAAACATACGATGTTTTCTAATAGTAATAGGTATATCTATGTATAACTAGGACTTACCAAACAAGTGTTTTAAATTTGTTTACTCACTTCGATCACCCATGGATCACATAGTGAAATTCTTCAAAAACTACAGCCTTACACATGCTTTAATAGCTAAATAAAGAGTTATTAGATTGTAGGTCAAATTTCCGTTCCCTTTTATCTTAAGTTTTGTCTCATTGTAATAAATAAACAAAGGTACCTACTTAATCAAGATAGTTTATAAATGAAAGAAGTAAAGTTGTATAAGTACTATCTTTATCATCATCAAGTATTTTTTAGTCCCTACTGCTGGAACACGACCCTCTTTGTACCACTTACCAGAGCAGTCAGATGATTTGGCTCTCTCCACGCTGGCCAGACGGGTTGAAAAGGTCTCTTTGATGTTTTGCTTAGTTTGTGTGTCATAAGTCACTTCTGTAGGAGGTGACTAACATCCACAGCAAGACTGAGTGGAGGAATAGGAATGCTACTTTGCTTGGATGTTGTATGCATAGATTTTTCTGTTTTAATGTTATTTAATTATGTAAAATACAATTTTTCATTAATTAGCATTATCTTTTTATTTTCAGTTTCTAGCAGTAAAGGTCTCAACATTACAATGAACATGAGAAAGATGACTTGGAAATAAAACAAACAATCTGGAACACTTGGAAAATCATAAAAATCTTCAAATAATTAATACATATTGGAGCGTAGATCAATAAATAAACATTTAAATACCAATTAATGACATTTTATTTATGAAATTCCAACTTTTAACAATATCTGACCTAACAAGAAGTATTTTTAACCAACTTCTGAAAAGGAGGTTATCAATTCAACACATATGTATGTAATATATAGTCAGATTTATCCAGTTTTTGGATAGGTATGTTACTCTATACTATCTTCTTAACATTTGTGCCAAATTTCATAAGTGTTTAATATTTGTCTGTTTGTCCTCACATATCTCAAATAAGCAGTGGAATTGCCAAAATTCTTTTGAACTTGGCTTAAGTAAAGTAAAATAAGTTTATTACCATATAAACTGCATGCTGAATAATTACATTAAGTTTATATCATTAGAATCTAAAAGTAGGAATAAGACATGCCATTTGGTATTAACAAAATTTCTCACACTAGGCTAAGCCTGCTAAGTTGGTAGGTAGTCTAACTTTTAAGGAACAAAGTTTCATCAAAATCTGTTCATTCCTTTTGGAGATACCTAGTGTTAAGTGTCAATAAGTCACTAGGAAAATTGAAGTTTGTTCTTTATTATTTATAATAACTACTTGTAGGGATACATGTCAGTCTTTAATTCTTTATCAGCTTCTAAACATACATGGCAAATTTCATAGGTGTATATTGTATGTTTGATACGCATAGTTATCTCAGAAATCACAAGTCAGTTTGTAAGATTCTTGTTTTTGTTGGACTAGGTTTAATCCAACTTAGGGAACAGTGCAAGTTTCATCAAAATCGTTTTTGAGATAGAGAGTAAAGTGTGTATCAGTTATAGGGAAAAATTTGGTCTGTTAAATTTACAAGAAATACTTGTCTAAAAATAACCTAACTTCAATTTTGATGAAATTTGCTCTTTCCCTAAGTTGGGTTATAGTTATATTCCAACAAAAAAAATTAACAATCCTACTAATAGTTTCCGAAATATTCGCAGATAAACAAACATATATGCATACATACATGTTGAGAAGTTAATAATGACTAACATATACAAAACTCATGCAATTCTGACATATTACATACAAACGAGTCGAATTCATAACCTCTTTCTTTAAAGTCAGCTGAAAATAATTGACAAAATATCGAAGTTATTGCATGAGACATGCCATGTCGAGTGCTGCCGACCACTCGATGCATATCGAGCGCTGGGAGTCGATAAATATCGACGGTGATATAGTGAGAATATCACAATTCGATATCCGCCATGTTTTTTCGATATATATCGACTTCGACATCATGTCGAGCGCGCGAGAATCGCCCCCCTGATCACAAGCAATCCCGAGCGTGGTCTCCACGGAGTAGACCACGGTCAGCAAAAATATCTTGAGCTCCTCCGTGATTCAGATGGCATGAGTATGACGTTGGTCCTGGCTGTCATCATTAGTTGGCAGTCGCTAAGACATATCAAATGCCTTTAAGCGGCCTAAAAAATCTGACACTAGTGTTAGCTACTTACACAAACAAAAATAAGACTTAAAAATGTAAGTAGCTAAGACATTTCACATGTAATGTCTTTGAAAACTTCTGAACTAATCTTTGCGAGCTAAGTCTATTATTCCATTGTTCTAAAGATAATATGCACTTCCGCGCGTCACTATATTTTATGTCAGTAGAGTAAGGTTCTTTATGGTTGGCAATCCTTTAATAGGAAAGCTCGTAAAATATAGATTTATCGCGAAACCAAAATAAGGTTTTTTATTGTGTCATATTTTATTCTGACGCACATGGAGTTTATGTTACGAAATCTAATTTTATAGTGCTTTTGATATCGACTTTCACTTTTACATTACATAACCATATACGTACGTATTTCAGGAAAATTTTATATAAGCCTTTTTGTTCTTGCTAGTCACAACACAAACATACAAAAGTGACTCAGTACATGGTAGAGTAGAATAGGGCCCCTCCAAGTCTTCCCGTGAATGTCGTAAAAGGCGACTTAAGAAACACAGGCTAAACAAAGCTTATAAACATCAAAGACACCTCTTCAATCAGTCTGGCCAGCGTGGAGAGTGTACGCCAAATCCTCGGACTGCTCTTATTATTATTGGCTCTGGTAGTACAAAGAGGGTCGGGATCCTGCAGTGGAGACTTAAAAAGACCTGATAAAGATGATGATCATCATCATTTCGTGTAGGTGACACGGTCAGTCGACCATGCACACCCTGGTGTCAGAGTTCTTCGGAACCGCCTCTCGGCTTCTGACGTGGTTCCTTTAACGACTACCAGATGGCACCCGGGACCACCGGCTTTACGTGCCTTCCGAAGCACGGAACCATCTTTCTTATCATATAATCAGGTGATTCATGCCTGCAATGTCCTAACCAAACTGGAAACAACTTAACAAAGTATGCTTCCCGCGGGAATCGAACCCACGACACCTGGGTCAACAAGGCAAACGCCGTAACCACTGGACCACGGAGGCAGTTGATGATGACTACATAGTATAAAACAAAGTTGCTTCCCGCTGTCGGTCTGTCCCTATGTATGCTTAGATCTTTAAAACTATGCAACAGATTTTGATGCGGTTTTAAGAGCGTATACTAGCAGTATTTTTTCAATATGGTTTCCATACAAATGTATTTCTCTATTTTCTCGCTGAAAACTGATTCTAGAGCCACAATTCTTTTTTCATAAAATCTAGTACTAAAATAGGAATGCCCCTATTTTTTCCAAAAAAAACTGTTTTTGTACATTTTTTTTTTCTTTTAAACAGGTTTTTAGAAAAAAAAAACATAGGGACATACCTATTTTAGTAATAGATTGTGTGTAAAAAGAATTGCGCCTCTAGAAGCAGTTTTCAGCGAAAAAATAGAGAAATACATTTGTATGGAAAACGCACTGCTAGTATACCCTCTTAAATAGATAAAGTGAATCAAGAAGAAGGTTGGCATGTATAATACATGCCCGGGTGCAGCCGTGGAGGTCTGCTATTAGTCTATAAAAGAGGAAGCAAAACTATAGATTTATGTAATTAATAATAAATTTTATTCCAATCGTAAAAATGCATTTAGGTTGCGACTGAAAATTAGATCATACCTATTTATGACTAACTGACGTAGGTACGTACCATCTTATCAAAAGCATACGTTGTATCCAAGAACATGAAAAAAAAACTAACCCGTAAATATAAGATATATGGCTTTAATCTGTGTTCATTTACAAATGGGAAAAATACCCACAAAACAATCCAAACTACAAATTTACCACATGCCTTATCTCTCGTTGTTAATCCATAATTAAACCAGGGTTATCATCAAGGGATATCGATGTAGGTCACTGTTAAAAACCGTAGTGGCATACCACAAAAATAAATAACTTTTTTATCTGACTTTTTCCACATCTGTTAACCAATATATAAAGGGGTTTTTTGTGAATTTAAAATGCTATACTCTTATAAGATAGGGAACATATTCTACCGCGTGGGATATTTTTCTGTATTTTATTTCTTAATTAAATAAGAATCTTTAAACTAACTTTATTTTCTATATCAGGCTCAAACACTGATTTATATTTTAGTTAAATATTATTTAATAAGATCATTTCAAATATGGTTTGACTCCAAAAACTGCCTGCAAAGGCCTATTTTCTAAATAATATTTTCGACGAGCTCCATGGCGCAGCGGTCAACACGGCCGGCCTGTGACACGGATGGTCCCGGGTTCGATCCCCGGTCAGGTCAAGATGAAAAATGATCTTTTTCAGATTGACCTGGGTCTTGGATGTTTATCTATATATGTATTTGTTATAAAATATAGTATCGTTGAGTTAGTATCCCATAACACAAGTCTTACTAAGAACTTACTTTGGGGCTAGCTCAGTCTGTGTTTTGTCCGTATATATTTATATTTAGATATCTGAAAGGCTGTACCTACTGACTTATTGTGAAAATTTGTGTGACTAATACCAGAGGTTTAAACATCAATACTACTGATAGTAAAGAAGTGATGGATCGACGGGCATGTGTTTCGACATAATGGACCTTAAATAATTTATAATTAGTTTAAAATACTAAAAAAATACGAATCGAAGACCGGGAAGTGGGTCAAATTAAGATTCCAAGATTTTCTTACATACCTACATAGTTACAAGGGAAGCTAATAAAAGCGTGTTAAAATAAAAATAAAAACAGGTAGAATCATATTTCGTTTTTTTTTTTACTCTAAAAGCTGAAATAGTAAAACTAAGTCAGCACAATCGAAAACTATTAAACCTCTCTCAGTGAACTCACAGTACGCGTTTACGTTGCTTCGTTGTACCAAAGGTTGTATCATGTGGCCCCAACGTTTGTTCTCAGAGACTCGCATAGATGACGCTACTCATTGCTACATGACATTGTATCTTCGGTATGATGAGAATATAAAAGCATTATTCACAAAATATATCTTATAAACAATTAAAATAATATTTTTGGCTTTTTATTTTAAAATTATACCTCAGTTTTAGTAAGTTTTATTTAGGTTAACGCAGATTAAATCAGCCACTCGATACTAGAGGCGGTAGTCTGCACCGCCATACTTGGCCACACATTCGCCTAATTTTCGCCACCTTAATTTGGTCCAATATTTCTGTATGAGGTGGGCAGTCTATACGTTAGTATTATATTGTCTTTGGTTGTACGTTTTCTGAAGAACAAATGTAGACGTAACCGCATGCAAAAGCTAGTTAGAGTGAGCGGAAGTCAGTATATGTTTACCCTAAGCTAGACACGAGTTATGTCAGCATTATCTGTTATCACCAGTATTGACTTGAAGCATGTCCGATAAAGGAGTCGAAAACATGGGTATCTACTGTCACTGATAGGGTAAGTAGTTGCGTAGACGTTATTACATTAATTTAACTTACGGCGTGTAAATTCAAAAGACTTTGCCCGTCAATATGAACAACTTTTCTTAATTGAACAATGCTAGAAAACCATTTTTTTTTTTCGCTTTTTACATGCAAATCTTTCATAAATAAATATATACGGACAAATCACACAGACTGAGCTAGCCCCAAAGTAAGTTTCCACACCACATAACCGCACCTGGCTTGCGGTATCCGAAGGGATTCTTCGCGTTATAAAAAAAAATGGGATTGGGATTACTTGGGATTTGACTGAATTCCTACTATACGGAATATCACGTTTTCCTTCTCGTGGTAATACTTCAGTTATTTCGACCTTTATCTTTTATCAGTCATAAATTCAGAGATTAACTTTGAAGTTCGGCGACAGCGGCGAGTGTTGCGCATTTAATTTGGATGCTCTAAAGCAGCTTCGCAAATCTGACACCAGTGATGGCCACTTCCACACACGAAAAACAAACAAACATTGACCTCCTATTGTTTCTTGTCTTTTACATGGTTGGTATTAACTTTAAACTGTGTTGTACTTTACCGACTTACCTCTGACAGAGCCCTTACGTACAGTGAATATTGTAACTATTTTAAGATTTTAACACGACTGTTTGATCATATTAAAGGAGTAGCGGTTCATATCGTTAATTATTAATTGGTCTGGCCAGCAAGCCTATTTGCTATTAATAACTACTGTGTCCAATGTCTTGATGATCACTTAAACATCCATTACGGTTTATATGTATGTATGTATATATCTCCATCCATCCATCCATTCATATCTCCATACAAAAGAAAAAAGGGAATTGTGGCAATATTTGATGATTTTTAGTAGATATTGGTGGTTTGAGTTATAAAACACTAGCTTTTACCCGCAGCTTCACTCGCGTATAAATTTGCCGAGTCGTTTATCGCAAATCCGGAATAGTACTTTTTTCTGGGATCAAAAGTACTCTATGTACTTCTCAGTACCCCAACCTAAGTATACCTATGTTAAATTTCCAGAAGATTGGATCTTTAGATGAAACGTGAAAAGGTAACAAATAAAAAAATATAGAAACTCACTTTTGCATTGGTTTATAATATTATATATATATAATAAGGGTTAGGATTAGAATTGAAAGTTTTACCAAGATGTGTGTAGGAACGTACGTAGATTATAATGAGATACCGGTCGCACATATGCAATAATAATTATAACACTCGTACTATAATTTTTTAAACTAATTATTATTTTAATATATTTTTCACATCCTTTTCAGGGAAGTTAAATATTTTCACGGGCTTTTGGCCAAGCAAAAGTATTGAAGAAAAGAAAGTTTATTCAAGGGATAGGAATTTTCTTACGATTCTACAGGTGTTCAGGATTGCTGCTTTATGAAGAAGAAGGTATGTTAGTGGATGTATTATATGGTCTGTAAGCTATTGTGTAGAGTTTTGGGGATAACGCCAGTTGCTGATAGGATAATGGGTATAGATTTAACTGTTTCTACCCGCCATTGAGTTTTAAGTTCTATGGAAAGATCTGTATATTTACTAAGTTTCTCGGTACCTATAGTTTTTATACAATTGCATATGTGCGAGTGAGACGCCAAAAGTTACTATACTACTCAGTTCTTTTATCAATACATAAAGACCTTGGTTCAAACTCGTATTGATAAATTAGTTCAACCGAAATGGCCGGTGTCTTTGATATTTTAATACTACTTAAAAATAAATCTGTCATCTCCTAAGATAAGAAACGTTTCTTCGAAGTT